>BSBN01000918.1:0-2401001 GCA_027924645.1 Cunninghamia lanceolata | reverse complement strand
AAAATGCTAGAGTTTCTTTCAAAGGGCGAGGACATCTCTTCCTAGTCTTTCTTTGCTTTCTGTTTGCTGGCTTTTTGCTGTTAGTATCTTTTTGTTGTTTATCAGCTGTATGTAAGCTGTCGGTGGTTGTTTTGGCTCTTTTTGTTTTCTGATCCTTTTTTTTTGCCGCCTTATAATATCAAAAACAGTCATTCTAAGACATTAATTTAGCTTACTATTTATTTCCACTGCAGGATGTTTTAAAAAAACAATAAAAACAATCTATAAGTTTGTTTAATGACATAAACCTCAAATCCGTATTACAATCAGATTTCCTAATAAATATTCATCCTTATTGCTTCCAGCAATCAGTGACAGGAAGTTTATCAATCTAATTATTTAAACAAAAGTTCATGATTCAATCAAGAAAAATAACTTTCTGTCCAAACTACGATAGGAAGTCCCAAAAATAATCGAACAGTCTTCATATCGCACAACGACAGGAACTGTTGCAGAAAATAAGAAAATGAGCAAAGAACATAGTTTAATCTAGTTTTAGTTTTGATTATAATGCAACAGGTCTTCATCTTGGGCGAACTTACAAAGCTCTTCAATTTTCATGAAAAATTAATCTTTCAAAAAGCTCTCCATTCTATTTAATATAAAATAAAACCTTTTATTAAAACTTACTGTCGCATGAATAACAGTAACTAATTTTTAATTCCTTCAATCTTGTTCTAAATATAATATTGTTATTTTTAATCTTATTTAACTATTTTAATAAAAACAAACCCATTTAAATAATCAAGAAGAGAAATGCAATGCAATATTGCATATATATATATAAAGGAACATATTGTTTTCCAAACATCCTTATTATTGAAATAGAAAACAATTATTCATTAAATTATTTATTTATATACAATACATCATTTGAATATATTTCGAAAAGATATTAAGTTAAAGTAATCACATCATGCATTTGAAAATGATTAAAAATTACGCATTAAAGCAATCAAATCCAATCAATAATGCATATGCAACTACGTGATGTGTGTGATTGCATCAGGGTAATCCATCCATCAGTTCTTGCCAAGTGGCTAGAACATCTCTACCTCAGCCATGCTCTCGTCTTCGACGAGTACCTGCATCCATTTGCACTCAACTCGACGTCAATAGGTTAGTGTCTCCAAAACATAGCCGAAGCAAATCATTGTATCAATATTCAATATTTAAAACAATTTCTAATTTTCATCAATATAAATCATAATAATTATCTCCACGTATGAAAAATTACTTAAAGTAAAAACAATCACAATAATTGTTCACTAAACTAGAATAATCATATTATTCATAAAAACGAGACGTGACACACACTCTAATACCATTGATTCAAGGCCCAAGGATGACTAGGGGACAACACACTCAACATTTTCAAATGTGTTACATGAATAGAAGTGGGTGAAAGAATGATAGAGTTCAACGAATAAATTGGAGTGCTTAAACAAAGAGATTACAAGAGTAATGAGAAAACATACAAAAATTATAATTGCAAAGTTATTTACAAAGATATGGAACATCCGATGTATGTTTAGAGATATCCATCTACTTCATGCTACCTTATTTTTCCTTGCTTATTTCTATATTAGCTATGATACATTAATATAAAATGTGGAAGATAAAGAGGCACTATAGAAATTATAAGAACTAAAACCACTTGCCTTGTGATAGTTCATATTCTCCATTTCATCATATTTGGAAACTTTGCAAAACAATTACATAGAATAGATTTCTCTCTATAAGAGATGTGCAAGATAGAATAAGAGGAGTATAGACTTTTCATTGTGATCACATGTGATTGGGAACATACCAAAGTTTGTAGCAAAGATAACACGTAGCATGTAGCAATGTCATTATACTACAAGATGATCAAAGTGTCAAACCTTTCTAAATCAATTTATGTGCTAGAAAGACCCTAGGAGAAAAGGATACCCTCAAAATGGTAAGAGCAAATTCATGTTTTGAGGCTTCATGTTTTAAACAAGTCAAACTATTTGTCTTTGAAATCCAAAATGAGGGTCATCCACATGTTTAGCAATGTCTAGGAAACCATTTTGGTAACGACTTGATGTTGATTACAGGTATGATGTGGTTTAAGTTGAATATTAAGGCCTTGATGTTGATTACTTTTATATGATTGAATGCAAATGCACATTCATAGCATTGACCATGTTCATGAAGCATAGACAAAGTTGAAATTAATGTATGAGGTAAACAACAAATCCATGTTGTACATCATGGAGAAGCTGCATGTAATGAAGATGTGGGAAGTAAGAAATTTGATGATTTTTTGTTATAATTGATTAATATCAAGAAACTTTTGGACATTGAGAAAGAAGTCAAAGAAGATCAACAAGTGATGATTATTCTTTAGGATTGCATTGACTATTTTGAATTACTAATTTGGTTGTCTTACTCTTGCAGAGTGAAACATAATCTAAGGACAAAGAAAATAAAGAGAAGGCTCTCACTTCCAAACAAAAAGGGAAGTTCTTACTGTTGAAATAGGAGAAAAAGTTCAAACAAAAGAAAATAATTTTATTTAAGAAAGGTCATGGATTACAGAATGATAAATATCACATTTGTGGAAAGCTCCACAATAGTAAAGACGGTACAATAGTCTCACACAAAACAAGATCAAAGACTTCATAATAGGTGGGATTAGAGTAATGTTGTGAAAAATGAAGATGAAGAAACTAATAAGATCTATATGGTCCCTTTGACATTCTTTGAAGAATCTTTTAGTGACATTGAATTTTTTTTGTTACTTACAACTTCACTTGAAATTTGTGGGTTTTCTTATTTTAGCAGTTTAAGATAATTAATGTACTTTGTATATAATAAGGGGGTAAGTACAAGTACAAAAACTCTTCAAATTTGTACTCCAAACAAGGTATAAGCAACAAATGACATCTTCTTACACTCCACAATAAATAGAGTCCAAGAACAAAGGAGAGAATCATCTAGATAGTTGCATGCTAAAATGTTTAACTAGGGTAGATGATATTGTGCTAAAGTAAAAAATACAAATGTGTGTTTTCTTGATTGATCTATAATTTATTTTTATGTCATGGTTCTTGAAGAAGCACAATTTAAAAACATGCCTACAATGCAATGATGTAGGGGCATCACTCTCCATCCAAAATTTGGTTTGAATTTCATTTCAATTTTGGGATTTCTGTAGTGTTTTGGTGGTTTGAGTGTTTGTTGGTCTAGCTTCCTATCGCAATGCATTTTGATCTTCCTGGCACAAGCAGTAGATGTTGGACTCCTGTCACTCAAGTGGCAGGAACTTGAATTTGAAAGAGTCTTTTAATTGTCAACCATTCTAACAGTTGGTTGTGTCGTAGACAGTTGGCAAAATTTGAAAGAAGTGGAAAGGTCTTGGCAGGAGATTAAAGATAGTTGTTGGAAGGAAACAAAGCACTTGGTAGAGCGCGAGAAGACTAAAACAAAGAGATTCCTTAGTGACGGTTGCAGCAGGAGAAGGTGGAAAATGATAGCAGCTGAAAAGACAGTCAAATAAATAGAAATTCCTACGAAGGAGGAGAGTCGTGAGGCATTTCTCAAGCAGAGCATAGCATCAAGAAAATAATAGAGAAGGGTTGAGAATGAAAATAGAGGCTGAAGGCCAAAGAATCGAAGCCCAATAGGAATTATGTGTCATCTTGTGAAAAGGCCGACGGTTGCAGAAGAGAGAAGAGAGACGCTGTTAGAAGAATAAGAGGCCATGGAAAGAAACGAGGCGGTGAGAAGAAATAGTGGCCATTGGAAGAAGAAGGCCAAATGTACAAAGGGGGGAGACTATGAGAATATAGATCGGAACAGACAGAAGGGTGGAAGGAGATTAGAGTCATTTTTGTTGCAGAGAGTTCAGGTCGATAGTCTCAAGCTGATGAGTTATGTAATGTCCTATTTTGATATGGTATAGAAAAGTGATGAGTCTATTTTCTGTAGTTTGTCTTATGGTAATTTCTCTGATAATAAAGTCTAAATATATGACCTTCTTCATGTCATTTATATTTACCTACTAAGTCTGTGTTGAAGATCTTTTAATCTTCTGTCATTATTTTTTGAATGTCTATTCGTTTGAATGCATTGTGAAGCTAATTGAATTTTGTGATGAGCAAGTTTCCATAGATTGGTATCAAAGCATGTGTATTTTAGGGTTTAAATGGTTAACAAAGCATGTGTTAGAATCGTGCTATCATATTGGTATTAGAGCCCTGAAAGATCTGGGCAGGGAACACTAAGTGTGTTCATAATTGTGGATGGATATCACTGTTGGATATTCACAAATGTTTGGAAAGTGTGTGTGTGTGTTGCAAGTTGACAGGTCATGCAGAACCTAAATTCTAAAAGATCTAGCCAGTGAGCATACTTAGAAATACTTGGACAGATATGTATGTTGAAGCATTGAAAGACAAGGCAGAGTGGAAAAGAAAGAAGCCCTAGGAGAGGTTTCCAAAAGATGAAGGAAGAAATAAAGATGTAGATTTTAAAAGAGAGCTGGCAGAATTGAGAAAAGATTTGTCATAATACCTGATTGCAAGGCAGCAAAGATTGGAAGAAGAAAGCCAAGAGTATTTTTGGGTATGGACAATGGAAAAGAAAGTAAAGTGGCTTGTGAAGATGATCATGGAGAGAAGGAAAAGGCAAAAGGTGAATGCC
Source organism: Cunninghamia lanceolata (assembly GCA_027924645.1). NCBI lineage: Eukaryota > Viridiplantae > Streptophyta > Pinopsida > Cupressales > Cupressaceae > Cunninghamia > Cunninghamia lanceolata. The sequence continues at coordinate 2,396,291 of BSBN01000918.1, read as the reverse complement.
TTGAAAAGAGGAAGGAGTATGAGAGGATCCCAGAGAGTTTGGGACAACAGAGAGTTGCCTATTGAGCAACATGGACCAGAAGAGGCCAAAGAAGTTCTCATAGTGGAGGACTTGAAGGAAAGGAGAAAAGAAGAAGTGCAATAAGTAGCACTTGAGAAGGAGAGTAATGAAGATTGGAAAATGTCCATGAAGGAGGCACTTATGAGGATATGTTAGTCCTTTGTTTTATTTACTAATGTTATGTTTAAGTATGTGTGGATAGGTATAATGAAAGTCGAGAATAAGGCCTTTGTGTGGACAAGAGAAAGGACAAGTAAAGTACCTTTGGACAATGATAAAGATGAGAGTGAAAGAAGACTTGTTGCAATAATATGGCAAGGAGAGTTTGCATCTGAGAAGTGTGGCAAAGATTCTATGAATGAGAAGGAGGTTGATGCTGAAGATTTGGAAGATGATCTAGAGTTTCAGGATGCCTTAGAAGGTCTTGCAGATGAAAGGGAGGAAGCCTATGAAGAAGACAAGTTGTCAAGCAATGAAGACAAGGATGATAGTAAATCTAGACAACAGGACAAAGAAGAGGTACATGTGAGTACAAATGTTGATTTTAATCATAAAAGTGAAATTAAGAATGCGGTTATGCAAGAGAATAGAGAAAAGGAGGAACATGGTTATATAGTTCCACATTGGTTTAAGAGATAGTATGGAAAGTGTAAACAAGAAGGTGGATATGATGTGGTTTGTAACATAAAACAAATACCAAGCATGAAAGACACAACTGAATGTAAGAGAAGACAAGAAGAGAGAATAGGTTGGCCGGAAGGGAAGCACAAAGAAGAGGTATTAAGTACATCCATAAAAAGACAGTAGCCTAGAGCTACATGAAATAAAGTATGGATGGTGAAAGCTAGGACAATAGAAAATAAAAGTGAAGTTGTAAAATATGATGAAGCAGAGTTCAAGAAATGGGAAGAAGGGAAGGCACTCCATGAAGAGGACATGCCTGTAGAAGTGGAAGCAAGAGGAAAGAATGAGGCTGAAATGGTTACAAGAGTAGATTGGAAGAATCTTAAGGAGGACACATGTCCGGTAAAAGGTAAGCAAATTGCTTCAATTGAATTAAATAGTGAAGATTTTATATATACAGATAAAGTGGTTGAAGATAAGAGTATAGAAATGAATAGTAAATATGGCATGGAGTTATGAAGTATTGTAGATGAGAAAGACACGAGGAGAAGAAAATATAGTAAGAAACAAGGAAATAAACAAAAGCCAGTTGGAAAGCTCAAGTGGGGTAAGAGTGATGCAAAATAAAACAGGGTAACAACAGAAGCATGGAAGAATGAGAACAATGAAGAGGTAACGAGTGAGATTGCAGCCATCACAAAGGTTAAGGAAGTGAGGAATGAAAGTAACTGGAAAGGTGGAAATCTTTTTATTGACAAGGGGTCTAGAAAAGAAGAGGAAAGTAAAAATGCAGATTTTAAGGAAGAGACGATAAATAGGAAAAAGTTAGAAGAGAATGGATACAATGAAAAAGGTAAACATGTTGATTTTGCTTTTGAATATTGGAATGATATTGTTGAAGTAGAAAATGATAAGAATGGGGAATGGAATAGTGACAAGAAGATCTTAGACTATGAACTAGAGTTGTGCAGACTTGTGGATGAAAAGGCCATAAGAAGGGCAAGATATAAGAAGAAAAGTGAAAGCAAAAAGAGGCAGGTTGGAAGACATAGAATAAATAAAGATGAGTGTGGAATGGATGCAAAGGATGAATTAAATAGGAATAATGGAAAGAAAGAATGGGTAACAAAAGCCTGAGTTAATGGAGGCATGGAGAATAAAGAAAAAGCAGCAGAAAATGAAGAAGGCACGAATGAGTTTACAACAGTTGCAGAAGTTGCAGCAAAATAAGATTAAAGTTGGAAGAATTATGAAGATTCGACAGATGAAAAAGGGATCAAAGGTAATGGAAGTGAAGGTGTTGTATTATGCAAATGGGCAGTAGATAATGAGGTTGCATTTTCCTTTTCAAATTCTTGTTGTGCAGCTTGGGTGGATTTTGTGAGAGAGCAATCAAGATGATGGAGCAGAATAATGAGGAAAACGTGAAGACAAATGGAGGAGCTGAGAATGCAAAAAGAATGGTGGCAGCCTATGATAATGAAGTTGCAGTAGAGCTACAGAGAAAGAATTATGATTGGTATGGGAAGACACAAAATGGGCCATTAGGAAAAGGTGAATTAGATGAATTTGATAGTCAAATCGATGAAGGGTATGATTTTGAGGATACGAAAAACCTGCATTTTTCTTTAATGATTTATATTGGTTGGTATGAGGATGAGTGGGTGAGAAGATTATACTGTAGCCATAGATATGATAGGTCTGGAACAATGAGATTGAAGCAGGGTTGTCAAAAGAGCTTGATGAATGTACCTAAACGTTGTTGGAAAAAGAGAAAGAAAATAAATAGAGAGTAAGTTGCGGAGTATTATTTCATGTGCAGGAGCACATTCTTTTTGTCCCTTGGGGAGTCTGATGCAGGGGCATTGTTCTCCATCCAAAATTTGGTTTGAATTTCATTTCAATTTTGGGATTTCTGTAGTGTTTTGGTGGTTTGAGTGTTTGTTGGTGTAGCTTGCTATCGCAATGCATTTTTATCTTCCTGACACAAGCAACAGATGTTGAATCCCTGTCACCCAAGTGACAAGAACTTGAATTCGAAAGAGTCTTTTAACTGTCAACCATTCTAATAGTCGGTTGTGTTGTAGACAGTTGGCAGAATTTGAAATAAGTGGAAAGGTCTCGACAGGAGATTGAAGACAGTTGTTGGAAGAAAATCAAGTGCCTAGTAGAGTGCGAGAAGACTGAAACAAAGAGATTCCTTAGCAACAGTTGCATTAGGAGAAGGTGGAAAATGATAGCAGCTAAAAAGATTGTCAAATAAATAGGAATTCATGCGAAGGAAGAGAGTCGTGAGGCATTGCTCAAATAGAGCACAACAGCTAGAAAAGAATAGAGAAGGGCTGAGAATGAAAATAGAGGCCGAAGGCCAAAGAATCGAAGCCCAATAGGAATTGTGTGTCATCTGGTGAAAAGGCTGACGGTTGTAGAAGAGAGAAGAGAGAGGTCGTTAGAAGAACAAGAGGCTGTGGAAAGAAACGAGGCGGTGAGAAGAAATAGTTGTCGTTGGAAGAAGAAGGCTGAATGTGTGAAGGGGGGAGATTGTGAGAATGCATATCAGAATAGACAGAAGGACGGAAGGAGATTAGAGTCATTTTTGTTGCAAAGAGTTTAGGTCGATAGTCTCAGGCCAATGAGTTATGTAATGTCCTATTTTGATATGGTATATTTTGTCTTATGGTAATTTCTCTGATAATAAAGTTTGAATATATGACCTTCTTCCTGTCATTTATATTTACCCGCTAAGTTTGTGTTGAAGATCTTTTAATCTCCTATCATTATTTTTTGAATGTCTATTTGTTTGAATGCATTGTGAAGCTGAGTGAATTATACATATAGACTCATATGAATGTATAATTTAGTAAATAATAAGGGTTGCAAATATGTGCCTAAGCGGTGTTGTCATTGATGTCAACATATTCTTGTTGTCATTGGTGTCAACTGTGCCTTATTTTGTTGCCTGTTCAGGAGACTGGAATGATGAGGATATTGGGAAAATTAATGAAGATTCAATGTTTGTGGACCATATAGCTGTGTAGAGGATTGTCAGAGGTTGCTCCAGTTAAGATTTGAGACGTTTGTATGAAGATTTGAAGAAGTTATGGCCATCTGAGTAGAACCAGATTTTGTAGTGTTCAGAAGGGACAGAGTGACAGTAAGTTGGTCTAGATTGCTCCGCAGTGAAATATTATGGTCTACGGATCTAGAGGCATGTTTGGGAAGTTAGTGTGTATCATCAACTCTAGTGGTTCATGGTTTGGAGGTCCACAAGCTATCTTTCTAGTTTGACAATCATGGCAAACAGTGTTCTCGAGGTTCCAGAGGAAGATACAAATGATTTTGGTAATTTGTTATAAAGTGGATGTTATTGGTGAATTCAATGTGTTTGTGGAGGTCTCTGGATCGTGTGGCTACTGTGTTAGAGGTCCGCATTGAAGTTTGAGCTTGTTATTGAATATTTCTTCTTTGAGGTTGTTGTTCTTCCCAGTTCTTGGCCGATCGGATGTTTCAAGCATGTTGCGGATGATCTAAGAGCAATTCTCTGGAGTGTGGCATGTTGGTGAAGGAAGATTTAGTCTCAACTATATTGGGCTGACAGTATAGTGATTTGCGTTAAGTTAAGCCGACCTTGATGACCATTCCAAGGTTGATGAAGCATATAAATACTTGTTGATGAGTTGTGGAAAAGTGTCCTTGTGCGAAAATGATAAAATCCTAAGAAAGGTACAAAAAGCATAACAGAGTGAAGAAGGGGTAGAGGAACAAAAGCAACAAAGGATGAAGGTGTAATGAAGAAGTGATTGGAGGGATTGAGTAGAAGATTGTGAGATTTCAAAGGGACTGAATCAAGCATGAATGTAGATGTTATTTCTCAGTTCATAATCTCTGTGTAAATCAATTTTTTTTGTAGGCAGTGAGCCTCTTCTGAGCAGTGAGCTCTGGGCAGTGCACCCGAAGACATGTGCCTTCTATTTTCTTAAGTACTTTTAATAGGGTACACATTTTTGTGGGTTAACCCCCACAATGGTTTTTCCTTAACCGGGTTTTCCACTTTAAAAATTATGGTGTTGTGTGTTCATGTTGTTTCTGCTCATGTGTTGATTCATGCTTAAATGTTTACATCATTAATATGTTTGTGAATTAAGAGAGATGATTAAAAGTGTAGAAAAGGTTAAAGTTTAGGGACAACTGATTCACCCCCCTCTCAGTTGTCTGGACTAATTCCAACAATTGGTATCAGAGCCAAGTGCCTCTAAAAGAAGCTTGACCGCTTGAGGAGATCCAAGATGTCGTCTTACAAGAAGCAAAGTCTAAAATTTGATGGAACAAATTACTCCCTCTAGAAGGTACGCATACAGTATCATTTAGAATGTATGAGTGATGTCTTTTGGTTAATAAACAAGAATGAGTATAAGATTCTAAAGAATGGACCTTCAACTATAGACAAACTTAGAGATGCTAAACACAACATTCGAGCCAAAGAAGCATTGTTGAGTGCCCTATTTGATACCAAATTGGCAAATGTCCTAGAATTGAAAACTGGTCATGAAATCTAGAATAAGTTGGAAAAATTGTATGAAGGTGACAAATATGTTAAATGTGCCAAGCTACAAAGCTTGAAGGGTAACTATGAAAGATTGGTAATGAATGAAGATGAAAACATTACTTCCTACATGTAGAAGTAAATGAACTTGTAACTGGTATCAGAAATGCAGATGGAGTATTGGAAGAATCAGAAATTGTTGCCAAAGTGCTTAGATCCTTACCTGCAGCATACAAGCATAAAGTTGCAGCCATTGAAGAAATTAGGACAGTAACAACTATCACAAGGGACCAGTTAGTTGGTAAGCTCTCAGCATTTGAAATGAGTGAGTTTGGTGATTCTCTCCCTAAGTCTGAATCTGCATTCAAGGCCAGTGTGTATAGAAAGCAAAGATATGGTCCATGTGAAAGTTCTTCAAGAAGATCAAACAAATTTGTGAAGACAAGGAAGGATCTTGAATATGATGAAATTGAGATTGCAGATCTTGAAGCTCTTATTGCCAAAAGAATGCCAAGAGGACCCGATAAGTATGAAGGAAAGTTGCCACTCAAATGTTTTGCTTGTAATAAGATTGGTCATTTTGCCTCAAGATGTCCGAAGAGGTTTTCAAAACCAAACCCTAACAGATATAAAGGTTAGAAAAAATGTTACTATGTCCAAGAAGTTGGAGAAGGAGTCACAGATGATGAATCTGATCATGGAGGTTCCACTGAAGGTGATTGGGTATTCATTGCTATCAAGGAAGAAGATCCAATGTCTACTGAATTTGCTAGCTATATAAATATGGAAAGTGCCTTGGCTTCTCAAGTTGTTGAAAAGAATGAATGGGTGATCGATAGTGGATGTTCTCATCATATGACTGGTGATAAAAGCAAGTTTGTAAGCTTTAAAAAATATGAAGGTGGGTTTGCAAAATTTGGAGACAACTCAGCTGGTAGAATCTGTGGCAGAGGATCCATCTTTTTTTATGGTAAGAATAACACCAATGATGTTCTGTATGTGGAAGTACTGAATCATAATCTTCTCAGTGTTGGACAATTGGTTGGCAAGGGTTATGATTTCTGATTCAAGGATGGAAAATGTAGAATCTTGAAAAGCTCCAAAACTAAAATTGCATCTGGTACTCAAACTAGAGGTAACATCTTTCATTTAAGCAGTTCTAGCAAAAGTTGTATGATTGCTCAGTCTGATCAAAGTTGGATATGGCATAGGAGGATGTGTCATGTAAATTTTGATAACATTGTTAAGATAAGTTCTACTCAGGCTTTAAGAGATCTTCCAAAACTTATGAAACCTGATCATATGTGTAGAGAATGTCAATTGGGCAAATAGAACAAAATTTCATTCAAAAGTAAAGAACAATTTTCAAGTGAAAGGTTGGAACTTGTCCATACTAATCTATGTGGTCCTGCTAAAATTAGGAGTGTGCAAGGAGATAGATATTTTATGTGTTGATTAATGATTACTCCTGGATGATGTGGGTAACCTTCCTAAAAGAAAAATCAGAAGCTCTTAACAAATTCAAGGTATTCAAGGGTATGGTGGAAAATGAGATTGGTGTAAAGATAAAGTGTCTAAGATCTGACAAAGGTGGAAAATTTACCTCCGGTGAGTTTGATTCATTCTATGCAAAGCATGGAATAAAAAGACAGTTATCTGCTCCTAGGACTCAACAAAATGGAGTTGTGGAAAGAAAGAGACGGACCATTCAAGAAGCTGCTAGGACCATGATGTTGGAAGCAAATGTTCCTCAAGTCTATTGGAGAGAAGCTGTGAGTACTACTGTCTACACTCTTAACTAAGTGTAGACCAAAGGCAATTCTGGTAAGACCCCCTATGAACTTGGTTTGTTCATCCTCCTACTGTGAAGTATTTCAGAGTTTTTGGTAGTAAATTCTATATCAAAAGAGATGAGGACCTTGGCAAGTTTGATGCAAGAAGTGATGAAGGAATATTTTTGGGTTACTCTACTCAAAGCAAGGCATATCAATGCTTTAACAAGAGATTGAATAGGATTGTTGAAAGTACTAATGTTAGAGTTGATGAGAGCAAAGAGAGACCTTCCAGGTCTTGCGGATATGATTCAAATGATCAAAATGAAAGTCAAAGTCAAGAAAGGCAAGTTCAAACCTAGACTCTGGTCTAGATTGATTCAGAAAGTCCAGTAACTCAAGAAGATACTGCAGATGTTGAGGAACAGACTCAAGAAATAGAGGTTCAAACAAATCCCAAAACTCCTAGGTATGTAAGATTGAATCATCCTGAAAATCAAATCATAGGAGATAGAAACAAAGGTGTTCGAACTAGGAGAAGAGTTATTGAAGATCAAGAGGAGATTTGTTTGATTTCTGAGATTGAACCAAAATCAGTAAGTGAGGTCTGCAATGATGAAAATTGGGTAAAAGCAATGGAAGAGGAATTGATGCAAATTGAAAAGAATCACACTTGGGATCTCGTTCCTAGACCTAAAGACAAAAATGTGATTGGAACTAAATGGGTTTTCCAAAATAAACTAAATGAAGATGGCAAAGTTGTGAGAAACAAAGCAAGGTTGGTATGCAAAGGATATTCTCAAGTAGAAGGAATTGATTTTGAAGAAACTTTTGCTCCGGTGGCAAGAATAGAAGCAGTAAGACTATTTCTTGCATTTGCTGCCTATAAAGATTTCAAGGTTTATCAGATGGATGTCAAGTCAACATTTATGAATGGAGAATTGGAAGAAGTTTTTTTTAAATGCACCTGGTAAACTTTTTAACATGACCGGTGATGCTGGTGTGACACGCCCTCCGGCTCTGCGTGAATGCTTTTGCCTGGAGCAATGAACCAGTGAGGTCACAACACTGGGGACCTCATCCCCTAGAAAGAACACTTCAAACCGGCGAGCTCATTGGCCCAACAAAGGCATAAAGCCTACAAGCTCATTGGCCCAACGAGGGTTTGAACTCTGGTGGCCACCACTACAACCGAGCAACTTAACCACCAAACCACGCCCTTATCAACGAATTGGAAGAAGAAGTTTATATTGAGAAATCAAAAGGATTTCAGTTGTCTGATAAAAAAGATATGGTTTACAGATTGAAAAAGGCATTGTATGGACTCAAGCAATCCCCAAGAGCCTAGTATACAAGATTGGATAAGTATTTGCTAAAGCTAGGATTTAGCAAAGGCACTGTTGATAGTAATATTTACTTTAAGATAGATCATGATCATATTTTGATTGTTGAAGTATTTGTTGATGATATCATTTTTGGTGGAAATGAGAGTATGGGCAAAACTTTTGTTGATCAAATGCAAAGCAAATTTGAGATGTCAATGTTTGGGGAAATGAATTTCTTCCTAGGTCTGCAAATTATCTAGTCAGATAAAGGCATCTTCATATCTCAATCTAAGTATGTGAGAGAATTGTTGAAAAAGTTTGGAATGGAAGATTCAAAGCCAGTAGGTACACCTATGGTAACCAGATGCAAATTGAGCAAGGATGATGACTCCCCTGAGGTAAATCAGAAAAGGTATAGATCAATGATTAGAGGACTGTTCTATCTGAATCAGACCAGACCTGACATCATGAATGCAGTTGGACTTGTTGCTAGATTTCAAGCTGATCATAAAGAATCTCATGTTGTAGTTGTCAAGAGAATTTTTAGATATCTCAAAGGAACACTTCATCATGGCTTATGGTATCCAAAGGATGATGACTTCACTCTTCAAGCATACACTAATGCTGATTGGGCAGGAGATGTGGACGACATAAAAAGTACTAGTGGTGGTGCATTCTTCTTGGGAAGGAGATTGGTTTCTTGGTTGAGCAAAAAGTAAGAGGAAATATCTCTGTCTACTGCAAAGGCAGAATACATAGCAACAACGAGTAATTGTACTCAAGTTTTGTGGATGAAGCAAATGTTGAAGGATATCAAAGTTGTGCTTGAGGAGCCTGTCGCAATCTTTTGTGACAATTCAAGTGCAATAAACATCTCAAAGAATCTAGTGTTGCATTCAAAGATAAAACATATATCCATCAAGTTTTATTTCTTGAGAGAGAAGGTAAATGAGAATGAAGTTAGATTGGAGTTTGTTGATTGAAAGGATCAAATTGCAGATATATTCACAAAGCCTCTTCCCAAGGATACTTTTGAGTATCTGAGAGATAAGTTGGGGGTTATTACTATTGTCTCTCAGATTTGCACCCTTGCTAAGTTGCAAAACTTAGCAATCTGGAGAAACACAGGATCTTTCCAGGCTTGTGGGTCACCTGTGATGGAAAGAACCTCTGAAGAAGGCCAGCTTCCTAGCTAGTTATCACCTAGAATCTACTAGATTTGCAGAGGAAAAGAGAAAAGGAATGCTTTTGAAAATGAAAGTTAAAACTAGAAAATTGAAAATAAGGGTGATTCGCCAAACTTGATATGGTTAATGAAACTCAAATTTGCATACACTTGGCCACAGATAACAGAAACTAAACCTGCACAACCTATTTTTATATGTTTGCAAAAACACTTCACAAAGAGGGCTAAATGCATTAAACTCTTTAAAAGGAAGCTAAGTTCACAATTTAAAAAGCCTTATAACATTTTAAGACACAGTTTGCAACATGCATAAACACACCTTTTACAGAAAAGGTATTGAAACATGAGACAAAGTCACAAGGAAACAAAAACACCTCACAAATGACCTGATCAAACACTTGATGATACCCAATATTGCAAAAATAGGAAGGCAAAATCTAACTATCAATGGTATCCAAGGTGTTCTCTGTATTTCATATGCTAAAAGGGTTACAAAAACATGCTTAGATTGAGTAAGGATTGCAGAAAAAATCACTAACTCCAAAAATTGCATGAAAAAGAACTCCATACAAAAAGTCAAATGAATGACTATATACTCTCCAAACAGCTGCAATAAGATAAGGATGAGAAAACTCCATTTTCATGCATCTCATAAATGTCCCCAAAATATCTGCCTAAAGTCCTCCAAAATGGGTTTCCAATGTAGAAATAGTCAAGGCATGTCATCACCCACCATAAAAGCTCTAGAAAATGTCTTTAAATGACTTTAAATGCTCTTTGAGGCCACTAAAACAAGTCAAATTTGTGCAATAACTCTTCTCCCTGTTTGTCAACCTCCCCTGTAGCATCATAAATGTCTGATATTTTGCACAATAAATGACATAAATACACATTATTTCTGCATTTATTTAACATTGACTAAGAGGTTTATAATTGCACCACTTAGTTAATGTTTTACATTCCATATTTATTACCAACCTATGCAAAAAATAATGGCATTTAGGATATAACATTTAATTTCCCAATTTTGCATAGTTTGGGGACAAATTAAATGTCATGAAAGAATGACAAAGTAATCGACGAGACTTACTTTGCCATGTGTTGTAAATCCACCTAATATTGCCCCTTTACATTTTTATTACAAATGATAAAGTAATTCATAACTTATTACTTTATCGTTCATTTACAACGTTTAATCTATTTCTAGATTATGCAAAATCAAAAAAAAACTCTTATACTCTTAGGCAAAACAACACGACTCCATACACTTGCATTACCACATGTCACAATGCTACATCAAAACACCTTATAACCCCTAGTCATTCATGTGTTTCACAACATCCATCATCACAATTTCAAGGTCCTATGCAATACATTTCAAAGTGACCCTTATGCCTCCCTATACACATCACCATGTCTTATACTTCCATGCACATGTAATTACAATACTATGTATTTAGGCATCACCTTATCCCTCCATATGCATCTAAAAAATAAGACATGCCTAGCAAGATAGCATTTGACCCTATGCTTTTATAATGTTTTTTTTACTTTGAAAAAAGAATAAAAGGCAGAAGATGCATGTCTCATGGCCCCCTTGAGGTATTATCATTAGGTTTGAAAAGACTCCCTAGTCTTTACCACGGGCACCAAAGGATTGCAATGATATTGTTTAAATCAAAAGTCAACAAACACCATCAATGCAAATAGGTTGATTCGACCCAAAAGGAAGAAAAAACCTAAAAAATATCATTTGCATTTCATTTTACCTTCCTCCTCTCGCTACCGCGCCGCCATGACTGTAGGGTTTGAAGGCAAAAATGCACAATTTGCGTCCATTTTGGAGACCTTCAATGCAGAAATTCTAGGGATTCTTGCAAGGTATGTTGTATTCATGAGACTTTGACCCTTTGTTGTGGATATTGGGCCGATTTTGGGCCTCTGAGGCTATGATTTTCCACTGGTTTTTGATGTATTTTTTTTAGTTTTTTGCCTGGCCGTGAACATCTGCTCTCTCTTTTCACCATGGACTAGAGGTTTTTCACTCCCTGAGGCCATTCTAGAAGGTCGTTTGGGAAAAATATCTATGATTTCACACAGCAAACGGTAGAAAGAAAAGGTAATTCATCTTTTGCTGTAGATTGCTCTTCATTTTCTGAGATTTTTTGCTATATATTTCGCCTTTCTGTGGCACGATTTGATGGCATTCTATGTATTCTTGCTCTGAAATGAGTTGAAACTTCAAATTCTTCCTTTGTATTTGCATTCCTCTGGTTTAAAACGAGCCCCCAGCTATGACAAAAATTTGCAAGATGACATTTGTGTGCAAAAAACATAGTCAAAGATCTGCATTCTCTGAGTGTTTGTTGTAGCATGAGGCTCAATTTTGAGGTATTTCTAGGTATTTCGTTCTTGAAAAGAGTTGAAAAACTTTAGATTTTTCCCTTTACACTGATGGTCTCTTCCTTTTTTTCTGAGATTACCTGTTCTATTTGTTGCCTGGGGCCGCGATTTTGATGGTTCTGAGTATTATTTGTCTGAAATGAGTTAAATACTTTATCTTCCTCTTTATCTGCACTTCTTCTTCATTTGACGAGGGTTTCAAAAACTATATATGTGTTTATACTATTTTGAAAAAGCCTATTTTTAGGTTGCAACCACACTCTTTCTGCATATGTAGCACTTGTATCTGTTTCTGCCCTGCAATTACATTGCTCTTCTTTTGCATATGTGGCTTTTACATATAAAAAAGGCAAATCTATATGGGTTTTCACCATTCTTGAACTGGGTTTTGGTTAAATATGGTCTATTTCTGAATATTTTTGCTTGAAATGAATTAGCAAACTTTATTTTCTCTGCTCTGTATACATTTTGAATACAAAAAACTATGGATCCATATTTTGTAGCTTTCAAAACTGTGGATCCACTTTTCATTTAGCAAATCTGTAACAACATATATGTAAGCATTAGGCTATAGATGATACAACCCACTTATCCCTGTAGGTCTGAAACATATTTAATGACTCTTGTACTTGTGCATCTAAAACATAAACTGCAGCCTGGCACTTACACTTGTATCATTTGAACTCTTTCTAGTTGTCATTACTGATGATTCCTTCTATAGCTTTAGATCTTATACTTCAGTTCTATAGCAGCACAGAAATAACTGCAGCTTCTTCATTTGATTTGCAACTTATTACACTAGCTATAGTTATGACTCCTCATGAGGCCTTCCGCAGCTTCATGCATATTGTTGAGACTTATGAGATGAATCCTCTTGATGTGATATCTGATGCAGCACCAGTTGTATAAGATACCTTCCAGTGTTCTTGTTATCTCCTCTCCATGACACTATTACAACCATTTTTGACATACTTTAAACTCTTGGAAATGTATATTTGTGACATCCATGACTATGACTGTCCTGGAATGTGAGGACTGTCCCTCTGGCAGTGTTTCTATATCACAGCTTTTTTTTTCTAAGAAATGTTTCAATTAATGATGACATGTTCCTTGTATATGATGGAATGCTTATTATATAATGCTTTCATGATATGTGACAATCATAAAGGTCTATCCCAAACTGGACTGTTGCTCCAATCATATCTGCCTCCTATTTCTTGTGTGATGCATCATGATACCTAAGGTTGGTCTAACATGATGTTAACCTATTATGATGACTGTCATTCCATCCTCTCTCATTTGTGCTTGGTATTTAGATAGCACTCTTCTAAATTCAGAGATACATTACCTTCTTATCTTAAAAATGATTGAGTTCTTCCTTTATTGCAATGGTGATATATATTCTTGCATATACAACTGTGTGATAGTCCTCTATGATCATCTTTGTTGTTTATAATAAACTGATCTGCTTCTTTAAAAAATGAAAAATAACTTGTTCATTTGATATAAATGACTACCTTTTGACAAGGACAGTGATACATGCATTAGACTGTCTTTTCTATCATTTGATCTTCATCAATGCTGATCCTTTGAACATAACTATCCTTTCACTAGCTGATACATGGCGTGATTGTCTTCAACAGTTCATACTACACTGTTGGCATACTCCTTTACTATGATGACTACTCCTCCTTAGATTTCTATCATAGATGAGCAAGTATGCAGCTGGTAAGAAGGTTAACTATCCTCTTTACCTTACCACTGGCTATCTTTGATAAAGATGACTGCATTTCTGCCTTGGATGATATATATGATTGCTCCATTATGTCTGCTCTTCATACATTTTGTAGCATAGATTGTACTGTGTACTCTGTCTTAGTTGACTGTGTATGGCTTTGTCCTTATGGCTGCACCTTCACATGATATGTCTGCAACATCTTTTTTTTCTGTTGCTCCTTAGTTGATAGTTCTAACATTCTCGTTGATGGTTAAATATATTTACTTTCATTGCACCATTGACAGTCATGATAAAGATGCTAAAGCTCATTGTCCTTTTGGCTAGGGTATGCAACTCACTATTCTAACTGATGGACTATTGTCCCAATGCTGTTATGCATAGTCCAAGTTTCTCTCTTTTCCTTTATGACTGTCTTTATCATGGTTCTGCATGTGGTTGCCTTCTTGCTGACTGTTATTGCTCTTGACAGCTGTGATCTGCCTTCTGAATATGCTCCTTGGGCTGTGCTTTTGCATTTGTATATTGCATATGAAATGTTCCATAAGGACTATGAGCTGGGCTCAACCCTTGTGGGAGCCACATTTCCTCCACTCATAATGTCACCTGATGAATCAAATAGAAACATAATTACACCTGTATCTGCACATGAAGCAAACTTGTTAGAAAATAAATGCATGTTTTGGATGTGTTTGATGACTTGATTGTTCTCTAGGACATCCCAAGTATACATTTCTTGTTTAATGCAATTGAGGATCCACTTTTCTTGTTTAATTCAAGGAAGGATCAATTTATACATGCATGGTATCTTGTTCGTGTATGGTTTGGGACCATTCATTGCTTAGAGCATTGCTTTAACGCCACTATTTTTGCCAGATGTAGGAACTAGAGACAACATGAACTAGGAAGGACAAAGATAGCTCAAGGCAACAGGACAACACACTTGTACCAGAACCAGTCATTCTTAGGCAATGACTGGCCTCTAACCTCACATGCACATTCATTTATATTTACTTATTCACGTGTAGATTGATCTTCAATTTCATTGAATAGGAAAGTTAACCTCATGGTTTGTGTGAGATAATGTACATTTTACATTCAATCAAGATTATTTATTCTTCAGAAAAGATTTTGGATAAATCTTTCTTATGTTACATGCACTTGGATAAATGTAGTAATCTAATAAACATAATCTCCTGAATTATTTCATTTATGCACTTGAATATAATGTATGAAGGACTAGATGAAATGTACCTTTTAAGTTTTGAATCAAAACTCTACCTGAATGAGCTGCAGTGAAATTTAGGTAACAATTACCCCTCCTAATAGAAACTAAGATGCACTTATGTGCATCGGTCTGGTGGAATTCTCAGTCATATCTTGAGATCCAGATTGATGTTGAGAAGATACTACTTAAAAGGAGTAGTCAGTATGCAAATGTTGGAGATCAGTCTGAATTAAAAAGGGGGAGTAAAGATTGCAAATATGTGCCCTTTGCCATCGTTGTCAAAGGGGGAGAGAAGACATGTGAAAAACTAATTGCTAATGATAGGGGGAGCAATGAAGAAAGTGGTTGCAAAAGTCAAGGGGAGAAGTTCTTGTCATGATGGTTGAATCAGTTTTTCACACCATATGTTGCCATCAATGACAAAGGGGGAGATTGTTGCAAATATGTGCCTAAGCGGTGTTATCATTGATGTCAACATATTCTTGTTGTCATTGGTGTCAACTGTGCCTTATTTTGTTGCATGTTCAGGAGACTGGAATGATGAGGATATTGAGAAAATTAATGAAGATTCAATGTTCGCCGACCATATAGTTGTGTAGAGGATTGTCATAGATTGCTCCAGTTAAGATTTAAGAGGTTCACATGAAGATTTGAAGAAGTTATGGCCATCTGAGTAGAATAAGATTTTGCAGTGTTCAGAAGAGACAGAGTGACAGTAAGTTGGTCTAAATTGCTCCGCAGTGAAATATTATGGTCTACGGATCTAGAGGCATGCTTGGGAAGTCAGTGTGTATCATCAACTCCAGTGGTTCATGGTTTGGAGGTCCGCAAGCTATCTTTCTAGTTTGACAGTCATGGCAGAGAGTGTTCTTAAGGTTCCAGAGGAAGGTACAAATGATTCTGGTAATTTGGTATAGAGTGGATGTTATTGGTGAATTCAATGTGCTTGTGGAGGTCTCTGGATCGTGTGGCTACTGTGTTGGAGGTCTGCATTGAAGTTTGAGCTTGTTGTTGAAGATTTCTTCTTTGAGGTTGTCGATCTTCCCAGTTCTTGGCTGACTGAATGTTTCAAGCGTGTTGCGGATGATCTAAGAGCAATTCTCTGGAGTGTGGCATGTTGATGAAGGAAGATTCAAGTCTTAGCTATATTGGGCCAACAATATAGTGATCCGCATTAAGTCAAGACGACCTTGATGATCATTCCAAGGTTGATGAAGTGTATAAATACTTGTTGATGAGTTGTGGAAAAGTGTCCTTGTGCAAATATGATAAAATCCTAAGAAAAGCACAAAAAGTAGAGCAGAGTGAAGAAGGAGCAAAGGAACAAAAGCAGGAAAGGATGAAGGTGTAATGAAGAAGTGATTGGAGGGATTGAGCAGAAGTTTGTGAGCTTTCAAAGGGACTGAATTAGGCATGAATGTAGATGCTATTTCTCAGTTCATTATCTCTATGTAAATCATTTTTTTGTAGGCAGTGAGCCTCTTTTGAGCAGTGAGCTCTAGGTAGTGCGCCCGAAGACATGTGCCTTCTATTTTCTTAAGTACTTTTAACAGGGTACACATTTTTGTGGGTTAACCCCCACCATGGTTTTTCCCTTAACCGGGTTTTCCATGTTAAAAATTATGGTGTTGTGTGTTCATGTTGTTTCTGCTCATGTGTTGATTCATGCTTAAATGTTTACATCATTAATCTATTTGTGAATTAAGAAAGAAGATTAAAATTGCAAAAAAAGTTAAAGTTTAGGGACAACTGATTCACCCCCCCCCCCTCTTAGTTGTCCGAACTAATTCCAACAATAAGAAGTTCCTTGAGTGAAGAATTAGGAGTGTATGTTATAAATTGTGTTAAGAGGAGGGGTCCCATCAAGTTTTGTATACAATGTGATTCCAATAGATTTAACTCCAAATATTGGATCCAATCCTCTTGGATTCCTATATATGTACATTATCCTAAAGAGTAGAAATTAATGTTTTTAATCTAATCATTTGATATATGTATTGCAAGCAATCGATGTGAATATAATTTTGTTTGAGTATTTGTGATCCATCCTCCTCAAAAACTAAGCATCCTTCTTTTTTTGCAATTCTAGAATTTTTCTCTCATCCTCTTCAATCCCTTAACCTAGTCCCAAAACTTGAACTCATGATCCATATAATTTGTGATAGATTATTCCTCAGTGATAGCCCACCTTGAAAATTCCTCCATTGGTTACTACGTTTCCTTCTCTGACAAGACAATTAGGGGTTTTTCCATGCCACAAATAAAAGGGCACCTATTAAGGATCTTCAAAAGAATTCCATTGATTCCATTGACCAAGAAGTGTAGTTAGTTGAATAATGTATCTTCTTTTTCAATACAATGACTAAAGAAAATGCAATGGATGGTATACACGCTTGACCCAACTTCACCATTCTCTATAAAGAATTATCTTCAGTATGTTTTTCTTTCCTATTGTGCGACTAGTCTTTTTTTTACTTTATACTTCTTAGAATGCATAGATCGTTTACCTTTTGACTCATCACTTCTCAACATTGTCTT
Source organism: Cunninghamia lanceolata (assembly GCA_027924645.1). Taxonomy (NCBI): domain Eukaryota; kingdom Viridiplantae; phylum Streptophyta; class Pinopsida; order Cupressales; family Cupressaceae; genus Cunninghamia; species Cunninghamia lanceolata. The sequence continues at coordinate 2,378,877 of BSBN01000918.1, read as the reverse complement.
GTTGATTTTGTAACTTCTCCTTTATTAAAATTCAATATAGTATCCTTCTAATTGTCCAAAAAGAAAACAATAAAGGATCTTGTTGTCTAAGTCCTCTAGTGGAATGAAAATTTCTCCCAATGTTCTGTTTTTCAATATTGAGAATGTTGATGTTATATAGCAATGTGCCACTAAATAATATTCTATGAAAACTGCATGTTTTATTATTCCCATTATTAGGTGCCAATTACTTCTTTGAAAATATTTTGACATTTCTAGCTTGATGAGTAAGTAATCTAGACCATCTTTGTGTATTTAGGGTATGGAATTGTTTCCCTCGTATAGCTAATAGGGAAGGGGATATAATTTATAGAATTATTCACTGAATTTTGTTTGCTATAATTTTTGAAATTCTCAATAAGTGTCAATCATTCATGCATTTGATTTTTTAAGTGCAAACACCATGTTGATCTAATTGATCTGGTGTACTGATTTCTTCTTTTTAAGACTTTTGTTGTTACTAAAAGGTCTTCTTTTATGATAGCCCAAATTTCCAGGAATATTTCTATTGTAAACCTATATGGTCCTAGGGCTTATCCTTAAAAAATGAGAAGAATGCTTGATGATCTGAATTCTTGTTTTCTTATATTATTAACTAGTAAAAACACCAAAGGTTCTATCAAACGGTCGATAGGCACAAATATTTTTAGGCCTATTGCTAAATAATATACATACATACATACATTATATATATTCACTTGAAATTCATTACATGTAGTAGCTAGTGGAGAAGGCTATAAATACTATAAGAAATTCAATTGTTTTTTGCAAATAAAAATAATGGAATGGTATGAAATGAATAACCACATGAACTAAATCATGAATGAACCATTAGAGAACTAAATCATAATAAAACCATCAAAGAACTATGGCCTCCCATTCAACAAAGAAGAAGTGGCATATCTACTAGTGCCCAAAGTCATCCACTAAATAAATTCCAAGAAATCGAGACATTAGGTGAACCCTAGTACATAAATAATGTAGGATAATAGAAAATCCATGTTACTAACTTCCCTCTTGATAGACACACATATTTATAGCCATGTCGTTAAACAATGTACTTTTTATTTTTTGGCAAAGTTATTATATTTAGTACTTGTTGAAGAAAGCTATAAATATATGTTTATGAGCCATTTGATGACACTTTTAAACAAGAGTGTCACAACTAGTATTAATCATAAGATTGGATAAATTTATAGTCTTATTTTAAGTTATGTATCATTCCAAAAATAACATAGTATAATACAATAAGACACATAAATGATACATAATGTAATAAGGCACATAAAAATGCATTATTCTTAAAAAATTAAAAGAAACGTTAGCTTGTCTATTTGTTATACTATGCATGTTAGCAGTAGCAACATAATTTATGGAATGCATTTGAATGTTTAATGTATATTCATCATCACAATGTACTTTGATACAACTACAGTCTCTTGCATAAGATTTCAAATACAAATTTACTTACCTTCTACTCATAGCTATCATGATGAATGTCATCACTTTTATCACTTTCTCTTCTAGTAATTGGTTGTTCAATAATGCTAGACTATACAAATATGATTGTACAATACAAATATTGGATACATAAAGGGTCACGAAGACATTGAAATAACAGTAGAAACATGTATAATAACAACATGAAAACATATTAGTCAGCTATTGGTGGCCCTGGGCCTGCTCTGTTGCCATTTGACTTTGTTATCAGGTTCTGCTCCTGTGCTAGCAGCTTATCTTAATCAAAAACAACATGAAAACATATTAATGTTTTGAATGCAACTTTAATAAATCATATTAGGATATCATATTAAATAGTAAGCTATATGAAATAAGATCACATGAAATATTTTATTTTATAAATTATAATTACATGGACACAATTGAAATATAAATTATTATTGCAAGTACAAAGACCGTAACATTATTTTAACAACACAATATTTATTTATGTAAATGAATAAGAAATAGATTGAATATTATTTGAATTTTCTATCAAAGATCAACTTAGAGACGATGATTGCAATCGATGCTCTTCATTTCTCGTATTATTAACATAATTTACATTTTCTATCTTAATGTATCGTTCAAATGAGAATGGTGGTGCTATTCTCAAAATTTTGAGAGATTTAACTTGAGAGATAGTAGTAAATGTTAAACTAGACCTCTCCACATCACTAATATTTATTGTGGCCCTTTTCAATGTTAACTCTTGTGAATTGTGTATTGTTAAAGCCCATTCCATTTCGAGGGGGATTTGTGTACGATTGCCTCTTGTAACAGGTGAAAGAGGGACAAATTTTGGGTTATTAACATCCCAAGGCACGCCCACATAATTATCAAATTCCACAATCACACACAATGGCAACTCAGGTGGTTGAGTATCTTGGCGATAAACTATATTCTTTACATTTCCAAGTGCTCCATTAACTAATCTAGAATATACCCACAAATTGCATACCAACATCATGCATTGGAAAACACATAGTAGAACCACCCCATCCAAATGATCATCATTAACATCATGTGATTCTATATGTCAGGTATATGTAGACACTACATACAACTGACATGTTGAGTGACTTCAACATGTTCTTATTGTGGAGCACGACCATACTATTTGTGGCATATAAATGCATAGATGCATCAATTATTAAACACTCCTCAACACTTATTGAGTCATTTGTTTGACCCATCACGATTTCCAATCATCATATTTTGCAATTGCATTCCTAATGTTTGTTAACATTTCTCTAAATCTAACTTGTTCTAAATCATACCCTTGTTGATGGAAAATTGTGTCCAGAGTCATAAATGTTTGGAATGTAGTCCATAATGCTTTGCCATAAATGGTACTTGTAAACATAGAAAGTACAATTTTTAAAAATAGATTAAGAAAGGAAACATTTATACTAATAAAATTTAGCAAGGATAGTAATACAATAAGTGACACCTGCATGTAGTGGTATGTATTGCACAGGAGGTAACTAGGTAAGATCACCAACAAGGATAATTGACCTTCCGCTATAATCTTTTGTGCCATGTGATGGAAATAATTATTTCAAGCACATTTTGATATCAACAAACAATTTTGGGCCTATAAAACTCATTTCATCAATGATAATATATTGGGCATGCTTGATATATTCTTGTAGAGTAGCTAATGATTGACCACTCAAACATTTGACACTATTAATTGAAATTTTAAGGATAGATGAATTTTAGTGGCACCTCCTATTGGTGCAAGTAGCAGCAATGGATTTTTGTTGTTGATTAACTTACTATCCATTGCATGCCTAACACAATTAATTAGGTAAGATTTTCCTATTCCAACAATTCTTTGGATGATAATCTTAAGAGGTTCATCATATCAAGCAATTCAGAATGTCTCATTATTGCATCAAATTCAATTTTTTACTTTTCACTTAAATTAATTGAAGGATTAAATTGATGATGGAATTCTCTTTGGATTCTATATTTCCTAATCAGCTTGACTCTATGAATTATGTGGCTATTTCTTGCAAAACATTTGGCAATTGATACTAGTTCCAATCATAGTCAATGTCAAAGTCTCGTCGACCAAGAAGCTCTATATCAGATAATTGAAAGTCTTCTCATGGAGCCAAGATAAACAAAACATACCACTCCATTTTTGCATTATCATTAGGAACATTATCTTCAAGATCCACACCATTAGCATAAGTAGTCTCTGAAGAAATAGGTATACAATGTACATGCCACACATGATATGTATTTTAATTGTCTCCCAATGTTGAATAATGACTTCTTTTTCATCTCTAATTTATCAACTTTGATGTTATAAAATTGTTTATATAATAACAACTCACTCCAACAACAAAACTCATATTTAGGTGAGTCACTTTTTGGGATTGAAAGACATTTGGGCCAAACTCTAACAATTGCTAGTATATCTCATGGATTCCATTTCTAATATCTATGATGTGGAGAATATGATCAAGCTTTTGCAACTTCTACCATACACAAATGATCTAATTGTATGAGGCACTCCATAGATGCATGGATGAAGTTTGTTTTAGATGGATCATCATCATGGTTCAAATGTACACAATGAAGCACCTTTCATCCAACATTCAAAGAAATAAAGGACCTAATACACTCAACAAGAGGTAATCTTAGTAACATATGACATGTTTCTTGTGCACCTATGTCACGTTCAACAATTGTTTTAGTTAGGAACCTTCTATGTGCACATAATGCAAGGCCATGTGGGCTATTTGTGTTAGACATCTTGGTCAGCATGTCATAATAACTCTTTGAACTCTTTTCTACTTTAGACACATATTTTGCAAGGTACTGTAAGTTAGAATTGCATGACGAGACAATATTGGTTGATAGTCTATGTTTCCCCTCCATATGGAAAGCATATTTGGGTTATGAACATTCAATCTCTCATCATTTCCTATTAGTAAATATTTTTTATGTCCATCATCATTGATGAATAATTTGGATTCACTTTGCAATTGCTAAGGAGCATTGTAGGGATAAACATTGATATGACCCTTCTTCCATAGACATGTATTCAAGGTACATTTGGTATGGTATTTAACATGATCTAATAAATAGATGTGTAATCTACAATTTGATCTGTAGCTAAAATTTTAGTTGTGTCTACCAAGCAAGAATCTTCTTTTGTAGATTATGGCATGAATACTTTTCTTTCATTTTCTTCAAGAGAATTTCGTGCACTTGTGAATTTGTCATAAAAATCATCTACCTTTTGAGGCTCATTTGGATTATTCTAATCCAATGTATCTACATTAGGTGCACCCTCTATCTATACGACCAAATGCTCATGCACTGAACATCGATGTCGCTACTCCTTTCTATAAAAACATAACACAATATTATTAGAGATAAATACTATATATTTTTATAAAAACATATAAATTTTATTCGCAATTATACTACTTTTAATTGAATACCTTGCCCATAGGTATTTTACTTGAAAATGTTTGAAGAGAATCTCTTGATGGAAAATTTTGAAGTGATTCTCCATGTACATAGCAACAATATGGGGATTTTCAATTATATTTTTGTTTCTCCACTTGTATGCATCCTTTGAGTCTGATGGGGCTTGTGTTTGCATTAGTTGATGGAGACCAGACCATTTTGTATAAGTTGCACTCAAATTTGTGAAAAAGGTAGGGCAACCCAATTGTGTTATCATATCAATCAATTCATTCCTTCATGTGTGCTAGTAAGCCCTAGTTCCTCTTAGTTGGCATCCATAATGCATCATTGGCTTAGGTAGGCAATCATTAAGGAAATCTCCCAAATGTTGTCACAAATATGCAATTATCACAGGTACACCATCCTCTACATTTTTTACAAATACTATAGTTGTTGGCTAACTATGTTGTCACAAAATCAAATTTAATAGTAAATACTAAATTTTGGGATGTCTTGCAAACCTATTATCATAATAACTCATCATATGTAATGTATATTCATGTATATAGACACTTTTTATACGTGGTTGCAACCATTCTACTTCACTAGTAGGAAATAGAGTAGGAAATGCCATATCAAACAACCCTTATGACGTGTATTCATTAATCGGCGAGAGACCAATATGGGGCCAATAAATCATGTCAATTAAGTTGTTACCATTATTCTCAACAAATCTTCCCACTTATTCCATTCAAATCTAGCTACAAAAGATGAAGGTTGATGTTGAGGTTCATCTTCTCATTCACTACCTAAATTATCATCGCATGCATTTGATATGTCTGCATCATCAATATTAGATTACACAAATCATAGGATTTCAAAGACATCCATCTCTTCTTTTGGTAATGTCATGATTAAGTTTTCATCAAGTTCCACATATTTGTAGTAATTATCACATCTTAATTTATATTGCAGTGTAGCTAATACACGTGATCTTTTAACATAACAATCATAATACCTAGATTGGGTAGAATGCCTTCTCGCAATCAAAATGTCAAGATCACATATTCGTCATGGTAGGCACCTTGCAAATATAATTATATCTTGTGGGAAATTAATTATGTATCCTCTGTATTTGTATTGGCCACCATGAGAATGGGTAACTTGTATGATTGGATTCACTCTAGAAACGAGCATTTCATCAACTTGAGTAAGCACTAGTAGAACATAAGGTTGCTCCCCAGGATCCATGTTATTTCATTTACATAGTCAATGTCCATTTCACTCACATTGACACCTAGCACAAGAAGGCCCTTCATTTTATTGACTATTTTTTATTCTAAGGCCCATGTTTCATTAGGTTTTCGCGGCACACATTGGGTTCCATTCCATGGGTGGGCGAGGTTGCTTGTATGCCTCTTTACAAATTAAACACATTTGAATAATAGATAGCTGATCTATCCTATTGAAGAAGGTTTTTTTGTCTTTCACACAATCTATCACTAAGTTTATCTCAGAGATTGTAAGTAACATGTGGTCTAGATGAAGCTCCATCATCATTAGGGGTATACATAAATGTAAAGTTTGTTTCAATTCATCCATTCGTATATCAATATCTTCCCCAAAATCAAGACCATCACATTTACTATTCTCATTTAAAACATGATCTTTGTCACAAGAGTGCCAACCAAAAAGGTTGGATTACCAATTGGAATGAACAACTTCATCTAGATGTGGACAATCCCACACATATTGGTCATGATAAATTGATCTACCTTTGTCCCTTATTGTCACCAATTGTTGTGGTGCATTTGGGATTTCCATGGGAGTGGAAGTTGAATTCAAAGATCTACCTTCAAGTGAACTATTTACAACATTACAATTTACGTGTTGTTGCTGAGTGGGATGAATGAAGTGCCATGAACCATGCCCACATTATTAGTATGTTGTGGAAGATGAAGATCATGCCTAATTTCAAATGAAATGATTGTATGGATGTCTGGCAAACCAATATTAATGTCATTTAGTGGGAGAGGAATACAAGTAGTATGCGGAGAATGCATGTTAGATCAATATTGTCTTCATTTGATAGTTTGTCATCATTCACTTTGCTACAACCCAATGTCATTTATATATCATGCTCTTGGACATGTGTTGTATTTTGTGCTTCTTTCTCTTCTCATAAAATAATTTTCCCTTCACCCATTTATATCTTCACATACAGAAGCATATAAAACTTGACAACGTGCATTTCTACACTGGTGTGTAGAAATTACACTGTTCTCAACACCTACATCAACATCAATATGCATATTATTATTATAGTTCAATCTATCTAACTATGTAGGCAATGACACATTTGTGTCCCTCAAGACACTATCAATATCTATACCTAATGGAAGAGAAAGCATAGAATTTATATTATCATCAACAACTATAATTCCATCATTTACCCTATCCTCTAATATCGAAAATATATCTTCATTAGATAGGTTATCACCATTCACTCTGCTACAACCCAATGCCACTGATATTTCATGCTCTTGGACATCTGTTATATTTTGTGCTTCTATCTCTCTCATCTCATACAATGATTTTCCCTTCTTAGCCTATTTATATCTTCATGTCTAGAAGCATGCGAAGCTTGGCAATGTGCATTTCTATGATGGCATGTAGAAATCACATTGTTCTCACTATCTACATCAACATCAACATGCATAGTATTATTCTAGTTCAATCTATCTAACTCTATAGGAAATGACACATTTGTGTCTCTTAAGACACTATCAATATATGTACCTAACATAAGAGAATTCATGGAATGTATATTATCACCAATTGCTATAATTCCATCATTTACCCTATCCTCTAATATCGAGGATATATCATGCCTTTTAACTTATTTTATGTTTTGTGTTGTTCTTTCTCTTCTTTGATGATATTGCTCTCTTTTTCACCTATTTATATCTTCACACCTAGAAGCATACCAAGATCTATCAATTGCATTTCTACATTGATGTGTAGAAATTACACTATTCTCAATAACCATATCGGGAGCACTAGATACAATATTTTCTTGATTCAATTCATCAAATTCTATATGCAAGGAAATACTCGTGGCCCTCATGAAATCAATAACCTTTTTTCTATGATTCCTCTACCATGTGATTCAATTAATATAGGGGACACACCATTGTGAGACACATCATCAAAATTGAAGATAAGATTAAAGTTTTACATTTGCAAGAACATAACATATAAGTATTATAAGATATTAATGGGTGAACATTGTCTTATATCAACATAAATACATCAATAATTGAGATAATGTGAAATGTGTTTTAAACTTGTAGAAGTTTAGTTATTAGATATACACATAATATTTAAGTGAATAGATATATATAATTGTTTAAACTTCAAATGGTATATATAGCAACGAGACATGTAAACCAATTACAAGAAAGCATTAATTAATTTTCACATGATATTTACTACCATTAGATACATGATATTTAACTAAATAACATATATACAATGTATTTATAATGAATGAAAATTGATAATGATGACATCAATTTTATTCAAATTCCATGGAATCATACATTTATTGGCCAAGTAAATGGCCAAAAGAATGCAAGATATTTTTGCTTTCATTAGCAAAGTCAATTCTTTGTACCTTAGCTATTACACTTTTAACCATAGGCTCTGAATGCAAAGTATCTAATTTTGCATGCATGGAGAACATTAAAAAACCTGAACAATAACTTTTGTTTGACTTTCGATGGATCCATTTTATGATTTTGAATGTTAATGCATAAATCTTTGCTTCTAACACCCAACATTGTAATACCCGCTTCATCACAAATGGTTTCCCATATAAAACCTACATAGTCTCCAAGGCAAACCCTAAATATGTATCCATAATCACATTTAGGAAAAAAAATTGCACACTTGGAACAATTCCATCCACCATTTGCAATTTATTCACCTTTCATCAGCATTGTGAATTACCATTCATTAACAATCATGATAGATAACTAAATTTTTTTATCTCATCAATAGAAACAATGTTGCCCTAAGTAGAATGCATTGTGCTTTGTTTGTGGTTTTGACTCCATTTTGTATTTCACCAGTAGTCATTTGTGTAAAAATAGGCCCATGAGCATGAGATGGGGTTGTTAAATAACGACATGGATTATTTTTTCCAATATCATTATATCAATGTTTTAATTTGTGTGCATCTTCAATGATAGGATTTATAAATATTTTGTTTTGTTGCGATTATTCCTATGCATATACCATGAAATTCTGTCACTTGTGCACCCTTAACAAAAATGATAAATAACTTTTCATCATTTTGTAGTTGTTCTAGTTCAACACCTTCTTTCATGCAAATCGCTTCCCACATGGTTAGTTCAATGCTACACTCTATCATATATCTGATATATAAACTCCTTTTTTATAATTCTCCTCCATTCTTAGTAAATATTGTATTGTAAGGGCCTACTTCAAGGACAACCCCAATGGCATTAGTCATTGAATTTTCTGGCATCTTCTCAATTTCACTTATTAAAGTGAAAGAGAAATTTTCAAATAGAATGGATAAATCATCACTAGATAAATTTTCTATATTGGTGGTGTAATTTAGTGTTATCTCATAATCACTTGACAAATTATTGAACATTTTATTTGCCAACTTTAATTTTCAATTTGATATGGCATAAATAGACTCAACTTTTATTTCTTCACATAATCTGTCAACAAGTTCATTAAAACAAATTATGCAAATCTCTCCACCATCACTATCAATAACATCAAAACTAAATACTTTGTCCTGTCCTCTAGCTTTATTAAAGTGTCAAACTTCCACCTTATTTGTCACTCTACATTTTATAGTCCATCTTTCATGGAAAAAGGTTAACACAATTATTGGAATGGAATGGATCACCTTGTTTACCATATGCACGAAACCCGTGTTTAAAGAGCAACCACTATGCATATTACACAAGCCAAAAATATTTGAGGATGGCAATGCAACATCATTGGACTATAAGCCTAAAGAGATATCACTTCCAACTAAGATTCAATCATCAATAGTATGCTTGAACGAAACAATTTCAACATTTGGTTCAATAATATCCATGTTGAGAATGACCACAAACCTATGACAAAATTTTAAAATATCCATGTGGACTAAGTTGGATCCAAAAGCATAGAAATGCATCTGGTTCAACAATATCCAGGTGAACTAAGTTGGATCCAAAAACATAGACATGCATCTTCATTGAATACAGTGAGAATGTTAAGGGTTATAATCTTTGGAATCCACTAACCTTGAAAGTTATATTTTCTAGAAATGTTATTTTCAGGGAGCAAGAAGCCATTTTTGTTCTTGAACAACCAAAAGAGAAAGAAGGGAAGAAGATGATGCATTTTGATTTGAAGGTGTAATGCCCCGTCGTGCAACCCTAGAGTGTTAGATAACCAAAGTGGACACAGAACTAATTTTTTTTTTTTTTAAACAATAAAGTACAATGCCGTAAAGATAGAAATGTGACCATCTAACCACTCTAGGGCAACATAACAGCATTAGAAAATAAAATAAAACCATAAAGGAGAAATCATCAATCTACAGAGAAGACAAGTCCGATAACTTTTACAACAACATGATGCTTGAATACATGTCCAAGTACCAAATTTCATGATTACAAGATTACAAGATTACAAGGTAATAAGTTTACAAGATGGCAAGAGTACCAGATTGCTAGAATACATGATTTCAAGATCGATCTTGTTGATTTACAAAATAGTACAAAGAAGGTTATACAACACTGCTAAAGATTGGAAGCCACCAGAAGCTGAAAACATCTCCGCACCAGGCTCAACTGAATCTCCAAGAAGACCATTGGATAGCTCTACCTCCCAACCATGTGGAACCCTGAGGTCCACCCCACCGAGCTAGGAGATAACAAGAGGATTACCACTAGATCAAGGCTGCACTCAAGAACACAATAACAGACTCCAAGAAGACCTCAAAAGAATGGACTGCACAAAATCGACAGTGTTCAACCAAACAAGCCAAACGTCAGACAAGATCAAACATGAAGCCAAGACCACACTCCAGAGGTACCAAAATGGAAAGAAGAACATAACAGAGCTACATAAGGAGAGTGTTATCGCATGGCCCTAGCATGGGTTACCCAGGCTATCTCTCACCAGAAGCCGGCCCCCATCTATGGTTACCCTGGCAGCCTCTCACTAGGTGCCGGCCCCATAGGGTGACACATGCGGAACTGACATGTCCTCTCATGAAGACGAGGAGGTCGGCCTTTGCAACCAGGCCTTCTCATCCCACCCTTGGCCTTTGAGAGCACTCAAGGGTGGCGAGGTCACATTAATTATCTTGTTAAGTGTATCACTACCCAACCCACCTAGGTACATTATTAGGTTTTCACTTGCTTATAACTTCCATGGGGTTACCTAGGCGACCTCTCACTAGGCGCCGGCCCCACCATGGAAGCCACTCCCTTAGCATTCTCTGATCAACCACTCCAACCACAACATACAAGGTCAGGGGTAACAAATCAGTTCTGACACAGACATATTTACCAAGTCACAACAACACGAGTCTTTCCCCCCCAAACCCCTTCGAAACATTAGGGAGCGATCCCACAAGAACCAAAATGGCACCAGTATCAAGAGAAAATCAACCGATTAGCCTCTGGAGTCGGTAACAGAACACATTACTAAGGTACGACAAAACCTTCTGGTATAAATTCAGGCTTGGACGATCATGACACAGGTAAAAAGGTTACGAAAGTAACACGACCCCAAGCGATCAAGTCACCTAAGCCCTTCGGATTCTAATCTCACAAGACACGAAGCCACATAGATAATTTAAAACGACTACCAAGAGAAAACAACACAACTAGACCAGCATGAAGCTCACCAATCTGATACCCTATGAAGCTCACATGCCCACTGACGTAAAACTAGGCCAAAAAAAAAAAACAAGATTTAAACCCACAAGTTATGCCTTCACCCGCTTGCTTCGGTGAAACTCGTTGGTTCGAAACACAAGGAAAACAAAAAAAATACCTACGATCAAAAACCCAACTACTACAACACTAGTTAAACAAACAACATGATTTCTAATAAAGACATCTATTTAATTAATCTCCAATCCTTTTATACAACAATGTACTATTCGAAAACCAAGGTATACATGTACTTGCATACAACGAGGTAACCCATAACTAAGAGAAAAGAAAATTCATGTTATATATTTAACCTTGCAAATTTTATATCCTATTACTTACTATAACCCCCATACCCTAGATACGGAGAGAAATGTTTATAAAGGATAAGAAAGAAACAAGTAGGCTACTATCATTACTATGCCAACCACAATATTTTTCTAAAGAAGAAGAGAAAATTAAAGATAATTAGCTAGGCCAAAACGTAAAGCAATTCTTACCCTAGATTTACTCTAGACAAGGGATTACCACTCCTTAAATTTGTCTTTCCTAAGCTAAGAGCATTCTTCAATTAATATGTTTCCATTTGGCAAACAAAACGCTACGAAAATTAAAACTTAACTACTAAGTGCGAATAGAAAAGAACTTGATTAATTCTAATCATTACATGCCCATAACCTTACAACGAAATCAATATTATTTCCTACTAATGATGTCGACGTCTATTCTTTTAACAAACACCAACTTCTATTCTCATTCAACCTAAAATCCACGAAAGATTATACAATATCTGAGGAATTAGCACCGACGAACATTCCCATGCAACTCGCTGCGCAAACCACAACCATAGTGCCGCTACTGAGCAAGAATAAAACCCACCTAACACAACCAGATTAACAAGGAAAGCCTATCGTTTACACCATGAAGGGTTCGGACTGAGCATGAAGATGGACGGAAAGGAAGCAATGAAAACTGGCGTTAACTACTCTTTCTAAAAACATCTAACTGTGAGCCGAACCTGCTAGTAACGAAAATGCAGAAGGTGCTAAGTTTGGCCAGCCAAGACCTGCGGTTAACCTAAGACAGAAAGTTACTCAAAACTACCATGGATCCCACAGACATTCAAGGAGGTAAAGGATAGACTTTTCCTATCACGACTCATCATGCAACCGGTTCAAACAAAACAAGAATTGTGTTATTCAAGCAATAAGATTTAGAGGAAAAGACCATGATGATTTTAACTGACAGGCACGATCAAGAACAGGCATTTCGATGGCTCCAAGCGACGGCTTAGACGGTTTGCTAAAGCGCAGAGATACTACAGACAGAACTAAATACAATTTCTGCAAGAGCAATCCTTAAGCCAGCTATATCTAACGATGGGGTCGACAAGTTGGAAGGGTCCTCTACTGGCTCCCAACTGTCATAAGATCAGATGACAAGAAATGGGAAGCAAGCCAAAAGAAGGATTCATGGGTATGGGTAAGCGCTAAACAAAATTTAAGTTGATGGTTGCAGAAATAAGGGAAGCAATAGGTGTTTGGAACACGGCACAGGCATTACAGGGATGACGGGGTCGCACACATCATAGACGGATTATGTGCTATGGCCAAGCATCAACCAGACTATTCCTTTAGATTGGAATAATTTGGTGGGAGCCAACATGGAGTTCTAACGAGGTTAAATATCCTTTGCAGTAAGAAGACAAATCCCACGCTGTGTGGCCCCTAAAGGCAATGCTAGATCAAGAGCCTAAAGTAATAACTCAGAGCTTACAAAAGTTGATCAAAACCCTCCAGAGATACAGCAGACTGACAAAATATCTGGGAAAACCTTGGGGCGCAAGGCTCGATCTGGAAAATTCCACAGTGCTACAACGATTAAACGCTTACGGAAAGCAATGAAACGGCATGGGAGAATAGGAGATGGGAATTCCAGAGCAGGTGATCTAAACCAGCTATAACTCACTATTCTCAATTCGGCTGCAGAGTAAGGGACAATTAAATTTTTTTTTTTAAACTAGACACTTTGTTATTTTTGCTAAAAGACAACTTACTCAGAACTGCGTGATCTACAGAGTCAGTAAAATTACATGTTTGAAAAGAAGAGAGCTACGGATCGATTCAAGGCCAGAGAAACCATCACAAGGATGCAACAAGAAAACAATAGAAGAAAACCAAAATTTGCAGGACATACCCGGTCAACCACGCTCCGGAATCCAACCTTCTGCAGAATTTCTCTTCTCTTTTCTCCCAACAAAATTTCTCTGAAATCTTCCTTCCTGTTTTTTTTTTTTTTTTTTCAGAACTAAATTTTTTTTTCCAATAAGCTTCCCGGGACCAGAAAAATAGGCCATCCGTTAATTCCCGTAACTCCCAAAATTAATTGCACAATCCCACTCCCTGAGCATTTTGAAATATATATATATATTTTTTCCAAACATAGGGATTCTCAGATCTCCCCAGAATAACCGACAACTCTCAATAATAAATTATGCGCCCACAATAAACTTTAAAACGACAAAGCATTAATTACCCTCCTACGAAATCAACATTACTTAAACTATTCCCAGAATGAAATAATAAGTTAACTATAAGCCAAATGCCTCTCAACAACCTAAAAAAAAATCATATACCTTAAAACCTTGTAATACCGATCATGCCAAAAGACTTTTCAAAAGAACAATAACCAAATCATGCGACTATGCCAAAACTATAGAATCATAAGATATCAGAGATGTATAGACAAGAATAAACAACTTAATAACATTCCACAACCCGCGACGATCAATCAACAAAAAAAACCAAGGAACACGTCGCATCACATCACAAGACTAGGGTAAGGATCCAAGATGACGACTAGAACACAAGACCACGACACGGACTGAAACTGACCTAGCGGTAAGGTCCTCATATTATCTCCATCATCTTATCCATGGTGTAGGGCCCGCTCAGACCTGCTAGATCAGGTGGAGTCGAGGCCCGGTACCTGCAACCTGCGTGAAAACCAATGGTTATCTATGATCAACTACATGCATATATATCACAACATCGAGACGGAGAATTGCGGCGTAGTAGGGTGCTCGATCCGAGCAATACTACACCGTCCCCGCTCCAACACAAGACTATAATCAGAAACATAAGTATGACCTTTTCTAACCAATACCAATCATATCCATCTCATCAAAAACTGAAGTAACATAGTATCATAAAAAAAAAAAACTCATATCACATGTTTCAGTGCATCCCTCGAACATAGTCCAACAAGATAAATGAGAGCATAAACCAATACACACTAGTCCAAATGTCTCGAATTGAAATTAGGAAATAACAACTATCAACTGTACCAGAACTGACAAAAGTAATGATAGAAACAACATCTAACACAAGCCAAAAAAAAGCGAGGGGTATTACAGAAGGAAGAAGATGCACATGTGGAATAATAAAATGGTGGATTTAAGGTGTTGCAAGTATGAGGATAACCAGTGTTGCCATTGATGTCAACATACTCATATTACTTTAATGAGAAGGATTGGATGAGCTGTGTGCTGAGGATATTGAGGAAATTAGTCTCAATCAGGAACAATGAAGAACAGTGATGACATTAAGGTAAAAGTTCAAGATAAGATGAATATCAGAGGATGCGGTTTAAAGGGTTTGCAAATATGAGTCTTGAATTGATCCAGTCAAGTTTTCAGAGGTCCACATAATGATCTGAAGAAGTTATGACCGCTCCAGTAGAACCGGTTCCGACAGATGTTCAGTGGTGACAGAGTGTCACAGATTGGTCCAGTGCGCTCCGGAATTGCATTATCTCATTCTACGGATTGGAGAGAGTGTTGAAAAAGTCTGTGTGAAGTGACAACTAGATTTGTTCATGGGTTGGAGGTCCGGAAGCACCTTTTTCATTATGACAGTGATGACAAACTGTGTTCTTGAAGTTTCAGATGAAGAAGAAAAGAATTCCAGTAAGTTGATAAAGTGCGGATGCTCTTGATGACTCAAGAAAGGTTTTGGTGATCTTTGGATCGTGTATAATTCTTATTGGCCATGCGCATTGAAATTTGAGTTTGCATTTGAAGAATAACCACAGATATTGGTGTTCTTCCTAAGACAGGCCGACCAGATGTATTACACATCTTGTGAATGATCTTATAGGTGTTTGCCGACTTAGATGATTGTTCCTAAGTCGATGCCTTGTATAAATAAGGGATTGTGAATTCTTTTTGAAGTGTGTCTTGGAGCGGATGAGTGTGGTATAGCGAAAGAACGAAAGGCAGAGCAGAGGTCTTCGGGCTTAAATGGAACTAATCCAGGCATGGTAAAGATGTCAATCTCTAGTTCAAGTTTGTGATACTTGTTACTTTGTAGATAGTGTGTCTCTTGTAGGCAGTGTGCCTCTTGTGAGCAGTGAGCTCGGGCCGTGAGCCCTAATTGGCATGTGCCATCTATTTTTCTTATTCTTCTAACAAAGAATAATCCTTGGGTTAATCACCCCGTGGTTTTTCCCTTGACCAGGTTTTCCATGTCAAAATCTTGGTGTCTCATGTGTTAATGTGTATCTGCTCTGGTGTTTATGCTTTATGCTTTCATGAGTGATTAATTGACATGCTATTAAATAACAAAGAGGATTTAAGTGTTTGAATTAGAAGCAAGTTTTGGACAACTGATTCACCCCCCCTCTCAGTTGTCTGTCCTGAATCCAACATAAAGATGGAGAGAAAGAAGAGGATTCAAGTGGAAGTCTGAGTTAGATGACCCCAAAGTCTTTGAAGAGGTTGAGCATGCAGAAGAACAACAGGAAGAAGAAGAATATCTTACTCCACCCTTGAGAAGATCCACAAGATAATAAAATCTAGTTGACAGGTATAGCCCATAAGATTTCTATTGTGTATTTGCTTTGTCAAGTATTGACGATGAACCTAGATCCTACAATGAAGCTATTTTTTAGATGATAGCGAGTCTTGGTAGTGAGCCATGCTAGAGGAGATGATGGATTTAGATTTGTGTGATACATGGGATCTTGTTCAATTTTCCCAAAGGAGGGAAAGCCATTGGTTGTAAATGGGTATATAAGAAGAAATTTGGAGCAAATAGTTCTTTAGAGAAGTATAAGGCCAGACTAGTGGCCAAGGGCTACTCCCAGAGAGAGGGAGTCAATTTCAATGAAAATTTGTCCCTTGTTGCTAGTTTATCCTCAATTAGATTTCTTTTATCCATAATTGCTACTAATGATTTTGAAATTGAGCAAATAGATTTTAAAATTACATTCTTGCATGGGGATCTAGAAGAGGAAATTCATATACAATAGCCTAATGGTTTTGAGGTAAAAGGGAAGGAACACTTGGTTTCTAGATTAAAATAATCTCTTTATGGTTTGCAAACGATCACCCCATACGTGGTATCAAAAATTTGATTGATTTGTTTTGAAGTTGGGTTTTGTAAGAAGCGAAGAGGATCACTATGTTTACATTATATGTATTGATGATAATATACTAATTGTTGCCTTATATATGGATGACATGTTTTTTAGTAACACTGAGGGTATGATTAGTGCACTAAAATAGGAGCATTTGACATGAAGGATTTGGGGATAGTAAGGTACATATTGGGAATGGAAATTAGGAGGGATCGTGAACATAGAAATTTTTGGTTATCTCAAAGTATGTTGATACTATTTTGCACATATTTATTATGCAGGACTGTAAGCCAGTTAGATTTTTTTACTAGTTGGCACTAAGCTTACTTTAGATATGTGTCCCAAGCATGAAGATTATTTTGAGGATATGTCTAACGTACTATATGTTAGTGTTGTTGGTATCTTGATGTATGCAATGCTTTGCACTAAGACAAATATTGCCCAAGTACTGGGAATATTGAGCAAGTTTATGTCTAACCTTGGTAGAGAGCATTGAAATTATATGAAGAGGGTACTTAGATATTTGTGTGGTAATTTTGATTATTGTTTGGTTTATTTTGGTATTGACAATGTGGATAAGATAATGGACATACAGGACTTTGTTGATGCAAATTGGGCCAGTGATTTGGATAGTTAGAGGTCCAACATTGGCTATGTTTTTACTTGGTTTTGTGGTGTAGTGACTTGGATGAGTAAGAGGCAACCCATGGTTGCTTTATCCACCACTGAAGTAGAGTATATGGCTACTACACATGTTTCTAAGGAGGCAGTTTGGTTGTAATGATTGTGTACATGTATTGGTTTTGATTGTAGGACAATTTAGATTGGTTGTGACAGTCAGAGTATAATTTGTTTAGTGACGAAGCCTATGATCATGCTCAAACAAAGCATGTGGATGTATAGTACCACTTTGTTCAGGAAATGATTGCAAATGGATAGATTATGTTGAGAAAGGGTGATACTCAGGAAAATATTACAGATTTTCTTACCAAGCCTATGCACATTAAAAAGTTCTCCTAGTGCAGGGAGGTCATAGGCCTTCTATCTTGCACTTAATTTAGTTTATTTTTTTTATGGATGTATTTACAATGTATAGTGTTAAGTGGGAGAATGTTAGGATTAAGGTGCCATCAACCATGTAAACCCTATGCCATTTAATTATTCTAAATATTGTTTGTACATGCGTTCATAAGGGATGAATGATTCATTGACAATGGTAATTAATTATTACTGGTACTCAGATAATTAATTAATTAATGGTAGTGGTTTACTATTTACTGGTTATAACATCTTTTACTTTGGGAATGAAAATAGGTGATAAGGTCATACTTGGCGCCCAAGTTGGTGTGGCTATTCCTGGGCCGTTATGACATGTGCAAGAAGGGAACTTTGCATAGCTATTATTAGTCAATGGCATGTTGTAAGAGCATCTCCTATTTGAAGGCAATTTAACTAGGCGCCCAGAATAGAGAGTTAATTTTAGTTAGTTATGATAGGCTGTAAGAGGCTATGTTTAACATGCTGACTAGATTCCCAAAATGAGGCACTGAAATTTGCCCAAGTTGGATGCCATATCTCTTGTATTCCCAAGAAGGATGTAATGGATTATTTAATAGGTGCTTGAGGAGGTAGAAGGAGTATTATACATTTCATAGCAACATAAGTGTTGTCGGATTGGAGACATAGAAGGATTGAAGGAAGATTATTGCATTGTATTCTTATTTTGAAGATAATATAATCTTGGCCTCTTTTACTTGGTGGAGATTTTTCCAAAAGGGTTTATCCACATTATATAATGTGTTAAGTGATGTTTTCATGGTATTATTGATTTCTTATGTTGCCGATTTTAATTGTATAAACTCCTGTTGACATTCTACAGTTAAGCAATATTTGATGAATGAGTTTTTATGAATAATGTCTTAATTTTAGATTTATATACTTGTTTTTAGATTTCCATTTGTAGGGGTTTTACCTTATATTCCTTAAAAAAATGAAGACACTCATTGCTTAACTAAGGGCAGACTCACACCAACCTAGATGTGAGATGTGTAAGTGGAAGGTTTCAAAAGAAAGTTGGGAAGAGAGAATAAGTATCTTCTGCATCTTAGGTAGGGTAGAAACAAAATGACACTATATTATGGAGTGCTTCACTTATGATTACATTTAATATAATTACTAGGCTAGTTTGCAAGGGAGGTCATTGTCAATTATGTTTGAAGAGAAATGTTGAAAAAAAGCAAATAAATATTGATCAAAATTCAAATCAGAAGAATGAAAATTTAAAGCAAAAAAACAACAAAGATTCAAGCTAAGGCTTTAATGCTATTCGGTGTCTTTCAACATCTCACTTCTTTAGTTTTGACTAATCAAGTCCTATAAACTATTTTAGTTTCGAGAGCATTATATAAATTTTTTGTGTATCTACCTAAGCGCATAGTTTCATGTTAACATGTTCAGGGGCTTGTTCCTCTCGTTACAATTATGTTTACAATGCTCATCATCTAAAATATGAAAATTCTAAAAATTTCGGTTGCAAGAGATGAGTTAATAATTATTTTATTTTGACAAATATCTTTTTCCTTTATTCTGGGTAGAAACAAAATGACACTATATTATGTAGTGCTTCACATATGATGACATTTAATATAATTACTAGGATAGCTCGTAGGGGAGGTCATTGTCAATTATGTTTGAAGAGAAATGTTGAAAAAGAGCAAATAAATATTGATCAAAATTCACATGAGAAGAATGAAAATTTAACAACAAAAAAAACAACAAAGATTCAAGGTAAGGCTTTAATGCTATTTGGTGTCTTTCAACATCCCACTTCTTTAGTTTTGACTAAACAAGTTCTATAAACTATTTTAGTTTCTAGAGCATTACTATGTTTGAAGAGAAATGTTGTAAAAAGAGTCACCAATTAAGATACAACCCTTTGGTATGTTGCATATTTTTCATTATACATGACTGCATAATTTCAACATATCAATTTTTGAACTTATGTCCAATCCTTAAAATATTACAACTGGACTATTATAAAAGATGACTCTAAATTATATATTTAATTCACAATTTACATGGAACTGAAATCAAGCAAACACATAGGACCAGCCTGTTAATAGCGGACAATTATCTTGAAGATTCTACTCTCTGATGGCTATCTGAGCACTTTCTCAACTTTTCTACTCTCCAGATTGGCAGATATCAGATATGTTGTGCGACAATTGTAGGCAAGCTCACGCCTACTGCGACGTATTTTCTTTAGCAGATTCATTTTAATATATATACGGGGACAAAATGTCAGGATGGATTGTTTGTAAAATGGGTTCTATAACCATATATAGATTCTGATCGAATAAACGAACTTAGAGTTAGATGGCAGAGTATGTTTTAAGATAACTTTCTCATGATTCCTTGCCGATGGTATTACAGCTAGTTTGCCCTGATGTGTAGTAAAAGAATTGATGTTTTAGCCCTAAGTCACCAGGTTCGAATTCGAATTCAAATTCGGCAAGGATGAAATTCAAAATAAATTTGGCAAGGATGAAATTCAAAATAAATTTGGCAAAGAAAAGTTTGGAAAAAAAAATTCGTGATTAAATTCGCCTTACATAAATTTGATTTTTAAAAAAATATATTATATAAATAATAAATTCCTCTTTTTATATTATATAAGCAATAAATATATTATATAAATGAAAAAAAACCACTATTTATACCCATTATTTATTATACATTTAATAAATATTAAATATATTATTTAAGGCTGTAATATACCTATACATATAATATATTCATTTCTTATAAGTTATATAATATATTATAAAACTTTTAAGGAGTGAACATATACTATTAATTATATAAGTAATAAAAACCTTTTTATTAGCCGATAGGCTTTTATATGTGAGCATTATAGAGCTCGGAATTGTCTCACGCCGTAAAAAAATTCACGCCGGGAAATTTTCTAAACTCGTCGGTTGTTCTCCCAAAATCGTTTCATGTCGTTTAAATGTCCCCTGCCGGATGCTCTGGGATAATCTGCGAAAATGGTTTAAAGCAAATAACTCAGGCAGCATATCAAATTGCAAGGTTTTAGGTGAGGTGAAGGGGAGTGCGAACAGAAAACAAAAGAATCGTCTTTTGAGGAATTGATCGAAGGCCGTGGAGGAAATTTTCTTTTTAAAAAAGAGGTATTTTCATCAGTTCTTTGTTTTTCTAGCACAAAAAATAAAATCTGTTTGCTGCAATTTCATTACGCACCTAAAAACTGAAACCCCAAACCCCATTACACTCGACTGTGTCCCACTTGCACATCACTTCATGAGGACCGCCTGTGCACAGATTATCTGGATAGATTTGTATCCACTCAATCTCGGAATTTATGGCCTCTGGCACCTTGTATGCTGCTTCCTGCTCTATGCTGTCCAACGCTGATTTTGCGTAATCATCTGGTTCTGCATTAATTGACAGAAATAGGAGCCGGACACATATAACCACAACAAAACAAAGCTCTGACCATAGAACATTATGAATCTCACAGAGACATAAATGCTCAGATCCTCGGTATTGCCTGTTAAGTCGACGAAAGGCAAATGCGAATGCTATTTGTAGGGAGCAAAACTCCATTATATACAAAAATATCATCACTTTCTATAAGAGATTGAATATAATTTTCCATCCCCATCTGTTGTCATTTGAGATCACTAAAGCTTCATAGAGACCATAATCATACTATCTCCCAGCAGGCCTATAGAGCCTCTTATATCCATCATCCTAAACAAACTCCTACCATCTCCCGACAGGCCTATAGAGCTTCTTATGTCCATCATCCTAAACAAACTCCTGATCTTCAGTAGCCCCTCTTCCTTCCATTGCAGTTCCCAGACAATCCCATATTTATGCCCTCTTCTTTCCATTGCAGTTCCCAGACAATCCCATATTTATGCCTGCAGACGAAAGGACAATATCATGCACAAATAGAAATAGAACCGGTCAATTCTCAGAATAATACCCAAGAAATCCAATATAATACAGGTCAGAGCTCTCCTCTCATAAGAGGTGTCCTATTGAACAGCAGACTTCACCTTGTGATTTAATGACAAAATGGCTTGTCCGGCTATTGCATCTGGTTTGAGTGTATAAACAGGTAACAACTACCACCTTCTTTGTGATTCAATTGCTCTTAAATCTCTCTTTGGAACCCCACCCTCGCATGCTGGCATACAAACACTAAAATCAAAGTACATCAGAAGAGTAGTAGTCGACATGCCTTCACCTTGATATTTTCCTAAAAAAAAAGAAAATTTGATACTTCTCTTATTTTCCTTTCTTTTTCTTTAAAGTTTACGAAAGATCACTTCGAATTATTTGAGCCCACAAATGCAAAGTTCCTATTCATGCAAGTATGATATCATACCTGCTGGTCACACTTTTCTTCTGCATGATATCCACTTCCGCACACCCTCATCCATATAAAAAGATTGCCCTAGGAAGTGCCATAGAATTTGTTGTATTGTAGCTTGGATCATCATCATCATAGGAGTTGATAATAAATTAATGTGTGGATTATTTGAGACTCACAAAAGAAAGGACAGAGTGGATGTCTTTATGGATGGGATTCCCATATGGGTGGCCAAAGCAAAAGCCCATTGAGATTTGTTTGCTTTCCATATGAAGAAGTTGGCTTGTCACCAAAAACAGTGTTGTTAATGATCTCCAATTCCCAAATTTGAGTCTTATGTGGAACTAATGATAGAATCAACTTTGTTTTCATCATTACTATTTTTCTATTTTCAAAGCACATATAAATATATTGTTATATGACTAATTATACAATTAAATTTTACCTTCAATTTTCTATCGGCACATCCCTTGAACCTCCTATGGGTGCAAGTGCTAGTATATTATATGAGTAATAAAATATTATACGCTTAGCCGATAGGCTTTTATATGTGAGCATTATAGCGCTTAGCCCGTAGGCTTTTATATGAGCATTGTAGCGCTTGGAAAATTGTCTCGCGCTGTAAAAAAATTTCACGTCTGAAAATTTACTGAACTCGTCGTCGGTGTAAAAAAAATTCACGCCGGAAAATTTCCTGAACTCGTCGGTTCCTATCGGCGTATTCCTTGAGTCGGTTTCCTGCTTCGGTGTCTTCTTTTCCAAGCATTTCTGCTGTCGATAGGGAGGTCTGTATCAATGGTGGTCGAGAGAAAACCTAAACAAATCTCCGTACGAATTTGTGCCGTATTTCAGCGAATTTTTTTGGCCGTTTATAAATCCGCTGATTTTCGAACCTCAAGGCCGAAAATCAGCGAATGCGGTGACATAGTTTTAGCCTTCTAACTTCACAAAGGGGCTAGCCTCTTTCCAATAGTAGGTTAAGTAAGATATATTAAAGGTTTTTTCTAATATCAAATTTTACAAGCAGAAAACGAAACCCTTATGATCGGGGCGGGCAAAGATTGCGAAATTGTGGGAAATAGTGGTTGTTGTGGTGTTTTGGATCAGCGATTAGGTTTCTTAGGAGCGGACGGTGATGATTCAGAGGCTTCTGTGGAAAGATCGGAGGTCCAGTTGTAGCGGTTTGTGAATTGCAGGGAAGGTTGGGGTTTCTGTGCTTCTGGCTGATTCCCCTATCAATTTCATCCAAATTTGCGGTTTTGCTGGACTACTCTGTAAGGGTAAGTGCAAATGTCTGCACCATTTTGGCATTCAGTTCTGAATCTTTTGTTTTATTGTTGAAGACGTTAAACATTATTTTGGAGATTAGAGTTATGATTTAATGTTTTCGTTGATGAAATTGCTTCATTTGATTGACTGTTAGTAAAGTTTAGTTCGACACACACAAAATAAACATATGCTGGTAAAAAAGACATGCAAGATGGTCTAGTGAATGAGTCAGAGAAATTTCAAAGCTTATACATATGCTGGGGCGGTCTGAATCATATCGCAACTAACAAAGGGAAGTAACGCCACCATCGAGGAGGGCGATAAGGTGTCTATGACACAGAGATTTCTGGTTCTGGCGACAGGCTCATTCATTTGACTGCGTGAGGGAGAATATTAAGTTTGGGGCGACATAGCATCAGACGAATTTGTGTAATCGCCTCACGTTAGTTCACAAATCATTAATTCGCTGTTCATGTACCTATTTCAGATCAGCAGTATTGGTTTCTACATCCTTATACGGCGTGCAAGCATTGCTCAGGAAGCATATTCTAAGTCTGTCGATTCCATTTGTAATTATGGTTATTTCTGGATATCATAACTATCGAAACCGAAGGAATTAGTGACTGCTGTAACTAGCATGCTCTGAGCTGTTATTTGTTTGGCATAAGTGTTTGTAACATCAACAGGGGTTTGTGATTGTTATGCTGAATAGTTGATGTAGATCTGAATGTTCTGGATTAATTGATAAACAAAGTTAACAGTAATCTGATAAATGGTAAACAGCCTCAGGGTTTGACATTGTATCCGGGGAATGGTTGTACCTTGAATCAGTTCGTTATCACGTGTTTCCTGTATTCTCAGAAAAATGCCTCAAATATCAAATAATATCAGCAGATTGAAGTTGTTTGTTTTGCCCTAGGGTTATTACAAATACTTGGTTAACTTTTCACAATTGTTTTAAAAATTGGATTTGTAATCTGAAAAATTTCAAAGAATAATTTGCCAATTTTTCATTTAAAAATTAGTTATCGGTTTGCCAAAAAATACATTTATTATCAGTAAGTCATGTTTTTCCTCAAAAGCAGAAAGAATTGAGAAACACCCTCTCAAACAATTCTAATCCTTCTGAAATTCTTAAGAACACAGAAGATGTGGAGGCAAAATAACAATGTAAATACTACAAAAAAGAACTCAAAAGCTACAGTTGCTCTCATTGAACAAGCCTTAACCTCATAGTCTAAAACAAAGGACCATAAACAACCCAATGAACCCATGCAGCAACAGCAAGAGAAAATATCTACATTGGCACTGTGGACTCCATGGGAAAAAAGGATCCAATGACTAATACACGGAAAGAAAGAAGACCAGTCTTAGTGGACACCACAAACAACCAACTCCTAGTGAACATGACAAACGTGGTCACAATGGATCAAGATAGCTGAATGCTGCAAGATGTGGACACCCATGTCCCAAGAAAAGCTGAGAAATGAGGAGCAGCACCTCGTATTGGAGAACCCCAAACAATACAGGTATTTTCTTGGAATATATGGGGGACTGTAGTTCCTAATAAACTCCAACTTCTTAGGATTTTTGCAATCTCCAATAGTATTGATATGATCTTATTGCAAGAACTGATAAGAGCTGGAAACACAAAGGAATTGGAGCTTGCAGGAATATGGGGTAGCAAGCAAAATCACTTCTGTGGCAACACCAAAGTAGTGTTGCACTGAAATGCACAAAGATATGTACTTGTTACCATTCCAATTTCATCTAGTGTACTGCCTCCTCTTTTCTTTCATTTGAATTTGGCCGAAGAAAACTGAGGATACCATATATAGAATGCCTCAAGGATTGGGCCTCTTCTCGAATTGACATCTTATCATCATGAGGGACTTCAACACAGTTAAATCTTTTTTATGAAAAGAAAGGGGATAAGGGTTTCAATGTTAGAACAGCTGAAACACTCATGGAACTTCTGATAGCAATTACTTTAATTGAAATCGATTATACAGATGGACTGTACACTTGGGAGCAATAGAAGGAAAGGTAGCAACTAGATATTCAAAAGCTAGACAAAACTCTGGTCTCTGAGAAATGGATATGCCTTAGCCTAGAAGTATGGGCCAAAGTCCTCTGAGCCATGCTCTCTGAGCATTGGCCCATTTTTCCCTAATAAGTTGACAGCAGCATGTTGATTTTTTTAGTGAGTAGAGTAACTTCCACATAGGTTCAGTGTGAACGTGTTGGAAGTGGTTAGAGTTATTCTATTTTGCATTTCACCTAATTGAAAAAGTGAAATTATTTTATTTTAGCTAATTAAGTCTATTAAAGTGTAGATATATATTAATGATTTAGACTTATCTTCTAACTCATCTCCTGCAAAGAGGTAAGAAGCTTGTTGAAGATTAGATTTTTAGCTGAATAGTGTGAAGATAGGTGCAATATAGAAGAAATATAACACAGCGATATAATACTGTGCAACTGTCATTTGGAACAGTTTGTTGAGGTTTCTGTGTAAGTTTTTTGAAGGAATGGAAAACTGATTTGAAGGTGTAATTATCTGTGTATGCTTTCACTATTTAAATGTTAATTGCTGTGTGATTGTTGTAATGTTAAAGAATTAATTCTTCTTGGAAGACATTAGGACAGCAGTCACCTAGATTGAAATTTCTTCATGGCACTAGAGCTTACAGAAGTAGGAAGATTTTGCGGCCAGGAATTTTACAAAATTGCATAGGATTTTCATTGTAACATCGCATAGGATTTTTGTAGAATCGCGTAGGTATAAATTTTTTGTTAAATCATACGCAAGTATAAAATCGCGTCACTTTCTATCTGCAAAAAAATGCGATTGTTTTTCTGACAAATGGCAGCTAGAGATACCAGAAATTCTTGCCAATCAGAAGTTAGAAATCACATCAGATTTTTATAGAGCCGTGATGGATTTTACAGGAAAAATCGTGGGATTTTTCTGCATAAAATCGTGGTAGGACTACTTTTCTGAAACTCGCAACTAGGGTTTCAAGAATTGTCGCTAATTTTTAGCAGTATTTCTTCAGAAATCGTGACTAGGGTTGTGAAATTTTGGCAGCTAGGGTTTTGGCTGAATTTTGTAGGTTTTATTGTAGGTATTTTTTCACAATTTTGAGCAAGTTTTTTTAGCCCGTGGCTAGGGCATCATCATTGTAGGTATTTTAAAAATCTAAAGAGTAGTTACAACTTTCAGATTTGGGAGTTTTTTGAGCAAATATTTTATTTTTAAAAATGGCATCATCAGGTTCGAGGATAGATTGGAAGGTGCAATAAATTTCTTGCCTTGGAAAGTCAGGGTGACTTTGTTGTTGGAAGAAAATGATCTCTGGGATATCGTCAAGGATCAAGTGTCTCCACTTGCAGATTCGTAGGAGTTGGCAACTCATAAAAAGAAAGAGATAATGGCCAAGCAGATGATAATGGATGCGGTAAATGATCATTCAATTCCACATTTATATGAAAAAGAACATAGCCAAAGAGATGTTTGATGCTCTAGTTAGGCTTTTCCAGAGGGAGAACATAAACAGGAAAATGATTTTGTGGAATAAACTCAGATTCATAGAGATGTCTTAATCGGATACAACCAGTTACTTGATGAATGTCACACAACTTCATGACCAACTTGCAGCAGTTGGGGAGAAGGTTGAAGATGCAGAGTGAACTCGACGTTGAATGGTTTCACATCTTCATGGCAAACATTTGTTCAGGGTGTTTGTGCTCGTGAGAATTCCTTCTTTTGAAAGGTTGTGGGATGACTCTATCTAAGAGGAAACTCGAATGGAGTCAAATTTTGACTTGTCACAAGGCATACTTGTTGGAAATGTTGTCATTGATGTCGAAGGTGCATGGACATGTTGTCATTGATGTCAAGAGGGTATTCATTATTGTTATAATTGATGAATAGATGAGATGGTTGTTATTGATGTCAAAGTAGCAATATTATTGTATGGAAGGTGTAAATGTTGTTATCATCATTCAGTGGAATGTCTAAGGCAAATTGGATCAATCGTTGAGCAGAGGTTGATAGAGAAGATAATATTTAAATTAAAGATTTAAACATTGGTTAGATATGGCCGACTAAAAGACTAAGATAGTGTGATCAGTTTTAAAGGACAACAAACATGAATTAGACATGGCCAACTAATGTAGAGAAGTCTGCATTCTTTATGAGGAAGATCGACAGAGAAGATATAAAGTTGGTGAAATAGATAAGGAAAGATAAGATGAAAAGATTTAATTTATGTTTAAATTAAGGATTTAAACATAGGGAAATAATTGCATTTGCTGGCCGACCTTTATCTTGAGGAAAACAAAAATAAAATAAAGTAAATATGGGCTGACCCCTATAAGCATGCTTGGCGCCCTTGATTGAGTTTAAAATTGAAATTAAAAATGTTATTTAGAAGGGCTAACATATCTACAAGGTAGCACTCCATATTAATATGGTATGAAAAGGTGTGATTTATTGACTGAAGGAGGTGCGATCAAGTGTTGTTCATGTGGTGCTATTTTATATACAAAGAGGCGCGATTTAGGAAGAGGTGCATTTAGGAAGAGGTACGATATGTTGTATGAAGGAAAATGTCTATAATGAATGGATATGTCTCTTGTTTGATTGCCTCCCTTGAAGATGTATAAGAGGTAGATAAAAGTGTGAGTTGAAATGTGTGGAGAGAAGCGTGTATGAATCTGATATAGAGTAGATCTAGGGCAGAATTCTATGAAGAGTCTTTCAGACTTATTCTGAAATATATATGCAGCCCATGTGTGAAGAGTAAAAGGCAGATTTCTAAGAGTTTATGGCAGAGTTATAGAGAGGAATAAGTGCAGATTGTAAAGGGAATTTAGAGCAGATTGTAAGGCAGAAATCTGTTTGAAGAGATCTCCATAGTTGTGATCAGTCTTGTGAAATAAGAGTGTGCATGATTTGTGATCAGATTCGTGAGAAAAAGTATATCTACATTTAGATCTTGCGAAGACATATAATCCATTGAAGAGTTCATAGGTTGGTGCCTATCAAAGAAGAGATTGGTGTCTCTTGCTGATTTGGTGCTTAGTTGTGGGGATTGGTGTCTCTAGTGGGTTGGTGCTCACTAAATCTGTAAGTGGGGATTGCTGTCTTTAGTAGGCTGGTGCCTACAAAAGAAGACTTGTAAAGAGTAGGTTGATGCCTACAAGAAGATATATATATATTTGAGCAATATTTTGCTGTGGTTTTCTCCCGAAAGGGTTGCCACGTAAATCTTGTGTTCTTCTTGTGTTGCATAATTGTTAGATCTTAAATGAATGATATTGTGCAATTGATGTTATTGTGGTTGTTAGTTTGAAAAGTAAAAGATTGTATTATACTGATTCACCTTCCCCTCTCAGTATAAGTGTGTACTCATCAATTCTTAATTTATATTTTGCACTAAATGATAAAAATCATACTAACATAGCAGCTCCCCCCTTTACACTTTTTAATTTGAAACATCCTCCATACACATTAAACTCCTAGTGCCCCCTTTACAAAGTCCAATTACAAAGGGGTTAAAGCCTATGTGGTGCCCCCCATACATTGCCCTCCACACAAACATAATGTAGTAGCCACTTTAGTTTTTGACTTCAGAAAAATAAGGTTTATACAAAGTAGAGCTCTATGTGATATGTTAAAACAAAAAGTTTGAAGGTGTTGCAATATGTGAAAATTGTTAACATAGCACAAGGCTAAGTATGGCATAAACAAATGAATATCACCTAATGATGAATTAAGCTCCTTAATGCTTGTCAATACGCGGTATAGAGAAATTGTAGGCAGGGCGTCGTATATTGCAGGTAATTGGATTGGTTGGAAGAGCCCAATCAAAGGTACAAGCGGACAATCTCGACTTTAATAAATACTGGTACTTCAGACCCTCGGCCACAATGACAAATATTAAACTTTTCAAAATGCCAATGCAAGATACAAATATGTGTACAATGCGTGTAGACCCTCAATAATTCAAAACTTGGAATTTATACAAAATCCAGAATAGAATCATATATAAGATTCACTCAAACTATATACCTTTGCATGCTGATGATGCTTGTGTGTAGATGCTTGGATAGTGTTGGTATAGATGATGGTACAGATTCGTACGACTTTGAGCTTAATTTTTTTGCATCCAGTTACCTTGCTTCGAATTTGACAAATTTACAATCGATTTATAGGTTTTGATGCCTTCCCAACACAATGGCATAGTCCGTTTCAAAGTAGGAAGAATCTAAAGCTAATCTGTTCGCCAAAGCTTCAATCTTGAAACCCCCAATCCTCGGTGAACACGGACAAGCTCCAGATCACCCTGTGGCTCTAATACCATGTAAGATCAATGAGAATCCAACCATGAGCCAAAATCTAGGTGAATGAAAACAAGTTACACAATCTACAAGCAAACAAACAAATAATGTAGAATGCAGATATCAACTCTTCCAATATTGAGGATATGAAAAAGATACAATACAAAGCATTGCATAATAGTTAATATATACATACATTCATGTGTGTGTGTGGATGTGCGTGCCTCTGTGATGCATGAATCAAGGAGATCAACTGCCAATCAATGGATTAGTTAACTCAATATGACTAAGATAGAGATGGCCTTGATTGAACAAAAGTGGCATCTAACTACCATCAATCAAGGGTTGATGAGACAATGGTGGCATTTGTGTACCTCAAGTCAAGGTGAACATGTGTCATTATGATGCAGGAGCATCAAGGTCCACAAACAATCATGCATTGCCCAAAAACAGTAGTAGTTTGATTTTGGTCTTCTCTCTAATTTTGGTGTATGTTTTCAGGTTTTTCCTTGTTGGTTTGCCTTTTTGGGATTTTTGCTTCAAGTCATTTCTCTATCTCGCTTCTTTGGTTTCAAGTGTATATTTCAAACTGGGACGCATGTATCCATGTGGTATAGTATGTTGGCAGTTTCTTCCTAAAATGGGTTATTTGTTGGGGCCTATGTGTCATATCAAATTCGCATCCTGTGTGAAACAGGAGTAGGATAAGTAACAAGTAACCAAAACAAAAAAATATAGAGATCGTGGAAAGGAGAGTACAGAGAAGATTAGCAGAATATCTTCCTCCTTCGTTAGGATTGAAAGATAAGAGATCACATGGGTAAATAGTTGGAGAATCATCTTGCGGACAGAGATAGGACTCTGACATCCTAGATTGAATTATTAGCAGAATTGAGTTTTTCTGAGTTACTTAGTGATGCCTTATGGCTGGGCTGTGTGCCTGCAAGTAGGTGCAGAGGAACATTGAGGCGTGAAATTGAGAGGATTTTACAAGTCCTTGTTGCTGGACTATCTGCCTGTAAGGCAAGCATGTAATCTAGATTTGACTAATGAAGTACTGTATTGCTGATTTCTGAGTTGTTAATTCCAAGGTACAATTCCTTGCTGCTGTTAAGAGTTGGTTGTTGTGCATGGAGTTGCAGGATCAACTGCCTTTTACTGGGTACTTGATTTCCCAACTGCATCACATTACTAGCTACCTAGGCGAGAATAACTAATTGTTCCTAATATTTTAAGTAAACTTATTAATAGGTGCAAATTTTTTTGATTAAATGGTAAAACAAGTTTTGAAAGGACCTGAAACCTTGTTACAATCAAAATGGCATCAACTAAACATCAGCCAGCCAACAGCAAGACTGTAACAAAGCAAACAGACACTAACAAACAACACAAAGTAACAAGAACAGAAAACGATCAGAACAACTAACTTAACCATCAAGCAAGTAATTATCACAAACTATGGAATGCCTCTGTTGCTTGTTCCTCCTGGTAGAAGCTATCATGAAGGCCCACAAATTCTTGAAGGTCCTTTCTTTCATCATTCCAATTCCTTTTCTTGCTGCTTTTGGCTCTAGAACTAGGCCCAACAGTGTTGTTTTGCTTCTCCACCCAAGCTTGGGGAATTCTTGCATCCTCTGATGATTTTTTCAGTGTTTCACTTAGCAGCTTTATTCCCATAGCACTATTTTTGATGGTACATTTACTCACCTCCACCACCTTGTTAAGGTTTTCCTTGATGTGCTGGAGCTCCTCTAATGCAAAAATTCTATCAGCCTGCTTAGAATTCTCAACAGTAAGTCTATTTATCTCAGGCACGGCTTCCCAATTGTTAAATATTACCTTCTCCCCTTAAGTAGGAACAACAATCTTCCATTTAAACTTTCTATCTAGTAGGGACATTCTGACATTAAGTTTGTTGATTTCCAGAAAAAAACACTTTATGAGATTGTGGTGCAATTTTACACCAACAATTAATAATCAATTATCAACACTTTTAGTGACATTTTAATGTAGGAAAAGAGTAAGAAATGTTATGCTGAAACCCTTGAGCAAAAAGTTAAGCAAAGTGTTGCTAAGAGCCAATAGATGGCCTAACCCAGCCCTCTGCATCACATCCATCTGCAATTCTGCAAAGAGACCATTCCAAAGGGAATCCTTCATGCTAATTAAGTTCCACAGAATTAACAATTCCAACCCCTTGAAGATAAAGCTAAATGTTTGACCTTCTTCATTAGAAAGACTTCCAGATAGAATAAAATAAGGGATCATGCATGCTGGCAGCTCATACATCTTTGAACTAAAGTTTTTATGCTATTGTTTTTAGATATATAGATTTTCTATGTACACCTTGGTAAATTGGCCTATTAATTTTTCGTAATATGCTCTAATCTTTGGTTTGCTTTTCCTGTAAAGTAGTTTTGTATTTAAATGCCTATACCACTTGGCCTTTTAGAGGGCATTGAGCACTTCTATAATATCTCTTTAGTTTAATGTATTATCTTTTATCAAAAAAATAAAAGTTTTCCCTCACAACTAGGTTATGAAAGATATTCTTGGTAATGGATTCTGTGGATGAAAAAGAAAAGATAGTTTAGAATAGGTGGGGTGGAGTGGGGGACGCTCCTCAGTGAGAATGAGGAGAAAGTAGAGCAAGCTGGTCACTGTAGGGAGTATAGAAAAGGGTACTCATTTTTTTGTTTTAAGATTTTTGTGTTCCAAAACGTTGGACAGGCCATAATGTGATGTCGCTTCAGGTTGTGCTAAAGGTGTGTGTAGAATGTTTTCATTTGAACGTGTTGTATCTATGCTTCTTGTGTTTAATTTGCATTTTATTTGAAACTATGTAGGTTGAGTTGACTCTGTAGTTGATGGTTGTTCATTCGACTCTTGATCATTGTTGTCATTTGACATCTGGCCAGGTCATGTCCTATATATGATATTAGTGCAACTCCAACATTGAATTACTCATGCCTCCCCAAGTATGCCCCCTAGACCTCCAAATTATAGAATTATTGAGGGCACTAACTTTGGGATGGCTACCATTGTTTGATAGTGGTAGCTTATTTAACAAGACATGCAATGAACATGGAATTGTATTTGGAAGGTTACAAAGTTTTCCTCTTCCCAAGGTGGTCTAGATTTTTGTGTGGTGAACTGCTCAAACTTGACATATGAAACAATCCATCATTTGTGTCCCTTCATGTGTACTTCTCCATCTTTTAGATTATTGGGTTGGTAGTAACAATTCGGTATATTGGTTTTTTTTGATAGATTAGATGCGGGTTCTATAGGGGCTTGTGCTCAAATATAAAAGCCATTAGAGGTAAGCATTGAATCTAGATAACATTCTAAAAGACAAAATAACTTGAAACTAAATCCAATCTCCATAGCTAGACTAGGAAATGGAACAAGAAGACTAACTTGCACACAACTTGATAACCTGATTAGATTTCTCATGAGATCTAAGAACCATCTTCAATGAGTCCTTTGTCCCTGAAGGCTTCTGTTTCAGAATGATTGTCCAAATGCCTCAATTTGGGTCATCCATGGGAAAAGAATTCACCTCTTCCATAGAGGGCATCCTCTCAATAGGAGTCAAATCTGCAATAATTGAAGAAACCACCTCAACCCCAAAATTGGGAGACATAGAGCTTTGCCCAACCATTGATACTAAGGGCCATTCTAAATTCAACGAGGCAAGCTTTTGTGGTGAATCATTCATAGAAGATGGGGGAGCATCTAACAAAGACACCTGCAAAGTCTCACATAGAGCGACAGAAGGGGAAATGATAGCTAAACAAAGGAAAATGCTTGAAGGGACTCCAATATTGGAAACAATGGGAGCACCTAAGAGGCTCCACTCAAAACCCCGCTTGAACAAAAAAATGATGAGGCGTAGTATCCTTCCACCAAGAGGCTCGACTAAGAGCATTATGCTTCAAACTTGAACAATGATTAGACATATGACCAAGTCTATAACATTTATGACAACGAAGGTCCATAATATTTATGACAACAAAAGCCCAACCTTGCATAATCCAATTGCTGCTTCCATATATGATCCTCTACTTTGAGCCAAATTTTTGCTGGAAGACCTTTTGAAATATCCATTTCAACTTGGATGTGGGGCAAAGGTGGGATGAGAGAGAGCTGAAGTTTTTTGAAGAGATGGACAAAAAGCTACTTGAAGAATTTCCAATCACCCCAAATTAATGTCAATCCAAAATTGTAGGGGAGATTGGGCAGATGAACCCAAATTGGCATCTTTGAGAAGGATTCTGCTGGAGGGTTGAAAGCTAGATACCACAACTTCACTAAAAGAGTTGCCATACCCCAAAACCAAAGTGTTTCCTTGAGGATAAAATCCTTGTCTTTCTTAGAATAAAAAACGGCAATAAAAATCCTTGTGCAAGAGGGAAGAATTTTATATTTTCTCAAGAACAAGCTTCCAGTTTCTGGTCAACCATGCCTAAAGTTCAAACAAACAAGGCAAAAAATTGTTGAATTTACAGACTAAACCTAGATTTGAAAGGTGAGCTTCTTCATTCAATACCTTCAACCCCAATACTAGCAGGGGAATACTATTAGACTGTTTGATCACACTCAAACCCTTGTTTAGAAAAGCCTTGCCCACAACCTCCTCAACAAGCAAAGACAGAGAGGGTGTAGCCACTATAGATCCTCCAACAACATCTGTACAGGAACACACAGAGGTGCTAACAAATCCATAAACCCCTAATGCCTACATGGAACCCTACAACACTCTGGTGACATTGACCAAACAAGAGTGGACGAGAGAGGTAGGGGGAACATAGTGTCCTGTGACTTTCGGATCAACAGACTTTGGAGTATTGATAGACTCAAGCTGCATGTTGGGATGTTGATCTTGAAGATGCCACGTAGATTGATGAGGAGGAGACACAAGAGGGTTTGGTTTGGGTACCATTGGATGAGATAGTCCCTCATATTGGTAGTGATTCAGAATTTCAGACTCAGACCCTGATTTTTATGCAGAGATACCACATGAAGATTAGGTGCAGCAGCAGATTTTCTATGTTTTTGTCATTTTGTAGTTGTAACTTGTAACCTTTGGGCATTTTGTCGTAATTTATATATAATATATATGCACATTGACAGTGTAAGCAATGAAATTTTGTTAATTTATGCATCGACTCTCATGTGAATTCTGAATTCAGCTCTAATGTTATGTAATATGGTTCTACAATGTATATGATGAATGCCTTATGTATGAATAATTGAAATTTCCAGTATTTTTAAAATTTTCCCTATTTTTAATTACTGCCCTCTGCTATCTGCTAAAAGAAGGTCTCCTGTCCCAACTGTGCCGGAAGTGCATCCTGCCGTCCCTTGCCATCCCCATCCTGGAAACTCCATGGAACATGGCTATTTTCCATATGCATTTTTTGGCTGTTTTAGTTTGAGTTGGTGAGAAATCTGTTATTTTGGGCCAAAGCAATTAACAAGTCTCCTGTTGGGCAAAACAAAATGGCTGTAAACTGCTGTCTAAATTTTTTGATGTTTTCAGACTGCTGAGGAAACATGCTTCAGGGAACGTTAAATGTGACAGGCACTCAGGGAGTGGTCATCAAATTGGAAATGCGTTACATGATGTTTGAAATGGAAACACTGACAAAACGATGTGTTTCCAATGATATAAGTGCATTTACATTATTGATCTTTTAGAGAACAAAATTTAAGAGAGTAATATTATTGAACCACCAATACTGCAATAACTGTACATTATTTGGGCTTGTACATGCAGACATGCTGTACCCCTATCCAATGAAAACAGTTTTTGCTTAATTCATAAATGGGATGCAGCTTTTCATTCGTGAAGACTTTATACTGTTGGTGTGAAAGGAGTTAGAGAATAATCAGTGCCATGTCAATGTTAATATAAACATTTTGTATTTACTGGAGTAATAGTCAATTTTAAGTTTAATAATGAATTCTTTGTTTGCCATATAAATCATTGAATGCATTGGACATTCTGAAAATAAAATATTTGAGGGATGGTAATATTTGTTATGCACTGGGAAATGTTGGAATTCAAATGGTAGGTTCTAGTAGGATTTTTCTTTTTAAAATTTCTGCTAGAATATTTTTAGAATTTTACAGTGAAGCCTGACATGTTCTTTTGGTCCAGGTTTGCTGAGCTAGAAATGGGGTTGAGTAAAACTGAAATAAATTTAAAACGGTTGCTTGCTGCAGCTCCACAACAGGAAAATCAAGCCAAGCTTATACATGTAAGCAATCTTCCTTGAGTCATCACTTGTTTATGTAGGTGAAATATTGCATTCAGTTTGTACTTCTGTTATGATCCAGACTGTAACTACTATAAAACTGAACTGACAGAAATCTGAATACAATATTAAAATTTAAAACAACAAAGGACCAAAAACGTTTGTTATAAGAACCAACATAAAACTTTATTGTATTGCAAAACACATTTTGAGACAATGCATAAGATAAATATACTTTCTTAAGAAGGTATTGATGCATAGTTCCATGGAGTTTTGGAATTGGGGGGGGGGGGGGGGGTGGGGGGGTGGGGGACCGAGGGCCTAAATTTGGGGACGGCTGAGGTATAGGGACGGAGCCTCCAGTGGGCCCCCCTTGCAGGGTCCAGGGACAGTGCTCTGGATGTGTTCCTTGTCAATCTTTGGAAAATTAAGCAAGCTAATGGTAGAATAGTTCTAAGATTAGCCTTGGAGCAGCTAAGATTGAGAAGACACTGTTTTGGGGAAGATTCCTATTATATTTTAGAAGATATCTGAAAAGAAGTTAAGGATCCTGAATTAGCTAGCAATTCTAATACAAGCTAGGGGATTTTGTATGTAGTCCTCTAATTCCTAAATATGGTTCCTAAACCTTGATAGCTGCTGGGATGTTGTCCTCTAAATGATGATCTTGTCCACACTGCTTTTTTCATTTTTTGGCATTCTTGGCTCGAAATTGTGCATTATCTTCAAGTGGCATAATGGTAATGCCATCAACATTACATTATTATTCAGTCCTCTAATTGCAATCAGCTGCTGTTGTTCCTCAAATTTTAGTTACATTCTCCAATTATGGTGCTGCTATAAGCACATCAAACCCCACTACAGACACATCATAAAATTCATAACTCAATTCCTGGCTGTCCAGATGCAATTTTATCCCCTGATCATCCCCTTGCTGTCTATCTTATGATCATACTATCATTGGCTATGGACTCTTGGAAATTTTAGTTTATAAAGTTATAAGTGCCCCTAGAATTGATGAAGGGCACTGCCATTTTTCCTTCACTTTGCTCATTACCTTAAGGTTGGATATTGGGTGATTAACTTGTAGCAAGGAAGATAGTTGGGATTTGATGTTATTCTTAGTTGTCTACGAGTGTTTTGCTTTTCTGTTTTTGCTGCCTCTTCTTGAGCATGTTGAGCCATATTTTCGTGATCCTCCTCTACTAACAATTAGGTTGGATATTGAGGGGTCTTACATTTGTGATCTGTTGATCATTTTTGTCTTAGGTTGCTCTTTGACCAAACAACCAAGAATTAAGATGTAGACATGTTGGCATATCATCTTTTGCAGGATTCTCATCTGAAGCACATCGGAGGGTTGAGACAATCTTGTGTTGAATTAAGGTGTTAAGATTGTTTATATAATATATTTGCATATTAACTCTTCTGTAAAACATAGATGTGTACTGAATAAGCAAGATATGCCATAAAAGAAAGTCACCAATGAATACATAAGATTGGAACTGCAAATCTATATATTTCACTATTTCTTAATCATTCAAGCATACATAAAGAGTCCTTAGGCTTACAATACAAGCATATAGCTTGAGACTAATAGCATCTACACCTAAGCATCACTAGATAACTATTTCCTTAAGAATGAGATGAGTATATGAATATATAGGCACCTAAAGTGCATCGAAGTCTCTAGAGGGTCAGCCAAAAAGCAAACATGTAACTCATGCAAACATTAGCATGTAAAATGACATCATCTCTTTGGTCTGTGGCATGGTCAACTGGTCCCACATATAGCCCTTGGTGCTGTTTGACTTTGTTGGCATTGTGTATTTTGACTTTCTACTACTTTTTTCCTCCTCTATTTGTGCAGCACCTTCAATGCTCTCTTGGCCCCAAGGTCTGTCTTTGCCCCATTGCTGTTGTCCTCTGGCATTTGTCTTAGGCTTAGTAAAATGTAAAAAGTTTACTGAGCTAATCATTCCCCAAACGCTAAGTTCCTTGCCTGTCTTGGGGCAATTCACTAGCTACAGGGATCTCATGGAACATTGTCAGCAGGATCCCAATTGACATTTGCCCCCATTCTTGTGTTATGCCCTTTGCTACAGCATGAGAAGCCTCAAGATTGATGGTGAATTGCTTCACCTGATCACTGTCACTTCTCAGTTGGCTGCCTTCATCTTTCAGTTGTTTAATAATAAATATCTTCCTTTTGTCAGTGTTAACTGCCCTGCTACATCATGTAATGCCCCGAGCTTTCACCCAAGGCATCGACTCGACACAACCAAAGACGGAACAATTTTTTTTTGTTAAGGGATGGCACATGTGTCGACACACGATGTGCATCATCCAAGAGTATTACGACACTCACAAAACATCACCGTCATATGCGTAAACGCGACGGTGTCAGTGGAAGACTATCCTAGTTGTTCAGTCAATTCACGCTTCCCAATTCAATAGAGGGAAACCAATCAGGTTTACAAACACATTAGGAGAACTCATACATGGATTGATTCCAGAGGGCAAAAGTACAACTTTCATCAACAATCTGCACGAGAGAGTTGTATGGACCCCAAAGGAGGAGCCCACTGCCCATGACTCCAGCATTGGGTGCTGTAGTCCTTAGGACACTAGCACTAGGTGCTGTGGTCCA
Organism: Cunninghamia lanceolata; assembly: GCA_027924645.1. Lineage (NCBI taxonomy): Eukaryota > Viridiplantae > Streptophyta > Pinopsida > Cupressales > Cupressaceae > Cunninghamia > Cunninghamia lanceolata. The sequence continues at coordinate 2,339,580 of BSBN01000918.1, read as the reverse complement.
CTGGACTTCAACGCTAGACAATGTAGTCATGCTAAAAATAGGGCCTAAAACCCAAAAAATGCCAAAATTGCCCAGAATAATGCAATTCAACCCAAAATTTTGTGAAATCTTCTACGATGATTTAATACATTAACTTCAATTCAATTACACATTTTCCAAAAATGAGTTCTTTTTAAGCACCAAAGGATGATTTGTCATTTACTTCATTTGTTTGCACATGTCAAATATGAAGGAAAGTAAAACAATGTGAATGTGCTTTCGACTTCAACGTCGAAGCACCAAACCAAATGAGTGAATCACCACCACGTATGTGGATGGTTTACAAGTCCTCATACAAGGAGGATCAAACAATAATAATCAATGCAACCATAGTTGAAAAACTCGGACTCGGCAAAAACTCGGCAGACCCAAAATTTTTAAAAACTCGGCAATAACTCGGCAAACATAATTTTTTAAAAAATATTCTTAAAAAACACACATTTCTGAAATTGTAGAATGCATTGCTGATTTCCTTCATATATAAATCAAAATTAAGAGTTTAATACATATCATAGACAAAAAAAAGAGTTCAACCTTCGAATACATACGAAATTCCAGTTTGATAATACATATCATAGACCAAAAAAAGAGTTCCATCATCACTAGAAAATCTAAATCATAAATTTCTTCTACGACTAAAGCTCAAAAGAGTTTTGTTTCTTTGTGTGGGTGGTGCGGAAGTGGCTGGTATAGCCAAGGTATGCTCAACAGGATCCTCATCTATAGGATCAAACGGTACATGTGAGGAACCCGCCCCTGATGGCACATCAATATCATCTGACTCTGTCTCTGAATCCTCATATGTTGCGACATTTGCTTGCCATTCCGCTGTATCCCTCTCCGTAGCAGCTATATCATCATCATCAAGTGATGGATCAACATCAACATCCTCGGCAATCCAATCTGAATATGGATCAATGTCGTCAAGGTCCAATGCCTGATATGATTCTTGGTCTTCTACCTTCTTCTCATGCAACCGAAGGTTGTACCGCACATAGACAAGGTCATTCAAGCGCTTTTGAGTCAACCTGTTGCACTTCTTTGTGGAGATGGCCTCAAAAACACTCCAGTTGCGCTCACTACCAGATGCACTACAAGGCTGGGATAAAATCCGGATGGCTATCTTTTGAAGATTAGGGCTTGAGGAACCATAATCATCCCACCATAAATCTGCAAGGATAACATTATAACTTTGTAAGGATTTTAGTAAACTTAAAAATTAAAATAGATAGTAAATGAAAAAATAAACATATGTATTTTACCTGGTTGCAGAGTGGATCTCCTACGAATGGCATCTCTTGAAGAAAAAAAAGGCCCATCCGCATTCTTATAGGCTTGTAACTCATCGAGTATGATGTCTCGAAGGTTATCATCAAAGACCAACCTCTCCAAGCATGTGTTCAGGCCAACGCTTACCTCTGCATCTACTTTGAATGAAGAGGAGAAGAAAAATGCGGGGTTCAAATAGTAAACTAGCAGCATGATATGTTGGTGGAGTTGTCGATTCCACCTCCGATCAATAATGCGCCATATGGGTTCATATTGTTGTTTTATTCGACCCATACAAATGCTGAAAGGCCTCTTTGGCCTTATCCATGGCCTCATATAGATACCCCATGGGCTTTTGATCCCCATCCACCAATCGTAGAACCCTAACCAACGGTTCTAACACCTAAATCAATAGTGGATGAAAATAAAATTAGAAAATTATAGTAATTGAAATTCAACAAATATAAATATAAGTTTTTTACAAAATCAACAAATTTTAACATTAGCAAATAAAAATAAAAATAAAAATTAGTGTTTGAAAACTTACCTTGATGATCTCCTCCAAGGATTTTTCCATGACAGCATCATAAACTGCTTTCACGACCCTCTCTGCTTCTGGCTTCCTATGATAAGGGACTCTCCAACCACCTTTCAGCCACAAACATGCGCCTAAGGTGGGGCAATAATGATGCTATACTCTGCAAGGTAAGGAAATTAGTGGCAAAGCGTGTGTCTCCTGATCGTGTGAGCTCCTTGCCACCAGTGTACTCTCTCATAAGATTTAGGACCCATGTGTGGTTGTAGATGTATTTTGTGATATTTCTTGCCTCTTCAACACATTCTTCACCCAGCTTATTTTTCCAATGTCCTCAGAAGAAGGTCAATACAGTGGCAAGCACAAGGGCTCCATAAAATGGTCGAATGCCTCGCCTCTAGAAGTCTACCGCTGCCACATATGCAGCAGCATTGTCAGTCACTATTTGGACGACATTTTCCACTCCCACCTCCATCACTACCTCATCCAACATGTTGCACAAGGTTTCTGCATTTTTTATTTGATTGGAGGCATCAACTGATTTTAAAAAGACTAGCTGCCCCGCTGAAGCCACTAAAAAATTGATGATAGTCTGTTCCTGGCATCTGTCCATCCATCAGATAAATAGTGCAGCCTTTTCTTTCCCAAACTTCCTCTGATCCTGTACTAGTAGATGTGTGTGTTCCACCTCCTCCTGCAACAATGGGCCACTCAACTCATGACGACTTGGGGCCTTGAACCCCTTACTTGCCACAGTCAATGCAGTGACCAAGTGCTCCCAATAAGGACTCGAAGCGACATTGAAGGGAATATTGTTGTAGTACCAAAATCGTGCACATGCCAACTTCGCCTCACGATGCACCTCTCTATTCCATGTATTTGCAAGACCATCCAATGAAGGTTGCGCACCAGGAGTGTTTTGAGGAACAAAAAAGCTATCAAGCCCTGTGCCTGATCGTCGTATCCGTGGCCCAATGGAAGGTGTAGAAGAGGCCTCTACACTTACACCTCTATAATCTGACCCTGTAGAACTCAAATCTTGGGTTGGGGCTGCCATTGCCTGTGCTGCTCTCTTTTTAGCTTCTTTCTTTCGTTCATAATCCATAAGGAGGACATGCGCTTCCCTCTGAGCCTCCACAGGAACTTTGTCACATATCTCAACATCATTGCAAGGGACCTGCGCAAGGTGGTATTTAAGTCGATTAATGCCTCCGGACATATGTTTATTGCAATGGTTACAAATGACATCTCCTCGCTTTGGACCTGGTGTCCCATGTTTCCAGCAAGGTCTTTAGGTTTGCCACCGGTTCTTCTACCTCCAGTTCCACTTGCAGAAGCCATAAGTTATAACCTGTTACCTATCAAAAAAAGAGACAACAATTAAAAATTTAAATTGACAATTGACAATAACAAGTTGCTGTATTTTGACTCTTTTGCTATAAAAATTAACGAGATTCGAAATTATAAAAAGACTGTATCATATGAAAGGAGAGATTTTGGACTATATTATAATTTATTTATAAGATATGTGTTTTATTTATAAAATTTTGACAGTAATTTCCTATTTATTATTAAATGACTGGTCCACTGTATTATAAAAAATAAAAATTAAAAAATGACTGTATCATATGAAAGAAGAGTTTTTGGACGAAATGTTAAAATTTATATAGGATTATGATGGTTGTAATTTCAATTTTTTACTCAGTGACTAATAAAAAAACCGAAATTTTAAAAAGACTGTATCATATGAAATTATGAATTATGAAAGGAGAGATTTTGGACAAACTGTCAAAATTTATATGGAGCCTGGACGAATTGTTAAAATTTATATAGGATTAGGATGATTTTAAATTTCAATCGAAATTTTAAAAAGACTGTATCATATGAAAGGAGAGATTTTGGACGAATTGTCAAAATTTATACTTTAAGTTTATAGTCAATGACTCATCACTAAAAGTCTAATAAAATCTCTCCTTTCATAATATCATATGATACATATTTGATATTACAAATACAGACTACAGTCATTTAAAAATTTATAATGAATGATGAATCAAATTATCAGTGATAATCGATCCAAAATTTTAAAATGTCACAGACTACAGTCACAGTTTGTCCTTCGTCGAAACTCGAAAATCACTCAAAATTTGGACAGTTCGTCCAAAATCTCTCCTTTCATATGATGCAATCTTTTTAAAAATTTCGTTTTTAAATTTTTTTAACAGTTCATTCAAATCTTACCAGTTACCTTTGCCCTTCGATTTCGCCTCCAAATGAGAAGTTAGAAGATTTCGAATTGAATCAATGAATTGCGCCGCCAGGAGCCGTCGGGAGGGTTTCGCGAGTTCATAAAATGAAAAATAATGCTTTAGGGTTTTCGGTTTTGTGTGTTTTAATTGTTAAAAATCAAACATGTTTTTATGTGCTGATTTTTCGAAGAGTTACTCGCGTTTTTTGGCAATTTTTTGATAAAAACCTCGCCGCGAGTTTTATCAAAAACCCGGGCTGAGTTTTACTAATAAAAACTCGCCCCAGTATCTGCCGCGCGAGTACTCGCGGGTCAGGCGATTTATTGGTGAGTTTTTCATCAGTGAATGCAACAATGAATTACAAGGTTAGGACACCAACATCCTTGAAAGTTTATACATTTTGCTTGCAATTACATAATAATGAAATTTACAACAAAAGGGAGATCCACGCCTTGCATGCAAATCCAAGCCAGTCCTTGAGAATTTGTAGTCCCCAATGGTGGTATAGCGCCACCCAACCATGTGGTGCCCTCAGGCCCATCCCACTGTACTAAGGAGATGGTCGCATGGGAAGAATACACACGCCAAACAAGGGGAGAAAGGATTCACACACGCCAAACAAGGGGAGAAAGGATTCACACACGCCAAACAACATGTATACCACATAACATGTTTTAAAGCATGAATTAATCCATTACAATGCACAAACAAATGCAATGAACACATCACACGTCGAGTCTAACTCCGACGGTGGAAAGAAGGAAGAGAGACTTAGCAAGCTAGGACAAGGAGTGTCAAAATGAGGGCATAAATCTCCTCGTAGCACGAGAGTAGTTGGCCTCCTAACAAGGGGTCTACTCTTAGCATTCACTAACTCTACCATTGCGTAACATGCTCTTTACCACCAAATCGGGTCTAGGAAAGCTCCTTGTGGTTGGAGTAGATCTTGTAATTAAGTTTTTGTTACCCAAATGTGTTTAATGTTTTTTCTTGGTTAAACACTCCACATGCTAAACCCAACAATCACTTTGTATTGTGGTATACGATAAGAGAGCCACTCCTTACCTCTAAACCTCTTCCTAAACACCCACACACCAAATTGACCAATTGAGCGTCGTGGCACGAAAATCAAGGTGAGAAATCACAAAAATCACAACATAGGTTTAAAAGATGCAGAATGTTATTTCATGATGGAGAGTCGAGACTACAAATCTCACATTAAAATACATCACGGTAAGTTTAGAAATGCAAATTTTACATTTTCTACATCATGCAATTTTCACATAAAACCCCAAATCCACCATGTTTGAATGCTTTACTTTTTGGGCCATTTTTCTAACTTCTATGTTTCAAGGTGTATGGAAAAATGGTGAACTACTCATAGCTATTGTGAACAACATCCCAAATATCAATAAAATCCATGTGGGTGATTCTACAAATTTTTTGATAGGGTTTTGTTTGTTTTCCTGTGTTTCCAAAAATGAAGAACACATGAAAAACATATTTAAAAACAACTTTGAATCATTTAAACTTTCTATCCTAACAATGAAGGCCAAAGGAATCCACTCTTGGTGGCTTTGCATGAAGGAAAAAGCATTTAAATTGAAAGCCATGAGGAGATTTAATCAACACACCTTTCAAACAAGCCAAAAATCCAAAGGAATGAAGAGATGGAGACAATCTTTGTTCAATCTTTCACCAAGAAAACACCAAACAATTCCAATTCCAATTCCTTCTTTAGATCAACAAACAGATCTTCCTTTCAAAGCATGGAGAAATTCCTTCTTTTCAAGCATAAGATGGTTTGAGAGAGTGTAGAGCAAATTTTGAGAGGAAAAGAATCCCAAAAAACAAGTCTTTTTCCCTTTTTGATCCCCAAAAAGGCCCTAATTCCCTAAAATGAATATTTTATTCACTTTTAGATATTTCTATATAATGAAATGAATTAAAACATTTCATTTGCGCAATTGAACTTAAAACATTTAATTTATTTCATTTTCACTAATATAGATATTTTAATAAAATATACTAATGATTCAAAATTGACTTAACAATATTCCCTATTTAATTAATTTCTTTTCGAATAGAAAATTACACTAGGAGAATATCTTGCCTTTCAAAAATCAATTGAACCAAGCATTGCAGACTGTAAGCTATTCCTAATTAAATAAACCCTTTCAACATGTAATATAATCAAAACGTCAAAATCATACAAGTGCTCAATAACCAATCACCAAATTATGGGTTTGCATAAGACGAGCGGAATCCTGAATCCCACCGATTCAGATCTGAAAACACGTAGGGTTAAGCAAGATACATCCCATACTCAATATGAGTGGGATAAATGAGGCTAAACAAATAAACAATCCCAATGCGACATCTCCATTTAACCACCATTGGGGAACAATAGTACTTGCACACTTAAATGAAACATCAGGTGTACCTGCTCAATACAATATAGCCGAAGCACAGTATAATACCCAACGTGGCATGATAAAATATACACATCATAACATCTCATAAAGACAAATCATCCATAAAGATCGAGAAGCAGTCGATAACATGAAAATTACACATACATATACGACATGAGCATAATCAGTGAAAAACACGCTAGAAGAACATTGAAACAAGTCATAGCATAACAGTCATAATAAAGTCTATAAGTCAGACAAAATCTTATTGAGATCACTTTAATGTCAAAATAAAATGTCATCGCTAATAACAGTAGCGGAAAACAAAACACAAGTCTGAAGACAAAAAGGCAAAGATACCTGAGGCATTACACATAATACCGCCACAACTGCAATAGCTGCTCATCCGACACACTTTTGCACTCTTCTCAGCTCTTTGTATCTCTCCCCAGCTCTTGTAGTGCTCATCTTGTTTCACCATCCATACTTCCTCTTACCTTTGCATTACCACAATGTGCGCAGGATTAGCTTGCATCAAGAGAGGCCAAATACCCTTGTTTATCATCAGCTATTTGATGAGCATTGGTATATGTGCTATGAACATTCCTTGTTTTCCATTCAAGAACTTTGCTCCCCCTGTTCTGGACAGAAATATGTCATCATTGCTAATTTCAACAAAAAACTATTAAAAGGGCCATGTCAGAATGCATGTGTCCATACTTCATCAGTGGTCACCAATTTATCAAGGTTTTTCTGGTCTATTCTACAAGGTACTGAAAACAAGAACCACTTTTTGCAATGTATGCATCCAATCACTCATACAATTTGATGGGAAATTCAATAAAAAACTTTTCCTACAGGCAGTCATGGATAAGATCATTTAGCTAGCTTTTTGGCAACCGCATTCCTGTAGACTGCTCATTCCTCGCAAACTTAAGGTCAGCCTTGTAGAACTATTTCTCCAAGTGCTCCTTTGTAATCAGCCATACTATCCTAATTCTCTGTTAGACAGAAAGGATAGGTATTGACAACAGAACCTTAATGATAAGTCGTATCTTAGGTAGCGCTTTTGACTAAGTAACCTCTACTTAAAGATTCAGACATGGTTGTATGTCATCCTTTGTAAGACGCTCACCCAAAGTGCATAAGAGAGCCAAGCCACTCTTGTGTCAAATCAGGGAGTAGGGATGGTTTATATTTATTTATATATTAATGCTTGGAACTTTTCTTGACTATAGTTTCTCTCTCCTGATTACTGACTAGAGTTTAGTTTCTTGATGGCTTTGGGGCTGAGATCAAAACCTTGAGCAAAGTGTAAGAACTTGAAGCCAATGCATAATACATCCTAGGCCAAGGATGGAGAACTAAAAGTTCCAACACATACATGTGCATGGATAACAGCAAAGTTCGGAAACTCAGACTCGACTTGTACTTGGTAGACCAAAAATTTCCAACTTGACAACTTTAAAAATACTTATTTCTGAAAAGATATAAATATTATGCAAAATACAGCTACAAAATGTATCAATGAGTTTGGCGGGGGTTTGGGGGTGTTCCTTTGCGGGGTCGAGGGGCGGAGCCCTTGCCACCAAGCCCAAATGAAGACCTTCGAGACCACACAGACTTTCATGGCGCACACCATTTTCCTTATTTTTTAAAAAGGCAAAAAATGTGTATTTTCACTCTAATTCACACAAGAATACTCAAATGCCAAAAAACCATGTTTTTTAAGTGTTTGTCGTATTTTTGGCATGTAGGGTTACCTGTTCTGTGTCCAGCAAGTTTTTTGCAAGGACTTGCCAAGTACTTGTGTGAGTTTGGGAGCAAAACTCGCTGATGACTCTGCAAAAATATTTGGCAAGTTTACTTTGCGAAAGCTTGGGCTTCAAAAAACTTGCAAGTGCTCGGCAACTCGCCGGTAGTTAAACTATGGATACCACAAACATATTCATAAGCATGACATACCTTATAATAAACGGTTATTGTGGACGCATATGATTGGAATTCCATATTTGTATCTTTCATTATACCTGAATTATCCAAGTATACACGAAGACCCCTTCAGCATACAATGAGTATAAGCCTCAAGCTTATAACATCTACCCCTAATGATCACTAGATAACAACTCCCTTAAAAGTGAGTTGAGTGCATGTATATATAGGCACCTTAAATCAATGGAAGTTGATAAGATCAGTCAAGAAGTCAACGCGTAGCTTACACAAACTGCCATGTGCCCCATGCAACATGTATCATGGCATCATGTCTGTGGTTCATGGCATCGTCAATCGGTTTCACTTTTAGCCCTTGGTGCTGTTTGAGCCTGTTAGCATTGAGGCATTGAGTACTTTGATGCACTAACGTCCTTGTCCTCCTCCATTGGCACTATACCCTGGGCGTTTTGTCTTGGCCCCAGGGCCTCATTTTTTCTATTGGCTCCATCCTCTGGTGCTCCCTACTGGTGCTATTTCAGTATTAGTCAAATGTGTAGGGGGCCAACATGACTCTTTGACCAAATCCCTTTTGCAGCAGCTAAGACAAAGTTCTTTTGACTGTAAATCATCCATGAGAGCAGGGTCTGCCTTTCATTCCCTTGACTGCCTAGCCATAGAGTTAAGAGGACGATTTTTCTTCACATAACCTAAACCTTTCTTGGAATTTGGAGTAATTTGGAAGATAGTTCCTGCTCTAAGGTGAAACCTAGCAACATCTAAATAAAATCCTACTTGATGGGTGGCTTCTTTCAATGCACTTTGCTTCAAAGCCTTGAAGTAAACCTCAAATTGAATCCTTCAGAGAGATCTTTTCTACCAACATACATAATTCTCTGGAATAATATGTTTGTTCCCTGCTGCTTCTTATTTTGGAAGGTCAGGAAATAATCCTTTTTTAAAATTTTTTCATATTAGATATTGTAAACAAAAAAGAGATACAATATAAGGAGCTTCAACTCCAACAGTCCACGGACTACAGTCCACTTACATCACCGATAACAAACCAAAATATATCAGCAGTGACAGAAAAAATCTGGTCTTTGAACATATGATATCAGAATATAGACCTTGATACATCATATTTCTTGTTGACACACAGCCTTAAAAAATGAGCATTCGTGATCTCCTTTTTGTAAACTATGGGGAGTCCTTCATGCAATAGAATGAAGAATCTTTTTTTAGGAATTTCAAGCACCATTGAAACCTGCAAGATAATAGGAATATAGGTGAGCTCACAATGAGTCTCAGTAAGGCACCTCCTTTTGCCTTGGAATACTTCTTTGTTCCTCTTTTTCCATATAACCCACATAATTTCATTTGTGAATACAAGCTAGAAATCATTAAAATCACCAGAAAAAGCATCAACATAACCGAAAAGAATTTTCAAACCACGTGAACCCATCTTTTCTATCCTATCCCAGCTTATATCCAAGAAAGGAGGACCAAAGAAGAACAACAAATTGACAATCAAAAAATAAATGCTCAATGGTTTCTAATTTATTGCACAGTGGGCACATCCTAGCAGGAATACCAATAGAAACTAATTCATTATTAACAACAATTTTCTTCAACACTACAAGCCACCTGAAGCATGCATTCTTTGGCTCCACAACATCAGACCACATATTCTTTAACATTCTAGCACACTTATTGTTGGACCAAGAAAGATTCCAGTTGTTGTTAAGGCAATCAATAATTTCCCTCGTGTCTATAAACATGGAATACAACTTTTTAGCAGACATTTGATCAAAAGTAGAATCAACTGACCAATTGAAATTCATCAAAATCTCAGTATTCAACATTGAAGAAATGGGAAATGCACATTGTATAAAGCTCTAATCAAAACAGAGTAGGTTCTTCTATGACTGGTGGGGATTTGAAATTCAGTTCTAATACTATCCCATTCTTTTATTTTACCATCAGCAAAAATATCATTGAAGGTAGAAATGCCTTTGGAGTCCAAGAATTTTGTAGAACATCCCTGAGTCAAAGCCAGGGGCTTATTATTCCAGTCAACATTTCACTATATAGTCCTAAATGCCATGAATTTTCCCTCATTTCTATTCACTGCATTACTGTTTTTAATCAAATGCTTTACATTCTCCCATGCCCTCTAGATACTACTGAAGACTTTGGACCCAAAAGGTCTCACAGCAAACTTGCCAAACATCAAGTCATGCGGATGTAATGAAGCCCATTCTCTACCCTTCTTGGGTCTAGATAGCGCAATTCTATTCCTTATTAGGATTTTCCATGGCTCATATCCCTCAAAGGCCTTCAATATCCATTTGACTGCTAAAACTTCACCTTGAAGCTTAAAATTTTTTAGCTTCAGACCCCCTTTGATTTTTGGCTGACAACACCAATTCCAGTTCACTGCATGTCTCTTTTTGTTTCCTTTCCCATCGGATCACATAAAGTCTCTTAATGTCTTTTGAATTTTTTCAAACTGTGCACTACCAAACAACCATGCAGAAGAATAGTATATTGTATATGAAGCTAGCACCTTTTGGGTCACCTGAACTCTACCTTCTAAGGACAACATATGCGTCTGCCACTTCTGATGCTTTTTATCAATTTTGAAAAACATCCACTCCCACATGTCATTTAGGGAGGGGTCAATAGAAAAACGTATGCCCAAGTATTTGACAATTTTATTCAGGCCCCCCCACTGCCAGTTTTCTTTTTTAATCCACTCAGGAGGTTCATGATTCCGACTAAGAATGGTAGACTTGCAATCAGAGATCTTTGCCCTAGATGCACAACAAAAGATATTCAATCTCTTGATAATATTACTGCAATTGTCTTCTTTCATTTCCACAAAAAGTGCTATGTCATCAACAAATTGGGCATTCAACAACATCTCATTATTTGGGAGTCTAATGCTCTTAATTTGTGGATTAATCAAGTCTGTTCTCAATAAATAATGCATAGCACCAGCTGCTATCACAAACAATGCGAGAGCAATTGGGCATCCCTGCCTGATAGATCTTTGAAGAAAGAATGAGCCAAAAAGTTCACCATTAATATGAATTTGGGAGGAAGAGTCTCTAAACATAATATTAATCCACTTGCAAAACTTCAAAGGGAAACCAAATGCCTCTAAAACCATCAACACAAAAGGCCATTCAATTCTATCATAAGCCTTCTCAAAATCAAGAAGCATCATACTAACATCTTGCCCTGAATTCTTGGCCCAATTCATACCCTCCCAACTTGTAGAAAGATCACACATGGATAGTTTCAATTGTTGCTAAACAAGCATAATATGTTGTTATGCTACACAGAATAGATTAGTAAAATGTTCAAAATTATAACATTAAGTTCGATTTTAGGTTAGTCCTTGAATTTTGAGTAAAGTTTATGTGATATTTAGTATTTGAGAGTTGACTTTTTTGCCCATGCAGACTATCCAGTTTCAAGTTATAGGATTAAAAGGCAGGTTAAGTTAATCTTTGTGTGATTTTCACAATTCTAAGAACATAATATGATGAAATTGATTCCTTCCATAGCAGTCTATTTGACAATGTATCATTTAGAAGAGTCAAATAGGTCAAAAAATATGAATCTGATCTGGAATGAGTATCTACAAAAATTTTTGATTCCGTCCCAATATAGTACTATTTACAATATGAGATGGTGGTGAAAATGATTCCATGAAAAGTCAGTATTTATCATATTGTGTTTTGGCAACATTTAAATTTTTTGGTATGAACTTTTATTTTTATTAAAGACAGAGTTAATTTAAATAAGAGCATAATCAATATTGAATCCACGGAGTCCATAACGATCTTTGAACATTCTTTGAATGTTATTTTTTTTGTTTTATTGGGCAAACACTTTTGACCGGAGCTATGAATTGGGTACATGAGACAACAATATACATGCAACACACCATTCAGCGGTAACGTTTACTCGGGGGGATTTGAACCTTAGTCTCCATCATGATAACCAAGTGGCCTAGCCACTTGAGCACACCCCACACACATTCTTTGAATGTTATTTTTTTATATCAGATAAATTATATTTTGTGACTTGCATGTGGGTTGTCTTCATATATCATTAATCTTGTGTTAGTGCATAAACCCTGACTCCTAATAGATCCTGACGCCTAATAGATTGGATGATGTAATTGATACTAATTTGATAGATGTGCCACAAAACATAATAGTAGTTCTTACAAAAGTACAAAACACCACACACCTTTTGTTGTGGATATCTATGCTACTTTTTAAAGCATTATAATGCTAAGTTGGGGATGTGTAATGTCCCTATTTTCGGAGTGATCACCTAGTGATGACCTAATTGGAAAGTTTTCACACTGGGCCAATTCTGTAGGGCAAATTGATGATGGATTATGATTTGGCATAATTTTGTGGTAATGTTGGTGAAGTCAACATTAGTCAAATAATTTGCCCTAATGTAGCGACCCATTGAGGAATGGAAGATGGAGGAAAATATGAAATTGCCTTTGGGAAAAGTAAGAAATAATTTGTGATGAATTTTCTTGTTGATGACGACTTCATTCGAGGTCAATTGTATGAGGTATCATGTGCCAAATAGGTTCACCACTTGGAGAGTGGAAAGAAGGAATAAAAAAGAAATAAAATAAATTGTTTTTATTGTGTCTTGGGCGCCTAGAAGAGGGTCGGCCCTCTTGGAGAAGAAAAGAATAAAATAAAGGAAAGTATATCCTTTTATGTGGTTGGCCAAGGTGTGAAAAAGGCATAAGGTGAGCGCCTAGGAGGGAGTTGGCCTAGGAGAAGGCATAAAAAGGAAGACAAACCTTTAATTTGCACGTTGAGTGTTTATCCATGGAGGGTTGGCCAAACTTGGAGATAAAAATTAATAAAAAGAAAAGGAATTTCATGCTAGGTCAGCCTAGAAGGAGGAAAGAGGATCATGTATAAATATAATATCTTTTGGTGGCATTTCATCATATCTATCTATCCATATTTTGCAAGAGTTTTTACTCTTTGGTTGCAACGAAAGTCGGGCTTTGAATCCAAGGACGAAAACCCTTGCAATTCTTGGTGAGTTGGACGAAAACCTAGCTCATCTTGTGGAGGTTTTGTGATGGGAACCTATTTGTGCTTCATTGGTAATTTCTTGAGGAGAAGAGCAGAAATTCACAATCAGATTTGCAGATCAGATTTGGAGCAGCAGATATTTGGTGAGTTTGTGATTGCATTGACCTAGGATTTCATCCTAGAGTGGAGCGCCACCATTTGGGAGAAGGGCGATTTGACATAGGACGGCGAATTTGGCATTTGGAGGAGATTAGGGTTTCATTTTCACATCAGATTTGGAGCAGACCTGATCGCCATTTTTGGAGCAGCATATCTTGGTGTTTGTGTTCACTTTTCATTAGGGTTTCATGCCCTAAACTTGGTGCCACTTAGGAGGGTGATTTCACCATTTGATGCTCATTTTGCCATGATTTTGGTATATATAAACCCTAGGGTTTAATCTGATTTTTGGACAGCAGATTTCTGGGCATGTTTGTCATGTTTTTTGCCCATGATTGGATCTACTTTTGGACTTCTACAATCTGATTTATAACAGCAGAGTTGTCTTCAGAATTTCAGACTTGTGTGCATTTATTGCTCATATATTGTTTATTTCATGTTGTATTTCATCTCTGATATTGGGCGAATCATTTGGCATAATAATTGGATGTATTTTGATATCACATATTGGCTGTTATAAGTGTTTTGTTCAGTCTGAAATTAAAAATCAGAAATCAGAAATTAGGGTTTGAGCAGAATTCTGAAAATCAGAAAATTAGGGCAGATATTAGATTTTAAAAATCAGAATTTTAGTTAACATCCTATTGGAAATATTATGAGATGACTGTTCTAGAAATTGTTCTTTGCATCACATACAAACATTCTTTTTCCAGTTGGTTTGTTAGTGATATGCACTTAAGTTTTTTGTCTATCCAGAAAACAAAGAATTATCTGGGTGGCATTTAAAATAACATTAAACTCTAGTCTAATTTAGTTTGTTTCATTATTTACCTTTTTTAGTTTGACATGCAGTTTGTGATAAAGTGGAAATATTGACTTAAGAGAATTTATTTGTTTCTAAATTTCTACTTTGACTTTACTTAAAGCCTTTATTTACAGTAAAGTTCAGTATCCTAGAGCTAGAAAATGAGACTTGGTGGTTTGCTTTTTGGCAGTATGTTGCAACATTACGGGAGCAACTAGCACAGTTGACTGGAGAAGGTACACCAGAAGGCTTACCAAGGTTTGTTTATTATCTTGGTGCTCTTTGTTATCTAATTTTTTAGGCTTCTTTCCAATAAGAACTGACTTGATACTGAAAAAGATAAAAGGGCATGGAGTTGAATAATAAATTATAATCCATCTAGTGACTTTCTTTAATGACATAACGAAATGGTCTTGTTATTTGAAGTTACATACATTAATGATTGATATGATCTGGGCAAAACATTTCTCAGTTGATGGCATTGTGAGAGCTTAGAGCACTAAGCAAAGAGGTGTCTGCAGAAGCTTACAAATTGAAATTGTAATACAAATGCAGACATTGTCCCCTATAAATAATCCAAATGTGCATACATGCTCAAAGCTTTTCATGTCTGTTTATAAACCGAGCAATTTACAGCTATCGTGCTTCATTATTGGCTCATATAACATTTTTGTCCCTGTATTTGCATTTGTTATCCTTTTCTTTGTCCAGCTGTAATTATATTCCATGTCACCAGGGTTGAGTTCTGTGAGTTAGTCTTGGACCAAGAATTTTCAGTTTTTCAATTATTTGTAATAGCCTGATGTTTCCAAGTACATAATCACAATTTTTTATTTTCTTCTTGCTCTCTATTTCCAAACAAGCAAAAACAAATACATAATTATTGAACATTAAAGTGATCATGGGGCTGCATAATAATCTGTAAACTAGGAAGAATACTTCTTACGCTATTCAATAACTTAAAGAGTTTATTAGAGTGCGAATTTGAGAGCATATTATTGACTGAAATTTGTAACAAGATTAAAAGTAGAACAAGGGACAGAAAATAGAGAGAGGAACACCATGAAATGAGAACCAAGATACCCCGGAGAAACCCCTTGTGAGTAGAAGCTCTAACAAACTGTGAGTATACACTTACTTAACCACTCCAATGGTAATTAAAGTTGATCTTCAGCCCTTAGGCTAACTTAAGAACACTCAAAAGAACTGAAATGCTCTCCACAAGACCAATTACAACTCTCCAAACAAGATCCCATGCTCTCTCTGCTTCAACAGTCATGAACTATGAGAAATACAAGAAGAATTCTCGCTACAGCACTCCTAATTCCGCTTATAGACTTTCCTTTCCTCTTGATTCAAGATTCCAATGCATTTATAAAGAGTTTAAAGACCTTAGAAAGCCCCTGGAAGTCAAAACGAATGAAGAAATTGAAGAGACAATCGAAACTGGAACATCATGGGACGTTTTTTTGTGAGCTTGGGTGAAACTGCCAATTTCAGTAGTGAGATAGTTTCCAGGACCGTTTCCGAAGCACTAGTAGTGCTTGCAAAACCATCCTTGTTGATAGTTTTTGCTCTTCAACCATCTGAAAGCTATAATTTTTGCAAACGGACATGAAAAGAGGTGCTGTTTTTTATAAATTGCACAACATATTGAGAGGAATACAGATATGCAATCAAATTTAACTTTTGATGTCATATAAGACTTGTTTTGGGACTTGCAATAGAAAGTGTTCTTACTTTCCATGAGAGAAACCGGATCATTTTTGGATCACACCTTCCCAATTAGGGAGATTTTGGTTCTTAAAAGATATAGGAACTCAAAACAAAAGGGATACTCCCTTTGACAAATGACATGGTTGCCATCTCACCTTGCACCTATCCAACCAAGATTTGGAATTTTTTTGGTCTGTAATTGTCTATATGATTTGTTGATGAGTACCTTGAATTTGGAGAGGAAACTCCATTCACATTAGTTTTCTTCACTACAAGAAGAATGACCTTAGTACATCCACTCAACATTCTCCTTGCTTCGAGATTTAGGACCTCTTGATGCTGCTTGTTGTCCTTGTAAGCAGTCAATGCGAAGCTTTGCTGTCCTTTGCACAAGTGATACCTGTTGGCCTTTCAAATGTATATAACATCTTTGTCAAACGTGTAGGGGATGCCAAACACAACTCCACACACATCCACTTGCTCCAAGATTTAGGACCTCATGTTGCTCTTTGTTGCCCTTGGAAAGCAATCAATGTGAAGTTTTCGCCTCCTTTGCACAAATGATTTTCATTGGCCTTGCAAATGTGTACAACATCTCTGTCAAACATGTAGGGGCCGCCAAACACAACTCCACATGCATCCGTTGGCACAACATCTAAAATGCCTTCATCAGTAAATTCTTGAGAAATAACAAACTTCACTCTACATTATCTACTAATTGATAAACCAACACCATTTTGGAACCAACCCAAAGAATAAGGCTTGGGGTGTTGATAGGCTTGTTTAATCAAGTTTTCCAACCAAATCTTGAGAAATAGGATTAACTTGTGAACAAGGATTAAAAAGTGTATCAACTTTTTTAACATTTTTAACTTGAATTTTGATGTTTATACAATTTTGATTGCCCTCTTTCTTCTTGCTCAAAATGAACAACCTTCTTTGTAGTGCAACTGATCTTAGAATCCAAACTTGGAGGGCAATTTGTCCCTTTAACCTCTTTATTCTTAAGAGATATAAGAAGATTTCTTGCCCTTCATACCATTCTTTGAGTATTCTTCTCCAAATGCAACTTCCAACAAAAGGATTCTTTGACCATATTTCCCACAATGATCACACATACCTAGCAGATTTTGTCTTCTTACTTGTCTTATTTTGTATTAGCCATTGCTCCACTTGTCTTTGAGGATGATGAAGAACTATGAGCATGCTACTCCCTTTATGACAACTAGGGTTAAATTGCTTCCACAACAATTCCTTAAACTTATCCCAAGATTTAATAGGAGAATATTTTCCAGTAACTATAGAAATCAAGAGAGTTTCAAACCAATTAAAAGCTTTACTTGGTAGTCATAACTTAGCATAGGAAATATTTTCCTTATATTTAAGAGAACCAAATTAAAATATATCTCCAACTGCTCCACCCTTGCTCCAATTTTTCGGCATCTCTTTTGAATGATAGAATCTCATCTCTTGGCTTGCCTTCCTCTTGAGGCATGCATTAAAGATTTGGTTTGCCTTTGACACCTCCTTGTATGGAGTGTGTTGTCCCCTTGCTCTCCCATGAGCTTAACTTCTCCATAAGGATCTCCATCCAACATGTTGTAGCCTCCACGGATTGAGATAGGGACCTCAAGGTTTGATGCACTTCTATTCGTGCTTTTGGTTCTCTTTTTGGGAAACACCGTCTCTTTGATGAGGCAATGAGCTTCTCCACTTGCTCTATGTTGTGTAGTTGCAAATCCACAACTGCAACAAACTCCACAAGCAAAGAACTTGCTTTGATACCACTTGATCCGCAAACTAGATACTTCTTACACTAGTCACCAACTTATGGAATTTATTAGAGTTAAAATTTGAGAACAAATTATTGACTAAAATTTGTAAAAAATAGAACAAAGAACATAACATAGAGAGATAAACACCATCAAATGAGAACCAAGATACACTGGAGAAACGCCTTGTGGGTAAAATCTCCAAAAAACTGAGTATACACTCACTCAAGTACTCCAATGACAATTATAGTTGATCTACAGCCCTTAGGCTAACATAAGAACACTAAAAAAAAAGAAATGCTCTACCCAAAACCAATTACAACTCTTCAAACAAGATTGCATGCCCTTTCTGCGATAATAGTTATGAACTATGAGAAATACAAGAAGAGTTCTCACTACAACACTCCTAATTCCGCTTCTAGACTCTCCTTTCTTCTCAATTCAAGCTTACAATGTGTTTATAAAGAGTTTAAAGATTAAAGCCCCTAGAAGTCAAAAGGAATGACGAAATTGAAGAGACAATCTAAACTGGAACGCCATGGGATGCTTTTTGTGAGCTTGGGTGAAACCATATGTTGCAGGAAAGAGTTGGTTGCGAAACCACCATTGACACTTGCAAAACCATCCTGATGGTTGCAAAACTGCCCTGGCGGTTTCAAAACCACAATTGACACTTGTGGAACTGCCCTGCTTGGCATTTTTTTGCTCTCCAACTTTTCGAAAGTCTTAAATTTTGCATACGGACTCGAGAAGAGGTGCTGTTTTTTTGAGATTGCATGACTTTTTGAGAGGAATCCAAATATGCAATCAAATTTAACTTTGTTGTACCCATATGAATTTTTTGGTCATGTTTTTGTCTTGTTAGGTATGTTATGTTTTGTTGTCCAAGCAAATCTATGGAATTTTTTTAGTGAAGGAATGATAGAGAGATTCAGACGAGTCAAGAATGGAGAGACATATCAATAAGGGGAAGGGTGTCATAAAAAAACAGGGCAAGATGTATATAAAGGCTTTAATTTGGAGTTTGTAATCAGCTCTTGAAAGTGCCAATTCTGCAGATTTGACTTACACAAAGGTAACAGGGTGAATTTGGATCACATTTTGGTCTTGTTACAGATTACAGTCCTTTGGGTTAGCTGCAATGAGCAAATAGATGTTTAGATTTTTGATACTAGTAGTTTTCATGGACGTCAATGCATGTTAGTCATATTTAGACTCGAACAAGTTTTGGTACAGCTACAATAAAGGTGTGCGTTTGAATGAAGAAGAAAGAAAAGTTTGAAATCCATGAATAGGGATGTGCTTAAAACAAGGAGGAATCAAAGTTTAGTTGTCAAGTGTGCCCTTGGTTATAAATGGTGTGTCTGTATGAGTAAATTTTAAAACAAATGACAAAATATGCCATGTGTGCCCTCAGAAAGAAAAACACAGTTTCAAATTTGTGTTTGAATTTGCGTTGTTGAGCTGCGTGTGGGAATCGGGATTACATGCTATATGAAGATAGAATTAAGGTCTAAAGTTACAATTAAAAGATTGATTGGCAGAAGGTAATGAGGTGTGCATGACTTAAGGAACATAGTTAACTCATTTGAAAGTTGCAACTCCAATATGATACCTAGGTGTGCACCTTGTTGTGACCTAATCACACATCGCCCCATTGCAAATGGGGACCCCCTTTTTTGAGCTTTGATGCTTTGCATTTGGTTTTGGATGATGTCTTAGGTTTATTTCATGATGAAGTCAGTGGTGTTCGAGTCTATAGCTTCGTGGTAGAAATCATAATATCCTGATGCATGTTTGAGATCCTGAAAATGACAAAGTCTGAAATCCTAAAAATCCTGAAATTTGACTAAGTCTGAAATCTGGTGGATCCTCCAAATTCTAGATTCTGCATGTTAAATCCGGTGGATCCAAGACCTATCTCAAACATCTTGAAAGGTATATTGAAAAATATTTAAAGTATACTTAAATATATTTTTCAATATACCTTGCCCTGAGGAATACTGGAAAAACGGCTAAGTACTCGAGGATTCAAATTCTTCAACCAATGCGCCCTTATGAGAAATTTCAACTGGAGCACAAAATCAAGAACCAATGCGACCCATCCAATGCGCCATTCTAGTGTGAGGTTGAAGTTAAGTTTTAGGTGTAATTTTAAGAAGAGATCAAAATCATGATCCATTGCGACCAAGGTGATGAAGTCTATCATGATGATGGAAGTGGAAACTTTTAAGAGGATCTAAAATCCTTAACCCATGCAATTGATCCAATGTGCCCTTATGAAAGACGTGAAATTCAAGTTTTTGAAAGATTTTAAGGACACAAAATACTCATCTGCTGTGCCCTATCTGCTGTGCCACTTTTAGCAGGAGGATTCAAAATCTTGATGCAATGCGCCAAGGTGGAGAGGGGTATTTGGAGTATCAATATGTAATTTCAAGACAGATTTTAAGAGGATCCAAGATCAAAGAGAGATTGAAACGTTGAACCAATGCGCCAAGATCAAAAAGGTTGATTATAATTGCAAACATATGAACTTTTCCATGAAAAGACCAAGAGGTTGATTTGCTGCGCCAGTTCTAAGGAGAGAACAGAATTGCTATCTGCTGCGCCAAAGAGAAGGTGCTGATTGGAGTCTAAAATGCAACTTTCAGCCGGAGATCAAAACCTTGGAGTGATGCGCTCCATCCAAAGTGCTTGAAGGAAGAATTAGTTACAAATTTTAGAACATTTTCAAGAGGATTTCAAATGCTGATCTGATGCGCCACCTTGTGTGATGTTAAGTTCAAGTTTTTGAAGACTTTCAACCGGAGCTCAAAAACCTCATCCAATGCGCCACCTTGATATGTGGTTTGATTCAAGTTAAATGAAGAAAATTAAGTGAAGGATGAATATCTTATCCCATGCGCCACTCTTAGTGTAATACTTAGTTTGAATTTTATGATTGTTTTCAAGAAATCAACCAATTTGGCATCTAATGCGTCTAGTTTAGGAATGCATGAAATGATTCTTATGTGTTGTGAAATTAAGTATTATCAAAAGGATTGATATTGCTTCTTTGTTTGTGTTGCAGGAGCGTGGATGGAGCTAAGGAATCATCTAAGGAGCGAGTGCTTGGAACCACCGATAAGCAAGGAATGAGGTTAAAAGGTCATTTCAAAGGAGAAGGCATCATGTAGCTGCTCCAAGAGGTCACTTCAAGATCATCATGCAAGTATTCTTTATCAATGTCATCTAGAGTCCACCATACTTCAAGTTCCCTCAATCTTCAAGTCCAAGAGAGATCTCCTACTCCATGTTATCAATGGAACATCATCATCTACTCTATACCATGAAGGAATCATCATCATCATCTCCTACTACATTACTCTCCAAGAAGATGTATCCAAAGAAGATCAACCTCCCTACAAGAGAAGAAGGATAACAAAGCTAGACAGATGAGCAACATATATCATACACATCTAGTTTACAAGAAGATGAACAAGGCGAGATCAAAGATATATCCCAAACACACAAGTTCAAAGCAATCATGTTCGAAGACATCACGCAAGATGATGCAATTTGGGAATATGCTGAAATGGTACCTACGTGGCATATACACATTATTCATTTAGTCATAGTTCACCACATCATTCGACAAGCAAGAAGACAGTGGACGTCCATGCAGAAGATGCTTTAAAGATTCCATTTTATCCTTATCTTCTTGGAAAACGTGCCTTCATTGCCTCTCTCATGTACTAAAAATAGCAAGTTGTAACTAATTGCTGAGATGGCATGATTTGGGCACTTGGCTATCTGGATTGATCCAGGCTATTCATTGTAATTCTGGACTTCTATATAAAGGCCTTGTTGCCTCATTTGTAAAATATATAATAGTCAGGCAGTAGACTAGTAAAATAGAGTAGAAGAGACTCTCAAAATTCTCTGAGAGTACTTGAAGTTGTAAATATTTCTCAAGATTAATGCAAAGACATTGGAGCTTGTTTGGTGTTAAGTGTTGTCTTGTGAAATGACATGGTTTCTTGTATCTTGATGAAATGAAGAGATGTTTCTAAGTAGATTAGAAGTAGAGTAGTAGCTCATTGATGTGATGTATGTATGTATTGAGTATTTGATCAACTCCTAGCTCATGCTTTTAACATTCGTCGTTGGTGAAGTGTTGTGTAAAGCTAGTCTGAGCTTCATTATCATTTGCTTAAGTTTGATTGTGGATGCTTGTTTGAGTTGCACCGTCCAATGGGTGCTTATATGAGCCTTCATGATTTGAAAACCTTTCGCTATCCTTAGGAGATTGCACCAACTTCGTGTAGTTGTAGGCATCCTTGGCGAAGTGGAGTTAGGTTGATTAAGGAGTTTGTCTGTTCATACATCATCATTGTTTCATTGACCTTAGATTAGTTTCTTCAGCCCTTTATCTTTTGCCTTTTCTTTATTATTGATACATCATCCACACTAAAAGGAGAAATAAGCTGAATGAAGTCAGAAGAAGTTTGCGTAAGTCCCTTTGTGATTACCAGCAAGATCACATGTATTCACTGAGTTTATCCCTCACGAAGTATGAGAAAGGAACCTTGAAGTTACTTCACTAGATCACATCGATTAGCCTTTTAAGAACTTTATTCAAGAGAGAGTGGGATACTTAGTGTTTTACTCTATTGTTGACTTGTCTAAAAACAATCATCAACACTTCGCTTTGCCATGAGAACTACACGAAACTAGTGCAATCTTCAAAGGATTATGAAGGATTTTCAAATTGCAAATATGCATCCAAATACCCACAGTTGGCGCAACTTGAATAAACATCCACAATCGAACTATTGCAACATGAGGTTCAGGCTAACTTTGCAGTGCAAATCACCATCGGCAATCCACAAAAAGTATGAACTGAGGAATTTATCAAATATCTTCACATTAATTCACCATATCAATGAATTGCATCTAAAATCTATCTAATGTGCTTTGAATCATCTTCAAAAAATTGGAAACCATGCTAACATCCCAAAACAACACAATAATCACCAATCTTCAATGAGAATGTATTGATCTTCGTAGTATCTTTACAACAATTTGCCAATAGTCTCTTTGACTCTTCAAAAGCTTCTACTCTAATATCTAACTTCTTAAGAATCTAATCATCTAATGAGAAGAACCCTTTACAAATAAAGAGAGTGAGCTTTATATTGAGCTCAAAAATACAACCAAGAGACCAGATTGATTCTTGAATCAATGGCCAAGATTAATACAACACAAGGTAGTTACAACTACTATCACTTTCGACCAATGAGATGTTTACAACATGATCTTCTAGAAAGTTCCATTCTTATCTCTATCTTGGTAGCCAAGTTCAATGTATCTAGACAGGGTGATGTGGCGTAATGTGATTGGATGATGACGATTAGATGCCACCTCAGCAGGATTATCCTTTAAATGTTCCTTGAACTTGGAATTCTATCTTGGTGTTGTACTTCCTTTGGATTTCTTGGATTGGCGTTGGAATTCTTGATTTCCTGACGTTGAGCTCAATCCGCTTGATGAATGAAGAAATAGATTCTTATTCCTAGATTTCCTAGGATTGACCTTCTTGTTTCGGAACTGAGGTCCTTGATGTGGAATTGTTCTCTGCATTACTTCATGTCTTGAACCTCCTTGGTCTTCATCGAAAATTTCATGAAGTTTCTTTGT
Organism: Cunninghamia lanceolata; assembly: GCA_027924645.1. Classification (NCBI taxonomy): domain Eukaryota; kingdom Viridiplantae; phylum Streptophyta; class Pinopsida; order Cupressales; family Cupressaceae; genus Cunninghamia; species Cunninghamia lanceolata. The sequence continues at coordinate 2,315,918 of BSBN01000918.1, read as the reverse complement.
CAATGAAAGTACTTTCCTTTTCCGGCATTGGAAGTTCTTCGCAATTTCTTAAACATCTTCACGAACGTTGTCTTTGCTTCCGAATTCCTGCACATACAAAGGAAATTCGAATAGTCACATTGAACAAAATTCTTACATGCAATGTAATAATAAGACATGACTAACATAATATGAAATTCATTCAAGAAATAATTTTGGAAGAATTAGATAAAATTATACTTGAAAGACATTTCCTCTCTTCATAAATTATTTCACCCTCCCTTAGGAAAATATTCGCCTCTTCAAGAGAGTTCACTCTTCATAAATCAACTTTGTGAGTTGTTTTAAAAAATTGAGGCTTGAAAACTCACTTAAATATATGTCCTAGCATATCCCCTCCTAGCAAGCCGACCTCATTAAGGATTCTTAACAATTTGTTTTCACCCATTTTTACATAGGCTAATTCACTTAGGAATGTAATGATCAAATTTCTTGGGCGCATTTATCACAAGCTCTTTCACAAATATCAGGGATTTTATTAGGTCTTTCACAATTCTTATTGCATATTTCTTGTTTCCTTTCAATGCAGGGCACATTTTCTTTTTTCTCTTTCACAACTTTCTTGAGTTGCAATTTCATAGTCCCCTTTCACAATGCAAGTGCATATTCTTTGCTTTCTTTCATAAATCTGGGCTCATATCTCACTAGCTCATGCAAGAATAAGTTGACCGTATTTCCTATGGTGTTTTTCATAATTTTAAGTGCAAATGTTACGGGATCCTTCACCAAAGGTCGACGCATTTTTGGAGTGATCGCTCATGCACAATCTTGGGCACAGATTGCAAAATTTCATTCAAGAATGAGTTTAGGTGTGAATTTCTTTTCCTTGTGTGTATTCATAATGAGAACACATCTTGCAAGAGACCATTCACATATCTAGGGCGCATTTTGCAGTGTCTTTCAATGTTTGGCGTAGATCTCAGGAAACCATCCACAAACTCAAATCGCTATTCTCATGTTCTCATTCACGATTTCTTGTTGATTCTCATTCATACTTCCTTGCGCATATTTTAGGTGTTCATGCAGGAATTTTATCGCACTTTGGAGAGTTGTTCACAACTATAGTCGGGAATATCATGTGTTTATTCACAAGTTGGGGCGCGATTTTCCTTAGTTCATTCAATTTTTGGCACATTTTGTATGCTTCCTTTCACAATCTTTTGGTCGTAGATTTCTTGATATCTTTCACAAGTTTCCGATCAGGAATTTTATAGATTGCTTCACAGTGTGAAGCACAATCTCCTAAGAAAAGTCGCATGTTTCCTGAGTGCTTCACAAGAAAGTCGCACATTTATCATGTTCATTCATAAGTTCCAAATCGCATTTTGGATTTGACTCTTTCAATATTTCTCGGTTGTACTTTTTAGGACCTCTTTCACAATTTGCTTTGCAATTTCCATGAAGTCGTTCAATTTTATTGTGCACCTTTCACTTGTGAAGGACAGATTTAAGCCACATGTTTGAGTAGGTGAAGAACAAATTTTAGGAGCATTTTTGAGTATGTGAAGGACAAATTCTAGGCGCACATTTTGGGTCCTCCGAAACAAGTTCCTATCACATCTTTCCCTGAGTTGTGTAAAACTCCTTAGTGTAAGTGTGGGTGTGATGTGAACAAATGCAAGTTGCAGATTTTATGATGTCAAGGATCATTTCCTTTGAGCGCAAGTTTTGATAAGCCTTGGACAAGTTTATTTCACACTTTTCTTATGTTGTTCACAAATTCTTCATTGCACTTTCCCTTATTTCATTCACAAAACCTTAAATCACATTTCCCTTATCCTCTTTCACAAACATCAAATTGTAGAGCGAGATTTCCTAGTTGCCTTTTAGGATTTCTTGGCACACTTTGGAGGTGATCATTCAGGATGGCATATATTCTTGCCAAGGTAGGGCACGTTTGAGGTGAAGTCTTTCACATATTCCTTTGCGGATGCTATTCCACAACTTCGATTGGGAATTCCCTGTTTCATTGTAATGTTGAGAGCACTTCCCTCACTAGTATCTTCATGACTTTGGCGGGAATTCTCTTGTGCCTTTCACAATGAAAGTTCAAACTTAGGGCGCAAATTCCTCTAACTCTTTCAGTGATGGGTGGAATTTGCATGTTTTCTTTCAATAATGAGCAGAGTTTCCATGAACTCTTGCACAAGGATGGGCGCATTTTCACTGAAGTCTTGCAATGTCAAGTGCATATCCCTTAGCGTCTTTCAATCCTTGGTGCAACTTCCATGTTACCTTGAACTATTCCCTTAGGCACAAATCCTTGATGTTTTTGCACAACTTGAGTGCAATTTCATTGTTGACCTTCAGGGATCTTGGGCGCAATTTTAAAGATGTGTAAGAACAATTTCCTTGAAAGCACAAGTACAAGGGTGCAGTTCACAATGTAGGGCGCATTTTCCATACCCTCCTTCAGGAATTCTTTAGTGCATTTCTTGAAGGGGCTTTGAGTGATTAAAGTGAAGCGCAATTTCTTATTAGCCATTCAGTGTCAAGGTGGAGGTCGCAATTGCAAGGTTGACATTCAGGATTTCTTAACTCACCTTTCATGCACTTGTCACACATTTCATCAAGTCATTCACCAATTTCTTTGCAATCCTTTATAATTTCCTTACATATTTCATGAAATCATTCAATGTTCACTCTTTCAATATTTAGTCTTTCAGGAGAAATTTCAAGAATTGCAAGAACTCGTTCAGGAATTGGTGCAAATTGGAAGAAGTCTTTCAGGGCCTTCCTGACACTTGACGTAATGAGTGAAAAGCAATTTCAAACCTTTCAATGCCTCTTTCAGTGAGTGAATTTCCTAAGTTCTTTGGCACAAACTCACTATTCCCTTGAAATCTCTTCGTGCATCTTACAACTCTGGAATTGTTAATGACACGTTTTATGTCCAGTTCAGAGTGATCAACCTTGGAATTCTTACTTGGTATGATGGACCTTGACAGGAATTTGGTGAGACTTGGGCGAAATTATACTACCAAACCTACAAACTCAAAGAAATCCTAAACCTAAAGTGAAAAAGAGGGGGTCCCCATTTGCAATGGGGCGATGTTGCGAAAACATCGCAATAGGTATGAAAATGGTGGATCATCTTCATCCTTACTCCTTGGGTTGTGTTGATGCTTAAAATTGCGCTGATTTCAACACCAACATGGGAAGTTTCAGGAATGTGGGACTTGAGACCTGAAACAACCTCGAGATTTTAAAGAATCTGGCTCTTCTTTATCTCAAATATGTTTTTGGGAAAGGGTAGGAATTGAACAGAATTGTAACTATAATGAAAGTAAATCTAACTATGGCGATGCGCTTGAATATGATTTTGTTTCTTATCACTAAGCACAGTGAAGCTATTTTTAAGATTCAGTTACATTAAAGAGCAGAAAATGCATGATCAATGTAACAGATAAAACCAATAGAATCAAAGGCTCATAACTAGACAATTTTGCAATGACACAGAGAATATCAGCAAAGGCACAGAACTCAGTCTTCTTATTAATTTTCAGTCACATAAAAGGCACAGATACATGCACAGTTACACAAACTTTCTGAATCGAGAAAACAAAAACAAAGGCAAAATGATATTACTGGCCATAGCAAAAAGTCTTCAAACTTCTCTCTGAAATCTCTTGATGGAAACACTCTCTCGAAAGGAAACTTCCAACCAATTTGAATCTAAGCTCCTGGCATTACAAATGTTACATATTTATAGCATAGAACATCTCTAGATTGTCCGTAACAACCGGATCTCAACGGCCTAATAGAACTGGAGATAACTGGAAGTGTCTGACAGAAGATATCTTTTGGATCTGAAACGGTTAGTTTCCCCACGAGCCCATTGGCTGAAACAGATACATGTAGCGCTCCTCTTTGAATCAGGTAGGGACACTTGGCAGCTTCCGCTTCTTTGCGACTATAAACCCAGAAATAGATGGCATAGTCTGCATTCTTTACTTGAAACTCCATCTTTCCAGAAAAAACAAGAACTTCGACACGTGGCAGCCTTCGCTGCAATTGAAACATATACGTGGCTTTATCCGCTATCTCTATACTTTACTGTGTCTTTGTAGTCGGGAGAGTTCCGCCTATGACATCTGTCACAGTCTGAAGCCTTGAAACTTTAATCACTTATAAAAGATAGGACCCACCACACTTCTTGCTCGGGCAGCTTAAAAAAAAAGGGGATAGGTGGCGCCTTCCGCGCAGCAACAAAATGATACATGGCGGCTTCCGCTATCTTCTTTGAAACTGTAGCAACCTTTTGAGAGTACCGCGGAAGATGACACATGGCGGTATCCGCCTTACCGATACTCCATAAGAAACTTTACTGAAACTCCCGCAGACGTTGCCACTTGGCGCTTTCCGCCTTACTTGAAACTCACTGGGGCCCACCTCCATCCTTTACTTAACCATGAAACCAAAAAGGGCAAACCTTGCGGACGATGACACATGGCACGTTCCGTTGATATTACAAAGGACACACGGCGGTTTCTGCACAACTTATTGAAACTTATTGAAACCTTCTGCAGTTGACACATGGCACGTTCCGTGCTCACTGAGAAACTTCAAAAGGGCTTTCAAAAACTCGACGGATATTGCCACTTGGCGCCTTCCGCGCAGGGAGAAACTTAGAAACAGGGACCCACCAGACTCTCTTAGAAACATTATAAGGGTCTTGAAACTTAACGCGGATGTCGACACTTGTTGCGCTCCGCGTTAATGTAAAAGGACACGCGGCCTCTTCCGCAATAGTCTGAGACTTCTTAAAATGTGTCTCAGCTGACGACACGTGGCGCTTTCCGCCTGACTCTGAGACTTAGGCAAAAATGAAACTCGCAAAAGTAAAACTGGAACATGCACAGCCGTGCTGATGCATTGCAACTGAAACAAAATGTAGAGTATTTTACTCTACAGGTTGGTTGAAGGACAATGTGAAATTGAAAGTCACTAAACAATGTAAGCTTTGTTTTGCGTTTTATTTGGACTTTTTTGATGAAGTTGTCTTCGATGTGGTTCCTACTGGCATATGTAGTGTGATATTTGGGAGTCCATACTTGTATGAGAGAGATGCTATCTAATTTTGAAGGAAGAACCAATATGAATTGGTCTTGCAGAGAAGTATTTCTTGAATGTCCATAAAGGCAAGTCCAAGATTGTGGTGGAAAGCTACACAATCTTCCTTAACTCTTTGATCCCACAAACATGTGTAGTCTTTGAATGAATTTACCTTTTTAGCACAAAATGGCTACTTTGAAAGTATCCCGTCATAGAGTTGCCACTAGACTCATCTTGAAGATGTTGAAGGTTACCTGGAAATCTTTGAGGATTTGACCCAGAAGAAGTTATGAGCTACATCATGCGAAGCATCTTTGAACAATTTATAGCAGCATGGTCTCTTGTTGCATGAAAGGAACAAAAGTTATTCAAGTTGTCATTAGGAGGTGCCTCTAATGCAAGCCTTTCAGTTGGAGGATGTAGTCTAAGTTTGTCATTCTTATTGCTTCTTTGAAGATGACCTTGATATTGCTGCATAGGATCATTTTGTTGAAATTGCCTCTTCATATTTGTTACATCAATCACCACTCTTTGCAAGAGAGAATCTAGAAAACTTTGAATCATTGACTTGATTGTGCCTTTCTTGATTTTGCCAGTGGTAATCATGTCGTCTTCTAACTTGACTGCCTACTTCATATTTGTTACATCAATCACCACTCTTTGCAAGAGAGGATCCACAAAACTTGGAATCATTGACTTGATTCTGTCTTTCTTGATTTTGCCAGTGGTATTCATGTCGTCTTCTAACTTGACTGCCTACTCCAGAGCTTCTTCATGTTCATCAATTTCACTAGATTTGATCATGAAAAAAAATTCTCAAAGGAGTGGATTTATAAAGCAACTAAGGAGGACTTATGGAGATGGCTTTAGAGTTGCATTGATTCTTTTGACGAAGCGGTTGAATTGTGCAATGAATTTTTTCATGGGCTCGTTGCTATCCTTATTTGTGTTTGACAATTGGGCAAAAAGGTTGTGATTGCCCTCAATAGGCTCTAAGTGTGATAAGAACTTCTTGTGCATGATCTCCTACCTAGTGATTAAATTAACTGCAAGAGGGTGCAACCATTCTATTGCGGTATTGACTAGAGCCTCGACAAAAAGATGCACTATGACATCTTTGTGTGCCAATCCTAGAATGCTGCAAGTTGTGGTGAAGGTGGCAATGCATTCATCAGGTGCTTAGTGCCTTCACCATGAAATTTCAATTTTTTTCCTTGAGCCTTGTGTAAAATTATTGTGTTTTGCAAGAGGCAAGGGATTAATGTTGGTTCCCCACAACAATGGAAGTAGAGGTAGATCATTGTGGTTATTGCGATCATCCATTGTTTGTAAAAGTTACTTATATGAGATTAAAAATATGTTAATAAGCTTAGAAACCGTTGGTGAAGAACTTCCTTTGCTTAAAGGTGTTGGATTGAGAGTTTGAAAGGCAGGGTCATAGAGACTTGCTTTCCTTAATGATCGAGTGTAGATTTTATCAGCCAAGATGAAAAGACTTCAATTGGAGGTGATAAGATTGATCTTTTGTTGCAAGCTCAACTTGACCTATCTCATTCCCTAGTAGACCTGCCAAAAACTGTTAACGTTTTAATTTTTTTCATTCTTCAAATTATAAGAGAAAGCTCCCTAAGATTTAAGTAAATGTAAAATTAACCCTAGAATATAACTATAGACAAGATATACAAATACGCACACTATACAAGATTTCACTAAGGAGGTTTACATAAATAAAAATGGCTAAGTGCCTATGTTTTTGCTCTAGATACATGTTCTGGAATGTTAATAGTTGTGCCTTATAGACGAGATTTTTAGATATTAGGATGAAACTATCTAAACACAAACAAACACAACATCTTCCTACTAGCTAAATTAGAGAATAGTGTTTCACTGCAAATAAAATTTGAAGAATAACAATTTGAACAACGCATGATTCTAGAAAATAAATTACTAAGCTGTATACAAAGCCACTACTTAGTCAATAACAGGAATCAATAATAAAGCTTGACCAAGTTACTCAATTCAATTTAATCAAAGAAATTAAAAACACAAGCAAATCAACTAAACAACAGTTTTTGCAGCATAAGCCCGACTTCAATTGGTGCAGGTCTAAATTTAGGGGTCTTATCAGACTACCAAATTAAGCAGCAAAATGAAATCAACACAAAAGACAACACACATCCACAACAACTTGTATTATTTATTCAACAACAACAAATAATTATAGGAGTACAAATTCTAGTTCTACAATCATGCTTCAAAATCAAAGTATCCCCTTTACAGAGTGTTTTACAACATCTACATTCACTAGGAGAATTGAACCGAACCCCCAATCAGGAACAAATGAAAGTATTTATGCTTCTCTAGGATAAGAAGTTGAATCATCGTCATTCGGTTAAGGAACTGAATGAAATACCAGAATAGAAAATGAACCGCCACCTCAAACATCCTCGTTGATGCACATTAGCCGCTATGGTATATATACGGCAATTTACATATTTCAGCTCTAAGACAGCCATCGGAAAAATGTCCTTTCCACGAACCATAGAGTTCTCTATCGACATTCCCTCAAGTTTTGAAACTCAACTCTCTCTGACACACCACTATGGAGAAGTTATCGGCAATGTTCCAACATCACAAACTTACCCTTTCTCTCTCTTCCCCAAGCCGGCGTCGCCAAAATAATCCATTGGCAAACTTAAGAAACAATGAACTTTCCTATTGGCAAAAATGACGCATTGCAAACTTACAAGTTCGCCGTCGCATGCTATCGGCAAATTAGTTAGTTCACAAACTAAAAGATTCACCGATATAAAGCTTTTAGCCAATGAGCCCCTCTTATCGGCAAAGTTTACTTTACATGAACTTTACAAAAGCTTTGTTTATGCTTTTGTTGGCATATCGGCAAACTTTGGAAACAACGAACTAGCTCGCAAACAAGAAAGTTTGCCGATTAAGCGATCAACTCCTCCTATCGGAAAAATTGACTCTTCCATCCTTTTATCGACTTATTTGCAATTTTCTTGTACTTTTCCTTCTCTCCACGAACTAAGGAACTTTAAGTTCAATTTCATTCCGTCGGCCATATCTTCAATCAACGAAATGGTTATTGGTAAAATGGATCGTCAGCGAACCGAAAGGTTTGTAAACTAGAGAGTTTGCCGGCAATGTTCTCAAACTCTCAAATTCGTCGATAATAAAAGAACTTCGTCCAAAGCCCACTTAGAGTGCAATCAACAAAAGATCCCAACAAACTGAAAAGGAATCGACAACTTTGAACAATTCAAACTTCCCTTGAAGACTTGGTCGGTGAAATCCCATCGGCGAAATGAACTGTCGGCGAATTGAAGAGTTCACAAACTAGAGGTTTTCCCGACAAGACTTCCCCTTGGCAAACTTTGAAAATGTGAATTGTCCTTAAGCTTAATCGGAAAATTGCCCATCGGAGAAACTAAGTTGTCGGCGAACTAAGCAGTTCCTGAACTGAAGAAATTGCCGACTAGCTATAACTTGTCCAATTTTTGTCCAATCTTCACCAAAATGAAACTGGGGATACCCAATTGGGTCTTTAACAAGATGATGTCCTCAATTTGGCCCAACAAATCTGAATTTGCTCTTGAAATACAAAAACCAACATTGCAAAGAAAACAAAGTCAAACAACTTAGAAAAGAAAACATACTTTAGGTGACATAGGATTGTTAGTGAACCCGAATGCTCCTGCATCAAACACGTTGGGTAAGAGAAATGTTCCTTGAGGCTGCAACTCAAGAACATTTTGGCATGTTCGGAATAGCATCCAAGAAGCTTCATCAGTTGGTTTACCATTCCATTGAACAAGATATTCCATGTATTCTTTTCCCCTTGTTCGTTTAGCCACACTTGATCAGCCTGTTCAAACTGTTTTTCAAGCAACTGATCTATCCATTCACATTTATCCTGAACATCTGAATTGAATCCCTCTTTTGTGCTTGACTCCCCTTCATAATATCGATACAAATCTGCCACATTGAAAATGGGCGAAATATCTATTCCTAGTGGAAGTTCTATTTCGTAAGCATTGGATGAAAACTTACGTAAGACCTTAGAAGGTCCAATCTTTTTCCATTTTAATTTATTGTATGTTCCCTGTAGGAACCTCTCCTTCCGCAAGTGTGCCAAAACCAAATCTCCAACCTGAAACTCTTGCTCTTCCCTGTGAACATTAGCAGGCTCCTTGTATTTGGCGACACTTTTCTCCAATTCTTCCTTCACTTGTTTATGCAATTCATGGATATATTCTGCAAAGTCTTCGGCTACAACACTCTTCCGAGTCAAATTAGCACTATCCCTCAATTCATCTACCCCTCTTGGACTGTAACCATATACAATGTGAAAAGGACTTTTCCCTTCACTCCTATTGACTGAATTATTATAGGCAAACTTTGCCTGAGCCAAAACCAAGTCCCACTAGTTAGGCTTATTCCCTACCAAACATCTCAACAAATTACCCAAACTTCTATTCATAATTTCAGTTTGACCATCACTCTGAGGATGGTATGCCGAACTAAAACCCAACTGTGTACCCATTTTCTTCCACAAGGTATCCCAAAAATGACCAACAAATTTCACATCACAGTCATAAACTATGCTCTTAGGCAAACCATGTAATCTAACTACCTCCTTGAACAATAATGTAGCAATGTTGGAAGCATCATTACTCTTTTGACATGGAATAAAATGAACCATTTTAGAAAATGATGGAGCTGAAGATCCCAAACTCAGGATAATAACGTTCTCAGCCTAACTCACCCACATACTTCTACTATTTATGGACAAGACAGAGACAGGAAATATAAAGTTTAACACGACTCTTTAATGATAGGAAGACAGTAAATTGAATCTCAGTTCTAGTATGCTATCAAAATCTGGAATCGTGGCGACAAGAATTGTTATAATACATGGGACAGGAATAAACAACTTTTTGAGGAGCGACAGGAACACATTTTAACCAGTTAACAAGCATGAATCAACATGAACAACTACAAAGGCATCACTAACATACCATCCTGACTTTATTTATTTCTGATTGATGCTTACATTGTTCATAGCTATTTCCAGATACTAAGCTATGGACTCTCTCTACACTTAATCTATCTTCCTCTATCTACTTCCACCTGCGCGAGTCTTTTCCTTTGCATTAAAGTCTACTTTATTCACATGGCCCTCTTCTTCACTCGAACATCCTCTAGTCGCCTTTCTCCTTACTCCCTTTCCTTTTCTTCTGCTATCGGCTAGTTACAGATCGGCCTCCTTGAATCGGCTTGCTTCACTCTTTATCTCTCCTCTGTTGTCAACTCTCTTTCCGTTTTGGCATCCAACGATCGCCTCTTCTCTCCCACTCACCGTTTCAGTAATTTTTTTATGGGCCTCTGTCTTCCTGGCCTTTAGTCTGCAACTTTCAATTCGGTCTCTCAGCCGACTGGCCTTTGTGATCGGCCCTTCTGGTTTCGGCTTACCACCCTCTCTCCCGTCGACTACACTCAAGTTCTACACTTTATCGCCTTCTTCCCCAAAAAGCCTCTAACACTTCCATTCTTGGTCTTCTTGCTTTCGAACCGTTTCTACCTAATTGGTTTCTTCTGTGACCATTTGTCCTCAGCCTACTCACTCCGTCAGCGACCAACCCAACCATCCTCTCCATATTTGGCTGCCATGTTACGTAACTCCAGGAGAAATAGTTTCCAATCATAATTGTCATCCAACCGCCATCATTCTTGCTGCAACCGTCGCCGAGGAATCTTATTTGTTTGCTTATATCTGACACCTCCAAATAAGAGTCGCTTCTTTTATGATATCGCTCTGTTCTAGCCTTGCCATAACCGTTGTCCTCTCTACCATCTGCCTCTTATCCCTTCTGTCAGCATCTACCTACAACTAACTGCCTTAAACATTTGTAACGAAGTCTAGAAAAATTGCTACTTAGCTGTTAATGTTCCTGTCGCTTAGGCAACAAGAACTTTCCACCTGTATCCTGTCATCCGACCCAACACATCAACCCAAAAATCATAAAATTCAAAAATTAAGAAGATGCCCTTGCATCAGAAAATCTGTTAACAACAAAGATAGAATCATTACCTCTTTGTGTGCGAGGCAATCCCAAAACAAAATCCATACTTATGTGTTCCCACGGTCTTTCTGGTATAGGCAATGGTTGATATAAACCAGTATTTTGCTTGACTCCTTTAGCATATTGGCAAACTCTGCATCCTTGTACCTACTTTTTCACATCTGCAGTCACACTAGGCCAGAAATAACCTTCACTCAATTGTGCCAACATTTTATCAATACCAAAATGTCCACTTAAACCACCACTATGCTTTTCCCTTAGCAAATTATCCCTCGTTGACCCTTGAGGTATACACAATTTCTGGATTTTGAACAACAAACCTTCCTGAATAAAATATTCTAGCCATGGTGTTCTATCTTTTTCTACTAGATTCATACAAGCAGCCCATGCTTCCTTGAAATCAACATTATCCTTATACAATTCTCTCATAGAATCAGAACCAACCACATTTACCCTCATTCCTTTCAACAATAGACATCTTGTACTCAATGCATCAACTACTCTATTAGACTTTCCACTTCTATGTTTCAAAACAAAAGAATAACTATGCAGAGATTCAACCCATTTTATGTGTCTCTGGTTCAACTTACCTTGGCTATTAATGAACTGCAAAGCATGATGATCAATATACAATACAAATTCCTTCGGTAACAAATAATGTCTCCACTTCTTGAGTGCTTGTACTATTGCATAAAATTCTTGATCATACACAAAATATTTCTTCTTTGCTTCATTCAACTTCTCACTGAAGTATGCACTTGGTTTCCCTTCTTGACTAAGGACACCTCCAATCACTGTCCCACTTGCATCACAATCTACTTGAAAAACGTTCCCAAAATCAGGAAGTGCCAAAACTGGTTGTTTAGTCACTTTACTCTTCAAAATTCTGAAACTCTTCGCAGCTGTTGCTGTCCACACAAACTCCTTCCTATTACCTTTCATTGTCTCAGTAATAGGTGCACAAATCCCACTGAAATTTCGAATGAACTTCCTATAGAAGCTCGCCAAGCCATGAAAACTTCTGGCTTGAAACATACTACTAGGTGAAGGCCAATCCACAATCGCTTTGACTTTTTTTAGGTCCATTTTCAGACCATCACCAGAAACTACAAGTCCTAAATAAACCATCTCCTCCTTCATGAAACTACACTTCTTCAAGTTTACTAGCAATTTCTCTTCTCTTAACCTTTGCAATACTGCCCTAACATGCAACAAATGTTCTTCATTTGTCTTACTGAAAATTAAAATATCATCTAGATATACAATAACAAACTTACCAATAAATGGCTTCAATACTTCATTCATCAACCTCATGAAGGTGTTGGGAGCATTCGTCAACCCAAAAGGCATTACCAACCACTCGTACAATCCATCCTTTGTCTTGAAAGTAGGCTTCCACTCGTCTCCTTCTCTAATTCAAATTTGATGGTACCCACTTTTCAAATCAATCTTTGTAAAATATTTTGCTCCACTTAAGCAATCCATCATATCATCCATATGTGGCAATGGGAATCTATACTTGATTGTTATTTTGTTAATGGCCCTCGAATCTGTACGCATCTGCTATTCCCCATCCTTCGTTGGTGTCAGCACTGCTAATACAACACATGGACTGAGACTTTCCGTAATTAGCCCTTTATCCAACAATTCTTGAACTTGCCTATTTATCTCCTCATTCTCCATAGGAGTCATCCTATATGGTGCCTTGTTTGGTAAACTCGTACCAGGTATCAAATCCATACAATGACTAATATATCTCATAGGTGGCAATCCATCCAACAACTGGATCATTATATCTGAATATTCTTCCAGCATCTTTTGAATTTCCATGGGTAGCTCTTCTTGTTTTTTCTGTTGTCATAACTACTTCAGGCTTGGGAATAAAAGCAAAACACGACCCTCCTTTCTTCAATTCTTTTAAGAATTTGTTTCCAGAAATCAAACAAACTCTAGGATTACTTTCTACTTCGTCTTCCTTCTCTTTCATAGGGTTCAAAGTATACTCTTTCCCATCCTTCTTTATCCTATATGTATTTGTTCTCCCATCATGAACAACTTGTCTATCAAACTGCCATGGTCTACCGGGTACCCAACAAAATATGACATGCATCCATTGGCATTATATCACACAAAATTTCATTCTTGTAACTACCAATTTAAAAATTAACTAGGCATTGTTCACTTACCACCAATTGATGCTCCTTCTGCAACCAAGAAATTTTGTAAGGGCTGGGATGCTTCAACCGGTTCAACTTCAATTTATTTACCATTTCTTCAGACACAATATTGCTTGTGCTACCACTATCTATTATCACCTTACAACATTTACCACCCGACTTACATTTAGTTCGAAACAAGTTTCTCCTCTAAACAGGTTTAGATTTCTCTTTCTTTGGATTCAACAAAATCCTTTTCAACATCCAGGATACTCCATCCTTGTGATCTTCTCCACACTTCGGTGAAGCCACATTTTCACATTCAACTTGTGCCACATTTACTCTTGCATCTTTTCTTTTTCCACTACTTATCTGAGGACATTCAAATGCCCTGTTCAATTTCTCCACACTGAAAACAAGTACCACTGGATCCTCTTACTTTGCCTCTGCCAAAAGATCCTCTGCCTTTGAAATAATCACCCCTTCCTCTTGAGGAGTCTCCTCTTCCTTTACTTTCTTGGGTGTTTGTTTGTGATGAACTGGCCTCTCCTTGTTTATTTTGGTATCCTCTTCCACCACTAGACTGGTCTCTTCCACGTGAAATTTTACCCCTACCTCTAGAAGTGTTTTGTTTTCTAGCAAGTTTTATCTTCAGCGTTTAGGGCATATTGGTAGGCTTCCTTAACACTGGTGATTCGCACCATGCTTAACTCATCTTGAATGGAGTAGTGCAATTCATAGCAGCAAAAATCTTTTGGGGAAAAATTTGGCAAATCAAAAGTATAAGATTTTTTCAAAAAATTGTGAAAAAATTGGATTTCCAAAAAATTAGAAAAATACAAAAAAAAAGAAAACCCTATTGGTTTTTTAAATTTTGGGGTTGGGATATATAATATTATAAATATTATAATAGAATAATAAATATTAATAATATAAATATTATATTTTAATATTATAATAATATTATATATATATTATATTTTAATATTATAATATTATATTATCAATATATATAATATTATTATAATATTAAAATATAATATTTATATTATTAATATATTTTAATATAATATTATTAATATATAGTATATTACTAAAATGTATAATATTCTAATACAATATTTATATAAAATATTATATAAATATTAATATTTATATAAATATTAAAATATATTTTATTATATTATTCAAATGTATAATATTCTAATATAATATTTATATAAAATATTAAATAAATATTAATATTTATATATTATAAATTTTAATAATATATTATGTATTAATAATATTATATTAAATATATTAATAATTTAAATACTATAATAATATTATAATAATATAACTTTTAATTATATATATCATAATTATATATATTTTTTATTCAACATGGGTAAATGCTTTTGACCGGAGCTATGGACCGGACTTACAATATCAGGTGGGCAGGGGGGAGACTGGACCTCGTGACCTCGTGCCTACCACAGGAAGCTCTCGCCAATCAAGCCAGGCCCCTTGCACATATCATAATTATATATTAAAAATATAATATAGATATAAATATTATATTAGAATATTATAAATTTTAATAATATAAATATCATATTTTAATATTATAATAGACAACTATTAATTATATGTCTCATAATTATATATTAATGTATAAAATATTTATAGACATCAATTTAACATTTAAAATTAATATTAATGTATAAAATATTAATATAATATAATACTCGATCAAATCGCGTGCATTATGGTGCTCAGAAAATTGTCTCACACCGTAAAAGAAATTCACGTCGGAAAATTTTCTAAACTCGTTGGTTGGGTCGATTGAAAGAGATTGCTTGGATAGAAAGACAACCGAAAGGGCTAGGGCAACGGGAAGGGACAAAACCGTAAATCACCAAATGACATTTGTAGATGAATTTTAAAAAAAATCATGATTTTTTAAGGGGAAAAATCGGTAAACGCGGCGATTCAAAAAAATCGCGATTTTCGCAATTTTTTGCCAATTTTTGCTTCTATGGTGCAATCCATTGATATATCTAGAAACCTTCTTAGCATCATCATCAACATGACTAGCCCGAATATTTAGTCTAGAATTCTTCAGTATATTCTTGTACATTCTTCTCCTTCTGCTTCAGATTCTGCAATTTCTTGAACAAACTAATTTGATAGTTTGCAGGTAGAAACTTGGCCTTCAATTTGGTTATCATTCTTTCTGAGGTTTGAATTTTCTCCTTTCCCTTTCTTTTGTCGTTCCGTCTGAACATGTTCCCACTATAGGGAAGCATGACCCTTCAACTTTGTGCAAGCAAACTTTACTTTCTTGGGGTCTTCAATTGATTCAAAGTCAAAGTACTTTTCCATCTCCGTTATCCAGTCGATTAATTCTTCTGGATTTAAACTACCATTATAACTGGGAGTATCTAAACGAGGCTTACTACTTATTTTGGACATTGCTCTGAAAAATCTTCTTTCTGGTTCGTCTCCTTCATTTGCATCATCCTCTCTTGTCAACTTCTTCATCCTCACTAACATCTTCAACATGTACTCCTTTGCATTGCGCCATCTCTATAGCATCTAATCATGCGGTTATTCCTCTCAACATTTTTGCAATCACCATATCTCCTTGCGGTCCTCTTCTACCACGTCCTCTTTGTGCCATATCTTCTTTAGATTCTCTGCAGATGCAAGTCTACACTCACTCTCCTCTACCCACAACAAAAATATTAGAATCTCTTCTTTGACACGTCCACAACCTCCTCAGGAAACTCGCTCTGATACCACTTGGTGCAGTTCTAAATTCAGGGGTCTTATCAGACTACTGATTTAAGTAGCAAAATGAAATCAACACTAAAGACAACACACACCCACAACTTGTATTATTTATTCGGCAACAACAAACAATTACAGGAGTACAAATTCAAGTTCTACAATCATGCTTCAAAATCAAAATATCTCCTTTACGGAGTGTTCTGCAACATCTACATTCACCAGGAGAATCAAACCGAACCCCCAATCAAGACCAAATAAAAGTATTTATACTTCTCTAGGAAAAAAAGTTGAATCGTCATCATTCGGTTAAGGAACTGAATGAAATACTAGAACAGAAAATGAACCACCACCTCAAATAGCCTCGTTGACACACGTCAACCACCATAGTATATATTCGGCAATTTACATATTTCGGCTCTAAGACAGCCATTGACAAAATGCCCTTTCCACGAACTACAGAGTTCTCTATCGGCATTCCCTCAAGTTTTGTAACTCAACTTTATCTGACACACCACTATGGACAAGTTATTGGCAATGTTCCAACATCACAAACTTACCCTTTGTCTTTCTTCCCCAAGTCGTTGTTGCCAAAATAATCCATCGACAAACTTAAGAAACAATGAACTTTCCTATTGACAAAAATGATGCTTCGCAAACTTACAAGTTCGTCGTCGCATGCTATCGGCGAATACAAAGCTTTTAGCCAACGAGCCCCTCTTATCGGCAAAGTTTACTTTTCATGAACTTGACAAAAGCTTTGTTTATACTCTTGTCTGCATATCGGCAAAATTTGGAAACAATGAACTTGCTCCCAAACAAGCAAGTTTGCCAATTAAGCGATCAACTCCTTCTATCGGCAAAATTGACCTCTTCCATCCTTTTATCGGCTTATTGGCAATTTTCAGAGACCACGAACTAGTCGATACTTATACTTTTCCTTCTATCGGTGATTTCTTCTCTCCACGAACTAAGGAACTTTAAGTTCAATTTCCTTCCTCGGCCATATCTTTAATAGGCGATATGGTTATCGGAAAAGTGCACCATCGGCGAACTGAAAGGTTCACAAACTAGAGAGTTTGCCGACAAAGTTCTCAAACTCTCAAATTCGCCGATAATAAAAGAACTTCGTCCAAAGCCCACTTAAAGTGCAATTGGCAAAAGTTCCCACCAACAAACTGAAAAGGAATCGTCAACTTTGAACAATTCGAACTTCCTTTGAAGACTTGGTTGGTGAAATTGCCCATCGGCGAAATGAACTGTCAGTGAACTGAAGAGTTCGCAAACTAGAGATTTTCCCGACAAGACTTCCCCTCGATAGATTTTGAAAATGTGAATTGTCCTTAAGTTTAATTGGAAAATTGCCCATCGGAGAAACTAAGTTGTACTAAGTTGTTGACGAACTGAACAATTCCTAAACTGAAGAAATCACCGACTGGCTATAACTTAGCCAATTTTTGTCCAATCTTCACCAAAATGAAACTGGGGATACCCAATTGGGTTTTTAACAAGATGATGTCCTCAATTTGGCCCAACAAATCTGAATTTGCTCCTGAAATACAAAACCAACACTGCAAAGAAAACAAAGCCAAACAACTTAGAAAAGAAAACATATTTTTGGTGACACAGGAATTTTAGTGAACTCGGATGCTCCTGCATCATCAATTATCATTCCTTGTTCTTTTGCGTCACTTGATATTTCATGAACGTCTGCTTCTTATTAGGCTTGAGGCGATCATCTTCACCCTACAAAAGTTGTTAGTCGAAGAAAAGGCCATGATAGGATGACCTTGCAAACTGACCAAGAAGACCACAATTGACTTAGATTGACACACAAATGATGATCAATTTGATGACATATGGATGGAAGGTAAGCTTACGCATTGAGTTTCATAGGGGTACACTAGAGTATGGTTTCACACTTTCAGACATCTTGGATAGTTTAGTTAACTCTTTAGAACAATTAAAAATCTCTTCTCACAATAGACAATGATATTTAACATTTTCTTTTGATGCAGTATTTTTATTTTTTGATTAAATTCCACCTTTTCTTTAACAGTTGTCATTTTCTCTCTATTTTTCATTTTTAAATATTTCAAGTTGCTACTTACATCTAGGCTATAGGTAGACAATGTTCTGTGAAGTAAAATGAGATACCTGCTCAGACATCAACTTGTTTAGATTCTTAACCACTTTTCTTAATCATTAGTAAAATACTAAAATAGGTTACATGCCATCTCATAAGTTGTGTAAAGAAATAAGATTTAGCTTGAATTCGGTTCTATGCTAGCCTGCCATGGATTTTCAGTAAAAGAAAGAACAATAGATCCTCAATTTTTGCTTGAAGTTACATGAATTGGCTTGCTGCCAAATATACCTTTTTTATGTTTCCATTCTTTTTGTTTTAATTTTTTTAGTGGGAAAGGGATATTCTTTATCCAGTTTCCAGTTTGCTTGGAGGCTGTGATCTAGGGGAATTTATTTTGTGAGGTCACTTGGGGATTAAACCCAATCCCAACTGCACCCAGCAGAAACCAAATTATTTTTAATTTGGAAAAATGGATTGTAATAAAATATGATTTTTTTTGGTTTGTTGAACTTAATGATGATTTTTATCATATTTTTTCATTATTAAACTTTTATCCAAATTTGAAATCAAACTCGAATCAGGGGGCTTAGTCCCTATCTATGTTGCAACATACTGTTCAACTTCCTACAAGTATTTCAGGGATCAAATGTTTTGTTCAACTTAGTGCTAGCATTTTAATTCAGACCTTTCAGTGCAACACAAAATGAAATAGATGTGCAGCAGAACCACTCTTCGAATTAGAAGAGGAAGCTCCCTGTGAACAAAAACTAACCTAATTTTAACAATATCTACTTGCTATTTACAATTTGTATAGTGTTTTCTGGGGTGGTTCATGCTCATGTTGAATAAAACAAAAGGTGTCTTTTTGGATTTACCAATTGCAGAAGGCTGATGTTCATAAACTCAAAGAAAATTTTAGAGACTGAGTAGTTCAAATACACATAAGGATTGGATATAGGTTTAGACAACACAAAATTTGGCAAATCGAAAGGGAAATAACACATACAAAGCTACAATGATTACATTTCTCTAAACTTTGCAATACAAAGTTTGCAATGTTTGGAAAACAATTCAATTTGCCTCATATGTACAAGCAAACAAGATATTACGAGTTAACATGAGAATTGAATACAAAGCCTCTCAACCAAACTTAATCATTACTACGATACAAAGCCCTCAATAATTATTAAGTGATGTTTGATTCATGAAATCACATAAGACATAATACTTCAACAACAATTTCAATAACAAGTAGGCATGAGAATTTTCAATTACTATTAACAATCTTAAGTGCAAAACGACACTTATTTATAAGGTTTACAAAGCTATTGCTTGAGAAAATAATAAAAAGCTAACTACAACTTTTACTTTTAAGAATTAAATTGCTGATAGAAATTCCTACAAACTAACAATTAGAAGTATCCAAAAATAGACTCTTAAAATTAAATGATCTAAAAATAGCACATAAGGCTAAAATTAGATACTGCTAAAAATATTGCAGGGTATAAATAACATAGGCTAAAAGTAAAATTTTCAAAATATGCTTTCCTCCTTGAAAATGGTGATATCTAAAAATAGCGCATTTTTTTTTTTTGGATTAAGGATAGAGCATTCATATTACCAAAACAGTAGGAGCAATAAGCAGTACATATGATGTGGCCAAGATAGCCACGCACTTAGGACTCACAGTATACCAGAGTTACAAATGTATGCCAGATGATTACAACCATCAAGTATAGAGTACCAAAAAGAACAAGTACTGTTTATCAGAGAAGATACCGGGCGAAAAGAAAACAAGTAAACAGTGTCTAGAGCCAACATTCAGTTTTTGGATATAAAATCTGTCATTGGATCAACAAAAGCCTCTTCCTGTTCTGAGAGATCAAGCTCCATATCTGAAACAAGGTCAGGAACAAGGTCTGGGTCTGGTTCTAAATCTGCATCTAGTTCTAGATCTGCACCTGGTTCAGCTTGAACGTTTGTCACTCCTTCATGATCAACAAACAGCCTCTGATTTTCATCCAATGCGGGGAAGCTGCAGGTAAGCAAAAGTCCTGAGTGAAGTTCTGTGATATCTCCTCTGAATCATTCAATTGAAGCTCTTTAAATTTACTATGAAGCTCATCCAATTTGAGGCTGAAAGAATAACAAGCCTTCTCAGTGTCCTGCGGGCCCTCCTCTAGTATGACAGACTCATCCTTCAGCTGTGCAGAGAAGCCCTTTTCCACATCCTCTGACCTATTGGCCAACTGATACTCAACAGACGTAGCCACCTGTAAAAAAATGTCAGCCCGAGTGAGTCTAAACTCAGACCCAGAAACAAACCTTGACTTATTTTGGAAGTGGTCCTCGTTCCTCCTTTTCTACAAAACCCATAAAACCTCAGTAGTAGAAGCCAACCAAAACATATTAGTTTTAGAGTTAAAGCCTGAGAAATAGCCAGACAAAACCCCCATTTTACACTTAGAAGCACAAAAGGTCCAGTTAGGTAAGTTGCCCATAAAGATATCCCAAACCTGACAAGCAAAAGGACACTCAAAAAAGATGTGATCACAGGTTTCAAATATGTTGCAGACACTACAGACATAGCTATTAAGACTAACTGGTAATTTCTTCAAAGCTAATAACCATCTAAAGCAGCCTTTCTTGGGCTCCAAAGTTCTAGACCAAAAGGACACAAAGAAAAGACTTAGACTTTTAGGACTCATGTTAGAATTCCAAACCTTGGCACAGTGGTTGAAGATCTCATCTGAATCCCTTAGGATCTTATAGATCCTTCTAGGCTCACAGTGTTTCAGATTAAGCCCATTCTTCCATTTCAGCTTACTCAGCCATTCCTGCACACACAAAAGAGTTGTCTGGGCAGGAATAGAAGAATAAGCAGAAATTAACACTGAATAAGTCCTCCTTTGAGTTTCTTTGAGACCAAACTCATCTTTAAGAGTTTCCCAGCTTTTAATACCAGTAGAAGTACATGTCTTGGAAGGTCGACAGCCCCAATTTGTGCCACTTAAGGCCAGAACATCCCTGAATAAGAGCCATAGGTCTTTCCTTATATTTCAAAGACCACCAAATAGAATTGTGTTCTCCCCATTGTACAGAAGATAACACCATATCAGAGCTAGAAATAAGAGAATGACACACTTCCCATGCCTTCCATATGGAAGCAAAAACTACTGACCCAAAAGGCTTTACTTTGAAGTCCCCGAAGAGAAGGTCATGAGGATGCAAGTCTTTCCATCCTAAGGCAGCTCTTAGCCTTGCCAATTTGATATTGTTTCTCACTAATACTTTCCAGTGCTCATTGCCATCCAAGGTCTTAACAATCCACTTAGCTACCAAGGCCACCCCTTGTATTCTTAAATCTTTTAGACCTCAACCACCATGGTCTTTACCAATGCAGCACCATTTCCAATTGACATGGTGTTTTTTCTGTTTCCTTTTCCATCAGACTACAAGAAGGATCTGATAACCTTTTGAATACTATCAATCTGCATGTCCAAGAAGAGCCACATAGAAGCATAATACACAGTGTATGCAGACAAGATTTTCTGACAAACTTGAAATCTCCCAACAAGGGACAATGCTTGCTTATTCCATCTTCTAAGCTTAACATCAATTTTGGTAAACAACCATTCCCACATCTGTTTGAGGTAAGGGTCAATGGCAAATGGGATGCCCAAGAATCTGACTAGTTTTCTGGGGCCACCCCACTGCCATTCACCATCACAAAGCCATGCAGGAGGGGAGTCAGACCACCCAAGTAGGATAGAATTGTTGAAAGAGATCTTGGCACCTAAGGCCAAACAAAATTTATTCAGTCTGAGTTTCAGATTTTCAAGATTCTGCTTATCAATAATAGGGTAGATTGCAGTGTCATCTGCAAACTGCATGTTGAGCAAGGAATTACCATCAGGGAGAACAATTCCTTCAAATCTTCCTGGCAACTTATCAGTCCTCAGTAAATAGAAAAGAGCTTCAGAGGCAATGACAAACAATGCAGGGGCCAGGGGACAGCCCTGTCTTATGGATCTCCCCATTGGGAATGAAGAAGAGAGCACACCATTGACCTCCACCTGAGCTGAAGCATCTCTGAAGAGCATTTCTACCATCCTTATAAATTCCTTAGGAAAGCCAAAAGCGTTCAGTATACAAATTATAAAAGACCATTCTACTCTGTCGTAGGCTTTCTCGAAATCTAAGAGAAGAATCCCTGCATTCTGTCCAGATTCTTTTGCCCAGTGTGTGGCCTCCCAGCTAGTTAGAAGGTTTTTAAGAATATACCTACCTTTGATAAAGCCGGTCTGAGTAACATTAATTATAGAGGGAAGAATGTCTACCAATCTTTTTGCCAGGACTTTGGCCATTATCTTGTAAGAGACATTAAGTAATGTGATAGGCCTCCAATTCCTCAAATTAGTTTTATCCCCACCTTTAGGCAAAAGCTTAATAATACCTCTATTAATGTCTTTCCCCAAGGTTCCATTGGCAATGGCCTCCTGATAAACTTCAAACAGATCATCAACAACCCACTCAATGTTTGACTTATAGCGCATTTGGATAGGCAGCTCTGAATGATTTTGAGGAAACTTTTCCGCTGTTCTGATCATGGCAGATCCCTTGATACTCTAACAATCTTCTTGATGCATTGAATTTGAACACCCTTTTTCTGTTGCCTTATATGCACCAAACCCTAGGGATAACTTTTTTTGAAAACCTTGAATGCTCTGAATAAAACTCTCGTGAAAGACAAAATCTCTGATGAAAATTTGCTGAATTCTGGCACTATTTGTGTATATTGCACAATTCTGCCATTATGATTATTGTCCTTCATTTGATGAAATAACACCTGAAAGGTCAAAAACATCACAGCTGATTTGTCTTGTTTGTTAGATGGAATCTGAAAACACTATATTATTGAAACCATAGTATCAAAAATCACGAAAAAATCGTGAATCGTTAGTTCTCGCGATTTTTTACCTCCCAAGAAACAATGATTTTTTGAATAAATCAAAGTCAAAATTGTTTTACTGATTTTCCCCCAAAAATTCGTGAAAAACATGCTATTTTAAACCATTTTTAATCAATTTTATCTTCAATAGCCTTTTTTTTTGGGTCAAACTAGGGTTTTAAACATTGCTAGAAGGGTTCAAAGACTGCAATTTTTTTGAATAAAGTTATATGCGTTGTTTGTGCTGGCGGCCGGATGGAGTCGGGGCTTGCTTCAACTTAGAACGGTTTAGAGCGGTTTCCATGTTTTTGATTTCCCCGTTGGGCTTTCGTGGCAAGGGCAATGGAATCGATTAGAACTTGAAATATTTTATTAAGGTTTTAAGTTTTATATAATGTTAGATTTAATATTTATAAATTATTATCAATATTAACATTATTAATAGTTTATAAATTATTATTAATATTAATAATTTTAATAGTTGATAATGTATTATTAAGTTTTATGATAAATCTAATTTTTTAAAAGATTTTATAATAAAATTTATGTTTATTAAATTTTATAATTAATTTAAAATTATTAATATTTAATTTTAATTAGCCTTTAGGTTTTTATTAGATTTTAATATGAGTTATCAATAAATTTAATTTTTTAACAGATTTTATAATAAATTTTATGTTTATTAAATTTCATAGTTCCACAGGGAGGCATCCCCCCCCCCCCAAAAAAAAAAAAAATCTCGGCGTTTCCGAGACAGGGACGTTTGGGGACATCCCCCAGCCTCACCTCCACCGCCGCCCCGAACCGCCATTGTCCCTGGGATGTTTCCCTCTGAGAGGGGATGTCTTTGGGGCGTCCCTTCAAAAAGGGGGCGTCTGGGGGACTTTGGGACATCCAGGGGACGCCCAAACGTCCCTTGATCCCCTAGGAAATTATGAATTGTTTGAGACACCAAGTCCCTTGAAGGAAATTGTGCAGGGTTTTCTTTGAAAGTCGTTGCCTTTGAAAATGTGAAATACTTGATTCTCGAGGTAGTTACCTAGAACTTTATGTTCATGATTGATGAGCTAACTCAGGGTTAAAGTATTGAACTCCAAAAGTTTAGTTGATGATTGTAAATAGGGGCATCAACTAGTGTGAAGGAAGAGTACTGCTAAGAACCGTTGTCATGAAGTTTAAATACTTTTACAATTGCTTGAATGATGGGTGGTATTGATTACGTTCCCATTGCATGGAGAAGTTGTTGATGAGGGTGTGGTTATAGTTATTTCTCAATGTTATTCCTTGGAGGTACAAGTCCACCATAAAGATTCCCCACATGAATAAACGGCTATCATGGATAAGCATGACAAGGTTGTTGATGGTTTGGATTGGACTTCTTGATTGTTGAACCTGCAACCCAAAACAACTATTGAGATGTGTTGAACTAGTTTCCAAATTCAGACCAACCTTCAGAGCAGGCTGCCTCCTCTATTCACCATAGTTCGATATTTTGATTTTGATTTTCAATGTTCATTGGTTGAATGGTTCAAACTTGAAACTTCATTGTTAAAAACATAAATGTTAAATTGTTGATGTTCAATGCAATATACTTATTCCTTATACATCTTTTTATAACTATTTTTTCAAGTACTAGCCGCCACCCCCCTCCCCCTCCCCTCTTCCCCCCCTCTACCCCCCCCCCCCCCCCAACTTAGGTGCCCCATCCCCGTCAGGGAACTCCGTGGAACTATGTTAAATTTTACAACTAATTTAAAATAATTAATATTTAATTAAATTATGTTAAGGTTTTTATTAGATTTTAATATGAGTTATTGATAAATTTAATTTTTTAAACGATTTATAATCAAATTTATGTTTATTAAATTTTATAATTAATTTAAAATTATTAATATTTATTTTTTTAGCATTTAGGTTTTTATTATTTTTTAATGAGTTATTAAAAAATAAAAAATATATATTTATAATATTCAAACTTAATTACAATTTTTTCCCCCGAAGTTTCCCTCAGCGAATTTGTTCCAAATTTTTTCTTCTTTGAACATGAATATGGAACTGAACCTTGTGACATAGGTCATGTGTTATTGTGATTTTTGATCGTTTTAGTTGATTTTGACTTCAAGTGTTTTTGTCAAGATAGGGTTTTAAGTTTTTAGCCTATATTACAGGTTCTGCAAAAAGAACAGATGAATTGGATAAAGCTGTGTTCCGTGTTTCATGGGCTAAACTTTCATCTTTATTTGCTCTCTATATCTCTATGCTATTAAAATCCTGTATTTTTTTAAAAATTTTTTTAATTTAAATTTCTTTTCTTGTATTTTTTTGTGTTTCTACATTTTTTGAAAATCCAATTTTTTCGTGATTAAATCCTGATTTTTCGAAAAAAATCCTGATTGAAAATCCTGGTTTGCAGATTTTTTCCCCAAAAGATTTTTGCTGCTATGACTGAAACAAAAATCCCTTGAATAAATTCCCTTCAAAATGCCTTCTGACTGATTTTTTCTTTGAAATGGCTGATGATTAACAGAAAGTGAATAGGTCAGTGACAGTATCCATCTTCATGTGTAACTACTTGGGTCTTCTAGTTCGCTTGCTCTCATATTATTTATGTACTTCTGAGTTCTATCTAATGACAGGGCCTTCTAGTTTTCCTTGCCTGCAACTTGGATTATGGGGACAAACCTGTGGTACTGGTTTTGTCTCTACCTTTGGAGGTTC
Organism: Cunninghamia lanceolata; assembly: GCA_027924645.1. NCBI lineage: Eukaryota > Viridiplantae > Streptophyta > Pinopsida > Cupressales > Cupressaceae > Cunninghamia > Cunninghamia lanceolata. The sequence goes on along the minus strand of BSBN01000918.1, from coordinate 2,290,034 downwards.
GTTGGCTTTGCTATTATGAGATTTTTTAGGGGAATTATTCCAGGATTGGTTGGCTTGGCCTTCCTAGCCTTGGGCATTCCCCTATAAAAATCGCTAGATCCTATATTGGCCTTATCATAGTGGTTAATAGTGATGCTGTTGGTTCTTCTGTTCTAAGCTTTAATACATACATGCATTAACATTGATTTCTTACCTCTGCTTCTAGCTTTGGTTGCCATCAACATCTTGTTTTCTTGACAAGTTTTCCCCTCACCTATTGGTAACCTTCTGTATAGATTCCATGGCCAAGGGGCATTTGACCTCATCTATTGGTGTGTGCCATACATACTGCATGAAAGTCGAAGGAAATGGGAAGGGGCAAAGTTACCCTATGAGGTAACTACAGTGAATTTTTCACGACATTTGGATTTTAATAAAATCCACCTTTTTTATTAAAATCCCATGGAGTACTTTGCATTTGAGTAATGAAATTTGCATTGGTCTCATTAATTTAATGCAATACTTCCCCTCCCCCATATGAGGAGCATGGGGCAAGTAATCTAATAAGGAGGGCCATTTTTAGGTTAGCATGTTCTTTGATCTCATCTTTTGGATTCCCTTTTTGGACCAATGGTTAAGGATTGCCTTTCCCTTTTCAACAATCTACAAATATAGGGTTTCCCCTCTGTGTAAACAATCTTTGGGTTTGTTATTAATATAGTCTTTGCTTTTGTTACTCAACAACTCATTTTGGAGAGTGTCCTCTATCTTGATGTTTTGTGTGTGATGGCTGCTTGCTTATGTGGAAGCAGGTTGAATCAGCTCTAGGTACAATCGTTATATTTAGAATAAATAGATGGTTGAATGTTGTAGAGGGGATCTGATTGATCCATTATTTTGGCGCATTTCTCTTTTTATTTATTTTTGTTTCTTTACACTCTTCTTCTCCTTCTATATCTTTTCCATTCAATTTCTAGCTTAGATAGAAGCCAACCTTCTCTGAAGGTTGCTTGCATCTTTGAGTTATGTGTGTGGGCATGCAATGCTGATGCTTGGAATTGGCATATCTGACTCCCAACTGGGTGTATCATTTTGGAGCATCAACAGTAATGTTTGGCATAGATTCCATGACCAGGGGGTATCTTGTGCACCCAAGCTTGTCTATTGGTGTGTGCCATGCCTAGTGAGTTGGATGTGGTATTATATCCAATTTCAAGTTTCAACACTTTATCATTTTTCTTGGGGATTTGAACTCGGGGCACCACTTTGATAGCCCTTTTACCTCTTGTCATCCCATTCATATAGTCATTATGTCTAGAATAAATAGATGGTTGAATGTTGTAGAGCCTAGAGGGGATCTAATTGATCCATTATTTTGACGCATTGCCTTATTTTATTTTTGTTTCTCTACACCTTTCTCCTCCTACCTCTATTCCCTACAATTTCTGGCTTAGATAGAAGCCAACCTTCTTTGGAGGTTGCTCGCACATTTTAGCTATGTGTGTGGGCTTGTGATGCCGCTGCTCAGAATTAGCATATTTGACTACCAATTGGGTGTCTCATTGTGGAGCATCAATAGTAACCTTTGGCATAGATTCAATGATGAAGGGGTATCTTTTGCACCCAACCTTGTTTGTTGGTGTGTGCCACACCTAGTGAGTTGGATGTGGTATTATTCCCAGTTTCAACACTTCATCATGTCTCTTGGGGATTTGAACTCGGAGCACCACTTCGATAGCCCTTTTACCACTTGTCATCCCATTCAACCTAATGTTAAGGTAAATATTTAGGCATAACTTGTATAGAACGTTGGGATGGGTTTGGGTCTTTAATATGATCACACTTGAACATGGCCTTAGATTTATGTATTTCCTAAGTTAGATCCCTACTTCAAGTTGTCTAGATGCCCACAACAAAGTGCTTGCTTGTGAGAATGGAAGCTGAACATGTGGGAAACTTGTCATTCCCCACCACCTGTCCCAAACCCTTTGGGATTTGTTTATTTATTTTTTACTATTTATATGTTGTATTTTTTCCAATTTTTCATATCGTGCAACTACATACATTTTGGAATATTGAATATTTGTGTTCTGGGTCCCACGTAGATGCTCTTTATAGATATGCTTCATGAAATTCCTTTTCTATTGTTCTGTGGATTGCCTTATTTGACACATATATTGGTGCTGCATTATCTAGACCTTTCTGTTTACATGCAACCAAAGAAATGCTGTGTGTCAGATGTACACCACTTATTGATAGCTCATGAGCCTTATTGTTTTTGTGCAGTATATCTGCTGCAAAAGCCAAGGAATATTCAGAGAAGATTGAGGAACTTGCAGCAAGAATAGATTCTGATCCTCAGGTATATAATAACTCGTGCTTTTCTATTACAAGTGGCTATGCATTGTGAGTTTATTGCTTTTAAATTCTATTTGTCTACAGACTAGAATTATTTGCTTATTTTTGTCTTATCCAATTTGTGCCTTTCAATTTGTTACTTCAAAGCAACAGTGTGGGAAGTCGGATAAATTTGGCAGTTTTGATTTCTTATCTTGCTATGTACATTTTTAACTGAATGTTGCCTGCATGGTTCTTAGTATGTGAGCTTTTTCTATTTTGAAGTATGATAATTTTTGTTTCAAAATTTAATGCATTTTCAATTTGAACGTTAGTTTTGTTGCAGATACAAAGACTTGCATTTCTTACTACCAAATTGTTTTGAAATGGAAATGCTTAAGAATAAGTGGAGAAACTGAAAAGATAAACATACATTTTTTATCTTGTTTTGGTGAACTTTGTTCATGAAGGGGTTTTTATTTCCCCCTTTTTTGTGTTGAATATGAAGGTTAATATCTTCAGTTAGAAGTAATAAACATCTTAAATTGGATCTTAGTGCTACTATAAATCAGAAATAATACTTATTCCAAACCAAAAACAGAAATGGAATTTGCAAGAAGAAGAATGCCACAACATATATGTTGGGAAAACCCATATGGGTTGAAAAATCCCAGCCTCAAATGTAGATTTCATTATATTAAACTCTGAACAAGTCTTAAAATACAATCAAAAGACCCCACAAATGATATAGCACCAGTGTCAACACTCCAATAGCATGCCAATAGCCAATCCCATACTCTAAACCTGCAATACCATCCAATGCAATGCCAAACTTCTACCCCAAGGCTTATATTTATAGGATATGGGCCATCCAAAAAACCACTATCTTGTTTCTACAAAACCATGAGCTTCCAAAGGGGGCATCCAAGTCATGGTCAAGAGGACCATTCAAATCCAGGTGCCATCTTTCGTATAAAAGTGTAATTCGCTTTGTTTGACTAGTCACTAGTCAAACTAGGCACTCCATTTGGAAGATGCAACTCCTCTTCCAAGATGCACTTACACTGGTTGAAATAGAAAGTATAAAATGCTCTTCCTAGTCCATTGTGTAACCCCCATTTTAATGCTCTCTTACACCTGTCATAATACATTTGCTAGTGTAGTGTGTCATTTGAATTATCTTGAGCTGATGAGAGGCCAGTTTTACAACATATTACATTAATTAAATATTACAAGAACTTGCAATGTATATAACACCTAGTCCTAACATTCTCCCACTTGTATATATTGCAAAGGAACATAAGGGGTCTAACATAGAAGAACTAACTTCTAGGGGCAAAAATGCCCATAGCCATCCTAACCAATTAAACTTGTTTGCGCTCATAACCAATTAAACCTGTTTGTGCTCAATAGATTAGTAAAGAATTTGCAACATTTATTGAGTCATCCACCTTCTTGATCATAACTCTCTTGACCTCCACCATGTCACGAACAAAATGGCACTGCATGTCAATGTTGAGCTAGTCTCCTATTGTTCTGTATGTTGTTGGGATCATAGATGGAAGACTCTCCGAGTCTTGAAAAACTCGCGAGTTTTTCACTGCGGCGAGTAATAGTAGTGTTTACTCTCCAAAAAACTCTCCGAGTTTTTTGGCGAGTACTTGCTAGTTTTTTGGCGAGTACTTCCCAGAAACTTGACGAGTTTTTGGTATGGACTTGCCTGCGTCAAAAAGTGAAGGTGCAGTGTTTTAAAACTCCATTTCAACGTCTTTTTTCTGCATTTTATGACGACTTCTGCTCACCAAAACCCTCAACGCCCCTCCCACTTTGCACACAGCAGTCCAACATCAACGTTTGAAGATTTGAAAGAATTTTTTTGCGAATTCAAAAGGGAAATTTGAAGCATAGGACCTTGTCTTTGTGCAATACAACCTTCGGCTATGCACAAGAAGGGTAGAGTACAAATCAAATGATCCCATTGATTTGGATGAGATAGAGTGATTGGATAGGGCAGGATGAGCAACCTCCATTGTTTACTGAAGATGAGGTTCTTGATTTTGAGAGGCAGGCATTGGAGGAGGTGGGTACAGGAGGAGATCTAGGATTGGATGACATTGATGAGGTTGAGTAGGAGTCATTGCCATCTACTACCAGGATGGAGGAGTCATTGCCATCTACTACCAGGATGGAGGTCGAGCCACTGCGTTCCATGTCAAGCGAGGAGCCACAACGGACTCGAAGGACTAAAACCTCTACCTCTCCAATAGTTTTTAGTAAATTAGGGAAGAGGAAGATGTAAAATGTTGTATTTATTTTTAATTTTACTATTTCCATTTTGTCATCTATTTATTGTATCAGGCTATCAGCCATCAGGATTCCGCATGAGGATGCGATTTTGTACTCAATTTGCATTCAAATCAATCAAATTTAATAGAAAACACTTTTGTACTCATTTATAGACTCATTGGATACATCTTGTCATTGAATTTTGCAAAAAAATGTGTGTTTCTAATGAATTTAAGCAATTTTTTAAGTTGCCGAGTTTTTTGCCAAGTTTTTGCTGAGTTTTTGCCGAGTCGAGTTTTTTGGGCCTGCCGAGTTTTTGCTGAGTGAGTTTTCCAACTATGGTTGGGATTATTTGAGACATGAATGCCAAATTTTATTATATTGAGCAATTTTTTAAAATTAAACTACCTTGCTGATTAAGGTGGTCAGTTAAATGTGGTCTGTTTCAAGGTGCTTTGATCAGAAAAGATTATGAAAGATTTTGATGTCATCGATTTGAGAAGGGTTGTTGATTGAAAATTGATCATGTGGCAAAAAAGTAATTTAATAATACTAGTAGGAAGAGTGTTTCCAGTGGGGACAGAAGTAGCTGAATTGATTAAGGTGGCTTTTCATCACAGAGGCGTCTTCAGCATGTATTTGTTCCAACTAATTTATTCTCCTTTTCCCTTTATTCCCCTTGAAGGGATAACTGGCAGCACTTTGTGTAGGGTTGAAACTTGAGGGGCAATGTCACTCACCAATCTAAATATTTAAAGTGAATTAATTATTGTTTGGTTTCGATTGGATACGTCTTGTGGGAAATGAAGTGAAACTTAGCTCTAAGTCTATCAATCAGTGTTTGGCCTGGTGACCATTATTGGAGCCAAGTAATCTGGAAGTAATTAAGGCACTATTTGGACCATGCCTTCAGCTCCACAACAACAGAGCAGAATAAAGGTTTATTAATTCTAATTATATAACTGACATAAATGATCTATCTTAAAATTATGGACCAAGGTAACAAAGTAGAGACAATCTTAAATTATCCTCAAATGCCATTATGTAGGGCAGAGGGAGCATATTCAGAAATAGATTGGTCCGATATTTTCTATAAATGAAAAATTACTCTTTGAGTGATCCAAAGTGAATACTTATGTATCTCCGCTTTAAAGTGTTTCAAATGGAATAAAAGAAGTTCCCAGGTTTGATAGTGGAGTTCTGTACCCCAAGAGGGCTTTCCCCAAGTAAATATCAGTCTCATGTGTAGATGCACGTTTTCTTATATTTGTATGCATTTGTACTTGTAGCTAATTTTCTTGCACGAAGGAATTAAGGAAATCTAGGTATCTGTTCAATGCAATCTGTATTTAGTTTCTTTCACATAAAAAAGTTTTAGAATTTCAGAGACAAGTACATGTGTATTTTTGTTTGAGAAAAAAAGATATGCTTGGTGAATTGTGCTTATTTATAGAAGAGCTGATTATGGATCAGTTGATTGTGCGTTTTATTAGCATTGATGGAGGTTGTATAGAGTATGCTGCTGCCATGATTCAGAAATCGAATGCTAACCTTGTTCTGGGAGGCCACATTAACATCTGCATGACTTGGAACAAGTTTGATAACCTAGGAGAGTGACATCAAAATACTTGATACTGGAAGATTTGTATATCCTTTAGATGGTGGTTGATAATGCTATCTTGTGTTCTGTGACATTTTCTAAATCCAAAATAGTAGGGTTTTTTTCATGAAAAAGATGGTAGGAAGCTTCCCCCACACAGGTGACAAGGAGGACAACATTGTGAGGGAAGGCCTATATCACCAAGGAATTCTCAAATTCAGTTAAGGTTGCAAAAGATCCAACTCATAGATTTTTCATGTATGGTAGTGATCTTCATGATCTTGATAATTAATGCCTGTTTGGATTGTGTGTAGCCTTGGCTATGATGGCTATATTCTGTTGTATTAAATATATTTGGATATGGTTTGTTGAGCCTCATCTATAAAGCTTGTTAGGCCTTTTCTATCAAGAAAGATCTTGATAAACCCTGTAAACATTATATTGTTCTGCCTCAAAAGTATGCACCACTGGTGATTTTTTGTTTAATTGAAAATTTATGATATCTATATATTTTTGAAATCCCTCATTATCTTATACCACATGTTAGTAAAAGTTAGCTATAAATATCTGGCCAAAATTACAGTCATTTAAGTTGTCTACCCAAGGGCTGAACATTCTCCGAATCTGTAAAGGAAGAGGTATGGTGAATAATTTACTATCATTATTAACTTGCCACAAGCATGTTTAAATATGCAATAGATTCTGACTCTGTATATTGCTTCCTTTTTATGTATCTTTTTGTAATGTTGTTTCAAAAACTGCATCTATATCTTGTTCCAGGCACGTGTGATATGAGGATATTTATTATTGAATAGGAGTTACATCCTTAATGTATTGATTGCATGTATTTGGTTTACAGTTAGAGGCTTCAGAACCCGCAAGAGTATCAGATGGCTTCTCCATTAAAAAAGTGATTGAACTGGAAGAGAAGCACATGAGCAATGAAGGGAGTATTGCATCTACATCTTCAACTCCGGTGTTACGAAAGAGACATGTGTAAGTGGGTGACAAATTGGAGACACTTTTAACATATACAAGTACTTTGGTGTGAGTGGGGATTGTGTGTTACGAATAATCTATAAACTAGTAGTATCTGGGCAATAAATGAAAATAGAAAACCAAACGAAGTTGAAATCATTAAATAATTAATTCATCTGCTGGAAGACTTATGGTTGACTAAACAATAAAGGAGGGAACATTCTCTTGATTGATAAGAAATATGCATCGGAATTTCCCAAAATGGCAAAAACCAATAGGAACTAGGTTTTTAAAATATATTATAAGACCTTTTACTGTTATTCCTCTTCCTTTTCATTTGAGAACATTTTTCTCCAATTCTAAGGAGTCTTGATTTTTTTTAATGATCTGTTTCATTATTTTTCACAAAACAGTGGGAATACATTTATGAAGTGGACATCCTTCCATTTAAGCTAATTATCATTCCTAGACAGGTATAACAGTAAGGATCAGAGTAAGGGTCAAGACATTGTAACAGCTAAGACAGAGTTGCCCGTGAAACTGGATGCACCAGCCCAAGAGCATATTGAAAAGCACAGGTACTACTTTGGACAGGGAATGCCATTATGTTGCAACAAAGTCTTGAGTAACATTTGTATGGTGGTGATGAATTTGATTTTTAGGTCCTAACCTAAATTTTGATTCTTTTTTCATTATGTAAATTTGATATTATTGACTGTCATTTCCTCTAACGGCCAATTGTAACAGGAGACTTCAGGAGGATTTAACTGATGAAATGGTTGGTTTAGCACACCAGCTAAAGGAAACTAGTCTTATGATTAATCAATCTTTGCTTGATACTGATAAGGTATCAATAAGAAACCCTGCTTTGGTTGTTAAACTTTACTCGTCCAAACCTAACACACAAAAGCTGTTTTAACATATGCAAAGCCCCACTTATTATGTGTGATGTGAGTATAACTTTTCTTACGTGCCCTCAGATACTAGATTCTACAGAGCGGGCGGTGGAACACAGTTTGGCAAGTACAGGACATGCAACTGAACGAGCCGGAGAGATTTATTCTCAAAGCTTCAAAACTAGTTGTTTCACTTGGCTTATGATGTTTGTCATGAGTTGTGTATTCCTTCTTGTTGTTTTGTTGATCCGTATAACCTGAGGGACCTCAAGAAGTGCATGCATATCATTACCTTTTTTCTGATTATTCTGTCATATATGTTCTAAAGAGGCAAGTTTGCCTATGTATTAATTATATGTAAAATACAGATGGCTCTTTCTTAATGGTGATAATTCCTGTTAGCTATATTTCTAATGCAAGGAGGATCTCAATTCTCCTAGAGGACCTTTTTTAGTGGAAATCATTTCCAAAAATGGCACCAAATATTAGAGCGACAGGTTCAACATCAAATGACTAACTCGTACCTTTATTGTTCTAGACTTGTTAATCTACACTTGATGAATCATAAAACAGTTGTCTAGTGAAAGAATTATGGTTTATTTAGAAGTAATCCAATTAATCCAGGGTTCATTTAAACTTTTGCAAGAATCATATAAATTATGACAATTATATGGCTTTGGGCTGTATAATGAAAAAGGAAATGACCAATTCAAACCCTACAACAGGGCATTGTATCTTATCAAGACTTCATACACTGCATATTACAGAGTGTCAAGCTATTAGGTCTACAATTTGATCCCTTTTAAAACACCTGCACATAATAACAGATTACAATATAATACAACAAGGCGTTTACTGTAAAAAAAAAGACGTTTACTGTGAAAAAAACCTTCAACAAATCCTGCTCAAAGACCAACGTTGTTTTATCTTCTTTTTCCCTCCTATTGTGATGCCTCGCTAATTTCCATCCCTGGAATAACATTTGTTTATGCAATCAATAATTGTAACAAAGGACTTAATAGGGAATTTATTAGTGCAGCAGGATAACTATTCCATGCACTCTATTCAATTAAACATGTGAGTCCGAACTGATGATTGAGTAGTCTTAGAGCTCTTAAGTTTAAAATATCAATGAACATTTATTTAAATACTATAAATAAATTCTAAAATAATTTAAACATGATTAAGTTCAATTCTTTTAAGAGTTGTGATTCAACGGAAGTCCAATGATGGGACATGGTTAGGTCATGTTCACATTAGATATAATAAAAACATTTAAATGAAAATTGCCTGAAACAATTTCTGACTTTACGATTAATCTTTCAAAGCTCCACTAGTTTTTTGTGACCTAGTTTTGTATTGCAATTGTGACAGATTGAGCAGATGTGTTAAGAGGTTGAGCAGTTATAATATGTCCTAATATCAAAATTTAATGGACGTATGGTAGCCAAGTGTTACTTATATTTGATGGTCATGTGTGACATGATGGTTTCTGGTTTGGTCTAAAATTGATATTCATACTTGTTCTCGTGTTTTTAGATACTAAATATTAAAAAAATGATTGGTACAATAAACAAACTTCTGGTATACAACAATATCGTTCAGAGGGGCTTCACAGCTTCAAATTAAGATTTTAAGTTATCTGAAAAATTCAGAGGGGCCTCACAGCTTTAAAACCATCCCAACAAAACATTGAGTGTTCTTGTTGTGGTGGATATGGATGAACTGTGGGCTTATGTTAATGAATGCTTTCAATATCAGGCTGGATGGGAGCAATACCAGGCCATTTAAAATGCATAGGACATCCTTGCCTAATATTATTCCAACTGGGAAAGGCAAGGTTAAAGTCAGGCACCCTTCTCTAATGTAATTCTAAAGGGAAGATAAGTCGGAAAGAGTATGTGAAGGTAGTGGCAGACTGATAAAGCCCTACAATTTGATCCCTTCTGATTCAATTTCATTTCTTGCAAGGTCAGGAGTTTACATGGACTTAAGAATATGTGACATCATGCTTTGTTCCCAACTAGTGCTACAAAGACACCTTGATGGTAACCAAGTTAAATTCCAAAAATCTTGACAACCATAACCAACAAGGTAAGTTTGGTCTATTTGCCTATTTCCTCAAAGGTTGTAGTTAGAAGATTTTCTATAGTTGGTTAATTATAGTGGTCTAATGATGATGGATGACAAGGAGACAACAAGATGATCACAAAGGACCAAGACAAGAGGATGAAAGGATGCATATTTTATGAGGGTTTCAAAGGTAAGGGTTTTTAGATTTGGATGTGATGGGACAAGGGCTTCTATGGATATAAATGAGGGAAACAAGAGTGGTAGCATGTAGCAATAAAGATAAGGAAGGGACATCACAAGGAACAAGGGCAAAGAGGGAAATGCATAGCTTCAAATATGATATGATATGTCTTCAGGCTTTACAATGCACTTGCATTTCAGCTTTGGGATGGAGAGAGGAAATACAAGGATATTTGGTGAGGGAATGATCTAATGTTCTAATGAGTGAAAAGTGGAAAAAGTATGCACCCGTACGCAGTTTTTAGGGTTCATGCAAGGGAAAACAAAGTTAGGATTATGGTAAGAATGTGTGGGAAAATTTTGTTGTTAAGATTCCATAGGACCAAGGGCACTAGGGGGCACAATTGATTTTACAAGATGTAAAGCCGTATTTTCTAGAGGTGGTTTAGGGTGTTGGGATAAGCTATGGGAAGCTTGTATTGTTCAACTGTGATCATAGGATAGGCTAAAAATAGGTGTAAAGTGGCTTAAAACATACTAATAAAATAGACAATAGAATGAGTGCAAAAATACAATAAGGAAGTTGTAGGATATGTAATTTTTGTTATTATATTTTGCCTCCACTTTTAACATGCTAATGACATTAAGTGGAAGGAAAATGCTAATGTAAAAGTATAGTAAATATGTCATTGCATTAAGGTAATGATACACAAAAAAGGGATATAAGTCTTTGGTGCAGGAGCACCTAGTCAAATTTTGTCAAATTGATGTAAATAGGAGTCTAATGTTGAGTTTGGTGTGTCAAGTCAAATTTTGATGTAATAAGGTCATGTTTGACCATGTTTCATGGGTTAGGGTCTTTGTTTAGTTGCTAGGTTTAAGTTTACAAATATTATCATTGTTGGAAAAAGCAAAAATAAGTAAAAAAAAATAGGAATATGAAGAGTCATCGGTGGATAGAAGGCATTTGAATGGTTGGAAAATCAAAGGTTAGTTGGGGATTGGTTGAAAATAGTAAAAACATGCTTTGTAAGTTGAAGACATAGTTGGGAAGTAGATTTTTGATGGTAAAACAATAAAAAAACTGTTCTTTCTGTTTCTCTGTGTTTTCAACGTTTTTGCTTTGAATTGGTGAATAGTATAGACATGTACGACTGTCCCATGCTCTGAAACTGGTTAGGATTTGTAGAGTAATGAATCTCCTAATTTTCCCTTTTTGTAGCACTTAATTTCGTTGTGTTTGAAGAAAGTTATGGCTATTTTACTCCGAACTGCCTGAAAACACTATGTTTTGGCATAAAAGTTGCTTATGAATTAGGGTTTGATAAAAAAAAATCTTGGGAATTGGTTTGTAGTGGTTGGAAATGAGTGGGCAGACCTTATTTGACATGATTGAGCCATTGTCATGAAGATTTGAGACCTGGGTTTTGAAAATCCCTGTTGTGAGTCATCAAACAAGCCTAATTTGACCTTTGTCAAAATGAGACAGTCAAATATAAGACTTTGTGTTACAAAGTAGCCCTACCTGCACTTGAAGTATGTTGTATAAGAGGATAATGGGTATCCAAAACAGTTTTTAGATTGTGGGTTTGAGTTGTTCTCTTCAAATTATGTCAAAAATACCTCATTTGTTGTCCTAATTAGGCCTAGTTGAAACGGTAGCAATCAAAATTTGAAGGTTGTGTTCCAAAGTGACCCCACTTGCAAATTAGATATGTTATAAAGGGGCATAAAGGGTACTCCACATGGTATTTGGTATTTGGGTTTGAGTCCTCAGAAAGTTAGGCTTGAAAAACCACCTTTGAAGGGCTACAAGGAGGATTGGGGGCTTGTGGGCAAAGACCCATTAAATGGTGCTATAGGGTTTCAAAGTCTGATTGATTGAGGTTGTTTGTGATTGTATAAATCATCTCCACTTGCTCTGCATCATAGTGGTATTAGAGCATAGGTTTTGATCAATAAGTGGGAAAAAGGTTGAAGTTTGAAGAGCAAAGACGTTGCCTAAAAGTAATACAACAGCCCGAGAAGTGAGAGAGTTGAAAGAAAAGCATGCAAGGGATTTAAGACACATAAAGGAGTCTTATGAGGCTGTTCTAGCTAGGCTTGCAACATTTGAAGCAAATCAAAGAAGAGGTGTGGTCACCAGAGACCAAAGTGACCAAGAGGAAGAGGAAGGGGGTGAGAATGAGAACCCTCAAGGAGTCCAAGAGGAAGAGGTGGACCCTGATGAATTGAGATTGGCAAAGTTACTGAAGTCTATGAGGGGAGATATTCCTAAGGTGAAGATAGAATTGCCCATGTATAGTGGGAAGATGGATAGTGAAGAAGTGCTAAATTGGATTGATGCACTTGATAACTATTTTGTTTATGAGGAGGTGGCAGAAAATCAAAAGGTGAAATTTGCTAAAACAAAGTTGAAAGGTCTTGCCTTAATTTGATGGAATTATGTGCAAGAAGAGAGGGTAAAGAAGGGGAAGGCAAAAATCAGTTCATGGGACAGAATGGTGGCTAAGAGTCAATTTCTACCTGCTTATTATGCAATTCAGACATTTAGGAAGCTGCATAACCTAAAACAAAAGGAGATGGATGTGATGGCTTATACTGAGGAGTTTCACAAATTAATCATAAGGATAGGTCATGTTGAGGATGAGGTGGAAAAAGTAGCAAGGTACATAAATGGGTTGAGGTTGAGTATACAAGATGAGTTAAAGCCTTACTCCTCCAAGGACCGTTGAAGAATATTTTCAAATGGCAATCAGAGCAGAGGAAATTCTGAATAGAAGGCAAGAGAAACAAAATAGAGGTAGAGGAAGGAATTTCAGGGGTAGAGGAACATTTGGAGGAAGAGAACAGTCCACAAGACCACAAGGAGAGTCAAGTAGCAGTCAAGAACAAGGGGTAGATCAGAGAGGTGATTTCAGAGGTAGAAGACCAAACAATGGGGGCAAATTTGGTGACCAAGGTAGAGGCTCAAATACATTCTCAGGCAGATGCTATCAACGTAATCAGTTTGGCCATCAAGCATGGAAGTGTTTAGATAAGCAACGTTCTACTTCACATGGTGGAGAAAGGAGAACTCAATTGGTGCAAGAGGAAGATAATAAGAGTGTCAACTCTCCATTTTAGACTGCTGCTCCAGAAATTGGAGAAACTCTAATGATGAGGAGAACATTGCTCTAAGTTCCTGTGATGAAAGAGCCTACACAAAGAAAATCCTTGTTTAGAACCACATGCAAATCTCAAGGTAAGGTGTGTAAAGTTGTTGATTCTGGTTCCACAGATAATTTGGTTTCTTTAGAGATGGTTGAAAAGTTGAAAATGAAAAGGATCCCACACCCCACTCCTTATAAAGTTTCTTGGTTGAAAGAGGGTCAATATGTTTTGGTTAATGAGCAAGTTTGGGTTGAGTTCAACATAGGAGGGTATAAGGACATAATTTTATGTGATGTATTGTCTATGGATGCATGCCATTTGCTACTAGGGAGACCTTGGCAATTTGATAGGCATGTTTTGTATGATGCTAGAAGAAATACCTATGAGATAGAAAAAGATGGAATCTCTTATACATTGATACCCTTGAAAGAAGATGATAAAGGGCAGATCATGAAGCCTAATGTGATAATGTTGGGTAAGAAAGAGTTTATAAAGCTAGAGGAAGAAAATCATGAGGAGTTTGCAGTCACTCCTAAACTTGAAGGTACTGAGATAGCAACATTGAAGAATGATTCAATCTTGGAGAAAAATGATATTGAGAAGGTCAAGGATGAATTGATTGTGGAGATTCAAGAGTGGGTTAAGAAGCATGTTGAGGTGGTGATGAAAAAAGTGTTTTGTTCATTGTTTTCCAAAGAAGATAGTGGTCATTCAAAGGTTGGTAAATCCGAGGTTGGTAAATTTGAGGTTGGTCATTTCATATTAGAGGTTGGTAAATTTGTGGTTGGTCATTTCATATCAGAGGTTGGTAAATCTAAGAAAACAGTAGTCCTAGAGGTAGAGTATCAGATGGGAGAGATTGAAGGCAACGATGAAGTGATCAAGGGTAAGCTACAAGGGAAGAAGAGCAAACTTAAGCACATAAAGGGAGTCAAGAAGAAGACAATTCAACTCAAGAGTGGAAGAGGTTTGGTAGTAGGTACAGGGGCATATGTGACAACATTCTTAGATGAAAGAGCAATCAAAGGGCATCCATCAAGTGATGAGCAACATTTTCAAGGGAAGAACTTGATGAAGGGGGTAAATTATAAAACACACAACAATAGAAATTTCACATAGAAAATAGAACTTTATTTTATTGATTTGGACAACTCATTACGTTATAGAAGTTCAATTATAATAAGAGGAATCAATCCTCCATAGGTTGTAACACACTACAGCTACCCATCCCAGGCTCTGAAATCTTCTGCCTTCTGTAAGCCCAAATTAGCTAGGGTTTCTGTTTTTCCACTTATTCTTGACTCTACACCTTCCCCCTTAACTCTACTACTCCCCAAGGTTCCCAAAATAGTCATAAATAGCACTTTTTGGCAGCCTCTACCTAAATTTTGAAATTTGCAACTCCCTCCAAAAGTAGGTCAACTTCCGGGAAGCATAACTTTTGATCCGGGTGTTCGATTGATGAACCGTTTTAAGCGCTGGAAAGCTCGCGATGTGAATTATCACGCCAAAAACCTGTAAGTAGATTTCTATCAACCTTTCAGGACATTATGGGATGTTTTAGTGCCTCATATCTCGTTTCAAAAATTTTCAAGGGCTTTTTGAAAAACAAAAACTTTAATAACTTTTAGCTCACAAATGATCTTTGCCAGATTCCTTTGCCAAAGGTCTTATATGTCACTTATGAGACTTTCTGTAACTTTTTTCTTCAATTCGTGCCCAAATGCAAACTTTCCTAAACTGGCAGTTAAACTTTCCAAAACTGGTAGTTTGCTATTTTTAGCAGTTTGGAAAAACTAAAAGTCCTACATCATTATTCAGGAGATTATGGAACCAGAAATACTAATTATGAAAAGAAATGAAAAAAACTGCAATGGTTTTGAATTAACTTCTTTTTGAGTGATGCAAGATTACCCTTACACCACTGGATGCTCCTACATCAGACACCCAGGGTAATTTGAGAAGTGACCCTGTCACGTCTCAGGTGTTTGTGTGAGGAAAACTCAAATGGTCAACCTCTGCCTTAGAAAACCAAGAAGAATCTTCAATAGGCCTTCCCTTCCATTTCACCGGATATTCTTCATATTGCCTATTCTGAGTACTTCTTCCCATACGGCTATCCAAGATCTCTTCTATCTCCTCTGTTGAAGTAGATGCCAGAATACTCCACTGTTCTTCTGTTGGTCCATCCTCTGTGCCACCTTCATGATATTCTGTTAAATTAGCAATGTTGAACATAGGGGAAATATTGATCCCACTCGGCAGTTCTACCTCATATACATTTCTTGAATCATGCTTCTTCAGAATTTTGCACGGTCTAAATTTCTTCATTTTCAACTTATTGTATGTTCCAATTGGGAACCTTTCTTTTCTCAAGTGAACCATGACTTCATCTCCTACTTGGAACTCCTTATATCTCCTTTTCTAATCTGCCTTAGCCTTGTACTGAATATTTCTCTTATTAATGTGCTTTCTCATCTCTTCATGCAAATTCTTCAGATGTTCTGAAAAGTCTTCGGCTTCAACACTTGTCTTTTCTCCTTTATCTAGCTTCCTTAATTCAGAAGCATTTCTTGGGCTATTACTATATACAATCTGGAATGGTGATTTACCAGTACTCCTATTGACAGAATTGTTGTAAGCGAATTCCGCCTGTGGTAAAATCAAATCCCATCCCTTGGGCTTATCTCCTACTAAGCATCGTAGCATGTTACCCAAACTCCTATTCACCACTTCTGTCTGTCCATTAGTCTGTGGATGGTGTGTAGAACTGAACTTCAAATCTATTTTCAACTTCTTCCACAATGTCCTCCAGAAATAACCAACAAACTTGGTATCTTGATTTGAAACTATGCTCTTAGGTAGACCATGTAGTCTCACCACTTCCCTGAAAAATAATTCTACAATATGAACAGCATTATTAGTCTTCTTACAAGGAATAAAATGTGCCATCTTCAAAAATCTGTAGAACAAAATCCATACTAATATCATCCCATGGCTTCTCTGGTATACGTAATGGCTGATATAGCCCTATATTCTGACTTGTTCCTTTTGCCATCTGACATACTCTGCAACTCTGCACAAATTTTCTCATATCTTGCTGCAACTGTGGCCAATAATAATTCTCACCAACAATAGAAATGGTCTTGTCTCGACCAAAGTGTCCAGCCAATCCCCCACTATGCTTCTCCGTAATCAAGTTTTCTCTCATAGAACTTCTCGGAATGCACAATTGGCTTCCTCTAAACAGCATGCCATCTTGGATTATGAAATCCAACCATTTTGTCTTGTCCAAAGTAACAAGTTCTAAACAAGCTTTCCAAGCCTCTGCAAAATCTGGACCTTCTGGATACAAACTCTTTAGCTCATCAAACCCAACAACCTCTATCTTCAATTCTGTCAACAAATTTTGCCTTCTTCTCAAGGCATCTGCAACTCTGTTGGACTTCCCACTCCTGTGCTTCAAAACAAAAGTATAACTCTGCAAAAACTCAACCCATTTTAAATGCCTCTGGTTCAACGTTCCTTGACTATTAAGATACTGCAAAGCCTGATGATCAGTATATAAGACAAACTCTTTTGGCAACAAATAATGTCTCCATTTCTTCAAAGCCTGAACTATTGCATAAAATTCCTAATCATAAACATAATAATTTTTCTTGGCATCGTTAAGCTTCTCACTAAAATAGGCAATGGGCTTACCTTCTTGACTCAAAACAACTCCTATAACACTACGACTAGCATCACAATCTACCTGAAATACCTTATTAAAATCTGGAAGTGCCAAAACAGGTTGCTCTGTGACTTTATGCTTCAATGTATCAAAGATTTTGTCTGCTCCTTTAGTCCATTTAAACTCTTTTCTATCCCCTCTCATTGTCTCCGTTAGGGGTGCACAAATGCTACTAAAATTTCTGATAAACTTTCTGTAAAAACTTGCCAAACCATGAAAAGATCGTACCTCTGTGGCACTCCTTGGCATAGGCCATTCAAGGATAGCTCTCACTTTCTCTGGGTCTATCTTAAGACCTTCCTCTGAGACAACAAATCCCAGGTATACCAACTTCTTCTTTGTAAAACTACATTTCTTCAGATTAATCAACAACTTCTCCTCCCTTATCTTCTCTAAAACTCTTCTGATATGCATCAGATGCACATCCCAAGTCTTACTGAAAAATAAAATATTATCTAAATAAACAATAACAAAACTTCCCAAAAATTCTTTCAATACCTCATTCATAAGCCGCATGAATGTGCTCGGTGCATTGGTTAGCCCAAATGGCATGACTAACCACTCATACAAACCTTCCTTTGTCTTGAAGGCTGTCTTCCATTCATCTCCTTCTCTAATACAGATCTAGTGATACCCACTCTTCAGGTCAATTTTCGTGAAATACTTGGCTCTACTCAAACAATCCATTATGTCATCCATTCTCGACAATGGAAATATGTACTTGATCGTGATCTTATTGATGGCCCGAGAATCTGTACACATTCTCCACTCTCCATCTTTCTTCGGTGCTAGTACTGCAGGTACCACACATGGACTCAGGCTCTCCCTTATTAGGCCCTTCCTCAACAACTCGTGAACTTGTTTGTTTAGCTCTTCATTCTTTGCAGGGGTCATTCTATGGGCTGCTTTGTTTGGCAAATTGGCTCCTGGTATCAAATCCATTTGATGACTTATCTTCCTTACTGGTGGTAAACCTTCTGGTACATTATCAAAGATAATGTCCTGGAATTCTTTCAACATATCTGAAACTTCTACTGGTACATCTTCACATTTCTCTTGACTAATCTTAGGGATCAATGCAAAGCAATGACGCTCATGCTTCATACCCTCCAAAAATTTCCTAACATCTACCAAGCAAATTCTGGCAGTACTACATACCTTTTCTTCCACCTCCTTCAAGGGCTTCAATTTATGACAAACTCCATCCTTTGTTAGGGAATATGTGTTTGCACGACCATCATGGACAACGCTCCTATCATACTGCCATAGCCTCCCTAATAACATATGACATACATCCATTGGTATGATATCACACAGCAACTCATCATGGTAGTCCCCAATCTTGAATTTCACTAAACACTGCTCATTGACCAAAGCTCTATGGTCCTTTTGCAACTATGCAATTTGATATGGATGTGGATGCTTTCTTCTTGTCAACTTCAACTTGTCAACCATCTCCTCTAAAACAAGATTATCAGTGCTTCCACTATCAATAATAATATCACAACACTTACCTTCACATTTGCACCTTGTGCGGAATAAACTCTTCCTCTGATTTGGTTCTTTCTCCTCATTTAACAAGGTTCTTCTGACAACTAGGGTTTTTCCCCTTTCAACATCTTCATAATGCTTAGACTGCACATCTTCATCTACATGTGCAACACGTGCATTACCTTCAGGTCTTCTATTCGTCCTTGATGTTGTGGACACTCATATGCTCGATGCCCTTCTTCTCCACATTAGAAATAGGTTCCTCTGAAACCTCCTCTTCTGGGTCCTTGCCCAGGTCGGCCCCTTCCCCTTTCTCTTTGCTCACCATTGTTTTGGTCATGAGGGCGGTAGGCATTATCCCCTCTCTGATTTCTACTGGTGCCAGCTTCTTCACTTTTCTTTTGATCTTCATTACGGCCTTTATAGGGTCTTCCATCAGTCCTTCCACTTTGACCTCTTCCCCTTTGCTTGCTATCGAATCTTTTATTTAGCTTCTCTTCCAGCTTCAGGGAAAATTGGTACGCATCTTCTATGGGGGTCATTCTGACCAGGCTCAGCTCCTCTTGAATACTTGGCCTCAACCCATTGATGTAATGGGCTACCTTCTCCTTGTTGGCCTCTACATGGCCTGTCCTAATAGTAATCTTATAAAACTCTTCTGTATACTCCTTAACAAACTTGTTACCTTGCTTTAGTCCTTGCAACTTCTTCAACAACTCCATCTCATAGTCCACAGGAATGAACCGCTTCTTCAGTTTCTCCACCATCTGATCCCATTTGGTGATCTTTTCTTTTCCTCTTCTATTCCTCTCTAACTGGACCTCCTTCCACCAAATATTTGCATGGCCCTTCAACTTTGTTTTTGCAAACTTGACCTGATCTGGGTCCTCCATGTCTTCATACTCAAAATACTCCTCCATGTCATTGATCCAATCAATAAGCTGTTCCGGATTCGAATCTCCAGAATATGTAGAAACTTTGATCCTGGGCCTCTTTCCAATCTTAGAAATGGCCCTCAACAACCTAACTTCTCCAGGATCTCCTGCAACTTCTTGTTCTTCCTCTGATAGCTCTTCTTCAGCTTCATCTTCACTTTCTTCTCTTGTTCTCGGCTCAAACCCTCTTCGTAGCTCCTCTTTCAATGCATCGATTTGCCTTTGCAGGGATCTAAAACCCTCTTCCGTCAAAGAATTCCTCCCAATATGATTTCTTTGTGGAGGCATCTTGATCTCCACAGCAAGCCCACAACCTTAGGTCCTAGTGCAAACTACCTCACGGTCGGCGATTTGTCTACACACTCAGGAACCCTTGCTCTGATACCACTTGATGAAGGGGGTAAATCATAAAGCACACAACAATAGAAATTTTACACAGAAAATAGGACTTTATTTTATTGATTTGGACAACTCATTACATTACAGAAGCTTAATTATAATCAAAGGAATTAATCCTCCACAGGTTGTAACACACTACAACTACCCATTCCAGGCTCTGGAATCTTTTGCCTTCTGTAACCCCAAATCAGCTAGGGTTTATGTTTTTCCACCTATTCTTGACTCTACACCTTCCCCCTTAACTCTACTACTACCCAGGGTTCCCAAAATAGTCATAAATAACACTTTTTGGCGGCCTCCAACTAAATTTTGAAATTTGCAACTCCCTCCAAAAGTAAGTCAACTTCCGGGAAGCATAACTTTTGATTCGGGTGTTTGATTGACAAACCGTTTTAAGTGTTGGAAAGCTCACGTGTGAACTATCATGCTGGAATTATGTAAATAGATTTCTGTCAACTTTTTAGGACGTTATGGGATGTTTTAGTGCCTCATATCTCATTTCAAAAATTTTTAAGGGCTTTTCGAAAAACAAAAACTTTAATATCTTTCATCTCACAAATGATCTTTGCTTGATTCCTTCACCAAAGGTCTTATATGTCAGTTATGAAGCTTTCTATAAATTTTCACTTCAATCCGTGCCTAAATGCAAACTTTCCTAAAATGGCAGTTAAATTTTCCAAAATTAGCAGTTTGAAAAAACTAAAAGTCCTACATCATTATTCAGGAGATTATGGAACCAGAAAAACTAATTATGGAAAGAAATGGAAACAACCACAATGATTTTGAATTAACTTCTTTTTGGGTGATGCAAGATTGCCCTTACACCGCTGGATGATCCTGCATCAGAACTAGTCAAAGGCAAGAAACAATGCATGTTTCCAATACTTTCATTTGAAGGGATTACTAGATGGAAAGGCACTTGGAGATCAACAAATGATGAGATCCAACATGGTTTTGTTGTAGCACAGTCCTCAAGGGGACTTTAGTTCCTTTTTTGTTCAGGTGTATGGTGTAGGAGCACCTAGTCAAATTTTATCAAATTGATGTAAATAGGAGTCTAATGTTGAGCTTGGTGTGTCAAGTCAAATTTTGATGTAATAAGGTCATTTTTGACCATGTTTCATGGGTTAGGGTCTTTGTTTAGTTGCTAGGTTTAATTTTACAAATATTATCATTATTGGAAAGGGCAAAAATAAGTGGAAAAAATAGGAATATGAAGAGTCATCGGTGGATAGAAGGCATTTGAATGGTTGGAAAATCAAAGGTTAGTTGGGGATTGGTTGAAAATAGTAAAAACATGCTTTGTAAGTTGAAGACACAGTTGGGAAGTAGATTTTTGATGATAAAACAATAAAAAACTCTGTTCTTTCTGCTTTTTCTGTGTTTTCAATGTTTTTGCTCTGAACTGGTGAGTAGTACAGACATGTACAGCCATCCCATGCTCTGAAACTAGTTGAGATTTGTAGAGTAATGAATCTTCTAATTTTCCCTTTTTGTAGAACTTGATTTCGTTGTGTTTGAAGAAAGTTATGGTTGTTTTACTTCGAACTGCCTGAAAACACTATGTTTTGGCATAAAAGTTGCTTATGAATTAGGGTTGGATAAAAAAAACTCTTGGTAATTGGTTTGTAGTGGCTGTAAATGAGTGGGCAGACCTTATTTGACATGTTTGAGCCATTTTCATGAAGATTTGAGACCTAGGTTTTGAAAATCCCTGTTGTGAGTCATCAAACAAGCCTAATTTGGCCTTTGTCAAAACAAGACAGTCAAATTTAGGACTTTGTGTTACAAAGTAACCCTACCTACACTTGAAGTATGTTATGTAAGAGGATAATGGGTATCCAAAAAAGTTTTTATATTTTGGGTTTGAGTTGTTCTCTTCAAATTATGTCAAAAATACCTCATTTGCTATCCTAATTAGGCCTAGTTGAAACTGTAGCAGTCAAAATTTGAAGGTTGTGCTCCAAAGTGACCCCACCTAAAAATTGGATATGTTATAAAGGGGCATAAAGGGTAATCCAATTGGTATTTGGTTTTTGGGTTTGAGTCCTCTTCAGAAAGTTAGGCTTGAAAAACCACCTTTGAAGGGCTACAAGGAGGATTGAGGGCTTGTGAGCAAAGACCCATTAAATGATGCTATAGGTTTCAAAGTATGATTGATTGAGGTTTTTTGTGATTGTATCACCCTGCTCTGCATCAGTCTTCAAATTCTTTTTCATTGTTCCATGTGCATGTACATGTTTGTGTAGTGCACCACTTCAAAGAAGTCACTACATAGATACAAAAGATAATCCCATAAAAACATATATATAGAAATGGAAACATATTATAGGAAAGATTATAAACATGAGAAGTAATACATATATGGAAACACTAAGCATAGATAACATAGGAACATACATGGAAGCACAAACAATGTACTAAAGGGAACAAACTCTAATCGTGCATATATTAAACACAATGGATATTAGATGGAAGAATACACCCGGAACACACACAATCACCATACTCCATGTGGCTAATGTGGTATAACTAGAGAAGGGGAAGAGGAAGAAGGATCCAAAGGTATTGCATTGATAAGAGTTAGAAGGATGAATAGGTACGATACGTTTGTGTAGGAAAAGATACCTTGTGAAAGGTTGGTCTAGGATAGGCTAAGATAAGATAGAATAGGATAATGTTCCTGATGATATCAATTTTAAGGTTGCCACCTAAATGATAAGGCTAGGCCAAGCCAATCGTAAAATGATCAATGATGATGAGGATGATGATGGTTATGTGGTTACAATTGAACTATATGCAGTTGCCACCTAAAGTAGCTAAGCTAGACTAAAGGCAAAGCTAGTCAAAGGGGCCATGTCACCTCAAAAAAGATAAAAAGTGGTGATGTCAAAAGACATGTGGTAGCTACTAGTTGATAAAGAGGCCAAGCTAGGCCAAAATGTTGATGATGTTGATATCATCATGGTTTAAATGATAGAAAAAGGAAATGCCCCTTTAACTTGACTGGTGATAGAAATAGAGACAACTACTTTAAGGTAGATGATGAGAGTTAAAAGATGATATGACAAGGTTCATGTGATTGGATAATAGATAAAAGAGAACATATAGGCGATACACCCAACAATTGGAAGAGATAAGATAAGACGCCCTCGAGATGGGCTGATATATGTGTAATGTCCCCATTTTGGGTTCTCTAGTAGTGCAATTGTCATTGACCTTTTGGGTTTGTGTCATGTTGTTCAGAGGGGTAAATTGATATTACAGTGGGCTTTGATGGTTTAGAGGAGTCATATGATGCTCTCATAAGTAATTTCTGGCTTTCGGTGTGGGCTCCAAGATTCTTGGAGATGGTGTTTATTTATAAAAAGTCACCTGGTTGGCTTCGTTTATCATTATTCTTCAATGAGATTAGTCCAATGCAGTCAGTTTTTGAATCCGATGCATTCCGACAGTTGCTGCAAAATGAATATTAATGGCTTTATTTAATTATTTTACTAAGGTTGCTAAATATTATTTAAAATATTTTAAGAGCACCTTAGTGTTATAGCTCATTGGAACTGAGATTAAATGTTTTAAATTATGGATGCCTTAAACATGGACCTTGTGTGACAAATTATCATTATTTTAATTAAAAGGTCATTTTCAGAGCTAAAATAGAGTTTTAATAAAAAAATGAATTTTAAAATAGAAGCTTATGGAGAGTTTGGGGAAAAAGTATTAAAAAACATTTGAGGGGCTCATTTGGATTAAACATTTTATTCTATTTCTAGATTGAAACCCTTGTGGTTCTAGAGAGGGAACTTGGTTCATCTTAGCCTTCTTCAGTACGAAAACCCTCTTGAAGAAGACTAGCTATTGTAGTGAAAGATCTACTCTGGCTGGTATTTGTTGGAGATATCTTGCAGGTATTTCACAGTGCATTCAAAGATTTGGTTTGAGAGCTACAACAGAATGCAAAGCTATTGAAAATTTAGGGAGCGGAAGGTTTATCATTCTATAGGTTGCCCTTGGAGGAATTTAGAAGGTTTATGCAAAATCTAGCGCTACATTTGGAGGATGTTTTCGGTATTGGCCATTGTTTTAACCTAACTCCAACCATTGGATATTGTTAGCAGCTATCAAACATTAGTCGTTGCCCTTTATAGAGGAGAGATTGTATTGAAAGTGGAAATTTGATGCCTTCTACATCCTAGCGCAGTCTTTCATAACTTGTTCGCTGCCTTCCTTAAAGGTTATTAAGGGTTTGGCATCACTATTGGAGGTGTTAAGGCATATAGTGGTCCAAGAAGCATAGTTGCAACCTATAAGAGACAGCCGCAACAGGTATTAAGAGGAAATGTGGGCATAAATGAAGTCGCAACCCTCTTTGGGAGCCATCATTGCCTTTACCTTCATCGCCACTCATATGGATGTTAAACAATAAACAACAGAAAACAAAATAAAAATAGGGATTCAGAAAATAGAACACAACGCAAACTTATAGTGGTTCACCATAAAGGCTATGTCCACTCTCAAGCAGGGCAATATTATTATTCGTTGTCTTTCCAATACATTACAATACACAACAACATGCTTTATATAAGCAAACACTAAAGAATACGAAGAGCCAAGAGTCATTGGAATGAAAAATAAGTGACTGTTGGGTTTCACATTCAACATTCTCTCACTTGAAACCCAACAGCAGTTGCTACGAACAATGATATCCCCTGCATTTCCAATCCTATCATCATTTTGAAAATTCCACAAGCCTATCCCTTGGCCTGCCTCTCTCAGTAGTACCAACAAATCATTTATCAAGACATTGTACAAACTTGGTTTGTGGCCGCATGGCATCATAGTCCCTGAACCTGGCAAAAGACCCTTCTTCATCTTCATTATGCAATGCCCTGATCAAGTCGTCCAGCCGCGGGCTAGAACAAGTGCCCACCAAACCATTCAATGAAGAAGAAAAATCAACCCCACCATTAGACAATGCCTTCATCTCCTTAAACTCAATGTAATTAACCATCCCATCACCACCCATATCAACCTGACGAATCATATTATGAGAATCTGTAGCCATCCGTACTTCCTGCAAACCAAGCGAATACATAACAGACTGCAGCTCCTTCGCAGTTATTAAGCCATCACCATTCCCATCAAAAACAACAAAAGTCTGCCAAATATGGATCCAAATTTGGATCAACACCAAATTCAAAGCTTCTTCCACCTGCAATTCCAACTACAACAACTCCTCCAAGCACAAAACACAAAAATATACAACAGATAAACAAAAATAAAATCAGAGATACAACAATTCTAGCAATTCCACCAAATTCACTGCCAACTTTGACGGTAGTCTTCTTAGATTTAGTTGCTCCATCTTCCATATTGATCGACATATTTCCAGATGCACAAGTTTTGCTACTAGCACCATTATAAATTGACTCCAAACTTTCACTCTGATCACCATTACAAATAGTCTCATCTTCATTCACCTTCAGATTTTCACTCTTATCGCCATTAATTTCATCTGCCCCAGGTTCTTTGCCGAACATTTGACTGCACATAACTTCTGCATACGAACTCTTTTTGAGCCCATTCAAGTTGCGTCAGGATCGTTTCAGTGACCTCTTTCCAGATGCTGATTCCGTCAAGTTCTAAGACTGTAAAATTTTTAGATCTTCTGAATCCATCTGGATCATTTTGGCCATTGGGGGTTCAAACCACCCAACCCCCTTTTATAGGGATTTATTTCTATTATCATTCTTTAAATAGAAAGGAGGCCCGTCTATGTAGCAAAGAAAACTGCTTGGTATATTGGTGGAGAGTTAAAATAACAAGTAGGAGGTCAGGAGTTCGACCCCGACAAACCAACTTTTTAACAATCAAACCGCCACATGTGCCATGTGGCACCCAATCATTGGACCACGTGGCATTACATCATTGTTCCGTCAGTGACATGTGTCATGCTGGATTGGTCCATATCTTCAGACCTGCCACGTCATCTGCTGACAAAGATGTCGTCATCTTCCACGTGTCAAACTCTGGACCTACCACTTCACCAACTGCCACTGTATCTGCCATGTCAGCATGCTGACGTCATCATTGTATTGTCTAGTCAGCATGGTCAACCCTCAACTTTGACTGGCCATATATTGCTCATATGAGCTCCGATCGAGGCGAAACGAGCGGTGTTGAAATTGTGACGACGAGCTCTTCGACTTGGCATCATTTTTCCTTGGATTTGAGATAATCAATTTTTCACCTTTTTTAAACCCTGATTCACCTATTTGACCAAACCTTTGACTGCACATAACTTCTACATAGGAACTTCTTTTGAGCCCATTCAAATTGTGTTAGGATCACATCAGCAACCTCTTTCCAATGATGCTGATTCCATCATGTTCTTAGACTACAAAAGTTCTCAGTCTTCTAGATCCACTGGATCATTCCTCCCTACTTGGGGTTCAAACCACCTGACTCCCTTTTATAGGGATTTGTTTCTATTATCATTCTTTAAATAGAAAGGAGGCCCATATATGTAGCAAAGAAAGTCGCTTGGTATATTTGTGGAGAGTGGAAATAGCAAGCAGGAGGTCAGGGGTTCGACTCCCACAAACCAATCTTTTAACAATCAAACCGCCACATGTGCCACGTGGCACCCAATCATTGGGCCACGTGGCATTACCTCATTCATCCATTAGTGACACGTGTCACGCTGTATTGGTCCACATCATCAGACCTATCACGTCATCTACTGACTCAGATGTCACCCTCTGCCATGTGTCAACCTCTGGACGTCATCATTGTATTGTCTAGTCAGCATGGTCAAACGTCAACTTTGACTAGCAATGTCATGCTTGTACGAGCTTCGATCGAGCCGAAACGAACGGCGACGGAGTCGTGGTGACGAGCTCTTCAACTTGGCATCATTTTTGCTTGGATTTGAGACAATCAAATTTTCATCTTTTTGAACGTCTGGTTCGCTTGTTTGACCAAACCTTTGATTGCAAAATTTTTAGTTCGTTTGATTCCAAACGTCCAGAATTGTGTCAGTGACCTCTTTCCAATGATGCTGATTCCGTCAGGTTCTAAGACTGCAAAATTTTTAGTTCTTCTCTATCCACCTGGATCATTCCTCCCCACTGGGGGTTCAAACCACCCGACCCCCTTTTATAGGGATTCGTTTCTATTATCATTCATTAAATAGAAAGGAGGCCCGTATATGTAGCAAACAAAGCAGTTTGGTATATTGGTGGAGAGTGAAAAAAGTAAGGAGGTCAAGAGTTCGACCCCCACAAGTAAACCTTTTACAATTAAACCGCCACATGTGCTACGTGGCACCCAATTATTTGGCCACGTGGTATTACCTCATTCGTCCGTCAGTGACACGTGCCACACTGGATTGGTCCACATCTTTAGACCTGCCACATCATCTCTTGACTCAGATGCCGCCATCTGCCAGGTGTCAAACTCTAGATCTTCCATGTCAAGAACTACCACTGTGTCTGCCATGTCAGCATGCTGACATCATCATTGTAATATCTAGTCGGCATGGTCAACCCTCAACTTTGACCAGCCATATCTTGCTCGTACGAGTTCTGATCGAGGTGAAACGAGCGGTGTCAAAATAGTGGTGACAAGCTCTTTGACTTGGCATCATTTTTTCTTAGATTTGAGACAATCAATTTTCACCCTTTTGAATGTGCAATTCGCCTGTTTGACTGCACATGACTTCTGCGTACGAACTCCTTTTCAGCTCGTTCAAGTTGAGTCAGGATCGTGCCAGTGAACCTCTTTCCAATGACACTAATTCCATCACGTTCTGAGATTGCAAAATTTTTAGGTCTTCTGGATCCATTTAGATCATTCGTTCTCACTAGGGGTTCAAACCACCCGACCCCCTTTTATAGGGATTCGTTTATATTATCATTCTTTAAAAAGAAAGGAAGCCCGTATATGTAGAAAAGAAAGTGCTTGGTATATTGGGGGAGAGTTAAAATAGCAAGGTTTGACCCCATAAACCAACTTTTTAAGAATCAAACCGCCACATGTGCCACATGGCACCCAATCATTAGGCCACATGGCAGTACCTCTTTTGTCTATAAGTGACTCATGTCACACTGGATTGGTCCACATCGTCAGACCTGCGACGTCATTTGCTGACTCAGATGCCGCCATCTGCCATGTGTCAACCTCTGGACCTACCACGTCAACGACTGCCACTGTGTTTGCCATGTCAGCATGCTGATGTCATCATTTTACTGTCTAGTCGACATGGTCAACCCTCAACTTTGACTGACCATATTTTGCTCGTATGAGCTCTGATCGAGGTGAAACGAGTAGTGTCGAAATCATGGCAATGTGCTCTTCGAATTCGCATCATTTTTTCTTGGATTTGAGACAATCAATTTTCACCTTTTTGAACTCTTGATTCACTTATTTGACTGAACGTTTGACTGCACATAACTTTTGCATATGACCTCCTTTTGAACCCATTCAAGTTGTGTCAGGATCATGTCAGCGACCTCTTTCCAATGATACTGATTCCGTCAGGTTCTGAGACTGCAAAATTTTTAGTTCTTCTGTATTCATCTGGATCATTATTCCCAACTTGGGTTTCAAACTAGCCGACCCCATTTTATAGGGATTTGTTTCTATTGTCATTCTTTAAATAGAAAGGAGGCCCGTATATGTAGCAAGGAAAGCCGCTTGGTATATTGGTGGAGAGTGAAAATAGCAAGCAGGAGATCAGCGGTTCGACCCCCACAAACCAACCTTTAACAATCAAACTGTCACATCTACCACGTGGCACCCAATCATTGGGCCACGTGGCATTACCTCATTCTTCCGTCAGTGACATGTGTCATGTTAGATTGGGCCACATCTTCAGACCTGCCACGTCATTTGTTGACTCAGATGCCGCCATCTATCACATGTCAAACTCTAGACATGCCACGTCAACAACTGCCACTGTGTCTGCCATGTCAGCATGCTGACATCATCATTGGACTATCTAGTCAGCATGGTCAACCCTCAACTTTGACCGGCCATATCTTGCTCGTATGAGCTACGATCGAGGGGAAACGAGTGGCATCGAAATCGTGACGACGAGCTCTTTGACTTGGCATCATTTTTGCTTGGATTTGAGACATTCAATTTTTCACCTTTTTGAACAATTGTTAGCATCGTGTCAGCAACCTCTTTCCAATGATGCTTATTCAGTCATGTTCTCAGACTGTAAAATTTTTCATTCTTCTGAATCCATCTGGATCATTACTCCCCACTTGGGGTTCAAACCACCCGACCTCCTTTTATAGGGATTCATTTCTATTATCATTCTTTAAATAGAAAGGAGGCCTGTATATGTAGCAAAGAAAACCACTTGGTATATTGGTGGAGAGTGAAAATAGCAAGCAAGAGGTCAGGGGTTCGACCCCCACAAACCATTCTTTTAACAATCAAACCGCCACATGTGCGACGTGGCACCCAATCATTGGGCCACGTGGCATTACCTCATTCATCCGTCAGTTACATGTGTCACGTTCGATTGGTCTACGTCATCAGACCTGCCATGTCATCTGCTCACTCAGATGCCACCAGATGCCATGTGTCAACCTTTGGACCTTCCACTATGTCTACTATGTCAACATGATGACATCATCATTGTATTGTCTAGTCAGCATGGTCAACCCTCAATTTTGACCGGCCATATCTTGCTCATACAAGCTCTGATTGAGGCGAAACGAGCGGCGTTGGAATCGTGGCGACGAGCTCTTCAACTTGGCATCATTTTTGCTTGGATTTGAGAGAATGAATTTTTCAGCTTTTTGAATGCTTGATTCGTCTGTTTGACCAAACCTTTGACTGCACATAACTTCTACATATGAACTCTTTTTGAGCTTGTTCAAGTTGCGTCAAGATCGTGTTAGCGACGTCTTTCCAATGATGCTGATTCCGTCAGTTTCTATGACTGCAAAATTTTTAGTTCTACTATATCCACCTGGATCATTCCTCCCCACTGGGGGTTCAAAGCACCTGACCCTTTTTTATAGGGATTCGTTTCTATTATCATTCATTAAATAGAAAGGAGGCTCGTATATGTTGCAAAGAAAGCCGCTTGGTATATTGGTGGAGAGTGAAAAAAGAAAGCAGGAGGTTAGGGGTTCAACCTCCACAAACCATCCTTTTAACAATCAAACCGCGACATGTGCCACATGGCACCCAATCATTAGGCCACGTGGCATTACCTCATTCGTCCGTCAGTGACAAGTGTCACGCTGGATTGGTCCACATCTTCAGACCTGCCACGTGATCTGCTGACTCAAATGCTACCATCTGCCACGTGTCAAACTCTGGATCTACCACTTCAACAACTACCACTGTGTCTGCTATGTCTACATGCTGACGTCATTATTGTACTATCTAGTCAGCATGGTCAACCTTCAACTTTAATTAGCCATAACTTGCTCCTACGAGCTCTGATCGAGGCGAAATGAGCGGCATCAGAATCGTGGCGATGAGCTCTTCAACTTGGCATCATTTTTCCTTAGATTTAAGACAATCAAATTTTCACCTTTTCGAATACCTGATTTAGTTGTTTGACCGAACCTTTGACTACACATAACTTCTGCATACGAACTCCTTTTGAGCCTGCTCAAGTTGCATAACGATCGTGTCAGTGACCTCTTTCCAATGATGTTGATTCCGTTAGGTTCTGAGTCTGCAAGATTTTTAGGTCTTCTAAATCCACCTAGATCATTCGTCCCCATTAGGGGTTCAATCTGCCTGACCCCCTTCTATAGGTATTTGTTTTTATTATCATTCTTTAAATAGAAAAGAGGCTAGTATATGTAGCAATGAAAGTCGTTTGGTATATTGGTGGAGGGTGAAAATAGGAAGCAGGAGGTCAGGGGTTCGACTCCCACAAACCAACCTTTTAACATGCAAATCACCACATTTTGCCACGTGGCACTCAATCATTGGGCCACCTGAAATTCACTCATTCGATCGTCAGTGACATGTGTCACACTGAATTGGTCCAAATCTTTAAACCTGCCACATCATCTATTGAGTCGGATGCCGTCATCTACCACGTGTCAACATCTGGACCTGCCATGCCAACAAATGTCACTGTGTCTACCATGTCAGCATGATGACATCATCATTCTACTGTCTAATCAGTATGGTCAACCCTGTACGAGTTGCGATCAAGGCAAAACGAGCGGCATCAGAATCATGGTGATGAACTCTTCGACTTGGCATCATTTTTGGTTGGATTTGAGACAATAAATTTTTCACCTTTTTGAATGAATGATTCGCTGTTTGACTGAACCTTTGACTGCACATAACTTCTGTATACGAACTCCTTTTGAGCCCATTCAAGTTGCATCAGGATCGTGCCAGCGACCTTTTTCCAATGACGTTAATTCCGTCAGGTTCTGAGACTATAAATTTTTTAGGTCTTATGGATCCATTTAGATCATTCCTTGCCACTGGGGCTTCAAACCACCCGACCCCTTTTTATAGGGATTCATTTCTATTAGTATTCTTTAAATAGAAAGGAAGCCTGTATATGTAGCAAAGAAAGTCGTTTGGTATATTGGTGGAGAGTGAAACTAGCAAGGTTCTACCCCACAAACCAACCTTTTAAAAATCAAACTATCACATGTGCCACGTGGCAACCAATCATTAGGCCATAGGGATTACCTCATTTGTCCGTCAGTGACATGTGTCACATTGGATTGGTCAACATTTTCAGACCTGCCACGTCATCTGTTGACTACGATGATGCCATCTACCACGTGTCAATCTCTACACCTACCACGTCAACAATTGCCATTGTGTCCGCCATGTCAGCATGCTGATGTCATCATTGTACTGTCTAGTCGACATGGTCAACCCTCAACTTTGACCGGCCATATCTTGATTGTACGAGCTTTGATCGAGGCGAAACGAGTGGGTACAAAATCGCGGCGATGAGCTCTTCAACTTGGCATCATTTTTGTTTGGATTTGAGACAATCAATTTTTCACCTTTTCGAATGCCTGATTCACCTATTTGACCGAACCTTTGACTGCACATAACTTCTGTATATGAACTCCTTTTGAGCCCATTAAAGTTGCATCAGGATCATGTCAGCGACCTCTTTCTAATGATATTGATTCCGTTAGGTTTTGAGACGACAATTTTTAGTTGTTCTGTATCCATTTGGATCATTATTCCCCACTGGGTGTTCAAACCACCTGACCTCGTTTTATAGCGATTCAATTCTATTATCATTCTTTAAATAGAAAGGAGGCTCGTATATGTAGCAAAGAAAGCCGTTTGGTATATTGGTAGAGTGTGAAAATAGAAAGCATGAGGTTAGGGGTTCTACCCCCACAAACCAACCTTTTAACAATCAAACAGCCACATGTGCCACGTGGCACCCAATCATTGGGCCACGTGGCATTACCTCATTCTTCCGTCAGTGACACGTGTCATGCTAGATTGGTCCACATCTTCAGACCTGCCACGTCATCTGTTGACTCAAATGCCGCCATCTGCCACATGTTAAACTCTGGACCTGCCATCTCAACAACGACCACTGTGTCTCCCATGTCAGCATGCTGACGTCATCATTGTGCTGTCTAGTCAGCATGGTCAACCCTCAACTTTGACCGGCCATATCTTGCTTGTATGAGCTCCGATCGAGGCTAAACGAGCAGCGTCAAAGTTGTGACGACGAGCTCTTCGACTTGGCATCATTTTTGCTTAGATTTGAGACAATCAATTTTTCACCTTTTTGAACTCCTGATTGACCTGTTTGACCGAACCTTTCACTACACATAACTTCTGCATACGAACTCATTTTGAGCCCATTCAATTTGCATTAGGATCATGTCAGCAACCTCTTTCCAATGATGTTGATTCTGTCATGTTCTCAGACTGAAAATGTTTTTGGTCTTCTGGATCCACCTGGATCATTCCTCCCTACTTGGGATTCAAACCACCTAACCCCCTTTTATAGGGATTCATTTCTATTATCATTCTTTAAATAGAAAGGAGGCTCGTATATGTAGCAAAGAAAGTCGCTTGGTATATTGGTGGAGAGTGAAAATAACAAGTAGGTGGTAAGGGGTTCAACCCCCATAAACCAATCTTTTAACAATCAAACCGCCACATGTACCATGTGGCTCCCAATCATTGGGCCATGTGGCATTACCTCATTCATCCGTCAGTGACACATGTCACGCTGGATTGGTCCACATCATCAGACCTGCCACATCATCTGCTGACTTAGATGCCGCCATCTGCAATGTGTCAACCTCTAACCTGCCATGTCAACAACTGCCACTGTGTCTGCCATGTTAGCATGCTGAGGTCATCAATATATTGTCTAGTCAGCATGGTTAACCCTCAACTTTGATCGGCCATATCTAGCTCGTACGAGCTCCGATCCAGGTGAAACGTGCGACATCAGAATCGTAGTGACGAGCTCTTTGACTTGGCATCATTTTTTCTTGGATTTGAGACAATCAATTTTTCACCTTTTTAAATGCTTAATTTCCCTGTTTATCCAAACCTTTGACTCAACATAACATCTGCATACAAACTTCTTTCGAGCCCATTCAAGTTGCGTCAGGATCGTGTCATTGACCTCTTTCTAATGATGCTGATTCCGTCAGGTTCTAAGACTGCAAAATTTTAATTCTTCTGTATCCACCTGGATCATTCCTCTCCACTGGGGGTTCTAACCACCTGACCCCATTTTATAGGGATTCGTTTCTATTATCATTTTTTAAATAGAAAGGAGGCATGTATATGTAGCAAAGAAAGCCGCTTGGTATATTGGTGGAAAGTGAAAAAAGTAAGTAGTAGGTCAAGGGTTTGACCCCCACAAACCAACCTTTTAACAATCAAATCGCTACATGTGCCACGTGGCACCCAATCATTGGGCCACATGGCATTACCTATATCATCCATTAGTGACTCGTGTCACGCTCAATTGGTCCTCATCTTTAGACCTGCCATGTCACCTGCTGACTCAGATGCCGCCATCTGTTGACTTAGATGCCGCCAACTGCCACATGTCAAACTCTGGATCTGCCACGTCAACAACTTCCACTGTGTCTACCATGTTAGCATGCTGACGTCATCGTTGTACTCTCTAGTCAACATGGTCAACCCTCAACTTTGACCAGCCATATTTTGCTCGTACGAGCTCTGATCGAGGTGAAACGAGCGGCGTCAAAATCGTGGCGACGAGCTCTTTGAGTTGGCATCATTTTTTCTTGGATTTGAGACAATCAATTTTGCACCTTTTCAAATGCCTAATATGCCTATTTGACTGAACCTTTGGCTACACATAACTTCTGCATACTAACTCATTTTGAGCACGTTCAAGTTGCATTAGGATCGCATTAGGAACCTCTTTCCAATGATGCTGATTCCGTCTTATTCTCAGATCGCAAATTTTTTTGATCTTCTGAATCCACTTGGATCATTCCTCCCCACTTGGGGTTCGAACCACCCGATCTCCTTTTATAGGGATTCCTTTCTATTATCATTCTTTAAATAGAAAGGAGGCCTGTATATGTAGCAAAGAAAGCCTCTTGGTATATTAGTGGAGAGTGAAAATAGCAAGCAGGAGGTCATGGGTTTGACCCCAAAAAACTAATATTTTAACAATCAAACCGCCACATGTGCCACATGGCACCCAATCATTGGGCCACATGGCATTACCTCATTCATCTGTTAGTAACATGTGTCACGCTGGATTGGTCCACAGCATCAGACCTACCACGTCATCTCCTAACTCAGATGCCGCCATCTACCATGTGTTAACCTTTGGACCTGCCACGTCAAAAATTGCCACTGTGTCTGTTATGTCAAGCATGCTAATGTCATCATTGTACTGTCTAGTCAGCATGGTCATCCCTCAACATTGACCAGCCATATCTTGCTCGTACGAGCTTCGTTTGAGGCAAAACGAGTAGCAAGCAGCGTCCGAATCGTGGCGATGAGCTCTTCAACTTGTTATCATTTTTGCTTGGATTTGAGACAATCAATTTTTCACCTTTTTGAATGTCTGATTCACCTGTTTAACCAAACCTTTGACTGCACATAACTTCTGTATACGAACTCCTTTTGAGCCCGTTTAAGTTATGTCAGGATCGTGTCAGCAACCTCTTTCCAATGATACTGATTCCATTAGGTTCTAAGACTGCAAAATTTTTAATTCTACTGTATCCACCTGGATCATTCCTCCCTACTGGGGGTTCAAACCACCCGACCCCCCTTTTATAGGGATTCGTTTCTATTATCAATCATTAAATAGAAAAGAGGCTCGTATATGTAGCAAAGAAAGCTGCTTGGTATATTGGTAGTAACTTAAAAAATAAGCAGGGGGTCAGGGGTTCTACTTCCACAAACCAACCTTTTAACAATCAAACCGCTACATGTGCCACGTTGCACCCAATTATTGGCCCACGTGGCATTACCTCATTCGTTCATTAGTGACACGTGTCATGTTGGATTTGTCCACATCTTCAGACCTGTCACGTCATCTGCTGACTTAGATGGTACCATTTGCCACGTATCAAACTCTGGATCTGCCATGTGAACAACTGCCACTATGTCTGCCATGTCAGCATACTGACATCATCATTGTACTATTTAGATAGCATGGTAAACCCTCAACTTTGACCAGCCATATCTTACTCGTACGAGCTCTGATCGGGGCAAAATGAGTGGCGTCAGACTCATGGCGATGAGCTCTTCGACTTGACATCATTTTTGCTTGGATTTGAGACAAACATTTTTTCACCTTTTCGAATGCCTAATTCGCCTATTTGATCGTACCTTTGACTGTACATAACTTTTGGATACAAACTCCTTTTGAGTCCATTCAAGTTGCGTTAGAATTGTGTCAGCGACCACTTTCCAATGATGCTGATTCCGTCAGGTTCTGAGACTATAAGATTTTTACATCTTATGGATCCACCTAAATCATTCCTCCCCACTGGGGTTCAAACTACCCGACCCCCTTTTATAGGGATTTGTTTCTATTATCATTTTTATATTTGTGGAGAGTGAAAATAGGAAGCAAGAGATCAGGGGTTCGACTCCCACAAACCAACCTTGAGATTGGTCCATGGTGGATTGGTCCACATTTTGAGATCTGCCATGTTAATTATTGAGTCAGATGCCGCCATCTGCCACATGTCAACATCTGAACCTGCCACACCAACAACTGCCACTATGTCTGCCATGTCAGCATGATGACATCATCATTGCACTGTCTAGTCAGCATTGTCAACCCGCAACTTTGACTGGCCATATCTTGCTCGTACGAGCTTCGATCAAAGCGAAACGAGTGGCGTCGGAATACTGGCGATGAGCTCTTTGACTTGTCATCATTTATGCTTGGATTTGAGACAATAAATTTTTTACCTTTTTGAACACATGTTTTGCCTGTTTGACTGAACTTTTGACTGCACATAACTTTTGCATACGAACTCCTTTTGAGCCCATTCAAGTTACGTCAGGATCGTGCCAGCGACCTCGTTCCAATGACGTTGATTCCGTCAGGTTCTGAGACTGGAAAATTTTTAGGTCTTCTAGATCCATTTATATCATTTTGTCCCACTAGGGATTCAAACCACTCGACTCCCTTTTATAGGGATTCGTTTCTATTATCATTCTTTAAATAGAAAGGAAACTCATATATGTAGCAAAGAAAGCTGCTTGGTATATTGGTGGAGAGTGAAAATAGCAAGGTTCAACCCCACAAACTAACCTTTTAACAATCAAACCGCCACATCTGCCACGTGGTACCCAATCATTAGCCACATGGCATTACCTCATTCATCTATCAATGAAACGTGTCACACTGGATTGGTCCACATCTTCAGAATTGCCACGTCATTTGCTGACTCAGATGTCACCATCTGCCATGTGTCAACCTCTGGACCTACCACGTCAACAACTACCACTATGTCTGCCATGTCAGCATGCTGATGTCATCATTGTATTGTCTAGTCGACATAGTTAACCCTTAACTTTGACCGGCCATATTTTCCTCGTACAAGCTCCGATCACGGTAACACGAGCAGGGTCGAAATCATGGAGATGAGCTCTTCGACTTGGCATCATTTTTGGTTGGATTTGAGATAATCAATTTTTCACCTTTTTGAATGTCTGATTCGTGTGTTTGACCAAATATTTTACTACATATAACTTCCGCATACGAACTCTTTTTGAGCCCATTCAAGTTGCGTCAGGATCATGTCAGCGATCTCTTTCCAATGATGATGATTCCGTTAGGTTCTGAGACTGCAAAATTTTTAGTTCTTCTGTATCGATCTAGATCATTATTCCCCACTGGGGGTTCAAACCACCCAACCCCCTTTTATAGGGATTTGTTTCTATTATCATTCTTTAAATAGAAAGGAGGCCGGTATATGTAGCAAAGAAAGCTGCTTGGTATATTGGTGGAGAGTGGAAATGGAAAGCAAAAGGTCAGGGATTCGACCACCAGAAACCAATCTTTTAACAATCAAACCGCCACATGTGCTACGTGGCAGCCAATCATTGGGCCACATTGCATTACCTCATTCATTCGTCAATGACACGTGTGATGTTGGATTGGTCCACATCTTTAGACCTGCCGCGTCATATGTTGAGTCAGATGCCGCCATCTGCCACGTGTCAACATCTAGACCTACCATGCCAACAACTTCCACTGTACTATCTAGTCAGCATGGTCAACCCTCAACTTTGATTGACCATATCTTACTCGTATGAGCTCCGATCAAGGTGAAACAAGCAGCTTCAAAATCGTGGTGACGAGCTCTTCGACTTGGCTTCATTTTTGCTTGGATTTGAGACAATAAATTTTTCACCTTTTTGAATGCATGATTCGCTTGTTTGACCGAACCTTTCAGTACACATAACTTCTGCATACGAACTCCTTTTGAGCCCATTCAAGTTGCGTCAGGATCATGCCAGTGACCTCTTTCCAATGACGCTAATTCCGTCAGGTCTTCTGGATCCATTTAGATCATTCTTTCCCACTGGGGGTTTAAACCACCCGACCCCCTTTTATAGGGATTCATTTCAATTATCATTCATTAAATAGAAAGGAGGCCTGTATATGTAGCAAAGAAAGCCGCTGGGTATATTGGTGGAGAGTGTAAAAAGCAAGCAGGAGGTCAGGGGTTCGACCCCCACAAACCAACCCTTTAACAATCAAACCGCCACATGTGCCACATGGCATCCAATGATTGGGCCACATGACATTACCTCATTCATCCATTAGTGACACGTGTCACACTGGATTGTTCCACATCCTCAGACCTGGCACGTCATCTGCTGACTTAGATGTTGCCATCTGCCACGTGTCAAACCCAGGATCGGCCACGTCAACAATTGCCACTGTGTCTGCCATGTTAGCATGCTGACGTCATCATTTTACTGTCTAGTCAGCATAGTCAACCCTCAACTTTGACCGGCCATATCTTGCTCGTATGAGCTCCAATCGAGGCGAAATGAGCGGCGCCGAAATCGTGACGACGAGCTCTTTGACATAGGATCATTTATGCTTGGCTTTAAGACAATCAATTTTTCACCTTTTTGAATACCTGATTTACCTATTTGACCGAACCTTTGACTACACATAACTTCTGCATATGAACTCCTTTTGATCCCGTTCAAGTTACATTAGGATCGTGTCAGCGACCTCTTCCTAATGATCCTGATTCTGTCATGTTCTGAGACTGCAAGATTTTTAGGTCTTTTGGATCTACCTAGATCATTCCTCCCCATTGGGGATTCAAACCACTCGATGCCCTTTTATAGGGATTTGTTTCTATTATCATTATTTAAATAGAAAGAAGGCCAGTATATGTAGCAATGAAAGCAACTTGGTATATTGGTGGAGAGTGAAAATAGAAAGCAGGAGGTCAGGGGTTTGACCCCCACAAACCAACCTTTTAACAAGCAAATCGCCACATGTGCCACGTGGTACCCAATCATTAGTACACGTGCCATTTGCTCATTCGTTCGTCAGTGACACGTGTGACGCTGGATTGGTCCACATCTTCAGACTTGCCGCGTCATCTGTTGAATCAGATGCTGCCATTTGCCACGTGCCAACATTTGGACCTATCACGCCAACAACTAAAACTGTCTGCCATGTCAGCATGATGATGTCATCATTGTACTCTCTAGTCAGGACTGCACATAACTTCTGCACACAAATTCCTTTTGAGCCCATTCAAGTTGCATCAGGATCGTGCCAGTGACCTCTTTCCAGTGACGCTGACTACGTCAGGTT
Source organism: Cunninghamia lanceolata (assembly GCA_027924645.1). Lineage (NCBI taxonomy): Eukaryota > Viridiplantae > Streptophyta > Pinopsida > Cupressales > Cupressaceae > Cunninghamia > Cunninghamia lanceolata. The sequence goes on along the minus strand of BSBN01000918.1, from coordinate 2,250,688 downwards.
CTGAGACTGCAAAATTTTTAGGTCTTCTGGATCCATTTAGATCATTCCTTTCCACTTGGGGTTCAAACCACCTGACCCCCTTTTATAGGGATTCATTTCTATTATCATTCTTTAAGTAGAAAGGAAGCCCGTATATGTAGCAAAGAAAGCCACATGGTATATTGGTGGAGAGTGAAAATAGCACAGTTCGACCCCACAAACCAACCTTTTAACAATCAAACCGCCACATGTGCCACGTGTCACACAATAATTAGGGCACATGGCATTACCTCATTCGTTCGTCAGTGACACATGTCATGCTGGATTGGTCCACATCTTAAGACCTGCCATGTCATCTGCCGACTCAGATGCCGCCATCTGCCACGTGTCAACCTCTAGACATACCACATCAACAACTGCCACTATGTCTACCATGTCAACATGATGATGTCATCATTATACTTTCTAGTCGACATGGTCAACCCTCAACTTTGACCAACCATATCTTGCTCGTACGAGCTTTGATCGAGGCGAAACGAGTGGCGTCGAAATCATGGCAACGAGCTCTTCGACTTGGCATCATTTCTGCTTAGATTTGAGACAATCAAATTTTCACCTTTTTGAATGCCTGATTCGCCTATTTGAACAAACCTTTGACTGCACATAACTTTTGCATACGAACTCCTTTTGGGCCCGTTCAAGTTGCATTAGGATCGTGTCAGCAACCTCTTTCCAATGATGCTGATTCTGTCATGTTCTCTAACTACAAATTTTTTTAGTCTTCTGTATCCACTTGGGTAATTCCTCCCTACTTGGGGTTCAAACCACCCGACCCCCTTTTATAAGGATTCGTTTCTATTATCATTCTTTAAATAAAAGGAGGCCTGTATATGTAGCAAAGAAAGACGCTTGGTATATTGGTGGAGAGTGAAAATAGCAAGCAGGAGGTTAGGGGTTCAACCCCCACAAACCAATCTTTTAACAATCAAACCACCGCATGTGCCACGTGGCATTACCTCATTCATCTGTCAGTGAGACGTGGCACCCAATCATTGGGGCTTGTGGCATTACCTCATTTATCCATCAGTGACACGTGTCACACTAGATTGGTCCACATCTTCAGACTTGCCAGGTCATCTACTGACTCAGATGTTGCCATCTACCACGTGTCAACCTCTAGACCTTCCACGTCATCTACTGACTCGGATGTCGCCATTTGCCATGTGTCAACCTCTAGACTTGTCATGTCAACAACTACCACTGTGTCTGCCATGTTAGCATACTGATGTCATCATTGTATTGTCTAGTCAGCATGGTCAACCCTCAACTTTGACCCGTCATATCTTACTTGTACGAGCTCCGATCGAGGCTAACGAGTGGCGTCAAAATTACGACGACGAGCTCTTTAACTTGGCATCATTTTTGCTTGGATTTGAGACAATCAAATTTTTACCTTTTTGAACACCTGATTCACCTGTTTGACCAAACCTTTGATTGTTGATTCCGTTAGGTTCTAAGACTGCAAAATTTTTAATTCTTCGGTATCCTCCTGGATCATTCCTCCCCACTAGGCGTTCAAACCACCCAACCCCCTTTTATAGGGATTTGTTTCTATTATCATTCATTGAATAGAAAGGAGGCCTATATATGTAGCAAAGAAAGCTGCTTGGTATATTGGTGGAGAGTGAAAAAAGAAAGCAGGAGGTCAGGGGTTCAACCCCCACAAACCAACTTTTTAATAACCAAACCGCCACATATGCCACGTGGTATCTAATCATTGGGCCATGTGGCATTACCTCGTTCGTTGATCAATGACACGTGTCACGCTGGATTGGTCCACATCTTTAGACCTGCCATGTGATCTACTGACTCAGATACTGCCATCTGCCACGTGTCAAACTTTGGATCTGCCACGTCAACAATTGCCATTGTGTTTGCCATGTCAGCATGCTGACGTCATCATTCTACTATCTAGTCGACATGGTCAACCCTCAACTTTGATAAGCCATACCTTGCTCGTAAAAGCTCTGATTGTACTATCAATTTTTCACCTTTTTAAACGTCTGATTCACCTGTTTGACTAAATCTTTGACTACACATAACTTCTGCATATGAAGTCCTTTTGAGCCCGTTCAAGTTGCGTTAGGATTGTGTCAGCGACCTCCTTCCAATGATGTTGATTCTGTCAGGTTGTGGGATTGCAAGATTTTTAGGTCTTCTGGATCCACCTAGATCATTCCTCCCCACTGGGGTGTTCAAACCACCCGACCCCCTTTTATAGGGATTTGTTTCTATTATGATTCTTTAAATAGGAAGGAGGTCGGTATATGTAGCAATGAAAGCCGCTTGGTATATTGGTGGAGAGTGAAAATAAGAAGTAGGAGGTCAGGGGTTCGACCCCCACAAACCAACATTTTCACAAGCAAATCACCACATGTGCCACGTGGCACCCAATCATTGGGCCACATGGCATTTGCTCATTCGTCTGTCAGTGACAAATGTCATGCTGGACTTGTCCACATCTTTAGACCTGCCACATCATTTGTTGAGTCAGAAGCCACCATCTGCCATGTGTCAACATCTGGACTTGCCACTGTGTCTGCCATGTCAACATGATGACGTCATCATTGTACTGTCTAGTTAGCATGGTCAACCCTCAACTTTGACCGGCCATATCTTGCATGTACGAGCTTCGATCAAGGATAAATGAGTGGTGTTAAAATCGTGGCGACGAGCTCTTTGACTTGGTATCATTTTTGCTTGAATTTGAGACAATAAATTTTTCACCTTTTTGAACGCACGTTCGCTTGTTTGACCGAACCATTGACTACACAACTTCTGCATACGAACTCCTTTTGATCCCTTTTAAGTTGTGTCAGGAACGTGCCAACCACCTCTTTCCAATGACACTGATTCCGTCAAGTTCAGAGACTATAAAATTTTTAGGTCTTCTGTATCAATTTAGATCATTCCTTCCCACTGGGGGTTCAAATCATCTAACCCCCTTTTATAGGGATTTGTCTCTATTATCATTCTTTAAATAGAAAGAAAGTCTATATATGTAATAAAGAAAGCCACTTGGTATATTGATGGAGAATCAAAATAGCAATGTTTGACCCCAAAAATTAGCCTTTTAACAATCAAACTGCCACATGTGCCACATGGAACCCAATTATTAGGCCACATGGCATTACCTCATTCGTCCGTCAGTGACATATGTCACGTTGGATTGGTCCACATCCTCAGACCTGCCATGTCGTCTATTGACTCAGATGCCGCCATCTGCCACGTGTGAACCTCTGGACCTACCACGTCAACAACTGCCACTATGTTTGCCGTGTCAGCATGCTGATGTCATCATTATACTGTCTAGTCGACATGGTCAACCCTTAACTTTGACCGGCCATATCTTGCTCGTACAAGCTCTAATCAAGGCGAAACGAGCGGTGTCGAAATTGTGGCGATGAGCTCTTTGACTTGGCATCATTTTTGCATGGATTTAAGACAATTAATTTTTCACTTTTTTGAAGGCCTGATTTTTAACTGCACATAACTTATGCATACGAACTCCTTTTGAGCCCATTCAAGTTGTGTCAAGATCGTGTCAATGCCCTCTTTCTAATGATGTTGATTCCGTCAGGTTCTGAGACTACAAAATTTTTAGTTCTTATGTATCCATCTAGATCATTATTTCCCACTGGGTGTTCAAACCACTTGACCCCCTTTATAGGGATTCGTTTCTAGTATCATTCTTTAAATCGAAAGGAGGCCCATATATGTAGCAAAGAAAGCTGCTTGGTATATTGGTGGAGAGTGAAAATAGCAATAGGGAGCTCAGGGGTTCGACCCCCACAAATAACCCTTTTAGCAATCAAATTGCCACATGTGCCACATGGCACCAAATCATTGGGCCACGTGGCATTACCTCATTCTTCCGTCAGTGACACGTGTCATACTGGATTGGTCCACATCTTTAGACCTGGTACGTAATCTGTTGACTAAGATGCTGCCATCTGCCACTTGTCAAAATCTGGACATGCCACGTGTCAAACTCTAGACCTGCCATGCAAAAAACTACCACTGCATCAGCCATGTCAGCATGCTGATGTCATTATTGTACTGTCTAGTTAGCATAGTCAACCCTCAACTTTGACCGGCCATATCTTGCTCGTATGAGCTCCGATCGAGGAGAAATGAACGACACCGAAATTGTGACGACGAGCTCTTTGACATGGGATCATTTTTGCTTGGCTTTAAGACAATCAATTTTTCATCTTTTTCAATACCTAATTTACCTGTTTGACCGAACCTTTGACTACACATAACTTCCACATACGAACTCCTTTTGAGCCGTTTAACTTACGTTAGGATCGTGTCAGCAACCTCTTTCCAATGATGCTGATTTCGTCATGTTCTTAAACCGTAAAATTTTTCGGTCTTCTGGATCCACCTGAATCATTCCTCCCCACTTGGGATTCGTTTCTATTATCATTCTTAAAATAGAAAGGAGGCCCGTATATCTAGCAAATAAAGCCGCTTGGTATATTGGTGGAGAGTGAAAATAGCAAGCAGGAGCTCAGGGGTTCGACCCCCACAAACCAATCTCTTAATAATCAAATCGCCACATGTGCCACGTGGCACCCAATCATTGGGCCATGTGGCATTACCTCATTCATCCGTCAGTGACACGTGTCATGGTGGATTGGTCCGTATATATAGGGATTCATTTCTATTATCATTCTTTAAATAGAAAGGAGGCCGGTATATGTAGCAAAGAAAGCCGCTTGGTATATTGGTGGAGAGTGAAAATAGCAAGCAGGAGCTCAGGGGTTCAACCCCCACAAACCAATCTTTTAACAATCAAACCGCCACATGTGCCACGTGGCACCCAATGATTGGGCCACGTGGCATTACCTCATTCATCCGTCAGTGACAGGTGTCACGGTGGATTGGTCTATATCATCAGACCTGCCATGTCATCTGCTGACTCAGATGTCGTCATCTGCCATGTGTCAACCTCTAGACCTGCCACTGTGTCTGCTATGTCAGCATGCTAACGTCATTATTGTATTGTCTAGTCAGCATGGTCAACCCTCAACTTTGACTGGCCATATCTTGCTCGTACGAGCTCCGATCGAGACGAAATGAGCGACGTCGAAATCATAGCGACGAGCTCTTCGACCTGGCATTATTTTTTTGGATTTGAGATAATCAAATTTTTATCTTTTTGAACCCCTGATTCCCTGTTTGACCAAACCTTTGACTGCACATAACTTCTGCATACGAACTCCTTTTGAGTCCGTTTAAGTTGTGTCAGGATTGTGTTAGCGTCCTCTTTCAAATGATACTGATTTTGTCAGGTTTTAAGACTGAAAATTTTTTAGTTCTTTTGTATCCACCTGGATGATTCCTCCCCACTAGGGGTTCAAACTGCTCGACCCCCTTTTATAGGGATTCATTTCTATAATCATTCATTAAATAGAAAAGAGGCCCGTATATGTAGGAAAGAAAACTGCTTGGTATATTGGTCAGGGGTTTGACCCCCACAAACCAACCTTTTAAAAATCAAACTGCCACATGTGCCATGTGGCACCCGATCATTGGGCCACTTGGCATTACCTCATTCGTCCGTCAGTGACATGTGTCACGCTAGATTGGTCCACATCTTCAGACCTGCCACATCATCTGTTGACTCAGATGCCGCCATCTACCACTTGTCAACCTCTGGACCTACCACGTCAACAACTGCCACTGTGTTTGCGATGTGAGCTTGCTGACATCATCATTGTATTGTCTAGTCAGCATAGTGAACCCTCAACTTTGACTGGCCATATTTTGCTCGTACGAGCTCTGATCGAGGTAAAACGAGTGGTGTCGGAATCGTGGCGACGAGCTCTTCGACTTAGCATCATTTTTGCTTAGATTTGGGACAATCAATTTTTCACCTTTTTGAACTCATGATTCCCCTGTTTGACCAAACCTTTGACTGCACATAACTTCTGTATATGAACTCATTTTGGTCACGTTCAAGTTCTATCAGTATCTTGTCAGGACCTCTTTCTAAGACTGTAAAATTTTTAGTTCTTCTATATCCACTTGGATCTTTCCTCCCCACTGGGGGTTCAAACCACCTGACCCCCTTTTATAGGGATTCACTTCTATTACCATTCATTAAATAGAAAGGAGGCATGTATATGTAGGGAAGAAAGTCGCTTGGTATATTGGTGGAGAGTGTAAAAAGCAAGTAGGAGGTCAGGGGTTTGACCCCCACAAACCAACCCATCAACAATCAAACCGCCACATGTGCCACGTGGCACCCAATCATTGGGCCACATGACATTACGTCATTCGTTCGTCAGTGACATGTGTCACACTGGATTGGTACACATCCTCAGACATGCCACGTCATCTGCTGACTTAGATGTCGCCATCTGTCACGTGTCAAACTCTAGACCTGCCATGTCAACAACTACCACTGTGTCTGCCATGTCAGCATGTTGATGTCATCATTGTACTATCTAGTCGGCATGGCCAACCCTCAACTTTGACCAGCCATATCTTGCTCGTACGAGCTCTAATCAATGCGAAATGAGTGGCATCAGAATCGTGGCAACAAGCTCTTCGACTTGGTATCATTTTTTCTTGGATTTGAGACAATCAATTTTTTACCTTTTCGAACGCTTGATTCACCTGTTTGACCGAACCTTTGACTGCACATAACTTCTACATACGAACTCATTTTGAGCCCATTCGAGTTGTGTTAGGATCGTGTCAGCGACCTCTTTCCAATGGTGCTTATTCTCTTTGGTTCTAAGACTGCAAAATTTTTAGGTCTTCTAAATCCACCTAGATCATTCCTCCCCATTGGGGGTTCAAACGACCTAACCCTCTTTTATAGGGATTTCTTTCTATTAACATTCTTTAAATAGAAATGAGGCCCATATATGTAGCAATGAAAGCCGCTTGGTATATTGGTGGAGATTGAAAATAGAAAGTAGGGGTCAGGGGTTCGACCCCCACAAACCAACCTTTTAACAAACAAATAGCTACATGTGCCACGTGGCACCCAATCATTGGGCCACGTGGAATTTTCTCATTCGTTCATCAGTGACATGTGTCACGCTGTATTGGTCAACATCTTTAGACCTGCCATGTTATCTATTAAGTCAGATGCCACCATCTGCCATGTGTCAACATCTGGATATGTCACGCCAACAACTACCACTATGTCTACCATGTCAGCATGATGACGTCATCATTGTACTGTCTAGTCAGCATTGTCAACCCTCAACTTTGACTGGCCATATCTTGCATGTATGAGCTTCGATCAAGGCAAAACGAGCGGTGTTAAAATCGTGACGATGACCTCTTTGACCTGGCATCATTTTTGCTTGGATTTGAGACAATCAATTTTTGACCTTTTTGAACGCATGATTCGCTTATTTGACCAAACCTTTGCCTGCACATAACTTCTGCATACGAACTCCTTTTGAGCTTGTTCAAGTTGTGTCAGGATCGTGCCAACCACCTCTTTCCAATGATGCTGATTCCGTCAGGTTCTGGGATTGCAAAATTTTTAGGTCTTCTAGATCCATTTAGATCATTCCTTCCCACTTGGGGTTCAAACCATCTAACCCCCTTTTATAGGGATTCATTTCTATTATCATTCTTTAAATAGAAGGGAAGTACGAGCTCCGATCAAGGCGAAATGAGCGGTGTTAAAATTGTGACGACGAGCTCTTTGACCTGGCATCATTTTTGTTTGGATTTGAGACAATCAATTTTTCACCTTTTTGAACGCATGATTCGCTTGTTTGACCAAACCTTTGCCTACACATAACTTCTGCATACGAACTCTTTTTGAGCCTGTTCAAGTTGTGTCAGAATCGTGCCAACCACCTCTTTCCAATGACGTTGATTCTGTTAGGTTCTGGGATTGCAAAATTTTTAGGTCTTCTAGATCCATTTAGATCATTCCTTCCCACTTGGGGTTCAAACCATCTAACCCCCTTTTATAGGGATTCATTTCTATTATCATTCTTTAAATAAAAGGGAAGTCCGTATATGTAATAAAGAAAGTCACTTGGTATATTGGTGGAGAGTCAAAATAGCAAGGTTTGACCCGACAAACCAGTCTTTTAACAATCAAACTACCACATGTGCGACATGGCACCCAATCATTAGGCCACATGGCATTACCTCATTCATCCGTCAGTGACATGTGTCACGCTGCATTGGACCACATCCTCAGACCTACCATGTCATCTGCTGACTCAGACGCCGGCATTTGCTAGGTGTCAACCTCTGGACCTACCATGTCAATAACTACCACTGTGTCTACCATGTCAGGATGCTGATATTATCATTGTATTGTCTAGTCGACATGGTCAACCCTCAACTTTGACCGGCCATATCTTGCTCGTACGAGCTCTGATCTATGCGAAATGAGTGGCGTTGAAATTGTGGCAACGAGCTCTTCAACATGGCATGATCATTTTTGCTCGGATTTGAGACAATCAATTTTTCACCTTTTTCAATGCATGATTCGCCTATTTGACCGAACCTTTGGCAGCACATAACTTCTGTATACAAACTCCTTTTGAGCCCATTCAAGTTGCGTCAAGATCATGTCAGCAACCTCTTTCCAATGATGATGATTCCATCAGGTTCCGAGACTGCAAAATTTTTAGTTCTTCTATATCCATCTGGATCATTATTCCCCACTGGGTGTTCAAACCACCTAACCCCCCTTTTATAGGGATTCGTTTCTATTATCATTCTTTAAATAGAATGGAGGCCTGTGTATGTAGCAAAGAAATCTGCTTGGTATATTGGTGGAGAGTGAAAATAGCAATCTGGAGCTCAGGGGTTTGACCCCCACAAACCAACCTTTTAACAATCAAACCGCCACATGTACCATGTGGCACCCAATCATTGGGCCACATGGCATTACCTCATTCTTCCGTCAATGACACGTGTCACGTTGGATTGGTCCACATCTTCAGACCTGGCATGTCATCTGGTGACTCATATGCCGTCATCTGCCATGTGTCAAACTCTGGATCTGGCACGTGAACAACTGCCACTGTGTCTGCCATGTCAGCATGTTGATGTCATCATTGTACTGTCTAGTCAGCATGGTCAACCCTCAACTTTGACCAGCCATATCTTGCTTGTATGAGTTGCGATCGAGTTGAAATGAGCAGCGTCAATATCGTGACGACAAGCTCTTTGACTTGGCAACATTTTTTCTTGGATTTGAGATACTCAAATTTTCACCTTTTTGAACACCTGATTCGCCTGTTTGACTGAACCTTTGACTGCACATAACTTCTGCATACGAACTCCTTTTGAGCCCTTTCAAGTTTCGTTAGGATCGTGTCAGAAACATCTTTCCAATGATGTTGATTCCATCATGTTCTGAAACTGCACAATTTTTTGGTCTTCTAGATCCACCTGGATCATTCCTCCCCACGTGGGGTTCAAACCACCCCACCCCCTTTTATAGGGATTCGTTTATATTATTATTATTTAAATAGAAATGAGGCTTGTATATGTAGTAAAGAAAGTCGCTCGGTATATTGGTGGAAAGTGAAAATAGCAAGCAGGAGCTCAGGGGTTCGACCCCCAAAAATCAATCTTTTTACAATCAACCCTCCACATGTGCCATGTGACACCCTATCATTGGGCCACTAGGCATTACCTCATTTATTCGTTAGTGACACGTGACACGCTGGATTGGTCCATATCATTAGACCTACCACGTCATCTGCTGACTCAGATGGTGCCATCTACCATGTGTCAACCTCTGGACCTGCCACGTCAATAACTGCCACTATGTTTGCCATGTTAGCATGTTGATGTCATCATTGTATTATCTAGTCAGCATGGTCAACCCTTAACTTTGACCGGCCATATCTTGCTCGTACGAGTTCTGATCAAGGTGAAACGAGCGGTGTCAGAATCATGGCAACGTGCTATTCCACTTGGCATTATTTTTAATTAGATTTGAGACAATCAAATTTTGACCTTTTTGAAGCCTGATTCACCTGTTTGACCAAACCTTTGACTACTCATAACTTCTGCATACGAAATCCTTTTGAGCCTATTCAAGTTGCATTAGGATCGTGTTAGCGACCTCTTTCCAATGATGCTAATTCCGTCAGATTTTAAGACTGCAAAATTTTTTGTTGATCATTCTTCCTCACTGGGGGTTCAAACCACCTGACCCCCTTTTATAGCGATTTGTTTCTATTATCATTCATTATATAGAAAGGAGACCTGTATATGTAGGAAAGAAAGCCGCTTGGTATATTGGTGGAGAGTGAAAAAAGCAAGTAGGAAGTCAAGGGTTTGAACCCCAGAAAGCAACCTTTCAACAATCAAACCGCCACATGTGCCATGTGGCACCCAATCATTGGGCCATGTGGCATTACCTCATTCGTCCGTCAGTGACACGTGTCAACTCGATTGGTCCATATCTTCAGATCTGCCACGTCATCTGCTGACTCAGATGCCGCCATATGCCACATGTCAAACTCTGGATCTGCCACGTCAACAACTGCCATTATGTGTGCCATGTCAGCATGTTGACGTCATCATTGTACTATCTAGTCGGCATGGTCAACCCTCAACTTTGAACAACCATATCTTGCTCGTATGAGCTTTGATCAAGGCGAAACAAGCAGCGTCAGAATTGTGGCGACGAGCACTTCGACTTGGCATCATTTTTGCTTGGATTTGAGACAATCAATTTTTCACCTTTTAGAACGCTTGATTTGTCTATTTGACCAAACCTTTGACTGCACATAACTTCTACATACGAACTCCTTTTGAGCCTGTTCAAGTTGCGTCAGGATCGTGTTAGCGACCTCTTTCCAATGATACTGATTCTGTCAGGTTTTGAGACTGCAAGATTTTTAGGTCTTCTAGATCCAGCTAGATCAATCCTCCTCACTGGGTGTTCAAACCACCCAACCCCCTTTTATAGGGATTTGTTTCTATTATCATTCTTTAAATAGAAAGGAGGCTTGTATATGTAGCAATGAAAGCCGCTTGGTATATTGGTGAAGAGTGAAAATAGGAAGCAGGAGTTCAAGGGTTTGACCCCCACAAACCAACCTTTTAACAAGCAAACCGCCACATGTGCCATGTGGCACCCAATCATTGGGCCACGTGGCATTTGCTCATTCATCCGTCAGTGACACTTGTCACACTGGATTGCTCCACATCTTTAGACCTGCCACGTCATCTGTTGAGTCAAATGCTGTCATCTACCACGTGTCAACATCTGGACCTACCACACCAACAACTGCGACTATGTCTACCATGTCAGCATTATGATGTCATCATTGTACTGTCTAGTCAGCATGGTCAACCCTCAACTTTGACCGGCCATATCTTACTCCTACGAGCTCAGATCAAGGCGAAATGAGTAGCATCAGAATTGTGGCGATGATCTCTTTGACTTTTCATCATTTTTGCTTGGATTTTAGACAATAATTTTTTCACCTTTTTGAATGCATGATTTCCCTGTTTGACCGAACCTTTGATTGCACCTAATTTCTACATACGATCTCCTTTTAACCCTATTCAAGTTGTGTCAGGATCGTGCCAACGACCTCTTTCCAATGATGCTAATTTTGTCAGGTTCTGAGACAACAAAATTTTTAGTTCTTCTCAATCCATTTAGATCATTCCTTCCCACTGGGGGTTCAAACCATACGACCCCCTTTTATAGGAATTCATTTCTGTTATCATTCTTTAAATAGAAAGGAAGTCTATATATGTAGCAAAGAAAGCCGCTTGGTATATTAGTGGAGAGTGAAAATAGCAATGTTCAACCCCACAAACCAACCTTTTAACAATCCAACCACCACATGTGCCACGTGGCACCCAATCATTAGGCCACATGGCATTACCTCATTCATCCATCAGTGACACGTGTCACGCTGGATTGGTCCACATCTTCAGACCTGCCACATCATCTGCTGACTCAAATGCCACTATCTGCGACGTGTCATCCTCTAGACTGACCATGTCAACAACTGTTACTATGTCTGCCATGTTAGCTAGCTGATGTCATCATTATACTATCTAGTCAGCATGGTCAACCTCAATGTTGATTGCTAATATCTTGCTCGTACGAGCTCCGATCGAGGTGAAATGAGTGGCATCAAAATCGTTGCGACGAGCTTTTCGACTTGGCATCATTTTTGTTAGGATTTGAGACAATCAATTTTTTACGTTTTCAAATGCCTGATTCACCTGTTTGACCGAATGTTTGACTGCACATAACTTCTGCATACGAACTCCTTTTGAGCTTGTTCAAGTTGTGTTAGGATTGTGCAGCGACCTCATTCCAATGATGCTGATTCCGTCAGGTTTTGAGACTGCAATATTTTTAGTTCTTCTAGATCCACCTAGATCATTCCTCCCTACTAGGGGTTCAAACCACCTGACCCCCTTTTATAGGGATTTGTTTCTATTATCATTCTTTAAATAGAAAGGAGGCCCATATATGTAGCAATAAAAGTCGCATAGTATATTGGTGGAGAGTGAAAATAGCAAGCAGGAGGTCAGGGATTCGACCCCCACAAACCAACCATTTAACAAGCAAATCACCACATGTGCAACGTGGCACCTAATCATTAGGCCACGTGGCATTCGTTCATTCGTCTGTCAGTGACACGTGTCATGCTAGATTGGTCCACATCTTCAGACCTGCTATGTCATCTATTGAGTTAGATGCCGCCATCTGCCATGTGTCAAAATCTAGACATACCACGCCAACAACTGCCACTATGTCTACCATATCAACATGATGACGTAATCATTGTACTGTTAAGTCAGCATGATCAACCCTTAACTTTGACCGGCCATATCTTGATCGTAGGAGCTCCGATCAAGGCGAAAAGAGCAGCGTCAGAATTGTGCCGACGAGCTCTTCGAGTTGGCATCATTTTTGCTTGGATTTGAGACAATAAAATTTTCATCTTTTTGAACGCATGATTCACCTATTTGATTGAACCTTTGATTGCACATAACTTCTGCATACGAACGCCTTTTGAGCCTGTTTAAGTTGCGTCAAGATCATGCCACCGACCTCTTTCTAATGATGCTGATTCTGTCAGGTTCTGAGACTACAAAATTTTTAGGTCTTCTGGATCCATTTAGATCATTCCTTCCCACTGGGGGTTCAAACCACCCGACCCCCTTTTATAGGGATTTGTTTCTATTATCATTCCTTAAATAGAAAAGAAGCTCGTATTTGTTCTAAAGAAAGCCGCTTGGTGTAATGGTGGAGAGTGAAAATAGCAAGGTTTGACCCCACAAACTAACCTTTAACAATCAAACCACCACATGTGCCACATGGCACCCAATCATTAGGCCACATGGCATTACCTCATTCATCTGTTAGTGACACGTGTCACGCCAGATTGGTCCACATCTTTAGACTTGCCACATCATTTGTTCACTCAGATGCCGCCATCTGCCACGTGTTAACCTCTAGACCTACCACTTCAACAACTGCCACTGTGTCTGCCATGTCAGCAAGTTGATGTCATCATTATACTATTTAGTCAAAATTGCCAACCCTCAACTTTGACCGGCCATATCTTGCTCGTACGAGCTTTGATCGAGGCGAAATGAGCGGCATCAAAATTGTGGTGACGAGCTCTTTGACTTGGCATAATTTTTTTTGGATTTGAGACAATCAATTTTTCATCTTTTTGAACACCTGATTAGCCTATTTGACTAAACTTTTGACTGCCCATAACTTTTGCATACGAACTCCTTTTGAGCCCATTCAAGTTGCGTCAGGATCATGTCAGGGACCCCTTTCCAATGATGCTAATTCCTTCAGGTTCTGAGACTACAAAATTTTTAGTTCTTTTGCATCCATCTAGATCATTATCCCCAGTGGGGGTTCAAACCACCCGACCCCCTTTTATAGGGATTCGTTTCTATTATCATTCTTTAAATAGAAAGGAGGCCCATATATGTAGCAAATAAAGCTGCTTGGTATATTGGTGAAGAGTGAAAATAGCAGGCGGGAGGTTAGGCGTTCGACCCCCACAAACCAACCTTTTAACAATCAAACCGCCACATGTCCCATGTCGCACCCAATCATTGGGCGACGTGGCATTACCTCATTCTTCCGTCAGTGACACATGTCACGCTGGATTGGTCCACATCTTCAGACTCAACACATCATCTGTTGACTCAGATGCCACCATCTGCAACATGTCAAACTCTAGACCTGCCACGTCAACAACTGCCACTATGTCTGCCATGTCAGCATGCTGATCTAGTCAGCATGGTCAACCCTCAACTTTGACTGGCCATATTTTTTTGTATGAGCTCTGATCGAGGCAAAATAAGTGGCGTCGTAATCGTGACGACAAGCTCTTCGACTTGGCATCATTTTTGCTTGGATTTGAGACAATCAATTTTCATCTTTTTGAATGCCTGATTCACCTATTTGACCGAACCTTTAACTGCACATAACTTCTACATACAAACTCCTTTTGAGCCTGTTCAAGTTGCATTAGGATCGTGTCAGCAACCTCTTTCCAATGATGTTGATTCGATCATTTTCTCATACTGCAAAATTTTTTAGTATTCTGGATCCACCTGGATCTTTCATCCCCACTTGGGGTTAAAACCACCTGACCCCATTTTATAGGGATTCGTTTCTATTATCATTCTTTAAATAGAAAGGAGGCCCGTATATATAGCAATGAAAGCCACTTGGTCTATTGGTGGAGAGTGAAAATAGCAAGTAGGAGGTCAAGGGTTCGACCCCCACAAACTAATCTTTTAACAATCAAACTGCCACATGTGCCACGTGGCACCCAATCATTGGGCCACATGGCATTACCTCATTAATCAGTCAGTGACACGTGTCACGTTGGATTGGTCCTCATCATCAAACCTGCCACGTTATCTGCTGACTCATATGCTGCCATCTGCCACGTGCTCTGGACCTACCACGTCAACAACTGCCACTGTGTCTGCCATGTCAGCATGCTGACATCATCATTGTATTATCTAGTTAGCATCATCAACCCTCAACTTTGACCGGTGATATCTTGCACGTATGAGCTCCGATTGAGGTGAAACAAGTGGCGTCGAAATTGTAACGACGAGCTCTTCGACTTGGCATCATTTTTGCTTGGATTTGAGACAATCAATTTTTCACCATTTTGAACGCATGATTCAACTATTTGACCAAACCTTTGACTGCACATAACTTCTGCATACGAACTCTTTTTGGGCCCATTCAAGTTGCATTAGGATCGTGTCAGCGACCTCTTTCCAATGATGCTGATTTCGTCAGTTTCTTAGATTGCAAAATTTTTATTTCTTTTGTATCCATATGGATCATTATTCCCCACTAGGGGTTCAAACCACCCGACCCCATTTTATAGGGATTCGTTTCTATTATCATTCTTTAAATAGAGTGGCCCGTATATGTAGGAGGTCAGGGGTTTGACCCCCACAAACCAACCTTTTAACAATCAAACCACCACATGTGCCACGTGGCACCAATCATTTGGCCACGTGGCATTACCTCATTCGTCCGCTAGTGACACGTGTCACGCTGGATTGGTCCACACCACCAAACCTGCCACGTCATCTGCTGACTCAGATGCTGCCATCTTCCATGTGTCAACCTCTGGACTTGCCAAGTTAGCAACTGCTATCGTGTCAGCATGCTGACATCATCATTGTATTTTCTAGTCGGCGTGGTCAACCCTCAACTTTGACCGGCCATATCTTTCTCATACGAGGTGAAACGAGCGGCGTCAGAACCGTGGTGATGAGCTCTTAAACTTGGTATCATTTTTTCTCTGATCTAAGATAATCAATTTCTCACCTTTTTGAACACCTGATTCACCTGTTTGACCAAACCTTTGACTGCACATAACTTCCGCATATGAACTCCTTTTAAGCCCATTCAAGTTGTGTTAGGATCGTGTCAGTGACCTCTTTCCAATGATACTAATTCCGTCAGGTTCTAAGATTGTAAAATTTTTAGTTCTATGTCCACCTGGATCATTCCTCCCCACTGGATGTTCGAACCACTCGACCCCCTTTTATAGGGATTTGTTTCTATTATCATTCATTAAATAGAAAGGAGGCCCATATATGTAGCAAAGAAAGCCGCTTGGTATATTGGTGGTGAGTGGAAAAAATAAGTAGGAGGTCAGGGGTTCGACCCCCACAAACCAACCTTTTAACAATCAAACTGCCACATGTGCCACATGGCACCCAATCATTGGGCCACGTGGCATTACCTCATTCGTCTGTCAGTGACATGTTTCACACTGTATTTATCCACATGTTTAGACCTGCGACGTCATCTGTTGACTTAGATGCCGTAATCTACCACGTGTCAAACTATGGATCTGCCACATCAACAACTGCCACAGTGTCTATCATGTTAGCATTCTGATGTCATTATTGTACTATCTAGTCAGCATGGTCAACCCTCAACTTTGACTAGCCATATTTTGCTCAAACGAGCTTTGATTGAGGGGACACGAGTGGTGTCAGAATCGTGGCGACGATCTCTTCGACTTGGCATCATTTTTGCTTGGATTTGAGACAATCAATTTTTCACCTTTTTGAACACCTCATTCACCTATTTGACCAAACTTTTCACTGCCCATAACTTCTGCATACAAACTTCTTTTGAGCCCATTCAAGTTGCGTTAGGATCGTATCAGTGACTTCTTTCCAATGATGCTGATTCCATCAGTTTCTGAGACTACAATATTTTTAGGTCTTCTAGATCGACCTAGATCATTCATCCCCACTGGGGGTTCAAACCACCCGACACCCTTTTATAGGGATTTGTTTCTATTATCATTCTTTAAATAGAAAGGCGGCCCATATATGTGGCAATGAAAGCCGCTTGGTATATTGGTGGAGAGTGAAAATAGGAAGTAGGAGGTCAGGGGTTCGACCCCCACAAACCAACCTTTTAACAATTAAATCGCCACATGTGCCATGTGGCACCCAATCATTGGGCTACTTGGCATTCGCTCATTTGTCCATCAATGACACGTGTCACGCTGGATTGGTCCACATCTTCAGACCTGCAATGTCATTTGTTGAGTCAGATGCCGCCATCTACCATGTGTCAACATCTGGACCTACCGCGCCAACAACTGCCACTGTGTTTGCCATGCCAGCATGATGATGTCATCATTGTACTATCTAGTCAGCATGGTCAACCCTTAACTTTGACTAGCCATATCTTGCTTGTACAAGCTCCGATTAAGGCGAAACAAGCATCGTCAAAATTGTGGTGATGAGATCTTCGACTTGGCATCAGTTTTACCTAGATTTGAGACAATAAAATTTTCACCTTTTTGAACACATGATTCACTTGTTTGACTGAACTTTTGACTGCACATAACTTTTGCATACGAACTCCTTTTGAGCCCGTTCAAGTTGTGTCAGGATCGTGCCAGCGACCTCTTTCCCAATGACACTGATTCTGTCAGTTTCTTAGACTGCAAAACTTTTAGGTCTTCTATATCCATTTGAATCATTCCTTCCCACTGGGGGTTCAAACCACCTGACCCCCTTTTATAGGGATTCATTTCTATTATCATTATTCAAATATAAAGGAAGTGCGTATATATAGCAAAGAAAGCTACTTGGTATAATGGTGGAGAGTGAAAATAGCAAGGTTCGACCCCACAAACCAACCGTTTGACAATCAAACCACCACAGTATTACCTCATTCGTCCGTCAGTGACACATGTCACGCTGGATTGGTCCACATCTTCAGACCTGCCACGTCATCTACTGACTCAGATGCCGCCATCTGCTGACTCAAATGCCGCCATCTGCCACGTGTCAACCTCTAGACCTATCACATCAACAACTGCCACTATGTCTGTCATGTCAGCATGCTTATGTCATCATTGTACTGTCTAGTCGACATGGTCAACCCTCAACTTTGACCGGTTATATCTTGCTCGTACGAGCTCCGATTGAGGCGAAACGAGCGATGTCAAAATTATGGCGACGATCTCTTCGACTTGGCATCATTTTTGTTTAGATTTGAGATAGTCAATTTTTCACCTTTTTGAACACCTGATTCACCTATTTGACTGAACCATTGACTGCACATAACTTTTGCATAAGAACTCTTTTTGAGCCCATTCAAGTTGCGTCAGGATCGTGTCAGCGACCTCTTTCCAATGATGCTTGTAGACACTCTAAAATGACCAAGTCATCACATCACTTGCATTTAGTCAATTCTTCCAAATCACCTACATTTCAACATTAATTAAATAATCTAATTATTGAATTAATTTCATTAGATTCTTCCAAAACTCCATAAATTTGACATTAATTAAATAAATTCTCAAAATTAAATAATTTTAATTATTTAATTAAATCATTATCCCCTTTCAAATTTCAAGTCTACATTATTTAAATAAATCCAATTATTTAATTAATTCATCACAAATCCTCTTATCTACAATTAAAAAATTTACATTATTTAATTAAATTAATTATTCTTCTAAATTTGAATAAATCATGCAAATTTATTTAAATTATCTCAATCCTCTAAAAATAAATAAAATCAAGAATTTTATTTATAATCTTCTATGTCCTAATCTTGCACAAATAATTAAATAAATTATTTTATTTAATTTGCTTTTTCCTCCAAAAATAAATTTTCTAAAAATAAAATATAATCACATATTTTATTTATCCTTCATCATGCAAAATAAATTAAATCAATTTATTTGTTTAATTTATTTAAATCTTCATATCTTATCTATTCTTCAAAATCATGCACAATCAATTAAATAATTTTTTATTTAATTTCAATTATCTTCCAATTCCTCTTAAAATATCTTGTTAACTCATGTGCACAATCAGTCCTATTTTTAGAACTCTATAAAAGACAAAATTACAAGTTGAGTTATGTATTCAATCAATCTTGTTTTCATCATATCTTAATAAAAATATCCTTATGGATTGACATATGTTGTATGCACATTCATCATGGTTATTTGTTTTATCTCCTTCGTTGATACTTCTGAATTATCTAGACCGTTGATCGATCTCTATTGAAATCTATATAAACCCCCCTCATCTCCTTCACAAATCCTCTTCGATCACTTATTCTCAGGCATCCTTTACAGCGCTTTGAACATACATCGCATCGTTGAGCACCTTTTATGATCTTTTGACATTGATCTTTGAGCACTTTGAGCATTTGCTTGTTGCAAACATGGTTTCACAACATATTTGAGCAATCCACATTTAACAAAAGAGAACAATACAATCTGGTAAAAGCTTTCTTATTTTATTTGATTTATTCATTGATCATGGCTTTTTATTTAGATAGATCTCTTTATGTTATGGGTTATTGATTTGGTTATTATCATAGTTTTTAATTTTATCATTCGACCTATCAACTTTCCTCATACACATTCTGGTACGCCTGGTGGGACCCACTAATCCCTCTTTTTCTTTGAGAAATTAATTTTTTTAAGTACAGTACGGAACAGCTCAAAAGACACAGTAAAATGCCTTTGGCAGTACAGTGAAGCACTTTTGGTTACACAGTATACCGCCCTCAGGTGATACTCTAGTGCCTCTGGTAGCATAGTAGTGCGCTATTGGTAGCCTAGTTGAGCGCATTTGGCAGAGCAGTGAGGCAATTTTGGCATATTAGGGTTTTTGAGATCTTGTTTTGTGATTTACAGGGTTTTAACTCACATAGCTATCATTGATTGACTGACAAGCTGATTTATTTGTCTTTCAATTATCTTTTATACTTCCTAAGCTGACGTATTTAGGAGTATTTTCACTTTTTGAGCTAACCTATCTATTTACGGCATCATTGAGTTATTCTTGATCCCAGGTTACAGATCCAATCAACCATACATCCCAGATCTACAAAGCAAACATGAAATCATCTGTTTACCTTGTTCTTTTTCATAAAATATAACTTTTTTTAGATTTGGGGTAGGAAAGCGCTTTTGGTACCACTATACTGCGCTTTTGGCATCACAGTACAACACTTCTGGTAGCACAGTAAATTGCTTCTGGTTCTGTAGCAACTCACCTCTGGTAACATAGTACAGCCCTTTCGGCAACACAGTATGTTGCCTTTGGTAATATAGTCAAGCGCTTTTGGTTAGATTGATTTATTTTGCTAACTTTTTGAGTTTGTGTGGAACTAATTGACTTGTTGCAGCTTCTTATCACTCAAATAGAGCAAATGGGTTTCACTAACATGTTCATGTAGGACAAGCATTGAAGAATCTCAATCTATCACTGATGTAGAGGCTCTTGGAGAATAACACAACTTTGATAGGTGACAAGGTAAGACTATTTTTATGAGGAACAATGATTACAAGTTTATACCAAAGAGTCCATATAGAACTTGGCATTAGACACCTAATCTTCTCAAGGCAGGGATCTAGAGGAACATTCAACACCTTGGAGAACACCCCCAAACCAATCAACAAGTCTAGACTTCCTTGGAGGCACCATTTGCCACATTGGCTGCCCTAAACCTTGTAGCCCTCCAAATGGGAACAATCAGCAATAACGTCTACTAGTGGCCTGCAAACTCAAATCTTAGACAATCCTAAGATACCCTTTTGGATTTCCTTCAACATATATCAATTTGGGTTGACCTTGTTTTGGGCGATATAGTCTAACCTATAATTGCTCCCTTTGTAGCCTATGGCCAATTAGGCCTGTTTTGTAAAGCAACCACCCTCAAACTTGATCACAGTGTTCAATCAACCACTTGGACATCTCAGGGGCATGTCAAAACAAAGTATTCTTAGGGTTTTAGGGCTCTATAATGGACTGCAACTGATTGGGCACATATTGTTCCATTCTACTCACTCCTAGCACATGGTCTTGCTAGTTTTCTTAGTCAAACTTCCCAAAATCTGGTTCCCTGACCAAAATTCTTGCATAACATGAAAGAACAAATAGCATTGAAGCCATTCCATTGATATAGGAGGTTTGGAATCAGTGGAATGGTGAAGAAATCATAATTTTCTATCAGAAACCCTAGATGAGGGTTTATCAAATCATTTTCAAAAAGATGCAATTATATATGCTTTACAAATGTTTCAAGAACTCAAACTTCATGCATTTGAAAGGTTACTCATAGTACTTTCAATTAGTCATATCAAGAAGTCACCACTCGTCTGTACAAAAGTAGGGCACATGCAGCAACAACAAAAAACTTAGAATACAGAGGCAGAAAACTGTTGTTACTTGTTGATTCCTTCACAAAATTACTTCTCCCTTCACAATGGACATCTGCAAGACTTTATGAAGCCTGCCTCAATGGTTTGGAGTAGTTGGAGGGCAATTTGGATCAGTGGGGGGATTGGTAAACTATCCACGACCATCGAACTGCCCCTATTTGTTAACTTCTGCAACTAATTACAATGTTTTGTCATGTGCATTGTAGTCTTACATGACAAACAAGTCTCCTAAACAACCTTACAATATAGATGAGCCTTTGACAAGGCATGACACTCCTTGACACATGCTAAAAAGGCTTACAATGTATGACTGCCCCATTACAATGCATGATTCTATGACTGCCTCTTGCAAGCATGACATCTTTTGGACATAGTCCTTATTACAAACATGGGAAATGGTCATTAAGACCTTATTACAACATCATGAACATCAAAACAAACATTAACAATGCAAGATAAATGGAGATCTCCTTAGTGCTCTTACACCAATCACACTAAGTCTTAGAAACATATTGCTTTCTTAAGGGACAATTGAGCAAATCATCTTGGCAATCTAAGTCTTAAGAACATATTGCTTTCTTAAGGGACAAAATATCTTTTTGCAATCTAAGTCTTAGGAACATATTGCTTTCTTAAGGGATAAAATATCTTTTTGCAATCTAAGTCTTAGGAACATATTGCTTTCTTAAGGGACAATCGACATGAATGCAAAAAGACTTCAATTTCCTAAGGGACAATGGACATGAATGCCAAAACACTTCAATTTCATAAGGGACAATTGACAACTACAAACGTGTGTGTGCCTAATCTAGTTTCACCTTATTTTTCTTATAATGGGACAATTGAACCTTTGTTTGACGTGCTTGCTCTTACATTTCAGTAATTCCTTTAGAAGGGCCTGCTTTTAGATTGCACTTCATCCAAAAGGGATGACCCTAAGTAGAGTTTTCCTTTGAACTGATATATAAGAGGGATAAGGCGAAAGCCAAGTCCTAACCGATGTAAGCCTTACATTGTGGTGCCAATTTGAAAAGAGGTGTACTAGCTCTTTGTGGAAATGATTTTCACATTGAGTGAAGTGTTTGATACTCTTAGTAGGATTGGTTAAAGCTTTTAGTAGCTTGTCATATTGGTCGTAAGGCGTTAGTCCCTCAAAGTTACTAAGAACCAATCTAGATAGTGACTACCTGATCCACCTCCGAACGTTGCAGTAATCATCAGTACATGGGGAATCAATTTAAGCCCTTAAGATACTCACCATTGGCTCCCTTGAGAAGAGATAGTATTCCCTTAGCCATAAAGCTCTTGTGACCTACTTGAACTTTCTGAGGGGAGGGTGAGATATCCCTACCTATCGTCTCTTGCAAAGATACAAAAGTCTGAAACCTTTATGGAATGATGTTTAGTCGACGGAGAATTATGTTGTGAGTTGATCTACTGCAATGACACCTTGTCTCTAGGGATAAAAAGTGCTTGATATTGTTTGCAATTGTCTTATACCCATGGAAACATTGGGCTTTTTGTGAGCCTCGAACATACACTATTTGTTGTGTCATTCTTTTTTACCACTTTGTTTGTTGTGTTTTCTCTTGCCAAAGTAAATCCAATCGAAATCAAAACAAAATCTATCAAAATTTGCCTTATAAACATCACTGACACTACTTCAGTGCCTTTGGTATAACAACTCGCCTTTGGTATAACAGTAGCTCACCTTTGGTATAACAATACCTCACCTCTGGCAAACCTACTTCTGCGCCCTTGGTATAACAGAAGCTCGCTTTTGGTCTAACAATAGCTCGCCTTTGGTACAACAGTATCTCACCTTTGGCAGCTCAGTCCAATGCCTTTGGTAACATAGTAGTTCACTTTTGGTAACACAATCTTGCACCTTTGTTCAAACAGTACAGCGCCTTTGGTCTAATAAACTGTGCATCAAAACAATCATTTCCAAAAAATCTCAGCGAAACATCTCAAACAAAGCATATTGACCTAGTGTCTCCCATGGTAACCACTAGACTCCAGCAAACTATGAAGGCTAAGAAAGTCACCCCAAGGAAGTGTAAATCTCCTCCTCATACGCCTCAACCAAGCCAATCCCACATGACTCCCAAGGTTACTCCAAAAATGCCAATGGCAAAGTCAACCAAACCAAACAATCCTCAAGAAGGTAATGTCCCTTTGATTGGTGTAACTCAATTCACTACCGGCATGCCTCATGATTTTGCTACACCAGGTTATACCATAGGTCAAGTCCCATCTCAAGAAGAGAAACAATTTGAAATAGGTCAATCCTCTCAAGAAGATAGACAAGACATTGATGAAATCATACAAGATCCTAGAGCCAAGGCTGCCTTTGAAAAAATCCTTAGCGAGAACCAAGATCATTTCTTTCGCTTGCTAGCAGAGAAAGGAGCCAAATTACCCAAAGGTTTTGATCTATCAAACCTTAGCGAGCCTAACACCCAAGACACTGTTGAGTAATTGTGACTCAGATTACAGGCATCGGCAAGAGTTGACCTTTGTCTTAGCGATCGGGCTGAGTGTTGCCATCGACTTTGCTTTAGTTTGTTACTCTAACCGTTTGTGTCTCCCCGATGGTAGTTTGTTCCTACGATGTGCTATCGGCAAAATGGGGGTCTTCAGCATAACGTGTTGGTGTTCCAACGATGGAATATGTTTCATCGATGGTGTTTTGTCCATCGGCTTGACTATCGCTATTGGGCTTGTCTTAAGTTCTCTCTCCGATTGCCTTGTGTTACTCTGATGAACTGTTGAAGGTTGGCATCGGCAAGGTCTATCCGATGGAAAGGTGTTTAGCATGACAAGTGACATCGGCGTCACTGAAGGTCTTGGTCACTCCGATGGTTTGTTGATGTTTGACCCGCTGGGGTTGTCGGCGGCAAAAGTGCCGACGATAAACTTACCTTGTGTTCGTGGATATATACTACTGCTATGTTTGTTAACTGATGCATGTGGGACTATTTAGTCCTCATGAATATGAATGGTTGTGAATGGTTAAAAAACAAATTGTCAACCTTTTGGAGTTGTAACAGTCTGAGGTAGTTGAACCGATGGTTCTCTTCTATAATGTGACATGTTAAACACGTTGTAACAAAGGAGTGCGAGTGAGAGGGAAAAGAACAGAGTTCAGGTGTAGGGTGATGTCCTATACTATATGCTATTTGTGGCATGATAATAGTATGAAGGACTAACCCGAGTGCTGGAGAATGTTATGCAGGGTTATGCTGTTAGTTATTCTTCCAGATAGAGCAAGATGTAAATCTCCACGAAAGACTTAGTGCCAGATTTGTATTGTAACTGTATTTCTCTGTTGCTGAGTAATACAATGGTGATCTGGGCTTTTGGAGTGTGGGGTTTTTTACCTGTAAGGGTTTTCCCCACGTATATCTGTGTCTTCTATTCTATCTTTTGTGTTAATATTTCTGTTGTTTAAATTAGATCTTATTGCTTGGATTTCCTCTAAGGGTCAATGTTGGAAATGTTCTATGTCTGTTTCCGCTTTGTTGCATAGTTGTGCGTGTTTTTTGAAGTGAATGCAAAGAATTTAAATCTGTCGAAGACACCACTGTTCTTAGAAATACATTATGAGATGCTCTCATTTCCTTACAAACACTATAAGGACAGTCCAAACCATGTCAATTGTGACCACGCTCATACCCGAACAAAGCTCACAAGGGAGAAAAACTTCACAATATGAGATCCTCTTTATCAACCACCAATGGTCGAGAGACCCATATCACCGCTCCTGACTCCTATGGAGATCTACAAACAACAACAAGAGACTACATTGTCAAGCAGAACTAGCAAGACAGGTCACTCTAGAAAAATCAAACACACAAAATACTCCTAAATTACCCACACCAATCGCAAGTGGAACATTGGCTACCCCATCACGAGAAGGTTTTGCACCAAATTACAATCTGGGAAACACTTATGTAGCCATGCAACAAGGGTCTCAACAAACACCCCCACTAACATCATCTACCCTTTGTATCCTTCAACCACACAATCGCAATCAACCTCCACCCTCACAAAACACATCTACTTATGTTCCCCCACCACAATGATCATCTACACTAACCTTTTTCAACACATTTCCCAATCAACCTCCACCATCACAAAACACATCTACTTATGTCCCCCCACCACAATGATCATCTACATTAACCTTTTTCAACACATTTCCTAACCACCCTCAACATTCGCAAAACCAAACTTCCCAAAGCTATGTTCCACCACCGCAACCAAACCCAACAAACTTTAGCTTTCCTCCACCAAACTCTTATCAACAACCATCACAAAGCCTACATACTTACCTATCACCACCCCTACCTCCCAAAAATCAAAATGCCCAAATCCAACCCAATCTATACCCAACATCCAACACATATGACCCCAACCAATCATATGACCCTTATATCACCAATGCCCATGGCTTCCACTACAATCTTCCATATGGGCAACAACAACCACTTTTAGGACAATAGGAGATGTTTCCAACCCCTCCCACAACTATGGAGCTAAAACTTGTAGAATTTCAACAACAGCTATCTAATCTTACATTTGGCCACACCAAGAAGACCTTCTCTTTGGAAGAAGTGTGCCCTTATCCATTTGATTGGTCATTACCCATGATCCCTTTTCCTCACAATTTCACTATTCCCAAATTTGATAAATACAAAGGAAAAGGGGACCCAAAAGACCATCTTAGAAAATTCTATCTCACTTGCTTTGAGGTCTCACATAACGACACATATCTTATGCGCCTCTTTCCTCGCAGTCTTGGAGGTCAAGCTATAGAATGGTTCTCGCACCTCCCCACGAGTATCAAATCTTTTAATGAGCTTGCGAAGAAATTTGCCACCCATTTCTCTTACAATACAGAGCATGAGATCTCCATGACCGACCTATGCAACAATAAACAGAAAAATGGGGAAACTTTCATTTCCTTCCTTCAAAGATGGAGACAAATGGCTAGTAAATTCCCATTCAAGATACCTGAAATACAGCTTGTTAGCATATTTGTTTAGAACCTCAACCAAGAATTAGGTTTTCATTTGCAAATCCTTAGTGCTACAACCTTCGACGAAATTACCTACAATGGAATCAACATTGAAAAGGCCCTCATCGCTAAAGGCGTGGTCAAAATCTTTAAGGACAACAAAGACAATGCTCCCCAACAACAATCAAATGATAAACCCAAATTTTGGAACAAAAATAAAAATTGGTCAATGATCGTGTGGTCAATTCTAAACATATCCAAACATTGCAACAACCCCTTCAGCTTTCCAAACCCCTTCAGCTTTCCAAACCAATTCAACCTTCGCCTCAACAAAACCAAAAAAGAAAACCATACCAAAACCAATGACAACAAGAGAAAACTCAACAAAATTACCCTCCACCACGTCAATTCACTCCCTTGGGAGAGCCTATTGAGACTGTTTTACAGAAACTTATGCAAAATAGACTCATCACCTTACCAGATGCTCCTTGTTATGGTGAACGTATTTACAAATCCTCGTGATACAGAGACAATGAATATTGTGAATTCCATAGGAGCAAAGGACATAGAACCACATCATGCATGAAACTTAAGCACATCATTCAAAACCTCATTGATGGAAACAAAATCACTTTTGAGGATGAACAACCAATCCAACACACCAACAAGGATCTCAACATGTACAAGGAACCATTCCCTAACCATGGTCAAGGTCCTCCTTTGGATAAAGGTAAAGGTGTTAACAAAGCTTCCACCTCCTATGACTCCATTGTGGGTCATTTTGAAGAGAGTCATGTATCTACCCTCACTATCAAAGGCAAATCTATGGTCCAACACCAAGTCTCCCAACCCAATCTAATTACAATCTTTTTGAACATCTAGGGAAAACCCCTGCACAGATCTCTATCTTGGACCTTCTACGATCATCACCTACACATAAAGCTGTGCTAGAAAAAGCCCTACAAAAGTCTTCGGTTCCTACCAACATAGCGGTCACAGATTTCCAAGCTATTATAGGTAACATTGCCGCACCCTACAATGTGGTCTTCTTTGAAAAAGACTTCCCATCTCATGATCCATGTCACAATGATGCTCTTCACATTGAGGTTTTCATCCATAAACACAAGATCAAATGCATACTTATAGATGGTGGTGCTGGTCTCAATATCTATTCTCTATAGTTACTCAAACAATTGGGATACTCCAAGGATCAAGTCAACATTGATAAAAGTATTACAATCAAGGGGTATGATGATGCTAAACGCCAGTCAGAAGGGGTTATCCACTTGCCTATAAAAGTAGGCCCTGTCATGCTTGAAACTCGGTACCAAGTCCTTGACATTGAGTTACCTTATAACATTATCCTAGGATGCCCATGGATCCATGCCATGAAAGCTGTTCTCTCAACATACCATCAGTCTCTCAAGTTCCCATTCAATGGTACGGAAATCACTATCCTAGGAGACCCTAATCCTTTTGAATTCTGCTGTGTCTTCCAAGGTAGTTATAAGAATTGCAACCAAGTGCCCAATAATGACAAAGCCCTTGAATCCCCACTTATATTAACCCTGGAAATATGACAAAAGCCACTGCAAGTGAACCCAATCCTCATCCTATTCCTAAAATCAAAGATCACATCCATGATATTGGCTTTGGAGAATATGATATCTCAAAATCTTGTTGTGTAGGGCCGATGCCTTTATCCCCTTAATCCTACGGCCAACCGCCCATTGCCAAAGTAACTAAGAAAGCAGCAATTACTCCCCCAGCATCTCTAACTCAATTTCAATAGGGAAAATTATTGGCCGAGGAAACTATTGAAGACATCTCTTCTTGGCTCTATAAGGAGAAAGAACCGGTCACAATACTAGTCAAGCAATATGGCAATGGCTTAAGGATAGTCAAAAACATGGGTTATAAAGGCAAAGGTGGCCTTGGGAAATAGAATCAGGGAACAATGGAACCCATTATTTTGACAAAGAAACTAGATAAAAAGGGGTTAGGATTTGGTAGGAAGGTAGCATGCGCCTTGGACATCGAGGGTATCCTCGACAAGGTGGCAGAAACTTTTCCTGCCAATTCGACGTCTAATGAGGATACCATCGATGACTCTTCCCTCCATATGACTAGCCTATTTACAGAATCCTCCATTTTCATGGTATCATCTGTATCCTTAACATCCACCACCAGCACCCAGATTGTAACACTTGTCTATCCTAAACTTATCGATTGGGACCAACAAGAGGCCCCCATACTAGATATTTTTTTTAGAATGACAAAGCTATTGCTGAGTTCATCAGACTCCGGGATGGTATCCCTCTTAGAGATCACAAAGTTGGTTTTGTAATGGAACTAGAAAAGAATGCTTATTTTGGTGAGAATGCCAAATCCTCCAGTCGCAAAAGTAAAAATAAAGAAAGATCTCTAGGTGAAAACCACACCGTGGAACCTCCTGATCACAAAATAGTAAAAATAAAGGACGTATCCAAAGGTGAAAACCCAATTGTGGCACCTGAGGATGGAGGATTTGACCTTCCCCTCCCATCTAAATATCAAGAGAAATTAGCTCTCCTAGTGGAAGATTCTACAAAGATAAATCTTGGCACAGAGCAAAATTTGAAGACCACATTCCTTGCAGCATCATTATTAGAACAAGAACACAAGAATCTCACCAACTTATTTTTGTAGAGAACCATCAATTTTGCATGGACCTATGCTGATATGCTAGGGTTAGACCCTAAGCTAGTAGTTCACTATCTCATAGTTGATCCAATAGTTAAACCCATCAAGCAAAAGCTAAGGAAGATGCATCCACAGATAGCTCTCTTGGTGAAAGTGGAAATACAGAAGTTGCTAGATAACAAAATTCATCAAGCGTATTGATTATTTAGAATGGGTATCAAACATTATACCTGTGTCTAAACC
The DNA here is from genome assembly GCA_027924645.1 of Cunninghamia lanceolata. Taxonomy (NCBI): domain Eukaryota; kingdom Viridiplantae; phylum Streptophyta; class Pinopsida; order Cupressales; family Cupressaceae; genus Cunninghamia; species Cunninghamia lanceolata. The sequence continues at coordinate 2,221,483 of BSBN01000918.1, read as the reverse complement.
AAATGGGGGCATCCTCATGTGTACTGACTTCAGAGATCTTAACAAAGCATGTCCCAAAGATGACTTCTCACTGCCAAACATCGATCTCATAGTAGACTCAACTGCTGGTCATGAAATGCTTTCTCTAATGGATAGATTTTTTGGCTACAATCAAATAATGATAGCGGAAGAAGATCAACATAAAACTACTTTCACTTGTCCTTGGGGTAACTATTATTGGTGTGTCATGCCATTTGGTCTAAAGAATGCAGGGGCAACCTATCGGAGAGCAATGACAGTGATATTCTACGATCTCTTTCAACACATCATGGAGGACTATGTGGATGATATACTAGCAATATCTTCTAGGGCAGATCAAATACAAGTTCTAGGACAAATCTTTGATAGGCTCAAGAAATACCAAGTGAGACTCAATCCAAAGAAGTGTGTCTTCAGGGTAACATCAAGAAAACTATTGGGATACATTGTATCTCATAGAGGCATCGAAGTAGATCCAGTAAAATTCAAGGCTATAGTGGAGATGCCTCCACCAAAGAATCTAAAAGCATTAAGGAGTCTTCAAGAAAGGTTACAGTCTATTAGGCATTTCATCTCATTGCTAGTAGATAAATGCCAACCATTTCAACGCTTACTCCGAAAGGATGTCTCATTTCGATGGGATGATAAGTGTCAAGCAACATTTGATAAGCTCAAAGAATATCTAGCTACACCTCCTATCTTGGTACCACCAGTCGCCGATAGACCTTTGATCTTGTACATCTCAACTACAACTACCGCCTTAGGGGCTCTTCTAGTACAGCATGATGAGTCTTGAAAAGAGCATGCAATCTATTATATCAGTCAAACCTTGGAGGGATATGAACTCAATTATTCACCTATGGAAAGAGCTTGTTTAGTAGTAGTGTTCGCTTCCCAAAAGTTGCAGCATTACATGCTAAACCAACACACAAATCTCATAGAAAAAAATGATCCATTGAAGTATCTACTAGCAAAAGAAGCTCTTACAGGAAGACTAGCTAAATGGGTCAAGATCCTTAGTGAATTTGACATAGAGAATGTGGATCAAAAAGCAATCAAGGGACAAGCCCTAGCAGATCAACTAGCAGAAGCACCCATGACAGATGTACATCCTATGGTATCTGACTTTCTAGATGAGAATCTCTTCACTCTTTCTACCTAAATAATGTGGAAGTTGTATTTTGATGGTTCCTACACACAGCATGGATCAGGGGCCAACATCTTATTCATCACACCTCAAAATGACTATATTCCAAAGTCATATCGGCTTGCATTTCCTTGCACCAATAACATAGCTGAGTATGAAGCACTCCTCATAGGTCTCCATATAGCAGTTCAATGGGACATCATAGAATTACAGGTATATGGAGACTCACAACTAGTCATTCGCCAGGTCATGGATGAATACCAAATAAAAGATGAAAAGTTGGTCCCCTACAAGCAACTAGTGGATGCCTACAAACCACATTTTTCTAGTATCACATTTGAGCAAATTCTAAGAGAGCATAACAAAGCAACAGATTCTATGGCTTCTGTGGGGTCACTTATAGACATGCCAGCAAACACACAGAAATGTGAATTCTTGATTGAGAATTTGTTGATACTAGCCGTTGATGTTCCAATTACTAAAATCATCTGTGAACTTGTTGGTCCCAACTCCCCATGGTACGAAGATATCTATGACTACCTTAAAAATGGTACCTTTCCCATTGACCTATCCGCAACCCAATACAAAACCTTTATCCATCAATCCTCTCGTTACACCATTCTGGGTGATACACTTTATTGCTAGAGTCTTGATGGTATCCTCTTACGATGTCTTAATGCAGAAGAAGCTGAAGCTACCTTTCGAGACATACATGAAGGTGTCTGTGGTGCACATTCTACTAATCCTAATCTCACTAAGAAGATACTCCACACAGGGTATTACTGGCCTACAATAGAGCAAGATGCTTTACAGTTTGCTAAAAAATGTCTACAATGCTAGCAACATGGAGATTTGATTCACGTACTAGCTCATGAACTACAACCTGTGACAACTCCATTGTCTTTTTCTCAATGGGGTCTTGACTTTGTAGGACAAATCTACCCATTGTCATCTAATGGCCACAAATTTATCATTACCGCCACTGAGTACTTCAGAAAGTGGGTCGAAGCCATTCCCATGACCTATATCACCGGTAAGCAAATAGCCAAGTTTATCCTAAACTACCTCATTTGTTAGTATGGTATTCCCCAAGCCATTGTCACTGATAATGGGAGGCCATTCAAGAATCAAGATGTCTGTGCCTTATGCACACAATACAATATCTAGCATTGCTTTTCAACTCCCTACTATCTACAGAGTAACGGTCAAGCTGAGGCTTCCAACAAAACCATTCTCAAAATCCCCAAGAAAACAATCAATGAAGCTGGTCGTGATTGGCACTTACAACTCAATCCCGCCCTATGGGCCTACCGCACTAGTATCGGAACACCAACTGGTGCCACACCATATGCCTTTGTCTATGGCTCTAAAGCCATCCTACCTATAGAGGTTGAGATCCCATCCCTCAGAGTATCCATGCAGAATCTGATTTATGGAGAGGAGTATTGTACTTCTAGATTAGCTGAGCTATAATTACTAAATGAGAGGTGCCTTGTTGCTCTTAATCATCTCCATATATATCAAAACCACCTCTAACGTAATTACAAAAAAAATATCAAAGAAAGATGGTTTCAAGTTGGTGATCTTGTCTTAAAAGAAAATTGGAGAAATCAAGCAGATTGAGAAAAGAAGGGCAAGTTCGAGCCTAACTGGTTAGGCCCTGTTATTGTCATAGCAACATTTGGATCAGGAGCTTATATTTTAGCTACACTTGATGGCATTTCTCTAGATGAGCCTCTCAACAGTGTTCATCTCAAGAAGTTTTATGCCTGATCCTCAGAGTATCAAAAAAAAAAATTATCCTTCCTCTGGTGTGAAAACTTGGCAAACAGGTGCCTTGGATAAGTGCCATAGTGAAAACCTGGCAAACAGGCGCTGTGTAGAGTCAGCATCCATCATATATCGAGTCATGTTCATTCCATATCCATTTCACAACAAACTTCATCCATCCATCCATAATAAAACCATTGACCTTGTTTGCATTTCCATCTCCCTATCTAGAATAACTTAGAAATTTGTCAATGTCCATCGTCATCATCCCACGTCTTGATCTATGTCCACAGTTATCACTGTCTTGTCCTAGGTCAAACTTTCTATGTCTTCTCCATCAGTCATTCATGCAAACACCTCTACCAGAATGGGGCAACTCTTTCCTCTACCTAGGTCTTGGAATGGTTCCTTGTTCGCGGTTCATCACCAAGTACACGACAACACTTTTCCTACATCATCACACCAACCAGAATTACATATTATCTCATTTCAATCTTAAGGTACCTTGATCCCATGGATATGGGTATGTAGCTAGCCTAACATACGAAGGAAGTATCTAGTACTCAGGTACATAAGATCTCATCATTTCTCCAACCCAAACTCAAGCACCTTGAACCCACTCATCACTCTACCCAGAACTACATATTATCATTTTTCATCTTAAATCGTAATGTGCCTTGATCCCGTGGATATAGGGTATGTAGGCAGTCTAGAATACGAAGGATATATCCAGTACTTAGGCACATGCGATTCATCATTCTTCACCCATTTCAATCCATTGACATGTCATCTTTCTAGTCTTCCATTTGTCAAAATCCATTCACCTCAACTTGACTAACTCAAGCAGCAAAACAACAAACAAACGCATCCTTTCAAAGGAAAAGTCCTTAAACAAACCTAAAGCAAAGAAACTTACTCACAGAGTCGTATACTATCCTACATATCGATTGCCGACATTAGCTAAATCAATCTCAAACCACGCAACAGATCAACAAACTTGTCTTATACAGAATGTTCCATGATTGAGACCAACACACGTGTCTCATACAACATGTGGCTTTTCCTAAAACAAGCCATTATCTTTTCAGCAGATAACACCCTTTAATGGACACATCTCTCCTACGATAGGGCTATTATCTTTCCTATCAAATCTATCCTGAACAACCTCTTTGGCAAGAGAATATGTTGACTGTATGTTTACTTTATAAGTTAGTCAATTTACTTTTTGGTTTATCTGTTGCTCCTTTTCCAAGACCTATTCAATACTACCTTGATTTATCTATAATCTTGGTATGTTGCGATGCAGTATGGATTGGGGGCATAGTCATTGCTTTTGTGTGCCGTCTTTGAGGAATGGTCTTTAGTATCTTTCTTAGCAGCATATTTATCTTGTGTGTGTTACGTCCTAGCATCTTACATATTAATATTCTTCTTGCATTTATGTATTGAAGTCTATTTTATGTTCAAAACTATGGCTCATTCACATGAACAACAAGGTCATATTATGTCTAAAGGGATCTAAGATCAAATCGCTTGCTTGCAGAGTCAATGTCCACGCACTCAGATATCACAACACCTTGGTCTTTTATACCCTAGTAGCAAACTATCCATGTGCTACATCAAAAATAAGGATTTCTCTTTATAAACATTTGTGAAACTAATGCAACAAGCTCATTCACCCATCCATTTACCCATGGCCTTATATAGTTTTCCAGCAATGATCGATCAACAATCATTCTTCTATCTCCACTTTCTTCTACCTAACCTCGCCTATCTCTAACACAATCTTCTAGTCAAGCGTCAACCCAGTTCTTTTGTTGCCTCCCTGTTTTTCCTCTCGAGGGGGTATCTTATGTCAGCTACACAGGGGCAACTAGTTACACTAGGGCATAAAAAATTGTATCATGTCTTCAACAATTGTTTTCTTTGATGCAACGTTGTAAATTGTATCGTATCAAAGAGGGACAAAATGTAGACACCCTAAAAATGACCAAGTCGTCACATCACTTGCATTTCGTCAATTCTTCCAAATCACCTACATTTCAACATTAATTAAATAATCTAATTATTTAATTAATTTCATCAAATTCTTCCAAAACTTCAAAAATTTGACATTAATTAAGTAAATTCTCTTTATTTAATTAATTTAATTAAATTCTTTTTTATTGTTCCAAAATTAAATAATTTAATTATTTAATTAAATCATTATCCCCTTTTAAATTTCAAGTCTACATTATTTAAATAAATCCAATTATTTAATTAATTCATCACAAATCCTCTTATCTACAATTAAATAATTTACATTATTTAATTAAATCAATTATTCTTCTAAATTTAAATAAATCACGCAAATTTATTTAAATTATCGCAATCCTCTAAAATAAATAAAATCAAGTATTTTATTTATAATCTTCTATGTCCTCTAATCTTGCATAAACAATTAAATAAATTATTTTATTTAATTTACTTTTTCCTCTAAAAATAAATCTTCTAAAAATAAAATATAATCACATATTTTATTTATCCTTCATCATACAAAATAAATTAAATCAATTTATTTGTTTAATTTATTTAAATCTTCATATCTTATCTATTCTTCAAAATCATGCACAATCAATTAAATAAATTTATTTATTACGCTGAGAGGCATTCTACACTCACCGCAAGGGCTGAAAGATTCAGATTCCCGTAAACAATTAAGATTCAGATTCCCATGTAAACAAAATTCATAAAATCTGTAAATAAATAAATTTGTGGAAGCCAAATGGATAGAAAAATAGAAAAACTTGGGCAGTTATGGAGTGAAATCTTTATCACATTAAACAATAAATAAATAAATTTGTGAAAGCCAAATGGATAGAAAAATAGAAAAACTTTGGTAGCTATGAAGTGAAATCTTTATTATATTTGAAGAATATGAAAAGTCTCGTAGCATAGTCTCTTTAAATTAACTCATGTGAGCATATCAAATATTCTAATTGCAAGTAATTTATAAATGCTAACAAATTGGAAGATATCTCTCGTTGTATTGTAGATATATTTTTTAAATATAAATATACCAGTTTAATTTCAATTAACTTCCAATTCCTCCTAAAATATCTTGTTAACTCATGTACACAATTAGTCTTATTTTTAGAACTCTAAAAAAGATAAAATTACAAGCTCTTCGACTTGACATCATTTTTGCTTGGATTTGAGACAATCAATTTTTCACCTTTTCGAACCCCTGATTCCCCTGTTTGACTGAACCTTTGACTGCACATAACTTCTGCATACGAACTCCTTTTTCAGCTCGTTCAAGTTGCATTAGAATTGTGTTAGCGAGCTCTTTCCAATGATGCTGATTCCATCAGGTTCTGAGACTGCAAGATTTTTAGGTCTTCTGGATCCACCTAGATCATTCCTCCCCACTAGGCGTTCAAACCACCTGACCCCCTTTTATAGGGATTTGTTTCTATTATCAATATTTAAATAGAAAGGAGGCCCGTATATATAGCAAAGAAAGTCACTTGGTATATTGGTGGAGAGTGAAAATAGCAAGCAGGAGGTCAAGGGTTCGAACCCCACAAACCAACCTTTTAACAAGTAAATCACCACATGTGCCACGTGGCACCCAATCATTGGGCCATGTGGCATTCACTCATTCGTCCGTCAATGACACGTGTCATACTAGATTGGTCCACATCTTCACACCTGCCACGTCATTTGTTGAGTCAGATGCCGCCATTTGCCACGTGTCAACATCTGGACCTGTCACGCCAACAATTGCCACTATGTCTGCCATGTCAGCATAATGACATCATCATTGTACTATCTAGTCAGCATGGTCAACATTCAACTTTGACCGGCCATATCTTGCTCGTACGAGCTCTGATCAAGGCGAACCAAGCGGCGTCGGAATCATGGCGACGAGACCTTCGAATTGGCATCATTTTTTCCTTGGATCTAAGAAAATATTTTTTTTACCTTTTTGAATGCATGACTCGCCTATTTGACCGAACCTCTAACTGTACATAACTTCTGCATACGAACTCCTTTTGAGGCTGTTCAAGTTGCGTCAGGATCGTGCCAACAACCTCTTTCCAACGACGCTGATTCCATCAGCTTCTGAGACTGCAAAATTTTTAGGTCTTCTGGATCCATTTAGATCATTCCTTCCCACTGGGGGTTCAAACCACCTGACGCCCTTTTATAGGGATTTGTTTCTATTATCATTATTTAAATAGAAAGGAAGCATGTATATGTAGTAAAAAAAGCTACTTGGTATATTGGTGGAGAGTGAAAATAGCAAGGATCGACCCCACAAACCAACCTTTTAACAATCAAACCATCACATGTACCATGTGGCACCCAATCATTAGGCCACATGGCATTACCTCATTTGTCCGTCAGTGACACGTGTCACACTGGATCGGTCCACATCTTCAGACCCACCATGTCATCTACTGACACAGATGCCGCCATCTGCCACGTGTCAACCTCTAAACCTACCATGTCAACTACTGGCAAGTGCTACGTCTGCCATGTCAGCATGCTGATATCATCATTGTACTGTCTAGTCGATATGATCAACACTCAAATTTGACCAGCTATATCTTGCTCGTACGAGCTCCGATCGAGGCGAAATGAGTGGCATCGAAATCGTGACAATGAGCTCTTCGACTTAGCATCATTTTTTTCTTGGATTTGAGACAATCAATTTTTACCTTTTTGAACGCATGATTTACCTGTTTGATCGAACTTTTGACTACACATAAATTTTGCATACGAACTCCTTTTCAGCCTATTCAAGTTACGTTAGGATCGTGTCAGTGACCTCTTTCCAATGATGCTGATTTCATTGGTTCTGAGACTATAAAATTTTTAAGTCCTTCTGTATCCATTTAGATCATTATTCCTCACTACGGGTTCAAACCACCTGACCCCCTTTTATAGGGATTCGTTCCTATTATCATTCTTTAAATAGAAAGGAGGCCCGTATATGTAGCAAAGAAAACCGCTTGGTATATTGGTAGAAAGTTAAAATAGCAAGCAGGAGGTTAGGGGTTCGACCCTCACAAACCAACCTTTTAACAATCAAACCGCCACATGTGCCACATGACACCCAATCATTGGGCCACGTGGCATTACTTCATTCGTCCGTCAGTGACACGTGTCACGCTGGATTGGTCCACATCTTAAGACCTGCCACGTCATCTGCTGACTTAGATGCCGCCATTTGCCACGTGGCAAACTCTGGACCTACCACGTCAACAACTGCCACTATGTCTGGCATGTCAGCATGCTGACATCATCATTGTATTGTCTAGTCAGCATAGACAACCCTCAACTTTGACCGGTCATATCTTGCTCGTATGAGCTCCGATCGAGGTGAAACGAGCGGAGTCAAAATCATGATGACGAGCTCTTTGACTTGGCATCATTTTTGCTTGGATTTGAGACTATCAAATTTTCACCTTTTTGAATGCTTGATTTACTTGTTTGACCGAACCTTTGACTGCACATAACTTCTGCATACGAACTCCTTTTGAGTCCATTCGAGTTGCGTTAAGATCGTGTCAACAACCTCTTTCCAATGATGTTGATTTCGTCATATTCTCAGATTGCAAATTTTTTTGATCTTCTGGATCCACCTGGATCATTCCTCCCTACTTGGGGTTCAAACCACCCAACCCCCTTTTATATAGATTCGTTTCTATTATCATTCTTTAAATAGAAAAGAGTCTCGTCTATGTAGCAAAGAAAGCCACTTGGTATATTGGTGGAGAGTGAAAATAGCAAGTAGGAGGTCAGCGGTTCAGCCCCCACAAACTAACTTTTTAACAATCAAACCGCCACATGTACCACATGGCACTCAATCATTCGGCCACGTAGCATTACATCATTCATCTGTCAGTGACATGTGTCACAATGGATTGGTCCACATCATCAGACTTGCCACTTTATCTGATGACTTAGATGGTGCCATCTGCCATGTGTCAACCTCTAGACATGCCACGTCAACAAATGCCACTATGTCTGACATGTCAGCATGCTGACATCATCATTTTATTGTCTAGTCAGCATGGTCAACCCTCAACTTTGATTGGCCATATCTTGCTCGTACGAGCTCCGATCGAGGTGAAACGAGTAGTGTCAGCATCGTGGCCACGAGCTCTTTGACTTGACATCATTTTTCCTCATATTTGAGACAATCATTTTTTCACCTTTTTGAATACCTGATTCACCTGTTTGACCAAACCTTTGACTGCACATAACTTCTGCATACGAACTCCTTTTGAGCCCGTTCAAGTTGCGTTAGGATCATGTTAACGACCTTTTCCCAATGATGCTGATTCCGTCAGGTTTTCAGACTGCAAAATTTTTTGTTCTTCTGTATCCACCTAGATCATTGCTCCCCACTGGGGGTTCAAACCACCTGACCCCCTTTTATACGGATTCGTTTCTATTATCATTCATTAAATAGAAAGGAGGCTCGTATATGTAGCAAAGAAAGCCGCTTGGTATATTGGTAGAGAGTGAAGAATGCAAGTAGGAGGTCAGGGGTTGAACCCCCACAAACTAACATTTTAACAATCAAACCGACACATGTGCCACGTGGCACCCAATCATTGGGCCACTTGGCATTACCTCATTCATTCGTTAGTGACACGTGTCACGCTGGATTAGTCCACATTTTCAGACATGCCATGACATCTGCTGACTCAGATAATGCCATCTGCCACGTGTCAAACTTTGGATCTGCCATGTCAACAACTACCACTGTCTGCCATGTCAACATGCTGACATCATCATTGTACTATCTAATCGGCATGGTCAACCCTCAACTTTGACCAGACATATCTTACTCGTACGACCTCTGATCGAGGCAAAATGAGCGATGTCAGAATGGTGACGACGAGCTCTTCGACTTGGCATCATTCTTTTTTGGATTTGAGACAATCAATTTTTCACCTTTTCAAACGCCTGATTCACTTGTTTGACCAAACCTTTGACTGCACATAACTTTTGCATACGAACTCCTTTTGAGCCCGTTCAAGTTGTGTTAGGATCATGTCAGCGACCTCTTTCCAATGATGTTGATTCTGTTAGGTTCTGTGACTGCAAGATTTTTATGTCTTCGGGATCCACCTAGATCATTCCTCCCCACTGGGGGTTCAAGCCACCAGACCCCCTTTTATAAGGATTTGCTTCTATTATTATTCTTTAAATAGCAAGGAGGCATGTATATGTAGCAATGAAAGGTGCTTGATATATTGGTGGAGAGTAAAAATAGGAAGTAGGAGGTTAGGGGTTCGACCCCCACAAAACAACCTTTTAACAAGCAAATCACCACATGTGCCACGTGGTACCCAATCATTGGGCCACGTGGCACTCTCTCATTCGTTTGTCAGTGACACGTGTCACGCTAGATTGGTCCACATCTTCAGACCTGCCACGTCATTTGTTTAGTCAGATGCCACCATCTGCCACCTGTTAACATTTGGACCTGCCACGCCAACAATTGCCACTGTGTCTGCCATTGTGAGCATGATGACGTCATCATTGTACTGTCTAGTTAGCATGGTCAACCCTCTACTTTGACTGGCCATATCTTGCTCGTACGAGCTTCGATGAAGGCGAAACGTCAGAATCGTGGCGACAAGCTCTTCGACTTGGCATCATTTTTGCTTGGATTTGAGACAATAAACTTTTCACCTTTTTGAACCCATGATTCACCTGTCTGTCTAAACGTTTGACTGCACATAACTTCTGCATACTATCTCCTTTTAAGTTTGTTCAAGTTGCGTCAGGATCGTGCGAGTGACCTCTTTCCAACGACACTGATTCCATCAGGTTCTGAGACTATAAATTTTTTAGGTCTTCTAGATCCATTTAGATCATTCCTTCCTAGTAGAGGTTCAAACCACCCAACCTTTTAACAATCAAATTGCCACTTGTGCCACGTGGCACCCAATCATTATGCCACATGGCATTACCTCATTTGTCTGTCAGTGACACGTGTCACACTGGATTGGTCCACATCTTCAGACCTGCCACGTCATCTGCTAACACAGATGCCACCATCTACTACATGTTAACCTCTAGACCTACCACGTCAACAACTGCCACTGTGTCTGCCATGTCAGCATATTGATGTCATCATTGTACTATCTAGTCATTATGGTCAACCCTCAACTTTGACTTGCCATATCTTGTGTCAGGATCATGTCATCGACCTCTTTCCAATGATGCTGATTCTGTCAAGTTGTGAGACTACAAAATTTTTAGTTTTTCTGTATCCATCTGGATGATTATTCCCCACTGGGGGTTCAAACCACCCGACCCCCTTCTATAGGAATTCGTTTCTATTATCATTCTTTAAATAGATAGGAGGCCCACATATATAGCAAAGAAAACTGCTTGGTATATTGGTGGAGAGTGAAAATAGCAAGCAGGAGGTTAGGGGTTCGACCCCCACAAACGAACATTTTAACAAGTAAATCGCCACATTTGCCAAGTGGCCCCCAATCATTGGGCCACGTGGCATTCACTTATTCATCCGTCAGTGACACGTGTCACACTGGATTGGTCCACATCTTCAGACCTGCCACATCATTTGTTGAGTTAGATGCCACCACTTGCCATGTGTCAACATCTGGACCTGTCACGCCAACAATTACCACTATGTCTGCCATGTCAGTATGATGACGTCATCATTGTACTATCTAGTCAGCATGGTCAACCTTCAACTTTGACCGACCATATCTTGCTCGTACAAGCTCCGATCAAGGCGAAACGAGTGGCATCGAAATCATGGCGATGAGCTCTTTGAATTGGCATCATTTTTGCTTGGATTTGAGAAAATATTTTTTTTACCTTTTTGAATGCATGATTCCCCTTTTTGACCGAACCTTTAACTGCACATAACTTCTGCATATGAACTCATTTTGAGCCTATTCAAGTTGCGTCAGGATCGTGTGAGCGAGCTCTTTCCATCGATGCTGATTCCGTCAGGTTCTGAGACTGCAAAATTTTAGGTCTTCTAGATCTATTTAGATCATTCCTTCCCACTGGGGGTTCAAACCACTCAACCCCCTTTTATAGGGATTCGTTTATATTATCATTTTTTAAAAAGAAAGGAAGCCTATATATGTAGCAAAAAAAGTTGCTTGGTATATTGGTGGAGAGTGAAAATAGCAAGGTTCGACCCCACAAACCAACTATTAACAATCAAACCACCACATGTGCCACGTGGCACCCAATCCTTAGGCCAAATGGCATTACCTCATTTGTCCTTCAGTGACATGTGTCACGCTGGATTGGTCCACATCTTCAGGCCTGTCATGTCATCTAATGACTTAGATGTTGCCATCTGCCACATGTCAACCTCTGGACCTACCACATCAACTACTAGCAAGTGCTGTGTCTGCCATGTCAGCATGCTGATATCATTATTGTACTGTCTAGTCGACATGGTCAACCCTCAACTTTGACCGGCTATATCTTGCTTGTACGAGCTCCGATCAAGGCGTAATGAGCGGCGTCAAAATCATGATGACGAGCTCTTTGACTTGGCATCATTTTTGTTTGGATTTGAGACAATCAATTTTCACCTTTTTGAACGCATGATTTGCTTATTTGACCGAACCTTTGATTGCACATAATTTCTACATATGAACTCCTTTTGAGCCCACTCAAGTTGCGTCAGGTTCGTGTCAACGACCTCTTTCCAATGATGCTGATTCCATCAAGTTCTGGGACTGTAAATTTTTTTAGTCTTTCTGTATCCATCTAGATCATTATTCCCCACTGAGGGTTCAAACCACTTGACCCCCTTTTATATGGATTCGTTTCTATTATCATTCTTTAAATAGAAAGGAGTGCCGTATATGTAGTAAAGAAAGCCGCTTGGTATATTGGTGGAGAGTGAAAATAGCAAGCAGGAGGTCAGGGGTTCGACACCCACAAACCAACCTTTTAACAATCAAATTGCCACATGTGCCACGTGGCACCCAATCATTGGGCCACGTGACATTACCTCATTTATCCGTTAGTGACACGTGGCACGTTGGATTGGTCCACATCTTCAGACCTGCCATGTCATCTGCTGACTTAGATACCGCCATCTGCCACGTGTCAAACTCTGGACCTACAACATCAACAACTGCCACTATGTCTGGCATGTCAGCATGTTGACGTCATCATTGTACTGTCTAGTCAAGATGGTCAACCCTCAACTTTGACAGGCCATATCTTGCTCCTATGAGCTCCAATCGAGGTGAAACAAGTGGAGTCAAAATTGTGATGAAGAGCTCTTCGACTTGGAATTATTTTTGCTAGGATATGAGACAATCAAATTTTCACCTTTTTGAACGCCTGATTTGCCTGTTTGACCAAACCTTTTACTGCACATAACTTCTGCATATGAACTCCTTTTGAGCCCATTCAAGTTGTGTTAGGATCGTGTCAGCAACCTCTTTCCAATGACACTGATTTCATCATATTCTCAAACTGCAAAATTTTTTAGTCTTCCGGATCCACCTGGATCATTCCTCCCTACTTGGGGTTCAAACCACCCGACTCCCTTTTATATGGATTCGTTTCTATTATCATTCTTTAAATAGAAAGGAGGCCCGTATACGTAGCAAAGAAATCCGCTCGGTATATTGGTGGAGACTGAAAAAAGTAAGCAGGAGGTCAGGGGTTCGACCCCCACAAGCCAACCTTTTAACAATCAAACCGACACATGTGCCACATGGCACCCAATCATTGGCCCATGTGGCATTACCTCATTCATCCGTTAGTGAGACTTGTTAGGCTGGATTGGTCCACATCTTCAGACATGCCACGTCATCTGCTGACTCAGATGCCGCCATCTGCCACATGTCAACTTTGGATTTGGCATGTCAACAACTGCCACTATTTCTGCCATGTCAGCATGCTGACATCATCATTGTACTATCTAATCGGCATGGTCAACCCTCAACTTTGACCAGACATATCTTACTCGTACGAGCTCTAATCGAGGTGAAACGATTAACATTAGAATGGTGGCGACGAGCTTTTCGACTTGGCATCATTTTTTCTTGGATTTGAGACAATCAATTTTTCACCTTTTCAAACACCTGATTCCCCTATTTGACCAAACATTTGACTTCACATAACTTCTACATACGAACTCCTTTTGAGCCCGTTCAAGTTGCGTTAGGATCATGTCAGCAAACTCTTTCCAATGATGTTAATTCCGTTAGGTTCTGAGACTGCAAGATTTTTAGGTCTTCTGGATCCACCTAGATCATTCCTCCCTACTAGGGGTTCAAGCCACCTGACCCCATTTTATAAGGATTTATTTGTAATATTATTATTTAAATAGAAAGGAGGCTCGTATATGTAGCAATGAAAGGCGCTTGGTATATTGGTGGAGAGTGAAAATAGGAAGCAGGAGGTCAGGGGTTTGACTCCCACAAAACAACCTTTTAACAAGCAAATGCCACATGGCATTCTCTCATTTGTTTGTCAGTGACACGTGTCATGTTGGATTGGTCCACATCTTCAGACCTACCACGTCATCTATTGAGTCAGATGCCACCATCTGCCACCTGTCAACATTTGGACCTACCATGCCAACAACTGTCACTGTGTCTGCCAATGTGAACATGATGACGTCCTCATTATACTGTCTAGTTAGCATGGTCAACCCTCGACTTTGACTGGCCATATCTTGCTCATACGAGCTTCGATTAAGGTGAAACGTCAGAATCATGGCGACGAGGTCTTCAACTTGGCATCATTCTTGCTTGGATTTGAGACATGAAAATTTTCACCTTTTTGAATGCATGATTCGCATGTCTACCCGAACATTTGACCGCATGTAACTTATGCATACTAACTCCTTTTGAGCCCGTTCAAGTTGCATCAGGATCATGCCAGTGACCTCTTTCCAATGACGTTGATTTCGTCAGGTTCTAAGACTGCAAAATTTTTAGGTCTTCTAGATCCATTTAGATCATTCCTTTCCACTGGGGGTTCAAACCACCCGACCCCCTTTTATAGGGATTCGTTTATATTATCATTCTTTAAATAGAAAGGAAGCCCATATATGTATCAAAGAAAGCCGCTTGGTATATTGGTGGAAAGTGAAAATAGCAAGGTTTGACCCTATAAACCAACCTTTTAACAATCAAACTGCCACATGTGCCACGTCGCACCGAATCATTAGGCCACATGGCATTACCTCATTCGTCTATCAATGACAAGTGTCACACTAGATTGGTTCACATCTTCAGACTTGCCACATCATGTGCTGACTCAGATGCTGCCATCTACCATGTGTCAACCTCTGGACCTACCACGTCAACAACTGGCACTGTGTCTGCCATGTGAGCATGCTGATGTCATCATTTTACTGTTTAGTCGACATGGTCAACTCTCAACTTTGACTTGTCATATCTTGCGTCAGGATCGTGTCAACGACCTCTTTCCAATGATGCTGATTTCGTCAGGTTCTAAGACTACAAAATTTTTAGTTCTCTTGTATCCATCTGGATCATTATTCCCCACTGGGGGTTCAAACCACCTGACCCTCTTTTATAGGGATTCGTTTCTATTATCATTCCTTAAATAGAAAGGAGGCCCGTATATATAGCAAAGTAAGCCCCTTGGTATATTGGTGGAGAGTGAAAATAGCAAGCAGAGGTCAGGGGTTCGACCCCCACAAACCAACCTTTTAACAAGTAAGTTGCCACATGTGCCACGTGGCACGCAATCATTGGGCCACGTGGCATTCACTCATTCATCTGTCAGTGAAACGTATCATGTTGGATTGGTCCACATCTTTAGACCTGCGACGTCATCTATTGAGTTAGATGCCGCCATTTGCCACGTATCAACATCTGGACTTGTCATGCCAACAATTGCCACTATGTCTGCCATGCTAGCATGATGACATCATCATTGTACTATCTAGTCAGCATGGTCAATCTTCAACTTTCACCAGCCATATCTTGCTCGTACGAGCTCTGATCAAGGCGAAACGAGTGACGTCGGTATCATGGCGATGAGCTCTTCAAATTGGCATCATTTTTACTTGGATTTGAGAGAATAATTTTTTTACCTTTTTGAATGTATGATTCGCCTATTGACCGAACCTCTGACTGCACATAACTTCTGCATACGAACTCATTTTGAGCCTGTTCAAGTTGCTTCAGAATCGTGCCAGCGACCTCTTTCCAATGACGCTAATTCTGTCAAGGTCTGAGATTTGCAAAATTGTTAGGTCTTCTGGATCCATTTAGATCATTCCTTCCCACTGGGGGTTCAAACCACCCGACCCCCTTTTATAGGGATTTGTTTCTATTATCATTCTTTAAATAGAAAGGAAGCCTATATGTAGCCAAAAAAGTCATTTGGTATGTTGGTGGAGAGTGAAAATAGCAAGGTTTGACCCCAAAAACCAACCTTTTAACAATCAAACCGGCACATGTGCCACGTGGCACCCAATCATTAGGCCACATGGCATTACCTCATTCGTCTGTCAGTGACACGTGTCACGCTGGATTGGTCCACATCTTCAGACCTGCCATGTTATCTACTGACTCAGATGTCGCCATCTACCACGTGTCAACCTCTCGACCTACCACGTCAACTATTAGCAAGTGTTGTGTCTGCCATGTCAGCATGCTGATATCATCATTGTACTTTCTAGTCGACATGGTCAACCCTCAACTTTGACCGACTATATCTTACTCATACGAGCTCTGATCGAGACTAAATGAGCAGCGTCAAAATCATGACGACGAGCTCTTCGACTTGGCATCATTTTTACTTGGATTTGAGGCAATCAATTTTCACCTTTTTAAACGCATGATTTGTCTATTTGACCAAACCTTTGACTGCACATAACTTCTACATACGAACTCCTTTTGAGCCCATTCAATTTTTGTCAGGATCGTGTCAGCGACCTTTTTCCAATGATACTGATTCCATCAGGTTCTGAGACTGTAAATTTTTTTAGTCCTTCTGTATCCATCTAGATCATTATTCCCCACTGGGGGTTTAAACCACGTGACCCCCTTTTATAGGGATTCGTTTCTATTATCATTCTTTAAATAGAAAGGAGGCCCCTCTATATAGCAAAGCAAGCCACTTGGTATATTGGTGGAGAGTGAAAATAGCAAGCAGGAGGTCAGGGGTTCGACCACCAAAAACCAACCTTTTAACAAGTAAATTGTCACATGTGCCACGTGGCACCCAATCATTGGACCACGTGGCGTTCTCTCATTCATCCGTCAATGACATGTGTCATGTTGGATTGGTCCACATCTTCATATCTACCACGTCATCTGTTGAGTCAGATGCTACCATTTGCCACGTGTCAACATCTGGACCTGTCATGCCAAGAATTGCCACTATGTCTGTCATGTCAGCATGATGACGTCATCATTGTACTGTCTCGTCTGCATGGTCAACCTTCAACTTTGACCAGCCATATTTTGTTCATACGAGCTCTGATGAAGGCGAAACGAGCGGCGTCGGAATCATGGTGATGAGCTCTTCGAATTGGCATCATTTTTACTTGGATTTGAGAGAATATTTTTTTTACATTTTTGAATGCATGATTTCCCTGTTTGACCAAACCTCTGACTACACATAACTTCTGCATACGAACTCCTTTTGAGCCTGTTCAAGTTACGTCAGGATCGTGCCAGCGACCTCTTTCCAACGACACTGATTCCGTATATTGGTGGAGAGTGAAAATAGCAAGGTTCGACCCCACAAACCAACTTTTTAAGAATCAAACCGCCACATGTGCCACGTGGCACCCAATCATTAGGCCACATGGCATTACCTCATTCGTCCGGCAGTGACACATGTCACGCTAGATTGCTCCACATTTTTAGACCTGCCATGTCATCTACTGACTTAGATGCCGCCATCTGCCACGTGTCAACCTCTGGACCTACCACATCAACTACTGGCAAGTGATGTGTCTGTCATGTCAGCATGCTGATATCATCATTGTACTATCTAGTTGACATGGTCAACCCTCAACTTTGATCGGCTATATCTTGCTCGTACGAGCTTCGATCGAGGCGAAACAAGCAGTGTCAAAATTATGGTGTCGAGCTCTTCGACTTGGCATCATTTTTTCTTGGATTTGAGTCAATCAATTTTCAACTTTTTAATCGCATGATTTGCCTGTCTGACCGAACATTTGACTACACATAACTTCTACATACGAACTCCTTTTGAGCCCATTCAAGTTGTGACAGGATCGTTATTCCCCACTAGGGGTTAAAACCATTTGACCCCCTTTTATAAGGATTCGTTTCTATTATCATTCTTTAAATAGAAAGGAGGCACGTATATGTAGCAAAGAAAGCCGCTTGGTATATTGGTGGAGTGTGAAAATAGCAAGCAGGAGGTCAGGGGTTCGACCCCCACAAACCAACCTTTTAACAATCAAACTGCCACATGTGCCAAATGACACCCAATCATTGGGCCAAGTGGCATTACCTCATTCGTTCGTCAGTGACACGTGTATCGATGGATTGGTCCACATCTTCAGACCTGCCATGTCATCTGCTGACTCAGATGCCGCCATCTGCCACGTGTCAAACTCTAGACCTACCCGTCAACAACTGCCACTATGTCTGGCATGTCAGCATGCTGACATAATCATTATACTATCTAGTCAGCATGGTCAACCCTCAACATTGACCAGCCATATATTGCTCGTATGAGCTCCGATCGAGGTGAAACGAGCGGAGTCAAAATCGTGACAACGAGCTCTTCAACTTGGCATCATTTTTGCTTGGATTTGAGACAATCAATTTTTCACTTTTTTGAATGTCTGATTCGCCTATTTGACTGAACCTTTGACTGCACATAACTTCTGCATACTAACTGCTTATGAGCCCATTCGAGTTGCGTTAGGATCGTGTTAGCAACCTCTTTCCAATGATGTTGATTTCATCATATTCTCAGACTGCAATAATTTTCAGTCTTCTGGATCCACCTAGATCATTCCTCCCTACTTGGGGTTCAAACCACCCGACCCCTTTTATATGGATTCATTTCTATTATCATTCTTTAAATAGAAAGAAGGCCCGTCTATGTAGCAAAGAAAGCCGCTTGGTATATTAGTGGAGAGTGAAAATAACAAGTAGGAGGTCAATGGTTCGATCGCAACAAACCAATCATTGGGCCACGTAGCATTCAATCATTGGGCCACGTAGCATTACCTTATTCATTCGTCAGTGACACGTGTCACGATGGATTGGTCCACATCATCAGACCTGCCACTTTGTCTACTGACTCAGATGCCGCCATCTGCCATGTGTAAACCTCTGGACATGCCACGTAAAAAAATGCCACTATGTCTACCATGTCAGCGTGTTGACGTCATCATTGTATTGTCTAGTCAGCATGGTCAACCCTCAACTTTGATAGGCCATATCTTGCTCGTACAAGGTCCGATCGACGTGAAACAGGCGGCATCGGAATCGTGGCGACAAGCTCTTCGACTTGGCATCATTTTTATTCAGATTAGAGACAATCAATTTTTAACCTTTTTGAACACCTGATTCACTTGTTTGACCAAACCTTTGACTGCACATAACTTCTACAAACGAACTCCTTTTGAGCCCGTTCAAGTTTCATTAGGATCGTGTTAGCAACCTCTTTTCAATGACGTTGATTCTGTCAATTTCTAAGACTGCAATTTTTTTTGTTCTTTTGTATCCACCTGGTTCATTCCTCCCCACTGGGGGTTCAAACCACCCGACCCCCTTTTATAGGGATTTGTTTCTATTATCATACATTAAATAGAAAGGAGGACCGTATATGTAGCACAGAAAGCCGCTTGGTGTATTGGTGGAGAGTGAAAAAAGTAAGCAGGAGGTCAGGGGTTCTACCCCCACAAACCAACCTTTTAATAATCGAACCGACACATGTGCCATGTGGCATCCAATCATTGGGCCACGTGGCATTACCTTATTCATCCGTTAGTGACACATGTCACGCTGGATTGGTCCACATCTTAAGACATGGCACATCATCTACTGACTTAGATGCTGCCATCTGCCACGTGTCAAACTTTGGATCTGTCATGTCAACAACTACCACTATGTCTGCCATATCAGCATGCTGATGTCATCATTGTATTATCCAATCAGCATGGTCAACCCTCAACTTTGACCAGAGATATCTTACTCGTACGAGCTCTGATCAAGGCGAAACAAGCGACGTCAGAATGGTGGCGAGAAGCTCTTTGACTTGGCATCATTTTTTCTTAGATTTGAGACAATTAATTTTTCACCTTTTTGAACGCTGGATTCACCTGTTTGAGCAAACCTTTGACTACACAGAACTTCTGCATACGAACTCCTTTTGAGCCCGTTCAAGTTGCGTTAGGATCTTGTCAGCGAACTCTTTCCAATGATGTTGATTTCATTAGGTTATGAGACTACAAGATTTTTAAGTCTTCTAGATCCACCTAGATCATTCCTCCCCACTGGGGGTTCAATCCACCCAATCCCCTTTTATAAGGATTTGTTTCTATTATTATTTTTTAAATAGAAAGGAGGCCCATATATGTAGCAATGAAAGGTGCTTTGTATATTGGTCGAGAGTGAAAATAGGAAGTAGGAGGTCAGAGGTTCGACTCCCACAAATCAACCTTTTAACAAGCAAATCACCACATGTGCCACGTGGCACCCAATCATTGGGCCACGTGGCATTCTCTCATTCGTCTATTAGTGACACGTGTCACACTGGATTGGTCCACATCTTTAGACCTGCCACATCTTCTATTGAGTCAGATACCACCATCTGCCACGTGTCAACATCTGGACCTACCATGCCAACAACTGCCACTGTGTCTGCCATTGTGAGCATGATGATGTCATCATTGTATAGACTAGTTAGCATGGTCAACCCTTGACTTTGATCGGCCATATCTTGCTCGTACGAGCTTCGATCAAGGTGAAACATCAGAATCGTGGTGACGAGCTCTTCGACTTGGCATCATTCTTGCTTAGATTTGAGACAATAAAATTTTCACCTTTTTGAACGCATGATTCTCCTGTCTGACTGAACCTTTGATTGAAGTAGCATCAGGATCGTGCCTGTGACCTCTTTCCAATGACGCTGATTCTGTTAGGTTCTGAGACTGCAAAATTTTTAGGTCTTCTAGATCCATTTAGATCATTCCTTCCCATTGGGGGTTCAAACCACCTGACCCCTTTTATAGGGATTCATTTATATTATCATTCTTTAAATAGAAAGGAAGCCCATATATGTAGCAAAGAAAGCCGCTTGGTATATTGGTGGAAAGTGAAAATAACAAGGTTTGACCCCACAAACCAACCTTTTAACAATCAAACTGCCACATGGCACCCAATCATTAGGCCACATGGCATTACCTCATTTGTCTGTCAGTGACATGTGTCACACTGGATTGGTCCACATCTTCAAACCTGCCACATCATCTACTGACTCATATGCCTCCATCTACCACATGTCAACCTCTGGACCTACCACGTCAACAACTGCCACTATGTCTGCCATGTCAGCATGTTGATGTCATCATTGTACTGTCTAGTCGACATGGTCAACCCTCAACTTTGACTTGCCATATCTTGCGTCAGGATCGTGTCAGTGACCTCTTTCCAATGATGTTGATTCTGTCAGGTTCTGAGACTACAAAATTTTTAGTTCTTCTGTATCCATCTAGATCATTATTCTCCACTGGGGGTTCAAACCACAAAATAGAAAGGAGGCCCGTATATGTAGCAAAGAAAGCAGCTTGGTATATTGGTGGAGAGTGAAAATAGCAAGTAGGAGGTCAGGGGTTCAACCCCAAAAAACCAACCTTTTAACAATCAAATTGCCACATGTGCCATGTGGCACCCAATCATTGAGCCACGTGGCATTACCTCATCTTTTATCAGTGACATGTGTCGTTGAATTGGTCCACATCTTCAGACCTGCCACATCATCTGCTGACCTGTCACCATCTGCCACATGTCAAACTCTGGACCTACCACATCCACAACTTTTAATGTGTCTGCCATGTCAGCATGCTGACGTCATCATTGTACTGTCTAGTCAGCATGATCAACCCTCAAGTTTGACCGGCCATATCTTACTTGTACCAGCTCTGATCGAGGTGAAATGAGCGGCGTCAGAATGGTGACGATGAGCACTTCGACTTGGCATCATTTTTTCTTGGATTTTAGATAATCAATTTTTCACCTTTTCGAATGCCTGGTTCACTTTTTTGACCGAACCTTTGACTGCACATAACTTCTAGATACGAACTCATTTTGAGCCCGTTAGGTCTTCTGGATCCACTTAGATCATTCCTCCCCACTAGGGGTTCAAACCACCTGACCCCCTTTTAAAGGGATTTGTTTCTATTATTATTCTTTAAATAGAAAGGACGCCCATATATGTATCAATGAAAGCCGGTTGGTATACTAGTGGAGAGTGAAAATAAGAAGCAGGAGGTTAGGGGTTCGACCCCACAAACCAACCTTTTAACAAGCAAATCGCCACATGTGCCACGTGGCACCCAATATTAGGCCACATGGCATTACCTCATTTGTCCTTCAGTGACACGTCTCACGCTGGATTGGTCCACATCTTCAGAGCGGCCACGTCATTTGTTGACTCAAATACAGTCCTCTGCCATTTGTCAACCTCTGGACCTACCACATCAACAACTGCACTGTGCTTGCCATGTTAGCATGTTGATGTCATCATTGTACTATCTAGTTGACATGGTCAACCCTCAACTTTGATTGGCCATATCTTGCTCGTGCGAGCTTCGATCGAGGTGAAACAAGTGGCGTCGAAATCGTGGCGATGACCTCTTTGACTTGGCATCATTTTCACCTTTTTGAACGCCTAATTCACCTGTTTGACCGAACCTTTGATTGCACATAACTTATGCATACAAACTCCTTTTGAGTAGATTTAAGTTGCGTTAGGATTGTGTCAGCAACCTCTTTCTAATGATGCTAATTCCGTCAGGTTCTGAGACTGTAAAATTTTTAGTTCTTCTATATCCATCTGGATCATTATTCCCCACTAGGGGTTCAAACCACCAGACCTCCTTTGATAGGGATTTGTTTCTATTATCATTCTTTAAATAGAAAGGAGGCCTGTATATGTAGCAAAGAAAGCCACCTGGTATATTAGTGGAGAGTGAAAATAGCAAGTAGGAGGTTAGGGGTTCGACCTAAAAAAAAGCAACCTTTTAAGAATCAAACCGTCACATGTGCCACATGGCACCCAATCATTGGGCCACGTGGCATTACCTCATTCTTCTATCAGTGACACATGTAACACTAGATTGGTCCACATCTTTAGACCTTCCACATCATCCGCTGACTTAGATGCCACCATCTGTCATGTGTCAAACTCTGGACCTGCCATGTCAACAACTGCCACTGTGTCTGCCATGTTAGCATGTTGATGTCATCATTGTACTGTTTAGTCAGCATGGTCAACCCTCAACTTTGACTGGCCATAACTTTCTCTTATGAGCTCTGATCGAGGTGAAACGAGCGGCATTGAAATTGTGGTGACGAGCTCTTCGACTTGGCATAATTTTTGCTTAGATTTGAGACAATCAATTTTTCACCTTTTTGAATGCAAGATTCACCTTTTTGTCTGAACCTTTGACTACACATAGCTTCTGCATATGAACTCCTTTTGAGCTCGTTCAAGTTGCGTTCGGATCATGCTAGCAACCTCTTCCATTGATGATGATTCCATCATGTTCTCATACTACAAATTTTTTTGGTCTTATGGATCCACCTGGATCATTCCTCCGCACTTGGGGTTCAAACCACCTGACCCCCTTTTATAGGGATTCCTTTCTATTATCATTCTTTAAATAGAAAGGAGGCCCATATATGTAGCAAAGAAAGCCCAATGGTATATTGGTGGAGAGTGAAAATAATAAGCAGGAGGTCCGGGGTTCGACCCCTACAAACGAATTTGTTAACAATCAAACTGTCACATGTGCCACATTGCACCCAATCATTGGGCCATGTGACATTACCTCATTCATCCGTCAGTGACACATGTCACGTTGGATTGGTCCACATCATCAGACCTGCCACGTCATCTGCTGACTCAAATGCCGCCATCTGCCATGTGTCAACCTGTAGACCTACCATGTCAACAACTGCCACTGTGTCTACCATTTTAGCATGCTCACGTCATCATTGTATTGTCTAGTCAGCATGGTCAACCCTCAACTTTGACTAGCCATATCTTGCTCGTACAAGCTCTGATCGAGGCAAAAAGAGCAGTGTCAGAATCGTGACGACTAGTTCTTCGACTTGGCATCATTTTTGCTTGGATTTGAGACAATCAATTTTTTACATTTTTGAATACCTGATTCACTTGTTTGACCAAACCTTTGACTGCACATAAATTTTCCATTCAAACTCCTTCTGAGCTCGTTCAAGTTGCCTCAAGATCATGTCAGCGACCTCTTTCCAATGATGTTGATTCCATTAGGTTCTAAGATTGCAAAATTTCTAGTTCTTCTGTATCCACCTGGATCATTCCTCTCCACTGAGGGTTCAAACCACCTGACACCCTTTTATAGGGATTCGTTTCTATTATCATTCATTAAATAGAAAGGAGGCCCATATATGTAGCAAAAAAAGTCGCTTGGTATATTGATGGAGAGTGAAAAAAATAAGCAGGAGGTCAGAGGTTCGACCCCCACAAACCAACCTTTTAACAATCAAACTGTCACATGTGCCACGTGGCACCAAATCATTGGGCCACATGGCATTACCTCATTCATCCATCAATGACATATGTCACGCTGGATTGGTCCACATCTTCAGACCTGCCACATCATTTGCTGACTTAGATGTCGCCATTTGCCACGTGTCAAACTCTAGATTTTCCACCTCAACAACTGGCACTGTGTCTACCATGTCAGCATGCTGACGTCATCATTGTACTATCTAGTGGGCATGGTCAACCTTCAACTTTTACTAGCCATATCTTGCTCGTTCAAGCTCTGATCAAGGCACAGAATCGTGGTGACGAGCTCTTCGACTTGGCATCATTTTTGCTTTGATTTGAGACAATCAATTTTTCACCTTTTCGAACGCCTGATTCACCTGTTTAACCGAACCTTTGACTGCACATAACTTATGCTTACGAACTCCTTTTGACCCTGTTCAAGTTGTGTTAGGATCATGCCAGCAACATCTTTCTAATGATGCCAATTCCATCAGGTTCTGAGACTGTAAGATTTTTAGGTCTTCTGGTTCCACCTAGATCATTCCTCCCCTTTGAGGGTTCAAACCACCCGACCCCCTTTTATACAGATTTGTTTCTATTATCATTCTTTAAATAGAAAGGAGGCCTGTATATGTAGCAATGAAATCCGCTTGGTATATTGGTGGACCGTTAAAATAGGAAGCAGGAGGTCAAGGGTTTGACCCCCACAAACCAACCTTTTAACAAGCAAATTGCCACATGCGCCACATGGTGTTATAAATGAAAGCAACACTACTTCAATAGAAATTTGATTCTACATAAATTTCAGCAATCTTTAACTGTGTTATTAATGGAGATTGTAACACATAAACAAAACTATACTTCACATAAATGTAAAATCAGAAATATGAACACATAACACAATGTTTAACATAGAGAAAACCCTTTCGGGTAAAAAAACTCCACACAGGAAAGAGCCCCAATGTTTGTATTAATCTGAAAATAATTTACAATACAACAACACTTCAACTCTCTCCACCAGTCTTCAATTTGACAGCATTCCGGCAGCACCCGAGTACCTAAAATCTGTATTGCATCAACTAATATATGACAAATACTTATTGAAACATTTTCTAACTCATCTTAGGTGTTCACCTTCTCTCTCCTAAGATTCTCCAACTTGTAAACATTAATTACCATCTTACAAGCATCTTACACTTGTCCAAAAATAGCCATGCAAAGGTTGGGGGCCCAAGACTAAATCTAGCCTTACAGCATCTTATGATGCATCATAACTGTCATAGATTCCACAAAAGAGTATCTTTCCAAGATATGAACCTTGGGCTAAATATAGCAAATATACAACTAACATATCTATCAGATGCATCATAAAATCTCAGAATCTTATGACAACTTGCAGTTGTCATAGATTTACTCACTAAACATTATGACAGTATTCATACATGCCAAAAATAGTATATTCCTCAAGGGAGCACGCCTATCCTCATTTATCATGAGTTTTTACATTTGCCAATAGTAAAAGTCACTCCCTAATAACTTCCGGTGACTCCAAAATTACCCCTGCTAGTGAAACTAGTATATCCCCTCATGGATAATTACAAATTACATATAATAAATGGAATAAATACAATATTGGGATTTGCACCTTATCCCAACATTCTCCAACTTGACATTATACATTGTAAATCAACGCATAGGAAATCAAATGAAAATAATCAGGCACTAGAAATAAGGCCCATGGCCTCTCTGAACCACACGAACTTCTCTATGCTCACAGGCTTGGTCAATGAATCTGCAACATTCTCCTGGTTGTCTATCTTCTTCAGCTCAATCTCTCCATTTGCAACCAACTCTCAAACAAAGTGATACTGAACATCAACATGCTTAGTCTGAGCATGATACATGGGATTTTTGGCCAAACAGATAGTACTCTTCGCATTGTTCCAATGATGTCTACCAGGGTTAGACATAAATCTGCTCAAAACTCTCACTGCTTGGGCAATATCTAGTCTAGTGCAAACCATTGCATACATCAAACTCCCTACAACACTAGCATATGGCACATTAGACATATCCTTAAGATCATCCTCAGTCTTTGGACACATATCTAATGAAATCTTAGTACCAATGGGTAAAGGAACTCTAAGTGGGTTACAGTCCTGCAAACTAAACCTCTGCAAAATAGTATTCACATACTTACTTTGTGACAACCAAAAGCTTTCTGTTAACTCTGTCCCTCCTGATCTCCATTCCCAAAATATATCTTGCAACACCAAGATCCTTCATCTCAAATGCACCTAAAAGTTGGGATTTAAGCTCACTGACCATACCCTTAGTATTGCTGAAAAACATGTCATCAAAATACAAAGCAATAACCAGTATAGAATCATCAACATAATGAATGTAAAACACAATGATCCTCCTCGCTTCTAACAAAACCTAATTTCAAAACAAATGAGTCAAACCTTTGATATCACATTTTGGGGGATTGTTTTAAACCATAGAGAGACCTCTTCAACCTGCAAACCCAATGTTCTTTTCCTTTTACCTCAAAACCTGTAGGCTGTTGCATATAAATTTCTTCTTCAAGATCTCCATGCAAGAACACAGTCTTAACATCCATTTGCTCAATCTCCCAATCATAAGCTACATCAATGGATAAGAGAAATCTAATAGAACTCAATTTAGCAATAGGAGAGAATATCTCACCAAAATCAACTCCCTCTCTCTAGGAGTAGCCCTTGGCTACTAGTCTAGCCTTGTACTTCTCCAATGACCCGTCTGCTCTAAACTTTTTCTTGAAGACCCACTTACATCCTATGGCCTTTCTTCCTTTTGGCAAACAAACAAGATCTTAGGTGTTACAAGAGTCTAAAGCCATCATCTCCTCCTGCATGGCTAGCTGCCAAGACTCACTATCATCTGTAGAAATAGCTTCCATGTAGGATCTAGGTTCATTGTTAGTACTCAATAAAGCATATACAGAACGAAAATCTGGTGGTCTATAACTGTCAATTGAATTCCGTTGTCTTGTGGATCTTCTCAAGGGTCAAGTAAGAGACTCTACTTATTCTTCTGCATGATCATCTGCACCAACTTCTATAACAACAGACTCATCTTCATCAGAACTACTCAAATCTTCTTCTTCTTCTTCACCCCCCAATCCATCATTCTATTCTACCTGAGGTGCATCTTTCTACTCTAAATCAAAGTGCACCTTCTTTACCTTTTCATCTTTTTCTTTTGGCTGCTTAGGTTTAGAAATAGCTCTAAGTTCCCTGAAAATAATATCTCTAGAAAAGATAATCTTGCGGGTTAGTGGATTCCAAAGCTTATAACCTTTCACATTATCACCATATCCAATGAATGTACACTTTTCAGCTTTTGGATCCAACTTAGATCGCTTTTCCTTAGGCACATGAACAAAAGCGTCACAACCAAAAACCCTTAAATGTGAAACAAAAGATTTCTTACCTGGCCACACTTTATAAGGTGTTGAATCAAGATCCTTACAAGGAGATCTATTTATCAAGTAGCAAGTAGTACACACAACATCTGCCCAAAAGTATTTATCCAACTGTGCATCACTAAGCATACTTCTGGCCCTTTCCATAATTGTTTAGTTCATCCTTTCTGCAACACCATTCTGCTGTGGTGTATACGGAGTTGTCTTTTGTCTGATTATAGCTACATGCTTGCAAAACTCATCAAATTCCTTAGAGCGATATTCCACTCCATTGTCAGATCTTAATAATTTTATCTTTAAACCTGATTGCTCCTCTACGAAGACTTTGAATTCCTTAAACTTAGTGAAAACTTTAGATTTATGCTTCATAAAATAAATCCATGTAAATCTGGATACATCATCAATGAAGGTAACAAAATAATGACATTTTCCAATATATTCATTATCCACAGGCCCAAACACATCCGTATGAATAATTTTTAATTTCTCTTTTGCTCTATTGCTTCCTGAAGGAAATGATTTTCTGTTTTGTTTTCCAAACACACAATGCTCATAGAAATCAAAGTGCTCATCAGAATAGGAGAAACCATCCAACAAATTTTTATTCCTAATAGTTTTTAATACATTATTACTTGTGTGGCCCAACCTGCGGTGCCACAACATACATGTATTTTCAGTAGTGGCCTCAGATACATAAGAGGCATTACAAAGTGTAGTGGCTTCAAGCTTAAACAAGTTCCTGAATCTCTTCCCTTTCACTACCACCAAGTTCCCTCTCACTAATCTGCAGCCATGCTTGTCAAATATCACATGCATTCTCAAATCATTCAACTTTGAAACTAAAATCAGATTTCTAGCTAATCTAGGAAAATGCAAAACATCAGGGAGGGTTTTAATCCTCCAATCACTGAAACACAACAATACATTTCCTTTCTTGACAATCAGATATGTAGAGTTGTCACCAAGGTAGATAGTACCTCCATTATACTCTTCATATGTGGAGAACCATTCCTTATGTGGGGTCATATGAAACGAGCATCCTGAGTCAACCAACTAGTGATCATTAAAAACAAAATTACATGCAGAAAGTAAAACTTCTTCACCTGCATTTGAGGACTTATCTGAAGCACTCTCCCACTGCTTCTTAGAGTTTCTACACTCCTTCACATGTCCCCTTTTACCGCAGTTCCAACACTTAACTCTATTCTTTTTACCAAGAGTCTTAGACTGGCCCTTGGACTTGTCTTTAGCCCCCTTCTGGTCTCCTTTAGGTCCCCTTTCCTTAGACCTTCCCTTGATAATGAGAGCATCCCCTGAACTATCTGAACTCTTCTTCCTCAATTCCTGTGATAGTAACACTGAAACAAAAGCATCCAACTTCGGATCCGTAGGGTTAACAGTGATAGCAAGGATAACATTCTCCCAAGACTCAGGTAAAGAACAATGAAGTAAGATACATTTATCTTTCTCACTAACTTCAACATTTACTTAATCAAGCTGACTCACCAACAAATTAAAAGAATTTAAATACTCTGCAACTGACTCACCCTCTTTCATTTTCAAAGAAAACTTTATTTTTAAATAAAGTTTATTTACCATACTCTTGGCTTGGTAGATCTCACCCAACCGATTCCATAATTTGTATGCGGTCTCTTCCTTTGCGACATTCAGCAGTACAGAATCTGAAAGACACAAATAGATGGTTCCCCGTGCCTTCTTATCCAGTCTATCCCACTCATTTTGAGAGACATCGTCAGGTTTCTTCTCTTTTTGGACAGCCAACCACTTGTTTCTTTCTTCCAACAAATCTTCTATTTTTAGCTTCCAAAACTCATACCCCATTCTGTTGAACTTCTCGATGTCCATTCGAGAGGTTGATGAAATGGTGGATGCAACCATAATAACAACACAAGATCTGCAAAATAAACACAACCAAATCTCCCATTGTAGCTACAACTTCCACAATACCACCCAAGAGTCAAAGTTGGCCAGGCTCTAATACCAAACGTTAGAAATGAAAGAAACACTACTTCAATGGAAATCTAATTCAAGATAAATTTCAGCAATCTTTAACTGTATTATTAATGGAGATTGTAATACAGAAACAAAACTATGCTTCACAGAAATGCAAAATTAGAAGTATGAACACATAACACAATGTTTAACGTGGACAAAACCCTTTCGGGTAAAAAAATCCACACAGGAAAGAGGCCCAATGTTTGTATTAATTTGAAAATGATTTACAATACAACACTTCAACTCTCTTCACCAGCTTCAATCTGACAGCATTCCGGCAGCACCCGAGTACCTAAAATTTGTATTGTAGCAACTAATACATGGCAAATACTTATAGAAATATTTTTTAACTCATCTTAGGTGTTCACCTTCTCTCTCCTAAGATTCTCCAACATGTAAACATTAATTACCATCTTACAATCATCTTACACTTGTCCAAAAATAGCCATGCAAAGGTTGGGTGCCCAAAACTAAATCTGGCCTCTTACAGCATCTTATGATGCGTCATAACCGTCATAGATTCCACAAAAGAGTATCTTCCCAAGATATGAACCTTGGGCTAAATATAACAAATATACAACAAACATATCTGTCATATGCGTCATAGAATCTCAGAATCTTATGATAACTTGCAGCTGTCATAGATTCACTCACCAAACATTATGACAGTTGCCATACAGGCCAAAAATAGTATATTCCTCAAGGGAGCATGCATATCCTCATTTACCATGAGTTTTTACATTTGTCAATAGTAAAAGTCACTCCGTAATAACTTCTGGTGACTCCCAACACGTGGCACCCAATCATTGGGCCACATGGCATTCGCTCATTCGTCCATCAGTGACACGTGTCACGCTGGATTGGTGCACATTTTCAGACCTACCACGTCATCTATTGAGTCAGATGCCATCATCTACCATGTGTCAACATCTAGACCTACCACGACAACAACTACCACCGTGTCTGCCATGTCAGCATGCTGACGTCATCATTGTACTGTCTAGTTAGCATGGTCAACCCTCAACTTTGACCAGCCATATCTTGCTTGTACAAGCTCCGATCAAGGCGAAACGAGTGGCATCAAAATCGTGGCGATGAGCTCTTCAACTTGGCGTCATTTTTTTCTTGGATTTGAAAAAATAAAATTTTCACCTTTTTGAACGCATGATTCCCCTGTTGACCGAACTTTTGACTGCACATAACTTCTGCATACGAACTCCTTTTGAGCCCGTTGAAGTTGCGTTAGGATCGTGTCAGCGACCTCTTTCCAATGATGCTAATTCTGAGGGTTTTTGAGACTGTAAAATTTTTAGGTCTTCTAGATCCATTTACATCATTCCTTCCCACTGAGGGTTCAAACCACTCGACCCCTTTTATAGGGATTTGTTTCTATTATCATTATTTAAAGAGAATGGAAGCCCATATATGTAGCAAAGAAACGCATTTGGTATATTGATGGAGAGTGAAAATAGCAAGGCTCGACCCCACAAACTAACCTTTTAACAATCAAACTGACACATGTGCCACGTGGCACCCAATCATTAGGCCACATGGAATTACCTCATTCGTCCGTTAGTGACACGTGTCACGCTGGATTGGTTCACATCTTCAGACCTGCTACGTCATCTGCTGACTCAGATGCCGCCATCTGCCACATGTCAACCGCTGGACCTACCACGTCAATAACTACCACTGTGTCTACCATGTTAGCATGCTGATGTCATCATTGTATTGTCTAGTCGACATGGTCAACCCTCAACTTTGACGGGCCATATCTTGCTCGTACGAGATCCGATCGAGGCGAAATGAGTGGCATCAAAATCAGGGTGATGAGCTCTTCGACTAACAATCATTTTTACTTCGATTTGAGATAATCAAAATTTCACCTTTTTGAACGCCTGATTCACCTGTTTGAGCAAACCTTTCACTGCACATAACTTCTTCATATGATCTCCTTTTGAGCCCATTCAAGTTGCGTCAGGATCATGTTAAGGACCTCTTTCCAATGATGCTGATTCTATCAGGTTCTGAGACTGCAAAATTTTTAGTTCTTTTGTATCCATCTGGATCATTATTTCCCACTGGGGGTTACAACGACTCGACCCCCTTTTATTGGGATTTTTTTCTATTATCATTTTTTAAATAGAAAGGGGGCCCATATATGTAGCAAAAAAGCCACTTGGTATATTGGTGGAGAGTAAAAATAGCAAGCATGAGGTCAGGGGTTTGACTCCCAAAAACCAACATTTTAACAATCAAACCGCCACATGTGCCACGTGGCACACAATCATTGGGCCATGTGGTGTTACCTCGTTCTTCCATCAGTGACAAGTGTCACGCTGGATTGGTCCACATCTTCAAACCTGCTATATCATCTGCTGACTCAAATGCCACCATCTGCCATGTGTCAAACTCTGGACCCTGCCATGTCAACAACTGCTACTGTGCCTACAATGTTAGCATGCTAACATCATCATTGTATTGTCTAGTCAATATGGTCAACCCTCAACTTTGATCGGCCATATCTTGCTCGTATAAGCTCCGATCGAGGCAAAACGAGCAGTGTGGAAATCATGATGATGAGCTCTTCGACTTGGAATCATTTTTGTTTAGATTTGAGACAATCAATTTTTCACTTTTTTGAATGCAAGATTCACTTGTTTGACCAAAACTTTGACTACACAACTTCTGCATACGAACTCCTTTTGGGCCTGTTCAAGTTGCGTTAGGACCGTGTCAGCAACCTCTTTCTAGTGATGATGATTTCGTCATGTTCTTAGACTACAATTTTTTTTGGTCTTCTGGATCCACCTGGAACATTTTTCTCCACTTGGGGTTCATACCACCTGACCCTCTTTTATAGGGATTTGCTTCTTTATCATTCTTTAAATAGAAATGAAGCCTGTATATGTAGCAAAGAAAGCCGCTTGGTATATTGGTGGAGAGTGCAAATAGCGAGCAGGAGGTTAGGGGTTCGACCCCCACAAACTAATCTTTTAACAATCAAACTACCACATGTGCCATGTGGCACCCAATCATTGGGTCATGTGACATTACCTCATTTATCCGTCAGTGACATATGTCACGCTGGATTGGTCCACATCATCAGACCTGCCATGTCATTTGCTAACTCAGATGCCCCATCTACCATGTGTCAACCTTTGGACCTGCCACATCAACAACTGCCACTGTGTCTGCCATGTCAGCATGCTGACGTCATCGTTGTATTGTCTAATAAGCATGGTCAACCCTCAACTTTGACCGGCCATATCTTGCTCATACGAGCTTCGATCGAGGCGAAACGAGCAGTATCAAAATCATCGCGAGGAGCTCTTCAACTTGGCATCATTTTTACTTGGATCTGAGACAATCAAGTTTTCACCTTTTGAATGCCTGATTCGCCTGTTTCATCAAACTTTTGACTGCACAACTTCTGCATACGAACTCTTTTTGAACTCGTTCAAGTTGCGTCAGGATCGTGTCAGCGACCACTTTCCAATGATGTTGATTCAGTCAGGTTCTAAGACTGCAAAATTTTTAGTTCTTTTGTATCCACCTGGATCTTCCTCCCTATTGGGGGTTCAAACCACCTAACCCCCTTTTATAGGGATTTGTTTCTATTATCATTCATTAAATATAAAGGAGGCCTGTATATGTAGCAAAGAAAGCCGCATGGTATATTGGTGGAGAGTGAAAAAAGAAAGTAGGAGGTCAGGGGTTCGACCCCCACAAACCAACCTTTTAATAATCAAACTGCCACATGTGCCACGTAGCACCCAATCATTGGGCCACGTGGCATTACTTCATTCGTCCGTCAGTGACACGTGTCACGCTGGATTGGTCCACATCTTTAGACCTGCCACGCCATCTGCAAACTAAGATGCCACCATCTGCCACATGTTAAACTCTGGATCTTCCACATCAACAACTGCCAATGTGTCTGCCATGTCAGCATGCTGACGTCATCATTGTACTATCTAGTTAGCATTATCAACCCTCAACTTTGACCAGCCATATCTTGCTCGTACGAGCTCTGATCGAGTCGAAATGAGCTACGTCAGAATCGTGGCGACGAGCTCTTCAACTTGGCATCATTTTTTCTTCGATTTTAGACAATCAATTTTTCACTTTTCAAACGCCTGATTCACCTGTTTGACCAAACCTTTGACTGCACATAACTTCTACGTACGAACTCATTTTGAGCCCATTCAAATTGCGTTAGGATTGTGTCAGCGACCTCTTTCCATTGATGCCAACTCCGTCAGGTTCTGAGACTGCAAGATTTTTAGGTCTTCTGCATCCACCTAGATCATTCCTCCCCTCCAGGTGTTCAAACCACCTGACCCACTTTTATAGTGATTTGTTTCTATTATCATTCTCTAAATAGAAAGGAAGCCTGTATATGTAGCAATGAAAGCCGCTTGGTATATTGGTGGAGAGTGAAATAGGATGCAGGAGGTCAAGGGTTCGATCCCCACAAACTAACCTTTTAACAAGCAAATCATCACATGTGCCACGTGGCACCTAATCATTGGACCACGTGGCATTCACTCATTCATCCATCAGTGACACGTGTCACACTGGATTGTTCCACATCTTCAGACCTGCCACATCATCTGTTGAGTCAGATGTCGTCATTTGCCACATGTCAACATCTGGACCTGCCATGCCAACAATTGCCACTGTGTCTACCATGTCGGCATGATGACGTCATCATTGTACTGTCTAGTCAACATGGTCAACCCTCAACTTTGAACAGCCATATCTTGCTCGTACGATCTCCGATCAAGGCTAAACGAGCGGCTTCAGAATCATGGTGACGAGCTCTTTGACTTGGCATCATTTTTGCTTAGATTTCAGACAATAAAATTTTCACCTTTTCGAACACATGATTCGCCTATTTGACCGAACGTTTAACTGCACATAACTTCTGCATACAAATTTCTTTTGAGGCCATTCAAGTTGCGTCAGAATCGTGCCAGCGACCTCTTTCCAATGACGCTGATTTCGTCAGGTTCTAAGACTGGAAAATTTTTAGGTCTTCTGGATCCATTTAGATCATTCCTTCTCACTCAGGGTTTAAACCACCCGACCCCCTTTTAGAGGGATTCGTTTCTATTATCATTATTTAAATAGAATGCAAGCCTGTATATGTAGCAAAAAAAACCGCTTGGTATATTAGTGGAGAGTGAAAATAGCAAGGTTCAACCCCAAAAACCAACCTATTAACAATCAAACCGCCACATGTGCCACATGGCACCCAATCATTAGGCCACATGCCATTACCTCATTCATCCGTCAGTCACACGTGTCACACTGGATTGGTCCACATCTTCAGACCTCCCACATCATCTGCTGACTCAAATGCTGCCATCTGCCACGTTGTCAACTTTTGGACCTACCACGTCAACAACTGCCACTGTGTTTGCCATGTTAGCATGTTGATGTCATCATTGTACTGTCTAGTCGACATGGTCAACCCTCAACTTTGACCGGCCATATCTTGCTCGTACGAGCTTCGATCGAGGCGAAACGTGCGGTGTCAAAATCATGGTGACGAGCTCTTCTACTTGGCATCATTTTTTCTTGGATTTGAGACAATCAATTTTCAACTTTTTAATCGCACAATTTGCCTATTTGACCGAACATTTGACTGCACATAACTTCTACATACGAACTCCTTTTGAGCCCATTCAAGTTGTGACAAGATCGTTATTCCCCACTAGGGGTTCAAACCATCCGACCCCCTTTTATAAGGATTCGTTTCTATTATCATTCTTTAAATAGAAAGGAGGCCCGTATATGTAGCAAACAAAGCCGCTTGGTATATTAGTGGAGAGTGAAAATAGCAAGCAGGAGATCAGGGGTTCGACCCCCCAAAAACCAACCTTTTAACAATTAAACCACCACATGTGCCATGTGGCACCCAATCATTAGGCCACCTAGCATTACCTCATTCTTCTGTCAGTGACACTTGTCACGCTGGATTGGTCCACATCTTTAGACCTGCCACATCATCTGCTGACTCAGATGCCAACATCTACCACGTGTCAAACTTTGGGCCTGCCACGTCAACAACTACCACTATGTTTTTCAATTCAGCATGCTGATGTCATCACTGTATTGTCTAGTCAGCATGGTCAACCCTCAACTTTAACTGGCCATATCTTACTCGTATGAGCTCCGATCGAAGCGAAACGAGCAGCGTCAAAATTGTGACAATGATCTCTTCGACATTGCATCATTTTAGCTTAGATTTGAGACAATCAATTTTTCACCTTTTTGAACGTCTGATTCACCTATTTGATCGAACCTTTAACTGCACTTAACTTCTGCATACTAACTCCTTTTGAGCGCGTTCAAGTTGCGTTAGGATCGTGTCAGCAACCTCTTTCCAATGATGTTGATTCTGACATGTTCTTAGACTGCAAAAATTTTTAGTCTTCTAGATCCACCTAGATCATTCCTTCCCACTTGGGGTTCAAATCACCCGACCCCCTTTTATAGGGATTCGTTTCTATTATCATTCTCTAAATAGAAAGGAGGCCCTTATACATAGCAAAGAAAGCCGCTTGGTACATTAGTGGAGAGTGAAAATAGCAAGCAGGAGGTCAGGGGTTCGACCCCCACAAACAAATCTTTTAACAATCAAACTGCCACATGTGCCACGTGGCACCCAATCATTGGGCCACATGGCATTACCTCATTCATCTGTCAGTGACACGTGTCACGTTGGACTGGTCCTAATCATTAGACCTGTCACATCATCTGCTAAATCAGATGCCGCTATCTGCCATGTGTGAACCTTTGGATCTGCCATGTCAACAACTGCCACTGTGTCTGCCATGTTAGCATGCTGACATCATCATTGTATTGTCTAGTCAGCATGGTTAACCCTCATATTTGATCGGCCATATCTTGCTTGTACGAGCTCTGATCAAGGTGAAACAAGCATCATCGGAATCGTGGCAATAAGCTCTTCAACTTGGCATCATTTTTGCTTGGATTTGAGACAATCAATTTTTCACCTTTTTGAATGTTTGATTCCCCTGTATGACCAAACCTTTGATTACACATAACTTTTGCATACGAACTCCTTTTGAGCCCGTTCAAATATTCTCAGGATTGTGTCAGCGACCTCTTTCCAATGATGCTGATTCTGTCAGGTTCTAAGACTACAAAATTTTTAGTTCTTCTGTATCCACTTGGATCATTCCTCCCCACTGGGGGTTCAAACTACCTGACCCCCTTTTATAGGGATTCGTTTCTATTATCATTCATTAAATATAAAGGAGGCCCGTATATATAGCAAAGAAAGTCGCTAGGTATATTGGTGGAGAGTGAAAAAAACAAGTAGGAGGTTAGGGGTTCGAACCCCACAAACCAACCTTTTAACAATCAAACTGCCACATGTGCCACATGGCACTCAAACATTGGGCCACATGGCATTACCTCATGTGAACATCAGTGACACCTGTCACGTTGGATTGGTCCACATGTTCAGACCTGCCACGTCATCTGCTGACTCAAATGCTGCTATTCGCCACATGTCAAACTCTAGATCTGCCACATCAACATCTGCCATGTCAGCATGATGACATCATCATTGTATTATCTAGTCGGCATGTTCAACCCTCAACTTTGACCAGCCATATCTTGCTCGTAAGAGCTCTGATCGAGGCTAAATGAGCGTCATCAAAATCTTTGACTGCACATAACTTCTGCATATGAACTCCTTTTGAGCCCGTTCAAGTTGCGTTAGGATCGTGACAGCGACCTCTTTCCAATGATGCTGATTCCATCAGGTTCTAAGACTACAAGATTTTTAGGTCTTCTAGATCCACCTAGATCATTCCTCCCCACTAGGGGTTCAAACCACCCGACCTCCTTTTTTAGGGATTTGTTTCTATTATCATTCTTTAAATAGAAAGGAGACCCATATATGTAGCAACAAAAGCCACTTGGTATATTGGTGCAACGTGAAAATAGGAAGCAGGAGGTCAGGGGTTCGATTCCCACAAACCAACCTTTTAACAAGAAAATTGCCACATGTCCCACATGGCACCCAATCATTGGGCCGCTGGATTGGTCCACGTCTACAGACCTGCCACGTTATCTATTGAGTCAGATGCCGCATCCTGCCACGTGTCAACATCTAGACCTGCCATGCCAACAACTGCCACTGTGTATGCCATGTTAGCATGATGATGTCATCATTGTATTGTCTAGTCAGCATTGTAAACTCTCAACTTTGACCGGCCATATCTTGCTCGTACGAGCTCTGATCAAGGTGAAACAAGTGGCGTCAGAATCGTGGCGACGATATCTTCGACTTGGCATCATTTTTGCTTGGATTTAAGACAATAAATTTTTCACCTTTTTGAACTCATGATTTACCTGTTTGACTGAACCTTTGACTGCACATAACTTCTGCATATGAACTCCTTTTGAGCCCGTTCAAGTTCCGTCAGGATCGTGCCAGCGACCTCTTTCCAATGACGCTGATTCCGTCAGGTTCTGAGACTGCAAAATTTTTAGGTCTTCTGGATCCATTTAGATCATTCCTTCCCATTGGGGGTTTAAACCACCCAACCTCCTTTTATAGGGATTTGTTTCTATTATCATTATTTAAATAGAAAGGAAGCCCCTATATGTAGCAAATAAAGTCGTTTGGTATATTGGTGGAGAGTGAAAATACCAAGGTTCGACCCCATAAACCAACCTTTTAACAATCAAACTGCCACATGTGCCATGTGAAACATAATCATTAGGCCACATAGCATTACCTCATTCATCCGTCAATGACATGTGTCACACTGGATTGGTCCACATCTTCAGACCTGCCATGTCATCTACTGACTCAGATGCCGCCATCTACCACTTGTCAACCTCTGGATCTACCATGTCAACAACTACCACTGTGTCTGCCATGTCAACATGCTGATGTCATCATTGTACTGTCTAGTTGACATGGTCAACCCTCAACTTTGACCACCCATATCTTGCGCGCACTAGCTCCGATCGAGGTGAAACAAGCGGCATCGAAATTGTGGTGACGAGCTCTTCGACTTGGCATCATTTTTTCTTAGATTTGAGACAATTAGTTTTTCACCTTTTTGAATGCCTAATTCACCTGTTTGACCAAACCTTTGACTGCACATAACTTCTACACACAAACTCCTTTTGAGCCCATTAAGGTTCGTCAAAATCGTGTCAACGACCTCTTTCTAATGATGCTGATTTCATCAGTTTCTAAGACTGTAAAATTTTTAGTTCTTCTGTGTCCATCTGGATCATTATACCCCACAAGGGGTTCAAACCACCTGACCCCCTTTTATAGGGATTCGTTTCTGTTACCATTCATTAAATAGAAAGGAGGCCCGTATATGTAGCAAAGAAAGCCGCTTGGTATATTGGTGGAGAGTGAAAATAGCAAGGTTCAACCCCACAAACCAACCTTTTAACAATCAAACCGCCACATGTGCCACGTGGCACCCAATCATTAGGCCACATGGCATTACCTCATTCATCCGTTAATGACACGTGTCACGCTAGATTGGTCCACATCTTTAGACCTACCATATCATCTGTTGACTCAGATGCCACCATCTGTCACGTGTCAACCTCTGGACCTACCACGTCAACAACTGCCACTATGTCTGCCATGTCAGCATGCTGATGTCACCATTGTACTATCTAGTCGACATCGTCAACCCTCAACTTTGATCGGCCATATCTTGCTCGTACGAGCTCCTATTGAGGCAAAACAAGAGGCGTCAAAATCGTACCAACGAGATTTTACACTTGGCGTCATTTTTGCTAGGATTTGAGAGAATTAATGTTTCACGTTTTTGAATGCCTGATTCCCCTATTTGACTGAACCTTTGACTGCACATAACTTCAATTTACGAAATCCTTTTGAGCCCCTTCAAGTTGCATTAGGATTGTTTCAGTGACCTCTTTCCAATGATGTTGATTCAATTAGGTTCTTAGACTATAAGATATTTAGTTCTTCTATTCCATCTCGATCATTATTCCCTTTTATACAGATACATTTGTATTATCATTCTTTAAATAGAAAGGAGGCCGGTATATGTAGCAAAGAAATCCGCTTGGTATATTGGTGGAGAGTGAAAAGAGCAAGCAGAATGTCAGGGGTTCGACCCCCACAAACCAACCTTTTAACAATCAAACTGCATGTGCCACGTGGCACCTAATCATTGAGCCACGTGGCATTACCTCATTCTTCCGTTAGTGACACGTGTCACGCTAGATTGGTCCACATCTTCAGACCTGCCACATCATCTGCTGACTTAGATACCACCATCTGCCATGTGTCAATCTCTGGACTTGCCACGTCAACAACTGCGACTGTGTCTGCCATGTCAGCATGCTGATGTCATCATTGTACTATCTAGTCAGCATGGTCAACCCTCAATTTTGACTCGCCATATCTTGCTTGTATGAGCTCCAATCAAGGCGAAATGAGCAGCGTCAAAATCGTGATGATGAGCTCTTCGACTTGGCATCATTTTTTTTTGATTTGAGACAATCAATTTTTTACCTTTTTGAATGCTTGATTTGCATGTTTGACTGAACCTTTCATTGCACCTAACTTCTGCATACAATCTCCTTTTGAGCCCGTTCAAGTTGCGTTAGGATCGTGTCAGCAACCTCTTTCATATGATGCTGATTCCGTCATGTTCTCAGACTACAAATTTTTTTGGTCTTCTAGATCCACCTGGATCATTCCTCCCCACCTGGGGTTAAAACCACCTGACCCTGTTTTATAGGGATTTGTTTCTATTGTCATTCTTTAAATAGAAAGGAGGCCGTATATGTAGCAAAGAAAGCCGCTTGGTATACTGGTGGAGAGTGAAAATAGCAAGTAGGAGGTTAGGGGTTCGACCCCCACAAACCAATCTTTTAACAATCAAACCGCCACATGTGCCACGTGGCATTACCTCATTCATCTGTCAGTGACACGTGTCACGCTGGATTGGTCCACATCATCAGACCTACCACGTCATCTGCTTACTCAGATGCCGCCATCTGCTATGTGTAAACCTCTAGACCTGTAACATCAACAACTGCCACAGTGTCTGCCATGTTAGCATGTCGACGTCATCATTGTATTGTTTAGTCAACATGTTCAACCCTCAACTTTGACTGACCATATCTTGCTTGTACGAGCTCCGATTAAGGTGAAACGAGCAGTGTTGGAATCGTGACAACAAGTTCTTCGACTTGGTATTATTTTTCTTAGATTTGAGATAATCAATTTTTCACCTTTTTGAAGGCCTGATTCGCCTATTTGACAAAACCTTTGATTGCACATAACTTCTGCATAGGAACTCCTTTTGAGCCCATTCAAGTTGCATTAGGATCATGTTAGTGACCTCTTTCCAATTATACTGATTCCGTCAAGTTCTAAGACTATAAAATTTTTAGTTCTTCTGTATCCACCTGGATCATTCCTCCCCATTGGGGGTTCAAACTACTTGACCCCCTTTTATAGGGATATGTAGCAAAGAAAGCTACTTGGTATATTAGTACAGAGTGAAAAAGGCAAACAGGAGGTCAAGGGTTTGAACCCCACAAACCAACCTTTTAACAACGAAACCACCATGTGCCACGTGACACCCAATCATTGGGCCACGTGGCATTACCTTATTCGCCCCTTAGTGACAGGTGTCACGCTAGATTGGTCTAGATCTTCAGACCTGCCACATCATCTCCTAACTCAGATGCCACGTCAACAACTGCCACTGTGTCTGCCATGTCAGCATGCTGATGTCATCATTGTACTCTCTAGTCGGCATGGTCAACCCTCAACTTTGACCAGCCATATCTTGCTCGTAAGAGGTCTGATCAAGGCGAAACGAGTGGCGTCAGAATCATGGCGATGAGCTCTTCGACTTGGCATTAATTTTTCTTAGATTTGACACAATCAACCTTTTACCTTTTCAAATGCCTGATTCACCTATTCGAGTGAACCTTTGACAACACATAACTTCTGCACTTAGGATCGTGTTAGTTCCAATGATGCTGATTCTGTCATGTTCTGAGACTGCAAGATTTTTAGGTCTTCTGGATCCACCTATATCATTCCTCTCCACTTGGGGTTCAAACCACCCGACCCCTTTTTATACAGATTTGTTTCTATTATCATTCTTTAAATAGAAAGGAGGCCTGTATATGTAGCAATGAAAGTTGCTTGGTATATTGGTGGAGAGTGAAAATAAGAAGCAGGAGGTCAGGTGTTGGACCCCCACAAACCAACATTTTAATAAGAAAATCACCACATGTACCACGTGCCACCCAATCATTGGGCCACGTGGCATTCGCTCATTCATCTGTCAGTGACGTGTCACACTGGATTGGTCCACATCTTTAGACCTGCCACATCATCTGTTGAGTCAGATGTTGCCATCTTCCACGTGTCAACATCTGGACATTCTACACCAACAACTGCCACTGTTTGCCATTTCATCATGATGATGTCATCATTGTACTGTCTAGTCAACATGGTCAAGCCTCAACTTTGACCGACCATATCTTACTCGTACGAGCTCTGATCAAGATGAAATGAGCGGCGTTGAAATCATGGCAACGAGCTATTTGACTTGGTATCTTTTTTTCTTAGATTTGAGACAATCAATTTTTCACCTTTTTGAACACCTCATTCACCTATTTGACCTAAGCTTTAATTGCACATAACTTCTACATACGAACTCCTTTTGAGCCCATTCAAGTTGCGTTAGCATCGTGTCAGCAACCTCTTTCCAATGATGTTGATTCCGTCATGTTCTCATACTGCAAAATTTTTTGGTCTTCTGGATCCACCTAGATTATTCCTCCCCACTTGGGCTTCAAACCACCTGACCCACTTTTATAGGGATTCGTTACTATTATCATTCTTTAACTAGAAAGGAGGCCTGTATATGTAGCAAAGAAAGTCACTTGGTATATTGGTGGAGAGTGAAAATAGCAAGCAGGAGGTCACAGGTTCGACCCCCACAAACCAATCTTTTACCAATGAAACCGCCACATGTGCCACATGGCACCCAATCATTGGGCCACGTGACATTACCTAATTCATCCTTCAGTGACACGTGTCACGCTGGATTGGTCCACATCATCAGACCTGCCACATTATCTACTGACTCAGATGCTGTCATCTGCCATGTGTCATCCTATGAACCTGCCATGTCAACAACTGCCACTGTGTCTGCCATGTCAACATGCTGACGTCATTATTGTATTGTCTAGTCAGCATGGTCAACCCTCAGGTTTGACCGGCCATATCTTGCCCCTATGAGCTCTGATTGAGGTGAAACGAGTGGCGTCAGAATTGTGGCGACGATGTCTTCAACTTGGCATCATTTTTGCTTGGATTTTAGCCAATTAATTTTTCACCTTTTTGAATGCTTGATTTGCATGTTTGACCTAAACTTTGAGTGCACATAACTTCTGCATACAAACTCCTTTTGAACCTATTCAAGCTGCGTTAGGATCGTGTCAGCGACTTCTTTCCAATGATGCTAATTCCGTCAGGTTCTAAGATTGCAAAATTTTTAATTCTTCTATATCCACCTGGATCATTCCTCACCACTGGGGGTTCAAACCACCTGACCCCCTTTTATAGGGATTCATTTCTATTATCATTCGTTAAATAGAAAGGAGGCCCGTATATATAGCAAAGAAAGTCCCTTGGTATATTGGTGGAGAGTGAAAAAGCAAGTAGGACGTCAAGGGTTCGAACCCCACAAACCAACCTTTTAACAATCAAACCGCCACATGTGCCATGTGGCACCCAATCATTGGGCCACGTGGCATTACCTCATTTGTCCGTCATTGACACGTGTCACGTTGGATTGGTCCACATCTTCAGACCTGCCACACCATCTGCTGACTAAGATGCCGCCATCTGCCACGTGTCAAAATCTAGATCTGCCACATTAACAACTGCTACTATGTGTGCCATGTCAGCATGCTGACGTCATCATTGTACTATCTAGTTGGTGTGGTCAACCCTCAATTTTAACCAGCCATATCTTGCATGTACGAGCTCTGATTGAGGCGAAACGAGTGGCATCAGAATCATGGCGACGAGCTCCTGGACTTGGCATCATTTTTGCTTGGATTTGAGATAGTCAATTTTTCACCTTTTCAAACGCCTAATTCACCTATTTGAACAAACCTTTGACTGCACATAACCTCTGCATACGAACTCCTTTTGAACCCATTGAAGTTGCATTAGGATCGTGTCAACGACCTCTTTCCAATGATGTCGATTT
Source organism: Cunninghamia lanceolata (assembly GCA_027924645.1). Lineage (NCBI taxonomy): Eukaryota > Viridiplantae > Streptophyta > Pinopsida > Cupressales > Cupressaceae > Cunninghamia > Cunninghamia lanceolata. Next base: position 2,177,004 of record BSBN01000918.1, on the reverse strand, counting down.
CGTCAGGTTCTGAGAATGCAAGATTTTTAGGTCTTCTGGATCCACCTAGATCATTCCTCCACATTGGGGGTTCAAACCACCTGACCCCCTTTTATAGGGATTTGTTTCTATTATCATTCTTTAAATAGAAAGGAGGCTCATATATGTAGGAATGAAATCTGTTTCATATATTGGTGGAGAGTGAAAATAGGAAGCAGGAGGTCAGGGGTTCGACCTCCAAAAACCAACCTTTTAACAAGCAAATCGCCACATGTGCCACATGGCACCCAATCATTAGGCCATGTGGCATTCACTCATTCATCCATCAGTGACATGTGTCACGCTAGATTGGTCCACATCTTTAGAGCTGCCACTTCATCTATTGAGTCAGTTGTCGCCATCTACCATGTGTCAACATCTGGACCTGCCACGCCAGCAACTACTATTGTGTCTGCCATGTTAGCATGACGACGTCATCATTGTGCTGTCTAGTGAGTATGGTCAACCCTCAACTTTGACCGGCCATATCTTGCTCGTACAAGCTCCGATCAAGGTGAAACAAGTGACGTCAGAATTGTGGTGACGAGCTCTTTGACTTGGCATCATTTTTTCTTGGATTTGAGGCAATAATTTTTTCACCTTTTTGAATGCATGATTTGCCTGTTTGACCAAACCTTTGACTGCACATAACTTCTGCATATGTCCTTTTAAGCACGTTCAAGTTGTGTCAGGATTCTACCAGCGACCTCTTTCCAATGATGTTGATTCCGTCAGGTTTTGAGATTGCAAAATTTTTAGTTCTTCTAGATCCATTTTGATCATTCCTTCCCACTAGGGTTCAAACCAACTGACCCCCTTTTATAGGAATTTGTTTCTATAATCATTCTTTAAATAGAAAGGAAGCTCGTATATGTAGCAAAGAAAGCCGCTTGGTATATTGGTGGAGAGTTAAAGTAGCAAGGTTTGACCCCACAAACCAACCTTTTAACAATCAAACCTCCACATGTGCCATGTGGCACCCAATTATTAGGCCACATGGCATTACCTCATTCATCTGTCAGTGACACGTGTCACGCTGGATTGGTCCACATCTTCAAACCTGCCACGTCATCTGCTGACTCAGATGCCACTATCTGCCACATGTCAACCTCTAGACCTACCACGTCAACAATTGCCATTGCGTCTGCCATGTTAGCATGCTGATGTCATCATTGTACTATCTAGTCGACATGGTCAACCCTCAACTTTGACCGGCCATATCTTGCTCATACGAGCTTCGATCGAGGCTAAACAAGCAGCGTCAAAATCGTGGCGACGAGCTCTTCGACTTGGCATCATTTTTTCTTGGATTTGAAACAATCAATTTTTCACCTTTTTGAATGCTTGATTTGCCTGTTTGACCGAACCTTTGACTACAAATAACTTCTGCATACGAACTCCTTTTGAGCCCATTCAAGTTGTGTCAGGATCGTGTTAGCGACCTCTTTCCAATGATGTTGATTTCATCAGGTTCTAAGACTGCAAAATTTTTAGTTCTTCTGTATCCATCTGGATCATTATTCCCCATTGAGGGCTCAAACCACCTGACCCCCTTTTATAGGGATTAATTTCTGTATACACCTAAAAATGACATGACTCTGTCTAAATAAATATTTTAAATATTTATTTCAACGTAAGATTCCTCTATCAATAAATAAATAAATCAATTTATTTATTTGGTTCATTTTGCTCCCATTAATTGAATAAATTACATTTATTTAATTAATTTCATCAATATCAACTTTATTCTTCTAAACAATTAAATATTTTTAATTATTTAATTAAATCATTCCTTCTTCTAAATTTATTTATTTAATTCACTTTCTTATCTTCTAGAAAATCTTTAAAATCTTCTAAAAATAAATCTTCCTTGTCATGTAAAAGCAAAAGCTGAGTTAACTGATTTAAAACAACTTTGTTTTAATCAATAAATTTTTAAATTAGAAAATAATATTCTAATTTAATGAGATTAAAGCTCATCCTCATCAAGAAAGCAGTTAACTCAACAAAGCAACTTTTGTGAATGACACATGTCTTCTTTCTATTCGTGTACGTTCTCTAAAGTATCCTCTACCATTAATCTTCTTACTTCTTCTACACTGCTAATCTTCTCTCACAAGTCTATAAATACCCCTCTATTCTTCAATTTCATATTGACAAGTTTTCAAGTAAGATTACTCTATCAAATCCATAGTGCGCCATTGGCACCCCCACTCTCACATTATTCATTATCCATCTCACATTGTATTGAAGTTCATCTTCAATACAATAAGTATCCAAGCCATTTCTCCATTGTCATCTTGAGGAAACAAAGCAAGGAAGCAAGCTTCTTGAGGGCTACATTCATCACCAAAGATCAATCTAGAATAGGCAGCAATGGAAGTTGTGAGGTAACAAAGCACTGTAAGTTTTGTTTATTGTTTTTAAACCTTTGTTATTTACATATTCCATTGAGTTATTGGGTTTGTAATTCATTTTAATATTATCCAATTTTACTCGTAACATTTATTGCGCCCACCATGGGGCCTTAACCTGAAATCTAATAAAAAATTGAGTTCTTGAGTGACAGGTTCCGTACAAACTCTGTACAGTCTCCATACAGGTTCATTCGGTGCATCTGATCGATCCCGCAGCGCATCTGATCACTATTCCAGCGCATACAAATTTTTGGTGCATACATCCTCCAAAGCTCTGCATATATCACCTATTCTGGCACATATGATTTTCCTACACATCTGTCCTTGGATCCTGCGCATATGACATCTATTCCAGTGCTTTTAATTGTCTTGCGCTTTCATTCTTTTTCTCTGCACTTATAATCCATTCTCCCGCGCATTTCTAATTGCTGCGCTTTTATGTACTGTTTCTACACATTTAGTCTTTTAAGGTACGCATATGTCTTGAGGAGTAGTTTAGGGGTTTTCTTGCTGGCTTGCTAATGCTGACACTTGTCTTGCAGGATTGATTTTCTGATTTTCATGCAGGGTTAAGAATTGGATAGTTTCATTTTCTTAAAACACACATCATAGGTTAATTAGCAAGGAAAGTAAAAATATGCATGCAAATCTCACATAGTTCTTAACTAGGAGGATAGTAACGAAATAATTGCTATCTTTGCCATATTGCTATCTCTTTAAAGTTAAGAATATTGCTATCTTGCAAAAGGAAAGAACCATTGCTATCTTTAATCACTTCAAAGTTAACAATTGTGTGTGTGCCCAAGTAGTATAACGCATATAGTTTTTTTCTTTTTAAATAGGATTGGATAAACCACTATTCACTATGTCTTATGAATGACAATAGGCTTATACTCTCCCCTTTATTGGGTGACCAGAACGCCAGACTTGTCATTCTTTGTTTATAACCTTTAGAGGGGCCTGCCTTTGGATGTCCACTTGTCCAAGTGGGAACGACCCTAAGTGGTAACAGGCTAAAGCCAAGCCCTACCAATCCACTATAAATAAATTATACTTGAGGTGAAAGCTTCCTACAACGAGTGTCGCTGTGTTATACTGACAGGCAACCTCCCCCAAAACCCTCCAAGGCGTAACCCTTGCAGGCTGGGAGACTCCATAACGGAGAGTGCTACCGCACGTGTAACCACTCGAACAGTTGCCCTGACTACCTAGCCATTGTCTAGTATACCAAAATCCTTCTATTTGTTGGCGCAAAAGTTGGGACCTTTGAAGCGGTCCTGATTCATGTGATTCATAGTAGAGATAGCAGGGACAATCCTAAGGTTCGGTGGGTGGACGAGCCTAACGAAACCTGGATCTTGGTATGTGTGAGAAGTGAGTGCCATGGAGGGGAGACGGTGCTACCAGATCCTGAAGCTATCTGCTTTGAATATGAACAACTAGGGGACTCAACAAATACTGTCTTTTCCGACCTAGGTTGTAATTGTTCTTGTGTCAAAAAGTCCACAAAAATACAAAAAAATAAAAGATAAAAATCATGAAAACTTCTTTGTGTTTGTTGTGTCTTTATCTGCCATAATTGAAATCAAAAGCAAAAAGAAAAGACCAAGTTTTAACCAAAAATAGAAATTTTTGAAAAATGTGTCAAAAACTCTGCAAAAACACCAAAGAAAACCAAAATTGTGCATACATTTAGACTTGTTGCACATATACTAAGACTTGTGGTACATTTACCCACTATTGTTGCACATATAAACTTTGTCAGATCTGTGTATGTGCTTCGACTTGCTGCGCTTTTACCTTTTGTTGTTGTGCTTTCACTGTTGTGCATCCGTTCTAAAGAGCTGTTCTATACTTTTTTTGAGAAAAACATTCAACTTGGAAAACACCCATTTCAAAATTGTTCAGTTTCTAGATCTGATTAAAACCGTGCAAGTCAGTCTTCTCACTCTTTTCCACAACATAGCTGCTTTTCCCACACTCACATCATCCAAAACTTCACAGAATTCTTCCAAAATTAAACCAAGTACCCAAAAACCAGGTTAGTACTAAGCTATTCTTGATTGCATCAATCTCAAACAAACCTAGTGAGTCTCCACTATCGAGGATCAATCATCCTTTTCTCTCGAAACTCCACTAGTGGCTTGTACAAAACTAGTCTACATCAAGTAACCGGATTTCTATCATCCTTGCTTTTAACTATCATTTTTTTCCAACCAAATTGTTTGACACCAATAGATCTAAGGAAAACCTTGTTCAAACCTCAACACATTCTGTCACTTCTTGTTCAAAACTTTTGAACTCACTCCATCCCATCTCAAATCACCTTGCATGGTCTTAACAAAGTCCCAAAAACAAAAACAAATCGAAATGGCAGACAAAACTATTCCATCCCCTCATGACAGTGATGAGGAAATTTCTCAGGAAGAGATTATATAAACTCAACAAGACCAAAGGTTCCAACGCATAATGAACAAAGTACTTGCCCAAGACCCTACTAGATTCTTTCTTGACTTAGCACAACAAGGAGTCAAGCTTCCTAAAGATTTTGATGTGGAAGCATTAAAAGAACCTGAGGAAGAAAGAAACCCTGAGGGAAGCACATGAGAGGAAATGACCATAGACAAAAGTAAAGAAACCATTGATTCTACAAACGCCCTAAGCTTAATGACCCAACAGATCCAAGCTTTACAACAATAATTCACAAACATGCAAACAGGAAGATCGATTAAGCATTATTCCCTAGAGGATATTTCACCATATCCTTTTGATAGGACCTTGATCATGATACCTTTCCCCTCTAAATTTGAGGTGCCAAAATTTGACAAATATCGTGGAAAGGGTGATCCAAGAGACCACATCAGGGAATTTAATGTTGCATGCCTTGAAGTCGCCCACAATGATACCTATCTTATGCGATTGTTTCCAAGAAGCTTAGGAGGACAAGCCATGGAGTGGTTTTCTAGACTCCCTCCTGGCATTATAACCTTTAATGAACTTGTGGACAAATTTGTAATGCACTTCTCCTACAATATTAAGCATGATACCTCAATTTTAGATCTTTGTAACACCAAGCAAAAAGGTGGAGAGTTGTTCGCCGCCTTCTTACAAAGATGGAGACAGTTAGCAAGTAAGTGTCCACATCAAATGCCTGAAAAACAAATGCTGGAGATGTTTGTCCATAACTTACAAACTGACGTAATCTATCAGATACAAATCCAATGTCCTACTTCCTTTCATAAGGTCATTGAGATGGGTCTAATCATCGAAAAGGCTTTAATCACCAAAGGGCAAATAAAGCTTTATAAGAACACTCCTAATACCAATACCAACATAGATAAACCAAGATTTTAGACAAAGAACAAGAACATCGTGAATGATGGGGTGGTAGATGCCAAAAATGCGACACCAAAGCAACCAATCTTCAACTTGTCAAACCCACAAAACAACCCCCCACAAAATTAATGACAAAACATTGAATCACAGTTTACAAGTTATCAGCCTCAGAGGAAATTCACACCCTAGGGGAAACATTGGAAACTTCCCTATGGAAGTTAATCACAAACAAACTCATAACACTTCCAACAGTGTGGGAGTACGAACCAAAATTTAAACCTCCTTGGTGGAATGACAATGATTTTTGCGAGTACCACTGAAACAAGGGCACAAAAACAATGACTGCATTGCGCTCAAACACACTATCCAAGATCTACTAGATCAAAAAAAAATATCACTTGATGGACACACCTCTAATAATGATCACCGGGCATTCAAGGATCCACTTCCCAACTATGAGTAGGGAGGGCCTTCCAATCGAAACAACAGTGGAACCAACAACGCCAATTACACAAATGTGTCATTTGACTATGTTGTTAACCACATCTTGGAAAGTGATTCACATGTCAATGTGATCACTATAAACAAAGACTTAGATTGTAATGCTACCACTCGCAGTAATAGAGTCACTCTTAGAGGAGTCCCAGCCTCTCCGTCTAATCAGTACAATATCCTGGATCAACTCCATAAGATGCTTGCACATATCTCCATCCTGGAACTTTGCATCTATCCCTATCCCATAGGGCCATACTTGACAAAGGTCTATCAAAAGCTTCCATTCCAACAAACCTTGCTGAAGAAAAATTTCAAACCATGGTAGGTCACATTACCTCACCTCACTCCTTATCATTCATTGAAAAGGATGATATGTCCATTACCCAACATCACAACGCATCTCTTCATATTGAAGCCTTCATCCACAAACACAAGATAAAGAGGGTTCTAATTGATGGAGAAGCCAGTTTGAATATTTGCACCTTAAAGCTAATCCTTGCATTGGGGTTTGTGGAGAAAGCTATTGATCCAAAAAAGAAAATCACTATCAAAGCCTATGACGAGGAGGAAAGAACTTCCAAAGGAATGATTGTTTTACCAATCAGAGTTGGACCTATAGTAAAATATGTGGCATGCCAAGTCCTCAACATGGAGTTAGCTTATAACATTCTTCTTGGGAGACCCTGGATACATGCTCTGAAAGCAGTACCGTCAACATACCATCAGTGTATAAAATTCCCCTATGAAGATCAAGAGATCACCATCCAAGGTGATCCCAATCCATTTCACTATTGCAACTCCATTCATCCTAAACCTAAAGTTGTGATTCCTCATAACTGTGCTTCTGCTTCATCTTCATCCCACATTGACCCAACTTCACTCACTTCCACATAAAAGGCTTCCCAACCTGACCTCAGACTCAAAGATAAGGGCTTGGGTAAGTACACAATCTCCCAATCCCTCTGTTTGGCACAACTCCCCCTATCTCCCAGATCATATGGAAGACCTACCCTGAGCAAATCCAAAACAGTCAAAACTACCAAAGGTCCATTTATCAAATGGGGAAGCCTTGAAGATGAGAGTGATGAAAAAGACATCCTTCAATGGTTATATAAGGATGAAGTCAGTCTATCAACACAACAAGACCATCACTTCATGATACAAACTGAGCAATATGGTCAAGGATTCCAAATGCTACAAAGAATGGGGTATGAAGGACATGGCCCCCTCGGTTCAAGAAAGGATGGTATCACTAAACCCATTCAACCTCATACCTTGATAGCCTGAGACACTACAGGGCTAGGTTACACTGGAACAACAAGAACCAACAGAGCAAATAAGCATAAAGACCAACAACCAGAAACATTTGCTACTAATCTGGTTGATCAAATTCACTGATTGCAAGTGGGGAATGAGATTGCGACGAAAAAGATATCAATGTGGTACATGAGTATGACCCAACCCATGCAATTGAAGGACAAAGTTCAAAGGCTAGACCGCTAGAGTTCAACCCACATAATAACGACAGTGAAAGTTGAGAGGAAAGAATGATACCTCCTTGACAGATTAGCTAATGGAGAGTACCATCGCAGGCATTGTCCATGCTTATAATGACCACCATAACACTTCTATCTTGACTATCAATGCCATCGAACCAGACCAACCCAATGATCCTTTACCGTTATTACACCCAGAACTCATAGATTGGGACTTGCAAGACACTACCCCTGAGCTTGATACCTTTCAAAATGATGAAGCCATCATAGACTATCTTGAGCTTAGAGATCACATACCTACAAGGGACCACAGGGCTGGCTATGCCATAGAACTCAATGACAAGGCCTATTTTGGAGAGTGTGCCAAGCCTTTCAGTCTTAAAAATATCAAAATGAAAGAAAGATCTAATGGTGAAAACCACTCTACAGCAGTGTTAGATCATGAAAAAAGTAAAAATATAGACGTATCCAATGGTGAAAACCTCTCTAAGGTGCTGAAGGATGGAAGGCTTGACCCTCTACCCAATCTCACACATCAGGAGAGATCTCAAATCTTGATAGAACTAGTAGAGCCGATCAATGTTAGCACAGGTGATAGTCCCAGAATGATTCACATGGCACAGTCTTTAACCGGACAAGAAAAGCCAGCATTCACTGAATTCTTCAAGAGAAAATAAATCAACTTTGCTTGGATATATGCAAATATGCCAGGGCTAGATCAAAATCTCATAATGCATCACTTATCCTTAGCTCCAGGAGCTAAGCTAGGAAAGCAAAAACTCAGGAAGATGCACCTGCATGTAGCCCTCATGGTGAAAGAAGAGCTGAAGAAACTGTTAGATGTCAGATTCATCAGACCAATAGACTATCCTGAGTGGATTTCAAACATAGTGCCAGTTGCCAAACCAAATGGCAAAGTTTGAATATGTAATGACTTCAGGGACCTAAATAAAGCTTGTCCAAAAGATGATTTTCCCCTGCCAAACATTGACATTATTGTGGATATCATGGCAGGGCAAACAATACTGTCATTAATGGATGGTTTCTCTGGATATAACCAGATCAAAATCATACCTGAAGACCAACACAAGACTGCGTTCACATGTCCATGGGGCACCTATTTTTGGTGTGTCATGCCATTTGGTTTGAAAAATGCCGGTGCAACATATCAGAGAGCTATGACCACAATCTTCCACGACATGATGCACACTATAATGGAAGATTATGTTGATGACATCTTGGAAAAATCACTCACAAGAGAAGGACACCTGGCAGTATTAGACAAGATCTTCACAAGATTGGAATACTTTAATGTGTGACTCAACCCAAAGAAGTGCGTGTTTGGAGTTACATCAGGCAAGCTGCTAGGATACATAGTGTCTGCCAATGGAATCAAAGTCAACCCAGCTAAAGTAAAGGCCCTCATGGAGATGCCGCCTCCTAAGAATCTCACTCAACTAAGGTCTATGTAGGGAAAACTACAATCTATCAGAAGATTCATTTCTCAATTGGAAGACAAGTGCATTCCATTTTCTCACCTCCTACATAAGAATGTTCCTTTCAAATGGAATGATTCATGTGAACATGCATTTCAACAGCTAAAAGAGTATCTCATGAAACCACCTTTATTGATGCCACCGATTCAGGGTGAACCTCTACTACTGTATATCTCAGCCACACCAAAAGCTCTAGGAGCTCTCCTCGCACAACAAAATTATGAAGGGAAAGAACAAGCGATTTACTATATCAACTGAACACTTGTTGGGTATGAACTACAATACATGCCTATTGAAAGAGCATACCTTGATGTGGTCTTCACTTCACAAAAATGGAGACATTACATGTCACATTCTGTCAAACTCATAGCAAGGATTGATCCACTCAAGTATTTACTTAACAAGGCTACCCTTACAGGTAGATTGTCTGAATGGGTCATGCTTCTCAGTGAGGTCGACATCGAATATGTAGACAGGAGGGCAATAAAAGGCCAAGTACTTGTAGATCAGCTAGCAGATGCACCTCTAACAGATGATAGCCCTTTGAAATTCAAATTTCCAGATGAATCTATCTTTCACATAACCACAACAAACTGGAAAATGTACTTCGATTCCTCATACACTTAGCATGGATCGGGAGCAAGTATCTTGTTGATCACCCCTAGTGGTGACACCATTTGAAAATCATATAGATTTCTCTTTCCCTGCACTAACAATGTGGTAAAATATGAAGCCCTAGTCATTGGCATTAAGCTAGCAGTTGAATGGAATATCAAAGAACTTCAGGTGTATGTTGATTCACAGTTGGTCATAAATCAAGTAAATGATGACTACCAGACAAAAGATGAGAAATTAATCCCTTACAAACAAATGGTAGATGATTTCAAGGAATACTTCATCGAGATCTCTTTTGAGCAGATACTAAGGATTGAGAACAAAGCTGCAGACACCATGGCTACAATTGCATCTCTCGTTGTTATTCCAAATGATCAAGCACGTTATGGGTTCTTGGTAGAGCCAGTGTCCCGTCCTACATATGACACCCCTGAATCCCATATCATTTACCACATTGTTGGAACTGATTCCCCCCTCTATGGAAAAATATTTTCCTATCTTAAAGAGAATATACTCCCACCTGATCTCTCCAGCAACCAAAAATGAACCTTTATTCGTCAGGCATCCCAGTATGCCATTGTCACCAATACCCTATATCGCAGAGGTCTCGATGGTACTCTCCTTAGGTGTCTTGATAGTGAGGAATATCAAACTACCATGAATGAAGTGCACGATGGTATATGCGGGACCCACTCTAGTGGCCCTACCCTAGCCAAGAAACTCATACACATGGGATACTACTGGCCAACTATAGAACAAGATTCCTATCATTTTGTAAAGAAGTGCAAGAAGTGCCAAATCCATGGGAACCTGATACATGCACCAGCATAGGAGCTGCAGCCATTAATGACTCCTTGGCCTTTCTGTTAGTGGGGACTCGACTTAGTGGGCAAGATCCACCCTCCCTCATCCAGCGGCCATAAATTCATAATCACCACCACCGAGTACTTTATGAAGTGGATTGAAGCCATGCCCTTAGCCAATATCATAGGCAAGCAGATTGCCTCCTTTATCTTGAACTATATCATTTATCCCTATGGTATCCCTTCGTCCATTATCACGGATAATGGATGACCATTCAAAAATTAGGATGTCAGGGAACTATGTGACAAATTCCATATCTAGCACCTCTTTTCTACCCCCTATTACCCCCAAGGCAATGGCTAGGCGGAGGCATCAAATAAAACTATCTTGAAAAAGACTGTCAACGATGCCAACCATAATTGGCATATCTAATTAAATCCAGCATTGTGGGCCTATCGTATAAGTATCTGTACACCCACAGGTACAATGCCATACTCCCTAGTCTGTAGATCTGAAGCCATCTTGCCCATTGGAGTCGAGATCCAATCCTTCCGAGTTTCGTTAAAAGGTCTCATATCTGATGAAGAGTATAGAGTGTCCAGACTTCAAGAGTTAGAGCTGCTCGAAGAGAGAAGGCAATAGGCCTTTAACCATCTTAGATCTTATCAACAATGAATGTCTAGAAGTTACAACCATAGGGTAAAGCCTTGAGTATTCCAAGTTGGTGATCTAGTCCTCAGAGAAAATCCCAGAAATCAACAAGATCGAGAGAAGAAAGGTAAGTTTGAACCCAACTGGCTGGGTCCCTATGTCATCATCATGGCCTATGGGTCAGAAGACTATCAATTGGCTACATTTGAAGGAGAATTGTTTGATGATCCTATCAACAACATGCATCTTTGCAAGTTCTATACCTAAACCCCAATGCAAGGGAGTCCAAAAATAACAAAAAATGGAAAAAGTGATAAAAAAAAACAAAACAAAAATAAAAAAAAGTGGAAAAATAACAAAAAAACATCATCCTCTGGTGAAAACTTGGGAAACAGGCACCTGGGATAGATATCGTGATGAAAACCTGGCAAACAGGCATCATGCGCATTTTTTAAGCTATTGTGCAAATAAAAGTAAGTGGTGAAAACCTGGTAAATAGGCGCTATCTACGACAAACCACTTCATCTATTGTGACCTCATCTCTCTTGTGTCCATCATATCGTTCATCTTAAACCGAGCCATTGAACCGTTGTCGAACTACATCGCCTCTGAGTTATCACGTAGGCAGGGCCATTCTCAATGCACCCTTGAGGTTCTGCTTCACTTCTTTCCCATCCATTCCATCAAGTGTCGTCTATCCTGCTATCCATACCGATTCTGCATCTTTGCCATCACCTAGGTCCTAGGTCTATCAAATTCACCCCAAACTACATTGCCTCTGCGTCATCACGTAGGCAAAGGCCATTTAGCAATGAGCCCCCGAGGCACTAGGTTAGTCCCTTAGGGTCCGTCTCTCCATGTCTGTCTGTCATCTCACCTGTAATAAGTTGATCCTTTGTCTAAACTGGGGGCAACTCCTCAACCTGGGTGCAGATTTGAATTCTTGAATGCCACATGTTCTAAGAGGATACCAATAAGGATTGTGATACCTTTCACGAGACAAGCGCACACAGCAAAGCAAGCATCGCAAAACAAAAAATTTTGGCACAAAACATCAACTAGTCCAAATAGCAAAGAAAAACATATATCAAAACACTCAAACTGATTCTATATCAATTATGGCAAGAAGACACATCTAAATACAAGAATGTTTTGTGCTTTATGAACTGGTTAACTTACAAGGTCTTGAATTTTTGTCATTATGTCTTTCTATGCTACTCAAGGATGCCAAAAGCTAGAGATGCTATGATGGGGGAATAATCATTTTCTTTGCCTGTTGTTTGTGGATCAAACTTTAGTAATGTGATGACTTTCGTCTAAAGACATGATCAACAAAAGATCATCGAGGACTTCGGAGCTCTGAACATGAAAAGGGGCAATCCTTGTCCGTTGAAACGCAAGTGATACTCAGGTCATCTAGATTCAAGTTTGACTAGATGCTTGTATCAATTTGCTATATCAAAATCCATGTAAGGAATACTCAGGTCATCTCAGTTTTATTATACTTAGATGCTTGTATTTTCTTACAACATTTCAAAAAGAGAATAGAAACAAAAAGTGCCCAATGATGAAAGCAAAGTACTTACGCTCTAATGATGACAAAATATCCACATCCATTTCATATCCAGAGATTCATATCATCTGTGCAATAAGAAAAACCTACAAAGTATCAGTGTTTACAAGTGAAAGCCTGTGATCCTTTCATTCATCTTCTTCCACCTATCATTATGTCATCTCTGTGTCGATTGAGTACATTTGGACATACCAAAAACATAGCATAAAATTGCATATCATATCACATGAGATAGTCATTCACATGATTAAATCATTGGAATACATAATAAGTGCATTAGATCATCCATATACATCAGTATCAACAACAAAATAAAAAAAAAAGACAAGCACATATAGATCATCTCACAAGCTGCATAATCATATCAATAACATTCACATTTGCATTTGCATATCAGATCATCTAAAACTACATTTAACATCATATAAACATAATCAAAGTAGGCATAACATGTGAAAACATCATAAGATAGCTTGTATCCATGGCATAAAAACATCAAACAAGTGCATGTAGAACATAAAATAGCTGCATCATCATATAGGCATAAAACATGTCCAAATGTACAATATATCAAAATATCTGTCCATCTCTCGGAGACAAGTCATGAAATGTATACAAAATACACAAAGATAATAATACATGTCTCGGGGCAAAATAATACAAATATATACATATCAGGCTCTCTGAGCCATAAAAAATGTGTATACATAAAGTCAAAAATTGGTACAAATGTCAAGAACTGGCTAGCCGTGCTGCCGTGGAACAATGCTCCCTACACTGCCCTCTCCTCTATCCCCCCTAACTGCTGAGGGCCTCTCACTGATACTCCAGATCAGGATCCACCTACCCTCTGTGAAGCCATAGGCTGGCTCCTGTAGCTAGGTGAACGTTGGTCTACCAGCACGGCCCCATGATATAATCCTCTATAGTACAATGTCTGAGCCTGTGCTCTGGCAAGCTCACCCTGTACCTATGCCAACTGCCCCTATACCTTTGCTTGAGCAAGCTATGCCTATGCCTGCTGCACCTGTGCAACTAAAAAGATCATGGTACCATCTATGCCTAGGGCTGCCACTGCTGCATCTCTCTCTACTCTGATATCCTGCACTCTCACCAAGGCTGAGTCTCACTCTCTAGAGATCTTTGATATGCATCCTGTGTTTGCCTCTCTCCAAGACTCTGTTGCTCTAAGTTGTGCCCTTAGCTGCCTCACATGACCCTGTAGCATAGTCATGGCCTGTTGCTATAAGTCAAGTTGCAGAGCCTGCTATCTCTATCCCGGTATCTGCTGCTGGGCCACTTGCTGTGGTGGCAGTATCTGTCCCTACTATACTTGCACCTGCACCTACCTTGCAACTTGCGGCTGCGCAACATGCTGCTGACTCGAAGGTCCCTCCCCAAACCTCCTCCTCCTCTGTCTCGGTCTGCCTCCATCTTCTCCTCCTCGTCCTCCTTCGCCATCCCCACCATCACCTCCCTCTCCCTGACCCCCTCTACCCCTCCTCCATTTCCTCCTCCTGCCAACCCCCTCCTCATCGTCTGAATCCTCCTCATCTATGCGAGGAACCAAATCTCGAGGCCCTGAATATGTAGGAAATGGATGAGCTACAAACCACTACTCATAGTCTCAAGTCATCCCCGCGTCTACTATCTCTCTCCTCATTAGCTAGGCTGCATATGGGATCTACCAAAAATCTGCCAACGCCTCCTCATAGGACGCCAATGGACCCCACCTCAGCCTCTCTACATGGGTCCTCACAAATCGAGCTTGCCCCTATGGCCTACCCTGTAATCTGCCAAACTGCCTCTGCACTCTACTGACAATCTAACACTCTAGTATGTACTGTGTCCTACCAATGAGCCACTGAGTCTGGAAATAATATGGCAACTCGTCGTCCTCATCATCCCATACCTCATAGTCTAGGTATGGGTACCCAATAACTAGATCCACATTATCTAGCGCATGTCTCCAATACTCGAGCTTTCCCAGCTTGTGCTAGGAAATAACTCCTGTGTAACCATAACTGTATGGCTCTCTTGACTATCTCGCAAAAATGCAAATTGGTTGTGTGATCGCTATGTGCTCCCGCAACCAAAACTGCAAAAGAGACAAACCTGCTGACAAGATGGCCCCTCTGTGGTACACAACCTGGTGCATATCCATGTACAAGTGTGTAAGCACACACACCCCATGAATATCGAGTCTCGTCAATGATCATCCTCTCCATCACCCTCCCCGAGCCAATCAGGAACCTGTGTGATCTCCTATTGGGGCATACTATGCCACCGATCAATCCTACCACTATCCCCGAGAAGTAGTCATAACAGTCATGTATGTCCTGCCATGAAATAACCTGCTCATCCAACTCTGGGTCATCAAAAACACGTCTACACTCTGCCAATATTGCATCGCGCTACAGATCATAATCTACCAACTCTCTCTGAATAGGAAGATGCAGAATCATGTAAACGTCCTCCAGAGTGATCACCATCTCCCTAGTCGGTAGATGGAAAGTCCCATCCTCACTGTGAAATCACTCCACCGCCGCAGTCAACAGACCAAGGTTCACATGAACCTCGGGCATGAAACAAACATAATCTTGGCCCATAGCACCAAGAGCCTCGCGGTCCATCTCTGTAAGCATGCACCGCTGTAACAACGGCAAAGAAAATTTCTCCCATGACATAAGAGTATCACAAATGTCCTCCTACAACTAAGCAAAGCATAACGTCAAGAAAAAACCCATATCGAAAAAAGCCTACTCAAAGCAATCAAACTATCCTATCACTGACTTAACACATCAAATTAATCAAAACAACATATCATCTCTTGACTAGATTCCCAACAATCTCGAAGATCTCTTATCAATTGACGCATCCATGAAGGTGCCAATTGAGTTAATTTTGTTAAGTCAGCTGACTATCCTAGTGCAAATGCGCCAAACTAGGTGGCAAATGTGTCGAAGCATATCAAATGCACCGATTCACTGTGAATGCACCATTACTTGACGTATATGCGTCGTTCTTACATATCCGCTGCTTCTTGTGTCACGTGCGCGGTTCCGCAGTGGATGCACTGCTTCCTGGCTTATATGCATAGATTTATCATATGCACCGAAAGATCAATCACATGTGCGGTTTCTCGGCATATGCGCCATTTCGGGGCTTATATGCGTTGAACTACAGTTCGGGGCATCTGTCCTAACTTTTTTACCTAGCATTTATTGGCCTAATAAATGACTTTAATTGAGTTTTGTCAAACTACATATCGGTGGTCCTGCCTCGGGTGGCCGATCAAACTATTGAACTCGCTCAAAATGGTGCTCCTCACGCAGAATATCCATATCTCTGTCGACTACTCTAGCTCCTCTGCTCTCCTAAGCTCTCAAAGACAAATCAACTAAAGACAAGTGTGCAAATGAATAGGACTTGTGGACCCAACTCCTATATATAGCAAGTGAGCCATAGCTGACTGTGTGACAATTGTGACTACTTCCCATGCCTGTTTCTCCAAACCATGACCTATTTTCTTTAATTTAACCTATTTTTCACCTTCTTCTTCGTGAAATTGTCTGTCTCACGCCTTCTACCTTCTTTCCGTCCAATCTCTCAGGGGGCATCATGTCATCATTAAACCTGTACCTGGGGCAAACTGGGGCATGTATCATTGTTGAAAATTCTTATTCTTTGAAACAATGTGACAAAACACATTGCATCAAAGAGGGGCAAAATGTATACACCTAAAAATGACATGACTCTGTCTAAATAAATATTTTAAATATTTATTTCATCGTAATATTCCTCTATCAATAAATAAATAAATCAATTTATTTCTTTGATTCATTTTCCTCCCAGTAATTGAATAAATTACATTTATTTAATTAATTTCATCAATATCAACTTTATTCTTCTAAACAATTAAATAATTTTAATTATTTAATTAAATCATTCATTCTCCCAAATTTAAATAAAATGCAAATTTATTTAAATTAAATATCAGTTTCCAAAAATAAAATATAATTAAATATTTTATTTATTCCTCTAAATCTTGCACAATCAATTAAATAAATTTATTTATTTAATTCGCTTTCCTATCTTCTAGAAAGCCTTCAAAATCTTCTAAAAATAAATCTTCTTTGTCATGTAAAACCAAAAGCTGAGTTAACTGATTTAAAGCAACTTTGTTTTAATCAATAAATTCTTAAATTAAAAAAATATAGTCTAATTTAATGAAATTAAAGCTCATCCTCATCAACATTGCAGTTAACTCAACAAAGCAACTTTTTTGAATGACACGTCTTCTTTCTATTCGCGCACGTTCTCTCAAGAATCCTCTACCATTGATCTTCTTACTTCTACACCATTGATCTTCTCTAACAAGTCTATAAATACCCCTCTATTCTTCCATTTCATATCAAGAAGCTTTCAAGTAAGATTACTTTGTTGAATCCATAGCGCGCCATTGGCACCCCCACTCTCACATTATTCATTATCCATCTCACATTGTATTGAAGTTCATCTTCAATACAATAAGTATCCAAGCCATTTCTCCATTGTTATCTTGGGGAAACAAAGCAAGGAAGCAAGCTTCCTAAGGGCTACATTCATCACCAAAGATCAATCGAGAATAGGTGAGAAATGGAAGTCATGAGGTAACAAAGCACTGTAAGTTTTGTTTATTGGTTTTAAATCTTTGTTATTCGCATATTCCATTGAGTTATTGGGTTTGTAATTCATTTTAATATTATCCAATTTTACCTGTAACATTTCTGGCGCCCACCGTGGGGGCCTTTACCCCAAATCTAAAAAAAAAATTGAGTTCTTGAGTGACAGGTTCTGTACAGACTCCATACAATCTACATACAGGTTCATTCGACGCATCTGATCGATCCCGTGGCGCATTTGATCACTATTCCGGCGCATGCAACTTTTCAACGCATACATCCTCCAAAACTGAGCATATATCACCTATTTTGGTGGAGAGTGAAAATAGCAAGTAGGAGGTTAGGGGTTCAACCCCCACAAACCAACCTTTTAATAATCAAACCACCACATGTACCACGTGGCACCCAATCATTGGGCCACGTGGCATTACCTCATTCTTTCGTCAGTAACACGTGTCACGCTGGATTGGTCCACATCTTTAGACCTACCACGTTATCTGCTGACTCGGATGCCGCCATCTGCCATGTGTCAAACTCTGGATCTGCCACATAAACAACTGCCATTATGTCTGCCATGTCAGCATGCTGACGTCATCATTGTATTGTTTAGTCAACATGGTCAACCCTCAACTTTGACCAGCCATATCTTGCTCGTACGACCTCCAATCGAGGTGAAATGAGTGGTGTCTGAATCGTAGTGACAAGCTCTTTGACTTGGCATCATTTTTGCTTGGATTTGAGACAATCAATTTTTCACCTTTTTGAATGCCTGATTCGCCTGTTTAACAAAACCTTTGACTGCACATAACTTCTGCATACGAACTCTTTTTGAGCCTGTTTAAGTTGCGTTAGAATCATGTCAGCGACTTTTTTCCAATGATGTTGATTCCATCAGGTTCTAAGACTACAAAATTTTTAGTTCTTATGTATCCACCTAGATCATTCCTCCCCACTGGGGGTTCAAACCACCTGACCCCCTTTTATAGGGATTCGTTTCTATTATCATTCACTAAATCGAAAGGAGGCACGTATATGTAGCAAAGAAAGCAGCTTGGTATATTGGTGGAGAGTGAAAAAAGCAAGCAGGAGGTCAGGGGTTCGACCCCCACAAACCAACCTTTTAACAATCAAACTACCACATGTGCCACATGGCACCCAATCATTGGGCCATGTGGCATTACCTTATTCCCTGTCAGTGACACGTGTCATGCTAGATTGGTCCACATCTTCAGATCTGCCATGTCATCTACTGACTCGGATGCCACCATCTGCCATGTGTCAAACTCTGGATCTGCCACGTCAACAATTGCCACTGTGTTTGTCATGTCAGCATGCTAATGTCATCATTGTACTATCTAGTTGGAATGGTCAACCCTCAACTTTGGCCAACCATATCTTTGTCGTACGAGCTCTTATCAAGGCAAAACGAGTGGTGTCAGAATTGTAGTGACGAGCTCTTCGACTTGACATCATTTTTGCTTGGATTTGAGACGATCAATTTTTTACCTTTTCGAATGCCTAATTCACCTGTTTGACCGAACCTTTGACTGCACATAACTTCTGCATACGAACTCCTTTTGAGCCTGTTCAAGTTGCGTTAAGATCGTGTCAGCGACCTCTCTCCAATGATGTTGATTCTGTCAGATTCTAAGACTACAAGATTTTTAGGTGTTCTAGATCCACCTAGATCATTCCTCCCCACTGGGGGTTCAAACCACCCGACCCCCTTTTATAGGGATTTGTTTCTATTACCATTCTTTAAATAGAAAGGACCCCCGTCTATGTAGCAATAAAAATTGCTTGGTATATTGGTGGAGAGTGAAAATAGGAAGCAAGAGGTCAGGGGTTCGACCCCCACAAACCAACCTTTTAACAAGCAAATCGCCACATGTACAACGTGGTAGCCAATCACTAGGCCACATGGAATTCGCTCATTCGTCCGTCAGTGACACGTGCCATGCTGGATTAGTCCACATCTTCAGACCTGTCATGTCATCTATTGAGTTAGATGCCGCCATCTGCCACGTGTCAACATCTAGACCTGCCACGCCAACAACTGGCGTTGTGTCTGCCATGTCAGCATGATGATGTCATCATTGTACTATCTAGTTAGCATGGTCAACCCTAAACTTTGATCAGCCATATTTTCCTGGTACGAGCTCCGATCAACACGAAATGAGCGGAGTCTAAATCATGGCGACGCGCTCTTCGACTTGGCATCATTTTTGGTTGGGTTTGCGACAATAAATTTTTCACCTTTTTGAATGCATGATTCACTTATTTGATCGAATGTTTGATTGCACATAACTTCTACATACGAACTCCTTTTGAGCCTGTTCAAGTTGCGTCAGGATCATGCCAGCGACCTCTTTCCAATGACTTTGATTCCTTCACGTTCTGAGACTGCAAAACTTTTAGGTCTTCTGAATCTATTTAGATCATTCCTTCCCACTTGGGGTTCAAACCACCCAACCCCCTTTTATAGGGTTTCGTTTCTATTATAATTCTTTAATTAGAAAGGAAGCCCATATATGTAGCAAAGAAAGCCGCTTGGTATATTGGTGGAGAGTGAAAATAGCAAGGTTTGACCCCACAAACCAACCGTTTAACAATCAAATCAACACATGTGCCATGTGGCACCCAATCATTAGGCCACATGGCATTACCTCATTTGTCTGTCAGTGACACATGTCACGCTGGATTGGTCCACATCTTTAGACTTGCCACATCATCTGCTGACTTAGATGCTACCATCTACCACGTGTCAACCTCTGGACCTACCAAATCAACAACTTCCACCGTGTCTGCCATGTCAGCATGCTGATGTGATCATTGTACTGCCTAGTCGACATTGTCAACCCTCAACTTTGACAGGCCATATCTTGCTCGTACGAGCTTCGATCGAGGCGAAATGAGCGGCATCGAAATCGTGGCAATGAGCTCTTCGACTTAACATCATTTTTCTTTGGATTTGAGACAACCAATTTTTCACTTTTTTGAATGCCTTATTCACTTGTTTGATCGAACCTTTAACTGCACATAACTTCTGCATACGAGCTCCTTTTGAGACCATTCATGTTTTGTCAAGATCATGTCAGCGACCTCTTTCGAATGATGCTGATTTCGGAAGGTTCAGAGATTGCAAATTTTTTAGTTCTTCTGTATCCCTCTGGATCATTATTCTCTACTCAGGGTTCAAACCACGTGACCCCCTTTTATAGGGATTCGTTTCTATTATCATTCTTTAAATAGAAAGGACCGTATATGTCGCAAAAAAAACTTCTTGGTATATTGGTGGAGAGTGAAAATAGCAAGAAGGAGGTCAGGGGTTTGACCCCCACAAACCAACCTTTTAACAAAAAAACCACCACATGTGCCATGTGGCACCTAATCATTGGGCCACGTGGCATTACCTCATTCTTCTGTCAGTGACATGTGTCACGCTGGATTGGTCCACTTCTTCAAACCTGCCACGTCATTTGTAGAATCAGATGCCGCCATCTTCCATGTGTCAAACTCTGGACCTACCACATCAACAACTGCCACTGTGTCTGCCATGTTAGCATGTTGACGTCATCATTATATTGTCTAGTTACCATTGTCAACCCTCAACTTTGACCATCCATATCTTGCTCGTATGAGCCCCGAGCGAGGTGAAACGAGCGACATCGAAATCGTCACAACGAGCTCTTCGACTTGGCATTATTTTTGCTTGGATTTGACACAATCAATCTTTCACATTTTTGAACGCCTGATTCCCCTGTTTGACCAAACCTTTGACTACACATAACTTCTGCATACGAACTCCTTTTGAGTCTGTTCAAGTTACATTAGGATCGTGTTAGCAACCTCTTTCCAATGGTGCTAATTCCGTCATTTTCTCAAACTGTAAAATTTTTTAGTCTTCTGGATCCACCTGGATCATTCCTCCCAACTAGGGGTTCAAACCACCCGACCCCCTTTTATAGGGATTCATTTCTATTATCATTCTTTAAATAGAAAGGAGGCACGTATATGTAGCAAAGAAAGCTACTTGGTATATTGGTGGAGAGTGAAAATAGCAAGCAGGAGGTCAAGGGTTCGACCCCCACAAACCAACCTTTTAATAATCAAACCGCCACATGTCCCATGTGGCACCCAATCATTGGGCCACGTGGCATTACCTCATTCTTTCGTCAGTGACACGTGTCACGCTGGATTGGTCCACGTCTTCAGACCTGCCACATCATCTGCTTACTCAGAGGCTGCTATCTGCCACGTGTCAAACTCTTGACCTACTACGTCAACAACTGCCACAGTGTCTGCCATGTCAGTATGCTGACGTCATCATTGTACTATCTAGTCAGCATGGTCAACCCTCAATTTTGACCGGCCATATCTTGCTCCTATGAGCTCTGATCGAGGCGAAATGAGTGGCCTCAAAATCATGGCGACGAGTTCTTCAAACTTGGCATCATTTTTGTTTAGATTTTAGACAATCAATTTTTCACCTTTTTGAACGCCTGATTCACCTATTTGACTGAACCTTTGATTCCACATAACTTCTGCATATGAACTCCTTTTGAGCTCGTTCAAATTGCGTTAGGATCGTGTCAGCAACCTCTTTCCAATGATGTTGATTCTGTCATATTCTCAGACTGCAAAATTTTTCAGTCTTCTAGATCCACCTGGATCATTCCTCCCCACTAGGGGTTTAAACCACCCGATCCCCTTTTATAGGGATTTGTTTCTATTATCATTCTATAAATAGAAAGGAGGCCCGTATATGTAGCAAGGAAAGCAGCTTGGTATATTGGTGGAGATTGAAAATAGAAAGCAGGAGGTTAGGGGTTTGACCCCCACAAACTAATCTCTTAATAATCAAACCTCCACATGTGCCACGTGACACCCAATCATTGGGCCACGTGGCATTACCTCATTCATCTTGTAGTGACACGTGTCATGCTGGATTGTTCCACATCATCAGACCTGCCACGTCATCTACTGACTCAGATGCTACCATCTGCCATGTGTCAACCTCTAGACCTGCCACATCAACAACTGCCACTATGTCTGCCATATTAGCATGCTGACATCATCATTGTATTGTCTAGTTAGCATGGTCAACCGTCAACTTTCAACTTTTTTAACGTCTGAGTCACATGTTTGACCA
This sequence comes from Cunninghamia lanceolata, assembly GCA_027924645.1. Lineage (NCBI taxonomy): Eukaryota > Viridiplantae > Streptophyta > Pinopsida > Cupressales > Cupressaceae > Cunninghamia > Cunninghamia lanceolata. The sequence goes on along the minus strand of BSBN01000918.1, from coordinate 2,154,287 downwards.
AACCTTTGACTGCACATAACTTCTGCATACGAACTTCTTTTGAGCCCGTTCAATTTGCGTCAGGTTTGTGTCAGCGACCTTGTTCAGATGATGTTGATTCCGTCAGGATCTAAGATGGCAAAATTTTTAGTTCTTCTGTATCCACCTTGATCATTCCTCCCCACTAGCGGTTCAAACCACTCAACCCCCTTTTATAGGGATTCGTTTCTATTATCATTCTTTAAATAGAAAGGAGGGCCGTATATCTAGCAAAGAAAGCCGCTTGGTATATTGGTGGAGAGTGAAAATAGCAAGCAGGAGGTCAGGGGTTCGACCTCCAAAAACCAACCTTTTGACAACCAAACGACCACATGTGCCACGTGGCACCCAATCATTGGGCCATGTGGCATTACCTCATTCTTCCGTCAGTGACACTTGTCACGCTGGATTGGTCCACATCTTCAGACCTGCCACGTAATCTGCTAACTCAGATGCCGCCATTTGCCATGTGTCAAACTCTGGACTTGCCACGTCAACAACTGTAACTGTGTCTATCATGTCAGCATGCTGACGTCATTATTGTATTGTCTAGTCAGCATGGTCAACCCTCAATTTTGACCTGCCATATCTTGCTCGTATGAGCTCCGGTATAGGCGAAACGAGCGGCGTCAAAATCGTGATGACGAGCTCTTCGACTTGGCATCATTTTTACTTAGATTTGAGACAATCAAATTTTCACCTTTTTGAATGCCTGATTCACCTATTTGACCGAACCTTTGACTGCACATAACTTCTGCATACGAACTCCATTTGAGCCCGTTCAAGTTGCATTAGGATCATGTCAACAACCTCTTTCCAATGATGCCGATCTCGTCATGTTCTCAAACTGCAATATTTTTACGTTTTCTGGATCCACCTAGATCATTCCTCCCCACTTGGGGTTCAAACAACCTGACCCCATTTTATAGGGATTTATTTCTATTATCATTCTTTAAATAGAAAGGAGGTCTGTATAGGGAGAAAAGAAAGCCGCTTGGTACATTGGTGGAGAGTGAAAATAGGAAGTAGGAGGTCAGGGGTTCGACTCCCACAAACCAACCTTTTAACAAGTAAATCGCCACATCTGCCATGTGGCACCCAATCATTGGGCCACTTGGCATCATTTTTTCTTGGATTTGAGACAATCAATTTTTCACCTTTTTGAATGCCTAATTCCCCTGTTTGACCGAACCTTTGACTGCACATAACTTCTTCATACGAACTCCTTTTGAGCCCGTTCAAGTAGCGTCAGGATTGTGTCAGCAACCTCTTTCCAATTACCCTGTTTCCCTCAGGTTCTGAGACTGTAATTTTTTTAGGTCTTCTGGATCCATTTATATCATTCCTTCCCACTGGGGGTTCAAACCACCCGACCCCCTTTTATAGGGATTCATTTTTATTATCATTCTTTAAATAGAAAGGAAGCCTGTATATGTAGCAAGGAAAGCCGCTTGGTATATTGGTGGAGAGTGAAAATAGCAAGGTTCGACCCCACAAACCAACCTTTTAACAATCAAACTGCCACATGTGCCACGTGGCACCCAATCATTGGGCCAGGTGGCATTACCTCATTCTTCCGTCATTGACACGTGTCATGCTGGATTGGTCCACATCTTTAGACCTGCCACGTCATCTGCTGACTCAGATGTTGTCATCTGCCACTTGTCAAACTCTGGACCTGCCACGTCAACAACTGCCACATCAACAACTGCCACTGTGTCTGCCATGCCAGCATGCTGACGTCATTATTGTACTGTCTAGTTAGCATGGTCAACCCTCAACTTTGACCGGCCATATATTGCTCCTATAAGCTCCGATCGAGGCGAAACGAGCGGCGCCAATATCGTGACTATGAGCTTTTCGACTTAGAATCATTTTTACTTAGATTTGAGACAATAAATTTTTCACCTTTTTGAACACTTGATTCACCTATTTGACCGAACTTTTGACTGCACATAACTTCTGCATACGAACTCCTTTTGAACCCATTCGAGTTGTGTTAGGATCGTGTCAACAACCTCTTTCCAATGATGCTGATCCCGTCATGTTCTTAGACTGCAAGATTTTTAGTTCTTCTGGATCCACCTAGATCATTCCTCCTCACTTGGGGTTCAAACCACCCGACCACCTTTTATAGGGATTCATTTCTATTATCATTATTTAAATAGAAAGAAGGCCCGTATACGTAGCAAAGAAAGCAGCTTGGTATATTGGTGGAGAGTGAAAATAGTAAGCAGGAGGTTAGGGGTTCGACCCCCACAAACCAACCTTTTAACAATCAAACTGCCACGTGTGCCACGTGGCACCCAATCATTGGCCCATGTGGCATTACCTCATTCTTCCTTCAGTGACACATGTCACACTAGATTGGTCCACATCTTCAAACCTGCCACGTCATCTACTGACTCAGATGCCACCATTTGCGATGTGTCAAACTCTGGACCTACCACGTCAACAACTACCACTGTGTATGCCATGTCAGCATGCTGACATCATCATTGTACTGGCTAGTCAACATGGTCAATCCTACCTTTTTGAACGTCTGATTCACTTGTTTGACTGAAACTTTGACTACACATAACTACTGCATATGAACTCCTTTTGAGCCCATTCAAGTTGTGTCAGGATCATGTCAACAACCTCTTTCCAATGATGCTGATTCCGTCATGTTCTCAAACTACAAAAATTTTCAATCTTTGTGATCCACCTAGATCATTCCTCCCCACTTGGGGTTCAAACCACCTGACCCCCTTTTATAGGGATTCATTTCTATTATCATTATTTAAATAGAAAGGAGGCCCGTATAAGTATCAAAGAAAGCCTCTTGGCGTATTGGTGGAGAGTGAAAATAGCAAGCAGGAGGTTAGGGGTTCAACATCCACAAACCAATCTTTTAACATTCAAACCGCCACATGTACCACGTGGCACCCAATCATTGGGCCACATGGCACTACGTCATTCATCCGTAAGTGACACGTGTCACGATGGATTAGTCCACATCATCAGACCTGCCACGTCATCTGCTGACTTAGATGCCTTCATCTGCCATGCGTCAACCTTTGGACCTGCCATGTCAAGAACTACCATTGTGTCTGCGATGTCAGCATGCTAACATCATCATTGTATTGTCTAGTCAACATGGTCAACCCTCAACTTTGACCGGCCATATCTTGCTCGTAGGAGCTCCATTCGACGGAAAATGATAAATTTTTTCTTGGATTTGAAAAAAAAAATTTCATCTTTTTAAACACATGATTCACCTATTTGACCGAACCTTTGACTGCAAATAACTTGTGCATACGAACTCCTTTTGAGCCCGTTCAAGTTGTGTTAGGATCGTCCCAGCAACCTCTTTCCAATGACACCGATTCCGTTAGGTTCTGAGTCTACACAATTTTTAGGTCCTCTGGATCCATTTAGATCATTCCTTCCCACTCCTGTTCATACCACTTGACCCCCTTTTATAGGGATTCATTAAATTATTATCATTCTTTAAATAGAAAGGAAGTCCGTATATGTAGCAAAGAAAGTCGCTTGGATATTGGTGGAGAGTGAAAATAGCAAGGTTTGACCCCACAAATCAACCTTTTAACAATCAAACCGCCACATGTGCCATATGGCACCCAATCATTAGGCCACATGGCATTACCTCATTAGTCCATTAGTGACACGTGTCACACTGGATTGGTCCACATCTTCAGACCTGCCACTTCATCTGTTGACTCTGATGCCGCCATTTGCCATGTATCAACCTCTAGACTTACCACGTCAACAACTGCCACTGTGTCTACCAAGTCAGCATGCTGATGTCATCATTGTACTATGTAGTCGACATGGTCAACCCTCAATTTTGACCAGCCATATCTTGCTCGTACGAGCTCCGATCGAGGTGAAACTAGCGGCGTCAAAATTGTGGTGACGAGCTCTTCGACTTGGCATCATTTTTGCTTAGATTTGAGATAATCAATTTTTTACCTTTTTGAACGCTTTATTCACCTATTTGATCGAACCTTTGACTGCACATAACTTCTGCATACAAACTCCTTTTGAGCCGATTCAAGTTGCATCAAGATCATGTCAGCGACCTCTTTACAATGATGCTGATTCTGTCAGGTTCTGAGACTACAAAATTTTTAGTTCTTCTATATCCATCTGGATCATTATTCCCCATTGGGGGTTCAAACCACCCGACCCCCTTTTATAGCAATTCGTTTCTATTATCATTCTTTAATTAGAAAGGAGGCCCGTATATCTAGCAAAGAAAGCCACTTGGTATATTGGTGGAGAGTGAAAATAGCAAGCAAGAGGTCATAAACAAACCTTTTAACAATCAAACTGCCACATGTGCCATGTGGCACCCAATCATTGGGCCACATGGCATTACCTCATTCATCCGTCAGTGACACGTGTCACGCTAGATGGGTCCACATCTTTAGACCTGCCACGTCATCTACTGACTCAGATGCCGCCATCTACCATGTGTCAAACTCTAGACCTACCACATCAACATCTACCACTGTGCCTGCCATGTCAGCATATTGACATCATCATTGTACTATCTAGTCAGAATAGTCACCTCTCAACTTTGACCGGACATATCTTGCTCGAATGACCTCCAATCGAGGCGAAATGACCAGCGTTGAAATTGTGACAAGGAGCTCTTCGACTTGGCATCATTTTTGCTTGGATTTGAGAAAATCAAATTTTCACCTTTTTGAACACCTGATACACCTATTTGACCTAACCTTTGACTCCACATAACTTCTGCATATGAAATCCTTTTGAGCCTGTTTAAGTTGCGTAAGAATCATGTCAGTGACCTCTTTCCAATGATGCTGATTTCGTCAGGTTCTAAAACTACAAAATTTTTTGTTCTTCTGTATCCACCTGGATCATTCCTCCCCACTGGGGGTTCAAACCACATGACCCCCTTTTATAGGGATTCGTTTCTATTATCATTCATTAAATAGAAAGGAGGCCTGTATATGTAGCAAAGAAGGCCGCTTAGTATATTGGTGGAGAGTGAAAAAAACAAGCAAGAGGTCAGGGGTTTGATCCCCACAAACCAACCTTTTAACAATCAAATCAACACATGTGCCACGTGGCATTACCTCATTCATTTATCAGTGACACGTGTCACGCTAGATTGGTCCACATCTTCAGACCTGCCATGTCATCTGCTGACTCAGATGCCGCCATCTGCTGACTCAGATGCCGCCATCTGCCACATATCAAACTTTGGATCTGCCACATCAAGAACTGCCACTGTGTCTACCATGTCAGCATGCTAATGTCATCATTATACTATCTAGTTGGCATGATCAACCCTAAACTTTGACCAGCCATATCTTGCTCGTAAGAGCTCTAATCGAGGTGAAACGAGCGGTGTCTGAATCGTGGCGTGAGCTCTTCAACTTGGCATCATTTTTGCTTAGATTTGAGATAATCAATTTTTTGCCTTTTTGAACGCCTGATTCACCTTTGACTAAACCTTTGACTGCACATAACTTCTGCATACGAACTCCTTTTGAGCCCTTTCAAGTTGCATTAGGATTGTGTCAGCAACCTCTTTCCAATGATGCTGATTCTATCAGGTTCTAAGATTGAAAGATTTTTAGGTTTTCTACATCCACCTAGATCATTCCTCCCCCCTGGGGGGTTCAAACCATTCGACCCCCTTTTATAGGGATTTATTTCTATTATCATTCTTTAAATAGAAGGGAGGCCCATATATGTAGCAATGAAAGCCGCTTGGTATATTGGTTGAGAGTGAAAATAGGAAGCAGGAGGTTAGGGTTTCGACCCCCACAAACACACCTTTTAACAAGCAAATTGCCACATATGCCACCTGGCACCCAATCATTGGGCCACGTGGCATTCGTTCATTCATCCGTTAGTGACACGTGTCACGTTGGATTGGTCCACATCTTCAGACCTGCAACGTCATTTGTTGAGTCAGATGCCACCATCTACCACGTGTCAACATTTGGACCTGCCACGCGAACAATCACCACTATGTCTGCCATGTTAGCATGATGATGTCATCATTATACTGTCTAGTCAGCATGGTCAACTCTCAACTTTGACTGGCTATATCTTTTTCATACGAGCTCCAATCAAGGCAAAACGAGTAGCGTCGGGATCCTAGCGATGAGCTCTTCGACTTGGCATCATTTTTGCTTGGATTTGAGACAATACATTTTTCACCTTTTTGAACGCATGATTCACCTATTTGACCGAACCTTTGACTGCACATAACTTCTGCATACAAACTCCGTTTGAGCCCGTTCAAGTTGCGTCAAGATCGTGCAAGTGACCTCTTTCCAATGATGTTGTTTCCTTCAGGTTCTGACACAACAAAAGTTTTAGGTCTTCTGGATCCATTTAGATCATTCCTTTCCATTGGGGGTTCAAACCACCCGACCCCGTTTTATAGGGATTTATTTCTATTATCATTCTTTAAATAAGAAGGAAGCCCGTATATGTAGCAAAGAAAGGCGCTTGGTATATTAGTGGAGAGTAAAAATAGCAAGCAAGAGGTTAGGGGTTCGACCCCACAAACTAATCTTTTGACAATCAAACCACCACATGTACCACGTTGCAGTCAATCATTGGGCCACGTGGCATTACCTCATTCATCTGTCAGTGACATATGTCATGCTGGATTGGTCCACATCATCAGACTTGCCACGTCATCTGTTGACTCAGATGCTGTCATCTACCATGTGTCAACCTCTGGACCTACCACGTCAACAACTACCATTGTGTCTATCATGTCAGCATGCTGACATCATCATTTATTTGTCTAGTCAGCATGGTCAACCCTCAACTTTGACCGGCCATATCTTGCTCGTACGAGTTCCGATCGAGGCAAAACGAGCAGCGTCGAAATCATGGCGATGAGCTCTTCGACTTGGCATCATTTTTTCTTGGATTTGAGACAATCAAATTTTCACCTTTTTGAACACCTAATTCCCCTATTTGACCAAACCTTAGATTGCACATAACGTCTGCATACAAACTCCTTTTGAGCATGTTCAAGTTGTGTTACGATTGTGTCAGCGGCTTCTTTCCAATGATACAGATTCTGTGAGGTTCTAAGACTGCAAAATTTTTAGTTCTTTTGTATCCACTTGGATCATTCCTCTCCACTGGGGTTCAAACCACTAGACCCCCTTTTATAGGGATTCGTTTCTATTATCATTCATTAAATAGAAAGGAGGCCTGTATATGTAGCAAAGAAAGCCACTTGGTATATTGGTGCAGAGTGAAAAAGCAAGCAAAAGGTCAGGGGTTCGAACCCCACAAACCAACCTTTTAACAATCAAACTACCACATGTGCCACATGGCACTCAATGATTGGGCCACGTGGCATTACCTCATTCATCTGTTAGTGACACGTGTCACACTGGATTGGTCCACATCTTCAGACCTGCCATATCATCTCTTGACTCAGATGACGCCATCTGCCACATATCAAACTCTAGATCTACCACGTCAACAACTGCCACATGTCAAACTCTAGATCTAGCACCTCAACAACTGCCACTTTGTCTGCCATGTCAGCATGTTGACGTCATCATTGTACTATCTAGTCAGTATGGTAAACCCTCAATTTTGACCAGCCATATCTTGCTCGTACGAACTCTGATCGAGGCAAAATGAGCGGCATCAGAGTCGTGGCGACGAGCTCTTCGACTTGGCATCATTTTTGCTTGGATTCGAGACAATCAATTTTTAACCTTTTCAAATACCTGATTCACCTATTTGATCGAACCTTTGACTGTACATAACCTCTACATACGAACTCCTTTTGAGCCCATTGAAGTTGTGTTAGGATCATGTCAGCGACCTCTTTCCAATGATGCTAATTTTGTCAAGTTTTGAAATTGTAAGATTTTTAGGTTTTCTGGATCCACCTAGATCATTCCTCTCCACTGGGGTTCAAACCACATGACCCCCTTTTATAGGGATTTATTTCTATTATCATTGTTTAAATAGAATGGAGGCCCGTATAAGTAGCAATGAAAGCCACTTGGTATATTGGTGGAGATTGAAACTAGGAAGCAGGAGGTCAGGGGTTTGACCCCCACAAACCAACCTTTTAACAACTAAATCGTCACATGTGCCATGTGGCACCCAATCATTGGGCCACATGGCATTCTCCACTGTGTCTGCCATGTCAGCATGATGATGTCATCATTGTACTATCTAGTCAACATGGTCAACTCTCAACTTTGACCGGTCATATATTGCTCGTAAGAGCTCCAATCAAGGCAAAACGAGCGGCGTCGGAATCGTGGCAATGAGGCCTTCAACTTGGAATCATCTTTGCTTGGATTTGAGACAATAAAATTTTCACCTTTTTTAACACATGATTCCCTATTTGACCGAACCTTTGACTGAACATAACTTATGCATACGAACTCCTTTTGAGCCTATTCAAGTTGCGTCAGGATTGTGTCAGCAACCTCTTTCCAATGACATTGATTCTATTAAGTTCTGAGACTACAAAATTTTTAGGTCTTCTAGATCTATTTAGATCATTCCTTTCCACTGGGGGTTCAAACCAGCCGACCCCCTTTTATAGGGATTCATTTTTATTATCATTCTTTAAATAGAAATGAAGCCCATATATGTAGCAAAGAAAGCTGCTTGGTATATTGGTGGAGAGTGAAAATAGCAAGGTTCGACCCCACAAACCAACCTTTTAACAATCAAACCGCTACATGTGCCATGTTGCACCCAATCATTAGGCCATATGGCATTACCTCATTCATCCGTTAGTGACATGTGTCATGCTGGATTGGTCCACATCTTCAGACCTGCTACGTCATCTGTTGACTCAAATACCGCCATCTGCCAGGTGTAAACCTCTGGACCTACCACATCAACAAGTACAATTCTATATGCCATGTTAGCATGCTGATGTCATCATTATACTGTCTAGTCAACATGGTCAACCCTCAACTTTGATCGGCCATATCTTGCTCAGACGAGCTTCGATCGAGGCAAAACGAGCAGTGTAAAAATCGTGGTGACGAGCTCTCTAACTTGCCATCATTTTTTCTTGGATTTGAGACAATCAATTTTTCACTTTTTGAATGCCTAATTCACCTGTTTGACCAAACCTTTGACTACACATAACTTCTACATACGAACTCCTTTTGAGCCCATTCAAGTTGCGTCAGAATCGTGTCATTGACCTCTTTGCAATGATGCTAATTCCATTAGGTTCTAAGACTGCAAATTTTTAGTTCTTCTGTATCCATCTGGATCATTATTCCCCTATGGGGGTTCAAACCACTCGACCCCCTTTTATACGGATTCATTTCTGTTATCATTCTTTAAATAGAAAGGAGTCCCATATATGTAGCAAAGAAAGCCGCTTGCAATATTGGTGGAGAGCAAAAATAGCAAGTAGGAGGTTAGGGGTTCATCCCCCACAAACCAACCTTTTAACAATCAAACCGCCACATGTGCCACTTGGCACCCAATCATTGGGCCATGTCGCATTACCTCATACTTCTGTCAATGACACGTGTCATACTGGATTAGTCCACATCTTTAGACATACCACATCCTCTGTTGACTCCAATGCTGCCATTTCCCATGTGTCAAACTCTTGACCTGCCACGTCAAGAACTACCATTGTGTCTGACATTTCATAATGCTGATGTCATCATTGTACTGTCTAGTCAGCATGGTCAACCCTCAACTTTGACCGGCCATATCTTTCTCGTATGAGCTTCAATCGAGGTGAAATGAGTGGTGTCAAAATTAGGATGACGAGCTCTTCAACATGACATAATTTTTACTTGGATTTGAGACAATCAATTTTTCACCTTTTTGAACGCCTGATTCACATGTTTGATTTAACCTTTGACTGCACATAACTTTTGCATACGAACTCCTTTTGAGCCTATTCAAGTTGCATTCAGATTGTGTCAGCAGCCTCTTTCCAATGATATTGATTCCTAGATGTTCTTAGACTGCAGAGTTTTTCAGTCTTCTAGATCATTCCTCCCCACTTTGGGTTCAAACCACTCAACCCACTTTTATATGTAGCAAAGAAAGCCGCTTGGTATATTGGTGGAGAGTGAAAATAGCAAGCAAGAGGTTAGGGGTTCGACTCCCACAAACAAATCTTTTAACAATCAAACTGCCACATATGCCACATGGCACCCAGTCATTAGACCATGTGGCATTACCTCATTCATTCATCAGTGACACGTGTCGCGTTGGATTGGTCCACATCATCAAACCTGCCACGTCATCTGCTGACTTAGATGCTGCCATCTACCATGTGTCAACCTCTGGACCTGCTTCGTCAACAACTACCATTGTGTCTACCATGTCAGCATGTTGACCTCATCATTGTATTGTCTAGTCAGCATGGTTAACCCTCAAGTTGGACCGGCCATATCTTGCTTGTACGAGCTTCGATCGAGGTGAAACAAGCAGTGTCAGAATTGTGGTGACGAGTTCTTCGACTTGGCATCATTTTTTCTTAGATTTGAGACAATCAATTTTTCACCTTTTTGCACGCCGAATTCACCTTTTTGACCAAACCTTTGACTGTACATAATTCTACATACGAACTCCTTTTGAGCCCATTCAAGTTTCGTCAAGATTATGTCAGCGACCTCTTTCCAATGATGCTGATTCCATCAGGTTCTAATATTGTAAAGTTTTTAGTTCTTCTATATCCACTTGGATCATTCCTCCCCACTAGGGGTTCAAACCACTTGACCCACTTTTATAGGGATTCGTTTCTATTATCATTCATTAAATAGAAAGGAGGCCCATATATGTAGCAAAGAAAGCCACTTGGTATATTGGTGGAGAGTGAAAAATGTTGCAATTATGGGCTTAACCGGTATTGTCATTGATGTCAACATACTCATGTTGCATTGATGTCAAGGATTGGATGAGTTGTGTGCTGAGGATATTGAGAAAATTATTCCTATCAGAAACAGAGAAGAATAGTGAAGCTCTATGAAGTGAAGATCCTAGCTAAGATGAAGATTAGAGGATGCGCATCAAAGGGTTTGTAGATATGTGTCTAAAGGTGATCCAGTAAAGATTTGAGAGGTCCGCATGAAGATTTGAAGAAGTTATGGCCATATGACTAAAACCAATTCTGGCAAATGTTCAGAGGTGACAGAGTGACACAAATAGGTCTGGTGAGATCCAGAAATGCAATATCTTGTTCTACAGATTTGGTGGAGTGTTTAGGAAGTCAATGTGAATTGACAACTCAATTGGATCATGGTTTGGAGGTCCACAAGCATCTATTCCAATATGACAATGATGACAGACTGTGTTCTTGAGGTTCCGGATGAAGAAGAGAATGATTTCAGTAAGCAAAAGTAGTGTGGATGTTCTTGGTGATTTAGGAAAGCTTGTGGGGGTCTCTAGATTGTGTCAATGTGTTTCTACTCTTGAATTGTTGCATTGTGTTTTCATGATTGATTTATTATTATGCTGCTGAATTACAAGAAGGATTTAAGTGGTTAATAAAAAGAAATTTTTGGGACAACTGATTCACCCCACCCTCTGAGTTGTCTAGCTTGAAACTAACAATTGGTATTAGAGCTAAGTTCCTCTAAAAGGATCTTAATCGCTTGAGGAGATCCAGGATGTCTTCCTACAAGAACGATAGCCTGAGGTTTGATGGAACCAATTACAATATTTGGAAAAGCCGCATGGAATGCCACTTGCAATGTATGGGAATGCAATATTAGATCATGGCTTTAAAGAAGTATATTCCTCCAAAGAATGGTCTGACAACTGTAGATGAAATCAAAGATACTGAAGACAATCTTTGAGCTAAAGAAGCTCTATTAAGTGCCTTATCTAATTTAGAGCTGAAAAATGTTATAGATCTAAAAACTACATATGAGATTTTGGAAAAACTGCAACTTCTGCATGAAGGAGACAAATATGTTAAATGCACCAAGCTATAGAGTCTAGAAGGAAAACTCAAAAACCTGAAGACGAATGAAGATGTGAATATCACTACATTTATGCCAAAAGTAAATGAGCTTGTTTGTGGCATTAGGTGTGCTGGTGGAATCTTGGATGAAGATGAGATTGTTGCCAAAGTTCTTAGATCCCTACCTCCTGCTTACAAACACAAGGTTGCTGCTATTGAAGAATTCAGATCTTTTTCAAATATCACAAGAGATCAATTGGTTGGAAAATTAGCTACATTTGAATTAGTCAATTTTAGAGATGCACCCCCCAAGACTGAATTTGAATTCAAAGCTAGTGCCTCTCTAAAAGGCAAACAAAAGTTTGATCCAGGAGAAAACTCCTCAAAGAAACTATCATGGTATGAAAAAGCAAGAAAAGATCTAGAAGAAGATGAAGCAAAAGCTACTCAACTTGAAGCCCTTATTGCAGAAAGACTGCCAAGAGGATCTGGTAAGTATGAAGGAAAACTGCCCTTCAAATGTTTCAACTACAACAAGATTGGTCATTTTGCCTCAAGGTGTCCGGAAAGATTTTCAAAGGCAAATCCAAACAGATCAAGATTCCAAAAGAAATGTTACTATGTTCATGAAGATGATGATGAAGGGGTAACACATGATGAATTAGAGACAGGAAACAAATCCGGAAGTGACTGGGTGTTTATTGCCATCAAGGAAGAAGATCCAATGCCCTCTAAATCTGTCAATCATAAAATAATAGAAAGAGCTCTGGCTGCCTAAGTTGAAGAAATGGATGATTGGGTCATTGATAGTGGATGCTCCCACCATATGATTAGTGACAAAAATAAGTTCATAGATTTAGAAAGATATGAAGGAGAAGTTGTAAAATTTGGTGATAATTCTGCTGGCAGAATCAGAGGTAGATGAACTATTTCTTTTGATGGAAAGAACAAAACCAATGATGTACTGTATGTTGAAGGTCTGAAGCACAATCTTCTCAGTGTTGGATAGTTGGTGGACAAAGTCTATGATCTCCGATTCAAAAATGGTAAATGTAAGAACTTTGAAAATTCTGGAACAAAGATTGCATCCGGTACTCAAACAAAAGGTAACATCTTCCACTTGGTTGGTACTGGCAAAAGTTGTTTATTTGTTCAAATTGATCAAAGATGGTTGTGGCATAGGAGAATGTGTCATCTGAATTTTGATAATATCATCAAGATAAGAAACACTCAGGATGTAAGATATCTTCCAAGACTGGTGAAACCTACTAATAGTTTGTGCAAAGAATGTCAGTTGGGTAAGCAGAGCAAAGTCACATTCAAAAGTAAGGAACAATCTTCTACCAGATTGTTGGACTTAGTACATATTGATCTATGTGGACCGGCAAGAATCAAGAGTTTGCAAGGTGATAGATACTTTATGTTATTAATTGATGACCACTCCCAGATGATGTGGGTAACTTTTCTAAAAGAAAAATCTGAGGCTCTTGAGAAATTCAAAATATTCAAAGCTATGGTAGAAAATGAAACCAGATTAAACATAAAATGTCTCAGGTTTGATAGAGGTGGAAAATTCACATCTGAATAGTTCATAGATATTTGTGAGAAACATGGAATAAAAAGATAGTTATCTGCTCCAAGGACTCCACAATAGAATGGAGTAGTGGAGAGAAAGAATCAGACCATCCAGGAAGCATCTAGAACCATGACGATGGAAGCAAATGTTCTCAGATCTACTGGAGAGAAGTTGTAAGCATTATTGTCTATACTCTTAATCGAGTAAAAATCAGAAGCAATACTGATAAGATCCCTTATGAACTCTGGTTTGGCATCAGTCCCACTGTGAAGTATTTCAAAGTCTTTGGTAGCAAATGTTACATTAAAAGAGATGAAGACCTTGGCAAATTTAATGCTAGAAGTGATGAAGGAATATTCTTGGGTTATTCTACTCAAAGCAAAGCATACCAGTGTTATAACAAGAGATTGAGAAAGATTATAGAAAGTACAAATGTGAAGGTTGATGAAGGTATTGAAAAACCCTTAAGGTTTTATGAATATGAAGAAGATGATCAGAATGATGTTTTGGTCCAAGAAGTCCAAGCCCCTTTTGAAATTCAGATCCAAATTGATCCAGAGAATCAAGAAGAAGAGATAAGTTTGAAGAACCTGTTCAATAAATAGAAGTGCAAGAAATTCCCAAAACTCCCAGGTATGTAAGACTGAATCATTCTGAAGATCAGATCATAGGTGATAAAAGTAAAGGTGTTCAAACAAGAAGAAAGATTACTCAAGACTCAGAAACGTATTGTCTGATTTCAAATTTTGAACCAAAAACAGTAAGTGAAGCATGCAATGATGAACGCTGGACTAAAGAAATGAAGGAAGAGTTGATATAGATTGAGAAAAATCACACTTGGGATCTTGTTCCTAGACCTAAAAATAAAAATGTGATTGGAACCAAATGGGTCTTTTGGAATAAACTAAATGAAGATGGTGAAGTAGTCAAAAACAAAGCTAGATTGGTCTGCAAGGGTTATTCCCAAGTAAAAGGAGTTGATTTTGAAGAAACTTTTGCTCTGGTGGCAAGAATTGAAGCAGTCAAATTATTTCTTGCCTTTGTTGCCTTCAAGGATTTCAAAGTATATCAGATGGATGTCAAGTCTGCTTTCCTGAATGGTGACTTGGAAGAAGAAGTATACATTGAGTAACCGGATGGATTCTAATTGTCTGATCATGGTGATATGGTCTGCAAGTTGAAGAAAGCACTATATGGACTCAAACAAGCCCCAAGAGTCTGGTGTGAAAGATTGGATAAGCATCTTTTGAAGATTGGTTTCAACAAAGGTATTGCTGATAGTAACTTGTACTTCAAAATTGATCATGAAAATATCTTGATTGTTGAAGTATTTGTTGATGATATCATTTTTGGAGGAAAAGATAGTATGTGTAAAACTTTTGCAAATCAAATGAAAAGTAAATTTGAGATGTCCATGTTTGAGGAAATAAATTTCTTCTTGGGTCTGCAAATCATTCAAACAAAGAAAGGAATCTTCATTTCACAGACCAAATATGTGAAAGAATTGTTGAAGAAATTTGGGATGGAAGACTCAAAACCAATGAATACTCCCATGGCAACCGGATGTAAATTGAGCAAAGATGATGACTCTCTTAAGGCTGATCAGAAAAAGTATAGGTCAATGATTGGAGGACTACTGTATCTTACTCAAACGAGACCTGACATTATGAATGTTGTTGGTCTTGTTGCTAGATTCCAAGCTGATCTTAGAGAATCTCATGTCATGGCAATCAAG
Source organism: Cunninghamia lanceolata (assembly GCA_027924645.1). Lineage (NCBI taxonomy): Eukaryota > Viridiplantae > Streptophyta > Pinopsida > Cupressales > Cupressaceae > Cunninghamia > Cunninghamia lanceolata. Next base: position 2,139,020 of record BSBN01000918.1, on the reverse strand, counting down.
AGGATTCTCAGATATCTAAAAGGAACAGTTGAGTATGGTTTATGGTATCTTAGAGATCATGATTTCTGTCTTCATGCATATATAGATGTGGATTGGGCAGTTGATGTGGATGACTGGAAGAGTACCAGTGGTGGAGCATTCTTTTTAGGGAAAAGATTGGTTTATTGGCTAAGCAAGAAACAAGAGGCAATATCTCTATCCACTGCAGAAGTAAAATATATTGTAGCAACAGGTAGTTGCACTCAAGTATTGTGGATGAAGCAAATGCTAAGAGACATCAGAGTGGAGTATGAGGAACCTATCACAATTTTCTGTGATAATTCAAGTGCAATAAATATATCAAAAAATCTAGTGTTGCACTCAAAGACAAAACATATATCCATCAAGTTTTACTTTTTGAGAGAGCAAGTGAACAAAAATGAAGTCAGATTGGAGTTTGTGCCCTCCAAGGATCAGATTGCAGATATTTTTACTAAACCTATACCTAAGGACTCTTTTGAGTATCTTAGGGAGAAGTTAGTGGTTATTACCCCTCCGGTTCTGAATTAAGGTGCACTGATGTGCATCGGTCCGGTGGATCTCGCAGTCACATCTTGTGGTCCGGATTGATGATGGGAAGCTACTACTAAAGGGGAGCAGTCTATATGATTCTGAGTGATGCAAGTATGTGCCCTTTGCCATTGATGTCAAAGGGGGAGAGAAGACATGTGAAAAACAAAAAGTGGTTGCTGATCAAAGGGGGAGCAGCAAAGGAAGAGAAGTCATGTGAATGGTTGTTGTTGATAAGGGGAGTTATGTCAGTCAGTGAGGAGAAGTACTTGTCTTAGTGAGGAGAAGTACTTGTCTTGATGGTTAAAACAGGTTTTCACATCATATGTTGCAATCAATGACAAAGGGGGAGATTGTTTCAAGTATGGGCCTAACCGGTATTGTCATTGATATCAACATACTCCTATTGCATTGATGTCAAGGATTGGATGAGTTGTGTGCTGAGGATATTGAGAAAATTAGTCCTATTAGAAACAAAGAAGAACAGTGAAGACAGTGAATCTCTCTGAAGTGAAGATCCCAGCTAAGATGAAGATCAGAGGATGCACATCAAAGGGTTTGTAGATGTGTCTAAAGGTGATCCAGTAAAGATTTGAGAGGTCTGCATGAAGATTTGAAGACGTTATGGCCATATGAGTAAAACTGGTTCTAACAGATGTTCAGAGGTGAGAGTGACACAAATAGGTCCGGTGAGATCCGAAAATGCAATATCTTGTTCTGTAGATTTGGTGGAGTGTTTAGGAAGTCAATGTGAATTGACAACTCAATTGGTTCGTGGTCTGGAGGTCCACAAGCATCTATTCCAATATGACAATGATGGCAGACTGTGTTCTTGAGGTTCCGGATGAAGAAGAGAATGATTTCAGTAAGTAGAAGTAGTGTGGATGTTCTTGGTGATTCAGGAAATCTTGTGGGGGTCTCTGGATTGTGTCCAGTTTGTGTTGGTGGTCTGCATTGAAGATGGAGCTCGTAATTGAAGAATTCCTTCCGGATGATGATGTTCTTCCTAAACTTGGCCGACCGGATGATTCTCACTTCTTGCAGATGATCTTGAAGATGTTTTGCAAAGCATGGCGTGTTCCTCAAAGAAGATTTAAGTCTCAGATCTGTGTGGCTGATAGTGTGGTGATTCGCATGAAGTCTTGTATAAATAAGAGTTGTGAAGTCATTTCAAAAGTATGATGAAAAAGATGAGAGTGCGGTAGAGAGGAGAAGAGCGAAAGATAGAGCAGAAGTACTGAGCCTAAATGAAACTGACTCAAGCATGGTGAAGATGCTATTTTTTAGTTCAAGTATGTAATATTTATTATTATGTAGACAAAGTGTCTCCTATAGGTAGTAGACCTCTTGTGAGGAGTGTGCTAGAGTAGTGAGACCTAATTAGCATGTGCCATCTTGTTCTTCTTATTCTTTTAACAGAGAATACACTCTTGGGTTAGTCACCCTGTGGTTTTTCCCTTAACCGGGTTTTCTACGTTAAAATCTTGGTGTCTTATGTGTTAATGTGTTTCTAATCTTGAATTGTTGCATTGTGTTTTCATGATTGATTTATTATTATGCTGATGAATTACAAGAAGGATTTAAGTGGTTAATAAAAGGAAAGTTTTGGGACAATTGATTCACCCCCCCTCAATTGTTTGACTTGAAACTAACAAAAAAAGAAAGCAGGAGGTCAGGGGTTAAACCCCTACAAACCAACCTTTTAACAATCAAACTGCCACATGTGCCACGTGGCACCCAATCATGGGCCACGTGGCATTACCTCATTCGTTCGTCAGTAACACGTGTCACGCTGGATTAGTCCACATCTTCAGACCTGCCATGTCATATGTTGACTAAGATGCCGCCATCTGCCACATGTCAAACTCTAGATCTACCACGTCAATAACTACCACTGTGTCTGCCATGTCAGCCTGCTAACATCATCATTGTACTATCTAGTCAGCCTGGTCAACCCTCAACTTTGACCAGCCATATCTTGCTCGTACGAGCTCTGATCGAGGCGAAACAAGTGGCATCAGAATCGTGGTGACGAGCTGTTCGACTTGGCATCATTTTTTCTTGTATTTGAGAGAAATCAAATTTTCACCTTTTCAAACACCTGATTCACCTATTTGACCAAACCTTTGACTACACATAACTTCTGCATACGAACTCCCTTTGAGCCGGTTCAAGTTGCATTACGATCATGTCAGTGGCCTCTTTCCAATGATGCTGATTCTCTCAGGTTCTGAGAATGCAAGATTTTAAGGTCTTCTAGATCCACCTATATCATTCCTCCCTACTGGGGGTTCAAACCACTCGACCCCCTCCTATAAAGATTTGTTTCTATTATCATTCTTTAAATAGAAAGGAGGCTCGTATATGTAGCAATGAAAGTCATTTGGTATATTGGTGGAGAGTGAAAATAGGAAGCAGGAGGTCAGCGTTTCGACTCCCACAAACCAATCTTTTAACACACAAATCACCACATGTGCCACATGGCACCTAATCATTGTGCCATGTGGCATTCGCTCATTCATCCTTTAGTGACACATGTCACTTTGGATTGGTCCACATCTTCAGACCTGCCACATCATTTGTTGAGTCAGATGTCGTCATCTGCCATGTGTCAATATCTGGACCTACCACGCCAACAACTGTCATTGTGTTTGCCATGTCAGCACAATGACCTCATCATTGTACTATCTAGTTAGCATGGTAAACACTTAACTTTGACCGACAATATATTGCTCGTACGAGCTTCGATCAAAGCGAAACGAGCAGCATCGGAATCGTGGCGATGAACTCTTTGACTTGGCATCATTTTTGCTTAGATTTGAGAAAATAAATTTTTCACCTTTTTGAACGCATGATTCGCCTATTTGACCTAACCTTTGATTGCACATAACTTTTCCATACGAACTCCTTTTGAGCACGTTCAAGTTGCGTCAGGATTGTGCTAGCGACCTCTTTCCATTGACACAAATTTCATTAGGTTCTGAGACTGCAAAATTTTTAGGTCTTCTGGATCCATTTGGATCATTCCTCCCCACTTGGGGTTTAAACCACCCGACCCCCTTTTATAACGATTCATTTCTATTATCATTCATTAAATAGAAAGGAAGCCCGTATATATAGCAAAGAAAGCCGCTTGGTATATTGGTGGATAGTATAAATAGCAAGGTTCGAACCCACAAACCAACTTTTTAACAATCAAACTACCACATGTGCCATGTGGCACCATATCATTAGACCACATGGCATTACGTTATTCGTCCATCAATGACACGTGTCACGCTGGATTGGTCCACATCTTTAGACCTGCCACGTCATCTGTTGACTTAGATGACGCCATCTATCACGTGTCAACCTCTGGACCTACCACGTCAACAACTCCCACTGTGTCTGCCATGTTAGCATGTTGATGTCATCATTGTACTGTCTAGTTGACATGGTCAACCCTAAACTTTGACCGGCCATATCTTGCTCGTACGAGTTCCGGTCGAGGCGAAACGAGCGGCGTCAAAAATCTTAGCGACAAGCTCTTTGACTTGACATCATTTTTGCTTGGATTTGAGACAATCAATTTTTCACCTTGTTGAACACCTGGTTCACCTATTTGACCGAACCTTTGACTACATATAACTTCTGCAAACGAACTCCTTTTGAGCCCATTCAAGTTGTGTCAGGATCGTGTCAGCAACCTCTTTCCAATGATGCTGATTGCAAAATTTTTAGTTCTTCTATATCCATCTGGATCATTATTCCCCACTGGGGTTTCAAACCACCCGACCCCCTTTTATAAGGATTCATTTCTATTATCATTCTTTAAATAGAAAGGAGGCTCGTATATGTAGCAAAGAAAGCCGCTTGGTATATTGGTGGAGAGTGAAAATAGCAAGTAGGAGGTCAGCGGTTCAATCCCCACAAACCAACCTTTTAACAATCAAACCGCCACATGTACCACTTGGCACCCAATCATTGGGCCACATGGCATTACCTCATTCTTCCGTTAGTGACACGTGTCGTTTTGGATAGGTCCACATCTTCAGACCTGCCACGTCATCTGTTGACTCAGATGCCATCATTTGCCACATGTCAAACTCTGGACCTGCCATGCCAACAACTGCCAATGTGTCTGCCATGGATGCATGTTGACTTCATCATTGTATTGTCTAATCAACATGGTCAACCCTAAAGTTTGACCAACTATATCTTGTTCGTATGAGCTCCGATCGAGGCGAAACAAGCGACACCGAAATCGTGACGACGAGCTCTTCAACTTTGCATCATTTTTTGTTAGATTTGAGACAATCAATTTTACACCTTTTTGAATGCCTGATTCGTCTATTTGACCGAACCTTTGACTGCACATAACTTCTGCATACAAACTCCTTTTGAGCCCGTTCAAGTTGCATTAGGATCATGTCAGCAACCTCTTTCCAATGATGTTGATTCCATCATGTTCTCAGACAATAAACTTTTCACTTTTCTGGATCCACCTGGATCATTCCTCCCCACTTGGGGTTCAAACAACCCAACCTCCTTTATAGGGATTCATTTTTATTATCATTCTTTAAATAGAAAGGAGGCCCGTATATGTAGCAAAGAAAGCCGCTTGGTATATTGGTGGAGAGTGAAATAGCAAGCAGGAGGTCAGGGGTTCGACCACCACAAACCAATTTTTTAACAATCAAACTGCCACATGTGCCACGTGGCACCCAATCATTGGGCCACGTGGCATTACCTCATTCATCCGTTAGTGACACGTGTCACGCTGGACTGGTCCACATCATCAGACCTGCCATGTCATCTGCTAACTTAGATGCAGCCATATGCCATGTGTCAACCTCAGGACCTGCCACGTCACCAACTGCCACAGTGTCTACCATGTTTAGTAAGTATGGTCAACCCTGAACTTTGACTGAACATATCTTGCTCATGCGAGCTCCGATTGAGGTGTAACGAGTGGTGTCAGAATTGTGGCGACGAGCTCTTCAACTTGGCATCATTTATGCTTGGATTTTAGATAATTAATATTTCACCTTTTTGAACCCCTGATTCGCCTATTTGACTAAACCTTTGATTGCACATAACTTCTATATACGAATGCCTTTTGAGCCCGTTCAAGTTGCGTCAGGCTCATGTCAATGACCTCTTTCCAATGATGTTGATTCTGTCAGGTTCTAAGACTGCAAAAGTTTTATTTCTTCTGTGTCCACCTAGATCATTCCTCCCCACTTGGGGTTCAAACCACCCAACCCCATTTTATAGGGATTCGTTTCAATTATCATTCATTAAATAGAAAGGAGGCCCATATATGTAGCAAAGAAGCCGCTCGGTATATTGTGAAGAGTGAAAAAAGCAAGCAGAAGGTTAGGGGTTCGACCCCAACAAACCAACCTTTTAACAATCAAACCGCCACATGTGCCACGTGGCACCAATCATTGGGCCACGTGGCATTACATCATTCATCCGTCAGTGACACGTGTCATGTTGGATTGGTCAACATCTTCAGACATGCCACGCCATCTGCTGACTTAGGTTCTGCCATCTGCCACTTGTCAAACTCTGGATCTACCACATCAACAACTGCCATTGTGTCTGCCATGTCAGCATGCTGACATGATCATTGTACTATCTAGTCAGCATGGTCAACCCTTGACTTTGACTAACCATATCTTGCTCGTATGAGCTCTAATTGGAGAGAACCTTTGACTACACATAACTTCTGCTTTTAACAAGCAAATCGCCACATGTGCCACGTGGTACCCAATCATTGGGCCACGTGGCATTCGCTCATTCATCCGTCATTGACACGTGTCATGCTGGATTGGTCCACATCATCTGACCTGCCACACCATCTGTTGATTCAGATGTTGCCATGAGCCACGTGTCAACATCTGGACCTGCCATGCCAACAATTGCCACTATGTCTGCCATGTCAGCATGATGATGTCATCATTGTACTTTCTAGTCAGCATGGTCAACCCTCAATTTTGACCGGCCATATCTTGCTCGTACGAGCTCCGATCAAGGCGAAATGAGTGGCGTCAGAATCATTACGATGAGCTCTTCAACTTGGCATCATTTTTGCTTGAATTTGAGACAATAAAATTGTCACCTTTTTGAATGCACGATTTGCCTGTTTGATCAAACCTTTGACTGCACATAACTTCTACATTCGATCTCCTTTTGAGCTCATTCAATTTGTATCAAGATCATGCTAGCGACCTCTTTCCAATGACGTTGATTCCATCAAGTTTTAAGACTGCAAAATTTTTATGTATTCTACATGGATTTTGATCATTCCTTCCCACTGGAGGTTCCGACCACTCAACCCCCTTTTATAGGGATTTGTTTCTATTATCATTCTTTAAATAGAAAGGAAGCATGTATATGTAGCAAAGAAAGACACTTGGTCTATTGGTGGAGAGTGAAAATAGGAAGGTTCCACCCCACAAACCAACCTTTTAACAATCAAATCGCCACATGTGCCAAGTGGCACCCAATCATTAGGCCACATGGCATTACCTCTTTCATTCGACAGTGACACATGTCACGCTGGATTGGTCCACATCTTCAAACTTGCCACATCATCTGATGACTCAGATGCCGCCATCTGCCACGTGTCAACCTCTAGACCTACTACGTCAACAACCACCATTGTGTCTGCCATGTTAGCATGCTGATGTCATCACTATACTATCTAGTCGACATGGTCAGCCCTCAACTTTGACCGGCCATATGTTTCTCATACGAGCTCCGATTGAGGTGAAACGAGCAGTTCTAAAATCATGGCGACGAGCTCTTTGACTTGGTATCATTTTTGCTTAGATTTGAGACAATCAATTATTTGCCTTTTTGAATGCCTGATTCATCTTTTTGATCAAACCTTTGACTACACATAACTTCTGCATACGAACGCTTTTTGAGCCCATTCAAATTCCTTCAGAATAGTGTCAGCGACCCCTTTCCAATGATGCTAATTCCGTCAGGTTCTAAGACTGAAAATTTTTTAGTTATTTTATATCCACCTGGATTGTTCCTCACCACTAGGGGTTCAAACCACCCGACCCCCTTTTATAGGGATTCATTTCTATTATCATTCATTAAATAGAAAGGAGGCCCATATATGTAGCAAAGAAAGCCGCTTTGTATATTGGTGGAGAGTGAAAAAAACATGCAGGAGGTCAAGGGTTCAACCCCCACAAACCAACCTCTTAACAATGAAACTGCCACATGGCACCCAATTATTGGGCCACGTGGCACTACTTCATTCGTCTGTTAGTGACATGTGTCAGGTTGGATTGGTCCACATCTTCAGACCTGCCATGTCATCTGCTGACTCAAATGTAGCCATCTGCCACATGTCAAACTCTAGATCTACCACATCAACAACTACCACTGTGTCTGCCATGTCAGCATGGTGATGTCATCATTATACTATCCAGTCGGCATAGTCAACCCTCAACTTTGACCATCCATATCTTGCTTGTACGAGCTCTAATCGAGGCAAAATGAGCGGCTTCAAAATTGTGGCGACGAGCTCTTCGACTTGGCATCATTTTTGCTTAGATTTGAGACAATCAATTTTACACCTTTTTCGAATGCCTGATTCACCTATTTGACCAAACCTTTGACTGCACGTAACTTCTGCATACGAACTCCTTTTGATCCTGTGCATGTTGCGTTAGGATCGTGTCAACGACCTCTTTCCAATGATGCTGATTCCATTAGGTTTTAAGACAACAAAATTTTTAGGTCTTCTGGATTCGCCTAGATCATTCCTCCCCACTCGGGGTTGAAACCACCTGACCCCCTTTTATAGGGATTTGTTTCTATTATCATTCTTTAAATAGAAAGGAGGCCTGTATATGTAGCAATGAAAGCTGCTTGGTATATTGGTGGAGAGTGAAAATGGGAAGCAAGAGGTCAGGGGTTCGACCCCCACAAACCAACATTTTAACAAGCTAATTGCCACATGTGCCACATGGCACCCAATCATTGGGCCACGTGGCATTCACTCATTCATCCGTAAGTGACACGTGTCACACTAGATTGGTCCACATCTTCAGACCTGCCACGTCATGTATTGAGTCAAATGCCACCATCTGCCACGTGTCAAGATCTAGACCTACCATGTCAGCATGATGATGTCATCATTGTATAGTGTAGTCAGCATGGTCAACCCTCAACTTTGACCGACCTTATCTTACTCGTACGAGCTCCGATCAAGGTGAAATGAGCGAGGTCGAAATCGTGGTGACGAGCTCTTCGACTTGGCATCATTTTTGCTTTGATTTGAGACAATAAATTTTTCACCTTTTTGAACACATGATTGCCTATTTGACCGAACCTTTGACTTTCAAGTTGCGTCAGGATTATGCCAGCGACCCCTTTCCAATGACGCTGATTCCGTCAGGTTCTGAGACTGCAAAATTTTTAGGTCTTTTGGATCCATTTAGATCATTCCTTTGCACTGGGGGTTCAAACCACCCGACCCCCTTTTATAGGGATTCGTTTCTATTATCATTCTTTAAATAGAAAGGAAGCCCGTATATGTAGCAAAGAAAGTTGCTCAGTATATTGGTGGAGAGTGAGAATAGCAAGGTTCGACCCCACAAACCAACCTTTTAAAAATCATACTACCACGTGTGCCACATGACACCCAATCATTAGGCCACATGGCATTACCTCATTCGTCCGTTGGTGACATGTGTCACGCTCGATTGGTCCACATCTTAAGACCTGCCACATCATCTGCTCACTCAGATGCCGCCATCTGCCACATGCCAACCTCTGGACCTACCACGTCAACAATTGCTACTGTGTCTGCCATGTTAGCAGGTTGATGTCATCATTGTACTGTTTAGTCGACATGGTCAACCCTAAACTTTGACCGGCCATATCTTGCTAGTACGAGCTCTGATCGAGGCGAAACAAGTGGCGACTAGCTCTTCAACTTGGCATCATTTTTGCTTGTATTTGAGACAATCAATTTTTCACCTTTTTGAACACCTGATTTAACTGTTTAACCCAACATTTGACTGCACATAACTTCTGCATACAAACTTCTTTTGAGCCCATTCAAATTGCGTTAGGATCGTCTCAGCGACCTTTTTCCAATAATGCGTCTGGATCATTATTCCCCACTGGGGGCTCAAACCACTCGACCTCCTTTTATAGGGATATGTTTCTATTATCATTCTTTAAATAGAAAGGAGGCACATATATGTAGCAAAAAAGCCGCTTGGTATATTGGTGGAGAGTGAAAATAGCAAGCAAGAGGTTAGGGGTTCGACACCCACAAACTAACCTGTTAACAATCAAACTGCCACATGTGCCATGAGGCATCCAATCATTGGGCTATGTGGCATTACCTCATTCTTCCGTCAGTGACATGTGTCATGCTAGATTGGTCCACATCTTCAGACCTGCCACATCATCTGCTAACTCAGATGCCGCCATCTGCCACATGTCAATCTCTGGACCTGCTACGTCAACAACTGCCACTGTGTCTACCATGTCAGCATGCTGATGTCATCATTGTACTGTCTAGTCAGCATGGCCAACTCTCAACTTTGAACAGTGATATCTTGCTCATATGAGCTCCGATCGAGGTGAAACGAGTGGTGTCGAAATCATGATGACGAGCTTTTTGACTTGGCATCATTTTTGCTTAGATTTGAGACAATCAATTTTTTGCCTTTTTGAACGTCTAATTCGCTTGTTTGACCGTACCTTTGACAGCACATAACTTCCGCATACGAGCTCCTTTTGAGCCCGTTCAAGTTGCGTTATGATTGTGTCAACAACCTCTTTCGAATGATGTTGATTCTGCCATGTTCTTAGACTGCAAAATTTTTCAATCTTCTGGATCCACCTAGATCATTCCTCCCCACTTGTGGTTCAAACGACCCGACCTCCTTTTATAGGTATTCGTTTCTATTATCATTTTTAAATAGAAAGGAGGCCCATATATTTAGCAAAGAAAGCCACTTGGTATATTGGTGGAGAGTGAAAATAGCAAGCAGGAGGTCAGGGGTTCGACACCCACAAATCAATGTTTTAACAATCAAACCATCACATGTGCCATGTGGCACCTAATCATTTGGCCACGTGGCATTACCTGATTCATCCGTTAGTGACACGTGTCATGCTAGATTGGTCCACATCATCAGACCTATTACATCATCTGCTAACTCAGATGCCGCCTTCTGTCATGTGTCAACCTCTGGACCTACCACTTTAACAACTGCCATTGTGTCTGTCATGTCAGCATGTTGACGTCATCATTGTATTGTATATTTAGCATGGTCAACCCTCAACTTTTACCGGCCATATCTTGGTCGTAAGAGCTCCAAGCAAGGCGAAACAAGTGGCATCAAAATGGTGGCGATGAGATCTTCGACTTGGCACCATTTTTACTTGGATTTGAAACAATCAATTTTTCACATTTTCAAACGCCTCATTCGCTAGTTTGACTGAACCTTTGACTACACATAACTTCTGCATACGAACTCCTTTTCAGCCCATTCAAGTTGCGTTAGGTTCGTGTTAATTGCCACATGTCAGATGCTGCCATCTGCCACGTGTCAACATCTAGACCTGCCACGCCAACAACTTCCATTGTGTCTGCCATGTCAACATGATGACATCATCATTGTACTGTCTAGTTAGCATGGTCAATGCTCAACTTTGACTGGCCATATTTTGCTCGTACGAGCTCTGATCAATGCAAAATGAGGGGCATCAGAATTGTGGCAACGCGCTCTTCTACTTGGCATCATTTTTACTTGGATTTGAGAAAATAAATTTTTAACCTTTTTGAACGCATGATTCGCTTGTTTGACCAAACCTTTGACTTTCAAGTTGCATTAGGATTGTGCCAGCGATCTCTTTCCAATAATGCTGATTTTTTAAGGTTCAGAGACTGCAAAATTTTTAGGTCTTCTGGATCCATTTAGATCATTCCTTTCCGCTAGGGCTTCAAACTACCCGACCCCCTTTTATAGGGATTCGTTTCTATTATCATTCTTTAAATAGAAAGGAAGCCCGTATATGTAGCAAAGAAAGCCACTTGGTATATTGGTGGAGAGTGAAAATAGTAAGGTTCTACCCCACAAACCAACCTTTTAACAATCAAACCGCCACATGTGCCACATGGCACACAATCACTAGGCCACATGGCAATACCTCATTCGTCCATCAGTGACACGTGTCACGCTGGATTGGTCCACATCTTCAAACCTGCCACGTCATCTATTGACTCAGATGCTGCCATCTGCCACTTGTCAACCTCCAAACTTACCACGTCAACAACTGCCACTGTGTTTGCCATGTCAGCATGCTGATGTTATCATTGTATTGTATAGTCGACATGGTCAACCCTCATCATTTTTGCTTGGATTTGAGATAATCAATTTTTCACCTTTTTGAACACCTGATTCGCCTATTTGACCGAACCTTTGACTGCACATAACTTCTGCACAGGAACTTCTTTTGAGCCCATTCAAGTTGGCTCAGGATCATGTCAGTGACCTCTTTCCAATGATGCTAATTCTGTAAGATTTTGAGACTACCAAATTTTTAGTTCAAATCACCTGACCCCCTTTCATAGGGATTCATTTCTATTATCATTCTTTAAATAGAAAGGAGTCCCGTATACAAAGAAAGCCGCTTGATATATTGGTGGAGAGTGAAAATAGCAAGCAAGAGGTCAAGGGTTCGAACCCCACAAACCAATGTGGCATTATATCATTCCTCCATCAATGACACGTGTCACGCTGGATTGGTCCACATCTTTAGACCTTGCACGTTATCTACTGACTCATATGCCACGTCAACAACTCCACTGTGTCTGCCATGTCAGTATGTTGACGTCATCAATGTACTGTCTAGTCAGCATAGTCAACCCTCAACTTTGACCAGCCATATCTTTCTCGTATGAGCTATGATCAAGGCGAAACAAGCGATGTTGAAATCGTGATGACGAGCTCATTGACTTGGCACCATTTTTGCTTGGATTTGAGACAATCAACTTTTCACCTTTTTGAACACCTGATTTGCCTGTTTGACTGAACCTTTGATGGCACATAACTTCTGGATCCACCTAGATCATTCCTCCCCACTTGGGGTTCAAACCACCCGACCCCATTTTATAGGGATTCGTTTCAATTATCATTCTTTAAATAGAAAGGAGGCTCTTATATGTAGTAAATAAAGCTGCATGGTATATTGGTGGAGAGTGAAAATAGCAAGCAGGAGGTCAGGGGTTCGACCCCCACAAACCAATCTTTTAAAAATCAAACCGCCACATGTGCCACGTGGCACACAATCATTGGGCCATGTGGCATTACCGCATTCATCCGTTAGTGACACGTGTCATGCTAGATTAGTCCACTTCATCTGTCCTGTCACATCATCTACTAACTTAGATGCCGCCATTTGCCATGTGTCAACCTCTGGACCCCCTATGTCAACAACTTACACTGTATCTGCTATGTAAACATGCTGACATCATCATTGTATTGTCTAGTCAGCATAGTCAACCCTCAACTTTGACCGATGATATCTTACTCGTACGAGCTCCGATCGAGGCGAAATGAGTGACGTCAGAATTATGGTGATGAGCTCTTCAACTTGGCATCATTTTTTCTTAGATTTAGGACACTCAATGTTTCACCTTTTTGAAACTCTGATTCACCTATTTGATCAAACCTTTGACTGCACATAACTTTTGCATATGAACTCCTTTTAAGAGCGTTCAAGTTATGTCAAGATCGTGTCAGTGACCTCTTTCCAATGATGTTGATTTCGTCAGGTTCTAAGACTGCAAAATTTTTAGTTCTTCTATATGCACCTGGATCATTCCTCCCCACTGGAGGTTCAGACCACCCAACCCCTTTTTATAGGGATTCATTTCTATTATCATTCATTAAATAGAAAGGAGGCCCGTATATGTAGCAAAGAAAGATGCTTGGCATATTGGTGGAGAGTGAAAAAAGCGAGCAGGAGGTCAGGGGTTTGACCCCCACAAACCAACCTTTTAACAATCAAACCGCCACATGTGCCACGTGGCACCCAGTCATTGGGCCACATGGCATTACCTCATTCATCTGTCAGTGACACGTGTCAAGCTGGATTGCTCCACATCTTCAAACTAGCCACGTCATCTATTGACTGAGATGTTGCTATCTACCACGTGTCAAACTCTGGATCTGCCACGTCAACAATTGCTACTGTGTCTGCCATGTCATCATGATGACATCATTATTATACTATCTAGTCAGCATGGTCAATCCTCAACTTTGAACAACCATATCTTGCTCGTACGAGCTCTGATTGAGGTGAAACGAGTGCCATCAAAATCGTGGCGACGAGCTCTTCGACTTGGCATCATTTTTACATGGATTTGAGACAATCAATTTTTCACCTTTTCAAATGCTTGATTCACCATTTTGATTGAACATTTGAATGCACATAACTTATACATGCAAACTCCTTTTGAGCCCGTTCAACTTGCATTAGGATCGTGTTAGCGACTTCTTTCCAATGATGTTGATTCTGCCAAGTTCTTAAACTGCAAGATTTTTAGGTCATCTATATCCACTTAGATCATTCCTCCCCATTAGGGGTTCAAACCACTCGACCTGCTTTTATAGGGATTTGTTTCCATTATCATTCTTAAAATACAAAGGAGGCCGGTATATGTAGCAATGAAATCAGCTTGGTATATTGGTGGAGAGTGAAAATAGGAAGCAGGAAGTTAGGGGTTTGACCCCCACAAACCAACCTTTTAACAAGCAAATCACCACATGTGCCACATGGCATCCAATCATTGGGCCACGTGGCATTCGCTCATTCGATCATCAGCGACACGTGTCATGCTAGATTGGTCTACATCTTAAGACCTGCCACATCATCTATTGAGTTAGATGCTACCATCTGCCACATGTCAACATCTAGAGCTACCATGCCAACAACTACCACTTTATCTACCATGTCATAGTGATGACATCATCATTATACTGTATAGTCAGCATGGTGAACCCTCAACTTTGACCGGCCATATCTTGCTCACAAGAGTTCTGATCAAGGTGAAATGAGCGGCGTCGGAATTGTGGTGACGAGGCCTTCGACTTGGCATCATTTTTTCGTGGATTTGAGATAATAAATTTTTCACCTTTTTAAACGCATGATTCGCTTGTTTGACTGAACCTTTAACTGCACATAAATTCTGCATACGAACTCCTTTTGAGCCCGTTCAAGTTGTGTCAGGATCATGCTATCGACCTCTGTCCAATGACGTTGATTTGGTCAGGTTCTGAGACTGCAAAATTTTTAGGTCTTCTGGATCCATTTAGATCATTCCTTCCCACTGGTGGTTCAAATGACCTGACCCCCTTTTATAGGGATTCGTTTCTATTATCATTCTTTAAATAGAAAGGAAGCTAGTATATGTAGCAAAGAAATCCGCTTGGTATATTGGTGGAGAGTGAATATAGCAAGGTTTGACCCCACAAACTAACCTTTTAACAATCAAACAACCACATGTGGCATGTGTCACCCAATCATTAGGCCAAATGGCATTACCTCATTCGTCCATTAGCGACATTGTGTCATGCTGGATTGGTCCACATCTTCAAACTTGCCACGTCATCTACTAACTCAGATGCTGCCATCTGCCATGTGTCAACCTCTGGACCTACCACGTCAACAACTGCCACTATGTCTGCCATGTCAACATGTTGATATTATCATTGTACTGTCTAGTCGACATGGTCAACCCTCAACTTTGACCGGCCATATCTTGCCCCTACAAGCTCTGATCGAGGCGAAATGAGCGACGTCGAAATCATGGCGATGAGCTCTTTGACTTGGCATCATTTTTGCTTGGATTTGAGACAATCAATTTTTCAACTTTTTAAACGCCTGATTCACTTGTTTGACCGAACCTTTGACTGCACATAACTTCTGCATACGAACTCCTTTTGAGCCCATTCAAGTTGTGACAGGATCATGTAAGCGACCTCTTTTTAATGATGTTGATTCTGTCAGGATCATTATTCCCCAATGGGGGTTCAAACCACTTGACTCCCTTTATAGGGATTCGTTTCTATTATCATTATTTAAATAGAAAGGAGGCCCGTATATGTAGAAAAGAAAGCATGAGGTTAGGGGTTCGACCCCCACAAACCAACCTTTTAATAATCAAACTGCCACTTGTGCCACGTGGCACCCAATCATTTGGGCATGTGGCATTACCTCATTCTTCCGTCAGTGACACATGTCACGCTGGATTGGTCCACATCTTCAGATCTGCCAGGTCATTTGTTGCCTCACATGACACCATCTGCCTCGTCTAAAACTCTGGATTTACCATGTCAACAATTGCCACTGTGTCTACCATGTCATCATGCTGACATCATCATTGTATTGTGTAGTCAGAATGGTCAACCCTCAACTTTGGGCAGTCATATCTTATTCGTATGATCTCCGATCGAGGCGAAATGAGCAGCGTCAAAATCGTGACAATGCGCTCTTCAACTTGGCATCATTTTTTATTAGATTTGAGACAATCAATTTTTCACCTTTTTGAATGCTTGATTCACCTGTTTGACAGAACATTTGACTGCAAATAACTTCTGCATACAAACTCTTTTTCAACCCGTTCAAGTTGCATTAGGATCGTGTCAGTAACCTCTTTCTAATGATGTTGATTCTGTCATGTTCTTAGACTGCAAAATTTTTTGGTCTTTTGGATCCACTTGGATCATTCCTCCCCTCTTAGAGTTCAAACCACCCGACCCCCTTTTTAAGGGATTTGTTTCTATTATCATTTTTTAAATAGAAACGACGCCCGTATATGTAGCAAAGAAACCCGCTTGGTATATTGGTGGAGAGTCAGGGGTTCAACCCCCACAAACAAAACTTTTAACAATCAAACCACCACATGTGCCACGTGGAACCCAATCGTTGGGCCACGTGGCATTACCTCATTCATCCGTCATTGACACATGTCATGCTGGATTGGTCCACATCATCAGACCTACCATGTCATCTACAGACTTAGATGCCGCCATCTGCCATGTGTCAACCTCTGGACCTTCCATGTCAATAACTGCCACTGTGTCTTCCATTTTAGCATGCTGACGTCATCATTTTATTGTCTAGTCAGCATGGTCAAACCTCAAATTTGACCAACCATATCTTGTTTGTACGAGCTCTGACCGAGGCGAAATGAGGGGCACCAGAATCGTGGCAATGAGCTCTTCAACTTGGCTCCATTTTTTCTTAGATTTGAGACAATCAATTTTTCACCTTTTTAAACGTCTGATTCACCTGTTTGACCAAACCTTTGACTGCACATAACTTCTGCTTATGAACTCCTTTTGAGCCCGTTCAAGTTCCGTCAGGATCGTGTCAGCGACCTCTTTCCAATGATGCTGATTCCATCAGGTTGTCTGACTGCAAAATTTTTAGTTCTTTTATATCCACCTAGATCATTCCTCCCCACTACGGGTTCAAACCACCCGACCCCCTTTTATAGGGATTTGTTTCTGTTATTATTCATTAAATAGAAAGGAGGCCCGTATATGTAGCAAAGAAAACTGCTTGGTATATTGGTGGGGAGTGAAAAAAGCAAGAAGGAGGTCAGCGGTTCGACCCCCACAAACCAGCCTCTTAACAATCACACCGCCACATGTGTCATGTGGCACCCAATCATTGGGCCATGTGGCATTACCTCATTTATTCATCAATGAAATGTGTCACGCTGGATTGGTCCATATCTTCAGACCTGCCACATCATCTACTCAAAACGAGTAACATCGAAATCGTGACGATGAATTCTTTGACTTGGTATCATTTATGCTTGGATTTGAGACAAACAATTTTTAACCTTTTTGAAAGCTTGATTCGCCTGTTTGACCGAACCTTTGACTGCACATAACTTCTGCATACGAACTCCTTTTGAGTCTGTTCAACTTGCATTAGGATCGTGTTAGCAACCTCTTTCCAATGATGCTAATTCTATCATGTTCTTAGACTGCAAAATTTTTTAGTCATTTTTCCGGTCCTCTGGATCCACATAGATCATTCCTCCCCACTTGGGGTTCAAACCACCTGACCCCCTTTTATAGGGATTCGTTTCTATTATCATTCTTTAAATAGAAAGGAGGCCTGTATATGTAGCAAAGAATGCCGCTTGGTATATTGGTGGAGACTGAAAATAGTAAGTAGGAGGTCAGGGGTTCGACCCCCACAAACTAATCTTTTAACAGTCCAACCGCCACATGTGCCACATGGCACCCAATCATTGGGTCATGTGGTATTATCTCACTCCTCCCTTAGTGACACGTGTCACACTAGATTGGTCCACATCATCAAACCTACCACGTCATCTACTGATTCAAATGCCGCCATCTCCTATGTGTCAACCTCTCGACCTGCCACATCAAAAACTAGCACTGTGTCTACCATGTTAGCATGCTGACGTCATCATTGTATTGTCTAGTCAGCATGGTCAACCCTCAACTTTGATCAGACATATCTTGGTCATACAAACTCTGATCAAGGCAAAATGAGTGGTGTCAGAATTGTGGCGACGAGCTGTTCGACTTGGCATCATTTTTGCTTGGATTTGAGACAATCAATTTTTCACCTTTTTGAACGTCTGATTCACTTGTTTGACCGATTCTTTGAGTACACATAACTTCTACATACAAACTCCTTTTGAGCCCATTCAAGTTGCGTCAAGATCATGCCAACGACATCTTTCCAATGACGCTGATTCCGTTAGGTTCTGAGACTGCAAAGTTTTTAGGTCTTCTTAATCCATTTAGTTCATTCCTTCCCATTGGGGGTTCAAACCACCCGACCCCCTTTTATAGGTATTCGTTTCAATTATCATTCTTTAAATAGAAAGGAAGCCCGTATATGTAGCAAAGAAAGCCGCTTGGTATATTGGTGGAGAGTGAAAATAGCAAGGCTCGACTCTAAAAACTAACCTTTTAACAATCAAACCACCACATGTGTCACATGACACCCAATCATTAGTTCACATGGCATTACCTCATTTGTCCGTCAGTGACACATGTCACATTGGGGTAGTCCACATCTTCAAACCTGCCACGTCATCTGCTGACTCAAATGCTGCCATTTGCCACGTGTCAACCTCTAGACCTACCACGTCAACAACTGCCACTGTGCCTACCATGTGAGAATGTTGATGTCATCATTGTATTGTCTAGTCGACATGGTCAACCCTCAACTTTGACTAGCCATATCTTGCTCGTACGAGCTCTGATCGAGGCAAAACGAGCAGTGTCAAAATCGTGGCAACGAGCTCTTCACTTGGTATCATTTTTGCTTGGATTTGAGATGATCAATTTTTCACCTTTTTGAACGCTTGATTCACCTATTTGAATGAACTTTTGACTACACATAAATTCTGCATACGAACTCCTTTTGAGCCCATTCAAGTTGCATCAGGATTGTGTCAGCAACCTCTTTCCAATGATGCTAATTCCATCAGGTTTTGGGACTGCAAAATTTGTAGTTCTTCTATATCCTTTTTGATCATTATTCCCCACTGGGGATTCAAACCCCCTGACCCCCTTTTATAGGGATTGATTTCTTTTATCATTCTTTAAATAGAAAGGAGGCCCGTATATGTAGCAAAGAAAGCTGCTTGGTATATTGGTGGAGAGTGAAAATATCAAGCAGGAGGTCAGGGGTTCGACCCCCACAAACTAACTTTTTAATTATCAAACTACCACATGTGCCACGTGGCTTCCAATCATTAGGCAACGTGGCATTACCATATTCGTCCGTCAGTGACATGCGTCACACTGGATTGGTCCACATCTTCAGACCTGCCACGTCATCTGTTGAGTCAGATGTCACCATTTTCCACGTGTCAACATCTGGACATGCCACGCCAACAACCCCCACTATGTTTGCCATGTCAGCATGATGATGTCATCATTGTATGTCTAGTCAACATGGTCAACCCTCAACTTTGATCGGACATATCTTGCTCGTACGAGCTCCAATCAAGGTGAAATGAGTGGCGTTGGAATCATGGCGACAAACTCTTCGGCTTGGCTTCATTTTTGCTTGGATTTTAGACAATAATCTTTTCACCTTTTTGAACACATGATTTACCTATTTGACCGAACCTTTGACTACACATAACTTCTACATACGAACTCCTTTTCAGCCCTTTCAAGTTGCATCAGGATCGTGCCAGCGACCTCTTTCCAATGACGCTGATTCCGTCAGCTTCTAAGACTACAAAATTTTTAGGTATTCTTGATCGATTTAGATCATTCTTTCCCACTAGGGTTTCAAACCGCCACATGTGCCACATGACACCCAATCATTAGGCCACATGGCATTACCGCAATCATCTGTCATGGACACGTGTCACGTTGGATTGGTCCACATCTTCAGACCTGCCACGTCATCTACTAACTTAGATGCCGTCATCTGCCACATGTCAACCTCTGGAACTACCACGTCAACAACTACCATTGTGTCTGCCATGTCAGCATGTTGATGTCATTGTTGTACTATCGAGTCGACGTGGTCAACCGTCAACTTTGACCAGCCATATCTTGCTTGTATGAGCTCCGATGGAGGTGAAACGAGCGGCGTTGAAATGGTGGCGACGAGCTCTTTGACTTGGCATCATTTTTGCTTAGATTTTAGTAAATCAATTTTTCACCTCTTTGAACCCCTGATTTACCTATTTGACTAAACCTTTGACTGCACATAACTTCTGCATACGAACTCGTTTTGACCCATTCAAGTTTTGTCAGGATCGTGTCAGTGACCTCTTTCCAATGATGTTGATTCCGTCAGGTTCTGAGACTACAAAATTATTAGTTATTTTGTATCCATCTAGATCATTATTCCCCACTGGGGGTTCAAACTACCTAACCCATTTTATAGGGATTCATTTCTATTAGCATTCTTTAAATAAAAAGGAGGCTCATATATGTAGCAAAGAAAGTTGCTTGGTATATTGGTGGAGAGTGAAAATAGCAAGCAGGAGGTCACGGGTTTGACCCCCAAAAACCAACCTTTTAACAATCAAACCGCCACATGTGCCACATGGCACCCAATCATTGGTCTACATCTTCAGACCTGCCACATCATCTACTAACTCAGATGCCACCATCTACCATGTGTCAAACTCTAGATCTGCCACGTCAACAAATGCCACTGTGTCTGCCATGCCAGCATGCTGACATCACCATTGTTCTGTCTAATCAGCATGGTCAACCCTCAATTTTGACCAGCCATATCTTGCTCATATGAGATTTGATCGAGGGGAAACAAGCAGTGTCAAAATCATGACGACGAGCTCTTCGACTTGGCATCATTTTTGTTTGGATTTGAGACAATCAATTTTTCACCTTTATGAGTGCCTGATTCACCTATTTGACCAAACCTTTGACTGCACATAACTTCTGCTTATGAACTCCTTTTGAGTCTGTTCAAGTTGCATTAGGATCGTGTTAGCAACCTCTTTCCAATGATACTGATTCTGTCATGTTCTCAGACTGCAAAATTTTTTATTCTTCTAGATCCACCTAGATCATTCCTCCCCACATAGGGTCCAAACCACCCAACCCCCTTTTATAGGGATTCGTTTCTATTATGATTCTTTAAATAGAAAGGAGGCCCGTATATGTAGCAAAGAAAGCCGCTTGGTATATTGGTGCAGAGTGAAAATAGTAAAGGAGGAGGTCAGCGATTCAACCCCCACAAACCAATCTTTTAAAAATCAAACCGCCACATGTGCCACATGGCATCCAATCATTAGGCCACGTGGCATTACCTCATTCATCCGTCAGTGACACATGTCACACTAGATTAGTCCACATCATCAGAGCTGCCATGTCATCTATTGAGTCAAATGCCGCCATCAGCCATGTGTCAACCTCTGGACCTGCCACGTCAACAACTGCCACTGTGTCTGCCATGTTAGCATACAGACGCCATCATTGTATTGCCTAGTAAGCATGATCAACCCTCAACTTTGACTGGCCATATCTTGCACATACGAGCTCTGATCAAGGTGAAAGGAGCGGTGTTGGAATCATGGTGACGAGCTCATCTACTTGGTATCATTTTTGTTTGGATTTGAGACAATCAATTTACCTGATGCACCTATTTGACCAAACCTTTGACTGCACATAACTTCTGCATACGAACTCCTTTTGAACTCGTTCAAATTGCGTCAGGATCGTGTCAGCGACCTCTTTGCAATGATGCTGATTCTATCAGGTTCTAAGACAACAAAATTTTTAGTTCTTTTATATCCACCTGGATCATTCCTCCCCACTAAGGTTCAAACCACCCGACTCCCTCTTATAGGGATTCATTTCTATTAGCATTCATTAAATAGAAACAAGGCCCGTATATGTAGCAAATAAAGCCACTTGGTATATTGGTGGAGATTGAAAAAAGGAAGCAGGAGGTCAGGGGTTCAACCCCCACAAACCAGCCTTTTAACAATCAAATTGCCACATGTGCCACGTGGCACCCAAACATTGGGCGACGTGGCATTACCTCATTCATCCGTCAGTGACACGTGTCATGCTGGATTGGTCCACATCTTTAGACCTGCCACGTCATCTACTGACTCAAATTCTGCCATCTGCCACTTTTCAAACTATGGATTTGCCACGTCAACAACTGCTATTGTGTTTGCCATGTCATCATATTGACGTCATCATTGTACGAGCTTTGATCAAGGCGAAACAAGCGGTGTCAGAATTGTGGTGACGAGCTCTTCGACTTGGTATCTTTTTTGCTTAGATTTGAGACAATCAATTTTTCACTTTTTGGAATGCCTGATTCACCTGTTTCACCGCACCTTTGACTGCACATAACTTTTGCATACGAACTCCTTTTGAGCCCATTCAAGTTGCTTTAGGATCGTGTCAGCGATGTCTTTCCAATGATGCTGATTCCATCAAGTTCTGAGACTGCAAGATTTTTAGGTCTTCTAGATCCACCTAGATCATTCCACTCCACTAGTGGTTCAAACCACCTAACCCCCTTTTATAGAGATTTGTTTCTATTATCATTCTTTAAATAGAAAAGAGGCCCATATATGTAGCAATGAAAGCCGCTTGGTATATTGGTTGAGTGCAAATAGGAAGCAGGAAGTCAGAGGTTCGACCCCCACAAACCAACCTTTTGACAAGCAAATCGCCACATGTGGCATGTAGCATTCGCTCTTTGACTTGGCATCATTTTTGCATGGATTTGAAACAATAAATTTTTCACCTTTTTGAACACATGATTCTCTTGTTTGACCGAAGCTTTTACTACACATAACTTCTGCATACGAACTCCTTTTGAGCCCATTCAAGTTGTGTCAGGATCGTGTCAGCGACCTCTTTCCAATGACACTGATTCGATCAAGTTCTAAGACTGCAAAATTTAGGTCTTTTGGATCTATTTAGATCATTCCTTCCCACTGGGGGTTCAAACCACCTGACCCCCTTTTATAGGGATTCGTTTCTATTATCATTCTTTAAATAGAAAGGAAGCCCGTATATGTAGCAAAGAAAACCGCTTGGTATATTGGTGGAGAGTGAAAATAGCAAGGTTCGACCCCAGAAACCAACCTTTTAACAATCAAACCGCCACATGTACCATGTGGCACCCAATCATTAGGCCACATGGCATTACCTCATTCATCCGTGAGTGACATGTCTCACACTGGATTGGTCAACATCTTCAGACTGGCCATGTCATCAGCTGAATCAGATGCCGCCATCTGTCACGTGTCAACCTCTAGACCTACCACGTCAACAACTGCCATTGTGTCTGCCATGTCAGGATGATGATGTCATCATTGTACTGTCTAGTCGACATGGTCAACCCTCAACTTTGATTGGCCATATCTTGCTCGTACGAGCTCTGATTGAGGCAAAACAAGCGGTGTCAAAATCGTGGTGACGAGCTCTTCGACTTGGTATCATTTTTGGTTGGATTTGAGACAATCAATTTTTTACTTTAAATGCCTAATTTCCCTATTTGACCAAACCTTTGACTGCACATAACTTCTTCATACAAACTCCTTTTGAACCCATTCAAGTTGCGTTAGGATCATGTTAGCGGCCTCTTACCAATGATGTTGAATCTATCAGGTTCTAAGACTGTAATATTTTTAGGTCTTCTGGATCCACCTAGATCATTCCTCCCCACTAGGGGTTCAAACCACCCGACCCTCTTTTATAGGGATTTGTTTCTATTATCATTCTTTAAATAGAAAGGAGGCCCCTATATGTAGCAATGAAAGTCACTTGGTATATTGGTGGAGAGTGAAAATAGGAAGCAGGAGATCAGGGGTTAGATTCCCACAAACCAACCTTTTAACAAGCAAATCACCACATGTGTCATGTGGCACCCAATCATTGGGCCAAGCGGCATTTGCTCATTCGTCCATCAGTGACACGTGTCACACTGGATTGGTCCACATCTTCAGACCTGCCACATCATCTGTTGAGTCAGATGCCGCCATCTGCTACGTGTCAACATCTAGAACTGCCACGCCAACAACTGCCACTATATCTGCCATGTCAGCATTATGACATCATCATTTTACTATCTAGTCAGCATAGTCAACCCTCAACTTTGACCAGCCATTTCTTGCCCGTATGAGCTCCGATCAAGGCAAAACGAGCAGTGTCAAAATCGTGGTGACGGACTCTTCGACTTGGCATCATTTTTTCTTGGATTTGAGACAATAAAATTTTTATCTTTTTGAATGCATGATTCATCTGTTTGACATAACCTTTGACTGCACATAACTTCTGCATACGAACTCCTTTTTAGCTCGTTCAAGTTGTGTCAGGATCGTGCCAGGGACGTCTTTCCAATGCCGCTAGTTCTGTCAGGTTCTGAGATTACAAAATTTTTAGGTCTTCTGGATCCATTTAGATCATTCTTTCCCACTGTGTTTTCAAACTACCCGACCCCCTTTTATAGGGATTCGTTTCTATTGTCATTCTTTAAATAGAAAAGAAGCCCGTATATGTAGCAAAGAAATCTGCTTGGTATATTGGTGGACAGTGAAAATAGCAAGGTTTGATCCCACAATCTAACCTTTTAACAATCAAACCACCACATGTACCACGTGGCACCCAATCATTAGACCACATGGCATTACCTCATTCGTCCGTCAGTGACACGTGTCACACTAGATTGGTCCACATTTTCAGACCTGCCACGTCATCTGCTAACTAAAATGGCGCCATCTGCCACATGTCAACCTCTGGACCTACTACGTCAACAACTGCCACTGTTTCTGCCATGTCAGCATGCTGATGTCATCATTGTACTGTTTAGTCGACATAGTCAACCCATAACTTTGACTAGCAATATCTTGCTCGTACGAGCTCCGATAGAGGCAAAATGAGCGGCGTCGAAATCGTGGCGACGAGCTCTTTGTCTTCACATCATTTTTGGTTGGATTTGAGACAATCAATTTTTCACTTTTTTGAATGCCTTATTCACCTGTTTGACTGAACTTTTGACTGCACATAACTTCTATATATGAACTCCTTTTGAGCCAATTTAAGTTGCATCAGGATTGTGTTAGCGACCTCTTTCCAATGATGATAATTCTGTCAAGTTCTGAGACTGCAAAATTTTTAGTTCTTCTGTATCCATTTAGATCATTATTCTTCACCGAGGGTTCAAACCACCCGACCCAATTTTATAGGGATTCATTCTATTATCATTCTTTAAATAGAAAGGAGGTCCGTATATGTAGCAAAAAAAGTCGCTTGATGTATTGGTGGAGAGTGAAAATAGAAAGTAGGAGGTCAAGGGTTTGACACCCACAAACCAACCTTTTAGAAATCAAATTGCCACATGTGCCATGTGGCACCCAATCATTGGGCCACGTGACATTACCTCATTCTTCTGTTAGTAACACGTATCACGTTGGATTGGTTCACATCTTCAGACCTGCCACATCATCTACTGACTCAGATACCGCCATTTGGCACATGTCAAACTCTGCACTTGTCATGTCAACAACTGCCATTGTGTCTACCATGTCAGCATGCTAATGTCATCATTGTATTGTCTAGTCAACATGGTCAACCCTCAACATTGACCAGCCATATCTTGCTCGTACGAGCTCCGATCGAGGTGAAACGAGCGGTGTCAAAATTGTGGCGCCGAGATCTTCGACTTTGTATCATTTTTGCTTGGAAGTGAGACAATCAATTTTTTACCTTTTTGAACCCCTGATTCACCTATTTGACCAAATGTTTTACTGCACATAATTTCTGCATACGAACTCCTTTTGAGCCCATTCAAGTTTCGTCAGGATCGTGTCAGCGACCTCTTTCCAATGATGCTGATTCCAACAGGTTCTGAGACTGCAAAATTTTTAGTTCTTTTGTATCCATTTGGATCATTAGGCCCCATTGGGGATTCAAACCACCCGACCCCCTTTTATAGGGTTTTGTTTCTATTATCATTCATTAAATAGAAAGGAAGCCCGTATATGTAGCAAATAAAGCCACTTGGAATAGTGGTGGAGAGTGAAAAAAGCAAGCAGGAGGTTTGGGGTTCGACCCCCACAAACCAACCTTTTAACAATCAAACCGCCACGTGTGCCACGTGGCACCCAATCATTGGGCCACGTGGCATTACCTAATTCGTCCGTCAGTGACATGTGTCACGTATTTGTTTCTATTATCATTCTTCAAATAGAAAGGAAGCACGTACATAACTTATGCATTCGAACTCTTTTTGAGCCCGTTCAAGTTGCGTTAGGATCATCTCAGCAACGTCTTTCCAATGATACTGATTTCGTCATGTCCTCAGACTACATAATTTTTCAGTGTTCTGAATCCACCTGTATCATTCCTCCCCACTTGGGGTTCAAACCACCCGACCCCCTTTTATAGGGATTTGTTTCTATTATCATTCATTTAATAGAAAGGAGGCCCGTATATGTAGCAAAGAAAGCCACTTGGTATATTGGTGGAAAGTGAAAAAAGAAAAGAGGTGAGGGGTTCAACCCACACAAACCAACCTTTTAACAATCAAACAGCCACATGTGCCAGGTGACACCCAATCATTGGGCCACATGGCATTATCTCATTCGTCCATTAGTGACACGTGTCACACTAGATTGGTCCACATTTTCAGACCTGGCACATCATCTATTTACTCATATGCCACAATATGCCACGTGTCAAACTCTGGATCTGCCATGTCAACAACTACTACTCTGTCTGCCATGTCAGCATACTGATGTCATCATTGTACCATCTAGTTGGCACGATCAACCCTCAACTTTGACCAACTATTTCTTGCTCGTACGAGCTCTGATCGAGGCGATACGAGCAGCATCAGAATCATGGTGACGAGCTCTTCGACGTCACATCATTTTTGCTTGGATTTGAGACAATCAAGTTTTCACATTTTCAAACACTTGATTCATCTATTTGACTGAACCTTTGACTGCATATAACTTCTACATATGAACTCCTTTTGAGCCTATTCAAGTTGCGTTAGGATTGTGTGAGCAAACTCTTTCCAATGATGCTGATTCTGTCAGGTTCTGAGACTACAAGATTTTTAGGTCTTCTGGATCCACCTAGATCATTCCTCCCCACTAGGGTTCAAACCACCCAACCCCCTTTTATAGGGATTTGTTTCTATTATCATTCTTTAAATAGAAAGGAGGGTCGCATATGTAGCAATGAAAGCCACTTGGTATATTGGTGAAGAGTGAAAATAGGAAGGAGGAGGTCAAGGGTTCAACACCCACAAACTGACCTTTTAAAAAATCAAATTGCCACATGTGCCACGTGGCACCCAATCATTGGGCCACGTGGCATTCGTTTATTCATCCATCAGTGAAATTTGTCACGCTAGATTGGTCCTCCTCTTCAGACCTGCTACGTCATCTGTTGAGTCAGATGCCGCAATCCGCAAAGTGTCAACATATGGACCTGCAACGCCAATAACTGTCACTATGTCTACCATGTCATCATGATGATGTCATCATTGTACTGTCTAGTCAGCATGGTCAACCCTAAACTTTGAGCGGCCATATCTTGCTCGTACGAGCCCCGATCAAGGTGAAACGAGCAGCGTCAAAATCGTGGCGAGGAGCTCTTCGACTTGGCATCATTTTTGCATGGATTTGAGACAATAAATTTTTCAACTTTTTGAATGCATGATTCGCCTATTTGACTGAATTTTTGATTACACGTAATTTCTCTATATGAACTCCTTTTGAGGCCGTTCAAGTTGCGTCAGGCTCATGCCAGCGATCTCTTTCCAATGACGCTGATTCCGTTAGATTCTGAGACTACAAAATTTTTAGGTCTTCTAGATCTATTTAGATCATTCCTTCCCACTATGGGTTCAAACCCCCTGACCCCCTTTTATAGGGATTCATTTCTATTATCATTATTTAAATAGAAATGAAGCCCGTATATGTAGCAAAGAAAGCCGCTTGGTATATTGGTGGAGAGTGAAAATAGCAAGGTTCAACCCCACAAAAGAACCTTTTAACAATCAAACTGCCACATGTGCCATGTGGCACCCAATAATTAGGCCACATGGCATTACCTCATTCATCCGTTAGTGACATGTGTCATGATGGATTGGTCCACATCTTTACACCTGCCACGTCATCTGCTGACTCAAATGCTACCATCTATCACGTGTCAACCTCTCGACCTACCACGTCAACAACTGCCACTGTGTCTGCCATGTCAGCATGTTGATGTTATCATTGTATTGTCTAGTTGACATGGTCAACCCTCAACTTTGACCAGCTATATCTTGTTAGTACGAGCTTTGATCAAGGTGAAATGAGTGGTGTGAAAATCATGGCGATGAGCTCTTCGACTTGGCATTATTTTTACTTGGATTTGAGACAATCAATTTTTCACCTTTTTGAATCCCTGATTCATTTTGAGCCCATTCAAGTTGCATTAGGATTGTGTCAGCGACCTCTTTCCAATGATTGTATTTTTGTCAGGTTCTGAGACTACAAAAGTTTTAGTTCTTATGTATCCATCTGGATCATTATTCCCCACTGGGGGTTCAAACCACTCGACCCCCTTTTATAGGGATTCATTTCTATTATTATTCTTTTAATAGTAAGGAGGCCCATATATGTAGCAAAGAAAGGCGCTTAGTATATTGGTGGAGAGTGAAAATAGCAAGCAAGAGCTTAGGGGTTCAACCCCCACAAAGCAACTTTTTAACAATCAAACCGCCACATGTGCCACGTGGAACCCAATCATTGGGCCACGTGACATTACCTCATTCTTCTGTCAGTAACATGTGTCACGTTGGATTGGTCCACATCATCAAGCCTGCCACGTCATCTACTGACTCATATGATGCCATCTGCCACGTGTTAAACTCTCAACCTGCCATGTGTTAAACTCTCAACCTGCCACGTCAACAACTACCACTGTGTCTGTTATGTCAGCATGCTCACATCATCATTGTAATGTCTAGTCAACATGGTCAACCCTCAACTTTCACCAGCCATATCTTGCTTGTATGAGCTCCGATCGAGGCAAAATGAGCAGTGTCGAAATCATGACAACGAGCTCTTTGACTTGGCATCATTTTTGCTTGGATTTGAGATAATTAATTTTTCACCTTTTTGAACGCCTGATTTGCCAGTTTGACCAAACCTTTGACTGCACATAACTTCTGCATTCGAACTCCTTTTGAGCCCATTCAAGTTGCCTTAGGATCATGTCAACGACCTCTTTCCAATGATGCTAATTTCGTCAGGTTCTAATCACTTGACCTAATTTTATAGGGATTCGTTTCTATTATCATTCATTAAATAGAAAGGAGGCCCGTAAATGTAGCAAAAAAATCCGCTTGGTATATTGGTGGAGTGAAAAAAGCAAGTAGGAGGTCAGGGGTTTGACCCCCATAAACCAACCTTTTAACAATCAAACCGCCACATGTGCCATGTGGCACCCAATCATTGGGCCACGTGGCATTACCTTATTCGTCCATATGTGACACATGTCACGCTGGATTGGTCCACATCTTTAGACCTGCCACGTCATCTGCTGACTCAGATGCCGCCATCTGCCACATCAACAACTGCCACTCTGCCTGCCATGTCAGCATGTTGATATCATCATTTTACTATCTAGTCAGCATGGTCAACCCTTAACTTTGACCAGCCATATCTTGCTCGTATGAGCTCTGATCGAGGCGAAATGAATTGTTTTATAGCCCATTCAAGTTGTGTTAGTATCGTGTCAGCGACCTCTTTCCAATGATGTGGATTCCATCAGGTTCTGAGACTACAAGATTTTTAGGTCTTCTGGATCGACCTAGATCATTCCTCCCACCTGGGGGTTCAAATCAACTAACCCCATTTATAGGGATTTGTTTCTATTATCATTCTTTAAATAGAAAGGAGGCCCATATATGTAGAAATGAAAGCCGCTTGGTATATTGGTGGAGAGTGAAAATAGGAAGCAGGAGGTCAGGGGTTCGACCCGTACACACGATTCTTTAAACAAGAAAATCACCACATGTGCTACGTGTCACCCAATCATTGGGCCACATGGCATTCTTTCATTCGTCTGTTAGTGACACGTGTCATGCTGGATTAATCCACATCTTTAGACCTGCCACGTCATCTGTTGAGTCAGATGCTGCCATCTACCACGTGTCAACATCTAGACCTGCCACACCAACAATTGCCACTGTGTCTGCCATGTCAGCATGTTGATGTCATCATTGTACTGTGTAGTCGACATGGTCAACCCTCAACTTTGACTGGCCATATCTTGCTTGTACGAGCTCTGATCGAGGCGAAACGAGCATCATCGGAATCGTGGCGACAAGCTCTATGACTTGGCATCATTTTTGCTTGGATTTGAGACAATAAAAGTTTCACCTTTTTGAACGCTTGATATGCATGTTTGACCGAACCTTTGACTACACATAACTTCTGCATACGAACTCCTTTTGAGCTCGTTCAAGTTGCGTCAAGATCATGTCAGCGATCTCTTTCCAATGACGCTAATTCCGTCAGGTTCTGAGACTGCAAAATTTTTAGGTCTTCTGGATTTATTTAGATCATTCCTTCTCACTGGGGGTTCAAACCACCTGACCCCTTTTATAGGGATTCGTTTCTATTATCATTCTTTAAATAGAAAAGAGGCTCGTATATGTAGCAATGAAAGCCGCTTAGTATATTGGTGGAGAGTGAAAATAGCAAGGTTCGACCCCACAAACCAACCTTTTAACAATCAAACCGCCACATGTGCCATGTGGTACCCAATCATTAGGCCACATGGCATTACCTTATTCGTCCATCAGTAACATGTATCATGTTGGATTGGTCCACATCTCTAGACTTGCCACGTCATCTGCTGACTCAGATGCTACGATCTACCACGTGTTAACCTCCGGACCTACCACGTCAACAACTGCCACTATGTCTGCCATGTCAGCATGCTGACATCATTATTGTACTGTCTAGTCAGCATGGTCAACCATCAACTTTAATCGACCATATCTTGCTTGTATGAGCTCCGATTGAGGCAAAACGAGCAGCGTTAAAATCGTGACGACGAGCTCTTCGACTTGGCATCATTTTTGCTTGGATTTGAGACATTCAATTTTTCACCTTTTTGAAAGTCTGATTCACCTATTTGACCGAACCTTTGACTGCACATAACTTCTTCATACGAACTCCTTTTGAGCCCATTCAAGTTACGTTAGGATCATGTCAGGGACCTCTTTCCAATGATGCTAATTACATTATGTTCTAAGACTGCAAAATTATTTGGTCTTCTCGATCCATCTGTACCATTCCCCCCACTTGGGGTTCAAACCACCCGACCCCCTTTTACAGGGATTCGTTTCTATTATTATTCTTTAAATAGAAAGGAGGCCCATATATGTAGCAATGAAAGCCGCTTGGTATATTGGTGGAGAGTGAAAATAGCAAGCAGGAGGTCAGGGGTTTGACCCCCACAAACCAACCTTTTAACAAGCAAATCGCCACATGTGCCATGTGGCACCCAATCGTTGGGCCACGTGGCATTTGCTCATTCATCCGTTAGTGACACGTGTCATGCTGGATTGGTCCACATCTTCAGACCTGCCACATCATCTGTTGAGTCAGATGCTGCCATTTGCCACATTGTAGTGTCTAGTTAGCATGGTCAACCTTCAACTTTGACCAACCATATGTTGGTCGTAGGAGCTTCGATCAAGGCAAACGAGCCGCATCGAAATCGTGGCGACGAGCTCTTTGACTTGGCATCATTTTTGCTTGGATTTGAGACAATGAAATTTTCACCTTTTTTAATGCATGATTCACGTGTTTGACCGAACCTTTTATTGCATATGAACTCCTTTTGAGCCCGTTCAAGTTGCGTCAGGATCGTGCTAGGGACCTCTTTCCAATGACGCTGATTCAATCAGGTTCTAAGACTGCAAAATTTTTAGGTCTTCTAGATCCATTTAGATCATTCCTTCCCACTAGGGGTTCAAACCACCTGACCCCCTTTTATAAGGATTCGTTTCTATTATCATTCTTTAAATAGAAATGAAGCCCATATATGTTGCAAAGAAAGCTACTTGGTACATTGGTGGAGAGTGAAAATAGTAAGGTTCGACCCTACAAACCAACCTTTTAACAATCAAACTGCCACATGTGCCACGTGTCACCCAATCATTAGGCCACATGGCATTACCTCATTCGTCTGTCAGTGACACATGTCACATTGGATTGGTCCAGATTTTAAGACCTACGACGTCATCTACCGACTCAGATGCCGTCATAGTCATCCCTAAACTTTGACCAGCCATATCTTGCTCATATGAGCTCTGATCGAAGCAAAATGAGTGGCATCAGAATCGTGGCAACAAGCTCTTTGACTTGGCATCATTTTTGCTTAGATTTGAGAAAATCAATTTTTCACCTTTTCGGACGCCTTATTCGCCAATTTGAGCAAACCTTTGGCTTCACATAACTTTTGCATATGAACTCCTTTTGAGCCTATTCAAGTTGCGTTAAGATCGTGTCAGCGACCTCTTTCCACTGATGCTGATTCCATTAGTTTCTGAGAATGCTAGATTTTTAGGTCTTCTAGATCCACTTAGATCACTCCTCCCCACTAGGGGTTCGAACCACCCGACCTCCTTTTATAGGGATTTGTTTCTATTATCATTCTTTAAATAGAAAGGAGGCCCGTATATGTAGCAATGAAAGTCACTTGGTATATTGGTGGAGAGTGAAAATAGGAAGCATGAGGTCAGAAGTTTGACCCCCACAAATGAACCTTTTAACAAGAAAATCACCACATGTGCCATGTGGCACCCAATCATTGGGCCATGTGGCATTCGCTCATTCGTCCGTTAGTGACACGTGTCACGCTGGATTGGTCCACATCTTCAGACCTGCCACATCATCTGTTGAGTCAGATGCCGCCATCTGTCACGTGTCAACATCTAGACCTACCACGCCAACAATTGCCATTGTGTCTGCCATTTCAGCATGATGACTTCATCATTGTACTATCTAGTCAGCATCGTCAACCCTCAACTTTAACTAGCCATATCTTGCTCGTACGAGCTTCGATCAAAGTGAAAATAGCAAAGTCAGAATCGTGGTGACGAGCTCTTCGACTTGGCATCATTTTTGCTTGGATTTGAAACAATAATTTTTTTACCTTTTTGAATGCATGATTCACCTGTTTGACCAAAACTTTGACTGCACATAATTTCTGCATACAAACTCCTTTTGAGGCTGTTTAAGTTGCGTCACGATCGTGCTAGCGACCTCTTTCCAATGACATTGATTCTGTCAGGTTTTGAGATTACAAAATTTTTAGGTCTTCTGGATCCATTTAGATCATTCCTTCCCACTGGAGTTCAAACCACCTGACCCCCTTTTATAGGGATTTGTTTCTATTGTCATTCTTTAAATAGAAAGGAAGCATGTATGTGTATTAAAGATAGCCGCTTGGTATATTGGTAGAGATTGAAAATAGAAAGGTTCGACCCCACAAACCAACCTTTTAACAATCAAACTGCCACATGTGCCATGAGGTACCCAATTGTTAGGCCACATGGCATTGCCTCATTCATCCGTTAGTGACACATGTCACGCTGGATTGGTCCACATCTTCAAACCTGCCATCTCATCTGCTGACTTAGATGCCCCCATCTGCCATGTGTCAACCTCTGGACCTACCACGTCAACAACTGCCACTATGTCTGCTATGTCAGCATGCTGATGTCATCATTGTATTGTCTAGTTGACATGGTCAACCGCCAACTTTGACTGGCCATACCTTTCTCGTACGAGCGCCGATTGAAGAGAAACGAGCGGCGTCAAAATCGTGGCGACTACCTCTTCGACTTAGCATCTTTTTTGCTTGGATTTGAGACAATCAATTTTTCACCTTTTTGAACGCCTGGTTCGCTTATTTGACTGACCCTTTGACTGCACATAACTTCTGCATACGAACTACTTTTGAGCCCATTCAAGTTGCATCAGGATCG
Source organism: Cunninghamia lanceolata (assembly GCA_027924645.1). Taxonomy (NCBI): domain Eukaryota; kingdom Viridiplantae; phylum Streptophyta; class Pinopsida; order Cupressales; family Cupressaceae; genus Cunninghamia; species Cunninghamia lanceolata. The sequence continues at coordinate 2,104,910 of BSBN01000918.1, read as the reverse complement.
TGTCTGTGACCTCTTTCCAATGGTGTTGATTCTATCAGGTTCTGAGACTGCAAAATTTTTAGTTCTTCTGTATCCATCTGGATCATTATTCCCCACTGGGGGTTTAAACTACTCGACCCCCTTTTATAGGGATTTGTTTCTATTATCATTCTTTAAATAGAAAGGCGGCCCGTATGTGTAGCAAAGAAAGCCGCTTGGTATATTGGTGGAGAGTGAAAATAGCAAACACGATGTTAGGGGTTCGACCCACACAAACCAGCCTTTTAACAATCAAACCGCCACATGTGCCACGTGGCACCCAATCATTGGGCCACATGGCATTACCTCATTCTTCCGTCAGTGACACATGTCACGTTGGATTGGTCCAAATCATCAAACCTGCCACGTCATTTGCTGACTCAGATGCTGCCATCTGCCATTTTGAACCTCTGTTCCCACCACATCAACAACTGCCACTGTGTCTACCATGTCAGCATGCTGATGTCATCATTGTATTGTCTAGTCAGCATGGTCAACTCTCAACTTTGACCAAACATATCTTGCTTGTACGAGCTCTGATCGAGGTGAAATGACTGGCATTAGAATCGTGGTGACAAGCTCTTCGACTTGGCATCATTCTTGCTTAGATTTGAGACAATCAATTTTTCACCTTTTTGAACACCTAATTAGCCTGTTTGACTAAAGCTTTGAATGCACATAACTTCTGCATACGAACTCTTTTTGAGCCCGTTCAAGTTGCTTCAGGACCATGTTAGCGACCTCTTTCTAATGATACTAATTCTATCAAGTTCTAAGACTGCAAAATTTTTAGTTCTTCTGTATCCATCTGCATCATTCCTCCCCATTGGGGGTTCAAACCACCTGACCCCCTTTTATAGGGATTTGTTTCTATTATCATTCATTAAATAGGAAGGAGGCCTGTATATTTTGCAAAGAAAGCTGCTTGGTATATTGGTGAAGAGTGACAAAAGTAAGCAGGAGGTCAGGGGTTCGACCCCAACAAACCATCCTTTAACAATCAAACCACCACATGTGCCACGTGGCACCCAATCATTGGGGCACGTGGCATTACCTCATTCATCCGTCAGTGACACGGGTCATGCTGGATTGGTCCACATCTTCAGACCTGCCACATCATCTGCTAACTCAGATACTGCCATCTGCCACGTGTCAAACTCTGGATCTGCCATGTCAACAACTGCCACTGTGTCTGTAATTTCATCATGCTGACATCATCATTGTACTATCTAGTCAGCATTGTCATCCCTCAACATTGACCAACCATATCTTACTCGTACGAGCTCTGGTTGAGGCGAAATGAGTGGCTTGTATGAGCTCCGATCGATGCGAAACGAGAGGCGTCAAAATCGTGACGACGAGCTCTTCGACTTGGCATCATTTTTGCTTGGATCTGAGATAATCAATTTTTCACCTTTTTGAATGCCTGATTCATCTATTTGACCGAACCTTTGAATCAACATAACTTCTACATATGAACTCCTTTTGAACCTGTTCAACTTGTGTTAGGATCGTATCAGCAACCTCTTTCTAATGATGATGATTACGTCATGTTCTCAGACTGTAAAAAATTTTGGTCTTTTGGATCCACATGGATGATATCTCCCCGATTGGGGTTCAAACCACCCAACCCCCTTTTATAGGGATTCGTTTATATTATTATTCTTTAAATGGAAAGGAGACCCATATATGTAGCAAACAAAGCCACTTGGTATGTTGGTGGAGAGTGAAAATAGCAAGCGAGAGGTCAGGGGTTTGACTACCACAAACCAACCTTTTAACAATCTAACTGCCACATGTGCCACGTGGCACCCACTCATTCGGCCATGTGGCATTACCTCATTCTTCCATCAGTGACACATGTCACGCTAGATTGGTCCACATCTTTAGACCTGCCACGTCATATACTGACTCAGATAATGCCATCTACCACGTGTCAAACTTTGGACCTGCCACGTCAACAACTACCACTGTACCTGCCATGTCAACATGCTGACGTCATCATTGTACTATCTAGTCAGCATGGTCAACCCTCAAATTTGACCAGCCATAGCTTGCTCGTATGAGCTCTGATCGAGGCGAAACGAGTGACGTCGAAATCGTAACGACAAGCTCTTCGACTTGACATTATTTTTGCTTGGATTTGAGACAATCAGTTTTTCACCTTTTTGAACGCTTGATTCACCTGTTTGACCAAACCTTTGACTGCACATAACTTCTGCATACGAACTCCTTTTGAGCCCGTTCAAGTTGCATTAGGATTGTGTTAGCAACCTCTTTCCAATGATGCTAATCATTCCTCCTGGATCATTCCTCCCCACTTGGGGTTCAAACCACCCGACCCCCTTTTATAGGGATTCATTTCTATTATCATTCTTTAAATAGAAAGGAGGCCCGTATATGTAGCAATGAAAGCCTCTTGGTATATTGGTGGAGAGTGAAAATATGAAGCAGCAGGTCAGGGGTTCGACCCCCACAAACCAGCCTTTTAATAGGGATTCACCTATTTGACCGAACCTTTGACTGCACATAACTTCTGCATATGAACTCCTTTTGAGCTTGTTCAAGTTGCGTCAAGATTGTGCCAGCGACCTCTTTCAAATGATGCTGATTTCATCAGGTTCTGAGACTGCAAAATTTTTAGGTTTTTTGGATCCACTTAGATCATTCCATCTCATTGGGGTTTCAAGCCACCCGACCCCCTTTTATAAGGATTCATTTCTATTATCTTTCTTTAAATAGAGAGGAATCCCATATATGTAGCAAAGAAAGCCGCTTAGAATATTGGTGGACAGTAAAAATAGCAAGGTTCAACCCCACAAAGCAACCTTTTAACAATCAAATCGCCACATGTGCCATGTGGCACCCAATCATTAGGCCACATGGCATTACCTCATTCGTCCGTCAGTGACACGTATCACACTAGATTGGTCCACATCTTCAGACCTGCCACGTCATCTGCTGACTCAGATGATGCCATCTGCCACGTGCTAACCTCTAGACCTACCACATCAACAACTGCCACAGTTTCTGCCATGTCAGCATGCTGATGTCATCATTGTACTATCTAGTCGACATGGTCAACCCTCAACTTTGACCGGCCATCTCTTGCTTGTACGAGCTCCGATTGAGGCGAAACGAGTGGCGTTGAAATCATGGCGACAAGCTCTTCAACTTGGAATCATTTTTCCTTGGATGTGAGATAATCAAATTTTCACCTTTTTTAACGCCTGATTCACTGGTATGATCGAAACTTTAACTGCACATAACTTCTGCATACGAAATCCTTTTTAGCCCATTCAAGTTGCGTCAAGATCGTGTCAGCAACCTCTTTCTAATGATACTGATTCTGTTAGGTTCTGAGACTGCAAAATTTTTAGTTCTTCTGTATCCATCTAGATCTTTATTCCCCACTAGGGGTTCAAACAACCCGACCCCCTTTTATAGGGATTTGTTTCTATTATCATTCTTTAAATAGAAAGGAGGCACATATATGTAGCAAAGAAAGCTGCTTGGTATATTGGTGGATAGTGAAAATAGAAAGCAAGAGGTCAGGGCTTCGACCTTGAAAAACCAACCTTTTAACAAACAAACTGCCACATGTGACACGTGGCACCCAATCATTGGGCCACGAGGCATTACCTCATTCTTCTGTTAACGACAGGTGTCACACTGGATTGTGCAAAATGAGCGGCGTCAAAATCGTGACAATGAGCTCTTCGACTTGGCATCATTTTTGCTTGGATTTGAGACAATCATTTTTTCACCTTTTTGAACGCCTGATTCACCTATTTGACCGTATCTTTCACTACACATAACTTCTGCATACGGACTCCTTTTGAGCCTGTTCAAGTTGCGTTAGGATCGTGTCAACAACCTCTTTCCAATGATGTTGATTTTGTCATGTTCTCAGACTGCACAAATTTTTGGTCTTCTAGATCCAGTTGGATCATTCTTACCCACTTGGTGTTCAAACCACCTGACCCCCTTTTATAGGGATTCGTTTCTATTACAATTCTTTAAATAGAAAGGAGGCCCGTCTATGTAGCAAAGAAAGCTACTTCGTATATTGGTGGAGAGTGAAAATAGCAAGCAACAAGACAAGGGTTCAACCCCCACAAACCATTCTTTTAACAATCAAACCGCCACATGTGCCACTTGGCACCCAATCATTGGGCTATGTGGCATTAGCGCATTCATCCGTCAGTGACACGTGTCACGTAGGATTGGTCCATTTCATCAGAGCTACTATGGCATCTGTTGCCTCAGATACCGCCATCTGCCATGTGCCAACCTTTGGACCTGCCACGTCAACAACTGCCACTATGTCTGCCATGTCAGCATGCTGACATCATCATTGTATTGTCTAGTCAGCATGGTCAACCCTCAACTTTGACTGGCCATATCTTGCTCGTAAGAGCTCTGATTGAGATGAAATGAGCGGCATTAGAATCGTGGTGACGAGCTCTTCGACTTGGCATAATTTTTGCTTGGATTTTAGGTAATCAAATTTTAACTTTTTTGAACGCCTGATTCAACTATTTGACCAAACCTTTTACTGCACATAACTTCTACATAAAAACTCCTTTTGAGCCCATTCAAGTTGCATCAGGATCGTGTGAGTGACCTATTTCCAATGATGTTGATTTTGTCAGGTTCTAAGACTACAAAATTTTTAGTTCTTTTGTATCCTCCTGGATCATTCCTCCCCACTGGGGGTTCAAACCACTCGAACCCCGTTTATAGGGATTCGTTTCTATTATCATTCGTTAAATAGAAAGGAGGCCCGTATATGTAGCAAAGAAAGCCGCTTGGTATATTGGTGGAGATTGAAAAAAGCAAGGATGAGGTCAGGGGTTCGACCCCCACAAACCAACCTTTAAACAATCAAACCGCTAATGGTGCCACGTGGCACCTAATCATTTGGCCACGTTGCATTACTTCATTCGTCTGTCAGTGACACGTGTCACACTAGATTAGTCCACATCTTTAGACCTACCATGTGATCTGCTCAATCAGATGCCACCATTTGTCAAGTGTCAAACTCTGGATCTGCCACATCAACAACTGCCACTGTGTCTGTCATGTCAGCATGCTAATGTCATCATTGTACTAACTAGTTGGCATGGTCAACCCTCAACTTTGACCAACCATATCTTGCTCGTACGAACTCTAATCGAGGCGAAATGAGCGGCGTCAAAATCATGGCGACGAGCTCTTCGACTTGGCATCATTTTTACTGGGATTTGAGATAATCAATTTTTCACCTTTTCGAACACTTGATTCACCTGTTTGACAAAACCTTTGACTACACATATTCTACATTTGAACTCCTTTTGTGCCCATTCAAGTTGTGTTAGGATCGTGTTAGTGACCTCTTTCCAATCATGCTGATTCCATCACGTTCTGAGACTGCAAGATTTTTAGTTCTTCTAGATCCACCTAGATCATTCCTCCCCATTGGGGGTTCAGACCACCTGACCCCCATTATAGGGATTTATTTCTATTATCATTCTTTAAATAGAAAGGAGGCCCGTATATGTAGCAATGAAAGCCGCTTGGTATATTGGTGGAGTGTGAAAATAGGAAGCATGAGGTCAGGGGTTTGACCCCCACAAACAAACGTTTTAACAAGCAAAATTGCCACATGTGCCACGTGGCACCCAATCATTGGGCCACATGGCATTCTTTCATTTATCCGTCTGTGACACGTGTCATGTTGGATTAGTCCACATCTTCAGACCTGCCACGTCATCTGTTGAGTCAAGTGCCTCTATCTACCACGTGTCAACATCTGGACCTGCCACGCCAACAACTGCCACTGTGTCTGTCATGTCAGCATAATGACATCATCAATGTTCTGTCTACTCAGCATGGTCAACCCTTAACTTTAACTAGCCATTTCTTGCTCGTACGAGCTTCGATAAAGGTGAAACGAGCGGCGTTGGAATTGTCGCGACAAGCTCTTCAACTTGGAATCATTTTTGCTTGGATTTGAAACAATAAATTTTTCACCTTTTTGAACGCATGATTCGCATGTTTGACTGAACCTTTGACTGCACATAACTTCTACATACAAACTCCTTTGGAGCCCGTTCAAGTTGCATCAGGATCGTGCCAACGACCTCTTTCCAATGATGTTGATTCTGTAAGGTTCAGAGACTGCAAAATTTTTAGGTCTTCTAGATCCATTTAGATCATTCCTTCCCACTAGGGGTTTAAACCACCTGACCCCCTTTTATAGGGATTCGTTTATATTATCAATCTTTAAATAGAAAGGAAGCCCATATATGTAACAAAGAAAGCCGATTGGTATATTGGTGGAGAGTGAAAATAGTAAAGTTTAACCCCACAAACCAACCTTTTAATAACCAAATTGCCACATGTGTCACATGGCACCCAATCATTAGGCCACACGGCATTACCTCATTCGTTCGTCAATGACACGTGTCACACTAGATTGGTCCACATCTTTAGACCTGCCACGTCATCTGCTGACTCAGATGCTACCATCTGCCATGTGTCAACCTCTGGAAATACCACATCAACAACTACCACCATGTCTACCATGTCAGCATGCTGATGTCATCATTATACTATCTAGTCGACATGGTCAACCCTCAACTTTGACCAGCCATATCTTGCTCATACAAGCTCCGATCGAGGCAAAACAAGCAACGTCAAAATCATGGCGACGAGCTCTTCGACTTGGCATCATGTTTCCTTGGATTTGAGACAATCAATTTTTCACCTTTTTGAACGCCTGATTCCCCTATTTGATCGAACCTTTGATTGCACTTAACTTCTGTATACGAACTCCTTTTGAGCCTATTCAAGTTGCGTTAGGATCGTGTCAGCAGTCTATTTCCAATGATGCTAATTTCATCATGTTATCAGACTGCAAAATTTTTTAGTGTTCTGGATCCTCCTGGATCATTCCTCCCCACTTGGGGTTGAAACCACCCAGATCCCTTTTATAGGGATTCGTTTCTATTATCATTGTTTAAATAGAAAGGAGGCCCGTATATGTAGAAAAGAAAGCCGCTTGGTATATTGGTGGAGAGTGAAAATAGCAAGCAAGAGGTCAAAGGTTCGACCCCCACAAACCAATCTTTTAACAATCAAACCGCCACATGTGCCACGTGGCACCCAACCATTGGGCCATGTGGCATTACCTCATTCATTTGTCAGTGTCACGTGTCACACTGGATTGGTCCACATCATCAAACCTGCCACGTCATCTGCTGACTCAGATGCTGCTAGCTGCCATGTTTCAACCTCTGGACCTGCTATGTCAACAACTGCCACTGTGTCTGCCATGTCAGCATGCTGACGTCATTATTGTATTGTCTAGTCAGCATGGTCAATCTTCAACTTTGACCGACCATATCTTTCTCGTACGAGCTCCGATTGAGGTGAAACGAGCAGCGTCGGAATCGTGGCGATGAGCTCTTCGACTTGGCATCATTTTTGCTTAGATTTTAGAAAATCAATTTTTCACCTTTTTGAATACCTGATTCCCTTGTTTGCCCAAACCTTTGACTACACATAACTTATGCATATGAACTCCTTTTGAGCCCATTCAAGTTGCATTAGGATCATGTGAGAGACCTCTTTCCAATGATATTGATTCCGTCAGGTTCTAAGACTGTAAGAAATTTAGTTCTTCTGTATCCACCTAGATCATTCCTCCCCACTGGGGGTTCAAACCACCTGACCCCCTTTTATAGGGATTCATTTCTATTATCTTTCATTAAATAGAAAGGAGGCCCGTATATGTAGCAAACAAAGCCGCTTGGTATATTGGTGGAGAGTAAAAAAAGCAAGAAGGAGGTTAGGGGTTAGACCCCCACAAACAAACCTTTTAACAATCAAACCACCACATGTGCTAGGTGGTACCCAATCATTGGGCCATGTGGGATTACCTCATTCATCTGTGAGTGACACGTGTCATGCTGGATTGGTCCACATCTTCAGACCTGCCATGTCATCAGCTGACTCAGATGCCACCATCTGCCACGTGTCAAACTTTGGATCTGCCACGTCAACAACTACCACTGTGTCTGCCATGTCAGCATGCTGACGTCATCATTGTACTATCTAGTCGGCATGGTCAACCCTCAACTTTGACCATCCATATCTTGCTCTTACGAGCTCTGATCGAGGTAAAAGGAACAATGCTAGAATTATGACGATGAGCTCTTCGACTTGGCATCATTTTTAATTAGATTTGACACAATCAATTTTTTACCTTTTTGAACAACTGATTCACCTATTTGACCAAACCTTTGACTGCACATAACGTCTGCATACAAACTCATTTTGAGCTTGTTCAAAATGCATTAGGATCGTGTCAGAAACCTCTTTCCAATGATGCTGATTCCATCATGTTCTTAGACTACAAAATGTTTTGGTCTTCTAGATCCACCTGGATCATTCCTCCCCACTTGTGGTTCAAACCAGCTAACCCCCTTTTATACGGATTCATTTCTATTATCATTCTTTAAATAGAAAGGAGGCCTGTATATGTAGAAAAGAAAGCTGCTTGGTATATTGGTGGAGAGTGAAAATAGCAAGCAACAGGTCATGGGTTCGACCCCCACAAACCAATCTTTTAATAATCAAACCGCCACATGTGCCACATGGCACCCAATCATTGGGCCACATGGCATTACCTCATTCATTCGTCAGTGACATGTGTCACACTGGATTGGTCCACATCATCAGACCTGCCATGTCATCTACTGACTCAGATGCTGCCATCTGCCATGTGTCAACCTCTGGACCTGCCACGTCAACAACTGCCACTGTGTCTGCCATGTCAGCATGTTGACATCATCATTGTATTGTCTAGTCAGCATGGTCAACCCTAAACTTTGACCAGCCATATCTTGCTCATATGAGCTCCGATTGAGGTGAAACGAGCGGCGTCAGAATCGTGGCAACGAGCTCTTCGACTTGGCATCATTTTTGCTTGGATTTGAGAAAATCAAAATTTCACCTTTTTGAACACCTAATTTACCTATTTGACCAAACCTTTTGCTACACATAACTTCTGTATATGAACTCATTTTGAGCCCATTCAAGTTGCGTCAGGATCGTGTCTGCGACCTCTTTCCAATGATGCTAATTCTGTCAGGTTCTAAGACTACAAATTTTGTAGTTCTTCTGTATCCACCTGGATCATTCCTCCCCGTTGGGGGTTTAAACCACCCAACCCCCGTTTATAAGGATTTATTTCTATTATTTGTAGACACTAAAATTTTTCCATGTCCTTACCATGACCTAGTCGACACTTTAGTAGGGACATCATGTACCACTTTGCCCTAGGTCATCCCACTTTTCCAACTTAATCACCTTTCTAATTAACTAAATAAGTCCACTTTGTTTAGTTAATAATGCCCCTTCACATGCCTCATATAATTTAAATTAAAAATTTGAATTATTCCCTCACCTCTCATCACATTGCGACACATGTCGCATGTCTCATTTTCCCACATATTACCCCCTTCACATGTCAAACTAATTCAAATATAATATTTGAATTAGATTCCCTTTATCCTCCATCGCACAATTGTCATGTGACTACACCCCCTCATGAAGTGGGAACCCTAATCGATCACAATTGTTCGTAGCATTCAAACCCTAACCAATCTCATCTGTTGATTCGAATCAAGCCTTTTCTATAAAGGAAGGCTTTCACAAGCCATTTTCAAGACAACAAGTGGAAAATACTATTATGCTACCAGAATTTGGAGCAACCAACATACCTCCACAATCGATCCTTCGATATCTTGCATGGTCATGCGGGATTGAGAAGAGCCATGGAGGTCAATCAATGCTAGTGTGATTCTGGTTTGCATTTCGATTGTTCGTTTGCATTTTCATACTAGTTTTGTACTTCATGGTGCTTGATAGGGTTTAGTTAGTTTGTTGTTTTGCACACTAAATCTGATTGATTTTTCCCTGTCTACATTGGTGAACCCAATGTGAACTTGCAAAAAACTAACATTTTTGGTTGAGTTTTTGTGATCAACTTTTGCAGGTGACCTCCGGAGCTCAAACGGACCTCACCGTTGAGTCCAGGAGGCCCTTTCCGTGACAAATAACTATAAATTTGACCCATTTCACTCGCTCTGCAATTTTTTTTTTTGAATTTTTTTTAGTATGGTCATCCGTACTGTACGGATCCATATGGATCTATACCATACATACATGTCGTACATAGTGTGCAAATCAGTCTATGGTCAAGTTGTTGGTTTATTCGTCGTGGCTAACATTGTTTCATTAGTTGTAAAGTTTAAAATTTGCAGTTTATACGGTGGTTGCTTTGTCAAATTTATCTATTGTAGGTTTTAAATTTCATGGTATGCAGAGTATTTATGCTGGTCGATTTATCAAATTACAGCCGACACCCTAAACCCTACTGCCACCATTGATTCCTTGTCACAGTCCTTTGAATCTCCTATAGCCTCTGCTAAACTGCCGAATCTCTTTACTGAACCATCACGAGATTCGCCACCCACAAGCCTCTTGCCACCCTTTACAAACCCTAACACCTAATTGCGTTTAGACAGTCTTTCACCCGCCTAGCCACTTTGGCTCCCATTTCGGACTACTTTGCTGTCAGCATTTTTTCTACCACTCTGACCGCAGCTTTAAACCTACCATTGAAACCTGTTAATTCCCTCCCGTCGCCACCATCTGAGATTTGGTCACTTTCGCTTGTCTTGGTTTTGAGCCCATCGCCACCGGTGGTTTTGATCCCACCGCCACCGATAGTGGCGATCTATGTCTTCATTGCCACTCACTACTCTCTCCTCCCGACTGCCTCACCTCTCCTTAGCCCCCATGCTCTCTTCCGTCACCATTGGTGGTGGCGACCTTACCTGCCACCACCACTGTAAAGCCTTTACCCTCGACCTCACATTAAACCCTATATGTAGCCTTCGCAGTCCGTGTTTATTAGACTTCGACAGGCTTTTCTACCGCTATCTTAGGGTTTTGGCTGAGATTTTAGCTCTTGGCTATGGACTTTGAGATGACCGGACCTGTGAAAGAAGGAGCCTTTTTATTATCCTCTTTTTTTAATTTTTTGCCAGTTTTCAATCCCCGGTCATATTGGTGACTAGGGGTGCTACTCCAAACTTAACTGTCCATTGTCCTAATCGCTAGACTAAAACTAGTATGTGATCACTTTCAATAAATAATTAGCGGTTATAACAAACGGTTAGGGTTACCTTGCACCTCCACATGACCTAATAGGGCTATTTTTTTCTTGTTCTCACTTGGCCATATGGAGGCAAAATCGCACAAATGAGGGCTCATCAGAAAGATGGGAGGACAAACTTCGCAGCGGCAAAGAAATTTTCAAGTGCAAGTACCATTTTGACTAGTTTTTTTCACAGTCAAAGTTCAACTTACATGCAACCTTCAACTGCTCATAACTTTTACGTTTTTGATCAAATTTTCATGATTTTTTAAAAAAATTGCATAGAATTTTGTCTAGAATCTATTGATGTAATTTATTTTTGTATAACTATTCATCTATAGCATATTTTTATCAGATTTCTCTTTTTCACATAACGATCTCCTATGCACTTTTACTTGTTTCATTTTTGTTCTGGTGACTTGTAGGAGATCATACGGGGTTGGAACAACGTTTTGATCAGCATACACAGCAACTTGGACAACGAGATAATCAGGTGAATTCACTCTAATCTTTCATATTTCTTAATTAATCTTGCTTGTCTCACACTTCAATTTGGGCTCATAAAATGAACATTTGTCTTCATCACACATCAAATTGGGCATAAAAATGAACCGGTGTCTTCATTCACATTTTGATTTGGGCTTAAAAAGAATCAGTATTTGAATTGTTTGGTGAATTTAATTGCAATTAGGGATGTGTATGCTCTTCTCATGCGCTTGATGCGATCTTGAGAATAAAAAACACCTCTTATCCATTCGTATTCACAGCTCACATTTTGATTTCGTAAGGGCAATTTACAAGTGTGAGTGTGAGTCAAGTGTGTGTGTATGCTCTCTCCTCGCGCCGCAAGGTAATCTTGGAGATCAAAAACACCTCACTTGATTTGCTTTTGTTTACCCTTTCCTAGGAGGCCTACTAGGGGATTTCATCACCCCTAGGGACAGACCTCAAACATGTGTTATGGCAGGGTATATCAAAGGGGGGACAGCGAAAGTTGTACCTCAATCTAGCCACGTAGTCATTGGGATAGCCTTGGGGCCCCAGGTGATTCTGGACACAAGGTGAAGTGGCATTCACTTACGTTTATGCCACATCCCTTCAATGGGCTAGTGTTTACAGATTTGGGCCTCTCGTACCTAGTGTATATCAGGGACACCACTAGTTAACCAATGTGCAGCCTAAGTTAAGACTTTCCGGCTGTACCCCACTTGACTAATTCTTGGGCTTGTTGATGTGTCTTCCCTGTGTTCTTGTTTAATCATCACCACATTCTTCAAATTCAAAATGCAAAATTTCTTATGTGTCTTGTGTGAGTGAATCATGTTTGTACATGTGTGATCATTTAATTGAACATTGCCAAATCAAGCTCTAAACACCAAACACATAAATACAAGGCATTCAACACATCCTTCCAACACATTCAAATCTAATCACTTCCATCTTAGTCACCCTTCTTGACCACTTCATATCCTAATCACATCCAAGTCATCATAATTTAAACCCTAATCATTCCTTGTCACCTTCTTCATAATCAAACCGTAATCATTTCACCTTATCCTACTCATTATCCTAATCCATCTTCATCCTAATCATATCCTCTTCGTCATTCCTAACCATTACACATAATCCTAATCAGCCTAGTCATCGTCCTAATTAATCCAATTCATACAATCTTGCTATTCCTAATCATATCCAAGTCATATCCTTGTCACTCCACCTCATTCAATTCAACATCACTTTAACCATTATACGTCATCCAATCAATTCAATCCTAATCATTCCTAATCACATCCTACTTGTATCTTCATCATTCCACCTTCATTCTAATCATTATCCTAATCATCATTTCACATTTCCAATTAATTCCCTCCTAACCATACCCTAATCATTCGTAATCATATTCTAATCATTTCTTCATTCCAAATCATTATCCTAATCATCATTTCATGTTATCCAATCACTTCTATCCTAATCATTCTTAATCAAATTATAATCATATATTTATCATTCCTTGTCACCTTGTTCCTAATCAAATCCATTCATTACACATCATCATCACCATCATTCCAATATAGTAAACTTCTTCCTAATCATATCTTGATCGCATCCTAATCATCCTATCTCATCATCTCATCATTCCACATCAACCTGGTCCTAATCGAGCACTAGTCCAAAATGGCCTTAATCATAAACAAACCCAATCAAAATCATAAGCCCAAAATCATAGTCCAAGGGGGCTACGCTTCTAATTCAAACAATGAGACAAAACCTAAGCCCATGATCATCATTCAAGGAGTCTCCCTCCCTAGTCCTACTCATGAGACAAATCCAAGACCTAAACTTGTACTTCGAGTGGCCCCTCCTAGTTCTAATGATCATAAGAGCCTTGTAAATAATGTATCATACCTTGAGGGACAAGATGACATGCCAAGACTTAGACACATGTGTGACACCATGCCGACATTTAAAAACAAGGTCCTAGCACCCCAACTCCAAAACCTCATCCAATCACTTCACCAAATACCCCAACCTTTCAACCAACAAACCATACAACACTTACAAGATACCCTTCAACCATTTCAACAAAGTCAATCATCTCACATACAACAAATCCTAGCCCAATCCAACACATCTTAGCCACACACTAAACCCAAACCAAACAAACACAACTTCAAATTCCACATCAACATTCATACCAACTTAATCTGTCCATAGGCCAAGTTAATGCCACATCATCCAATCCAACTTCTTCCCATGGCAATGCTACACCAACCAATCAATCCACATCACAACAAGCACATGTGAGTCTAAGTCACCCTTTACAACAAGTCCAAATGCCTTCATGTTCCAATGCCACCATTGACAAGGGGAACACTAGTCTAGATCATGCACCCTTTAAGTACATTTTACCACTAGCCAATCAAAAGCCTATCCAAAATCCACCATGTTGTAGTCCTAATCCAATGATCCTTCCAACCCATCAAACCCTTCATTACCCCTACCATCTTTTAATTCACTTTCCAATACATCAACTCCACGCCCTAAGTTCAAACATTACAAAAGCAAACCCAAATCCAACCATCCACCTAGATGTGACTCAAGGGCTACAAGCAAGGAATCAAACATTGCCATCTCATCCGACACATATGCTTGAACTTACCAAAGAGTCCCCAAACATTATGCCAAGTCCTTCAATTCATTCATGTCATCCACAACCCCTTGAGCCAATGCAAGAGTCTTCTCCCATGAGTCCAAGTCAACCTCCATCATGCCCTTATGTGGTTGACCATCTAGAGCATGTCAAACCCATTCATGAGTCATCCACTTCCACTTCTGCTTCCATTCAAACAAGTCATGAGGTATGTCAAGGGCACACTTCTAAGCATGAAGAAACAACAAACCCCCATTCTAGTCAAGATCAAATCATTTTCTTTCGACCTATCCATAGCATGTACCTTTTCCATGATCAAGACATTATGCATGATGAAGAACATATTCATGAGCAACTTGATCCCATTCATGGACAAGACACCCAAGACCTACATGCTCCATCCAATGAAAGTCTTGTTGGTCTATTGAAACACTCACCCTTTTTCATGGCCTTCCTACAAAGTGAAGAAACCTCACCCATTCATGATCCAACCACTGCTACTTGTCATGATGAAACATGTGCCTCCCAAGAAAACATAGAAGATCAAACAATTAACTTGGATCCTAAAGAACATAATAAAGATCCTAATGATCCTTCCACATCATCCATCATCGACTCCATTTCAAATCCACCATCATATCCACTTGGCCTATCCTCCTTCATTCATGAGTGTTCCTCTGTAGGAACACAACAACCTTTGTCCACTTTCCCTTCTCCATCAAATAATCAATTCAACTCTAGTGCCCAAACTGCACCTAGTCCCTTAGTCCATCACATGCTCCAAAACATGAATTATCAAGGCAAAGGCTTAGGCCTTCATGAACAAGGAATTTTGGAGCCTATACATGTCAAAGTCCCACCTCCTTGCTCATATGGCCTTGGATACACACCTAAAGAGCAACAATTTAACGATGTTGGTACCACTTCCATTCCTCCTAAGCCCACTTTCCATCACCAACTCCATCATATTCCTAAGACATATGTTTCCATTCTACCTCCCTCATCCTATAAATGCCAACAGCATGTGACCATACACTTCCCACCATCCAATTTGCATCCCCTGCTTCCAACTCCTGATTTCCATCCATACACTTTGCCACCATTGCTTCCAACACTCAACATTCCTGTCATTCACAAAACCCCTTACATTCCTCGTCATGACCAACAAATCCACACATTGTCCAAACATAAAGCTTCCACTCATTCCACCTACCACATGGTATTCAAAAATAAACATTTGGATGCCCCCTTTCATAAAATAAAAAATCCTAAGGGTCCTAATGCCTTAGTAAATCAATCCAAAAATTCAAAGCAAGGTACATTCAAAAATTAATCCAAGCCCATACCTCCAAAAGCAAAATCCAAAGACAAAATGGTATGGGTCCCTAAACAAAAATCAATCAAGTCAAATGAGGCATCCACTTCTAAAAAATCCCAACCATCCTCTCCCATCCATTCCATTCAAAAATATCAAATTCCTCCACCCCACATGAAAAGCAAAAGTCATACAAATACTAAGTACATGTGGGTCCCTAAAATCCTACGTCATCCATCCACTAAGAAAACATCACCATTGCTTTCTACACCTCCATCCAATCATAAGCTTTCATGTTTAACAAGGTGTGTGCAGCCATTGGTCATGATTCCTTTTCACACCTCCATCACCCCATCATTCATTCATTTTCCTACATATTTCACACCTCATCTCCCTATGGTCCATGCTTTGGCATAAGTCACTCATCCATCTGTACATAAATCCTACATAATCCACATCATAATCCACTTTCATTTCCTACATAATCCACATCATAATCCACTATTGTTTCCTACATAATCCACATCATAATCCACTATCGTTCCCTCTACCTTATCCATCTCACTTTCATGCCATCACTTACCAACATCGATGAGCATAACGACATTTGACATGGTAAATGCGACATACCTTTGGGACTATCATCTTCATGGCCCTAGACACCTGAGTCCTTCTCGTATATATCCCCCTATCTAATTCAAAAAAATAGAAAAGTTGATCTTCTATGCCACATACACTTGGGGGTACATTGTCTCATCTTCCTATCATTTTCCACCTTACCATCCTTACTCATACACCCACATGCCTATCATATTGCATCCACTCATCCTCCCTTCCTATTTTGATCTTGATAAAGATTGGGGGCACAAATGTTACAAATGTCTTTGGTATCTCTTAGCATACCTCATCCTTTCCAAACAATCCTATCACCATCCTATCATCATAAGCCTTGTCATGACCAATCTCAAGCATACTACCTATAATGGGGCATGTTATTCCTATGTGACATAGCCCTTGGAGATCACATCCTTGCCTTCTTACGCGTGCATTCCTTCCATCTCCTATCGCCCAACCTTTTCATCCATTCATCCAATCCCCTTCATTCATCCTTGCACCTAGACTTGGTTCCCCCTTGTTATTGGCACCTAGCATAAAGGCTACAAAAATTGTGATCTAATGCCATTCCCCAAAACATTTACAAAATACAAAAAAAAATCAAATATTCTCAAAAACACAAAAAAATCAAAACATATTAAAAAAACCAAAAAAATCAACTATTCCATAAAATCCAAAAAAAAATCAAAACAATCCAAACATACAAAAAAATCAAAAAAGTCAAAAATCCAAAAACATCCAAATAATCTCAAAATCCCAAATACATTAAAATATCATCAAAAATACAAAAAAATCAAATATCTACCAAAAATCCAAGCAATAAAATCTATCCAATTCATCCATTCCACTCAATTCTTCCAAAACATCAAATCAAAACATCCATAAAATCAAGTCACGTTATTCAATTCATCCAATCAAATTCAATCATTCCACATAAACCCCATTCAAATCCAATCAATTTCATCCTACCATTCCACATTATCCTAATTGCGTCTCCTAACCACATCATCCAATCATCATCTTCATCATCCTGGTCGCTACACATAATCATCTTCCTTCATAACACAACTAATTTCTTCCTAATTCATCCAAGTCATCTAATTTAGTCACTACACGTGATCTTTTTCATTCACAATCCAATCAACTTCTTCCTAATTCAATCAAATCTTCTTCAAATCTCATCAGAACACAACATCTTCATCCTAATCCATCCTAGTAATCATTCCAAATCATTACACATCCTCATTCATAATCCAATCAACTTCTTCCTAGTCATCATTCCAATCCATATAGCTCATCTTCATCTCATCACTACACATTATCATGTTCAATCAATTGCATCCTAATCGTATCCTAACCATTCAGTCTGACCCAATCAATTTCATCTCAATCACAATACATCACAACTATAGGGAAACCTTGGAGTATCTACTCTCCCTATCAAATCTGATTGTAACTATGGCAAATCCACCCATTACATATCGAATTCCATTCCTTTACGATCACACTTCATCTCAACATTTCATTACAATTCAGCCCTCGACATCTATAGAGGTTCCCAAACATAGTCTTCCTAAGGTCAAAACATAGGGAGAAACTATCGAAGCTTCACTGGATCACAAGTAAAAATTCAGACCAAGAGACCTTGACATCCTTTCACATCAATCAAAACTTGGGCTTAATACTCCATGGCTAGCTTAAGTCCATCCCTCCAAGTGAATTCTGAAATTTATGGGTTCACTTTCATCAATCATTTCTTCCACTTGGGCTTAATACTCCAAGGCTAGTTCAAGTCCATCCTTCCAAGTGAATTCTAGAACTCATGGGTTCACCCTAATCAATCATCTTTTCTATATCTCAAGGTCTCGATAAATCCAATTTGTGCTTTGAAAGGTCATTAGTAGACGAGAGTACCCTCTTGGAGCTAGACTTTTTGAAGATTAATATCCATTAGCCTCTATCATAGTCTGGCCCTTATCACCTTGCATTGACATCTCCATGGCACCCCACACTTCACAAGTCTTGTAGAGACACTGTTACAAAACGAAGAGAAAAGGGAGTAGATTCTCCTAGTCATCCCTCATTCCAAAAATTCTAAACATCTCATCCAACTCATCATCTTTATCAATCACAACAATTAACTTCTTCAAATCAATTCAATCAATTTATTTCTTCCAATCACAACAATTAACCATTTAAAATCAATCCATACCAATCAAATCAATTCTTCACATCCATTCATCCAATTCATCAATCTTCAATCATTTCAAATCAACCCAATCTAATCAATTCACTTCTTCCAATCAAATCACATCATCATTAATCCTTCAAATCAATTCACTTCTAATCAACTCCATCATTTCATCATTTGAATCAATTCAATCACCTCTTCCAAATCATCCTTCTTCAAATCATTCAAACAATGATCCAAATGCAAACCATTATCAATCCATACCAATCAAGTCAATCAATCAATCCAAATTATCCAATCACATTCAATGGTCTTGATCTTAATCTTGGCGTAAACCAAATCAATCAATCATAATCAAAACTTGGTGTTGCTCGTATGACCAACAACACTAGTGTCAATCAATCAATTGTCTTAGAAGGATGTGGCATTGTCAAAACCAAACCAGGCGTCTTAGATGACATGTTTCATTATTGAAACCAGACACATCAATCACTTAATCAATCATTGGTTTATAGCTTGATAGGGGCAATACCTTTGTTTATTTTTTGAATCATTTGTTCATACTTGCTTGCTTGTGTGTGTTTTCACTTCAACTTGCATTTGAATCACATCTGAATCTGACCCAGCTAATATTCATATCTTGTATCTAGACAAGGTTGTATTACATTGGGGCACGAGACACATCGTCACCATGGTCCTTATACCTTGGTGCATAATGTCTAGTGCTAAATCAAACACCATGGTTGCTCACCTTCATTTACAGCATAACGCATCCTTCCCCTTATCATAGCCATTCCCTTATCTTTCTTCCTTGACCAATTCATTTTCAATTCGAGAGCCTACCCGTGTTTGCCTAACCCACCTATCCTCTCGAGGGGGCATCACCACCCTATTCCTTTTCATCATCCTTTTCCTTAGCTTCTTTGAAATGATGTTACTCGACATAAATCACATCATCTCGCAACATCATCTCAAAGAGGGGCAAAATGTAGACACTAAAATTTGTCCACGTCCTTACCATGACCTAGTCAATACTTTACTAGGGACATCATGTACCACTTTGCCCTAGGTCATCCCACTTTTCCAACTTAATCACCTTTCTAATTAACTAAATAAGTCCACTTTTTTTAGTTAATAATGCCCCTTCTCATGTCTCACATAATTCAAATTAAAAATTTGAATTATTCCCTTACCTCTCATCACATTGCGACACATGTCGTATGCCTCATTCTCCCACATATTACCCCTCTTCACATGTCAAACTAATTCAAATATGATATTTGAATTAGATTCCCTTTATCCTCCATCGCATACTTATCATGTGACTACACCCCCTCATCAAGTGGGAACCTAATCGATCACAACCGTTCGTAGCATTCGAACCCTAACCAATCTCATCCGTTGATTCGAATCAAGCCTTTTCTATAAAGGAAGGATTTCAAAAGCCATTTTCAAGACAACAAGTGGCAAATACTGTTATGCTGCCAAAATTTGGAGCAACCAACATCCCTCCACAATCGATCCTTCGATATCTTGCATGGTCATGCGAGATTGAGAAGAGCCATGGAGGTCAATCAATACTAGTGTGATTTTGGTTTGCATTTCGATTGTTCATTTGCATTTTAACACTAGTTTTGTACTTCATGGTGCTTGATAGGGTTTAGTTAGTTTGTTGTTTTGCACACTAAATCTGAGTAATTTTTCCCTATCTACAATTATCATTCATTAAATAGAAAGGAGGCCCGTATATGTAGCAAAGAAAGCCGCTTGGTATATTGGTGGAGAGTAAAAAAAGCAAGCAGGAGGTCAGGGGTTCGACCCCCACAAACCAACCTTTTAACAATCAAACTGCCACATGTGCCACGTGGCACCCAATCATTGGGCCATGTGGCATTACCCATTCATCCATCAATGACACATGTCACGTTGGATTGGTCCACATCTTCAGACCTACTACATCATCTGCTAACTCAGATGCCGCCATCTACCACATGTCAAACTCTAGATCTGCCACATCAACAACTGCCACTGTGTCTACCATGTCAGCATGCTGATGTCATCATTGTACTATCTAGTCGGCATGGTCAAACCTCAACTTTGACCAGCCATATCTTGCTCATACGACCTCTAATCGAGGCGAAACGAGCAGCATCAGAATCATGGCGAGGAGCTCTTTGACTTAGCATCATTTTTGCTTGGATTTGAGACAATCAATTTTTCACCATTTCGAACCCCTGATTCACCTGTTTGACCGAACCTTTGACTACACAAAACTTCTGCATAAGAACTCCTTTTGAGCCCGTACAAGTTGCGTTAGGATCATGTCAATTACCTCTTTCCAATGATGCTAATTCCATCAGGTTTTGAGATTCCAATATTTTTAGGTCTTCTGGGTCCACCCAGATCATTCCTACCAACTGGGGGTTCAAACCAACTGACCCCCTTTTATAGGGATTTGTTTCTATTATCATTCTTTAAACAGAAAGGAGGCCCGTATATGCAGCAATGAAAGCCACTTGGTATATTGGTGGAGAGTGAAAATAGGAAGCAGGAGGTCAGGGGTTCGACCCTGACAAACCAACCTTTTAACAAGCAAATTGCCAAAAGTGCCACGTGGCATTCGCTCATTCATCCGTTAGTGACATGTGTCACGCTAGATTGGTCCACATCTTCAGTCCTGCCACGCCATTTGTCGAGTTAGATGCTGCCATCTGCCACGTGTCAACATCTGGACCTACCACGTCAACAACTACCACTGTGTCTGCTATGTCACCATGCTAACGTCATCATTGTATTGTCTAGTCAGCATGGTCAACCCTCAACATTGATCGGCCATATCTTGCTCGTACGAGCTTCAATCGAGGCGAAACGAGCGGCGTTGGAATCGTGGCGACGATCTCTTCGACTTTGCATCATTTTTGCTTGGATTTGAGACAATCAATTTTCACCTTTTTGAATGCCTGATTAACCTGTTTGACCAAACCTTTGACTTCACATAACTTCTCCATACGAACTCCTTTTGAGCATATTCAAGTTGCGTCAGGATCCTATTAGTGACCTATTTCCAATGATGTTGATTCTGTCAAGTTTTAAGATTACAAAAATTTTAGTTCTTCTATATCCACTTGGATCATTCCTCCCCACTGTGGGTTCAAACCACCCAAACCCTTTTTATAGGGATTCATTTCTATTATCATTCATTAAGTAGAAAGGAGGCACGTATATGTAGCAAAGAAAGCCGCTTGGTATATTGGTGGTGAGTGAAAAAAGCAAGAAGGAGGTTAGGGATTGGACCCCCATAAACCAACCTTTTAACAATCAAACCACCACATATGCCACGTGGCACCTAATCATTGCGCCATGTTACATTACCTCATTCGTCCGTCAGTGACACATGTCACGCTGGATTGGTCTATATCTTTATACCTGCCATGTCATCTGTTGACTTAGATGCCTCTATCTCCACGTGTCAAACTCTGGATCTGCTACGTCAACAACTGTCAATGTGTCTTCCATGTCAGCATGCTGACGTCATCATTGTATTATCTAGTCGGCATGGTCAACCCTCAACTTTGACTAGCCATATCTTGCTCGTACGAGCTTTGATTGAGGCAAAACGAGTGGCATCAGAATCATGGCAACAAGCTCTTTGACTTGGCATCATTTTTGCTTGGATTTTTGACAATCAATTTTTCACCTTTTCGAACACCTGATTCACCTGTTTGACCGAACATTTGACTACACATAACTTTTGCATACGAACTCCTTTTGAGCCCGTTCAAGTTACGTTAGGATCATGTCGGTGACCTCTTTCCAATGATGTTGATTCCGTCAGGTTATGAGATTGCAAGATTTTTTAGGTCTTCTAGATCCACCTAGATCATTCCTCCACACTGGGGTTCAAACCACCCAACACTCTTTTATAGGGATTTGTTTCTATTATCATTCTTTAAATAGAAAGGAGGCCTTTATATGTAGCAATGAAAGCTGCTTGGTATATTAGTGGAGAGTGAAAATAGGAAGTGGGAGGTCAGGGGTTCGACCACCAGAAACCAACCTTATAACAAGCAAATCGCCACATGTGCCACATGGCACCCAATCATTGGGCCACGAGGCATTCGTACATTCCTCTGTCAGTGACACGCGTCACGTTGGATTTGTCCACATCTTCAGACGTGCCACATCATCTGTTGAGTCATATGCCAGCATCTGCCACATGTCAATATCTGGACGTGCCACGCCAACAACTGCCACCGTGTTTGCCATGTCAGCATGATGACATCACCAGTGTACTGTCTAGTCAGCATGGTTCACCTTAGATTTGAGACAATAAATTTTTGCTTAGATTTGAGACATCATCATTTTTGCTTAGATTTGAGACAATAAATTTTTCACATTTTTGAATGCATGATTCACCTTTTTGACCAAACCTTTGACTGCACATAACTTCTGCATACGAACTCCTTTTGAGCCCGTTCAAGTTGCGTCAGGATCATGTCAGCGACCTCTTTCCAATGGTGTTGATTTTGTTAGGTTCTAAGACTACAAAATTTTTAGTTCTTCTGTATCCACCTAGATCATTCCTCCCCACTGGGGGCTCAAACCACTTGACCCCATTTTATAGAGATTCATTTGTATTATCATTCATTAAATAGAAAGGAGGCCTGTATATGTAGCAATAAAAGCTGCTTAGTATATTGGTGGAGAGTGAAAAAAGCAAGCAAGAGGTCAGGGGTTTGACCCCCCAAAACCAACCTTATAATAATCAAACTGCCACAGGTGCCACATGGCACCTAATCACTGGGCCATGTGGCATTACGTCATTCGTCCATCGGTGACACATGTCACGCTAGATTGGTCCAAATCTTTAGACCTACCACATCATCTGCTGACTCAGATGCTGCAATCTGCCACATGTCAAACTCTGGATCTGTCACGTCAATAATTGCCACTTTGTCTGCCATGTCAGCATATCTTGCTCGTACAAGCTCTGATCAAGACAAAATAACCAGCTTCAAAATCGTGGCAATGAGCTCTTCGACTTGGCATCATTTTTTCTTAGATTTGAGACAATCAATTCTTCACCTTTTCAAATGCCTAATTCTTCTATCTAATTGAACCTTTGACTTCACAACTTTTGCATACAAACTCCTTTTGAGCCCGTTCAAGTTGCATTAGGATCGTGTCAGCGACCTCTTTTCAATGATGTTGATTCCTTCAGGTTTTACCACTGCAAGATTTTTTGGTGTTCTGGATCCACCTAGATCATTCCTCCCCATTAGGGGTTCAAACCACTCGACCCCCTTTTATAGGGGTTTGTTTCTATTATCATACTTTAAATAGAAAGGAGGCCTAAAAATGAAGTAATGAAAGTCGCTTGGTATATTGGTGGAGAGTGAAAATAGGAAGCAGGAGGTCAGGAGTTTGACCCCAACAAACCAACCTTTTAACAAGCAAATCACCATATGGCATTCTCTCGTTCTTCCTTCAGTGACATGTGTCACGCTAGATTGGCCCACATGTTCAGACCTGCCACGTAATATGTTGAGTCAAATGACGCTATCTACCATGTGTCAACATCTAGACCTACCACGCTGACAACTGCCACTGTGTCTGCCATGTCAACATGATGATGTCATCATTTTACTGTCTAGTCAGCATGGTCAACCCTCAACTTTGACCAACCATATCTTGCTTGTACGAGCTCCGATCAGGGCAAAACAAGCAGCGTTAGAATAGTGGTGACTAGCTCTTCACATTGACATCATTTTTATTAGATTTGAGATAATAAGTTTTTCACATTTTTGAACACATGATTCACCTGTTTGACCGAACCTTTGACTACACATAACTTCTGCATACAAACTCCTTTTGAGCCTGTTCAAGTTGCGTCAAAATCGTGTCAGCAACCTCTTTTCAATGATGCTGATTCCGTCAAGTTCTCATACTACAAAATTTTTAGTTCTTCTGGATTCAACTAAATCATTCCTCCCCACTTGTGGTTCAAACCACCCAAGTCTCTTTTACAGGGATTTGTTTCTATTATCATTCTTTAAATAGAAAGGAGGCCCATATATGTAGCAAAGAAAGTCACTTGGTATATTGGTGGAGAGTGAAAATAGGAAGCAAGAGGTCAGGGGTTCGACCCCCACAAACCAATCTTTTAACAATCAAACCGTCACATGTGCCATGTGGCACCCAATCATTGGGCCACGTGGCATTACCTCATTCATCCGTCAGTGACACATGTCACGATGGATTGGTCCGCATGATCAGACCTGTGATGTCATCTGCTGACTCAAATGCCACCATCTGTCATGTGTCAACCTCTAGACCTGCCACATCAAGAACTGCCATTGTGTTAGCATGGTCAACCCTCAACTTTGACATGCCATATCTTGCTTGTACGAGCTACGATCGAGGTGAAATGAGCGGCGTCAAAATCGTGGCGACAAGTTCTTTGACTTAGTATCATTTTTTCTTGGATTTGAGACAATCAATTTTTAAGCTTTTTGAACCCCTGATTCACCTGTTTGACTGAACCTTTGACTGCACATAACTTTTGCATACGAACTCCTTTTGAGCCTGTTCAAGTTGCATTAGGATCATGTTAGCAACCTCTTTCCAATGATACTGATTCTATCATGTTTTCAGACTACAAATTTTTTTGGCCTTCTGGATCCCCACTTGGGGTTCAAACCACCTGACCTCCTTTTATAGGGATTCATTTCTATTATCATTCTTTAAATAGAAAGGAGGCCCGTATATGTAGCAAAGAAAGCCACTTGGTATATTGGTGGAGAGTGAAAATAGCAAGCAGGAGGTCAGGGGTTCGACCCCCACAAACTAATCTTTTAACAATCAGACTGCCACATGTGCCACGTGGATTTGCCTCATTCATCTGTCAGTGAAACGTGTCACGCTGGATTGGTCCACATCATCAGACTTGCCATGTTATCTGTTGACTCATATGCCGCTATCTACCATGTGTCAACCTGTTGACCTGCCACGTCAACAACTGCAACTGTGTCTGTCATGTTAGCATGCTGACGTCATCATTGTATTGTCTAGTCAGCATGGTCAACCCTCAACTTTGACCGGCCATATCTTGCTCGTACGAGCTCTGATCCAAGAGAAACGAGTGGTGTCAGAATCATGGCGACGAGCTCTTTAACTTGGCATCATTTTTGTTTAGATTTGAGACAATTAATTTTTTACCTTTTTGAACACCTGATTCACCTGTTTGACCAAACCTTTGACTGCACATAACTTCTGCATATGAACTCCTTTTGAGCTCATTCAAGTTGCGTAAGGATTGTGTCAGTGACCTCTTTCCAATGATACTGATTTGGACAGGTTCTAAGACTACAAAATTCATCCCCACTTGGGGTTCAAACCACCTAACCCCCTTTTATAGGGATTTGTTTCTATTATCATTCATTAAATAGAAAGGAGGCCCATATATGTAGTAAAGAAAGCCGCTTGGTATATTAGTGGAGAGTGAAGAAAGCAAGTAGGAGGTCAAGGGTTCGACCCCCACAAACCAACCTTTTAACAATCAAACCACCACATGTGCCACGTGGCACCCAATCATTGGGCCATGTGGCATTACTTCATTTGTCTGTCAGTGACACGTGTCACGCTGGATTGGTCCATATCTTCAGACCTTCCACGTCATCTACTGACTTAGATGCCACTATCTGACACGTGTATGTAACGTCAGAAAATGTCCCCTTAGGGGCTTTTCCCTGATAAGGTTTAGCTCCCAGGTCTTTAGAGTGCATTTAGGATATTTTAGTTCATATTTTAGCATCCTGGTGGAATGAGACCTAAGTCCCATGGCAAATAGGACCTAGGAGGACCCCTTGAGCACACCCTGCCTAAAATAGGGGGAGGACTTGGGCGCCCGCGACTTAGTCCTGCCATATTTTGCGATAGCCCCAATTTGCGGGTGTCGGTTAGTGAACGTTATTTGGTCCCTTTGCCAACACGGTAAGTTTGAATTTTAAAGATCTTGGCGAGAGTGCTTGTAGATGTATGTATAAACATATGTAGGCATTCATTTGTAAACTAGATTTCAACTAGATGATTACTAGAAAGCTATTGTGTTCTCAATGTGATTCAAGGCTTTCATTATGTTGCAAGAGCAAACTTTTTTGTTTTGTGTGTTGATATTTGCAGATTTTAGCATCAATTCCTTCATGGTATGAAGAGCATATTCCTCCATGAAAGTTTCACTACAAGGTGATAGAATATTGTGTTTTTATCATTGATTCCTTTGGTTTTTGGCCTCTACCTCACAGGGGCTTGCCCTCTTTATCTGACAATGGTGTTTGGAGACTTAAGTGTCCTCTGAGGTTTGACTGAGGCAAACCTCTAAATGCCACAATCCCCAAACCAAGTCTTGTGATTGCAAGTTACAGGTGTCGTGTCCGGGAAAAGTGGAGTTACAGGAAGGTTGGAAAGACATCAGGGATTCAGGATCTAAAGAAAAGTTAGACAAAGTAGCACTTTCAGGACTAGGGAGCTCGCTCCAGTGTCCTCTATAGATAGATTCCATAAAACAGAAGTTACAGGGCTGATCAGTGTCTAAAGGAGGTCTAGATTCCCTGAAAAAGTAGGTACCTTAGACTTGGGTGCCCGCTCCAGTGTACTCGACTGTTCTACTTTAGAACCCTAAAAATAGGTATTCTATTTTGGTATTTTACTCCCGTCTGCAAGAGCTTTCTCTGTAATTCATTAATTTGTTGTCATATTTGCATAATTAGGGTTTTAATGGTCAATTAAGCATAGGAGAAGGAAAAATTGAAAATTAATTCCCTAATCCAAGTTTCCCTACATCTGATAGTGACTCTAGGGTATGATAATGCTTTCCATTCGACCCTAGATCTTTCAATGTTAGGGTGAAAGGAGGATTTTGACATCTAAACCACAAAAGATCAACAAATCCAATTTTACCCTAAACATTTTAGTGAACCCGTGTCTTTGAACTTAAATTGCAACTTGCTGAGTGTTTGTCTACAGATTTGGTGTGATTTCATTCATTCAGTTGGTCATTTACCTTATTGCATTGAGAAAACTTCAAAAAAATTGAAAATTTGGAAAAGTACAAAAAAATTGCATTGATGGGCTTACAAAATTGTGTCATTCTTCTTAAATTTTCCTAATTCATGATTTTTGCATCAGATCTAATATAAACTGTAGAAAAATACAAAAATTCAAAATCTTTCTTTGCATTTTCATCATTTAATTTCTAGGGTTTTGTGGAAATTTTGTCAATTTTATATAACCTAGTAATTCCAAAATCTAGGGTTTGTAGGCAAAATATTTTCTTAGATTTTTATACTAATTTTAGAGGCTCATTCAAATTTAAATTTGGCTGTAGTCTTGTATTTTAGTGTGAATTTGCATTTGCATTTAAATTATTTGCAATTTTGCATTAAAAATTTCAACAAAAACTAGCAATTTTGGTGCAATTTCATTAAATTTGCATGGGCATTTTGCATAATTAACCTTGAAAATCATTTTCAGATCTGAGAATATTTAATTTACATCATGAATCAGACATTAAACCATTCTCATAGTATTTGTTCCAAAATTTCAAACCTAGGGCTTCAAAAATGATAATTTTCACTAAAATTGGCCTTATCAACTCTCCAAAGTTGCACCATAGGTGTGTTGTGAAATATATTTTGGTATTATTTTTCTGTTATAAGGGTAATAATTTGCTTCCCCTCATCAAAATCTTCACATCACCCTTTTTACAGGCTCTTGTAGAGAAAATTTTGCAAAAAACTACACATTTTGGCTATTTTGGCCCTAGAGTTGGACCTAGTTTGCACTCCAAACGTGTTGTGATTAGTTTTATGGATTGAGGTGACTAATATTATTGATATTATTCTCTTTCCCTCCTAAAAATCCTTACAACACCTTCTTTGCTAGGTCTTGGAGTTGAAAAACCGTGAAAAATAGCCCATTTTTGCTATATTTTCACTAGGGTTTAACCTTAAATTGCACTAAAATCATGTTCTGTTGGGTATTTTGGCACCAAGTGGCTGTTATTACTTATATTATTTTCTTTCCATCATCATTTTCCTCACAACACCCTTTGTTATGCCCCGTTACATTAAATTTTGGTGAAAAAATGCCTATTTTTATTTCGACTTGGCATTATCTTAAATTTGCATCAAGAGTGTGTTGAGAGTAAACTTATTGTTGTTTTGGACTAATATCAGACATATAACTTGCTGCCCTTGACTGAAATCCTCATAGCATCCTTTGTTTCATTCATTAACATTGAAAAGAGTACAAAAAATCAAGCATTTTGGTCGTCAATCAAACTCAAATCGTGCAAGATAGTATAGATCCTCCAACCACAATGGAAGAACAAACTTTTCATGATGTTGATAATACTATTGAGGCAATAGGATATGTATCTGATGAGCAAATAGAAAAATTGGATAAAGAGCTAGCTAAATATTAATCATTTATGGAAACTAAGAGAATAGCTGAAGAAGTTGTTCCAGGAATTCATAATATAAGAGAATTGATAAAAGGACAAGATAGTGTTAATGTGATTCGTGGTCTAGAACATATTGTCCAAACCAGTATCATGCCACTGACTGAATGTGCACAAATGATAAATAACGCTTTATCACCATCTCATACTCAAGTATCCATACCTATACCATCTACGAGAATATCAACTTTTACACCAACCATCTTAACAACTGATGAAAATGCCTGTAGTAATGCTACCACTGGTATTGGAGTATCTAATGGCACTAATTACAAAGCTATGGGATTTGATTATCAGAATTTGATTCCTAAAGGGACATCTTCTATGAATAATTGTTCTCAACCTCCTATCTATTCCACTCATTTCCAGCTACCTAATACATACTCGCAACCATCTTCAACCTATCATTATGGCCAACCATTGTTAACATATTCTCAGCCTCCGTGTATTGTATCTCAAGGTCAATCACCTCCTCACCTTGGTTCCAATTCCTCACAACAAACCGTATCTCCAAATGATGCCATCCTAAACCAACTTTTACAGGGCATGACTGCTTTGCAACAAAAGGTAACAAACTTGACAAATTCTTTGCAACCTAGCCTATCGACATATCATGCCCATAATTCGTTATCTTATGCAATCTTGAGAACCCCTATGCCTGAGAGGTTTCAGACTCCTCGCTTTGAAAAATATGGTGGAAAAGGAGATCCTAATATCCATGTGGCAGCATTCACAACTATGTGTAGTGATTTCTATTTTGAAAAGGATTTGTTAGCAAAACTTTTCCTGTGATCTATCAAAGATACTACTTTAGAATGGTTTTTCTCTTTGCCTCCAAATTCAATTCACTCCTTTTCGCAGTTGATTGATCAATCTTTACAAAATTTTCAAGCAAATATCAAACCCTGAGTCACTCTTATTGACTTGGTTCAATGCAAACAAGGTCCGAAAGAGAAGTTGACTGAACTCATTAGTCAGTATCAAGGCCTTTATGCTTAGATTCAATATTAGATGAAAGATGAGGAGGTTCAAAAGATATTCATTACAAATCTACAACCTGATGAAGTACAACTCCTTTCAACATTTACGCACCACCCTTCGAGATTATCAACTTTCGTCTAGTTAGTATGAAAACCAAAACTCATCAGCTCAAGTTGGACAATCCATGGGTGGATCATCGCAAAACAACATTAAATGGAACAATAACAGGGGTTTCATCAAGATCAATGGACCAAAATATAAATGTCTCTGTTATAAACAATCCAAAGAAACAATCGTATCAACAATCAAGATGTGAGTAATAACATTCTGAATCTTCCACTGATTAAGCCCGTTGATCCTAGAAAACAAGGACCTTACTTTGATGCTAAAGCCTTTTGTCATTATCATCAGACGCAAGGACATGACACTGAATGATGTTTGCATCTTAAACATGAGATACAGGACCTTATTGATTCAAATGTCATCTAGGTATCAGGTGTGAATGATAATAGAAATAAGTCATCTACTCCGCCGAATCAAAACTTACAAATCTTCACTAATCCTTTTCCTAAGCATACTAAAAATAATATGGTGGAACAAGATTTAGTGGAAGTAGACGAGGATGATTACTTGGACTATAACAGTATCGTGGGAATGATTGAAGTAGATAAGAAACAACTGGATAACCCACCTCGTCCACGAAGAAATAGAATTTACACTGAGGTTCCTCCTCCGTTATCCTTATATGGATCAGGAGATAATCAAAATACCTTTTAAAAGAAAGAACAACAGTCGATACAGATGAGAAAGAGGGTACAAGATGAATCCTGCTACTATTCTAGAAAGATTTACCAACAAAAACTCGCTAAAAATCAGAAAAGAACAAGATGACAATGAATAGTCAGAAATAAAAGTGGTTCTCCCCCTCATAAGCAACAAAAAGTTTCATTTAAACGAGGATTTAATGAATAAGCATCATATGATAACAAACAAGACTTTCATAAGAACCACTCAAAA
This sequence comes from Cunninghamia lanceolata, assembly GCA_027924645.1. NCBI lineage: Eukaryota > Viridiplantae > Streptophyta > Pinopsida > Cupressales > Cupressaceae > Cunninghamia > Cunninghamia lanceolata. The sequence continues at coordinate 2,073,891 of BSBN01000918.1, read as the reverse complement.
TTTGCATTAAACATGATCGAATACCTCTCTTAGAGATTAAAGAGCTCCAAGATATAATACGAAGACCCTACAGGTAAGTATCTCTAACCCTTTATCTCTCTCGTGATGTACTTCCCCCGTGATGTGTTATGTGTTGTTTAGGCCTCCTGGGATGACCTCAAATTCTCCCGTAAGGTTCAGGATACCAAGAGACCGCCTCTGTTATGACCTCTTCTATTTGTATCATCATTCTTCTATATTGCCTCTCTGATTTCATTATTGTGTGTTGTGTCTGACAGACATAGCATCGTGGTTGGTGACTTGGGGGAACCCTCCTATGTGACTATCCCTAAGACACTTGTTTCTCCTCTCTTATTTATTATTTCCCTTCCTCTAGTGTTTCCATCTAGCGGGCGAATGAAAACAAAAATTTATATTGATGCGGACTTAGTGTCCCTTTCGAGAGCAATCAAAAAATGGACTATAGTATCTAATATGACGATGGGGTTGTGTATTTTATCCCACGCTTGGCTAGTGGAAGCACTCGTGCTTTCTGCGTAGTGAATTTTATGATTCTATCGTATTTATAGACCTTAACAATACTACTGCTCTATGCACCTTTGTTTACCTTTGAATCAAGCCTTGGCGGTACTTGATTTGGAGAGCTTCGTGATATAGCCCCTAGTTATCCTCGAACTATGAATTCGTTGTATAACCTTAGCTCTTTGTGTGGTTAATCATATGCATTGATGTTGTTGTTTATCATTGTGTTGTAGACACTAACATGTTTCTTGCAGGGATGTGTTTGTGGGAACATTTGGCGATCGTAAAGTATATGTCACCTCCGAGGGGTATGGGCTTTGCGAAAGTCGGTGTTCCCTTGTGTGTTTTCTTCCTACCTTAACATGCTTGATATCGATAACTGATATCAACCACCTTAAGGTGGGGGCATATATAAGGTAAGTTGTGTGTTATAGATGTTAGCAATGTGTTTGACCTCAGATGCATAGACCTACGCCCAAGTAGTGCATCGTGCATCCTGAGTTTGTTTGCAATCAATTAGTCAATCATGTAAGCCCTCTATAGAGGCGGGATATCAACATATCCTTTTTCTTAAGCCCTCTGAAGAGGTGGGGATGGTGTATTTCTCAGAGCAGATTGCATCATCCTGTCATTTTCAAAAGTCCTTTGTAGAGGCGGGGAGTGGTTCTGTGACTAACTCAACCCTTAAGCATGTTTTCAGCGATTGTTGTGGCGAAGCACAATCGTCGGTGTGTGCCTCTAATGTTCCTAAGATGGTGATGAGCCTAGAAATAGGGAACACACCATCGCTTGTTTATCGTGTTTTCTCTGTGTCTTCAAGTGTGTGTGTGTGTTTTGGCGTGCTTGTTTTTATATGGTGTGTTTGTTGCCCCATGTGTAGCACCATTAAGTAGTGCTTCGTGCATCTTGGGAGGTTTTGCATGTATTGCAAGTGTGTTGCCCCATATACAGAGACCAGTGCTATCGAGTAGTGCTTTCTGCATTTTGGGAGGTTTGTTTACTTTCCAGTACATGCATTTACATTTCATATAAAAAAGAAGAAAAGAAAAGATATCATTTTTGTCTTCCATCCATTAATGTGTCTTCCATGCATTAACTATCTGCTCTGTGTTCTATATGACTGTAACTATCTTCTCCATGTTTTGCATGTCTGTTACTATTTTCTATGTGATTGGCGTGTCTTCTTCGTGCTTGGTGTGTTTACTATGTTTGTGACCTTACTTTAATGCATGTATGGGCCTCGTGTTCATACATACATTAAAGTGGGGGCTAAATGTAACATTGGAAAATGTCCCCTTGGGGGCTTTTCCCTCATAAGGTTTAGCTCCTGAGTCTTTAGAGTGCATTAAGACATTTTAGTTCATATTTTAGCATCCGATGGAATGAGACCTAAGTCCCATGGCAAATAGGACCTAGGAGGACCCCTTGAGCTACACCATGCCTAAAATAGGGGAAGAGGACTTGCGCGCCCGCACCCTAGTCCTGCCCTATTTTGGGGTAGCCCTAATTTGCGGGTGTCGGTTAGTGACCATTATTAGGTCCCTTTGCCGACACGGTAAGTTTGAATTTTAAATATCTTGGTGGGAGTGCTTGTAGATGCATATATAAACATATGTAGGTATTCATTTGTAAACTAGATTTCAACCAGATGATTACTAGCAAGCTTCAAGGCTTTCATTGTGTTGCAAGAGTGGACTTGTGTGTTTTGTGTGTTGATATTTGCAGATTTGAACATCAATTCCTTCATGGTATGAAGAGCACCTTCCTCCATGAAAGCTTCACTACAAGGTGACATAATATTGTGTTTTTATCATTGATTCCTTTGGTTTTTGGCCTCTACCTCACAAGGGCACACCCTCTTTATCTGACAACGGTGTTCGGAGTCTTAAGTGTCCTCTAGGGTTTAACTGAGGCAAACCTCTAAACACCACAGCTCCCAAACCAAGTGTTGTGATTGCAGGTTATAGGTGTCGCATCCGAGAAAAGTGGAGTTGCAGGAAGGCTGGAAAGACATCAGGGATTCGGGATCTGAAGAAAAGACGGACAAAGGAGCACCTCTGGGACTAGAGCGCTTTCTCAAGTGTCCTGCATAGACAGATTCTAGAAAATAGAAGTTACAAGGTTGATCAGTGTCTGAAGGAGGTCCAGATTCCCTAAAAAAGTAGGTACCTTGGACTTGGGCGCCTGCTCCAGTGTCCCCGACTGTTCCACTTCGGAACCCCAAAAATAGGTATTCTGTAATTTGGTATTTTACTCTCGTCTGCAAGAGCTTTTTCTGTAATTCATTAATTTGTTGTCGTATTTGCATAATTAGGGTTTTAATGGTCAATTGAGCATAGAAGGAAAAATTGATAATTAATTCCCTAATCCAAGTTTCCCTACATTTGAAAGTGACTCTAGGGTATGATAGTGCTTGCCATTCGACCCTAGATCCTTCAATGTATAGTGGAGAGGCGAATTTAAATAATTAAACATTAAAACATTGACAAATCCAATTTTCCAATAAATAGTGTCAAACTCTGGATCTGCCACGTCAACAACTGCCACTGTGTCTGCCATGTCAGCATGCTGACGTCATCATCGTACGAGCTCTGATCAAGGTGAAACGAGTGGCGTCAGAATCATGGTGACAAGCTCTTCGAATTGCCATCATTTTTGCTTAGATTTGAGACAATCAATTTTTCACCTTTTCAAACACCTGATTCACCTATTTGACCGAACCTTTGACTGCACATAACTTCTGCATATGAACTCCTTTTGAGCCCATTCAAGTTGCGTTAGGATCGTGTCAGTGACCTCTTTCCAGTGATGCTAATTACGTCAGGTTCTAAGACTACAAGATTTTTAGGTCTTCTAGATCCACCTAAATCATTCCTCTCCACTGGGGTTCAAACTACCTGACCCCCTTTATAGGGATTTGTTTCTATTATCATTCTTTAAATAGAAAGGAGGCCCGTATATGTAGAAATGAAAGCCGCTTGGCATATTGGTGGAGAATGAAAATAGGAAGTAGGAGGTCTGGGGTTAGACCCCCACAAACCAACCTTTTAACAAGAAAATTGCCACATGTGCCACGTGGCACCCAATCATTGGGCCACGTGGCATTCGCTCATTTGTCTATCAGTGACACGTGACATGCTGGATTGGTCCACATCTTCAGACATGCCACGTCATCTGCTAAGTCAGATGCCACCATCTGCCACGTGTCAACATCTGGACCTACCACGCCAACAACTGCCATTGTGTCTACCATGTCAACATGATGACGTCATCATTGTACTGTCTAGTCAGCATGGTCAACCCTCAACTTTGACCGACCATATCTTGCTCGTACAAGCTCCGATCAAGGCGAAACGAGCGGTGTCAGAATCGTGGTGACGAGCTCTTCGACATGGCATCATTTTTGCTTGGATTTGAGATAATCAAATTTTCACCTTTTTGAATGCCTGATTCACCTTTTTGACTAAACTTTTGACTGCACATAACTTCTGCACATGAACTCCTTTTGAGCCCATTCAAGTTGCATTAGGATCATGTCAGCAACCTCTTTCTAATGATGTTGATTCTGTCATGTTCTCAGACTGCAAAATTTTTAGGTCTTCTAGATCCATTTAGATCATTCTTTCCCACTAGGGGTTCAAACCACACAAACCCCTTTTATAGGGATTTGTTTCTATTATCATTCTTTAAACAGAAAGGAGTCCCGTATGTGTAGCAATGAAAGTCGCTTGGTATATTGGTGGAGAGTGAAAATAGCACGTAGGAGGCCAGGGGTTCGACCCCCACAAACCAACCTTTTAACAATCAAACCGCCACCTGTGCCACTTGGCATACGATCATTGGGCCACGTGGCATTACCTCATTCCTCCGTTGGTGACACCTGTCATGCTGGATTGGTCCACATCATCAGACCTGCCACATCATCTGCTGACTCAAATGCCGCCATTTGCCATGTGTCAACCTCTGGACCTACCAAGTCAACAACTACCACTGTGTGTGTCATGTCACCATGCTAACGTCATCATTGTATTGTCTAGTCAGCATGGTCAACCCTCAACTTTGACCGGGCATATCCTACTCGTAGGAGCTCTAATCGAGGAGAAATGAGCGGCGTCGGAGTCATGGCAATGATCTCTTCGACTTGGCATCATTTTTGCTTAGATTTGAGACAATCAATTTTTCACCTTTTTGAACACCTAATTCACCCATTTTACAAAACCTTTGACTGCACATAACTTCTCCATACGAACTCCTTTTGAGCCCGTTCAAGTTGCGTCAGGATCGTGTCAGCGACCTCTTTCCAATGATGTTGATTCCGTCGGGTTCTAACACTGCAAAATTTTTAGTTCTTCTATATCCACCTGGATCATTCCTCACCACTCTGGGTTCAAACCACCTGACCCCCTTTTATAGGAATTCGTTTCTATTATAATTCATTAAATAGAAAGGAGGCCCGTATATGTAGCAAAGAAAGCCATTTGGTATATTGGTGGAGAGTGAAAAAAGCAAGTAAGAGGTCAGGGGTTTGACCCCCACAAACCAACCTTTTGACAATCAAACTGCCACATGTGCCATGTGGCACCCAATCATTGGGCCATGTGGTATTACCTCAGTCGTCCGTCAATGACACATGTCTTGCTGGATTGGTCCACATCTTCAGACCTGCCACGACATCTGTTGACTCAGATGGCGCCATCTGCCACGTGTCAAAGTCTAGATCTACCACGTCAACAACTGCCACTGTGTCGTCCATGTCAGCATGCTGACATCATCATTGGACTATCTAGTCAGCATGGTCAACCCTCAACTTTGACCAGCCATATCTTGGTTGTACTATCTCTAATCAAGGCAAAACAAGTGGCATCAGAATCGTGGCAACAACCTCTTTGACTTAGCATCATTTTTGCTTGGATTTGACACAATCAAGTTTTCACCTTTTTGAATGCCTAATTCACCTGTTTGACTGAACCTTTGACTACACATAACTTCTGCATACAAACTGCTTTTGAGCCCATTCAAGTTGTGTTAGGATCGTGTCAGCGACCTCTTTCCAATGATGCTGATTCCGTCAGGTTCTGAGACTACAAGATTTTTAGGTCTTCTTGATCCACTTAGATCATTCCTCCCCACTGGGGGTTCAAACCACCCGACCCCCTTTTATACGGATTGTTTCTATTATCATTCATTAAATAGAAAGGCGGCCCGTACATGTAGCAATGAAATCCGCATGGTATATTGGTGGAGAGTGAAAATAGGAAGCATGAGGTTAGGGGTTCGACCCCCACAAACCAGCCTTTTAACAAGAAAATTGCCACATGTGCCACGTGGCACGCAATCATTGGGCCACGTGGCATTCACTCATTCATCTGTTAGTGACATGTGTCAGGATGGATTGTCCACATCTTCAAACCTACCACATCATCTGTTGAGTCACATGCCACCATCTGCCACCATTCAACATCTGGACTTGCCACACCCACAACTACCACTGTGTTTACCATGTCAGCATGATGACGTCATCATTGAACTATCTAGTCAGCATGGCTTACCCTCAACTTTGACTAGCCATATCTCGCTCGTACGAGCTCCGATTAAGGCGAAACGAGCGGCATCAAAATCGTGGCAATGAGCTCTTCGACTTCGCATCATTTTTACTTGGATTTGAGACAATAATATTTTCACCTTTTTGAATGCATGATTCACCTATTTGACCGAACCTTTGACTGCACATAACTTCTGCATACGAACTCCTTTTGAGCCTATTCAAGTTGCGTCAGGATCGTCCCAGCGACCTCTTTCCAATGATATTGATTCTGTTAGGTTCTGAGACTACAAAGTTTTTAGGTCTTCTGGATCCATTTAGATCATTCCTTCCCACTGCGGGTTTAAACCACCTGACCCCCTTTTATAGGGATTCATTTCTATTATCATTCTTTAAATAGAAAGGAAGCCCGTATATGTAGTGAAGAAAGCCGCTTGGTATATTGGTGGAGAGTGAAAATAGCAAGGTTCGACACCACAAACCAATGTTTTAACAAAAAAACCACCACATGTGCCATGTGGTACCCAATCATTAGGCCACATGGCATTACCTCATTCATCCGTCAGTGACACATGTCACACTGGATTGGTCCACATCTTCAGACTTGCCACATCATCTCCTAACTCAGATGACGCCATCTGCCACGTGTCAACCTCTAGACCTACCACGTCAACAACTACCACTGTGTCTGCCATGTCAGCATGCCGATGTCATTATTGTACTATCTAGTCGACATGGTCAACCCTCAACTTTGACCAGTCATATCTTACTCGTACGAGCTCCGATCGAGGCGAAACAAGCACCGTCGAAATCATGGCCACGAGCTCTTTGACTTGGCATTATTTTTGCTTAGATTTGAGACAATCAATTTTTCACCTTTTTGAACACTTGATTTACCTATTTGACCGAACCTTTGACTACACATAAATTCTGCATACGAACTCCTTTTGAGCCCATTCAAGTTGCGTCAGGATTGTGTCAGCGACTTCTTTCCAATGATGTCGATTCCGTTAGGTTCTGAGATTGCAAATTTTTTAGTACTTCTATATCCATCTGGATCATTATTCCCCATAGGAGGTTCAAACCACCTGACCCCCTTTTATAGGGATTTGTTTCTATTATCAAACTGCTACATGTGCCATGTGGCACCTAATCATTGGGCCACGTGGCATTACCTCATTCTTCTGTCAGTGACACATGTCACGCTGAATTGGTCCACATCTTCAGACCTGCCATGTCATTTGTTGACTCATATGCCGCCATCTGCCATGTGTCAAACTCTAGACCTAGCATGTCAATAATTGCCGCTATGTTCTTGATGTCAGCATGCTAATGTCAGCATTGTACTGTTTAGTCAGCATGGTGAACCCTCAACTTTGACTGGCCATATCTGTCTCGTATGAGCTCCAATCGAGGTGAAACGAGCAGCGTCGAAATCGTGACGACGAGCTCTTCGACTTGGCATCAGTTTTGCTTGGATTTCACATAATAAAAATTTCACCTTTTTGAACGCCTAATTCACCTATTTGATCGAACCTTTGACTGCACATAACTTCTGCATACGAACTCCTTTTGAGCCCGTTCAAGTTGCGTTAGGATCATGTCAAGAACGTCTCTCCAATGATGCTGATTCTGTCATGTTCTCAGACTGGAAAAATTTTTGGTCTTCTAGATCATTCCTCCCCACTTGGGGTTCAAACTACCCGACACGCTTTTATAGGGATTCGTTTCTATTATTGTTCTTTAAATAGAAGGGAGGCCCGTATATGTAGCAAACAAAGCCACTTTGTATATTGGTGGATAGTGAAAATAGCAAGTAGGAGGTCACAGTTCAACCTTCATAAACCAATCTTTTAACAATCAAGCCACCACATGTGCCACGTGGCACCCAATCACTGGGTCACGTGGCATTACCTCATTCATCCGTTAGTGACACGTGTCACGCTGGATTGGTCCACATCATTAGACCTGCCACATCATCTAATGACTCAAATGCCACTATCTACCATGTGTCAACCTCTGGACCTACCATGTCAACAACTACCACTGTGTCTGCCATGTCGGCATGCTGACGTGATCATTGTATTGTCTAGTCAGCATGTTCAACCCTCAACTTTGACCGGCCATATCTTGCTTGTACGAGCTCTGATCAAGGTGAAAGGAATGGTGTCAGAATCATGGCGACGAGCTCTTCGACTTGGCATCATTTTTGCTTGGATTTGAGACAATCATTTTCACCTTTTTGAATGCTAGATTCACCTGTTTGACCAAACCTTTGACTGCACATAACTTCTGCATACGAACTCCTTTTGAGCCAGTTCAAGTTGCGTCAGGATCGTGTCAGCGACCTCTTTCCAATGATGTTGATTTCGTATCCACCTGGATCATTCCTCCCCACTCAGGGTTCAAACCACCCCACCCCCTTTTATAAGGATTCGTTTCTATTATCATTCATTACATAGAAAGGAGGCCCGTATATGTAGCAAAGAAGGCCGCTTGGTATATTGGTGGAAAGTGAAAAAAGCATGTAGGAGATCAGGGGTTCGATCCCCACAAACCAACCTTTTAACAATCAAACCACCACATGTGCTACGTGGTACCCAATCATTCGGCCATGTGGCATTACCTCATTCGTTCGTCAGTAACTTGCGTCACATTGGATTGGTCCACATCTTCAGATCTGCCACATCATCTGCTGACTTAGATGCCGCTATCTGCCATGTTGACGTCAAACTCTTGATCTGTAACATCAACAATTGCCACTGTGTCTACCATGTAAGCATGCTGACGTCATCATTGTACTATCTAGTCAGAATTGTCAACCCTCAACTTTGACCAGCCATATCTTGCTTGTACGAGATCTGATCGAGGTGAAATGAGCGGCGTCAGAATCGTGGCGATGAGATCTTCGACTTGGTATCATATTTTTTGGATTTGAGACAATCAAATTTTCACCTTTTTGAATGCCTCGTTCACCTGTTTGACCAAACCTTTGCCTGCACATAACTTCTGCATATGAACTCCTTTTGAGCCTGTTCAAGTTGCGTTAGGATCGTGTCAGCAACCTCTTTCCAATGATGCTGATTCCATCAGGTTCTGAGACTGCAAGATTTTTAGGTCTTCTAGATCCACCTAAATCATTCCTCCCCACTAGTGGTTCAAACCACCCGACCCCCTTTTATAGGGATTTGTTTCTATTATCATTCTTTAAATAGAAAGGAGGCATGTATATGTAGTAATGAAAGTCACTTGGTATAGGTGCAGAGTGAAATAGGAAGCAGGAGGTTAGGGGTTTGACCCTCACAAACCAACCTTTTAACAAGCAAATCACCACATGTGCCACGTGGAACCCAATCATTGGGCCACGTGGGATTTGCTCATTCGTCCGTCAATGACACGTGTCACGTTGGATTGGTCCACATCTTCAGACCTGCCACGTCATCTGTTGTGTCAGATGCCGCCATCTGCCACGCCAACAACTACCACTATGTCTACGATGTCAGTATGATGCCGTCATCATAGTACTACCTAGTTAGCATGGTCAACCCTCAACTTTGACTAGGCATATCTTGCTTGTATGAGCTCTGATCATAGTGAAACGAGTGGCATCGAAATTGTAGCGACGAGCTCTTTGACTTGACATATTTTTTGCTTAGATTTGAGAGAATAATTATTTCACCTTTTTGAACGCATGATTCACCTATTTGACTGACCCTTTAACTACACATAACTTTTGCATACGAACACCTTTTGAGCCCACTCAAGTTGCGTCAGGATCATGACAGTGACCTCTTTCGAATGACGTTAATTCTGTCAGGTTCTGAGACTGCAATTTTTTTAGGTCTTCTGGATCCATTTAGATCATTCCTTCCCATTGGGGGTTCAAACCACCTAACCCCCTTTTATAGGGAATTGTTTCTATTATCATTCTTTAAATAGAAAGGAAGCCCGTATATGTAGCAAAGAAAGTTGCTTGGTATATTGGTGGAGAGTGAAAATAGCAAGGTTTGATCCCACAAACCAACCTTTTAACAATCAAACAGCCACATCTGCCACATGGCACCCAATCATTAGGCCACATGGCATTACCTCAATCGTTCGTCAGTGACACGTGTCACACTGGATTGGTCCACATCTTCAGACCTGCTACGTCATCTACTAACTTAGATGAAGGCATCTGCCACATGTCAACCTCTGGACCTATCACATAAACAACTGCCACTGTGTCTGCCATGTCAGCATGCTGATGTCATCATTTTATTGTCTAGTCGACATGGTCAATCCTCAACTTTGACCGGCCATATCTTGCTCATACGAGCTCCGATTAAGGTGAAATAAGTGACATCAAAATCTTGGCAACGAGGTCTTCGATTTGGCATAATTTTTGCTTAGATTTGAGACAATCAATTTTTTACTTTTTTGAACACCTGATTTATCTGTTTGATTGAACCTTTTATTGCATATAACTTCTAGATATGAACTCGTTTTTAGCCCATTCAAGTTGTGTCAGGATTGTGTCAGCGACCTCTTTCCAATGATGCTGATTCTGTCAGGTTCTGAGACTACAATTTTTTTTGTTCTTCTATATCCATCTGGATCATTATTCACCACTGGGGGTTCAAACGACCTGACCCCCTTTTATAGGGATTCATTTCTCTTGTCATTCTTTAAATAGAAAGGAGGCACATATATGTAGTAAAGAAAGCCGCTTGGTATATTGGTGGAGAGTGAAAATAGCAAGCAGGAGGTCAGGGGTTCAACCCCCATAAATGAACCTTTTACCAATCAAACTGGCACATGTACCACGTGGCACCCAATCATCTGGCCACGTGGCATTACCTCAATCTTACGTCAGTGACATGTGTCATGCTAGATTGGTCTGCATCTTCAGACCTGTCATGTCATCTGCTAACTCAAACTCTGGACCTACCACGTCGACAACTGCCACTGTGTCTACCATGTCAGCATGCTGATGTCGTCATTGTACTGTCTAGTCACCATTGTCAACCATCTACTTTGACTAGCCATATCTTCCCGTATGTCCTCCGATCGAGGCGAAATGAGCAGCGCCAAAATTTGGAGAATGAGCTCTTCGACTTGGCATCATTTTTGCTCAGATTTGAGAAATTCAATTTTTCATCGTTTTGAACGCCTGATTCACCTGTTTGACCAAATCTTTGACTGCACATAACTTCTGTATACGAACTCCTTTTGAGCCCGTTCAAGTTGTGTTAGGATCGTGTCAGCAACCTCTTTCCAATAATGTTGATTCTGTCATGTTCTCAGACTGTAAAAGTTTTTGGTCTTCTGAATCCACCTGGATCATTCCTCCCCACTTGGAGTTCAAACCACCTGACCCCCTTTTATAGTGATTCGTTTCTATTATCATTCTTTAAATAGAAAGGAGGCCCGTATATGTAGCAAAGAAAGCCACTTGGTATATTGGTGGATAGTGAAAATAGAAAGCACGAGGTCAGGGGTTCAACCCCAACAAACTAGTCTTTTAACAATTAAACCCCCACATGTGCCACGTGGCACCCAATCATTGGGCCACGTGGCATTACCTCATTCATCCGTCAGTGACACGTGTCACGCTGGATTAATCCACATCATAAGACTTGCCATGTCATCTGTTGACTCAGATGTTGCCATCTGCCATGTGTTAACCTCTGGACCTACCACGTCAACAACTGCCACTATGGCTTCCATGTCAGCTTGCTGACGTCATCATTGTATTGTCTAGTCAGCATGGTCAACCCTCAACTTTGACTGGCCATATCTTGATGGTACAAGCTTTGATCGAGGGAATCAAGCGGCGTTAGAATCGTGGCGACGAGCTCTTCGACTTGGCACCATTTTTGCTTGGATTTGAGACAATCAATTTTTCACCTTTTTGAATGCCTGATTCACCTGTTTGACCAAACGTTTGACTGCACATAACTTCTATATATTCCTTTTGAGCCCATTCAAGTTGCGTCAGGATCGTGTCAATGACCTCTTTCAAATGATGCTGATTTCGTCAGGTTCTAAGATTGCAAAATTTTTAGTTCTTATGGATCCACCTAAATCATTCCTCCCCACTTGGGGTTCAAACCACGTGACCCCCTTTTATAGGGATACATTTCTATTATCATTCTTTAAATAGAAAGGAGGCCCGTATATGTAGCAAAGAAAGCCGCTTGGTATATTGGTGGAGAGTGAAAATAGGGAGTAGGATGTCAGGGGTTCGACCCCCACAAACTAAGCTTTTAACAATCAAATTGCCATATGTGCCACATGGCACCAAAGCATTGGGCCACGTGGCATTACCTCATTCATCCATCAGTGACACGTGTCACGATGGATTAGTCCACATGATCAGACCTGCCACATCATCTGCTGACTCAGATGCCTCCATCTGCCATGTGTCAACCTCTACACCTGCCACATCAACAACTACCATGTTAGCATGCCGATGTCATCATTGTATTGTCTAGTTAGCATGGTCAACCCACAACTTTGACCAGCCATATCTTGCTTGTATTAGCTCCGATCGAGGTGAAACGAGTGGTGTCGAAATCATGGTGACCGACTCTTCGACATGGTATCATTTTTTCTTGGATTTGAAATAATCAATTTGTCACCTTTTTGAATGCTTAATTCGCTTATTTGACTGAACCTTTGAGTGCACATAACTTCTGCATACAAATTCCTTTTGAGCCCATTGAAGTTGAGTCAGGATCGTGTCAGTGACCTCTTTCTAATGACACTAATTCCGTTAGGTTTTGAGTTTGCAAATTTTTTATTTTTTTATATCCATCTGGATCATTATTACCCACTAGGGGTTCAAACCACCCGACCCCCTTTTATAGGGATTCATTTCTATTATCATTCTTTAAATAGAAAGGAGGCCCTTATATGTAGCAAAGAAAGTCGCTTAGTATATTGGTGGAGAGTGAAAATAGCAAGCGACAGGTTAGGGGTTCGACCCCCACAAACCAACCTTTTAACAATCAAACCACCACATGTGCCACTTTGCACCCAATCATTGGGCCATGTGGCATTACCTCATTGTTCCATTAGTGACACGTGTCACAGTGGATTAGTCCACATCTTTAGACTTGCCATGTCATTTGCTGACTCAGATGTCGCCATCTGCTACGTGTCAAAATCTAGACCTGCCACATCAATAACTGCCACTGTGTCTGCCATGTCAGCATGCTGACATTATTATTGTATTGTATAGTCAGCATGGTCAACCCTCAACTTTGACCAGTCATATGTTGCTCATATGAGCTCTGATCGAGGTGAAACGAGTGGCTTTGGAATTATGGCGACGATCTCTTTGACTTAGCATCATTTTTTTGGATTTGAGACAATCAAATTTTCACCTTTTCGAATGCATGATTTGCCTGTTTGATCGAACCTTTGACTGCACATAACTTCTGCATATGAACTCCTTTTGAGCCCGTTCAAGTTGCGTTAGGATCATGTCAGTGACCTCTTTCCAATGATGCTAATTCTGTCATGTTCAAACCACCTGTCCCCCTTTTATAGGGATTCATTTCTATTATCATTCTTTAAATAGAAAGGAAGCCCGTATATGTAGCAAAGAAAGTCGCTTGGTATATTGGTGGAGAGTGAAAATAGCAAGGTTTGACCCCACAAACCAACCTTTTAAGAATCAAACCGCCACATGTGCTACATAACTGTTGAATTTGATAATTAACTCAAGCCACAAAGATCACCTGCAAAACCTAAGATTTACCTTCCACAAGAGAAAAAAGCAAAGAGAAATAATTTGTACAATATTGGATAAATTAATGAAATGAATTAATGAATTACATGTGAGAACTTGCTTTTATATTTGCAAGTTAGAGAAAAACCCTAATATGATTTAAGAATAACCTGAGACTAAAATTAGCCCTAAGTAAACTTAATAAAGTGTAATTAAATATTTAATTACACCAACACCCCCACATAAGTGTTACTTAGGGAGAAATGAAAAACCATGCAACTAATGCAAGAATGGGTGTCGGCTACAAGGCCATTTTAGGTACCCATGAACAAAAAGAATCTCTCATAAGGTGGATAAAAAGTGAAAAACCCAGTGGAAGAAAACTCCTCTCCAAAAGAGAGAATAATACAAGTACATGAACATGTGATGGAAGAAGGACTAGCACTAAGACCCCCCAAGAAGTGAATCCATCACAAAAGTACAATCAAGAATGCCCCCCATAAGAGAGGAAGAAGAGAGAAGGTCTGACAACCCCCCCAAGAAGTGAGAAGGATGAAACCCCATGCGAGGAAATTCTCCCTCCCAAAATAGAGATGAGAAGAGAGACCATGCAACCGCTCCTCAAGATGACTCCTGCAGTGCTGGAAGATGCTCGACATAGAATAAAGATGAAGACCCATGAACGTCGAACAACATTCCTCCCCTTGGGAAAAAATAGAACTACAGATGTGTGCATAATGTCATCCCATTCTGGATAGGAACATACAGGAAGAAGGACAAATGTCTCTGAACTCTGCACATGATCCAAAGACAACAATGATGCTCCTAAAAACTACTCAAATGTCTCCAATCCACTGCCAAACTGTGACGGAAGAAGAGGATGAAGAACAATCTCTAAAGCAGATGATGGTGATGTAGATCCATCAAAGCTTTCATCAAAGAGAAGACAAATGTCCTTAATGTGGTCCTCCAAATCTACAAGATGGGACTCTACAAACAAAGATGATATGTCTACAAGATAGGAATCTCAATGAGGTGGATCAGGAAGACTAATATTGACCTGCTACATAGAATCACTAGAAGCCAATGATGATGCAACACTAAACTCTGAAGTAGCAGTAGGTGATGGTGGAACAATGATCTCATCAAGAGGAGAAGCGATTGAAGCAAGCATTTCAAAGAGATGATGTGAGAAATGAGGACACATCTCTTTCTCATGTTGATTACTTCCACAATATCTACAATTAGATTTGTGCTGATGGTAGAATCCCATCTCCATAGATGATTAGAGATCAAAATATGTAAATAGATTTGTGCTGATAACAGAAGCCTTTCAAAGCAAACAAAACCTTTCCAAGAGGCAGCATGTCTAGGATATCCAACAGAAGCCATAAACTTGACAAACTGATTAAAAGATAACTGAGGCTGAATCTGAAAAAAAATTGTATAGGTGGCTGTGTAGATCTCTCTGATACTTTTCCAATGCCTATTCGTCTTCTAAAAATAGAGATTCTGGGAGCAAGAACGGAGCTCGAAAGCTAAAAAATATGCCTTGACTTCAAACAGTAAAAAATTGTACCAATAAGAAAAATATGGAAAAAATACTTACACCACTAGATTGTACTCGGAACCCTCTTTTCGGCGCCTATTTATTTTTGAATATCCGACTCCATATGCTCAAGATATGCCTGTTTACCAAAAACAGCTCCTTTAGGGCAAAAAGGCCAAAAAACACTATTAAAGCCCCTGGGCGCCCATGTGACCAGGGGCTGAGTCTCTGGGGGCTGGTGGCTAGGGTACTGGTCACTGGTATGACTAGGGGCTGAGTCTCTGGGGCTATTGCTTGGAAGCTAGGGCCTGGTCCCCCATGCGACCAGGGGTTAAACCCTAGGGGCTAGACCTCCAAAATAAAAAATTCCTTTCTTTAAAGAAATTAATTAAAAAACTCAGCTCTAAAATCAAAATCAACTCAGATGAGAAAGACACATAAATTAGGTTTTGCACATAAATCGAGGCACTGTACGGTTGTACGAATTCCGTACAGGTCATATGGATTTCATAGAACCATTTTTTTTAAACTCTAAAAAACACCCAGAAATTTTTTTTCAACAAAATGTAGAGTGCCTTATTTAAAAATAAGGGTTTTGAGGCCTTATGATCGCAATGATGAGGTCCGTTTTGGCCATAAATTCCCCGAAACTGCTGTTCTCCTCTAGATCTAAAAAAAACACTCTTGAAACCTTCACAGATCTAGATTCTCCAAACCAAATTCAGCCAAACAAAAGACAAATCTGCCTTTTCCAGCTGCTCTGAATCCAATGGAATACTTTGTTTTACACAAAAACACACCCAGCAAATGGTTCTCGCTAAAAATTTTCTCCAAATTTGAGAAGGGGCTTGTAGATCTGCTTTGATATAATGTTGAATTTGATAATTAACTCAAGCCACAAAGATCACCTGTAAAACCTAAGATTTACCTTCCACAAGAGAAAAAAAGCAAAGAGAAATAATTTGCA
This sequence comes from Cunninghamia lanceolata, assembly GCA_027924645.1. Lineage (NCBI taxonomy): Eukaryota > Viridiplantae > Streptophyta > Pinopsida > Cupressales > Cupressaceae > Cunninghamia > Cunninghamia lanceolata. The sequence goes on along the minus strand of BSBN01000918.1, from coordinate 2,057,594 downwards.
CAATATTGGATGAATTAATGAAATGGATTAATGAATTACATGTGAGAACTTGCTTTTATATTTGCAAGTTAGAGAAAAACCCTAATATGACTTAAGAATAACCTAAGACTAAAATTATCCCTAAGTAAACTTAATAAAGTGTAATTAAATATTTAATTACACCAACAATAGCACCCATTCACTAGACCACATGGCATTGCCTCATTCATCCGTCAGTGACACGTGTCACGCTAGATTGGTCCACATGTTCAGACCTACGACGTCATCTACTGACTCAGATGTCACCATTTGCCACACGTCAACCTCTGGACCTACCACGTCAACAACTGCCACTATGTCTACCATGTCAACATGCTGATGTCATCATTGTACTGTCTAGTCGACATGGTCAACCCTCAACTTTGACCGGCCATATCTTGCTCGTATAAGCTCCGATCGAGGTGAAACAAGCAGCGCCAAAATCATGGCGACGAGCTATTCGACTTGGCATCATTTTTTCTTGGATTTGAGACAATCAATTTTTCACCTATTTGAACCCCTGATTTGCCTGTTTGACTGAACATTTGACTACACATAACTTCTGCATATGAACTCCTTTTGAGCCCATTCAAGTTGAGTTAGGATCATGTCAGCGATCTCTTTCCAATGATGCCGATTCCGTCAGGTTCTGAGACTGCAAAATTTTTAGTTCTTTTGTATCCATCTGTATCGTTATTCTCCACTAGGGGTTCAAACCACCCGACCCCCTTTAATAGGGATTTGTTTATATTATCATTCTTTAAATAGAAAGGAGGCCCGTATATGTAGCAAAGAAAGCTGCTTGGTATATTGGTGGAGTGAAAATAGAAAGCAGGGGGTCAGGGGTTTGATCCCCACAAACCAACCTTTTAACAATCAAACCGCCACATGTGCCACGTGGCACCCAATCATTCGGCCACATGGCATTGCCTCATTCGTCCGTCAATAACATGTGTCACGCTGGATTGGTCCACAATCTTCAGACCTGCCATGTCATCTACTGACTTAGATGCCACCATCTGCCACATGTCAAACTCTGGATCTACCACGTCAACAACTGCCATTGTGTCTACCATGTCAGTGTGCTGAAGTCATCATTGTACTATCTAGTCAGCATGGTCAACCCTCAACTTTGACCAGCCATATCTAGCTCGTACGAGCTCTGATCGAGGTGAAATGAGCGGTGTCAGAATAGTGGTGATGAGCTCTTCGACTTGGTATCATTTTTTCTTAGATTTGAGACAATCAATATTTTCCTTTTTCGAACACCTGATTTGCCTGTTTGACTGAACATTTGACTGCACATAACTTTTGCATATGAACTCCTTTTGAGCCCATTCAAGTTGCGTTAGGATCATGTCAGTGACCTCTTTCAAATGATGCTAATTCCTTTAGGTTCTAAGACTGCAAGATTTTTAGGTCTTCTAGATCCACCTAGATCATTCCTCCCCACTGGGGGTTCAAACCACCCGACCCCCTTTTACAAGGATTTGTTTCTATTATCATTCTTTAAATAGAAAGGAGGCCGCTTGGTATATTGGTGGAGAGTGAAAATAGGAAGCAGAAGGTCAGGGGTTCGACCCCCAAAAACCAACTTTCAACAAGCAAATTGTCACATGTGCCACATGGCATTCGCTCATTCGACCGTTAGTGACACGTGTCACATTGGATTGGTCCACATCTTCAGACCTGCCACGTCGCCATCTGTCACATGTCGACATCTGGACCTACCACGCCAACAACTACCACTGTGTCTGCCATGTCAGCATGATGATGTCATCATTGTACTGTCTAGTCAACATGGTCAACCTTCAACTTTGACCAACCATATATTGCTCGTATGAGCTCCGATCAAGGTGAAACTAGTGGTGTCAGAATCGTGGTGACGAGCTCACTGACTTGGCATATGAACTCCTTTTGAGCCAGTTGAAGTTGCGTCAGAATCGTGCCAACGACCTTTTTCCAATGACACTGATTCCATCAAGTTCTGAGACTACAAAATTTTTAGGTCTTCTGGATCCATTTAGATCATTCCTTCCCACTGGGGGTTCAAACCACCTGACCCCCTTTTATAGGGATTTGTTTATATCACCATTCTTTAAATAGAAAGGAAGCTCATATATGTAGCAAAGAAAAGCCGCTTAGTATATTGGTGGAGAGTGAAAATAGCAAGGTTCAACCCCAAAAACCAACCTTTTAATAATTAAACCACCACATATGCCACGTGGCACCCAATCATTAGGCCACATGGCATTACCTCATTCGTCCATCAATGACATGTGTCATACTGGATTGGTCCACATCTTCAGACCTGCCACATCATCTGCTGATTCAGATGATGCCATCTACCACGTGTCAACCTCAAGACCTGCCACATCATCTACTACCATTGTGTCTACCATGTCATCATATTGATTTCATCATTATTCTGTCTAGTCGACATGGTCAACCCTCAACTTTGACTGGCCATATCTTGCTCTTACGAGATTTGATCGAGGCAAAACGGGCAGCGTCAAAATCGTGGCGATGAGCTCTTCGACTTGGCATCATTTTTGCTTGGATTTGAGACAATCAAATTTTAACCTTTTTGAACACCTGATTCACCTGTTTGACCAAAATTTTGACTGCACATAACTTCTGCATATGACCTCCTTTTGAACTTGTTCAAGTTGCGTGAGGATCATGCCAACAACCTCTTTCCAATGACGTTGATTCTGTCAGGTTCTGAAACTACAAAATTTTTAGGTCTTTTGGATCCATTTAGATCATTCCTTCCCACTGGGGGATCAAGCCACCTGACTCCCTTTTATAACGATTCATTTCTATTATCATTCTTTAAATAGAAAGGGAGCCCATATATGTAGCAAAGAAAACCGCTTGGTATATTGGTGGAGAGTGAAAATAGCAAGGTTCGACCTGACAAACCAACCTTTCAAAAATCAAACCGCCACATGTGCCATGTGGCACCCAATCATTATGCCACATGGCATTACCTCATTCTTTTGTCGATGACATGTGTCACACTGGATTGGTCCACATCTTCAAACCTGCCACATCATCTGCTGACTCAGATGACAACATCTGCAACGTGTCAACCTCTGGACCTACCACATCAACAAGTGCCACTGTATCTGCCATGGTGGCATGCTGATGTCATCGTTGTACTGTCTAGTAGCCATGGTCAACCCTCAACTTTGACCAGCCATATTTTGCTCATACGAGCTCCAATCGAGGCGAAACGAGTTGCGTCAAAATTGTGGCGATAAGCTCTTCGACTTGGCATCATTTTTGCTTGGATTTGAGACAAGTAATTTTTCACTTTTTTGAATGCCTAATATGCTTGTTTGACCGAACCTTTGACTGTACATAACTTCTGCATACGAAATCTTTTTGAGCCCATTCAAGTTGCATCAGGATCGTTTCAGCGACCTCTTTCCAATAATGTTGATTCCGTCAGTTTCTGAGACTGTAAAATTTTTAGTTCTTCTGTATCCTGCTAGATCATTTTTCCCTACTAAGGGTTCAAACAACCCGACCCTGTTTTATAGGGATTCATTTCTATTATCAATCTTTAAATAGAAAGGAGGAACGTATATATAGCAAAGAAAGCCGCTTGGTATATTGGTTGAGAGTAAAAATAGCAAGCAGGAGGTCAGGGGTTCGACCCCCACAAACCAACCTTTTAACAATCAAACTGCCACATGTGCAACGTGTCACCCAATCATTTGGCCATGCGGCATTACCTCATTCTTCCATTAGTGACACATGTCACGCTGGATTGGTCCACATATTTAGACCTGTCATGTCATCTGGTGAGTCAGATGCCGCCATCTGCCACGTGTCAACATCTAGACCTGCCATATCAACAACTACCACTATGTCTGTCATGTCAGCATGCTGATGTCATAATTGTATTGTCAAGTCAGGATGGTCAACCCTCAACTTTGTCTGGCCATATCTTGCTCTTATGAGCGCCGATCGAGGCGAAATGAACGGCGTCGAAATCGTGATGATGAGCTCTTCGACATGGCACCATTCTTGCTTCGACTCGAGAGAATCAAATTTTCACCTTTTTTAACACACGATTTATCTGTTTGACTGAACCTTTGACTACACATAACTTCTGCATACGAACTCCTTTTGAGCCCTTTCAAGTTACCCTAGGATCGTGCCAGTGACCTCTTTCCAATGACAGTGATTTCGTCAAGTTCTGACACTGCAAATTTTTTAGGTCTTCTGAATCCATTTAGATCATTCCTTCCCACTGGGGGTTCAAACCACCTGACCCCCTTTTATCGGGATTCATTTCTATTATCATTCCTTAAATAGAAAGTAAGCCCGTATATGTACCAAAGAAAGCCGCTTGGTATATTGGTGCAGAGTGAAAATAGCAAGGTTCAACCCCACAAACCAACCTTTTAACAATCAAACCGCCACATGTGCCACGTGGCACCCAATCATTAGGCCACATGGCATTACCTCATTCATCCATCAGTGACACATGTCACATTGGATTGGTCACATTTTCAGACCTGCCATGTCATCTACTGACTCAGATGCTGCCATCTACCACCTGTCAACCTCTGGACCTACCACATCAACAATTGCCACTATGTCTGCCATGTCAGCATGCTGATGCCATCATTGTACTGTCTCGTCAACATGGTCAACCCTCAACTTTGACTGACCATATCTTGCTTGTACGAGCTTCGATCGAGGTGAAACGAGCGGTGTCGAAATCGTGGCGACGAGCTCTTTGACTTGGCATCATTTTTGTTGGGATTTGAGACAATCAAATTTTCAACTTTTTGAACGCTTGACTCACCTATTTGACTGAACCTTTGACTGCACATAACGTTTACATACGAACTCATTTTTGGTTCTCCTATATCCATCTAGATCATTATTCCCTACTAGGGGTTCAAACCACTCGACCCCCTTTTATAGCGATTCGTTTCTATTATCATTCTTTGAATAGAAAGGAGGCCCGTATATGTAAATAAGAAAGCCGCTTGGTATATTGGTGGAGAGTGAAAATAGGAAGCAGGAGGTCAGGTGTTTGACCCCCACAAACCAACCTTTTAACAATCAAACCGCCACATGTGCCATGTGGCACCTAATCATTGGGCCACGTGGCATTACATCATTCTTACGCCAATGAGACGTGTCACGCTGGATTGGTTTACATCTTCAGACCTGCCATGTCATCTGCTAACTCAGATGCCGCCATCTGCCATGTGTCAAAGTCTGGACCTGCCACGTCAACAATTGCCACTGTGTCTACCATGTGAGCATGCTGACGTCATCATTGTACTCACTAGTTGGCATGGTCAACCCTCAACTTTGACAAACAATATCTTGCTCGTATGAGCTCTAATCGAGGCAAAATGAGCGGCGTCAAAATCATGACGACGAGCTCTTCGAATTGCCATCATTTTTTCTTGGATTTGAGATAATCAAATTTTCACCTTTTTGAACGCCTGATTCACCTATTTGACCGAACCTTTGACTGCACATAACTTTTGCATACGAACTCCTTTTGAGCCCATTCAAGTTTCATTAGGATCGTGTCAGTAACCTCTTTCCAATTATGTTGATTCTGTTATGTTCTCAAACTGCAAAAATTTTTAGTCTTCTAAATCCACCTCAATCATTCTTGCCCACTTGGGATTCAAACCAACCGACCCCTTTTTATAGGGATATGTTTCTATTATCATTCTTTAAATAGAAAGGAGGCCCATATATGTAGCAAAGAAAGCTGCTTGATATATTGGTGGAGAGTGAAAATAGCAAGGAGATCAGGCGTTCGACCCCCACAAACTAATCTTTTAACAATCAAACCGCCACATGTGCCACGTGGCACCCAATCATTGGACCACGTTGCATTACCTCATTCATCCATCAATGACACGTGTCACATTGGATTGGTCCACATCATCAAAACTGCCACTTCATCTGCTGACTTAGATGATGCCATCTGCCATGTGTCAACCTCTAGACCTGTCACATGAACAACTGCCACTGTGTCTACCATGTCAGCATGTTGACGTCGTCATTGTATTGTCTAGTCAGCATGGTCAACCCTCAACTTTAACCAGCCATATCTTGCTCATACGAGCTCCAATCGAGGAGAAACAAGCGGCATCAGAAACATGGTGACGAGCTCTTGGACTTGGCATCATTTTTGCTTGGATTTCAGATAATAAATTTTTCACCTTTTTGAACGCCTAATTCACTTGTTTGACCAAACCTTTGATTGTGTATAACTTCTATATACAAACTCCTTTTGAGCTAGTTCAAATTGCTTTAGGATCGTGTCAGGGACCTCTCTTCAATGATGTTGATTCTGTCAGTTTCTAAGACTACAAAATTTTTAGTTCTTTTGTATCCATCTGGATCATTCCTCTACATTGGGCGTTCAAACCACCTGACCCCCTTTTATAGGGATTCGTTTCTATTATCATTCATTAAATAGAAAGGAGGCCCATATATGTAGCAAAGAAAGACGCTTGGTATGTTGGTGGAGAGTGAAAAAAGCAAGCATGAGGTTACAGGTTCTCCCCCAGAAACCAACCTTTAACAATCAAACTGCCACATGTGCCACATGGCACCCAATCATTGGGCCACATGGCATTATCTCATTCGTTTGTCAGTGACACGTGTCACGTTGGATTGGTCCACATCTTCAGACCTGCTACGTCATCTATTGACTCAGAAGCTGCCATCTGCCACGAGTCAAACTCTAGATCTACCACGTCAACAACTTCCACTGTGTCTGCAATGTCAGCATGCTGACGATCATTGTACTATCTAGTCAGCATAGTCAACCCTCAATTTTGACCAGCCATATCTTGCTCGTACGAGCTCTGATCGAGGTAAAATGATCAGCGTCAGAATTATGGCGACAAGGTCTTCGACTTGGCATCATTCTTGCTTGGATTTGAGACAATCAATTTTTACCCTTTTCGAACACCTAATTCACCTATTTGACCAAACTTTTGACTGCACATAACTTCTGCATACAAACTCCTTTTGAGCTCGTTCAAGTTGCGCTAGGATCATGTCAGCGACCTCTTTCCAATGATACTGATTCTGTCAGGTTCTGAGACTGTAAGATTTTTCAGCCTTCTAGATCCACCTAGATCATTCCTCCTCATGAGGGGTTCAAAGCACCCGACCCCCTTTTATAGGGATTTGTTTCTATTATCTTTTTTTAAATAGAAAGGAGGCCCGTATATGTAGCAATGAAAGCCACTTGGTGTATTGGTGGAGAGTGAAAATAGGAAGCAGGAGGTCAGGGGTTCAACCCCCACAAACCAACCTTTTGACAAGAAAATTGCCACATGTGCCACGTGGTACCCAATCATTGGGCCACGTAGCATTCACTCATTCGTCCATTGGTGAGACGTGTCAAGCTGGATTGGTCCACATCATAAGACCTACCACGTCATCTGTTGAGTCAGATGCTGCCATTTGCAACATGTCAACATATGGACCTGCCACACCAACAACTGCCACTATGTCTTCCATGTCAACATGATGACATCATCATTGTACTATCAGTATACACCTAAAAATACATGACTCTCCTTAAATAAATATTTTAAATATTTATTTGATCTTCATATTCCTCTATCAATAAATAAATAAATTTATTTATTTATTTGATTCACTTCCTCCCATTTAATTAAATAAATTACATTTACTTAATTAATTTCATTTGCATCAACTTTATTCTTCTAAATAATTAAATAATTTTAATTATTTAATTAAATCATCCATTCTTCTAAATTTAAATAAAATGCAAATTTATTTAAATTAAATCTCCAAAAAATAAAATATATTTAAATATTTTATTTATTTTTCCAAAATATCTACGAATAATTAAATAAATTTATTTATTTAATTATGCTTCTTATCTCCTAAAAAATATTCAATATCTTCCAAAAATAAATTCTTGTCACACAAAAGTAAAAGCTAAGTTAACTGATTTAAAGCAAATCTATTTTATCAACAAAGCTCTTAAATTAGAAAAATCTATTCTAATTTAAGAAATAAAAACTAATCGTCATCAAGAAAGCATTTAACTCAACAAAGCTTCTTTTTGAATGACACATGTCCTTCTATTCGCGCACGTTCTCTCGAACATTCTCCTCCGTTGATCTTCTCATTTCTTCTCTACCATTGATCTTCTCTCACACAAATCTATAAATACAACCCTCTTCTCCTTCATTTCATATCCATTATTCGAGTAAACTTATGCTGCAAGAACTATAGTGTGCCATTGGCACCCCATTTTCATACCATACCATCTATCATCCATTCCCATTGTGTTGAAGCTCATCTTCAACGCAAACAAGTATCCTAGCCATCTCTCCTTATCATCTTGAGGAATTGAAGCAAGGAAGCAAGCTTCCTGAGGACCATCTTCATCACCAAAAGATCAAGAAAGAGTAGGTGAACAATGGAAGTCAAAAGGTAAAGGGTTGTAAGTATCTCTCTTCTCTATTTTAAATCCTTTTTATCTTCATATTCCATTGATGTTTCGGTTTTTATTATTCATTTGGTTATTCCCATTTTTACCCTTACATTTCTGGCACCCACTATGGGGCCCTTGCCCCTAATCTAACCAAAAATTGGAGTTTCAAGTGACAGGTTCCATATAGGTTTTCGTATAGGCTTCTGACAAGTTCAATCAGCACATCTGAGAAATACCGTGGTACATTTGCAATTTGTTATGGTGCACACAGTCTTCTGGCGCATACATCTTCCAAGTCGGTGCATCTGTTCACTGTTCTGGTGCTTTTACAGTTATAGCACATACATCCTCTATTCTGACGCCTGCAGAACCCTAGCGCATGCACCCTCTGACATGGTGCTTTTATACTGTTTTACAACGCATTTGTTAAATTAATGCATTTGTCTCATCTTCCTGCGCTTTTGACACCTGTCTTAGTGCATCTGTACAACGACGCTTATAGCCTCTATTTATGTGCATTCAGACTGTATAGCGGCGCATCTAATTTGTCACTGTGGTTTTTAGGATTTCTTCTGATTTTCTAATTTACATTGACATTTGTTTTGCAGGAGTAAGAGCTGGATAGATCATTTAGCTGCATTGATTAATTCACTTAGATTAATTAAGGGAAAAATTAAAAAAATGCATGCATACAAATCTCACATAGTCTTTAACTAGGAGGATAGTAACTGAACCACTGCTATCTTTGCATATTGTTATTTGTCTTAGTTAGAATATTGCTATCTCACAAACAGAATGAACATTGCTATCTTTTAAACACTTCAAAGTTAACAAATGCATGAGTGCCCAAGTAGATTGCACATTTAGTTTTTTTCTTTTTAACTAGGTTTTGATTAATCATTGTCTTCTATGATTGTTGAATGACAACAGGCCTATGCTCTCCCCTTTTCTGGGTGACCAAAACGCCAGACTTGTTATTCCCTTTGTATAACCTTTAGAGGGGCTTGCCCTTGGATGCTCGCCTGTCCAAGTGGGAACGACCCTCGGTGGAAACAGGCTAAAGCCAAGCCCTACCTATCCACTTTAAATAAACTGTGCTTGAAGCGAAAGCTTCCTGCAATGAGTGATGCTGTATTACACCGACAGCCAACCTCCCCCAAAACCCTCCAAGGTGTAACCCTTGGAGGTTGGGAGACTCCATAACGGAGAGTAGTGCTACCGCACGTGTAACCACTCGAATGGTTGCCTTGACTACTTAGCCACTTGTTTAGTATAACAAAAACCCCTATTTGTTGACACAAAAGGCGGAGCCTTTGAAGCGGCCCCGATTCATGTGATTCTTAGTAGAGGTAGTAGGGACAATCCTAAGGTTCAGTGGGGGTACAATCCTAAGGAAACTCAGATCTGGTATGCGTGAGAAGTGAGTGCCGTGGAGGGGAGCCGGTGCTACCAAATCTTGGAGCTACACACTTTGAATATGCACAGCTAGGGGATTCAACAAATACTGTCCTATCCAGCCTAGGTTGTACTTGTTCTTGTGTCAAAAAGTCTAAAAAAACAAAAAAACAACAAAAGTTAAAAATCATGAAAACTTCTATGTGCTTGCTGTGTCTTTTGCCATAATTGAAGATAAAAAATTCAAGAAAAGACCAAATTTTCAAACCAAAAATAATTTTTTTTGAAAAATGTGTAAAAACTATGCAAAATCCAAACTAAAAAACTAGAACGACGCATTTGTTGTGACCCGCAGCACATTTGCATAGACTTGCTTCGCATTTGAATCCTATTGTAGCGCATTTGAAAATTACCAGAGTTGTGCATTTGATTCGACCTGTGGCGCTTTTGAACTCTGTTACGGCGCATTTACTGTGCGCATCCAATCCAGAGAGTAATTCTATACCTTCCAAGAGAAAAACTATCAAACTTTTCAGAAGCTATTTCAAACCTGTCTCAATTGTTCCAAAATCTGATTAAAATCATGCAAGTCAACCATTTCCCTCTTTTTCTACACCATAGCTGCTTTTTTCCATGCTACTTCATCCAAAATCTCACAAAATTCTTCCAAAATCCAACAAGGTTAGAACCAAGCTATCCTTGATCGCATCAAAACCTCAAACAAACCTAATGAGTCTCCACTATCAAGGATCACTTATCCTTTTCTCTCGAAACTCCACTAGTGGCTTGTGCAAGACTAGTCCACATCAAGTAAATGGATTTCTATCATCCTTACTTCGACTATCATTTTGTTCCCCCAAATTGTTTGACACCAACCAAATCTAAGAAAAACCTTGCTCAAATCTTGACGCATTCTAGCACCTTTGTTCAAAACTTTCAAACTCATTCCATCCCATCTCTAGTCACCTTGAATGGTCTTAACGAGATTACAAAAACAAAAACATATTGAAATGGCTGAGAAAACTATTCCAAACTCTCACGAAAGTGATGAGGAAATCTCTATGGAAGAGGTCCTGCAAACACAACAAGACCAAAGATTTCAACGCTTAATGGATAAGGTACTTGCCCAAGATCCTACCAAATTCTTTCTACACCTAGCACATCTAGGAGTCAAGCTCCCTAAAGATTTTGACGTAGAGGCTCTAAAAGAACCTGAGGAAGAAAGAAACCTTGAGGGAAGCACACATGAGGAAATACCAGCACACAAAAACAAAGCAACCACTGATTCTATGGATGCCTTGAGCTTAATGACCCAACAGATCCAAGCTTTACAACAACAATTCACAGACATGCAAACAGGAGCATCAACTAAGCATTACTCCCTACAGGATATTTCACCATATCCTTTTGATAGGACCTTGATCATGATATCTTTCCCCTCTAAATTTGAGGTGCCAAAATTTGATAAATATAGAGGAAAGGGTGATCCAAGGGACCACATTAGGGAATTCAACACTGCTTGTCTTGAATTCGCACACAATGATACTTACCTTATGCGACTGTTTCCAAGAAGCTTAGGGGGACAATCCATGGAGTGGTTCTCTAGACTACCACCCAGCATCAGAACTTTTAATGAAATTGTGGACAAATTTGTCATGCATTTCTCCTACAATATTGAGCATGACACCTCAATCTTAGATCTTTGTAACACCAAGCAAAAAGGTGGAGAATCTTTCCCGCCTTCCTACAAAGATGGAGACAGTTGGCAAGTAAGTGCCCACATCAAATGCCTGAAAAAAAAATGTTGGAAATGTTTGTCCATAACTTACAAACTGACCTGGAAGGATGTTGATTTTTTGCTCTGCATGTTGAGCTAGGGCTTTCGTGCCCTAGCCCGATCCTCTGGTTTTTTCTTGGTCGTGCGAAGGGTGGGGAGTGCATGCGTTTTGGGGAGGTTTGGGGTTGTGTTTTTTATCAGTGCAAAGTTTTTTCAGCGGCATCGGTGTCTCTTTCTCCTTGAGCGTGCGGGGGTTTTGTGCCTGGTTGGAGGCCGTGGGTGGGGTTTTTGTGCCTGGTTGGTTCGGGTCTGCAATTCGAAGGCAATGCTGGGTGGTGGATCAGTTAAACCCTAGTGGTGGTTCTTTTTTCTTGGGGGCCTGCTTGCCCACCTTGGATCTTGTTTAGTTTCAATGCCGATCGGGGAGTCTTCAGGGGCTAGTCCCAAGATGGATTTTCGCTCAGCAGTAGTTGGTGCAAATTCTCCTTCGCACGCTTCGAAGGTTTTTAATAATAACTTGTTCTCACTAGATCCAGGGTTGGTTGGTTCAAGTTTGTCTGGTGGTACTCGGATTACAAAGATCAATGGATGTCTTGAACGTTGTGAGGAGACGCCAAAATTGGTTATCCCACTGGAGATGATTGTGGAAGATATTGATTATTATTCGAAGCATGCATTGCTGTGCAAGTTTATGGGGATGCGGGTTTCTTTACAATTTCTTGAATCATGGGCCCAACGGACTTGGATGCCAGAGGGAGAAATGGAGGTTATGCTTTTAGCAAATAACTTTTTCATGGTTTCATTCAATTGCTTAGCAGATCACAATAAGGCCTTTGAAGGAGGCCCCTATTTTCATAATCAGATTGGGTTATTCATTAAACCTTGGCATGCGGGATTCAATCCTGCTGAAGAGCTTCCGAACCGGGTTCCAGTGTGGGTTCGGCTTCCAAGGTTTCCTGTGGAATGTTGGCGGGATGATGTTTTACACTTGTTAGCTTCAATGCTAGGAAAACCAGTTGGTGCTTCACAGCAGACTCAAGTTAAAAAGGTGATGACTTTTGCTCGTATATGTGTTGAGATTGATTTAAGTAAACCCTTGCCAGATTCGGTGGATATGTGTGCGGGTCCTTACTCTTGGGTGCAGCAGTTGGACTATGAGACTCTTCCTTTTCAGTGCCATCTCTGTTATGAATATGGACATTTACAGAGGAGATGCCCTAAGGGTAGGCCTGTGGACTCTCAGCCTTTGCAGCCTCCCCGCAATCCCCCTAGAGTTGAAAAGGGGAAGGAACCCATTCCTAGTGATGTGGATAGGGCTGATGGTTTCGTTCCTATCAAGGCTTGAAATAGGAATCGAGGTCAAAAGAGGACTTTGAAGGAAAGGCAGGATGAAGATTCTTTCAACAGATTTGAAGTTTTAGATGATCTCAGCCAGCAGGAAGTGAATCCAGGCTTGGTGAATATGGATCAGGGTGCTTCAGGTACAGGACAGGAGGGCCTTCTTTCTGAAGCTACTCAGGTTTTGCAGGATAATAGGGCTTTGCAAATGGACACAGACGTTCAAATGGAAGTCCAGGTGGAATCGGTTCCTATTATAGTAGGGAAGAAGGGTGGTGAGGATGGATCTCCTCTTGTTTCAAATGTAGGTACTGAGGGGGTGAAGATTAATAAGTCTTCTTCTTCTCATTTGGGTCTTCATCAAAAGGATCCAAAAAAAGGGGCTGGGGAGAAGTCTTCCAAGCTTGGTAGAAAAAAAGATTTGGATAAGATTAAATTAACAGGGGAAACTTTGGTAGAGTCAGGGTCTGTTAAGACTCTGGATTCTCATTTTTTGAGCCCCTTGAAATGATTGTTCTATCCTGGAATGTAAGGGGCTTGAATAGTGGCCCTCGACAAAAAGCTGTTCGTGATTTGGTTAGAAGTCAATCTCCTGATGTTCTTTTCCTGCAGGAGACTAAGTTATCAGTGGAGTGTATGTTTGGTTTAGTGCCTAAGTTGTGGGGGAGTGGAGAGTGCCAGTGTATTGGTGCTCAAGGGTCTGCTGGAGGAGTGGCTTGTTTATGGAATCCTCAGAAGATCCACCCTCTTTGGTGGTTGTCCTTTCAGTCTTCTATCTCTATGATTGCTTCTTGTTTTGAGACAGGGGAGTCTGTTCTCTTCTCCAATATCTATGCGCCTACTGAACTTCAGGGTAAACAACTGTTGTGGTCCCATATCCGGTTTGTCCGAAGCATGGTTCCTTTCCATCCGTAGATTATGGCTGGAGACTTCAATGCTATTTCTGAGTTGGTTGAGAAGAGGGGTGGTATTGCAAGGCTTGAGCCTTCTGCACTGCTACTTCAGGATAACATTTCAGCTTTAAATCTGGTGGATATCAAGCCCATTAATGGCCAGTTTACTTGGAATAATCAGAGGATTGGGAATAACTGCATTGCGGAACGACTTGACTGCTTTCTAGTTTCTTGCTATTGGGTTGGTGGGTTGTGGTCTTCTAGCTCTAAAATTTTGGATTGGAGGGGATCAGATCATTGGCCTATCAAGCTAGCTATTTCTTCAGCTCGTGTGCCTCGGTCTCCTTCTTTCAAGTTCTAGCTTATGTGGTTACGTGACTCCTCTCTCCATGACTATATTGTTGAGTGGTGGAGGCATGGTAGACCTGCTTATGGTACAGCAATGTATACTTTTGCTAAGTTACTTCAATTTGTCAAGTATTAGCTTAAACGTTGGAATCGGCAGTGCTTTGGAAACATTTTCCATGCTAAGACTGCTGCCCAGGCTGAGTTGGATGGTATTACAAGGTTGATCAGGGAGGATGGAGTGACTGAGGACCTGCTTCGGGAAGAGACTAGGGCTTTGAAAGCATTGGAAGAGTGTGAGCTACGAGAGGAAGTTTTTTGGAAACAAAAGGCTCGAATTGAGTGGCTTCAGGAAGGGGATAAAAATACCGCTTTTTTCTTCAACTCGGTGAAAGCCAGGAGACATGGCAATTCTATTTCTACTCTGGTGAATGATAGGGGTGAAACTCTTTCTTCTTTGTAGGAAATCACATGTGAAGCTATGCAATATTTTTCTTCTTTATTTAGGGAGGACTCGCAGGGGGGTTCTGATGAGGAAGCTCAGGTCCTTTCTTGTATCCCTTCTTTGGTTTCTAGGGAGATGAATGAGCATCTTATGAGTGATATTTTGATTGAGGAGCTAGAGGGGATCGTGTTTCAAATGAAGAGGGGGAAAGCTCCTGGCCCTGATGGTTTCCCGATTGAGTTCTTTCAAGAATTCTGGGAGATTATCAAGTTGGACTTGTTGGCAGTTGTTCAGGAGTCTCATAAGAATAAACAGATGTTACGGGCTTTGAATTCTACCTTCCTTGCTCTCATCCCAAAGTGTGATGGGGTGGATAGGTTAAGTCAATTTCGTCCTATCTCTCTTTGCAATGTGATTTATAAATTTATCTCTAAATTGATTGCTGATAGGTTGAAAAAGTGGCTTAAAGTGCTGATTTCTGAGGAACAGAGTGGTTTTGTGGCGGGATGTCAGATTCTGGATGGGGTTGTTATTGCAACTGAAACCATTCACTCTATGGCTAATTCCAAAGATAAGGCAATGTTCATCAAGCTTGATATGGCTAAGGCTTATGACTGTGTTCGATGGTCCTTCCTTCGGAAGGTTCTTGGTGCTTTTAGTTTTGGGGATGCGTGGATTTATTGGGTTATGAGTTGTGTTACTTCAGTCTCCTTCTCAGTGTTAGTAAATGGTGAGCACTCTGAGCTTTTTGGCGCCTCTCGGGGTTTGCGGCAGGGTGACCCCCTCTCTCCTTACTTGTTTCTTCTTCTTGTTGAGGGTCTGGGACGCTTGATAAGAAGGAATGTGGAGTTAGGTTTCATTCAGGGCTGGGGGTGGGGAGGTGGTTTGCCTCCACAATCTCACTTGCAGTTTGTTGATGACACTGCTTTGATGGGTATGGCTACAATTAGGGAAGCTTTGAATTTGCGCAAGGTGTTGGATGTTTATCTTCTAGCTTCGGGCCAATTGATCAATGAAGATAAGTCTTCCATCTTTTTCTTCAATACTCCAGGTTCCATTCAGAGGCGAATTGCTCATATCTTGAGATTTCAGACTGGGGTTCTCCCTTTGACCTATCTTGGTATTCCCATCTCTATTGGACGACTTCCCAAGGAGTCTTGGTAGAATATTCTGGATAAATTTCATGTGAAAGTTAATCATTGGACCCATCGCTGGTTGTCCTTTGCGGGTCATGTTCAGTTGCTCAAGTCTGTGGTGCAGGCCCTCCCCATTTATAGATGTATGATTCAGGTGGCCCCTTTGGGTTTTGTTAGGGAATTGGATTCCTTAGCAAGACAGTTTTTATGGGCTGGTAGCTTATTGTCCTCTAAATGGAGCCTTGTTAGATGGGACATTGTTTGTAGCCCGAAGCAGTTTGGCGGCCTCAGGTTAAGGCAGTCGTCGTTGTTAGGGATGGCATTGGCTGCTAAATTGTATTGGCGGTGGTGTGTGGAGCAGGATAGGATCTGGGCCAGGATATTAACTCAGAAATACTTCCCAGGGATCCCTCAAATTGATATTCCTCGGTATCCACTGGTGGGGAAAGGCTCGGTGATTTGGAGTACACTCAAGAAAGGGGCTACTCTGGTCAAGGATGGTTTATTTTGGATTTGTAAAAGAGGGACAAAAGCTCATTTTTGGTCTAATTCTTGGGATGGTTTTCCTCCCATTGTTTCTCAGTTTCCTAATTTGGTGACTCTGTGCCAGAGGTTCTGTGAAGTTGGTTGGTCAAGGGTGAGTGACTTCAAGTCCTTTTCTTCTCATGGGCAGTTGGTGGTGGCAAGATGGAAGAATCCTGATGAGTGGCCTATTGTTGGTATGGAGGAGGAGTGTGCTGAGCTTCATAGTATCCTTTCTCGTAGATGTTGTAGCTCCCTCCAGGAAGGGGATGTTCTTTCTTGGTCTCCTAATTCTAAGGGTGTCTATACTGTTGCTTCTGGATATCAGGTGTTGTTATCTAACCAGTTGGAGGGGGTGGAGGTTCACTGGTGGAAGAAAGTGTGGAATAAGCTTTCTTGGCCGAAGTGTAACTGCTTTATTTGGACTTTGGCTTGGAATAGGTGCTTGACTTGGGATAATATTTAGAAGCGGGGTTTTCAAGGTCCTTCTATGTGTGTTATGTGTGGATGTGGAGAGGAGGACTCCTCTCACTTGTTTTTCCGTTGTCCCTTGACTTTGCAGCTTTGGCATTTTTGGTGGGACGTTTGGAAAAGCCTCTGTGTTCATGCTTCATCCCTGGTGGATTTTTGGAGTAGTCTGGGTAGACCTCCTTCTATGGCCTCTTTCTTGCAAGATGTGTGGTATGCTGGGCCTTCCTTCATACTATGGCAGATTTGGTTGGAACGGAATCGCAGAATATTTCAAGGTGAGAAGTTGTTGATTCAACAAGTTTGGCACAAAATTATGAGTATGATTCGGGAGACGGTGGAATCTAAGTGTGATGTGGTGTTCCCTTTGGAGAAAGGAGATGCTGAGTTGGTGGATAGATTGGGTATTCAGGGGTTGTCTCCAGCTTCTGCTTGTGTCAGGAAAGGAAGGCGAGTGAAAAAGAAAGTGCAAAGGGTGGGAAGATGGCTTCCCCCTCCGTCTGGCATTCTGAAGCTCAATACTAATGGTTCTTCAAGGGGCAATCCTAGGCCTGCTGGGATTGGTGGGACTGGCAGGGATTTTTCGGGATCGGTGGTTTTTCTCTACTCTGTTCATGAAGGATGGCAAACTATCAACCTTATGGAAGGTTTGGCGATCCTCTATGCTTTGGAGAGGGCTTATGCTTTGGGATGGCGCAAGGTTATCTGTGAGTCTAATTCACAGGTTTTGATTAATTTGCTGAATACACAGAAGGTTTCTGATGTTAGTTGGCAGTTGGCTATGATGGTGCAACAAATTCTGCAGATAAGTTCTTTGATGGAGATGGTGTCTTTTGTCCATATTCCAAGGGAGTGGAATAGGGCAGCAGATTGTTTGGCTAAGTGGGCTTCTGAGCATTTAGATGGTTGGAAGGTTGATGAATGGGAGCAGGTTCCTCATGAGCTCCGATATGACTTGGAGAAGATTCTTGCTGAGGATGGGAATGGTATTGGTGAAGGAAGATGTTGTTTCATGCTTTGTATGGCTGTTTCTTATGGATTACTAGGGCCTTGGCCCTTTGATGCTTTGTAATGTTCTTTTCTGAATTTCAATAAAGTTTTTACCCCTTTTATTAAAAAAAAAACTTACAAACTGACCTAAGCTATCAAATACAAATCCAATGTCCTACTTCCTTTAGCAAGGTCATTGAGATGGGTCTAATCATCGAAAAAGCTCTAATTGTAAAGGGTCAAATAAAGCTCTATAAGGACACTCCTAGTACTAACGCCAATGTCAATAAACCAAGATTCTGGACAAAGAAAAAAACATTGTGAACGATGGGGTGGTAGATGCCAAGAATGCAGCACCAAAACAACCAATCTTCAACTTATCGACTCCTCAAAACAACCCCTCGCAAAACAAACCAAGAGACACTGAATCACGGTTTACAAATTTTCAACCTAAGAGAAAATTCACACCTTTGGGAAAATCATTGGAAACCACCCTACGGAAATTAGTCACAAGTAAGATCATAACGTTTCCAACTGCGTGGGAATATGAACCAAAAGTCAAACCTCCTTGGTGGAACAACAACGACTTCTGTGAGTTCCACTGAAACAGGGGGCACAAAACCAATGACTGCATTACGCTCAAACACACTATCCAAGATTTGATCTAGCAAAACAAAGTATCACTTGATGGACATACCTCTAATAGTGATCATCAGGCATTCAAGGATCATCTTCCCAACTATGAGCAAGGAGGACCTTCCAACCAAACAACATTGGATCTAACAATGCAAATTACACAAACGTCAACTTTGACTATGTTGTTAACCATATCTCAGAAAGTGATTCACGCATCAATGTGATCACTATAAATAAAGATCCAAATTGTAATGTTACCACCTCCAATAATAGAGTCACTCTTAGAGGAGCCTCTACCCCTCTGGTTAATCAGTACAGTATCTTGGATCAACTACATAAGACACCTGCACATATCTCCATTCTGGAACTTCTACGTTTGTCTTCGTCTGATAGGGCCATTCTTGACAAAGCTTTATCAGAAGCCTCCATCCCAACAAACCTTGCTGAAGAACAGTTTCAAACCATGGTAGGTCACATTACCTCACCTCACTCCCTATCATTCATTGAAAAGGATGATATGTCAATCACCCAACCTCATAACACCTCTCTGCATATCAAAGCCTTCATCCACAAGCACAAGATAAAAAGAGTCCTAATCGATGGAGGAGCTGGTTTGAATATTTGCACCTTGAAGCTAATCCTTACATTGGGGTTTTTAGAGAAGGCTATAGATCCAAAAAAGAAAATCACTATCAAAGACTATGATGAGGAGGAGAGAACTTCCAAGGGAACTGTTACTTTACCAATCAGAGTGGGACCTATAGTAAAAGATGTGGCTTGCCAAGTCCTTGATATGGAGCTAGCATATAATATTCTTCTTGGGAGACCATGGATACATGCTCTAAAAGTAGTGCTATTAACATACCATCAGTGTATTAAATTCCCCTATGAAGGTCAAGAGATCACCATCTAAGGTGACCCCAATCCATTTCAGTATTGCAACTCCATTCAATCTAAACCTGAAGTTGTGATCCCTAACAACCATGCCTCTGCTTCATCTTCATCTCGTGTTGACCCAGCTATAGTTGCTTCCTCTTCAAAGGTGTCCCAACATGACCTTAGACTCAAAGATAAGGGCTTGGGTGAGTACAGAATCTCCCAATCCCTCTGTTTAGCACAACTCCCCCTATCTCCCAGATCTTATGGAAAACCTACTTTGAGCAAATCCAAAGTAGACAAAACTACCCAAGGTCCGTTTATCAAATGGGGAAGCCTTGAAGATGAGAGTGATGAAAAAGATATCCTGCAATGGTTATACAAGGATGAAGGCAATTTATCAACACAAGAAGACCATCATCACACTATAGAAACTGAACAATATGGTCAAGGATTTCCAATGCTACAAAGAATGGGATATGAAGGACAAGGTCCACTCGGTTCAAGAAAGGATGGTATCATTGAACCCATACAACCTCATACCTTGACAGCCCGAGACAATATAGGGCTAGGTTACACTGGAACATCAAGAACCAACAGAGAAAATAAGAATACAGGCAAACAACCAGAAACATCCACTAGTAATCTGGTTGATCAAATTCAACAACTACAACTGGGGAGTGAGACTAATTCCAATGAGTATGAGTGGGATAGTCTCTCAGAGTTATCTTGTGATGAAAAAGGTATCGATGTTGTCCACGAGTATGACCCAACCCATACAAATGAGAGATAAGGTCCAAGGGCTAGACCATTGGAGTCCATCCTGCATAATAACGATAGTGAAAGTCGTGAGAAAAGAATGATACGCCCCTTGACAGACCCACTAATAGAGAGTACCATTGCAGATTTTATCTGTGCTTTTGACAACTCTATCCTAACTATCAACACCATCGAACCAGACCAACCCAATGACCCCTTACCTTTGGTGCACCCCAAACTCATAGATTGTGACTTACAAGGTACTACCCCTAAGCTCAATACCTTTGAGAATGATGAAGCCATCATAGATTATCTTGTGCTTAGAGATCATATACCCGCAGGGGACCACAGAGCTAGCTATGCCATAGAACTCAACGAGAAGGCCTATTTTGGAGAGTGCCAAGCCTTTTAGTCTCAAAAATGTCAAAATGAAAGAAAGATCTAAAGGTGAAAACCATTCCGTGGTAGTGTTAGATCATGAAAAAAGTAAAAATATAGACGTATCCAATGGTGAAAACCTCTCTAAGGTGCCAAAGGATGGAAGGCTTGACCCTCTACCCAATCTTACACATCAGGAGAGATCTTCAATCTTGATAGAACCAACAGAACTAATCAATGTCAGCACAGGTGATAATCCCAAAATGATCCGCATGGCACAGTCTTTAACAAAACAAGAAAAGCCAGCATTCACTGACTTCTTCAAGAGAAAATAAATCAATTTTGCGTGGACATACGCAAACATGCTAGGGCTAGATCCTAGTCTCATAATGCACCACTTATCCTTAGCTCCAGGAGCTAAACCGGTAAAGCAAAAACTCAGAAAGATGCACCCACACGTTGCCCTCATGGTAAAAGCAGAGCTGAAGAAATTGTTAGATGTCAGATTCATCAGACCTATAGACTATCCTGAATGGGTCTCAAACATAGTACCAGTGGCCAAACTAGATGGCAGAGTCTGAATATGTAATGACTTCAGGGACTTGAACAAAGCTTGTCCAAAAGATGATTTCCCCTACCAAACATTGACATGATTGTAGATCTCACGACAGGCACACCATGCTATCACTAATGGATGGTTTTTCTGGATATAACCAGATAAAAATTGCACCTAAAGACCAACACAAGACTGCATTCACATGTCCTTGGGGCACCTATTGTTGGTGTGTCATGCCATTCAGTTTGAAAAATGATAGCGTAACATATCAGAGAGCTATGACCACAATCTTCCACGACATGATGCACACTATAATGGAAGACTATGTTGATGACATTTTGGCAAAATCACTCACAAGAGAAGGACACCTGGCAATACTAGACAAAATCTTCAAAAGACTAGAACAGTTTAATGTGCGCCTCAATCCAAAGAAGTGTGTGTTTGGAGTTACCTCAGGAAATCTACTTGGATACAAAGTGATGACCAATGGAATCAAAGTCAATCTAGCTAAAGTGAAGGCCATCATGGAAATGCCACCTCCAAAAATCTCACTCAGCTAAGGTCCCTACAGGGAAAACTAAAATCTATCAGAAGGTTCATTTCTCAATTGGCAAACAAGTGCCACCCATTTTCCCACCTACATAAGAATGTCCCCTTCAAATGGAATGATTCATGTGAGCAAGCATTTCAGCAGTTAAAAGAGTATCTCATGAAACCACCTATATTGATGCCATCAATTCAGGGTAAACTTCTGCTATTGTATATCTCAGCCACACCAACAGCTCTGGGAGCTCTCCTTGCACAACAAAATTATGACGGGAAAGAACAAGCAATATACTATATCAGTCAAACACTTGTTGGGTATGAACTACAATACATGCCAATTGAAAGAGCATGTCTCGATGTGGTCTTCACCTCACAAAAGTGGAGACATTACATGTTGTCACATACAGTCAAATTGGTAGCAAAGATTGATCCACTCAAGTATCTACTCAACAAGGCAGCTCTAATAGGTAGATTGTCCAAATGGGTCATGCTTCTCAGCGAGTTCGATATCAAATATATAGACATGAAAGCAATAAAAAGCCAACTACTTGCAGACCAACTGGCAAATGCACCTCTAACAGATGATAGCCCTTTGAGCTTTGAATTTCCAAATGAATCTACCTTTCACATAACTACAGCAACCTAGAAAATGTATTTCGATGGCTCATACACTCAGCATGGATCAGGAGCAGGTATCTTATTGATCACACCTAGTGGCAACACCATTCCTAAATCATACAGATTACTATTTCCATGCACTAACAACATGGCAGAGTATGACGCCTTAGTCATCAGCATCAAGCTGGTAGTTCAATGGAATATCCAAGAACTTCAGGTGTATGGTGACTCACAGCTGGTCATAAATCAACTAAATGATGACTACCAGACAAAAATGAGAAATTAATCCCTTACAAATGAATGGTAGATGATTTCAAAGAATACTTCGTCAAGATCTCTTTTGAGTAGATACCAAGGATTGAGAACAAAGCTGCAGACACCATGTCAATGATCGCATCTCTCCTCGATATTCTAGATAATAAATCATGTTACGAGTTCTTGGTAGAGCTAGTATTCTGTCCTGTGTATGACTCCCTTGAATCCCATATCATTTGCCACATTGTTGGAACCGATTCCCCCCTTTATGGAAAAATATTTGCCTATCTTAAAGAGAATACCCTGCCACCTGATCTCGCTAGTAACCAAAAATTAACCTTCATCCGTAAGGCATCCCGGTATGCCATTGTCGCCAATACCCTATATCGCAGAGGTCTCGATGGTACTCTTATTAGATGTCTTGATAGTGAGGAATATCAAACCACCCTAAATAAAGTGCCCAACGGTATATGTGGGACTCACTCTAGTGGCCCTACCCTCGCCAAGAAACTCATACACACGGGATACTACTAGCCAACCATGGAACAAGATTCCTATCATTTTGTAAAGAAGTGCAAAAAGTGCCAAATCCATGGGAACCTGATACATGCACCAGCACAGGAGCTGTAGCCATTAACGACTCCTTGGCCTTTTTGTCAGTGGGTACTCGACTTAGTGGGCAAGATTCACCCTTCTTCATCTAGCGGCCATAAATTCATAATCATTGCCACTGAGTACTTTACAAAGTGGATTGAAGCCATTCCCTTAGCCAATATCATAGGCAAGTAGATTGCCTCTTTTATTTTGAACTATATCATTTGTTGATATGGTATCCCTTCGTCCATTGTCATAGATAATGGACGACCCTTCAAAAATTAAGATGTCAGGGAACTATCCAACAAATTCCATATCCAGTACCACTTTTCAACCCCTATTACTCCCAAGGCAACGGCCAAGTGGAGGCATCAAATAAAACCATTTTGAAAATCCTAAAGAAGACTATCAATGATGTCGGTCGTGATTGGCATGTCCAACTAAATCTCGCATTGTGGGCCTATTGTACAAGCATCTGCACACCCACAAGTGCAACACCATACTCCCTAGTTTACGGATCTGAAGCTATCTTTCCCATTGAAGTCGAGATCCCATCCTTGTGAGTTTCGTTAAAAGGCCTCATATCTGATGAAGAGTACAGAGTGTCCAGACTTCAAGAGTTAGAGCTGCTCAAATAGAGAAGGCAACATGCTTTTAACCACCTAAAAGCTTATCAACAACGGATGTCCAGAAGCTATAACCACAAGGTAAAGCCCTGAGTATTCCAAGTTGGTGATCTAGTCCTCAGAGAAAACCCTAGAAATTAGCAGGATCACGAAAAGAAAGGCAAGTTCGAACCTAACTAGATGGGTCCCTGTGTCATCATTACAGCCTATGGGTCAGGGACATATCAATTGGCTACATCTGAAGGTGAATTGTTTGATGATCCTATCAACAGCATGCACCTCTGCAAGTTCTATACCTAAAAGCCCCAATGCAAGGGAGTCTTGAAAAATTCAAAAAAATTAAAAAATGATCAAAAACAAAAAAAATTCAAAAAAAATAGAAAAATAACAAAAAAATCATCCTCTGGTGCAAAACTGGCAAATAGGCGCCTGGGATAGGTACCATGATGAAAACCTGGCAAACAAGTGTCATGCATACTTTTAGCTTTCGTGCAAATAAAAACAAGTGGTGAAAACCTGGTAAACAGGCACTATCTGCAACAAACCACTTCCTCCATCTATTGTGACTTCATATCTGTTGTGTCCATCATATCGTTCATCTTGAACTAATCCTTTGAACCATTGTCAAACTATGTTGTCTCTGAGCTATCACGTAGGCAAGGCCATTCTCAATGCGCCTCCGAGGCTTCATTCTATTCCACTCTACTTCTTTCGTCTCCATATACTTCGAGTGTCGTCTGTCTTGCTGTCCATACCATTTTTGCATCTTTGCCATTGCCTAAGTCTTAGGTCCATCAGGTTCACCCCGAACTACATTGCCTCTGCGTCGTCACGTAGGCAAGGCCATTTAATAATGAGCCCCTGAGGCACTAGGTCAGTCCCTTAGGGTCTATCTCTCCATGTCTGTTTGTCCTGTCACCCATAATAAGTTGATCCTTTGTCTAAACTGGGGGCAACTCCTTGACCTAGTTGCGGATTTGGATTCTTGAATGCCACATGTTCTAAGAGGATAACAATAAGGATTGTGATACCTTTCACTAGACAAGCAAGCACAGCAAAGCAAGCTACCCAAAACAAAAACCTTGGCACAAAACATCAACCTGTCCAAAGCAAAATAGAGCACCATACCGAAACACTCAAACCAATTCTATATCAATTATGGCAAAAAGACACAACTAATGCAAGAATGTTTTGTGAACAGGTTAACTTACAAAGTCTTAGATTTTTGTCATTGTGTCTATGCTACTTAAGGATGCCAAAAGCTAGAGATGTTATGATGGGGGCATAATCTTTTTCTTTGTCTGCTGTTTGTGGATTAAACTTTAGTAATGTGATGACTTTTATCTAACGACATGATCAACAAATGATCATCGAGGACTTCGGAGGTTTGAACATGAAAAAGGGCAATCCTTGTCTATTGAAACACAAGAAGTACTCAGGTCATCTAGATTCAAGTTTGACTAGATGTTTGTATCAACTTGCTATATTAAAATCCATGTAACGAATACTTAGGTCATCTCGGTCTAATTATACCTAGATGCTTGTATTTTCTTACAACATTTCAAAAGGAGAAAAGTAACAAAAAAAGCCTAATGATGAAAGCAAAATACTTGCACTATCAAGATGACAATCCACATCCATCCCATATCCAAAAATCCATATCAACCATGAAATAAGAAAATCCTACAGTATATCAAATGAAAGCCTGTATTTCTTCATTTCTTCTCTTCCGCCTATCTATATCATTTTTGTTTTGATTGAGTACATTTAGACATATCAAAAACATAGCATAGGTAACATATCATATCACATGAGATAGTCATTCACATGATCAAAATCATTTGCATACATAATAAGTGCATTAGGTCATCCACATGCATTCGCATCCACATATCATATCAAAAATAAAAAACATAGACAAATACATATAGAGCCACATAATCATATCCATAACATGTCACATTTACATTTGCATATCACATCATCCTACAATCCATCTAGTGTGCATCACATATACCAAACATCATAAGATAGATTGCATCCATAACATATCAACATAGAACATATGCATATAGAACGTCAATAACTGCATCATCATATAAAGCATAAAAACATGTCCAAATGTACAACAGATCAAAAATATGTCCATCTCTCAGAGTCATATCATAAAATGTATACAAAGTACAATAAGCTGGTGATACATGTCTCGAGGCAAAATAGTACATATATAGGCTATCTCAGTCGTAAAAAATATGTACATTAGATCAAAAATTGGTACAAGTGTCCAGGTCTGGCTAACCCTGCTACCATGGAGCACTACTCCCTACGCTACCCTCTCCTCTATCTCCCCTAGACTGCTGGGGGCCCGTCATTGATCCTACAAATCGAGACCCATCTGCCCTCTGAGAGGCCACAAACTGGCTCCTAAAGCTGGGCACACACTAATCCACTGACACTACCCCATGATATAGTCCTCTGTAATACTGAGCCTGAGCCTACACTTTGGCAAGCTCACTTTGTACCTAGGCCAACTGTGTTTGTGCCTACTGCACCTGTGAAACCAAAAAGCTAGAAGTACCATCTGTACCCATAGCCGCCACGGCTACATCTCTCTCTGTTCTCATCACCCGCATGCTAGCCAAGGCTGTGTCTCTCTCCATGGATACCTCTGATAGATGTCCTGCATTTGCATCTCTCCTAGACTCTACTGCTCTCAAATGGGCCCTCAGATGCCTAATCTGACCCTGTAATGTCACAATAGCCTGTTGCTGTAAGTCAGGCTGCAGAGCCTGCCCTGCTTGTCCCTGTCTTTGTGCCACCTGTTGTGCTGGCACCTGACCCTGCACCTGCTACTGTGCCACCTGCTTTGGTGGCAACATCTATCTCTGTGGTGCCACCTGTTGTGCTAGTATCTGCACCTGTCCTGCAGCCTATGGCTGCGCAACTGCCTGCTGACCTGAAGGTCCCTCCCCCGACCTCCTCCTTCGTCTCGGTCTACCACCTCCTCCTCCATCTCCTCCTCCCTCTCCTCCTCCTCCATATCCTCCTCCCTCTTCTCCTCTTCCATCTCCTACATCATCTCCCTGACCTCCTCTCCCCCTCCTCTATCCCCTCTCCTCCTGCCAGCTCCACCCTCGTCATCTGAATCCTCCTCGTCTATATGAGGAGCCAACTCTCCAGGTCCTGAGTATCTAGGAAATGGATGAGCCGAAAACCACTCATCATAGTCGGGTGTCATACTCACAACTACTATATCCCTCCACATGGACCAAGCCACATGAGGAATCTACTAAAAGTCTACCAAAGCCTCCTCATATGCTGCCACGGGACCCCACCTGAATCTCTCTGCATGGGTCCTCGCAAATCATGCCTATCCCTGTGGTCTTCCCTGCACTCTACCAAACTGTCTCTGCACTCTGCTCACAATCTACCTCTCTAATATGTACCCGGTCCTATAAATAAGCCATTGAGTCTGAAAGCAGTAGGGCAACTCATTAGCCTCATCCTCCCATACCTTGCAGCCTAGGTATGTGCACCAAAGAACTAGATCCACGTTATCCAACGCATGTCTCCAATACTCAAGCTTTCCCAGCTTGTGTTGGGAAATCACACCTGCATATCCGTAACTGTAGGGCTCACCCCTCTGCCTATGGAAAAGATATATCGGCCGTGTGATAGCTATATGCTCCCATAACTAAAATTGCAACAAAGATACACCTGCCAATAAGCTAGCTCCTCTATGGTACACCACCTGGGACATATCCCTGTATAAGTGTGCTAGCACGCACACGCCCCATGCATACCAAGTCCCGTCGGTGATCATGCTCTCTAGCACCATCCCCCAACTAGTCAGAAACCTGTGAGACCTCCTCGGGGCATACTACGCCTCTGATCAGTCCCGCCGCTATCCTTGGGAAGTAGTCATAATAGTCATGAATGTCCTGCCATAAAATCACCTGCTCCACCAACTCTGAGTCATTGAACACACGTCTACACTTAGCCAATCCAGTGTCATGCTATGACTCGTACTCAACCAACTCTCCCTAAATGGGAAGGTACAGAATCCTGTACATTTCCTTGAGAGTGATCGCCATCTCCCTCGTTGGAAGATGGAATGTCCCATCCTCACTATGGAATCGCTCCACTGCTACAGTCAACAACCCATGGTTCGCGCAAACCTCAAGCATGAAACAAATATAATGCATCCCCATAACACCAAGCACCTCGTAGTCCATCTCTGTCAGCATGTACTGCTGCAACAATGACAAAGGGAACTGCTCTTGTGACATCAATGTATCTCGGATATCCTCCTGCAAATCAGGTAAAGCATACCGTCAAAGAAATCCATATCCAAGCAAACCTACTCAAAGAAATCAAACTATCCTATCATTGACTTAACACATCAAATTAATCAAAACAACATATCATCTCTTGTCTAGATTCTCGGCAATCTCAGAGATCGCTTATCAATTGACGCATCAATCAAGATGCCAATTGGGTTAATTTTGTTAAGTCAACTGATTTTCCTAGTGCAAATGTGTCGATCCAGGTGGCAAATGCGCTGATCCATATCATATGCGCCTCTTCATCATGAATGCACCAATCCTTGACGTGTATGCACCGTTCTGGTACATGCACCACTTCTTGTGTCATATGCGTCGTTCCACAATGGATAAGCCAATTCCCAACCTATATGCGCCAAACTATCATATGCACCATAAGGTATCTCATATGCGTCACTTAGCAACATATGCGCCATTTCAGAGTGTATATGCACCGAACTGCCATTCGGCGCATCTGTCCTAGCTTTTTTTCCTGAGTATTTATTGCCCTAATAAATGACTTTTAGCGAGTTTTGACGAACTACATATTGGTGGCCTGCCTCCGTTGGTCGATCGAACCGTCAGACTTGCTCAAACCGGTGCTCCTCGCATAGAATATCCATCTCTCTGTCGACTGCTCTAGCTGCCATACTCTCCTAAGCTCTCAAAGACCAATCAACTAAGGACAAGTGTGCAAATGAATAGAACTTGTGGACCCAGCTCCTATATAGCAAGTGAACCACAGTTGACAGTGTAACAACTGTGACTACTTCCCATATCTGTTCCTCCAAACCGTGTCCCATTTTTCTCCATCCTAACCTGCTTTTCACCTTCTTCTTTGTGAGATTGTTCGTCTCACACTTTCTGCCGTCTTCCCGTCCAATCTCCCGAGGGGGCATCCTATCGTTAAACTTGTACCAGGGGCAAACTGGGACATGTATCACTGTCGAAAATTCTTATTCTTTGAAACAACGTGATAAAACACATTGCATTAAAGAAGGGCAAAATGTATACACCTAAAAATGACATGACTCTACTTAAAATAAATATTTTAAATATTTATTTCATCTTCATATTCCTCTATCAATAAATAAATATATTTATTTATTTATTTGATTCATTTCCTCCCATTTAATTAAATAAATTACATTTATTTAATTAATTTCATCTGCATAGCCGATAATGGCATGGTTCGGTGGTTAAGTCGCTCAGTTGTAGTGGCGGCCACCAGAGTTCAAACCCCCGCTGGGCCAACGAGCTCGCAAGGCTTTACGCCTTCGCTGGGCCAATGAGCTCGCGGGTTTGAAGTGTTCTTCCTAGGGGATGAGGTCCCCCAGTTGTGGCCTCACCGGTTCATTGCTCCGGGCAAAAGCATTCGCGTGGACCCGGAGGGCGTGTCACACCAGCGTCGCTGGTCACGTTAAAAAGTTTACCAGGTGCATTTAAAAAAAAAAAAAAATTTCATCTGCATCAACTTTATTCTTCTAAATAATTAAATAATTTTAATTATTTAATTAAATCATCCATTCTTCTAAATTTAAATAAAATACAAATTTATTTAAATTAAATCTCCAAAAAATAAAATATATTTATATATTTTATTTATTCTTCCGAAATATCTACAAATAATTAAATAAATTTATTTATTTAATTATGCTTTCTTATCTCCTAAAAAATCTTCAATATCTTCCAAAAATAAATTCTTCTTGTCACACAAAAGTAAAAGCTGAGTTAACTGATTTAAAACAAATCTGTTTTATCAACAAAGCTTTTAAATTAGAAAAATCTATTCTAATTTAAGAAATAAAAAATCATCCTCATCAAGAAAGCAGTTAACTCAACAAAACATCTTTTTGAATGACACATATCCTTCTATTCGCGCACGTTCTCTCGAACATTCTCCTCCGTTGATCTTCTCATTTCTTCTCAACCATTGATCTTCTTTCACACAACTCTATAAATACAACCCTCTTCTCCTTCATTTCATATCCATCATTCGAGTAAACTTATGCTGCAGGAACTATAGCACGCCATTGGTACCCTATTTTCATACCATACCATCTATCATCCATTCCCATTGTGTTGACGCTCATCTTCAACACAAACAAGTATCCTAGCCATCTCTCCTTGTCATCTTGAGGAATCAAAGCAAGGAAGCAAGCTTCCTGAGGGCCATCTTCATCACCAAAAGATCAAGAAAGAGTAGGCGAACAATGGAAGTCGAAAGGTAAAAAGTTGTAAGTATCTCTCTTCTCTATTTTAAATCCTTTTTATCTTCATATTCCATTGATGTTTGGGTTTTTATTATTCATTTGATTATTTCCATTTTTACCCTTACACTATCTAGTCAGCATAGTCAACCCTCAACTTTGACCGGCCATATATCTTTCTCGTACGAGCTCCGATCAAGGCGAAATGAGCGGCGTCAGAATCGTGGTGACGAACTCTTCAACTTAGAATCTTTTTTGGTTGGATTTGGGACAATAAATTTTCAACTTTTTAAATGCATGATTCACCTGTTTGACTAAACATTTGACTGCACAGAACTTCTGCATACGAACACCTTTTGAGCCCGTTCAAGTTTCATCAGGATCGTGCCATCGACATCTTTCCAATGACGTTGATTTTGTCAAGTTCTGAGACTACAAAAATTTTAGGTCTTCTAGATCCATTTAGATCATTCCTTCCCATTGGGGGTTCAAACCACCCGACCCCCTTTTATATGCATTCATTTCTATTATCATTCTTTAAATGAAAGGAAGCCCGTATATGTAGCAAAGAAAGCCACTTGATATATAGGTGGAGAGTAAAAATAGTAAGGTTCGACCCCACAAACCGACCTTTTAACAATCAAACCACCACATGTGCCACGTGGCACCCAATCATTAGGCCAGAGGGCATTACCTTATTCATCCGTCAGTGACACGTGTCACACTAGATTGGTCCACATCTTCAGACCCACATCATCATCTCCCAACTTAGATGATGCCATCTACCACGTGTCAACCTCTGGACCTACCACGTGAACAATTGCCACTATGTCTGCCATGTCAGCATGCTGATGTCATCAGTGTACTGTCTAGTCAACATGGTCAACCCTCAACTTTAACCGGCCATATCTTGCTCGTACGAGCTCCGATCGAGGGGAAAGGGGCGACTTTGAAATCGTGGTGATCAGCTCTTCGACTTGGCATCATTTTTGCTTGGATTTGAGACAATCAATTTTTCACATTTTTGAAATTCTGATTCGCCTATTTGACTAAACCTTTGATTGCACATAACTTCTGCATACGAACTCCTTTTGAGCCCGTTCAAGTTGCGTCAGGATCGTGTCAGCGACCTCTTTCCAATGATACTGATTCCGTTAGGTTCTGAGACTACAAAATTTTTTAGTACTTATGTATCCATCTGGATCATTATTCCCCACTAGGGGTTCAAACTTCCCGACCCCCTTTTATAAGGATTCGTTTCTATTATCATTCTTTAAATAGAAAGGAGGCCCGTATATGTAGCAAAGAAAGCCACTTGGTATATTGGTGGAGAGTGAAAATAGTAAGCAGGAGGTCAGGGTTTCAACCCCCACAAACTAAACTTTTAATAATCAAACTGCCACATGTGCCACGTGGCACCCAATCATTGGGCCACGTGGCATTACCTCATTCTTCCGTCAGTGACACATGTCACGCTCGATTGCTCCACATCTTCAAACCTACCACGTCATCTGCTGACTCAGATGCCGCCATCTCCAACGTGTCAAACTCTAGACCTGCCACGTCAACAATTGCCACTATGTTGGCCATGTCGGCATGCTGACGTCATTATTGTACTGTGTAGTTAGCATGGTCAACCCTCAACTTTGACTGGCCATATCTTGCTCGTATGAGCTCCGATTGAAGTGAAACTAGCGATGTCGAAATTGTGACAAAGAGCTCTTCGACTTGGCATCATTTTTGCTTGGATTTGAGACAATTAATTTTTCACCTTTTTGAACACTTGGTTCACCTGTTTGACTGAACCTTTGACTACACATAACTTCTACATACGAACTCCTTTTGAGCCCATTCAAGTTGCATTAGAATCGTGTCAGCAACCTCTTTTCAATGATGCTGAAACCATCATGTTCTCATACTGTAAAATTTTTTGGTCTTCTAGATCGACCTGGATCATTCCTTCCCACTTGGGGTTCAAACCACCTGACCCCCTTTTATAGGGATTCGTTTCTATTATCATTCTTTAAATAGAAAGGAGGCCCGTATATGTAGCAAAGAAAGCCACTTGGTATATTGGTGGAGAGTGAAAATAACAAGGAGGTCGGGGGTTTGACCACCACAAACCAATCTTTTAACAATCAAACCACCACATGTGCCACGTGGCACCCAATCATTGGGCCACGTGGTATTACCTCATTCATCCATCAGTGACACGTGTCATGCTAGATTGGTCCACATCATTAGACTTGCCACGTCATCTGCTGACTCAGATGCCGCTATCTGCCATGTATCAACCTCTGGAACTGCCACATGAACAACTACCACTGTGTCTGCCATGTCAGCATGCTGACGTCATCATTGTATTGTCTAGTTAGCATGGTCAAACCTCAACTTTGACCGGCCATATCTTGCTTGTATGAGCTCCGATGCAAGCGAAACGACTGGCATTGAAATCATGACGATGAGCTCTTCGACTTGGCTTCATTTTTGCTTCGATTTAAGACAATCAATTTTTAAACTTTTTAAACACCTGATTCGCCTGTTTGATCAAACCTTTGACTGCACATAACTTATGCATACAAACTCATTTTGAGCCCGTTCAAGTTGCTTCAGGATCATGTCAGCGACCTCTTTCCAATGATGCTGATTCTGTTAGGTTCTAAGACTTCAAAATTTGTAGTTCTTCTGTATCCACCTAGATCATTCCTCCCCATTGGGGATTCAAACCACCCGACCCACTTTTATAGGGATTCGTTTCTATTATCATGCATTAAATAGAATGGAGGCCCGTATATGTAGTAAAGAAAGCTGCTTGGTATATTGGTGGAGAGTGAAAAAAGCAAGCAGGAGGTCAGGGGTTCGACCTCCACAAACGAACTTTTTAACAATCAAACTTCCACATGTGCCACGTAGCACCTAATCATTGGACCACGTGGCATTACTTCATTTGTCCATTAGTGACACGTGTGATGCTAGATTGGTCCACATGTTAAAACCTGCTACGTCATCTGCTGACTCAGATGCCGCCATCAGCCACGTGTCAAACTCTAGATCTGCAAAGTCAAGAACTGCCACTATGTCTGCCATGTCAGCATGTTGACGTCATCATTGTAGTATCTAGTCAGCATGGTCAACCCTCAACTTTGACCAACCATACCTTGCTCGTACGAGCTCTGATCGAGGCGAAACGAGCGGTGTTAGAATAGTGGCGACGAGCTCTTTGACTTGGCATCATTTTTGCTTGGATTTGAGACAATCAATTTTTCACTTTTTCAAACCCCTGATTCACCTGTTTAACTGAATCTTTGACTGCACATAACTTTAGGATACGAACTCCTTTTGAGCCCGTTCAAGTTGCGTCACTATTTTGTCATTGACCTCTTTCCAATGATGTTGATTCGGTCAGGTTCTGAGATTGCAAAATTTTTAGGTCTTCTAGATCTATTTAGATCATTCCTTCCCACTAGGGGTTCAAACCACCCGACCCCATTTTATAGGGATTCGTTTCTATTATCATTCTTTAAATAGAAAGGAAACCCGTATATGTAGCAAAGTAAGCCGCTTGGTATATTGGTGGAGAGTGAAAATAGAAACGTTCGACCACACAAACCAACCTTTTAACAATCAAACCGCCACATGTGCCATGTGGCACCCAATCATTAGGCCACATGGCATTAGGTCATTCGTCTGTCAGTGACACATGTCACACTGGATTGGTCCACATTTTCAGACCTGCCACGTTATTTGCTGACTCACATGACGCCATCTACCACGTGTCAACCTCTGGACCTACCATGTCAACGACTGCCACTGTGTCTACCATTTCAACATGTTGACGTCATCATTGTACTTCTGTATCCATCTATATATTATTCCCCAATGAGGTTTCAAACTACCTGACCCCTTTTATAGGGATTCATTTCTATTATCATATTTTAAATAGAAATGAGGCCCGTATATGTAGCAAAGAAAGTCGCTTGGCATATTGGTGGAGAGTGAAAATAGCAAGTAGGAGGTCAGGGGTTTAACCTCCAAAAACCAACCTTTTAACAATCAAACCGCCACATGTGCCACGTGGCTCCCAATCATTGGGCCACGTGGCATTACATCATTCTTCCATCAGTGACACGTGTCCCTTTAGATTGGTCCACATCTTCAGACCTACCATATCATCTGCTGACTCAGATATCGCCATCTGCCACGTGTGAAACTCTAGACCTGCCCAGTCAACGACTGCCACTGTGTCTGTCATGTCAGCATGCTGATGTCATCATTGTATTGTCTAGTCAGCATGGTCAACCCACAACTTTGACCAGCCATATCTTGCTCGTACAAGCTCTGATTGAGCTGAAATGAGCGGCGTCAGAATCATGGCGACAAGCTCTTCGACTTGACATCATTGTTGTTTGGATTTGAAACAATCAAAATTTCACCTTTTTGAATGCCTGATTCGCCTGTTTGACCAAATCTTTGACTGCATATAACTTCTACATACAAACTCTTTTTGAGCCCATTCAAGTTGCGTCAGGATTGTGTCGACAACCTCTTTCCAATGATGTTGCTTTCGTCATCAAACCACCAAACCCCCTTTGTAGGGATTCGCATCTATTATTATTCATCAAATAGAAAGTTGGCCCGTATATGTAGCAAGGAAAGTCGCTTCGTATATTTGTGGAGAGTTAAAAATGCAAGCAGGAGGTCAGGGGTTCGACCCACACAAACCAACCTTTTAATAATGAAACTGCCACATGTGCCACGTGGCACCCAATTATTGGGCCATGTGGCATTACCTCATTCATCTGTCAGTGACACATGTCATGCTGGATCTGCCACGTCAACAACTTCCATTGTGTCTACCATGTTAGATTGCTAACGTCATCATTGTACTATCTAGTCGGCATGGTCAACCCTCAACTTTAACCAGCCATATCTTACTCGTACGAGCTCTGATCTAGGTGAAATAAGTAGTGTCAGAATCGTGGTGACGAGCTCTTCGACTTGGCATCATTTTTGCTTGGCTTTGAGATAATCAATTTTTCACCTTTTCAAACACCTGATTTGCCTGTTTGACCAAACCTTTGACTGCAAGATTTTTAGGTCTTCTAGATCCACATAAATCATTCCTCCCTATTGGGGGTTCAAACCACCCGACCCC
This sequence comes from Cunninghamia lanceolata, assembly GCA_027924645.1. NCBI lineage: Eukaryota > Viridiplantae > Streptophyta > Pinopsida > Cupressales > Cupressaceae > Cunninghamia > Cunninghamia lanceolata. Next base: position 2,022,257 of record BSBN01000918.1, on the reverse strand, counting down.
TTTTATAGGGATTTGTTTCTATTAGCATTCTTTAAATAGAAAGGAGGCTCGTATATGTAGCAATGAAAGCCGCTTGGTATATTGGTGGAGAGTGAAAATAGGAAGCAGGAGGTCAGGGGTTTGACCCCCACAAACCAATCTTTTAATAAGCAGATCGCCACATGTGCCATGTGTCACGCTACATTGGTCCACATCTTCAGATTTGCCACGTCATCTATTAAGTCAGATGCCACACCAACAACTGCCATTGTGTCTGCCATGTTAGCATGATGATGTCATCATTGTACTGTCTTGTCAGCATGGTCAACTCTCAACTTTGACCGCCATATCTTGCTCGTATGAGCTCTGATCAAGGTGAAACGAGTGACATCAGAATCATGGTGATGAGCTCTTCGACTTGGCATCATTTTCGCTTAGATTTGAGACAATAAAATTTTTACCTTTTTGAACATAAGATTCACCTGTTTGACTGAACCTTTTACTGCACATAACTTCTGCATACGAACTCCTTTTGAGCCCATTCAAGTTGCACTAGGATCGTGTCAGTGACCTCTTTCTGATGATACTGATTCCACTAGGTTCTGAGATTGCAAAATTTTTAGGTCTTCTGGATCCATTTAGATCATTCCTTCCACCTAGGGATTCAAACCACCTAGCCCTATTTTATAGGGATTCATTTCTATTATCATTCTTTAAATAGAAATGAAGCCCATATATGTAGCAAAGAAAGATGCTTGGTATATTGGTGGAGAGTGAAAATAGCAAGTAGGAGGTCACACATTCGACCCCCAAAAACCAATCTTTTAACAATCAAACCAATCAAACTTCTATATACGAACTCCTTTTGAGCATGTTCAAGTTGCATTAGAATCGTGTCAGTGACCTCTTTCCAATGATGCTAATTCCATTAGGTTCTAAGACTGCAAAATTTTTAGTTCTCTATATCCACTTAAATCATTCCTCCCCACTGGGGGTTCAAACCACCTGACCCCCTTTTATAGTGATTTGTTTCTATTATCATCCATTAAATAGAAAGGAGGCTCGTATATGTAGCAAAGAAAGCCGCTTGTTATATTGGTGGAGAGTGAATAAAGTAAGCATGAGGTCAGGGGTTCGACCCCCACAAACCAACCTTTTAACAATCAAACCGGCACATGTGCCACGTGGCACCCAATCATTCTGCCACATGGCATTACCTCATTCATCCGTCAGTTACACATGTCACGCTTGATTGGTCCACATGTTAAGACCTGCCATGTCATCTGCTGACTCAGATGTCACCATCTGCCATGTGTCAAACTCTAGATCTGCCACGTCAACAACTGCCATTGTGTCTGCCATGTCAGCATGCTGATGATCATTGTACTATCTAGTCAGCATGGTCAACCCTCAACTTTGACTAGCCATATCTTGCTCGTACGAGCTCTGATCAAGGTGAAATGAGCGGCGTCAGAATCGTGGCGACAAGCTTTTTGACTTGGCGTCATTTTTGCTTGGATTTGAGACAATCAATTTTTCACCTTTTCGAGTGCTTGATACGCCTATTTGACTAAACTTTTGACTGCACATAACTTCTACATACAAACTCCTTTTGAACCCGTTCAAGTTGCATTAGGATCGTGTCAACGACCTCTTTCCAATGGTGCTGATTCCATTAGGTTCTAAGACTACAAGATTTTTTAATCTTCTACATCCACCTAAATCATTCCTCCGCACTCAGGGTTCAAACCACCCGACCCCCTTTTATAAGGATTTGGTTCTATTATCATTCTTTAAATAGAAATGAGGCCCATATATGTAGCAATGAAATCTGCTTGGTATATTGGTGGAGAGTGAAAATAGGAAGCAACAGGTCAGGAGTTCGACTCCCACAAACCAAACTTTTAACAAACAAATCGCCACATGTGCCATGTGGCACCCAATCATTGGGCCATATCGCATTCACTCATTCGTCCATCAGTGACACGTGTCATGCTGGATTGGTCCACATCTTTAGACCTGCCACGTCGTCTATTGAGTCAGATGCCACCATCTTCCATGTGTCAAAATATGGATCTGCCACGCCAACAACTGCCACTATGTCTATCATGTCAGCATGATGACATCATCATTGTACTGTCTAGTCAACATGGTCAACCCTCAACTTTGATCGGTCATATCTTGCTCGTACGAGCTCCGATCAAGGTGAAACGAGCGGCATTAGAATCGTAGCGATAAACTCTTCGACTTGGCATCATTTTTGGTTAGATTTGAGATAACAATTTTTCACCTTTTTGAATGCATGATTCACTTATTTGACTAAACCTTTGACTGTACATAACTTCTGCAAACGAACTCCTTTTGAGCCCATTCATGTTGCTTCACGATCGTGCCAGCGCCGTCTTTCCAATGACGTTGATTCCATCAAGTTCTGAGACTGCAAAATTTTTAGGTTTTCTGGATCCATTTAGATCATTCCTTCCCACTAGGGGTTAAAACCACCCAACCCCCTTTTATAGCAAGGTTCGACCTTACAAACCAACCTTTTAACAATTAAACCGCCACATGTGCCACGTGGAACCCAATCATTAGGCCAGAGGGCATTACCTCATTCGTCCGTCAGTGACACGTGTCACACTGGATTGGTCCACATCTTTAGACCTGTCACGTCATCTCTTGATTCAGATGCTACCATCTGCCACATGTCAACCTCAGGACCTACCATGTTAACAATTGCTACTGTGTCTACCATGTCAGCATTCTGATGTTATCATTGTACTATCTAGTCGACATGGTCAACCCTCAACCTTAACCGGTTATATCTTGCTCGTACGAGCTCCGATCGAGGGGAAACGAGCGGTGTCGAAATTATGGTGATGAGCTATTCGACTTGGCATCATTTTTGCTTGGATTTGAGACAATCAATTTTCTACCTTTTTGAATGTCTGATTCCCTTATTTGACCAAACCATTGACTGTACATAACTTTTGCATACTAACTCCTTTTGAGCCCATTCAAGTTGCGTCAGGATCGTGTCAGCAACCTCTTTCCAATGATGCTGATTCTGTCAGGTTCTGAGATTACAAAATTTTTAGTTCTTTTGTATTCATCTAGATCATTATTCCCCAATGAGGATTGAAACCACCCGACCCCCTTTTATAGGGATTCGTTTCTATTATCATTCTTTAAATAGAAAGAAGGCCCGTATATGTAGCAAAGAATGTCGCTTGGTATATTGGCGGAGAGTGAAAATAGCAAGCAGGAGTTAGGGGTTTGACCCCCACAAACCAACCTTTTAACAATCAAACCGCCACATGTAAAACTCTGGACCTTCAGACTTGCCACGTGTAAAACTCTGGACCTGCCACGTTAACAACTCCCACTGTGTCTCCCATGTCGGCATGCTGACGTTGCCATTGTAGTGTTTAGTCAACATGGTCAACCCTCAACTTTGACTATTCATATCTTACTCGTATGAGCTCCGATCGAGGCGAAACGAGCGACGTCAAAATCGTGATGATGAGCTCTACGACTTGGCATCATTTTTGCTTGGATTTGAGACAATCAATTTTTAACATTTTTGAACCACTGATTCGCCTATTTGACCAAACCTTTGACTACACATAACTTTTGCATACGAACTCCTTTTGAGCCCATTCAAGTTGTGTTAGGATTGTGTCAGCAACATCTTTCCAATGATCCACCTGGGTGATTCCTCCCCACTTGGGGTTCAAACCACCCGACCTACTGTTATAGGGATTTATTTCTATTATCATTCTTTAAATAGAAAGGAAGCCTATATATGTAGCAAAGAAAGCCACTTGGTATATTGGTGGAGAGTGAAAATAGCAAGCAGGAGGTCAGGTGTTCCACCCCCACAAACCAATATTTTAACAATCAAACCATCACATGTGCCATGTGGCACCATATCATTGGGCCACATGGCATTACCTCATTCATCTGTCAGTAATATGTGTCATACTAGATTGGTCCAAATCATCAGACTTGCCACGTCATCTATTGACTTAGATGCTGCTATCTGCTGACTCAGATGCTCCTATCTACCATGTGTCAACCTCTAGACCTATCACGTCAACAACTGCCACTGTGTCTGCCATGTCAGCATGTTGACGTCATCATTGTATTGTCAAGTCAGCATGGTCAACCCTCAACTTTGGCTGGCCATATCTTGCTCGTACGAGCTACGATCGAGGCGAAACGAGGGGCGTCAAAATCGTGGCGACAAGCTCTTCGACTTGGCATCATTTTTTATTGGATTTGAGATAGTCAAATTTTTACCTTTTTGAACACTTGATTCACCTGTTTGACCAAACCTTTGTCTACACATAACTTCTGCATATGAACTGATTTTGAGCCGGTTCAACTTGCGTCAGCATCGTGTCAGCAACCTCTTCGCAATGATGCTAATTCCGTAAGGTTCTAAGATTGCAAAATTTTTATTTCTCTGTATCCAACTGGATCATTCCTCCCCACTGGGGGTTCAAACCACCCGACCCCCTTTTATAGGGATTCATTTCTATTTTCATGCATTAAATAGAAAGTAGGCCCGTATATGTAGCAAAGAAAGCTGATTGGTATATTGGTGGAGAGTGAATAAAGCAAGCAGGAGGTCAGGGGTTCGACTCCCAAAAACTAACCTTTTAACAATCAAACTGCCACATGTGCCACATGGCACTCAATCATTCGGCCACATGGCATTACCTCATTCATCTTTCAGTGACACCTGTCATGCTAGATTGGTCCACACCTTAAGACCTGCCATGTCATTCGCTGACTTGGATGCTGCCATCTGCCACGTGTCAAACTCAGGATCTACCACTTCAACAACTGCCATTGTGTCTGCCATGTCAGCATACTGAAGTCATCATTGTACTATCTAGTTGGCATGGTCAACCCTCAACTTTGACTTGCTATATCTTGCTTGTACAAGCTCTAATCGAGGCAAAACGAGCAGCGTCAGAATCATGGTGACGAGCTCTTCGACTTGGCATTATTTTTGCTTGGATTTGAAATAATCAATTTTTCACTTTTTCAAATGCTTGATTCACCTGTTTGACTGAACATTTGACTACTCATAACTTCTGCATACAAACTCCTTTTGCATCAGGATCGTGTTAGCAACCTCTTTCCAATGATGCTGATTCCATCAGGTTCTGAGACTGCAATATTTTTAGGTCTTCTAAATCCACCTAGATCATTCCTCTCCACTAGGGGTTCAAACCACCTGACCCCCTTTTATAGGGATTTGCTTATATTATCATTCTTTAAATAGAAAGGACGCCCGTATATGTAGCAATGAAAGCCACTTGGTATATTGGTGGAGAGTAAAAATTGGAAGCAAGAGGTTAGGGGATCCACCCCCACAAATGAACCTTTTAACAAGCAAATCACCACATGTACCACGTGGTACCCAATCATTGGGCCACTTGGCATTCGCTCATTCATCCGTCAGTGATACATGTCATGTTGAATTGGTCCACATCTTTAGACCTACTATGTCATCCATTAAGTCAGATGCTACCATTTGTGACGTGTCAAACTCTGGACCTGCCACGCCAACAATAGCCACTGTGTCTATCATGTTAGCATGATAACGTCATCATTATACTGTCTAGTTAGCATGGTCAATGCTCAACTTTGACTATCCATATCTTTCTCGTACGATCTCTGATCAAGGCGAAATGAGCGGCGTCAGAATCGTGGTGACGAGGTCTTCAACCTGGCATCATTTTTGTTTGGATTTGAGACAATAAATTTTTCACCTTTTTGAATGCATGATTCACTTATTTAACTGAAACTTTGATGACACATAACTTCTGCATACGAACTCCTTTTGAACTTGTTCAAGTTGCGTCAGAATCGTGCCAGTGACCTCTTTCCAATGATGTTGATTCCGTCATGTTCTGAGATTGCAAAGTTTTAGGTCTTCTGGATCCCTTTAGATCATTCCTTCCCACTGGGGGTTCAAACCACCTGACCTCATTTTATAGGGATTCATTTCTATTATCATTCTTTAAATAGAAAGGACGCCCATATATGTAGTAAAGAAAGCCACTTGGTATATTGGTGGAGAGTGAAAACAGCAAGGTCTGACCCCACAAACCAACCTTTTAACAATCAAATAGCCACATGTCACCTAATCATCATGCCAGATGGCATTACCTCATTTGTCCATCAGTGACACATGTCACAATGGATTGGTCCACATCTTCATACCTGTCATGTCATCTGTTGTCTCAGATGTCGCCATCTGCCACGTGTCAACCTCTAGACCTACCACGTCAACGACTGCCACTATGTCTGCCATGTCAGCATGTAGATGACATCATTGTACTATCTAGTTGACAAGGTAAATCCTCAACTTTGACCGGCCATATCTTGCTCGTACGAGCTCTGATCGAGGTGAAACGAGCGGCGTCAAAATCATGGTGATGAGCTCTTCGACTTGGCATCATTTTTGCTTGGATTTGAGACAATTAATTTTTCACCTTTTTAAACGCCTGATTCACCTATTTGACTAAACCTTTGACTGCACATAACTTTTGCATTTCGTTAGGTTCAGAGACTGCAAAATTTATAGTACTTTTGTATCCATCTATATCATTATTCCCCATTGGGGTTTCAAACAACCTGACCACCCTTTATAGAGATTCATTTCTATTATCATTCTTTAAATAGACAGGAGGCCCGTATATGTAGCAAAGAAAGCCGCTTGGTATATTGGTGGAGAGTGAAAATGGCAAGCAGAAGGTTAGGGGTTCGATCCACACAAACCAACTTTTTAACAATCTAACCGCCACATGTGCCACATGGCATTACCTCATTCTTCCGTCAATGACACGTATCACATTGGAGTGGTCCACATCTTCAGACCTGCAACATCATCTGCAGACTCAGATGCCACCATTTGCCACGTGCCAAACTCTGGACCTGCTGCGTCAACAACTGCCACTGTGTCTGCCATGTCAGCATGCTGACATCATCATTGTACTATCTAGTTAGCATGGTCAACCCTCAACTTTGACCACCATATCTTGCTCGTATGAGGTCCGATCGAGGTGAAACAAGCAGCGTCAAAATCATGATGACGAGCTCTTCGACTTGGCATCATTTTTCCTTGTATTTGAGACAATCAATTTTTACCTTTTTGAACACCTAATTCACCTATTTGATCGAACCTTTGACTGCACATAACTTTTGCATACAAATTCCTTTTGAACCCATTCAAGTTGCATTAGGATCATGTTGGCAACCTCTTTCCAATGATGCTGATTCCTTCATGTTCTTAGACTCCAAAATTTTTTGGTCTTCTAGATCCACCTGGATTATTCCTCCCCACTTGGGGTTCAAACCACCCAACCCCCTTTATAGGGATTCATTTCTATTATCATTCTTTAAATAGAAAGGAGGCCCGTATATGTAGCAAAAAAATCTACTTGGTATATTGGTGGAAAGTTAAAATAGCAAGCAGGAGGTTAGAGGTTCGACCCCCATAAACCAATCTTTTAACAATCAAACCGCCACATGTGCCACGTGGCAACCAATTATTGGGCCATGTGGCATTACCTCATTCATTTGTCATTGACACGTGTCACCCTGGATTGGTCCACATCATCAGATCTCCCACGTCATTTGCTGACTCAGATATTGCCATGTATTGACTCAGATGCCGGCATCTGCCATGTGTCAACCTCTGGACCTGCCGCATCAACAACTACCACTATGTCTACCATGTCAACATGCTTACATCATCATTGTATTGTCTAGTGAGCATGGTCAACCCTCAACTTTTACCTGCCATATCTTGTTTGTATGAGCTCTGATCAAGGCGAAATGAGTGGCGAATCATGGTGATGATCTCTTCAACTTGGCATTATTTTTGCTTAGATTTGAGACAATCAATTTTTTACCTTTTTGAATGCCTGATTTGCCTGTTTGACCAAACCTTTGACTGCACATAACTTTTGCATACAAACTCCTTTTGAGCCCGTTCAAGTTGTGTTAGGATTGTGTTAGTGACCTCTTTCCAATGATGCTAATTCCATCAGGTTCTAAGACTACAAAATTTTTAGTTCTTCTGTATCCACCTGGATCATTCTTCCCCACTGGGGATTCAAACCACCTGACCCCCTTTTATAGGGATTCGTTTCTATTATCATTCATTGAATAGAAAGGAGGCTCGTAGATGTAGCAAAGAAAACTGCTTGGTATATTGTGTTGGCAAGAGACACTATATGGATTTATGATTGTTGTCATTGATGGCAAAAAAGTTCATCCCACACATCCGCAGGACATGGTATGTCTCTACCGGAAGTCAGAGTGAAGAATGTTTTGGTCCGGTAAACAAGAACAGAGCATGTGGCGAGGTCCGACAGACAGGTCTGAATCTCTCAGAGGAAGTATCTTGGTGAAGTGTGGATTTGGGGAAGTCAAGAGGACTACCTTGAGTGATAGATTCCAAGGATTTAGCCTCTGGTGATAGATGAGGAAAAAGATATGAATACTTGAGTATTAGGTTCTCAAGTGACAGTATGAACAGAGGAAGAACTGACTGGCAGAACATCAGACATTATTCCGGATGTGTTACTGATGATGGAAAAGGTTCTTAAGGCATAAGTTATGTTTGGCCGACATGATTGATGACTTCTACAAGTATATGCTTGATCCGGATTACTTGATGTGCAAGGATTCAGCCGACAGATCAGAGTTTGTGAAAAGATTGACTATTCCGGATGCCGACTAGAAAGGTGATGAAATCACTTGTGCGGATATATATACAAGATGGATTTAGTTGTGAGAGGTGTTGTGGTCGTTGGTGATGTGCGAATAAAAGTAGAAGAGCAGAGCGAAAGCAGTAAGGAAGGTCTGGTATGTGAAAGGAAAGTAGCATAAAAGAAGAGGAAAGATGAAGTGCAACAAATCAGTGTACTGAGCCTAACCGAAACTGAACTCCAGCATATGTAGATGCTCCCAATTAGTTCAAATATTGTATAACACTCTTTTTGTAGACAGTGAGTCTCTTGTAGGCAGTGTGCCTCTAGTGAGCAGTGTGCTCGGGCAGTGAGCCCTAATTGGCAAGTGCCATTTTTTATTTTCATTCTTCTAACAGAGAATACAATCTTGGGTTAATCACCCCATGGTTTTTTCCCTTAACAGGGTTTCCATGTCAAAAATACTGTGTCATGTGTATTTCCATTTTATGGTTATGTTTGCTTATTTGAATTAATGCTGCATTGATTATAAAGAAAGTTAAGAAAGAAGAAATCAGTAGGATAACTGATTCACCCCCCCTCTCAGTTATCATCAATTGGTATCAGAGCCAAGTTCCTCCTAACAGAATCTAACAACTTGAGGAGGATCTGGGAATTCAAATGGATGTATATGGGTTAAGGGAGCAACTCAAGACTGCCCTTGATGATCTTGAGCAGTCAAACTCTGAAGTAAATGAATTAAAGGAAAGACTCAAACAGGCTGATGAGTTCATGAGAGAACTAAAAGAAAAATTAAGTCTCTCTATGAAAGAGAGAAAGGAGCTACTTCAGCAATTAGCAAGTCAAAGTGAAGCAAATGATACAAATGAAGATCTGAAGGAAAAAACCAAGTTATGTGAAAAGTTATCAAAAGAAATCATTATGGTAAGACATGAAATAGAATAAGGAGTTATGAAGTTTACCCAAGAGGTTGAAGAGAAAAGACAAACTGAAGATAATCTAAGACAATCTCTCAACGAGAAATCAGAAGATTGCCACAAGATGGATAGAATTATCAGACATCTTGAATCTGATCTTGAAGATGCTAAAGATAATGAAGAAAAACTTGAGGATCAAATTGTCTCTCTCAAAAGGGATCTTCAAACAACAAATGAATATAAAGAGAAATTCAAGATAAGTTCTGGTCAACTTGAAGTTCTTCTTGGAAGTCAAAAGAGGGTAGATGATAAGTGTGGTTTGGGATATGAGAAAGGAGAAAGCTCCAGATCCAATCAGAAGAATTTTAGGTCAGAAAATCTAAGGAACGGGCCTAGAAGACCTCTGGTAAGACATCTTAATGCTCAAAGATATCCATCCTTCAATGGATATTGCCACAACTGTAATAACTTTGGTCATAAAGCTAATCAATGCAGAAAGAGAATCAATCAGACTAATTCATCCTTCTCTGGACAGTGTTTTAACTACAAAAGGTATGGTCACAAATCTCATGAATGCAGAAATATGCAAATGAACAAATCATTCAAGGTAGATGCTTTGCATGCAATAGAATAGGTCATATGGCTAATCAATGCAGATCAAGAGGATATCAATCAAATATGCAAAGAAATGTTGTTTGCCAAATTTGCAATAGATCATGTCATATTGCAAAATTCTGTAGAAGCAAGAATCAGGACAAAAGAGGTTTGGTATATCATAATCAGAATCAAGATAAGGGAAAACAAAAAGTGAATGCGGATGAAGTTCAAAGTGAGATGAACAAAATTTGGGTGAAGAAAAGTACAGAGAATGTAGAGGATGGGTCTGCACCAGACTTTGGTGCTAATATTCCTTCCAGAAACTAAAAAGTGAGCTCTGGCTCAGGGGGAGACTCAAAGAAAACCTTGTTCCCCTAGCCAGTCAATTGGTGCCGGAACTGGCACAAGAAGAGTTGCAGATTGAAGGGTTCATAAGGGAAACATCCAAACAAACTATGGTTAAGATTTGGAAGATCCGCAAGATGTTTAAAGATCAGGATTGATTCAGTTCTTCAAGTCATCCGAATAAGGCAAACCGTAATAACTTAGGTTGAGCATTTATTGCAACCTGACATTAGGGTTTACAGAGCAATATAAGGGTTTTCTCATTAATCACTTGTTCATTCTACATTCAAGAAGAAGCGAAAAGTGAAGCTCTGCAACAAAATTCCTCAAGTTCATCAAAGATCATTTGCAGAAGTCAATTCATCTAGAAATCAATCCGGCTAACTCCGTGAAACTGAAAGGTGCAAAAGGTATTCTCCGTTATCAAATATCTCTCTCTAAATTTTTGAATGATGGGTACTCCAAATATTGTAAAAATCTCTGATAGGCCTCGCCCCAAATTCAAGAAACATCCATACAAATCTTTGGAAGTAGATCCCCTAGGGGCATTTTCCAGTGTTCTGCATGGTGTGTTGCATACAGAAGACATTAGGGTTTACATACATGCGAATATTGAAGAATTTGGGGAATCAAAGTTAGTGGATATCTATCACAAACAGTTAATAGATGATTCTTTTGAGATTAAACCTCAGTATAAAGCCATCCGGGATAAGCATTTTGCATAGTGCATTCATTTCCCCTGTTTTGAAGAAGATGAATGGGTTCGGTATGTGTTGAGTAGAGTACATGACAATTTCTTATGGTTGAATAAACCATTTAAGATCACCAAAGATGCAATCAGGGCAGTAACCGGTCTGCACTCATCCGGTGGAATACCTGTTCTCAAGTCTGTCAAGAATCAGATAGTAAGTGATGCAACCAGATCAAAATTTGACAAGAGAGCTATGACAATTGAAGACATCACTGAACCGGATGTCAAATTTGCATCCATGATAATTGGTTACAAGATTTATCACTCTAGTAGGGAAAATTCAGTACCAGGAATTACAGTTTACATAGCCTATCAAATGCTAAAAGAGAATGCTGACTATGATCTGTGTGAACTTCTTCTAAGCCAACTTTTGGAAAATCTGCAAAAGATTAAGAAGGATAAGAAGAACTCCTTCATGTATGGGGGCTTGATACTCTGCCTATTCTTTTATTACATGAATGAGCTTCCCAGATCCAATGGCTGGGTATGGCAGAATGACAGACCGGTTGCCATCCAAATCAGAGACTATTTGCATGGGCTTGGGGATGCTAAAGCAAGAAATATAGCTCTGTGGGGATATTTCAAGAATTTTTAGAACATGATGCAAGCAAGAGAGAGAATTCCCCAGTCTCTCGTTGAGAAATACAAAGACATAGTATGTTTTATGGTAGAGATTGATCAGTACCTAATGGAGGTAGTAGAACCAAGAACTGTATGGATCATGCCTATGGGGTATGAAGCTGATGAACAAGTTGTGAAGTTGCATGTTCAACACATGCTAAATCAGCTAAAGGATCCAAAGGCAGAAAGGTTTGGAACCTTTGAAGAGCTAAGTGTAAAAGTCCATGTGGAACTCAGACAACCAGAGATCAAGAGGAAGGTAAAAAAAGAAGTTGAAGATGTTGCAAAAGGCTTTGGCATATCAAAGGAGGCACTTGATGCCAATAGGGAAAAGATGGAAAGGGCTGAGGAAGAGAAGAAAAGGCAGAAAAGAAAAGTGAGGAAAGTGTTCCGATGAAATCTTCCATCCGGACCAGATCATCAAAGAGATCAACACCTATTACTGCTAAAAGCTCAAAACTGGAAGTCCAGGCATCCGAAAAAGGAGAAAAGAGAACAAAGAAAAAGGCAACAAGGTCCTATGTTAGCCTAAAGGATGATGAGGAAACTAAATCAGATGAGGAGATAAAGAAACTGAAGAAGAAGAAATCATCTGGTGAACACTCTACCGGTCAAGGAGAAGAAGAGAAGGAAGAGGAATTTGTTGAAAAACTCACTCTATCCTTAGATGTTGTAGTGAAAGAAGTCACTGTGGATGGGAACTTGCAACCTTTAACAAAATTCTATGATGAATATAATGAAGTAGATAAAAAGATTCTAGAAGAAGCCACAGTGGAGTTTTTGAACACTTATAATAAAGCATTTATTGAAATTATCTCTCTAATTCCCAAAAGCTTAGAGAAAAGGCTTGAAATGAGGAAGAACAATGCTCGAGCAAAAGATCTAGAAATTTAGGAACATATAGCAATTTAGCTATACCCTTCAATCACTTCGCAACAAATGAACATGATCTTCAAAGATTGCAAGGATGAGTTCCGGAGCAAAGCCAGAATGAATCAGCTAATGCTTGGTGAAACTAACAAAGTGGCAAGAGAGACTGAAGAGATCCTCCTAAATGCTTTTAAAAAATTCAACATTCCAATTATAGAGGACTTAGGTACTGACCCCTCGACCACAAGTGTTGCAGAAGAGTCTACTGAGAAAATGACGGAAGAGGTAATGGACTCTAGTGCAGAAAAAGATAAGGACTTGGAATCTTCTACTCTGGAAGAGGTGGCTCATGAACAAACAAATATCTCTCCTCCGGTTTCCCCTACTATCTCCAGATCTAAAGAAGAAGAAAGAATACAGGAGAAAGAAGCAGAGGTGAAGGAAAAAGAAGATGACAACACCAAGGTTGCAGAAGGAGAGAAGACTTCAACAGAGAAGACCACAACTGCTAGTGGTAAGAATGTAGAAGGAGAGAAAGCTCCAAGAGATAGCTCTAAGAATGCAGAAGAGAAGAAAAATCTGTCTTTGTCAAGAGACACTGCAAAAACTGTCCAAGAACTCTTGAACAAAGAAACAATGGAGATTGATGAACCGGAGCTTCTACAAGGACCATTTAATTTTGATTCTCTTTCTCCAGTACAGACAATGAAGATAGCTTCATTTGCTAATGCAAAGGCTAAAGAAAAACTCCTGAAGTCTCACATGGAAGACTGTAAGTTGATAGAAGCTGCTTCCGGAGTGTTAGAAAAGATTATGCCATCGTTTCTGAAGGATCCCATAGCCTCCTCATCTGGTAATCTCAAAACTCTAGTCAATAGTGTTAGCACACATTTTGATTCCCTAGAGAAGTCGGCAGAAGATAAGGTTCGGAAGGAATTTCTTACAAAAAGATTATCAGAGGTACAAGGGTTGATAATTAATGATAGGAGAAATATGAATATTGGGATAAAGAGCTTAGAAAATGCTCTTAAAGATGGCAGAGAAATATACAAATTTTGTTTATCATGGTCCAAAGCAACATTGGACATTGAGAAGAAAGTAAAAGAACAGGAGGACAAACTAAAAAATCTATCAGAATTTTGATCCTCTCTCCTCCATAATAAATCAAGAATTTCAGACTATTGCAGTCTTGAATGAAATCAAGAAGCTGGAGAAGGAAAAGAAAAATAGAATAAGCAGGTTGAGTGAGCTCAAAGGGATAATTGTCCCTAAGTTAGAGGCCATGCATGAGGCCATAAAAGAAGCTCAAATCACAGCCTAGACCAATGATCCAACAGATCTAAAAAGAGCATATGCGTTTGCATTCCTATTGAGTGGTCATATATCAATTTTAGACAGAATGAAGCAAAGTTGGGCTACAGAATTCATTCAATTGAAAACAACTTTTATAGACATACTTCAGTATATGTAAGTATTCCATATGTATATACTTATGCGGACAAGATTTTGAGAATTTTGGTATGCGGACCCTACCCTTTGCCATTGATGTCAAAGGGGGAGTGAGGAGCAGTGAAAAATGAGGAATCCAACTAAGGGGGAGTTCTGGAAAATGTATATAAAAACAGAGCATCAGCCAAGGGGGAGCATAGTGTAAACACTTAGCCATTTTTCACTAAGTGTTGCCATCAATGCCAAAGGGGGGGATTGTTGGCAAGAGACACTATATGGATTCATGATTGTTGTCATTAATGGCAACAAAGTTCATCCCACACATCCGCAGGACATGGTATGTCTCTACTGGAAGTCAGAGTGAAGAATGTTGTGGTCTGGTAAACAAGAACAGAGCATGTGGCGAGGTCTGACAGACAGGTCCGGATCTCTCAAAGGAAGTATCTTGGTGAAGTACGGATTTGGGGAAGTCAAGAGGACTACCTTGAGTGATAAATTCCAAGGATTTAGCCTCCGGTGATAGATGAGGAAAAAGATATGAATACTTGAGTATTGGTTTCCCAAGTGACAGTATGAACAGAGGAAGAACTGACTGGCAGAACATCAGACATTATTCTGGATGTGTTACTAATGATGGAAAAGGTTCTTAAGGCATAAGTTATGTTTGGCCGATGTGATTGATGACTTCTACAAGTATATGCTTGATCCGCATTACTTGATGTGCAAGGATTCAGCCGACAGATCAGAGTTTGTGAAAAGATTGACTATTCCGGATGCCGACTAGAAAGGTGATGAAATCACTTGTGCGGATATATATGCAAGATGGATTTAGTTGTGAGAGGTGTCGTGGTTGTTGGTGATGTGTGAATAAAAGTAGAAGAGCAGAGTGAAAGCAGTAAGGAAGGTCTGGTATGTGAAAGGAAAGCAACATAAAAGAAGAGGAAAGATGAAGTGCAGTAGATCAGTGTACTGAGCCTAACCAGAACTGAACTCCAGCATATGTAGATGCTCCCAATCAGTTCAAGTATTGTATAACACTCTTTTTGTAGATAGTGAGTCTCTTGTAGGTAGTATGCCTCTAGTGAGCAGTGTGCTCAGGCAGTGAGCCCTAATTGGCAAGTGCCATTTTGTATTTCCTTTCTTCTAACAAAGAATACAATCTTGGGTTAATCACCCCATGGTTTTTTCCCTTAACAGGGTTTCCACGTCAAAAATATTGTGTCATGTGTATTTCCATTTTATGGTTATGTTTGCTTATTTGAATTAATGCTGCATTGATTATAAAGAAAGTTAAGAAAGAAGAAATTAGTAGGATAACTGATTCACCCCCCTCTCTGTTATCAATATATTGGTGTAGAGTGAAAAAAGCAAGCAAAAGGTCAGGGGCTCGACCCCCACAAACCCTCCTTTTAACAATCAAACCACCACATGTGCCACATGTCACCCAATCATTGGGCCATATGGCATTACCTCATTCGTCCGTCAATGAAATGTGTGATACTGGATTGGTCTACATCTTCAGACCTGCCACATCATCTGTTGACTAAGATGTTGCCATCTGCCATGTGTCAAACTTTGGATCTGCCACGTCAACAATTGCCACTGTGTTTGCCATGTCAGTATGCTAACGTAATCATTGTACTATCTAGTCAGCATGGTCAAACCTCAAATTTAATGAGCCATATCTTGCTTGTACGAGCTCTGATCGAGGTGAAATGAGCGGCGTCAGAATAATGGCGATGAGCTCTTCGAGTTGGCATCATTTTTGCTTGGATTTGAGACAATCAAGTTTTCACCTTTTTGAATGCCTGATTCACCTGTTTGACCAAACTTTTGACTGCACATAACTTCTGCTTACAACTGCCCTTTGAGCTCATTCAAGTCAGCATGATGACATTATCATTGTACTGTCTAGTCAATGTGGTCAACCCTCAACTTTGACTTGCCATATCTTGCTTGTACGAGCTCCGATCAAGGCAAAACGAGTGGCGTCAGAATCTTAGCCACAAGCTCTTCGACTTGGCATCATTTTTGCTTGGATTTGAGACAATAAATTTTTCACATTTTTGAACGTATGATTATCATTCTTTAAATAGAAAGGAAGACCATTTATGTAGCAAAGAAAGCCACTTGGTATATTGGTGGAGAGTGAAAATAGAAAGGTTCGACCCCACAAACCAACCTTTTAACAATTAAACCGCCACAGTGCCACATGGCACCCAATCATTATGCACATGGAATTACCTCATTCGTTCGTCAGTGACACGTGTCACACTAGATTGGTCCACATCTTTAAACCTGCCACGTCATCTGCTGACTCATATGCCGCCATCTACCACATGTCAACCTCTGGACCTACCACGTCAATGACTGCCATTGTGTCTGCCATGTCAGCATGCTGATGTCATCATTATACTATTTTGTGGACATAGTCAAAACTCAATATTAACCGGCCATATCTTGCTCGTACAAGCTCCGATCGAGGCAAAATGAGTGGCGTTGAAATCGTGGTGATGAGCGCTTCGACTTGGCATCATTTTTGCTTGTATTTAAGATAATCAATTTTTCACCTTTTTGAATGCCTGATTCATTTGTTTGACTGAACCTTTGACTACACATAACACCTGCATACGAACTCCTTTTGAGCCCATCCAAGTTGCGTCAGGATCGTGTCAATGACCTCTTGCTAATGATGTTGATTCCGCTAATGATGTTGATTGTAGCAAAGAAAGCCGCTTGGTATATTGGTGGAGAGTGAAAATAGCAAGTAGGAGGTCAAGGGTTCGACCCCCACAAACCAACCTTTTAACAATCAATTCACCACATATGCCACGTGGCACCCAATCATTGGGCCACATGGCATTACCTCATTCTTCCGTCAGTGACACGTGTCATGCTGGATTGGTCCACATCTTCAGACCTACCATGTCATCTGTTGACTCAGATGATGCCATATGCCACGTGTCAAACTCTGGACCTGCCACGTCAACAACTGCCACTGTGTCTGCCATGTCAGCATGTTGACGTCATCATTGTACTGTCTAGTCAGTATTGTCAACCCTCAAATTTGACCGGCCATATCTTGCTTGTATGAGCTCCGATCAAGGCGAAACGAGTGGCGTCAAAATCTTGACAACGAGTTCTTCGACTTGGCATCATTTTTGGTTGGATTTCAAACAATCAATTTTTCACCTTTTTTAATACCTGATTTGCCTATTTGACTGAACATTTGACTGCACATAACTTCTGCATACGAACTCCTTTTGAGTCCATTCAAGTTGCATCAAGATCGTGTCATCGACCTCTTTCCAATGATTCTGATTCCATCAGTTTCAAAGAATGCAAAATTTTTAGTTCTTCTGTATCCACCTGAATCATTCCTCCCCACTGGGGTTCAAGGCACCTGACCCCCTTTTATAGGGATTCGTTTATATTATCATTCATTAAATAGAAATGAGGCCCGTATATGTAGCAAAGAAAGCCGCTTGGTATATAAGTGGATAGTGAATAAAGCAAGCAGGAGGTGAGGGGTTCAACCCCCACAAACCAACCTTTTAACTATCAAACCGCCACATGTGCCATGTGGCACCCAATCATTGGGCCACGTGGCATTACCTCATTCCTCTGTCAGTAACACGTGTCACATTGGATTGGTCAACATATTCAGACCTGCCACGTCATCTGTTGACTCAGATGCCGCCATCTGCCATGTGTCAACCTCTGGACCTGCCACGTCAACAACTGCCACTGTGTTTGCCATGTCAATGTGCTGACATCATCATTGTATTGACGAGTTCTGATCTAGACGAAACAAGTGGCGTCAGAATCGTGGTGACGAGCTCTTCAACTTGGCATCATTTTTGCTTAGATTTGAGACAATCAATTTTTCACCTTTTTGAACGTCTGATTCGACTATTTGACCAATCCTTTGACTGCACATAACTTTTGCATACGAACTCCTTTTGAGCCCGTTCAAGTTGCTTAAGGATTGTGTCAGCGACCTCTTTCCAATGATGCTGATTCTATTAGTTTCTAAGACTACAAATTTTTTAGTTCTTCTATATCCACCTGGATCATTCCTCCCCATTGGGGATTCAAACCACCTGACCCCCTTTTATAGGGATTCGATTCTATTATTATTCATTAAATAGAAAGGAGGCCCATATATGTAGCAAAGAAAGCCGCTTGGTATATAAGTGGAGAGTGAAAAAAACAAGCAGGAGGCTAGGGGTTTGACCCCCACAAACCAACCTTTTAACTATCAACCGCTGCATGTGCCACGTGGCCCCCAATCATTGGGCCACATGGCATTATCTCATTCGTCTGTCAGTGACACGTGTCATCCTAGATTGGTCAACATCTTCAGACCTACCACGTCATCTATTGACTTAGATGTCATCATCTGCCACATGTCAATCTCTGGATCTGCCACATCAACAATTGCCACTATGTCTGCCATGTCAGCATACTGACGCCGTCATTGTACTATCTAGTTGGCATGGTCAACCCTCAACTTTGACCAGCCATATCTTGCTCGTACAAGCTATGATCGAGGTGAAATGAGCAGTGTCAGAATCATGGCAACAAGCTCTTTGACTTTACATCATGTTTGCTTGGATTTGAGACAATCAATTTTTAACCTTTATGAATGCCTGATTCCCCTATTTGACTGAAACTTTGACTGCACATAACTTTTGCATACGAACTCCTTTTGAGTCTGTTCAAGTTGCATTAGGATCATGTCAGCGACCTCTTTCCAATGATGCTGATTCCGTCAGGTTTTGAGACTACAAGGTTTTTAGGTCTTCTGAATCCACCTAGATCATTCCTCCTCACTTGGGGTTCAAACCACCAGACCCCCTTTAATAAAGATTTGTTTCTATTATAATTCTTTAAATAGAAAGCAGGCCCGTATATGTAGCAATGAAAGTAGTGAAAATATGAAGCAGGAGGTCAGGGGTTCCACCTTCACAAACCAACCTTTTAACAAGCAAATTGCCACATGTGCCACGTGGCACCCAATCATTGGGCCATGTGGCATCCACTCATTCGTCTGTCAGTGACATGTGTCACGCTGGATTGGTCCACATCCTCAGACCTACCATGTCATCTATTGAGTTAGATGCCATCATCAACCACGTGTCAACATCTAGACCAGCCACGCCAACCACTGCCACTATGTCTACCATGTCAGCATGATGATGTCATCATTGTACTGTCTAGTCAGCATGGTCAACCCTCAACTTTCACTGGCCATATCTTGCTAGTATGAGCTCCGATCAAGGCGAAATGAGCAGCATCAGAATTGTGTCGACGAGCTCTTCGACTTGGCATCATTTTTGCTTAGATTTGAGACAATAATTTTTTCACCTTTTTGAACACATGATTCACCTGTTTGATCGAACCTTTGACTACACATAACTTCTGCATACAAACTCCTTTTGAGCCTGTTCAAGTTGTGTCAGGTGCCAACGACCTCTTTCCAATGACGCTGATTCCATCAGGTTCTGAAAGGATTCATTTCTATTATCATTCTTTAAATAGAAAGGAAGCTCGTATATGTAGCAAAGAAAGCTGCTTGGTATATTGGTGGAGAGTGAAAATAGCAAGGTTCGACCCCACAAGCCAACCTTTTAACAATCAAACCCCCATATGTGCCATATGGTACCCAATCATTAGGCTGCATGGCCTTACCTCATTCGTCTGTCAGTGACACATGTCACACTGGATTGGTCCACATCTTTAGACCTGCCACATCATCTACTAACTCAGATACTGCCATCTACCACTTGTCAACCTCTGGACCTACCACTTCAAAAATTGCCACTGTGTCTGCTATGTCAGTATGCTGATGCCATCATTGTATTGTCTAGTCGACATGGCTAACCCTCAACTTTGACCTACTATATCTTGCTCGTACAAGCTCTGATTGAGGCAAAAGGAGCGGCGTCGAAATCGTGGCGACGAGCTCTTTGACTTGGCATCATTTTTTCTTAGATTTGAGACAATCAATTTTTAACCTTTTTGAATGCCTAATTCACCTATTTGACCGAACCTTTGACTACACATAACTTCTGCATACGAACTCGTTTTGAGCCAGTTCAAGTTGCTTCAGGATCGTGTCAGCAACCTCTTTCCAATGATATTGATTCTGTGAAGTTCTGCGACTGTAAAGTTTTTAGTTCTTCTATATCCATCTAGATCATTATTCCCCATTAGGGGTTCAAACCACCCGACCCCATTTTATAGGGATTCGTTTCTATTATCATTCTTTAAATAGAAAGGAGGCTCGTCTATGTAGCAAAGAAAGCTGCTTGATATATTGGTGAAGAGTGAAAATAGCAAGCAGGCGGTCAAGGGTTCGACCTCCAAAAACCAACCTTTTAACAATCAATGTATCATTTCTCAGTGTTGTTAATAATAATGGTCATTCTGTGCATTTGAGGATTCGATATCAATATCAAATGTTTGTTTGTCTATTGCAGCTTAGATTTGGTATCAGAGCTTTAGGTGACGATATTATTGCTGTCTGTCATCGTTGTTGTCTAACGATAACTCCTCAATAATCTCTTTTGCTTATCTGTAAAGCTCTCTGTATCTGCTCCCTGTATTGACTCAGGCCATCACAGTGTGTTGTAAGTCCCAGAGGTAAGACCCGTGTGAAGCCGTGTGGAAGGCATTGAAGGGCAGTTTAGGTAGTTATCTGGTCCTTTAGAGCGCAGGTTCGAGCACAGATTCGAGCGCAGATGGATTCTCATTCTCAATCCACTTCTCAGTCGGCAGGCAACATCGATCTAACAGCAGATCGAAACCAAGAGGTTAGGTTTACCAACTTCTTCGCGAATAATGAAAGTATGTTTACTACAGGAGAAAGTTCTAGTAATATTTTAGATGAATTATCTGTCGTAGGTGCAGAGCCTAAGAAACCCTTTAAGGTTCCCAGGATTCCCGCACATGAAATTTATAAAGATATTCCTAAAGGTTTAATAGATATGTTGAATAATAAGAATGTAGGTTTAAAAGAGTGGTTTGGATACAAGTCATCTCAGAACTGTCATGTAGCCGAATTGCAACATGTAGTAAAAGGGGGAAATCAGGGAAAGCTGAATATTTTCTCTCATGAGTTAATTAAGAAATTTAGGAAGAAGGCCTATGAAAACAAGAACAATCCCCAGTTCATGCATCTCTCATACGTTAGGATTGGTGTCTGTGGTCACTACAGAAAAGGTTTGCCAATCATAGTTTTAATGATGCTAAAAGATGCTAGGTTCTTAAAACTGTCTCATTCTCTGTTAGGAGCCGGATGTGATTCAATGGCAAAAGGTCCTATCTTCGTAGACTGTTTGTTAGACTTTCCTGTAAGCCTGAAAGATGAAAACTTAAGGGATGTTTTAGAGTATAAGTTCAATACCATGAATCTGTTCATGAAAAGGGATTCTGTTGATCACTCCCTAGTTTTCCTGGTACACTACTGTCTGTATAATAAGGTTATGCCTTTAATGATCAATCCTAAAAGATCTCAGGGCTTAGAAGGCCTGTCCACAATCTAGACCTCGTCCAATGATAGTACCCAGCTTACAGCGCCTCAGATAGTCAGGCATAAAGATATAAAGATGCCAGAAGAATGGGTTATGGAACTTTGGGATTCAGAAAATCAAGAAGCAGAATATGAAACAAGAAATAGATTGAGAGGTATCTCAATTGAAGAGTTGGATGATCAAGCTGTGATCAAATTTGGAAGTGTCCAAGGGTCTCGCCCTTCAAGTAGTCAAAGCAGTAGTAGCAGAATGACTACTCCATCTTTGAGTAGAGAACCTTCCTTTAACCAGCCTGATCTGCACCCAGCTGTTAACCCGTCTGTTCTGCCAAGGTCTCAGTCAATTCGCCTTCAACCCCAAAAGGGTTTTGAAAGTTTGTTTAAAATTCCCTCTGTCAGTAAACCAAAAGAACAGTCTCTAGTCACATGTAATCATCAAAGATTTTCTAAACTTGAAAATGGTTTATATAAGTGTGAAGATTGTTCATGTGTGTTCCCTCCAAAATCTGGTAAAGTCAGAATGCTTTCTTCAGTATCGTTTGCCCTTCCTGAACAAAGTATAGAAGTAGAAGAAACCAGATTGATAGATACACCAGGTGGAACCTGTACAGTCCCAGGAAGGATCCCTCCTTTCCGAGACTTTATGATCATTGACACAAATGGTAATTATAAAGTAAATTGTTGGCCAGTCCATGTTTTCCCTATAGGTGGTAACGCCCCTAGCCAAAGCAACCTGTTAAATTGGACAAACCTCTGTCTTAGAAAATCCCTGCTCTTAGCAGAAGACAGAAAGAAATGGGTAGAAATAGAAGCCATCAGATCTCAGAAAGCACATCTCAGTCATCAGGAGAATTTCCATACAGTAATTCAATTATTAGAAAAATTGGAAAAAAGGCTTACTGACGAGTGGGCGGCCACTGTCAGAAAAGAACTGTTAGAATTAAAAGCCAGTTATGATGAATTCAAACATAGGTGTGAAATATGGAAATTGGAACATGATGCTGCTTTTGAAAGACAGCGAGATCACTCTTTGAAGTATAAAAATGAATTAAAAACAGACATGGATGTGTTAGGATCTCAGCTGAGTAATGTTGATCTCCATACCAAGCATAATGGACAGCGCATCTCAGAGATGCATGATGAGTTCAACTCCATCCGTCAGTCTAGTATAGAAATCAGAGATCTGGTCCAAACTGAGTCTGCTAATGTTCAGACTATAATTCGTAATGAGTCTGTGCTAGTTCAGTCTGCAGCCCAGTCAGCCCGACAGGTTGTCAAGATTAAGAATTTTCCTGGAAGTTCAAAAGGATACCTGAAAGCTCAATATGAAGGTCCTAGTCTCTCTCCTAAGCCTTCATTGGTAGAAGAATCCAAAGTTTATAATCCTCAAATAGGTAAATATGAGGATACTCCGCCATCTCATGGTACAGTCCAAATGGCTCGCGGAAATGGCAGCTCTCCAAAGGAGACTGACCCTTTCAAAAACATCCAGACTTATAAAGCTGATACCCCACCATTGGTGAACTTTGATAAGCTCGAAGTATTGGAAAATACTCGAGGAATCGATGCAATGCGGTCATGGATAACTAACTACATGTCCACCAATCCAGATGCTGATGAAAAGGAAGTTATCAAGCAAGCTCTCAATGCTATGACCGGAACAGCCAAGCATGTTTGGGAACGTCTGGAAGATGACTATAAAGAAAGACTTTTGGATAGCGGAACAGATCAGGTATGTGCCCAGCTCCTCAGATTGTTTGTTGGGAAAAGAGATGTTATGGAGAAATTAGAATATCAGAAATTCATAAAGAACAAATGTAAGGATCTCCGTAACTTCAAAAAATACTGTAAGCAACAGTATGAGCATTTCTATCTATCTGGACATGAGCACCAGCATGATCTCATGTATACAACTTTTCTTAAAAGTTTTGGTCCTACCATAGGAGAGTTTTATCATAAAAAGGTTCTTGAAAATATGGTAGCCGAGGGGATAGAAATGAAGGAAGTAACTTTTCCACAATTGGTCCAATTTTTAGAACAAATAAATTCTGACATCTGTGATGAAGCTAAAGCTGAAAAGGAGATAAAGAAAGTTCAGCCAATACTTTCGACCACCATCTGTTCAAGGATAAATAATGAAGAAGCAGATGCTTGTGAAGGATGCTTCAAAGAAAAGTCTCACAAAAAGTCCCGAGAAAAATTCAAAGGATTAGATATCCGGGACAAGAAATTCAAAAAGAAGAAAAAGAAAGGATTCTTCCGGAAAAAGGATAAACAAAAGAAAGGTAGTAAGTGGAAGCCAACTTGCTACATCTGTAAAGGAGACCACTTTGCAAATAAGTGTCTGGAAAGAAAAAAGAAAAAGGGTCGAGGTAAGATGCGAGCTCTGAAAGCCCATGGTATAGACGAAGGTTACGTCTATATAAATGGTTATCCCTTTGACTCTGAAGATATTGTAATCTCTTCTAGTTCTGAGTATTCCTCCTCAGACGAAGATTATATCTCAGCAGAAGAAGAAGTATCTGCAAAGATGAATCAGATGCATGTATCTCAATCTGATCATTCTAAAGATTCAACAGAAAGCTCAGATGAAAGCAGTGGCAGTGAAGTCTCATTCTACTGTCGCATGATGAGAGGTAATAGCAAGAATGAGCTAGATCGCCTAGTTGATCAAATTGTGCAGATAGAGGCCCGGTTACAAGAAATGAACATGGGTCCTGAAACTTGGAAAAAGCTGAAAGCACAATTGGAGCAGCTTAAAGCCAGAAAGCTGTATCTTCTGCAACAAAGAGATTCTGCTAGAGACTCTGCAACCAGTAGACTTCAGTCGCAATCCTCCGGATCCCGCTTGCACGAGTCACATAGATATCGACCATCTCCATGGTATCCAAATCCCAAATCAACTTCAACAGATTCTGCCATTGTCAGCAGTCAGCGAAGTTTCGCATCAACCGTTCCTCTACCAGAACGAGTACTGCTAGAAGCTCCAGCTCCAGGAAGCATGGCTCGCCGTCTCTGGCGAAGACAAAGAAAAGATTTTCTTCTCAAGGTAATTTCTCAAGCCCAAGCCGAAGTTTTACAACTTGAAGAAGAAGAAAATGCTTGCTTAAATGAAGAAGTAGAATCGTCCCTTGAGTTGGATAGATTTGTAAATAGGTTTAATCTTGCTGGTTCAGTACAAATGTCTGCCTCTGCCTCTCCTAGAGAAAACCAGCTGTTTTGTGAAGAAAAACCATACAGCCCTTTTGTGAGTAGGACTCTTGAAGAAATACAGTCTTCTCCTAGTTCTCCAAGCCCTATGCCTAGATTAATTGATCCAAAGAAGGAAATACTGGATGAATCTGATCCTCTTAGGTATCTAAGTGAGGAAGCTTTTGAAGGATCACCAGTCAGAGAAGTAGAGTCCCGTAGGCAGCTCAATATGGTAAAAAGTTATTGTCGCAGTGCAAAAATAACTTCTATTTGCCCAGCTGTAGTTTTAACAATCCATTTTAGAGGAATTCAGGGTTATCCTCTAGCTTTTTTAATTGATACAGGTGCTGATTTAAATCTTGCAAGAAGAAATGCATTCCCTGAAGATACTTGGAAAGAAGGTAAGACCAAGATTACATTTGCCAACCAAGCCACTGAAGGAAGTACATCCTTCTGTATCGCCCCAGTGCGTTTAGGTTTTGAAGATCACCCGACTAATGTTTTATTTGTCCAATATGAAGTCGAAGATTATGATGGTGTTCTTGGTAGCAATGCCATTAGGGAATGGGAGCCTTTTATCATAAATAAGGATTTCTTGACATTTCAAAATCTGTATCAGTTGCCTCGCATATATCAGTCTCTTTCTTTTTCCACCATAACTCCTAAGGAGAATGCCAAAAGAAAGAAGCCCGTCAGTCAAGCCTATCTTGCCAAACAGTTTCAAGACAGTGAAGATTATATTGCTGAACTCCGAAAGGAATTCAAAGACTCTGTCATGACCAAAGACTTGTCTAAACATCAGCGTAGCCTTACCTGTGATCTTGTGTTAAAGAAAGACCCTGAAGGAAATGAACTCCTTCCTAAAGCCAAGGCTAACTACTTTTTGATGTCTGTAGAAGAAACTGTCATATCTCAAAAAGAAATTGAGTCTCTCCTAGAACAAGACCTGATTCAAGTTTCTGATTCACCATTTTCTTGTCATGCAATGTATGTACCAAAGGTCGATGAAAATGGAGTGGAATTACCAGAAAAACGTCTTGTTGTCAACTATAAGCCCTTAAATGAATGCCTGGTTGATCATCGTCATCCCCTTCCTAGCAAAGACCATATTTGGCAGTCAATCCAAGGAAGTCATGTGTATTCAAAATTTGATTTAACAAAAGGATATTGGCAGGTTAAATTGAAATCCAAGGATTATTTTAAAACTGCTTTTTCAGTTCCTCAAGGTCTGTACGAATGGAAAGTTCTTCCCTTTGGCATCAAAACTGCACCCTCAATTTTTCAGCAAAAAATGGATGCCTTGTTTCGTCCTTATGCCAAATTCATCCAGCCTTACATAGATGATATCCTTGTCTTTAGTCCTGAGATGAAGTCCCATATTGAACATCTCCGCCAATTCCTGTCCATCTGCCAACACCATGGATTAGCCGTTAATCCTTCAAAGTCTGTCTTTGCTCAACCATCCATCACTTTCATCGGTATCAAGCTTCTTCCGGGGGGGAGAATGGAGGCACAACCTCATATTCTTTGCAAAATTGAGCATCTTCCTATTACCAATGTCAAGGAATTACAGCGATTCCTAGGTCTGGTCAATTATATTGCTGGTTTCTATCACAAGTTAGCTGAAGACAGGTTGGACCTGAACAAGTTGCTAAGCTCGAAACCACCACCATGGACAAAGTATCATGACCAGTTAATTTAGAATATTAAACAGAAGTGTTCTCAATTGCCACCTTTGAAGTTACCAGGACCAGGTTTTAAGATTGTAGAAACTGATGCCAGTGAGTTTGCATGGTCTGGTATTTTGCGAGAACAGAAAACTCCTGAATATAATCCCAAAGACAAAGGAGAAATTGTCAGAACAGTCTCAGGAGCTTTCCATAATTCTGAATTAAATTATCATAGCACTCATAAGGAAATCCTCGCAGTAGTTAATACTTTTCAAGCATTCCAAATGTTTATTGCTGACAAAAGGTTTTTGTTGAAAAGTGATCTTCAGCATCTCAGAGGATTTTTCAAAAAGGAATCGAAGCATAAGGTAACAAGAGGACGTCTGCTTAGATGGGCACAACTTCTTAGCACCTATGATTTTAATTTTGTTCATTTGCCTGGTGTTAGTAATATATTTGCAGACTTTGAGTCTAGAGAAGGCTTTAACATAAAACTTGATCCCGTTGAAGAGCCTGTTCCAGCTCAGAAAGGTGTCATTAAACAACTGCATGGTAAAGTTCGGGTTATCCGAGTCTGAGAACAAAGATGGACAGAACCTTGTTGTGAACAATGGAGTTGTAATCCATTTCCTCATAGGGAACTTCATAATCATCAGATGGCTGCTGATTTTCTGTTTGATCATTTTCAGATGCTTGTTTCAAAGCAGCAGCTAACAACTCCTGGTTTATGGACTGAAACCCCTTTCTTTCAGTTCTCTGCAGAAGCTGAACCGATTGATCCAGAAGTGGGTCATGTTCTTCAAAACTGGTGTGGAGACTTCGTGCTCCCTGTTTGTTTTCTAAATCCGGTTATTGGAAATCCTTTCCAATGGTTACACAATGAGTTTGGTGTCTCATTAATTAGAAGGATGTTTTCTGGTCCTTATCCTCAAGCGGATGAACTGCAGTTCAATGGCACCACGGCTTACACCGGATGTATTTTCAAGCTCCAGTTTGGTTCAGATACAGAAAATGCCATCAGTAGACATCTATGCCAGATGTATGGTCCCGGAGGCGTCGATTCAGTGTTTGGTCATTGGACTATTGGGAATCGCCTTCGTCATTTTGTTCGTCATCAGACACCTGTCTGGCTTCATGTAAAAACCTATCGAGTAAGTTGAGGAACTCCTTACTCTTCAAATCAGTTGCTAGCTGGACCTCACAAAGTGAAAGTAATGAGTATCATATGGCGAGAAGAAGACCGCTTGTCTGGTTGTATTCCACACGCGTCTTCCCAGACATGTGTGAACTGTTATGACTTCTCCCAAGATGATAGAAGGGTCCCTTCATACGACTCCCAAGGCTACTATCGTGCGCCAGATTGCATGCATCCAGAAGGTGAATTATGTGAAGGATGTCTAGGGTACTGTCCGATGGAATCTAGTACCTCCACTCACAGCACAGGCTCTTAAGTGGCTATTGAGTGGGCTTGTCACTCAACGAGGGAATCTTTCACCTCGTAAGGAAAAGAAAGACATGGACCCTACCATGTGCTAAAGGGGTGAACACGTCGCCTTAGTGCGTGTACAAGTTATTCCTCTTGTTTGTAAAAGGAATCCCCTTCCGTATGTCGGTTGCCGACCTTATCTTGTTCACGGGTATTTGGGTCCCGCCAGAGGAATCTTTCTCACATGGGATGCCCTTCGGATAAGGTGTCGCTTTAGTGTGTGTGTCGTCTCTTCATTGATGGACTCCAACGGATTATGTGATCGGGGTAAAAAGATCAGCCCTCGCTTCCCTATATAAGGGCCCAGGGCCGCCTGCATTTCACAAGGCAATTCGGATGCAGTCTAAGTCTGAAGAGTTTTTGAGAAGTCTTAAGTTTTTCAAGTGTGCTCTAGTTTGATAAGTTCTTTAGTCTTCTGAAAATGCTAGTCCAGCATTTTAGTAAAGTCTTATAGTGTGAATGCCAGTCCTGCATTGAAGTGTTGTAAAAGCTTGCCTATAAGCTTAAGTCAGTTGGTAACTATGAAAGCGAGCATTGTAAAAGATGAACATCAATGTATCATTTCTCAGTGTTGTTAATAATAATGGTCATTCTGTGCATTTGAGGATTCGATATCAATATCAAATGTTTGTTTGTGGCACCCAATCATTAGGCCACATGGCATTAATGACCTCATTCATCTGTCAGTGACACGTGTCACATTGGATTGATCCACATCTTCAAACCTGCCACGTCATCTGTTGACTCAAATGACGCCATCTGCCACATGTCAAACTCTAGATCTTCCATGTCAAGAACTACCATTGTGTTTGCCATGTCAGCATGCTGATGTCATCATTGTACTATCTAGTCGGCATGGTCAACCCTCAACTTTGACCAGCCTTATCTTGCTTGTACAAGCTCTTATCGAGGCGAAACGAGCGACATCAGAATCATGGCGACGAGCTCTTCGACTTGGTATCATTTTTAGTTGGATTTGAGACAATCAATTTTTCACCTTTTCAAAGGCCTGATTCGCTTGTTTGACTGAACCTTTGACTGCACATAACTTCTGCATACAAACTCCTTTTGAGCTCGTTCAAGTTGCATTAGGATCGTGTCAGCGACCTCTTTCTAATGATATTGATTTCATCAAGATCTGAGACTGTAAAATTTTTAAGTCTTCTAGATCCACCTAGATTATTCATCCCCACTAGGGGTTCAAACCACCCGACCCCCTTTTATAGGATTTTTCTTTTATTATCATTCTTTAAATAGAAAGGAGGCCCGTATATATAGCAATGAGAGCAGCATGGTATATTGGTGGAGAGTGAAAATAGGAAGCAGGAGGTCAGGGGTTTGACCCCCACAAACCAACCTTTTAACAAGCAAATCGCCACATGTGCCATGTGGCATCCAATCATTAGGCCATGTGGCATTCGCTCATTCGTTTGTCAGTGATACGTGTCATGCTAGATTGGTCCACATCCTCAGACCTATCATGTCATCTGTTGAGTCAGATGCCGCCATCTGCCACATGTCAACATCTGGACCTACCACGCCAACAACTACCACTGTGTCTGCCATGTCAGCATGATGACGTCATCATTGTACTGTCTAGTCAGCATGGTCAACGCTCAACTTTGACTGGCCATAGTTTGCTCGTACGAGCTCCGATGAAGGCGAAACGAGTGGCGTCAGAATCATGGAGACGAGTTCTTCGACTTGGCATCATTTTTGTTTGGATTTGAGATAATAAAATTTTAACCTTTTTGAATGCATGATTCGCCTTTTTGACCGAACTCTTGATTGCACATAACTTCTCCATACGAACTCCTTTTGAGCATGTTCAAGTTGTATCAGAATTGTGTCAGCGACCTCTTTCCAATGACGCTGGTTCCATCAGGTTCTAAGACTGCAAAATTTTTACGTCTTCTGGATGCATTTAGATCATTCCTTCCCACTAGGGTTTCAAACCACTCGACCCTTTTATAGGGATTCATTTCTATTATCATTCTATAAATAGAAAGGAAGCTCGTATATGTAGCAAATAAAGCCGCTTGGTATATTGGTGGAGAGTGAAAATAGCAAGGTTCGACCCTACAAACCAACATTTTAAAAATCTAACCGCCACATGTGCCACATGGCACCCAATCATTAGACCACATGGCATTACCTCAATCGTCCATTAGTGACATGTGTCACACTGGATCGGTCCACATCTTCAGACCTGCCATGTCATCTGCTGACTCAGATTTCATCATCTACCACATGTCAACCTCTGGACCTACCACGTCAACAACTACCACTATGTCTGCCATGTCAGCATGATGATGTCATCATTGTATTGTCTAGTCGACATGGTCAACCCCCAACTTTAACCGGCCATATCTTGCTCATATGAGCTCCGATCAAGGTGAAACGAGCAGCGATGAAATCGTGGTGACGAACTTGTTGACATGGCATCATTTTTTAAAGATTTGAGACAATCAATTTTTAACCTTTTTGAAAGTCTAATTCACTGTTTGACCGAACCTTTGACTACACATAACGTCTGCATACGAACTCCTTTTGAGTGCATTCAAGTTGCATCAGGATAGTGTCAGCGACCTCTTTCCAATGATGTTGATTCTGTCAGGTTCTGAGACTGCAAAATTTTTAGTTCTCCTGTATCCATCTGGATCATTATTCCCCACTGGGGGGTTCAAACCACCCGACCCCTTTTTATAGGGATTCGTTTCTATTATCATTCTTTATATAGAAAGGAGGCCCATATATGCAGCAAAGAAATCTGCTTGGTATATTGGTGGAGAGTGAAAATAGCAAGCAGGAGGCCAGGGGTTTGACCCCCACAAACTAACCATTTAACAATCAAACCGCCACATCTGCCACATGGCACCCAATCATTGGGCCACGTGGCATTACCTCATTAGTCCGTTAGTGACACGTGTAACATTGGATTGGTCCACATCTTCAGACCTACCACGTCATCTGCTAACTCAGATGCCGCCATCTACCATGTGTCAAACTCTGGATCTGCCACATCAAGAACTGCCACTATGTCTGCCATGTCAATATGCTAACGTCATCATTGTACTATCTAGTCGGCATGGTCAACCATCAACTTTGACCAGCCATATCTTGCTCGTACAGGCTCTAATCGAGGCGAAACGAGTGGGGTCAGAATCGTGGCGACGATCTCTTCGACTTGGCATCATTTTTGCTTGGATTTGAGACAACCAATTTTTCACCTTTTCAAATGTCTGATCCACCCATTTGACCAAACCTTTGACTGCACATTACTTCTGCATATGAACTCCTTTTAAGGCAGTTCAAGTTGCGTTAGGATCGTGTCAGCAACCTCTTTCTAATGATGTCAATTCCTTCAGGTTCTGAGACTACAATATTTTTGGGACTTCTGGATCCACCTAGATCATTCCTCCCAATTGGGGATTCAAACCACCCGATCCCCTTTTATAGGGATTTATTTCTATTATCATTCTTTAAATAGAAAGGAGGCCCATATATGTAGCAATGAGAGCGGCTTGGTATATTGGTGGAGAGTGAAAATAGGAATCAGGAGGTCAGGGGTTCAACCCCCACAAACCAACCTTTTAACAAGCAAATCGCCACATATGCCGCGTGGCACCCAATCATTGGGCCATGTGGCATTCGCTCATTCATCCATCAGTGACATGTGTCACGCTGGATTGGTCCACATATTCAGACCTGCCACATCATCTGTTGGCTCAAATGACGCCATCTACCACGTGTCAACATCTGGACCTGCCACGCCAACAACTGCCACTGTGTCTGCCATTTCAGCATGATGACATCATCATTGTACTATCTAGTCAGCATGGTCAACCCACAACTTTGACTGGCCATATCTTGCTCGTACGAGCTCTGATCAAGGCAAAACGAGCGGCGTTGGAATTATGGCGATGAGGTCTTCGACTTGGCATCATTTTTTCTTGGATTTGAGACAATAAAGTTTTCACCTTTTTGAATGCATGATTCTCCTATTTGACCAAACCTTTGACTGTACATAACTTCTGCATACGAATGCCTTTTGAGCCCATTCAAGTTGCGTTAGGACGTGCCAGCGACCTCTTTCGAATGACCCTGATTTCGCAGGTTTTGATTCCACTGGGGTTTCAATCCAGCTGACCCCCTTTTATGGGATTCATTTCTATTATCATTCTTGAAATAGAAAGGAAGCCCGTATATGTAGCAAAGAAAGTCGCTTGGTATATTGGTGGAGAGTGAAAATTGCAAGATTCGACCCCCAAACCAACATTTTAACAATCAAAATGTCACATGTGCCACATGGCACCCAATCATTAGGCCACATGGCATTACCTCAATCATCAATCAATGACACGTGTCACACTCAATTGGTCCACATTTTCAGACCTTCCACGTCATCTGCTGGCTGAGATGCTGCGATCTACCACGTGTCAAACTCTGGACCTACCACATCAACAACTACCACTGTGGCTGCCATGTTAGCATGTTGATGTCATCATTGTACCCATCTAGTCGACATGGTCCACCCTCAACTTTGACCGGCCATATCTTTCTCGTACGAGCTCCGATTGAGGTGAAACGAGCGACGTCGAAATCGTGGCGATGAGATTTTTGACTTGGCATCATTATTGCTTAGATTTGAGACAATCAATTATTCACCTTTTTGAATGCTTGATTCGCCTATTTGACTGAACCTTTGATTACACATATCATTTGCATACGAACTCCTTTTGAGACCATTCAGGTTGCGTCAGGATTGTGTCAGCAACCTCTTTCCGATGATGCTGATTCAGTTAGGTTCTGAGACAACAAAATTTTTAGTTCTTCTGGATCCATCTAAATTATTATTCCCCACTGGGGGATTCAAACCACCTGACCCCCCTTTTATAAGGATTCGTTTCAATTGTCATTATTTAAATAGAAAGGAGGCCCATATATGTAGCAAAGAAAGCCATTTGGTATATTGGTGGAGAGTGAAAATAGCAAGCAGGAGGTTAGGGGTTCGACCCTCACAAACCAACCTTTTAACAATTAAACTGCCACATGTGCCACGTGGCACCCAATCATTGGGCCAAGTGGCATTACCTCATTCGTCCGTCAGTGACATGTGTCATGTTGGATTGGTCCACATCATCATATCTGCGAGGTCATTTGCTGACTCAGATGTCGCCATCTGCCACGTGTCAAATTCTGGATCTGCCACGTCACCAACTGCCGCTGTGTCTGCCATGTCAGCATGCTGACATCATCATTGTATTATCTAGTCGACATGGTCAACCCTCAACTTTAACTAGTCATATCTTGGTCGTACGAGCTCTTATCGAGGCAAAATGAGCGGCGACAGAATCATGGCTACGAGCTCTTCGACTTGGCATAATTTTTTCTTAGATTTGAGATAATCAATTTTTCACCTTTTCAAATGCCTGATTCACCTGTTTGACCAAACCTTTCACTACACAAAACTTCTGTATACGAACTCCTTTTGAGCCCATTCAAGTTTCGTTAGGATCATATCAGCGACCTCTTTCCAATGATGATTTTGTCAAGTTCTGAAGCCGCAAGATTTTTAGGTCTTCTAGATCCACCTAGATCATTCCTCCCCACTAGGGGTTCAAACCACCCGACACCCTTTTATAGGGATTTGTTTCTATTATTATTCTTTAAACAGAAAGGAGGCCCGTATATGTAGTAATGAGAGTTGCTTGGTATATTGGTGGAGAGTGAAAATAGGAAGCAGGAGGTCAGGGGTTCGACCCCCACAAACCGACCTTTTAACAAGCAAATTGCCACATGTTCCACGTGAAACCCAATTATTGGGCCATGCATTATTTGGTCATTCATCCGTTAGTGACATGTGTCATGTTGGATTGGACCACATCATCAGACCTGCCACATCATCTTTTGAGTCAAATGCCGCCATCTACCACGTATCAACATCTGGACCTACCACGCCAACAATTGCCACTATGTCTACCATGTCAGCATGATGACATCACCATTGTACAGTTTAGTCAGCATGGTCAACCCTCAACTTTGACTTGCCATATCTTGCTCGTACGAGCTCCGATCAATGCGAAAGGAGCAGCATCAGAATCGTGGCGACGAGCTCTTTGACTTGGTATCATTTTCGTTTGTATTTGAGACAACACATTTTTCACCTTTTTGAATGCATGATTCACCTATTTAATGAAACCTTTGACCGCACATAACTTCTGCATATGAACTCCTTTTCAGTCCGTTCAA
This sequence comes from Cunninghamia lanceolata, assembly GCA_027924645.1. Taxonomy (NCBI): domain Eukaryota; kingdom Viridiplantae; phylum Streptophyta; class Pinopsida; order Cupressales; family Cupressaceae; genus Cunninghamia; species Cunninghamia lanceolata. The sequence goes on along the minus strand of BSBN01000918.1, from coordinate 1,987,859 downwards.
GTTGCGTTAGGATCGTGCCAACGACCTCTTTCCAATGACGCTGATTCTGTTAGGCTCTGAGGCTGCAAAATTTTTAGGTCTTCTAGATCCATTTAGATCATTCCTTCCCACTAGCAATCCAAACCACCCGACCCCCTTTTATAGGGATTCATTTCTATGATCATTCTTTAAATAGAAAGGAAGCCCGTATATATAGCAAAGAAAGCCGCTTGGTATATTTGTGGAGAGTGAAAATAGCAAGGTTTGACCCCACAAACCAACCTTTTAACAATCAAACCACCACATGTGCCACGTTGCACCCAATCATTATGCCACATGGCATTACCTCATTTGTCTGTCAATGACTTAGATGCCGCCATCTACTACGTGTCAACCTCTGGACCTACCACATCAACAACTCCCAATGTGTCTGCCATGTTAGCATGTTGATGTCATCATTGTACTGTCTAGTCGACATGGTTAACCCTCAATTTTGACCGGCCATATCTTGCTCGTACGAGTTTCGATCGAGGCAAAATGAGCGGCGTCGAAATCATGGCGACGAACTCTTTGACTTGGCATCATTATTGGTTAGATTTGAGACAATCAATTTTTCACCTTTTTGAATGCATGATTCGCTTGTTTGACTGAACCTTTGACTGTACATAACTTCTGCATACGAACTCCTTTTGAGCCCATTCAACTTGTGTCAGGTCCGTGTCAACGACCTCTTTCCCATGATGCTGATTCCGTCAGGTTCTCAAACTAAAAATTTTTTAGTTCTTTTGTATCCATCTGGATCATTATTCCCCACTGGGGGTTCAAACCACACAATCCCCTTTTATAGTGATTCGTTTCTATTATCATTCTTTAAATAGAAATAAGGCACGAATATATAGAAAAGAAAGCCGCTTCATATATTAGTGGAGAGTGAAAATAGCAAGCAGGAGGTCAGGGGTTTGACCCCCACAAACCAACCTTTTAACAATCAAACTGCCATATGCCATGTGGCACCCAATCATTGGGCCACGTGGCATTACCTCATTCTTCCGTTAGTGACACGTGTCACACTGGATTGGTCCAAATCTTTAGACCTGCTACGTCATCTGCTGACTCAAATGCTGCCATCTGGCACGTGTCAAACTCTGGACCTCCCATGTCAACAACTGTCACTGTGTCTGCCATGTCAGCATGCTGACATCATCATTGTACTATCTAGTCAACATTGTTAACCCTCAACTTTGACCGACCATATCTTGCTCGTATGAGCTCTGATCAAGGCAAAACGAGCGACGTCGAAATCGTGACAACGAGCTCTTTGACTTGACATCATTTTGTCTTCAATTTAAGACAATCAATTTTTCACCTTTTTGAACCCCTGATTCACCTGTTTGACCGTACCTTTGACTGCACATAACTTCTGCATACGAACTCCATTTGAGACCATTCAAGTTGTGTTAGGATCTTGTCAGCAACCTCTTTCCAATGATGTTGATTCCGTCATGTTCTCAGACTGCAAAATTTTTTGGTCTTCTGGATCCACCTGGATCATTCCTTCCCACTTGGGGTTCAAACCACCCGACTCCCTTTTATAGGGATTCATTTCTATTATCATTCTTTAAATAGAAAGGAGGCTCATATATGTAGCAAAGAAAGCCACTTGGTATATTGGTGGAGAGTGAAACTAGCAAGCATGAGGTTAGGGTTTCGACCCCTACAAACCAACCTTTTAACAATCAAACCACCACATGTAACATGTGGCACCCAATCATTGGGCCACGTGGCATTACCTGATTTGTCCGTTAGTGACACGTGTCACGCTGGATTGGTCCACATCTTTAGACCTACCATGTCATTTGGTGATTCAGATGTCGCCATCTGCCACGTGTCAAACTCTAGATCTGCCATGTCAACAACTACTACTGTGTCTACCATGTCAACATGCTGACATCATCATTGTACTATCTAGTCGGCATGGTCAACCCTCAACTTTGACCAGCCATATCTTGCTCGTACGAGCTTTAATCGAGGCGAAACAAGTGGCTTCCAAATTGTGGCGACGAGCTCCTTGACTTCACATCATTTTTGCTTGGATTTGAGACAATCAATTTTTCACCTTTTTGAACACATGATTTGCCTATTTGACCAAACCATTAACTGCACATAACTTTTGTATACGAACTCCTTTTGAGCCCGTTCAAGTTGTGTTAGGATGGTGTCAGCGACCTCTTTCCAATGATATTGATTCCGTTAGATTTTGAGATAGCAAGATTTTTAGGTGTTCTGGATTTAGCTAGATCATTCCTCCCCATTGGGGGTTCAAACCACCTGACCCCCTTTTATAAGGATTTGTTTCTATTATCATTCTTTAAATAGAAAGGAGGCCCGTATATGTAGCAATGAAAGCAATGAAAATAGGAAGCAGGAGGTTAGGGGTTTGACCCCCACAAACCAACTTGTTAATAAGCAAATCGCCACATGTGCCACGTGGTGCCCAATCATTGGGCCACGTGGCATTCATTCGTTCGTTCGTTAGTGACCCATGTCATTCTGGATTGGTCCACATCTTCAGACCAGCCATGTCATCTGTTGAGTGAGATGCCGCCATCTGCCACATGTAAACATCTGGAGCTGCCACACCAACAACTGCCACTATGTATGCCATGTCAGTATGATGATGTCATCATTGTACTATCTAGTCAACATGTGAAGCCTCAACTTTGACTGGCCATATCTTTCTCGTACGAGCTCTAACTAAGGTGAAACGAGGGGCGTTGGAATTGTTGCAACAAGCTCTTCGACTTGGCATCATTTTTCTTGTATTTAAGACAATAAAATTTTCACCTTTTTGAATGCATGATTCGCCTGTTTGAGCGAACCTTTGACTGCACATAACTTCTACATATGAACTCTTTTTGAGCTCATTCAAGTTGCATCAGCATAGTGCCAGCGACCTCTTTCCAATGACGTTGATTCCGTCAGGTTATGAGACTACAATTTTTTTTGGTCTTATGGATCCATTTAGATCATTCCTTCCCACTTAGGGTTCAAACCACCCAATTCCCTTTTATATGGATTTGTTTCTATTATCATTCTTTAAATAGAAAGGAAGCCCGTATATATAGCAAAGAAAGATGCTTGGTATACTGGTGGAGAGTGAAAATAGCAACGTTCAACCCCACAAACCAACCTTTTAAAAATCAAACTGCCATATGTGCCACGTGGCACCTAATCATTAGGCAACATGGCATTACCTCATTCGTCCGTCAGTGACATGTGTCACACTGGATTGGTCCACATCTTCAGACGTGCTATGTCATCTGCTGGCTCAAATGATGCCATCTGCCACATGTCAACCTCTAGACCTACCAAGTCAACAACTGCCAATGTGTCTACCATGTCAGCATGCTGATGCCATCATTGTACTGTCTAGTTGACATGGTCAACCCTCAACTTTGATCGGCCATATCTTGCTTGTACGAGCTCCGATTGAGGCGAAATGAGCGGCGTCGAAATCATGGCAACGATCTCTTCGACTTGGTATCATTTTTGCTTGGATTTGAGACAATCAATTTGTCACTATTTTGAATGCTTGATTCACCTGTTTGATTGAACCTTTGACTGCACATAACTTTTGCATACGAACTCTTTTTGAGCCGATTCAAGTTGCGTCAGGATTGTGTCAGCAACTTCTTTCCAATGATGCTAATTCTGTCATGTTCTCAGACTACAAATTTTTTTAGTCTTTTGGATCCACCTAGATCATTCCTCCCCACTTTGGGTTCAAACCACCCGACCCCATTTTACAGGGATTCGTTTCTATTATCATTCTTTAAATAGAAAGGAGGCCTGTATATGTAGCAAAGCCGCTTGGTATATTGGTGGAGGGTAAAAATAGCAAACAGGAGGTCAGGGGTTCGACCCCCACAAACCAATATTTTAACAATCAAACCGTCACATGTGCCATGTGGCACCCAATCATTGGGCCACGTGGCATTACTTGACTCATCCGTCAGTGACACGTGTCACGCCAGATTGGTCCACATCATAAGACCATCCACGTCATTCGCTGACTCAGATGTCGCCATCTGCCATGTGTTAACCTCTAGACCTACCATGTTAACAACTACCATTGTGTCTGCCATGTCAACATGCTGACATCATCATTGTATTGTCTAGTCAGCATGTTCAACCCTCAATATTGACCGGCCATATCTTGCTCGTACGAGCTTTGATTGAGGTGAAATGAGCAACGTCAGAATCGTAGCGACGAGCTCTTCGACTTGGCATCATTTTTTCTTAGATTTGAGACAATCAATTTTTTACCTTTTTAAACTCTTGATTCGCCTATTTAACCAAACCTTTGACTACACATAACGTCTGCATACGAATTCCTTTTGAGCCCGTTCAAGTTGTGTTAGGATCGTGTCAGCGACCTCTTTCCAATGATGCTGATTCCGTCAGGTTTTAAGACTGTAAAAATTTTAGTTCTTCTGTATCCACCTGGATCATCCCTCCCTACTAGGGATTAAAACTACCCGACCCACTTTTATAGGGATTCGATTCTATTACCATTCATTAAATAGAAAGGAGGCCTGTATATGTAGCAAAGAAAGCCGCTTGGTATATTGGTGGAGAGTGAATAAAATAAGGAGGTCAGGGGTTCGACCTCCACAAACCAACCTTTTAACAATCAAACTGTAATATGTGCCACGTGGCACCCAATCATTGGGCCACGTTGCATTACCTCATTCCTCCGTCAGTTACATGTGTCATGCTGGATTGGTTCACATCTTCAGACCTGATTTCGTCATGTTCTCAAACTGCAATTTTTTTGGGTCTTCTGGATCCACCTGGATCATTCCGCCACACTTGGGGTTCAAACCACCCGACCCCCTTTTATAGGGATTCATTTCTATTATCATTCTTTAAATAGAAAGGAGGCCTGTATATGTAGCTAAGAAAGCTTATTGGTATATTGGTGGAGAGTTAAAATAGCAAACAGGAGCATAGGGGTTTGACCCCCACAAACCAATCTTTTAACAATCAAACCGCCACATGTGCTACGTGGCACCCAATCATTGGGCCACGTGGCATTACCTCATTCGTACGTCAGTGACACATGTCGCTCTAGATTGGTCCATATAATCAGAAATGCCACATCATCTGCTGACTCAGATGCCGCCATCTACCATTTGTCAACCTCTAGACCTACAACGTCAACAACTGCCACTATGTCTACCATGTCAGCATGCTGACATCACCATTGTATTGTCTAGTCAACATGGTTAATCCTCAACTTTGACCGGCCATATCTTGCTCGTACGAGCTCCAATCGAGGTGAAACGAGCAGCGTCAGCATCACGGCGACGAGCTATTCGACTTGGCATTATTTTTTCTTGGATTTGAGACAATCAATTTTTTACCTTTTTGAATGCATGATTCACCTGTTTGACCAAACCTTTGACTGCACATAACTTCTACATACAAACTCCTTTTGAGCCTGTTCAAGTTGCGTTAGGAATGTGTCAGCGTCCTCTTTCCAATGATGATGATTCCGTCAGGTATTAAGACTGCAAAATTTTTAGATCTTTTGTATCCACCTGGATCATTCCTCCCCACTAGGGGGTTCAAACCACCCAACCCCCTTTTATAGGGATTCGTTTCTATTATCATTCATTAAATAGAAAGGATGCTCGTATATGTAGGAAAGAAAGCCGTTTGGTATATTAGTGGAGAGTTAAAAAAGTAAGCAAAAGGTCAGGGGTTCGACCCCCACAAACCAACCTTTTAACAATCAAACCGCCACATGTGCCACGTGGCACCCAATCATTGGGCCACGTGGCATACCTCATTCATCCGTCAGTGACACATGTCACGATGGATTGGTCCACATCTTCAGACCTACTATGTCATTTGTTGACTCAGATGCTGCCATCTGCCGACTCAGATGCTGCCATTTGCCACGTGTCAAACTTTGGATCTGCCACGTCAACAACTGCCACTATGTTTGCCATGTTAGCATGCTGACGTCATCATTATACTATCTAGTCGACATGGTCAACTCTCAACTTTGACTAGCCATATCTTGCTCGTACGAGCTCTGATCTAGGCAAAACAAGCGGCATCAGAATCGTGGTGACGAGCACTTCGACTTGGCATCAATTTTGTTTGGATTTGAGATGATCAATTTTTCATCTTATAGAATGCCTGATTTGCCTATTTGACTGAACCTTAGACTGCACATAACATCTGCATATGAACTTATTTTGAGCTCGTTCAAGTTACGTTAGGATCATGTTAGCGACCTCTTTCCAATGATGCTAATTCTAACAGATTCTAAGACTGCAAGATTTTTAGGTCTTCTAGATCCAGCTAGATCAATCCTCCTCACTGGGGGTTCAACCCACCCAACCCCCTTTTGTAGGGATTCTTTCTATTATCATTCTTTAAATAGAAAGGAGGTCCGTATATGTAGCAATGACAGCCGCTTGGTATATTGGTGGAGAGTGAAAATAGGAAGCAGGAGGTCAGGGGTTCGACCCCCACAAACTAACCTTTTAACAAGCAAATTGCCACATGTTCCACGTGGCACCAAATCATTGGGCCACGTGGCATCCACTCATTCATCCGTTAGTGACTCGTGTCACGCTGGATTGGTCCACATCTTTAGACCTGCCACATCATCTGTTGAGTCAGATGCTGCCATCTGCCACGTGTCAACATCTGGACCTGTCACGCCAACAACTACCACTGTGTCTGTTATGTCAGCATGATGACGTCATCATTGTACTATCTAGTCAGCATGGTCAACCCTCAACTTTGACTTGCCATTTCTTGCTCGTACGAGCTAAGATCAAGATGAAATGAGCAGTGTCAGAATCGTGGCGACGAGCTCTTCGACTTTTCATCATTTTTTTGGATTTTAGACAATAAAATTTTCACCTTTTTGAATGCATGATTCACCTGTTTGACTGCACATAACTTCTGCATACAAACTCCTTTTAAGCCCATTCAAGTTGAGTCAGGATCATGCTAGTGACCTCTTTTCAATGACGCTGATTCCGTCAGGTTTTGAGACCACAAAATTTTTAGGTCTTCTGGATCCATTTAGATCATTCCTTCCCACTGGGGGTTCAAACCATATGACCCCCTTATATAAAGATTCGTTTATGTTATCATTCTTTAAATAGAGAGGAAGTCCATATATGTAGCAAAGAAAGCCGCTTGGTTTATTGGTGGAGAGTGAAAATAGCAAGGTTCAACCACACAAACCAACCTTTTAACAATCAAACCGCCACATGTGCCACATGGCACCCAATCATTAGGCCACATGGCATTACCTCATTCATCCGTCACTGACACGTGTCATGCTGGATTGGTCCACATCTTCAGACCTGCCATGTCATCTACTGACTCAGATGCCGACATCTGCCATGTGTCAACCTCTAGACCTACCACGTAAACAACTGTTATTGTGTCTGCCATGTCAGAAAACTGATGTCATCATTGAATTGTCTAGTCGGCATGGTCAACCCTCAACTTTGACCAACCATATTTTGCTCGTACGAACTCCAATCGAGGCGAAATGAGCGGCATTGAAATCATGGAGACGAGTTTTTTGACTTAGCATAATTTTTGCTTGGATTTTAGACAATCAATTTTTCACCTTTTTGAACGCTTGATTCCCTTGTTTGACTAAACGTTTGATTGTACATAACTTCTGCATACGAACTCCTTTTGAGCCTGTCCAAGTTACGTTAAGATCGTGTAAGCGACCTCATTCCAATGATATTGATTCCGTCAGGTTTTGAGACTGCAATAGTTTTAGTTCTTCTGGATCCACCTAGATCATTCTTCTCCACTGGGGGTTCAAACCACCTGACCCCCTTTTATAGGGATTTGTTTCTATTATCATTTTTTAAGTAAAAAGGAGGCCCATATATGTAGCAATGAAAGCTGATTGGTATATTGGTGTAGAGTGAAAATAGCAAGAAGGAGGTCAGGGGTTCGACCCCTACAAACCATCCTTTTAACAAGCAAATTGCCACATGTACCACGTGGCACCTAATCATTGGGCCACGTGGCATTCGCTCATTCGTCCGTCAGTGACACATGTCACGCTGGATTGGTCCACATATTAAGACCTATCATGTCATCTGTTGAGTCAGATGCCGCCATCTGCCATGCGTCAAACTTTAGACCTACCACACCAACAACTGCCATTGTGTTTGCCATTTCAGCACGATGACGTCATCATTGTACTGTCAAGTCAGCATGATCAACCCTCAACTTTGACCGGCCATATCTTGCTCGTACGAGCTCTAATCAAGGTGAAATGAGCGGCGTTAGAATCGTGGTGACGAGCTCTTCGAGTTGGCATCATTTTTGCTTGGATTTGAGACAATAACATTTTCACCTTTTTGAACGCATGATTCGCCTATTTGACCAAACCTTTGACTATACATAACTTCTACATACAAACTCCTTTTGAGTCCATTCAAGTTGTGTCAGGATCGTGTCAGCGACCTCTTTCCAATTACGCTAATTCTATCAAGTTCTGAGTCTACAAAATTTTTAGGTCTTCTAGATCCAGTTAGATCATTCCTTCCCACTAGAGATTCAAACCACTCGAACCCCTTTTATAGGTATTTGTTTCTATTATCATTCTTTAAATAGAAAGGAAGCCCATATATGTTGAAAACAAAGTCACTTGGTATATTGGTGGAGAGTGAAAATAGCAAGGTTCGACCCCACAAACCAACCTTTTAACAATCAAACTGTCACATGTGCCACGTGGCACCCAATCATTAGGCCACATTGCATTACCTCATTCGTCCGTCAGTGACACGTGTCACGCTGGATTGGTCCACATCTTCAGACCTACCACATCATCTGCTGACTCAGATACCATCATTTGCCACGTGTCAACATTTGGACCTACCATGCCAACAACTTTCACTGCATCTACCATATTAGCATGATGATGTCATCATTGTACTATCTAGTCAGCATGGTCAACCCTCAACTTTGACCAGCCATATCTTGCTCATACGAGCACCGATCAAAGCGAAATGAGTGGTGTCAGAATCATGGCGATGAACTCTTCAAATTTTCACCTTTTTGAATGCATGATTCACCTGTTTGACCAAACTTTTGACTGCACATAACATCTACTTACGAACTCCTTTTGAGCCCATTCAAGTTGCGTCAGGATCGTGTCAGTGACCTCTTTTCGAATGATACTAATTCTATCAGTTTCTGAGAGAGAAAATTTTTTAGGTCTTCTGGATCCATTTACATCATTCCTTCCCACTAGGGGTTCAAACCACCCAACCCCCTTTTATAGGGATTCATTTCTATTATCATTCTTTAAATAGAAAGGAAGCCCGTATATGTAGCAAAGAAAGTCGCTTGGTATATTGGTGGAGAGTGAAAATAGCAAGTTTCGACCCCACAAACCAACCTTTTAACAATCAAACCACCACATGTGCCATGTGGCACCCAATCATTAGGCCACATGGCATTACCTCATTCATCCGTCAGTGACACGTGTCACGCTAGATTGGTCTACATCTTTAGACCTACCATGTTATCAGCTGACTCAGATGCCGCCATCTGCCACGTGTCAACCTCTAGACCTACCACGTCAAAAACTGCCACTGTGTCTCCCATGTTAGCATGCTAATGTCATCATTGTACTATCTAGTTGACATGGTCAACCGTCAACTTTGACCGGCCATATCTTGCTTGTACAAGCTCCGATCGAGGCGAAACGAGCAGCATCGAAATCATGGCGACAAGTTCTTCAACTTGGCATCATTTTTGCTTGGATTTGAGACAATCCATTTTTACCTTTTTGAACGCCCGATTCACCTATTTGACTGAACCTTTGACTACACATAACTTCTACACAAGAACTCCTTTTGAGCCCATTCAAATTGCATTAGGATCGTGTCAGTGACCTCTTTCCAATGATGCTTGTAGACACCCTAAAATTACCAAGTCATCACATCACTTGCATTTCATCAATTCTTCCAAATCACCTACATTTCAACATTAATTAAATATTCTTATTATTTAATTAATTTCATCAAATTCTTCCAAAACTCTAAAAAATTGACATTAATTAAATAAATTCGCTTTATTTAATTAATTTAATTAAATTCCTTTTTATTCTTCCAAAATTAAATAATTTTAATTATTTAATTAAATTATTATCCCCTTTCAAATTTTAATTCTACATTATTTAAATAAATTCAATTATTTAATTAATTCATCACAAATCCTCTTATCTACAATTAAATAATTTATATTATTTAATTAAATCAATTATTCTTCTAAATTTAAATAACTCATGCAAATTTATTTAAATTATCTCAATCCTTTAAAAATAAATAAAATCAAGTATTTTATTTATAATCTTCTATGTCCTCTAATCTTGCACAAACAATTAAATAAATTTAATTTGTTTTTTCCTCTAAAAATAAATCTTCTAAAAATAAAATATAATCACATATTTTATTTATCCTTCATCAAGCAAAATAAATTAAATAAATTTATTTGTTTAATTTATTTAAATCTTCATATCTTATCTATTCTTCAAAATCATGCACAGTCAATTAAATAAATTTATTTATTTAATTTCAATTATCTTCCAATTCCTCTAAAAATATCTTGTTAACTAATGTGCACAAGCAGTCTTATTTTTAGAACTTTAAAAAAGGTAAAGTTACAAGTTGAGTTATCTATTCAATCAATCTTGATTTCACCATATCTTAATAAAAATATCCTTATGGATTGACATATGTCATGTGCACATTCATCATGGTTATTTGTTTTATCTCCTCCGTTGATTTTTCTAAATTATCTGGACCGTTGATCGATCTCTATTGAAATCTATATAAACCCCCCTCATCTCCATCACAAATTCTCTTCGATCACTTATTCTTAGGGATCCTTTACAACGCTTTGAGCATACATCGCATCGTTGAGCACCTTTTACAATCTTTTGACATTGATATTTGAGCACTTTAAGCATTCGCTTGTTGCAAACATGGTTTCGCAACATATTTGAGCAATCCACATTCGACAAAAGAGAACAATACAATCTGGTAAAAGCTTTCTTATTTTATTTGATTTATTCATTGATCATGGCTTTTTATTTAGATAGATCTCTTTATGTTATGGGTTATTGATTTGGTTATTATCGTAGTTTTTGATTTTATCATTCGACCTATCAACTTTCCTCATACACATTCTGGCACGCCCAGTGGGACCGACTAATCCCTCTTTTTCTTTGAGAAATTGATTTTTTTTAAGTACAGTATGGAACAATGCAAAAGACAAAGCAAAGTGCCTTTCGCAGTATAGTGAAGCACTTCTGGTTGCACATTATAGTTCCCTCGGGTGATACTGTAACACCCCTGGTAGCACAGTAGCACACTATTGGTAACCCAGTTGAGTGTGTTTGGTAGAGCAGTAAGGTGTTTTTGGCATATTAGGGTTTTTGAGATCTTATTTTGTGATTTGTAGGGTTTTAACTCACATACCTATCATTGATTAACTGACAAGCTGATTTATTTGTCTTTCAATTATCTTTTATACTTCCTAAGCTGACGTATTTAGGAGTATTTTAACTTTTTGAGTTAACCTATCTATTTGCGGCATCACTGAGTTATTCTTGATCCCAGGTTACAAATCCAATCAACCATACATCCCAGATCTACAAAGCAAACATGAAATCATCTATTTACCTTGTTCTTTTTTATAAAATATAACTTTTTTGGATCTGGGGTAGGAAAGCACTTTTGGTAGCACTGTATGCACTTTTGGTAGCATAGTACAACACTTTTGGTAGCACAGTAAATCACTTTTGGTTCTGCAGCAACTCGCCTTTGGTAACACACTATAGCGCTTTCGGCAACACAGTGCGTCACCTTTGGTAATACAGTCAAGCACTTTTGGTCAGATTGATTTATTTTGCTAACTTTTTGAGTTTGTGTGGAACTAATTGACTTGTTGTAGCTTCTTATCACTAAAACAGAACAAATAGGTTTCACTAACATGTTTATGCAGGATGAGCATTGAAGAATCTCAATCTATCACACTAAGTCTTAAAAACATATTGCTTTCTTAAGGGACAATTGAACAAATCATCTTGGCAATCTAAGTCTTAGGAACATATTGCTTTCTTAAGGGACAAAATATCTTTTTGCAATCTAAAGTCTTAGGAACATATTGCTTTCTTAAGGGACAATGGACATGAATGCAAAAACACTTCAATTTCCTAAGGGACAATGGACATGAATGCCAAAACACTTCAATTTCATAAGGGACAATTGACAACTACAAACATGTGTGTGTCCAATCTAGTTGCACCTTATTTTCTTATAACGGGATAATTCAACCTTTGTTTGACGTGCTTGCTCTTACATTTCAGTAATTCCTTTAGAAGTGCCTACTTTTGGATTGCACTTCATCCAAAAGGGATGACCCTAAGCGGAGTTTTTCTTTGAACCACTATATAAGAGGGATAAGGCAAAAGCCAAGTCCTAACCAACGTCAGCCTTACCTTGTGGTGCCAAACTGAAAAGAGGTGTACTAGCTCTTTGTGGAAATAATTTTCACATTCAGCAAAGTGTTTGATACTCTTAGTAGGATTGGTTAAATCTTTTAGTAGCTTGTCACATTGCTTGTAAGGTGTTGGTCCCTCAAAGTTACTAAGAACCAATCTAGATAGTAACTACCTGATCCACCTCTGAACGTTGTGGTAATCATCAGTGCAAGGGGAATCAATTTAAGCCCTCAAGATACTCACCATTGGCTCCCTTGAGAAGAGATAGTATTCCCTCATCCATAAAGCTCTTGTGACCTACTTGAGCTTTTCGAGGGGAGGGTGAGATATCCCCACCTATTGTCTCTTGCAAAGATACAAATGTCTGACACCTTTATGGAATGACATTTGGTTGACGGAGTATTAAGTTGTGAGCTGATCTACTGTAATGACACCTTGTCTCTAGGGATAAAAAGTGCTTGATATTGTTTGCAATTGTCTTATACCTGTGGAAACATTGGGATTTTTGTGAGCCTCGAACATACACTATCTGTTGTGTCAATCTTTTTTGCCACTTTGTTTGTTGTGTTTTCTCTTGCCAAAGCAAATCCAATCGAAATCAAAACAAAATCTATCAAAATTTGCCTTATAAACATTACTGAAACTACTTCAGCGCCTTTGGTATAACAGCAGCTTGCCTTTGGTATAATAGTACTTCACCTTTGGTATAATAGTACCTCACCTCTAGCAAACCTACTTCTGCGCCCTTGGTATAACAATAGCTCACTTTTGGTCTAACAGTAGCTTGCCTTTGGTACAACAGTATCTCACCTTTGGCAGCTCAGTCCAATGCCTTTGGTAACATAGTAGTTCACTTTTGGTAACACAGTCCTACGCCTTTGGTCAAATAGTACAGTGCATTTGGTCTAGTAAACTGTGCATCAAAACAGTAATTTCCAAAAAATCTCAGCGAAACATCTCAAACAAAGCATATTGACCTAGTGTCTCCCATGGTAACCACTAGACTCCAACAAACTACGAAGGCTAAGCAAGTCACCCCAAGGAGGCACAAATCACCTCCTCGTACGCCTCAACCAAGCCAATCCCACATGACTCCTAAGGTTACTCCAAAAATGCCAATGGAAAAATCAACCAACTCTCAAAACATGCTACAACAGGACCAACCAAACAATCCTCAAGAAGGTAATGTCCCTTTGATTTCTGTAACTCAATTCACTACCGGCATGCCTCATGATTTTGCTACACCAGGTTATACCATAGGTCAAGTCCCATCTCAAGAAGAGCGACACTTTGAAATAGGTGAATCCTCTCAAGAAGATAGAAAAGACCTTGATGAAATCATACAAGATCCTAGATCCATGGCCTCCTTTGACAAAATCCTTAGCGAGAACCAAGATCATTTCTTTCGCTTTCTATCAGAGCAAAGAGCCAAATTACCCAAAGGTTTTGATCTATCAAATCTTAGCGAGCCTAATAACACCCAAGACACTATAACGGCGGTCCAAACCATGTCAACTGTGACCACGCTCATACCTGAACAAAGCTCACAAGGGAGAAAAATTGCACAATATGAGAAACATCTTTATCAAACACCAATGGTAGAGAGACCCATATCACCACTCTTGACTCCTATGGAGATATACAAAGAATAGCAAGAGACTTTACATCATCAAGCAGAACTAGCAAGACAGACCGCTCTAGCAAAATCAAACACACAAAACACTCCTAAATTGCCCACATCAATCGCGAGTGGAACATTGGCTACCCCATCACGAGAAGGTTTTCTACCAAATTACAATCCGGGAAACACTTATGTAGCCATGTAACAAGGGTCTCAACAAACACCCCCACCAACATCATCTACCCTTTGTATCCTTCAACCACACAATCTCATTCAACCTCCACCCTCACAAAACACATCTACTTATGTTCCCCCACCACAACGATCATCTACACTAACCTTTTTCAACACATTTCCCAATCAAACTCCACCATCACAAAACACATCTACTTATGTCGCCCCACCACAACAATCATCTGCATTAACCTTTTTCAACACATTTCCTAACCACCCTCAACATTCACAAAACCAAACTTGCCAAAGCTATGTTCCACCACCGCAACCAAACCCAACAAACTTTAGCTTTCCTCCACCAAACTCTTATCAACAACCATCACAAAGCCTACATACTTACCTATCACCACCCCCACCTCCCCAAAATCAAAATGCCCAAATCCAACCCAAACTATACCCAACATCCAACACATATGACCCCAACCAATCATACGACCCTTATATCACCAATGCCCATGGCTTCCACTACAATCTTCCATATGGGCAACAACAACCACTTCTAGGACAACAGGAGATGTTTCTAACCCCTCCCACAACTATGGAGCTAAAACTTGTGGAAGTTCAACAATAACTATCTGATCTTACATTTGGCCACACCAAGAAGGCCTTCTCTTTGGAAGAAGTGTGCCCTTATCCATTTGATTTACCCATGATACCTTTTCCTCACAATTTCACTATTCCCAAATTTGATAAATACAAAGGAAAAGGGCACCCAAAAGACCATCTTAGAAAATTCTATCTCACTTGCTTCGAGGTCTCACATAACGACACATATCTTATGTGCCTCTTTCCTCGCAGTCTTGGAGGTCAAGCTATAGAATGGTTCTCACACCTCCCCATGGGTATCAAATCTTTTAATGAGCTTGTGGAGAAATTTACCACCCATTTCTCTTACAATACAAAACATTAGATCTGCATGACTGACCTATGCAACAATAAACAAAAAAATGGGGAAACTTTTATTTCCTTCCTTCAAAGATGGAGACAAATGGCTAGTAAATTCCCATTCAAGATACCTAAAAAGTAGCTTGTTAGCATATTTGTTCAGAACCTCAACCAAGAATTGGGTTTTCATTTGCAAATCCTTAGTGCTACAACCTTCGACGAAATTACCTACAAGGGAATCAACATTGAAAAGGCCCTCATCGCTAAAGGCATGGTCAAAATCTTTAAGAACAATAAAGACAATGCTCCCCAACAACAATCAAATGATAAACCCAAATTTTGGAACAAAAATAAAAATGTGGTCAATGACGGTGTGGTTGATTCTAAACATATCCAAACATTGCAACAACCCCTTCAACTTTCCAAACCAAGTCAACCTCCGCCTCAACAAAACCAATGACAACAAGAGAAAACTCAACAAAATTACTCTCCGTCATGTCAATTCACTCCCTTGGGAGAGCCTATTGAGACTGTTTTACAGAAACTTATACAAAATAGACTCATCACCTTACTAGATGCTCCTCCTTATGGTGAACCTATTTACAATTCCTCATGATACAAAGACAATGAATATTGTGAATTCCATAGGAGCAAAGGACACAGAACCACATCATGCATGAAACTCAAGCACATCATTCAAAACCTCATTGATGGAAACAAAATCACTTTTGAGGATGAACAACCAATCCAACACACCAACAAGGATCTCAACATGTATAAGGAACCATTCCCTAACCATGGTCAAGGTCCTCCTCTAGATAAAGGTAAAGGTGTTAACAAAGCTTCCACCTCCTATGACTCCATTGTGGGTCATTTTGAAGAGAGTCGTGTATCTACCCTCACTATCAAAGGAAAATCTATGGATTGCGTAGTTACAACTCGTCGTGGTCATGTCACCATTCGTGGTCCAACACCAAGTCTCCCAACCCAATTTGATTATAGTCTTGTTGAACATCTAGGGAAAACCCCTACACAGATCTCTATCTTGGACCTTCTATAATCGTCACTTGCACATAAAGTTGTCCTAGAAAAAGCCCTACAAGAGCCTTCAGTTCCTACCAACATAGAGGTCACAGATTTCCAAGCTATTATAGGTAACATTGCCTCACCCTACAATGCGGTCTTCTCTGAAAAAGACCTCCCATCTCATGATCCATGTCACAATGATGCTCTTCACATTGAGGTTCTCATCCATAAATGCAAGATCAAACGCATACTTATAGATGGTGGTGCTGGTCTCAATGTATGTTCTCTAAAGTTACTCAAACAATTAGGATACTCTGAGGATCAAGTCAACATTGATCAAAGTATTACAATCAAGGGGTATGATGATGTTGAACGCCAGTCAGAAGGGGTTATCCACTTGCCTATACAAGTAGGCCCTGTCATGCTTGAAACTTAGTGCCAAGTCCATGACATTGAGTTACCTTATAACATTATCCTAGGATGCCCATAGATCCATGCCATGAAAGTTGTTCCCTCAATGTACCATTAGTCTCTCAAGTTCCCATTCAATGGTATAGAGATCACTATCCTAGGAGACCCTAATCCTTTTAAATTCTGTTGTGTCTTGCAAGGCAGTTACAAAAATTGTAACCAAGTGCCCAATAATGACAAATCCCTTGAATCCCCACTGTATATTAACCCTAAAAATATGACAAAAGCCTCAGCAAGTGAACCTAATCCTCATTCTATTCCTGAAATCAAAGCTCACATCCCCTTGGCTTTGGAGAATATGATATCTCAAAATCTTGTTGTGTAGGGCGGATGCCTTTATCCCCTAAATCCTACGGCCAACCATCCATTGCCAAAGTAACTAAGAAAGTAGCAATTCCTCCCCTAGCATCTCTAACTCAATTTCAAGAGGAAAAATTATTGGCCAAGGAAACTATTGAAGACATCTCTTCTTGGCTCTATAAGGAGAAAGAACCGGTCACAATACCAGTCAAGCAATATGGCAATGGCTTAAGGATAGTCAAAAACATGGGTTATAAAGGCAAAGGTTGTTAGACTTAGGGCACACAACTGAGAGGGGGGGTGAATTAGTTGTGCAAAAATTTCTCTAATTACACACTTAAATCCTCTTAATGATTAGCAGTATATCAATCATAAAACATAATGAATTCAAATCAAAAGCAAAAACACATTAGCACATAAGACACCAAGATTTTGACGTGGAAAACCTGGGTAAGGGAAAAACCACGGGGTGATTAACCCAAGATTGTATTCTCTGTTAGAAGAATAGAAAGAACAAAATGGCACATACCAATTAGGGCTCACTGCTTGAGCACACTACTCACAAGAGGCTCACTACCTACAAAGAAATAAGTATCACATACATGAACTGGAGAATAGCATCTTCACCATGCTTCAATCAGTTCCATTTAAGCCCAATACTTCTGCTCTGCCCTTTTGCTCTCCTCCTCGCTACCACACACTCATCACAACAAAGATAACTTTGAAATGACTTCGCAATCCCTTATTTATACAAGACATCAACTTAGGAATGATCATCTAAGTCGGCAAACATCCACAAGAACATCCGCAAGATGTATAACTCATCTGGTCAGCCTGTCTCAGGAAGAACACCATCATACGGAAGTTGTTCTTCAAATGTGAACTCCAACTTCAATGCGGACCACCAACAAGAACTGGACACGATCCAAAGACCATCACAAGCTTTCCCGAATCACCAAAAACATCCATACTTCATCTGCTTACTCAAATCCATCTCCTCTTCATCCAGAACCTCAAGAACACAGTCTGTCATTACTGTCACAAAGGAATAGGTGCTTGCGGATCTTCAAACCATGAACCAACCTAGTTGACACTCCATAAAGACTTCCTGAACACTCCCTCAAATCCATAGAACAAGACAATGCAATTCCAGATCTCATCGGACCTAATTATAACACTCTGTCACCACTGAACATCTGTCGGAACTAGTTTTACTTGAGTGGCCACAACTTCTTCAGATCTTTATGTGGACCTCTGAAATCTCTACTAGATCACCTCAAGACACATATCTACAAACCCTTTAATCCGCATCCTCTGATCCTCATCCTATCTTTGACTTTTACCTTACTGTCATCACTGTTCTTCATTGTTCCTGATTGAGACTAATTTTCTTAATATCCTCAGCACACAGCTCATCCAATCCTTATCATTAATGCAACTAGAATATGTTGACATCAATGACAATACTAATTAGGCCCATACTTGCAACAATCTCTCCCTTTGTCATTGATGGCAACATATGATGTGAAAAACTATTTTAACCATCAAGACAAGAACTTCTCCTCACTGTTACAACTCCCCCTATTGGCAACAACCATTCACATGTCTTCTCCCTTAACTGCTCCCCCTTTGATCAGCAACCACTTATTTTTCACATGTCTTCTCTCCCCCTTTGACATCAATGGCAAAGGGCACATACTTGCAATTCCAACACTTCAGAATCATACCTGCTACTCCTCCTGAGTAGCAGCTCCCCATCATCAATCCGGATCACCAGATATGACTGTGATATCCACTGGACTGATGCACCTCAGTGCACCTTAGTTTATCACTAGAGGGGCAATAACACCTAGCTTCTCCCTGAGATACTCAAAAGAATCCTTAGGTAGAGGTTTAGTAAAGATGTCTACAATATGATCCTTGGAAGGTACAAACTCCAATCTGACTTCATTCGTGTTTACTTGCTCTCTCAAAAAGTGAAACTTGATGGATATGTGTTTAGTCTTTGAATGCAACACCGGATTCTTGAATATATTTATTGCACTTGAATTATCACAGAAGATTATGATAGGTTCCTCATACTCCACTTTGATATCTCTTAGCATCTGCTTCATCCACAAAACTTGAGTGTAGCTACCTGCTGCTGCAATATATTATGCTTCAATTGTAGACAAAGATATTGCCTCTTGTTTCTTGCTCAGCCATGAAACCAATCTCTTCCCCAAAAAGAATGCTCCACCACTGGTACTCTTCTGGTCATCCACATCTCCTGCCCAATCCGTATCTGTATATGCATGAAGAGAGAAATCATGATCTCTGGGATACCACAAACCATACTCAACTGTCCACTTTAGATATCTAAAAATCCTCTTGATTGCCATGACATGAGATTCTCTAGGATCAGCCTGGAATCTAGCAACAAGACCAATAGCCTGCATAATATCTGGTCTAGTTTGAGTGAGATACAACAGTCCTCCAATCATTGACATGTACTTTGTCTGATCAGCTTTAGGACAATCATCATCTTTGCTTAATTTACATCTAGTTGCCATGGGAGTATTCATTGGTTTTGAGTCTTCCATCCCAAATTTCTTCAACAATTCTTTCACATATTTGGTTTGAGAAATGAAGATTCCTTTCTTTGTTTGAGTGATTTGCAGACCCAAGAAGAAATTCATTTCACCAAGCATGGACGTCTCAAATTCACTTTTCATTTGATTTGCAAATGTTTTACACATACTATCTCTTCCTCTAAAAATGATATCATTAACAAACACTTCAACAATCAGGATGTTTTCATGATCAATTTTGAAATATAAATTGTTGTTAGCAGTACCTTTGTTGAAACCAATCTTCAAAAGATGCTTATCCAATCTTTCATACCAGGCTCTTGGGGCTTGCTTCAGTCATATAGTGCTTTCTTCAACTTGCAGACCATATCATCATGATCAGACAATTGAAATCCATCTAGTTGCTCAATGTATACTTCTTCTTCCAAGTCACCATTTAGGAAGGTAGACTTGACATCCATCTGATATACCTTGAAATCCTTGAAAGTAGCAAAAGCAATAAATAATCTGACTACTTCAATTCTTGCCACTGGAGCAAAAGTTTCTTCAAAATCAACTCCTTCTATTTGAGAGTAACCCTTGCAGATCAATCTGGCTTTATTTCTGATTACTTCACCAACTTCATTTAGTTTGTTCCGGAAGACCCATTTGGTTCCAATCACATTTTTGTTTCTAGGTCTGGGAACAAGATCCCAAGTGTGATTTTTCTCAATTTGCATCAACTCTTCCTCCATTGCTTTAGTCTAGTTTTCATCATTGCAAGCTTCATCCACTGTCTTAGGTTTAATTTTTGAAATCAGACAATACACATCTAAGTTTTGAGCAATTTTTCTTCTTGTTTATACACCTTTGCTTTTATCACCTATGATCTGATCTTCAGAGTGATTTAGTCTTACATACCTAGGCACTTTGGGAGTTACTTGCATTTCTGCTTCTTGATCAGGCTCATCCAAACTTATCTCTTCTTCTTGATTTACCGGATCAATCTGAATCTGAATCATAGAAGAGGCTTGGGCTCCTTTAGTCAGAACACCATTCTGATCATCTTCATCATATTCATAGAATTTTGAGGGTTTTTCAATTCCTTCATCAACCTTCACATTTGTACTTTCTATCATCTTCCTCAATCTCTTTTTATAACATCGGTAGGCTTTACTTTGAGTAGAGTATCCCAAGAATATTCCTTCATCACTTCTAGCATCAAACTTTCCTAGATCTTCATCTCTTTTAATGTAACACTTGCTACCAAAAACTCTGAAATACCTTACAGTATAGAGTGATACCAAACCAAAGTTCATAAGGAGTCTTACCGGTATTGCTTCTGATTTGAACTTGATTGAGAGTATAGACTGTAGTACTGACAACTTCTCTCTAATAGATCCGAGGAACATTTGCTTCCATCATCATGGTCCTAGATGCTTCCTGGATGGTCCGGTTCTTTCTCTCCACTACTCCATTCTGCTGTGGAGTCCTACGAGTAGACAACTGTTTCTTAATTCCATGTTTCTCACAGAACTCTATGAACTCACCGGATGTGAATTCTCCATCTCTATTAGACCTCAGACACTTCAATTTTAATCTGGTTTCATTCTCTACCATAGCCTTGAATATTTTGAATTTCTCAAGAGCTTCTGATTTCTCTTTTAGAAAGGTTACCCTCATCATCCAAGAATAGTCAGCAATTAGTAGCATGAAGTATCTATCACCTTGAATACTCTTGATTCTTGCCGGACCACAAAGATCAGTATGAACTAAGTCCAATAATCTGGTAGAAGACAGTTCCTTACTTTTGAATGTGACTCTGCTCAGCTTACCCAACTGACATTCCTTGCACAAGCTATTAGTAGGTTTCAGCAATTTTGGAAGATCTCTTACAGCCTGAGTATTGCTTATCTTGATGATATTATCAAAATTCACATGACACATCCTTCTATGTCATAACCAACTCTAATCAACTTGAACAAATAAGCAACTTTTATCAGTACCAACCAAGTGGAAGATATTCCCTTTAGTTTGAGTACCGGATGCAATTTCTATTTTGGAACTTTCAAAGATTTTGCATTTTCCATTCTTGAACCGGAGATCATAGCCTTTGTCCACCAACTGTCCAACACTGAGAAGATTGTGCTTCAAACCTTCAACATACAGTACATTACCAGTTTTGTTCCTTCCATCAAGAGAAATAGTTCCTCTACCTCTGATTCTACCAGCAGAATTATCACCAAACTTTACCACTCCTCCTTCATACCTTTCAAAATCTAAGAACTTATTTTTGTCCCCTGACATATGGTGAGAGCAACCATTGTCAATGACCCAATCATCCTTCTCTTCAATTTGGGCAGCCAGAGCTCTTTCCACAGTCTTATGATTGATAGATACAGAGGACATTGGATCTTCTTCCTTGATGGCAATGAACTCCCATTCATTTCTAGATTTGTTTCCTGTCTCTGATTCATCATCTGTTACTCCTTCATTGTCATCATCTTCATGTGCATAGTAACAGTTCTTTTGGAACCTTGGCTTGTTAGGATTTTGCCTTAAAAACCTTTCCAGACACCTTGAGGAAAAATGACCAATCTTATTGCAGTTAAAACACTTAAAAGGTAATTTTCCTTCATACTTACCAGATCCTCTTAGCAGCATCTTTGCAATAAGGGCTTCAAGTTGAGCAGTTTCTACTTCTTCTTCCAGGTCTTTTCTTGCTTTTTCATACCATGACAGTTTCCTTGATGAGTTCTCTCCCAGATCAAACCTTTGTTTACCTTTTACAGAGGCACTAGCTTTGAATGCAGATTCAGTCTTAGGAGGGTCATCTCCAAACTCTGTCATTTCAAATGCAACCAATTTCCCAACCAATTGATCTCTTGTGACAGTTGTATGGGCTCTAAATTCTTCAATGGCAACAGCCTTGACTTTGTAAGAAGCAGGTAGGGATCTGAGAATTTTGCCTACAATTGTATTTTCATCCAAGACTCCACCAGCATTTCTAATTCCACAAACCAGCTCATTCACTCTTGGCATAAAAGTAGTAATATTTTCATCATCTCTCATCTTTAGATTTTCAAATTTCCCTTTCAGACTCTGTAACCTTGCACATTTAACATACTAGTCTCCTTCATGCAAAAGTTCTAGTTTTTTCCAAATCTCAAAAGCAGTTGGTAGGTCAATAACATTTGAGAGCTCTGAATCAGATAATGCGCTTAGAAGAGCCTCTATAGTCCGTAGATTGTTTTCAACATCTGTGATTTCATTTAGGGTTTTTGGACCACCCTGTGGAGGTACATACTGTATTGTAACCATGGTCCAGTATGCCATTCCCATACACTGCAAGTGACATTTCATGCGACCTTTCCAAAGAGAAAAATTGGTTCCATCAAACTTTGGACTATCCTTCTTGTAAGACGACATCCTGGATCTCCTCAAGCGGTTAAGCTCCTTTTAGAGGAACTTGGCTCTGATACCAATTGTTAGACTTAGGGCACACAACTAAGAGGGGGGGTGAATTAGTTATGCAAAACTTTCTCTAATTACACACTTAAATCCTCTTAATGATTAGCAGTATATCAATCATAAAACATAATGCATTCAAATCAAAAGTAGAAACACATCAGCACATAAGACACCAAGATTTTGACATGGAAAACCTGGTTAACAGAAAAACCACGGGGTGATTAACCCAAGATTGTATTCTCTGTTAGAAGAATAGAAAGAACAAAATGGCACATGCCAATTAGGGCTCACTACCCGAGCACATTGCTCACAAGAGGCTCACTACCTACAAAGAAATAAGTATCACATACATGAACTGGAGAATAGCATCTTCACCATGCTTGAATCGGTTCCATTTAAGCCCAATACTTCTGCTCTGCCCTTTCGCTCTCCTCCTCGCTACTACACACTCATCACAACAAGGACAACTTTGAAATGACTTTGTAATCCCTTATTTATACAAGACATCAACTTAGGAATGATCATCTAAGTCAGCAAACATCCACAAGAACATCCGCAAGATGTATAACTCATTTGGTCAGCTTGTCTCAGGAAGAACACTATCATCCAGAAGTTATTCTTCAAATGCGAACTCCAACTTCAATGCAGACCACCAACAAGAACTGGACACGATCCAAAGACCATCACAAGCTTTCTTGAATCACCAAAAAATCCATACTTCATCTGCTTACTCAAATCCATCTCCTCTTCATTTGGAACCTCAAGAACACAGTCTGTCATTACTGTCACAAAGAAATAGGTGTTTGCGGATCTTCAAACCATGAACCAACCTAGTTGACACTCCATAAAGACTTCCTCAATACTCCCTCAAATCTGCAGAACAGGACAATGCAATTTTGGATCTCACCGGACCTATCTGTAACACTTTGTCACCACTAAACATCTGCCGGAACTAGTTTTACTTGAGCGGCCACAACTTCTTTAGATCTTTATGCGGACCTCTGAAATCTCTACTAGATCACCTCAAGACACATATCTACAAACCCTTTAATCCGTATCCTCAGATCCTCATCCTATCTTTGACTTTTACCTTACTGTCATCACTGTTCTTCATTGTTCCTGATTGAGACTAATTTTCTCAATATCCTCAGCACACAGCTCATCCAATCCTTATCATTAATGCAACTGGAGTATGTTGACATCAATGACAATACTGATTAGGCACATACTTTCAACAAAGGTGGCCTTGGGAAATAGAATCAGGGAATAATGGAACCCATTATTGTGACAAAGAAACTAGACAAAAAGGTGTTAGGATTTGCTAGGAAGGTACCACGTGCCTTGGACATCGAGGGTATCCTTGACAAGGTGGCAGAAACTTTTCTCGCCAATTTGATGTCTAATGAGGATACCATCAATGACTCTTCCCTCCATATGACAGACCTATTTACAGAATCCTCCATTTTCATGCTATCATCCATATCCTTAACATCTACCACTAGCACCTAGATTGTAACACTTGTCTATCCCAAACTTATCGATTGGGACCAACAAGGGGCCCCCATACTAGATGTTTTTTAGAATGATGAAGCTATTGCTGAGTTCATGGGACTCTGAGATTGTATCCCTCTTGGCGATCACAAAGCTGGTTTTGTAATGGAACTAGAACATAATGCTTATTTTGGTAAGAATGCCAAATCCTCCAATCGTAAAAGTAGAAATAAAGAAAGATCTCTAGGTGAAAACCACACTGTGGCACCTCCCAATCACAAAATAGTAAAAATAAAGGATGTATCCAAAGGTAAAAACCCAATTGTGGCACCTAAGGATGGAGGATTTGACCTTCCCCTACCATCTAAGTATCAAGAGAAATCAGCTCTCCTAGTAGAAGATTCTACAGAGATAAATCTTGGCACAGAGCAAAATCCAAAGACCACATTCCTTGCAGCATCATTATTAGAACAAGAGCACAAGAATCTCACCAACTTCTTCTTGCAGAGAACCATCAATTTTGCATGGACCTATGCTAATATGTCAGGGTTAGACCCTAAGCTAGTAGTTCACTATCTCACAATTGATCCAACAGTTAAACTCATCAAGCAAAAGCTAAGGAAGATGAATCCACAGATAGCTCTCTTGGTGAAAGTGGAAATACATAAGTTGCTAGATGCTAAATTCATCAAGACTATTGATTATCTAGAAAGGGTATCAAACATTGTAGCTATGTCTAAACCAAATGGGGGCATCCACATGTGTACTGACTTCAGAGATCTTAACAAAGCATGTCCCAAAGATGACTTCCCATTGCCAAACATCGATCTCATAGTAGACTCAACTACTGGTCATGAAATGCTTTCTCTAATGGATGGATTTACTGGCTACAATCAGATAATGATAGCGGAAGAAGATCAACATAAAACTGCTTTCACTTGTCCTTGGGGTAACTATTATTGGTGTGTCATGCCATTTGGTCTAAAGAATGCAGGGGAAACCTATCAGAGAGCAATGATAGTGATATTCCATGATCTCTTTCATCACATCATGGAGGACTATGTGGATGATATACTAGAAAAATCTTCTAGGGTAGATCACATACAAGTTCTAGGACAGATCTTTGATAGGTTTGAGAAATACCAAGTGAGACTCAATCCAAAGAAGTGTGTCTTCAGGGTAACATAAGGAAAACTATTGGGATACATTGTATCTCATAGAGGCATCGAAGTAGATGTAGCAAAAGTCAAGGCTATAGTGGAGATGCCTCCACCAAATAATCTAAAAGCATTAAGGAGTCTTCAAGGAAGGTTACAGTCTATTAGGCGTTTCATCTCATAGCTAGCAGATAAATTTCAACCATTTCAACACTTACTCTGAAAGGATGTCTCATTTCGATGGGATGATAAGTGTCAAGCAGCATTTGATCAGCTCAAAGAATATCTAGCCACACCTCCTCTCTTTGTACCACTAGTCGCTGATAGACCTTTGATCTTGTACATCTCAACTACAACTGCAGCCCTAGGAGCTCTTCTAGCACAGCATGATGAGTCAGGAAGAGAGCATGTAATCTATTATATCAATCAAACCTTGGTGGGATATGAACTCAATTATTCACCTATGGAAAGAGCTTGTTTAGCAGTAGTGTTCACTTCCCAAAAGTTGCGGCATTACATGCTAAACCAACTCACAAAGCTCATAGCAAAAATTGATCCATTGAAGTATCTAATAGCAAAAGCAGCTCTTACATGCAGACTAGCTAAATGGGTCATGATCCTTAGTGAATTTGACATAGAGTATGTGGATTGAAAAGCAATCAAGGGACAAGCCCTAGCAGATCAACTAGCAGAAGCACCCATGACAGATGTACATCCTATGGTATCTAACTTTCTAGATGAGAATCTCTTCACTCTTTCTACCTCAATAATGTGGAAGTTGTATTTTGATGGTTCCTACACACAACATGGATCAGGGGCTGGCATCTTATTCATCACACCTCAAAATGACTATATTCCAAAGTCATATCGGCTTGCATTTCCTTGCACCAATAGTATAGTCGAGTATGAAACACTCCTCATAGGTCTCCATACAATAGTTTGATGGAACATCACAGAATTACATGTATATGGAGATTCACAACTAGTCATTCGCTAGATCACAGACGAGTACCAAACAAAAGATGAAAATTTGGTCCCCTACAAGCAACTAGTGGATGCCTACAAACCACATTTTTCTAGTATCACATTTGAGAAAATTCCAAGAGAGCATAACAAAGCAGCAAATTCTATGGCTTCTGTGGGGTCACTTATAGACATGCCAACAAACACACAGAAATATGAATTCTTGATCGAGCAATTGTTGATACCAGCCATCGATGTTCCAATTACTGAAATCATCTGTGAACTTGTTGGTCCCAATTCCCCAAGGTACGAAGATATCTATGACTACCTTAAAAATGGTACCTTTCCTATTGACCTATCCACAACCCAGCACAAAACCTTTATCTGTCAATCCTCTTGTTACACCATTCTAGGTGATACGCTTTATCACCAGAGTCTCGATGGTATCCTCTTACAATGTCTTAACGTGGAAGAAGTTGAAGCTACCTTACGAGACATACACGAAGGTGTTTGTGGTGCACATTCTACTGGTCCTAATCTTGCTAAGAAGATACTCCACATAGGGTATTACTGGCCTATAATAGAGCAAGATGCTTTATAGTTTGCTAAAAAATGTCTACAATTCCAGCAACATCGAGATTTGATTCATGCACTAGCTCATGAACTACAACCTGTGACAACTCCATGGCCTTTTTCTCAATGGGGTCTCGACCTTGTAGGATAAATCTACCCATCCTCATCCAATGGCCACAAATTTATCATTACTGCCACTGAGTACTTCATGAAGTGGGTCGAAGCCATTCCCATGACCTATATCACCGGTAAGCAAATAGCCAAGTTTATCCTAAACTACCTCATTTGCCGGTATGGTATTCCCCAAGCCATTGTCACTGATAATGGGAGGCCATTCAAGAATCAAGATGTTCGTGCCTTATGCACACAATACAATATCTAGCATCACTTTTCAACTTCCTACTATCCGTAGAGTAACGGCCAAGCTGAGGCTTTGAACAAAACCATTCTCAAAATCCTCAAGAAAATATTCAATGAAGTTGGTCATGATTGGCACTTACAACTCAATCCTGCCCTATGGGCCTACCACACTAGTATCAGAACACCAACTGGTGCCACACCATATGCCTTGGTCTATGGCTCTGAATCCTACCTATAGAGGTCAAGATACCATCCCTCAGAGTATCCATGCAGAACCTGATTGATGGAGAGGAGTATCGCACTTCCAGATTAGCTGAGCTAGAACTACTAGATGAGAGGCACCTTGCTATGCTTAATCATCTCCATGTATATCAAAACTACCTTCGGCGTAATTACAAAAAAAAAATCAAAGAAAGATTGTTTCAAGTTGGTGATCTTGTCTTAAAATAAAATCAGAGAAATCAAGTAGATTGAGAAAAGAAGGGCAAGTTTGAGCCTAACTAGTTAGGCCCATTTATTGTCACAACAGCATATGGATCAAGAGCTTATACTTTAGCTACACCTAACAATATTCCTTTATATGAGATATTCAATAGTGTTCATCTCAAGAAGTTTTATGCCTAATCCTCAAAGTATCAAAAAAAAAAATCCGTCCTCTAGTGAAAACCTGGCAAACAGGTGCCTTGGATAAGTACCATAGTGAAAACCTGGCAAACAAGCACTATGTGTAGAGTCAACATCCATCATCTATCAAGTCATGTTCATTCCATATCCATTTCACAACAAACTTCATCCATCCATCCATAATAAAACCATTGAACTTGTTTGCATTTCCATCTCCCTATCTAGAATAGCTTAGAAATTTGTCAATGTCTATCGTCATCATCCCACATCTTGATCTATGTCCACAGTTATCATTGTCTTGTCCTAGGTCAAACTTTTGATGTCTTCTCCATCAGTCATTCATGCAAACACCTCTACCAGAATGGGGGCAACTCTTCCTCCACCTAGGTCTTGGAATGGTTCCTTGTTCACGGTTCATCACCAAGTACATGACAACACTTTTCCTACATCATCACACCAACCAGAATTACATATTATCTCATTTCAATCTTAAGTTACCTTGATCCCATGGATATGGGTATGTAGGCAGCCTGACATATGAAGGAAGTATCCAGTACTCAGGTCTATAAGATCTCATCATTTCCCCAACCCAAGCTCAAGCACCTTGAACCCATTCATCACTCTGTTGGCAAGAGACACTGTGTGGCTTTATAAGTGTTGTCATTGATGGAAACAAAGTCTATCCCACACATCTGCAGTACATAGTATGCCTATACCGGAAGTCAGATTGAAGATTGTTTTGGTCCGGTGAACAAGAACAGAGTATGTAACAAGGTCCGACAATGAGGTCCGGATCTCTCAGATGGTGTAACTCAATAAGTTACGGACTTGGACAAGTCAAGAGGGGTATCATGAATACTGTATTCCAAAGATTTAGCCTCCGGTGATAAAGCAAGAAAAAGATATGAGCATCTGAGTGTTGGGTTCTAGTTAGGTAGAGCAGACAGAGAAAGAACTGACTGACAGAGTATCAGACGTCAATCCAGATGAGTAAAAGGTGTTGATCAAGCAATTTGTGGGATTATACATTGTTGGCCAACATGATTAATGACTTCTATGCCTATGTTTTTGATACGCACCACAAATCAAGCATGGATTCAGCTGACAGATAAATAACTTACAAACATCTTGAGTGTTCTTGTTGCCGACTAGAAAGTTGATGAAAATCTTTGATGCGAATATACATACCAGATGGATTCTAGCATGTAAGTGTGTGTGGGGAATAGGTGATGAAATAAAGTGCGAAGAAAACCAGGGATAAGTGTGAGAACAACAATTCAAGTCCGGTATGTGACTAAATAACAACATTGAACAGAGGAAGAATGAAGTGCATCATATCAGTATATTGTGCCTAACCATAACTAAACTCCTACATTTGTAGATGCTTCTCATCAGTTCAAACACTTGATTAACTTCAGTAAGATTTGTAGACAGTGATTCTCTTGTAGGCAATGTGCCTCTTATGAGTAGTGTGCTCAGGCAGTGAGCCCTAATTAGCAAGTGTCATTTTTGTACTCCTTATTCTTTTAATAGGGAATACAATCTTGGGTTAGTCACCCCGTGGTTTTCCCTTAACAGGGTTTCCACATAAAAATCTTTGTGTTATGTGTATGGACTTTATATCTGTTCTTATGATTACATATGCTTTCATGTTTTGATATAACACTGAATATTGAGATAACAAAACAAGGAAATTTTGAGATAACCGATTCACCCCCCCTCTCAGTTATCTACCTTGTTTCCAACAATTGGTAACAAAGCTAAATTCCTCTGAATAAAGCCTAACAGCTTGAGGAAGATTTGGGAATCGCAATAGATGCATATGGTATGAAATAACAACTTCATTCTGCCCTGGATGATCTTGAACAATCTCACTCTGAAGTCAATAATTTGAGAGAAAGACTCAAACAAGCTGATGAATTCATAAATGGGATAAAAGAAAAACTTAGTATCTCTGTGAAAAAGAGAAAGGAACTACTTCAAAAATTAGCCAATCAGAGTGAAGTCAATGATACTAATGAAGATCTGAATAAGAAAAATAAGCTATGTGAGAAGCTGTCAAAAGAAATCATTATGGTAAGGCATGAAATGGAATCAGGGGTTATGAGATTCACCCAAAAAATTGAAGAAAAAAGAAAGATTGAAGATAATCTAAAACAAACCCTCAAGGAGAAAATAGAGGACTGCCACAAAATGGACAGAATAATCAAGCATCTTGAATCTGATCTCGAAGAAGCTAGAGACAATGAAGAACAACTTGATAATCAGATAGACACTCTTAAACAAGATCTTCAAACTACAAATGAATACAAAGAAAAATTCAAGATAAGCTCAGCCCAACTTGAAGTGCTTCTTGAAAGCCAAAAGAGGGTAGATGATAAGCGTGGCTTGGGATATGAGAAAGGTGAAAGCTCTGGATCTGGTCAGAAGAACTTTGGATCAGGAAATCAAAGAAATAGGCCTAGAAGACCTCCGGTAAGGCAACCAAATAATCAAAGATATCCATCCTTCAATGGATACTGCTTCAATTGCAACAATTTCGGTCATAAAGCAACTCAGTGCAGGAGGAGAATGAATCAAAATAGTCCATCCTTCTCTGGACAATGTTTCAATTGCAAAAGGTATGGTCACAAATCCCATGAATGCAGAAATATGCAAATAAATAATTCATTCAATGGTAGATGCTTTGCATGCAATAGAATGGGACATATGGCTAATTAATGTAGATCAAGAGGATATCAATCAAATAAGCAAAGAAATGTTGTATGTTACAATTGCAATAGATCTGGTTATATTGCCAAATTCTGCAGAAGTAGAAATCAAGATAGAAAGGTCTGGTGGAACATAATCAGAAACAAGATATGGGCAAAGGAAAAGTGAATGCGGATGAAGTTTAAAAGGAGATGAGCAAGATTTGGGTAAAGAAGAGTACATAAAATATTGGGGATGGATCCGTACTGGAATCCGGTGCTGATATTCCTTCTGAAAACTAAAAAGGTGAGCTTTGGCTCAGGGGGAGTCACAGAGAAAAATATTTTCCCCACCCAGTCAGCTAGTGCCTGAATTCAACACATTGAGTAAACATCTGACGCTGCAAATTAAAGGGTTCTCAGAAAAACCTCCAAATAACCTTCAGTTAAAATGTGAAAGATCCGCATGGAGTTTTGCAAGATTTATAACCACTCAAGTTAATCTAGTTCCGACAGCTATCCGGTAAAGCAAAATTTCACAGACAGATCTAGTATGATTGAAATTCTTTGATTTGCGGACCCTTGGCATGATTGAAGAAAAGAAGATATGTTGTCAATCCTCACAAACAATGATTCTAAGTTTTGGGCAGTGATTCAAGAAAATCTCTCTTAAAATAGGGCAACCGGATAACATAAGTTGTGCATTTATTACAAAAGGAAATTAGGGTTTGCGCAAGGATGAAAGGATTCTTTCACTCATTATTCACACACTTGCACCCACGAAGAAGAAAAGAAGAGCTCTGTAAAGAAGATACTACAATTCACTCAAGGTCAATTGAAAAATGAATTCAACCAATGATTTGTTCTGGCTCCTGCTTCAAACACTAAAGCATGAAAAGGTACTTCCATTCTAAAAATCTCTCTCTGAATCTCTTGCAAAATGGCTACTCCAATGGTTGTCAATATTTCTGATAGGCCGTGACCTAAATTCAAGAAACACCCTTATAAATCCCTAGAAGTTCATCCCTTGGGTGCATTTTCTAGCATTCCGTATAGAGTATTGCATGTAGAAGATATTAGAGTTTATATCCATGCAAACATTGAAGAATTTGGAGACTCAAAATTGATGGACATTTATCACAAACAGGTAATAGATGAGAATTTTAAACTAAAACCTGAGTTCAAGGCCCTCCGGGACAAACACTTCAGACATTACATACATTTTCAATGTTTTGCAGAAGATGATTGGGTCTGGTATGTTCTAAGTAGGATGCATGACAATTTTATGTGGCTAATGAGGCCATTCAAGATCACTAAAGATGCCATAAGGGTAGTGACCAGACTGCATTCATCCGATGGGGTACCCGCACTTAAATCTATGAAGAACCAAATGGTAATTGAAGCCACCGGATCAAAATTTGACAAAAGAGCAATGACAATAGATGACATCACAGATCTGGATGTCAAGTTTTCCTCAATGATAATTAGATACAAAATCTACCATTCGAGTAGGGAGAATTCTGTGTCTGGTACAGTAATCTATGCTGCATATCAGATGTTGAAGAAAGATGCAGATTATGATCTATGTGAGCTTCTTCTAAATTAGTTGTTGGAAAACTTGCAGAAGATCAAAAAGGATAAGAAAAATTCCTTCAAATATGGTTGTCTAATATTATTTCTATTATTCTATTATATGAATGAGCTACTCGGATCAAATGGTTGGGTTTGGCAAAATGATAAATCGGTTACAATTTAGATCAGAGATTACATGTATGGACTTGGTGATGCTCAAGCCCAAAACAAAGCTCTCTGGGTTTACTTTAAGAATTTCCAAGGCATGATGCTAGCCAGAGAGAGAATACCATAGTCCATAGTTAAGAAATACAAGGACACAGTTTGCTTTATGGTCGACACTGATCAATGTCTAATGGAGGCAGTTGAACCAAGAACTATATGGATAATGCCTATGGGATATGAGGTCGATGAAAAAATCTTGGAGTTGCATATTCAACACCTGCTGAGCTAGCCTAAGGACACCGAAGTAGAAAGGTTTGACACCTTTGAAGAGCTAAGTATAAAAATACATGTTGAGTTAAGACAGTCAAAGATAAAGAGGAAAGTAAAAAGGGAAGTTGAAGAAATTGCCAAAAGATTTGCCTTATCAAAAGAGGTAGTAGATGCAAATAGAGAGAAAATGGAGAAGGCATAGAAAGAGAGACAAGAAGCAAAGAAAGGAAACGTTCCAGTGCAAGCCTCCTCCCAGACTAGATCTTCCAAGAGCTATGCACCTGTCACTCCTAAAAACTCAAAGGCTACCAAACTAGAAGTCAAGACCTCCAACAAAAGTGAAAAGAGAATGAAGACCAAAGCCTCAAGAACATATACAAGCCATAAGGATGATGAAGAAATAGAATCAGATGAAGAAATAAAGAAAATGAAGAAGAAGAGAACATCTGAAAAGTTCTCTGCTAGCAGAAGTGAGGAAGAGAAGGCAGAGGAATTTGTTGAAAAGCCCACTCTTTCCATTGATGATATCATCAAGGCCCACTATGGATGGGAACCTGCAGTCGGTGACAGAGTTCTATGATGAATACAGTGATGTTGACAAGAGAATTTTGGAAGAAGCTACTGTCAGGTACTTGAACATTTACTATAAAGATTTCATTGAAATTATATCATTAATTCCTAAGAGTCTAGAAAAGGTACTTGAGCTAAGAAAAGAGAATGTAAAGGCAAAAGTCTTAGAGATTCGGGAGTAGATAGAAATTCAGCTTTATCCCTGTATCACTCCAAAACAAATGGACATGATTTTCAAGGACTGTAAGGATGAGTTCCAGAGTAAGGCAAGAATGAATAAACTCATGCTTGGAAAAACTGACCAAGTAGCAAGTGAAACAAAAGATGTCCTCCAGAATGCCTTAAAGAGATTCAATCTTCCTATTGTAGAGGAAATAGATGAAGAACCTTCTACCATGGATGTTGAAGGATTAAATGCAATCAATGAAGAACTTTCTGACAAGGATGTAAAAGGATTAAATAAAATAGATGAATAGAAGTATGAGGACTTAGACTCCTCTGTTCTGGTAGAGGAAGTTCATAAAGCAACAGACACTAGTAACATCTCTCCTCCAGATCCCACTACAGCTCAGACAAACATTCCAGACTCTGAAGCTAAAGAGGAAGGTAGAAGAGAAGAGGAGAAGATTCAAGGAAAAGAGAATAAGGGAAAAGAAGAAGAACAAGCAGAAAAGACCAATGATGACTCTTCTGATATTTCAAAGAAGTCTCAATCTCCAGCAAGAGACACTGTAGAGACAGTGAAGAACTTCTTAAACAGAGAAATGATGGAGCTAGATGAACCTGAGCTATTTCAAGGACCACTAAATTTTGACTCTCTCTCCCCAGTTCAGATAATGAAAATAGCATCTTTTGCTCAAACCAGAGCAAAAGAAAAACTCTTGAAATCTCACATGGAGGACTGTGAACTGTTGGAGATTGCATCTAGGATACTGGAGAAGATCATGCCATCCTATCAAAAGGATCTTTCAGCCTCGCCATTTGGTAACTTAAAAAACTTAGTAAATTCTGTTAACACTCATTTTGAATCTCTAGAGAAATCAGCAAAAGCAAAGGTTCGTAAGGAGTTTTTGTGAAAAAGATTCACTGAGGTGCAAGGACTTATTGTAAATGATAGGAGGAGCCTAGACATTGGAATAAAGAGCCTTAAAAACACTCTTAGAGATGGTGGGGACATATATAAATTCTGTTTATCTTGGCCCAAAGTGACAGAGGACATTGAGAAGAAAGTGAAAGAACAAGAAGGAAAACTGTCAAGTTTATCTTAGAATTTTGATCCCCTTACTACCTCTGTGGTGAATTATGAATGTCAAGCTATTGCCATAACAAATGAAATCAAAGAACTAGTTAAGGAGAAAAAGAACATAATGGATAGAATGGGTGAGCTCAGAGGGATAATCATCCCTAAGTTAGAAACAATGCATGATGCCTTGACAGAGGCACAAAATACAATCCAGACCAGTGATCCAACAGACTTAAAGAGGGCAGAAGCATATGCATTTTTGTTGAGTGGTCACATCTCCATTTTGGACAGGATGAAGAGGAGCTAGGCCACAGAGTTTGTATAGCTGAAGACTACTTTTGTAGACATACTCAAGTATATGTAAGTTTATCTTATGATTTGTATCTACATATGTGGCCATGTACAAAATAATTTTTGCAAAATTTTGGTATGTGGATTCTTCCCTTTGCCATTGATGTCAAAGGGGGAGTGAAGAGTAGTGAAAAATGTGGAATCTAGCAAAGGGGGAGCTCTGGTAAACAGTGCAAAAGATAGAGCATCAGCCAAGGGGGAGTTACTGCGACACTTAGCCATTTTTCACTAAGTGTTGCCATCAATGCCAAAGGGGGAGATTGTTGGAAAGAGACACTGTGTGGCTTCATAAGTGTTGTCATTGATGGCAACAAAGTCTATCCCACACATCCGCAGTACATAGTATGCCTATACCGAAAGTCAAATTGAAGATTGTTTTGGTCCGGTGAACAAGAACAGAGTATGTAACAAGGTCTGACAATCAGGCCTGGATCTCTTAGATGGTGTAACTTAGTAAGTTGCAGACTTGGACAAGTCAAGAGGAGTATCATGAATACTGTATTCCAAAGATTTAGCCTGCAATGATAAAGCAAGAAAAAGATATGAGCATCTGAGTGTTGGGTTCGAGTCAGACAGAGCAGACAGAGGAAGAACTGACCAGTAGATTATCAGACGTCAATCCGGATGAGTAAAAGGTGTTAATCAAGAAATTTGTGGGATTATACATTGTTGGCTGACATGATTAATGACTTCTATGCCTATGTTTTTGATACGCACCACAAATCAAGCATGGATTCAGCCGACAGATCAATAACTTGCAAACATCTTGAGTGTTCTTGTTGCCGACTAGAAAGTTGATGAAAAGCCTTGATGTGGATATATATACCAGATTGATTCCAGCATGTAAGTGTGTGTGGGGAATAGGTAATGAAATAAAGTGTGAAGAAAAATAGGGATAAGTGTGAGAATAGCAATACAAGTCCGGTATGTGACTGAATAACAACATTGAACATAGGAAGAATGAAGTGCATCAGACCAGTATATTATGCCTAACCAGAACTGAATTCTTGCATTTGTAGATGCTTCTCATCAATTCAAACACTTGATTATCTTTAGTAAGATTTGTAGATAGTGAGTCTCTTGTAGGCAGTGTGCCTCTTGTGAGCAGTGTGCTCGGACAGTGAGCCCTAATTGGCAAGTGCCATTTTTGTACTCCTTATTCTTTCAACAAAGAATACAAACTTGGGTTAGTCACCCAGTGGTTTTTTCCTTAACAGGGTTTCCATGTAAAAATCCTTGTGTTATGTGTGTGGACTTTATATATGTTCTTATGATTACATATGTTTTCATGTTTTGATAAAACACTGAATATTGAGATAACAAAACAAGAAAATTTTGAGTTAACTGATTCACCCCCCCTC
Organism: Cunninghamia lanceolata; assembly: GCA_027924645.1. NCBI lineage: Eukaryota > Viridiplantae > Streptophyta > Pinopsida > Cupressales > Cupressaceae > Cunninghamia > Cunninghamia lanceolata. Next base: position 1,951,356 of record BSBN01000918.1, on the reverse strand, counting down.
TCAGTTATCTGCCTTGTTTCCAACACACTCTACCCAGAACTACATATTATCATTTTTTATCTTTCATCGTAATGTGCCTTGATCCAGTGGATACAGTGTATGTAGGTAGTCTGGAATATGAAGGATGTATCCAATACGCAGGCACATGCAATTCATCATTCTTCACCCATTTCAATCCATTAACATATCATCTTTCTAGTCTTCCATTTATCAAAATCCATTCACCTCAACTTGACTAACTCAAGCATCAAAACAACAAACAAATGCATCCTTTCAAAGAAAAAGTCCTTAAACAAACCTAAAGCAAAGAAATTTACTCACAGAGTCATATACTGTCCTACATATCGATTGCCAACATCAGCCAAATCAATCTCAAACCACGCAACAGATCAACAAACTTGTTTTATACAAAATGTTCCATGATCGAGACCAACACATGTGTCTCATACAACATGTGGCTTTTCCTAAAACAAGCCATTATCTTTTCAGCAGATAACACCCGTTAATGGACACATTGCTTCTATGATAAGGCTGTTATCTTTACTATCAAATCTATCCCGAGCAACTTCTTTGGCAAGAGAATATGTTGACTGTATGTTTACTTTGCAAGTCAGTCAATTTGCTTTTTGGTTTTCTCCTTTTCCAAGACCTATTCAATACTACCTTGATTTATCTATAATCTTGGTATGTTGTGATACAATATGGATTGGGGGCATAGTCATTGCTTTTGTGTGTCGTGTTTAAGGAATGATCTTTAGTATCTTTCTTAGCAACATATTTATCTTGTGTGTGTTACATCCTAGCATCTTAGATATTAATATTCTTCTTGCATTTATGTATTGAAGTCTATTTTATGTTCAAGACTATGGCTCATTCACATGTACAATAAGGTCATATTATGTCTAAAGAGATCTAAGATCAAACCGCTTGCTTGTAGAGTCAATGTCCACGCACTCAGATATCACAACACCTTGGTCTTTTATACCCTAGTAGCAAACTATCCACGTGCTACATCAAAAATAAGGATTGCTCTTTATAAACATTTGTGAAACCAATGCAACAAGCTCATTCACCCATCCATTTACCCATGACCTTATATAGTTTTCCAGCAATGATTGATCAACAGTCGTTCTTCTATCTCTACTTTCTTCTACCTAACCTCGACTATCTCCAACACAATCTTCTAGTCGAGCATCAACCCAGTTCTTCTATTGCCTCCCTGTCCTTCCTCTTGAGGGGGCATCCTATGCCAGCTACACTAGGGCAACTAGCTACATTGGGGCATCAAAAATTATATCATGTCTTCAACAATCGTTTTCTTTGATGCAACGCTGTAAACTGCATCGCATCAAAGAGGGGCAAAATGTAGACACTCTAAAATGACCAAGTCGTCACATCACTTGTATTTCGTCAATTCTTCCAAATCACCTGCATTTCAACATTAATTACATAATCTAATTATTTAATTAATTTCATCAAATTCTTCCAAAACTCCAAAAATTTGACATTAATTAAATAAATTCTCTTTATTTAATTTAATTATTTTTTATTCTTCCAAAATTAAATAATTTTAATTATTTAATTAAATCATTATCCCCTTTCAAATTTCAAGTCTACATTATTTAAATAAATCCAATTATTTAATTAATTCATCACAAATCCTCTCATCTACAATTAAATAATTTACATTATTTAATTAAATCAATTATTCTTCTAAGTTTAAATAAATCATGCAAATTTATTTAAATTATCTCAATCCTCTAAAAATAAATAAAATCAAGTATTTTATTTATAATCTTTTATGTCCTCTAATCTTGCACAAACAATTAAATAAATTATTTTATTTAATTTACTTTTTCCTCTAAAAATAAATCTTCTAAAAATAAAATATAATCACATATTTTATTTATCCTTCATCATGCAAAATAAATTAAATTAATTTATTTGTTTAATTTATTTAAATCTTCATATCTTATCTATTCTTCAAAATCATGCACAATCAATTAAATAAATTTATTTATTTAATTTCAATTATCTTCCAATTCCTCTTAAAATATCTTGTTAACTCATGTGCACAATCAGTCTTATTTTTAGAACTCTAAAAAAGGCAAAATTACAAGTTGAGTTATCTATTCAATCAATATTCTTTTCATCATATCTTAATAAAAATATCCTTATGGATTGACATATGTCGTGTGCACATTCATCATGGTTATTTGTTTTATCTCCTCTGTTGACTTTTTTGAATTATCTGGACCGTTGATCGATCTCTGTTGAAATCTATATAAACCCCCCTTATCTCCTTCACAAATCCTCTTCAATCACTTATTCCCAGGCATCCTTTATAGTGCTTTGAGCATACATCGCATCGTTGAGCACCTTTTACGATCTTTTGACATTGATCTTTGAGCACTTTGAGCATTCGCTTGTTGCAAACATGGTTTCACAATATATTTGAGCATTCCACATTCAACAAAAGAGAACAATACAATCTAGTAAAAGCTTTCTTGTTTTATTTGATTTATTCATTGATCATGGTTTTTTATTTAGGTAGATCTCTTTATGTTATGGGTTATTGATTTGGTTATTATCATAGTTTTTGATTTTATCATTCGACCTATCAACTTTCCTCATACACAATGCTTATTCTGTCAGGTTCTAAGACTGAAAATTTTTTAGTTCTTCTGTATCCACCTGGATCATTCCTCCCCACTTGGGGTTCAAACCACCTGACCCCCTTTTATAGGGATTCATTTCCATTATCATTTTTAAGTAGAAAATGAGACCTGTATATGTAGCAAAGAAAGCCACTTGGTATATTGGTGGAGAGTGAAAATAGCAAGCAGGAACTCAAGGGTTCGACCCCCAAAAACCAACGTTTTAACAATCAAACCGCCACATGTGCCACGTGGCACCCAATCATTGGGCCACGTGGTATTACATCATTCTTTCGTCAGTGACATGTGTCACGCTGGATTGGTCCACATCTTCAGACCTGCCATGTCATCTGCTAACTCAGATGCCGCCATCTGCCACGTATCAAACTCTAGACCTATCACGTCAACAACTGCCACTGTGTCTGCCATGTCAGCATGTTGACATCATCATTATACTATCTAGTCAGCATGGTCAACCCTCTTCTTTGACCGGCCATATCTTGCTCGTACGAGTTTCGATCGAGGCGAAACAAGCAACGTCAAAATCGTGACGACGAGCTCTTTGACTTGGCATTATTTTTGCTTGGATTTGAGACAATCAATTTTCACCTTTTTGAACGCCTGATTCACCTGTTTGACTGAACCTTTGACTACACATAACTTCTGCATACAAACTCCTTTTGAGCTCGTTCAAGTTGCATTAGGATCGTGTCAGCAACCTCTTTCCAATGATGCTGATTCCATTAGGTTCTAAGACTGCAAGATTTTTAGGTCTTCTAGATCCACCTAGATCATTCCTCCCCACTGGGGGTTCAAACCACCTGACCCCCTTTTATAGGGATTTGTTTCTATTATCATTCTTTAAATAGAAAGGAAGCCTGTATATGTAGCAAAGAAAGCTGCTTGGTATATTGGTGGAGAGTGAAAATAGCAAGTAGGAGGTCAGGTGTTCAACCCCCACAAACCAACCTTTTAACAAGCAAATCACCACATGTGGCACGTGGCACCCAATCATTGGGCCACGTGGCATTCCCTCATTCGTTTGTTAGTGACACGTGTCACGCTAGATTGGTCCACATCTTCAGACCTGCCACGTCATCTGTTGAGTCAGATGACGCCATTTGCCACGTGTCAACATCTGGACTTGTCACACCAACAATTGCCACTATGTTTGCCATGTCAGCATGATGAAGTCATCATTGTACTATCTAGTAGGCATGGTCAACCCTCAACTTTGACCAACCATATCTTGCTCCTACGAGCTCCGATCAAGGTGAAACGAGTGGCGTCAGAATCGTGGCAATGAGCTCTTCGACTTGGAATCATTTTTACTTGGATTTGAGATAATAAATTTTTCACCTTTTTGAAAGCATGATTCCCCTGTTTGATCAAACCTCTGACTGCACATAACTTCTGCATACGAACGCCTTTTGAGCCTGTTTAAGTTGCGTCAGGATCATGCCAGCGACCTCTTTCCAATGACGCTGATTCCGTCAGGTTCTGAGACTGTAAAATTTTTAGGTCTTTTGAATCCATTTAGATCATTCCTTCCCATTGGGGGTTCAAACCACCCGATGTCCTTTTATAGGGATTTGTTTCTATTATCATTCTTTAAATAGAAAGGAAGCCCATATATGTAGCAAAAAAAAATGCTTGGTATATTGGTGGAGAGTAAAAATAGCAAGGCTCGACCGCACAAACCAACCTTTTAACAATCAAACCACCACATGTGCCACCTGGCACCCAATCATTGGGCCATGTGGCATTACCTCATTCATCCATCAGTGACACGTGTCATGCTAGATTGGTCCACATCTTCAGACCTACCACGTCATCTGCTGACTTAGATGCCGCCATATGCCATGTGTCAAACTTTGGACCTGCCACGTCATCAACTCCCAATGTGTCTACCATGTTAGCAAGCTGACGTCATCATTGTACTTTCTAGTCAGCATGGTCAACCCTCAAATTTGACCGGCCATATCTTTCTCATACGAGCTCTGATCGAGGTGAAACGAGTAGTGTGAGAATGGTGGCGACGAGCTCTTTGACTTGGCATCATTTTTTTTGGATTTGAGACAATCAATTTTTTACCTTTTCAAACACCTGATTCACCTGTTTGACCGAACCTTTGACTGCACATAGCTTCTGCATACGAACTCATTTTAAGCCCGTTCAAGTTGCATTAGGATCATGTCAACGACCTCTTTCCAATGATACTAATTTTGTCAGGTTTTGAGACTGCAAAGTTTTTAGGTCTTCTAGATCCATTTAGATCATTCCTTCCCATTGGGGGTTAAAACCACCCGACCCCCTTTTATAGGGATTTGTTTCTATTATTATTCTTTAAGTAGAAAGGAGGCCCATATATATATCAATGAAAGCCACTTGGTATATTGGTGGAGTGAAAATAGCAAGCTTCGACCCCACAAACCAACCTTTTAACAATCAAACAGCCACATGTGCCAAGTGGCACCCAATCATTAGGCCACATGGCATTACCTCATTCATCCGTCAGTGACACGAGTCACGCTGGATTGGTCCACATCTTAGGACCTGCCACATCATTTGCTAACTCACATGCCACCATCTGCCACGTGTCAACCTCTGGACCTACCACGTCAACAATTGCCACTGTGTCTGCCATGTTAGCATGCTGATGTCATCATTGTAATGTCTAGTCAACATGGTCAACCCTCAACTTTGACTGGCCATATCTTGCTTGTACGAACTCCGATCGAGGCGAAACGAGTGGCGTCAAAATCATGGTGACGAATTCTTTGACTTGGCATCTTTTTTCTTGGATTTGAGACAATCAAATTTTCTCCTTTTTGAATGTCTGATTCACTTGTTTGATCGAACCTTTGACTACACATAACTTCTGCATACGAACTCCTTTTGAGCCCATTCAAGTTGCATCAGGATCGTGTCAGTGACCTCTTTCTAATGATGCTGATTATGTCATGTTCTCAAACTACAAAAATTTTAGTTCTTTTGTATCCATTTGGATCATTATTCCCCACTAGGGGTTCAAACCACCCGGCCCCCTTTTATAGGGATTCATTTCTATTATCATTCTTTAAATAGAAGTGAGGCTCGTATATGTAGCAAAGAAAGCTGCCTTGTATACTGGTGGAGAGTGAAAATAGCAAGCAGGAGGTCAGGGGTTCAACTGCCACAAACCAACCTTTTAATAGTCAAACCGCCACATGTGCCACGTGGCACCCAATCATTGGGCCACGTGGCATTACCTCATTCTTCCATCAGTGACATGTGTCACGTTGGATTGGTCAACATCTTCAGACCTACCACGTCAACAACTACCACTATGTCTACTATGTCAGCATGCTGACGTCGTCATTGTATTGTCTAGTTGTTATCTGATCTTAAAAATTTTAAATTTTCAGTGAATTCCTCCTGTGTATCCTTAGCTTGCCGGCTCACAACAAACAATTAATTTTGTAAATCTTTTTGCAGGCTTGACCGTAACCCCATTTGCCTAGTTTTTATGCTAAAAAACTTGTCATTTGCAAAATTTTAAATGTCGCATTCTTTATGCTATGTTATGCAACCCGCCTGTTTTCCCCTTTGTTATCACTATGTCACTGGTTTTCAAAACTTCACAACTTGTGACTCAACGTTAGAAAGTTCTTATTTTCCACGACTTCCCAATTCCTATTGGTAATATGAAAGTCAACTTTATAAAGCTCTTTGTCGTTGTGTCAGGGATTTATGTAACTCCCGAACTCTTGACTCAAGGTTCTAAGGTTCTTAAAAGCAATGACATGGTGACTTGGAGAGTTTTTTAAACTTGATTTTTGAAGGATAATTTAAGATTTTCAAAAGGGACTTTTTCATTGACACTCTGATAGAAATCAAAGAAGTGTGGACTCATGGCCTTCAGCAATCACAAAAGAAGGATTTGACGTAGAAAGCTTTAGAAGTTCTCAACCAATGTTTAGAATCTGCTCCGACTTCCAACTAGTCAACATCTTCATGCTATCCATATTTGAAAGTATCACCAGCTCCTCAGATTGCTCGTATGGTATACAATGAGAGTGTCTTTTCAGGAGTTATGATATTTGAGCTCAAATCTTGAGACTCATTTTTTTTTAAGATACGAAATCAATGAGGCATTAATTACCTCTTAAATGACAAGTGTAATGGAGCTCATTAAGATGGTGGCACGACATTAGCAAGTTTAGAAACCATCATTACTCCCTGACATGATTAAGTAAAGGTGGTGGTGCTCTCTGAATTCAGTTTTCTTGCCAGCCAAGCTACTCTTCAAAATGGGACTTCCTACCAACAACGAAATTTGGGATGATGAACCTTTGCCTTTTCTACAGCCTAATTTACAATGGCCTAAGGAGGAGCAAATAGATATCATCTCTCAACTACGCACAATCGCTTGGAAGGAGAAAACTAGTTATGCTGAGTACCACAGGACCATCGACATTCTGGAAGAAGAAGAAGAACGTGCTGAGTTGTGCCAACTGTTTATGGAAATTGACTGGAATTGGGGAGAGATTAACGCCACTTGTCTTGCATGTATGAAGTTCTTTGTAATCAATGGTGATTATTAAAATTTTGGTATAATGTAACTGTTCTATTTTAAAAGTTACTTTCTTGATAACAGTTACTCGAAAAAGACCGTTTTCTAACAGTTATAATTTTTGAGGTTATATAAGGGGAAGAAAGCTCAAAAGAAGGAGCTTTTTCTTGACTGTCTATGAGCAGGGGGAAGAGAGGAAGTTTATTTTGTATTACTCTCTGGTTATATTTTGCTTAATTCATCTTATGTATGGAAGCATAACAAGAACTTTGAGTTTTGTTATATATATATATATAAAGACAAGAAATGTAGAAATACTTCCAGAACTTTGTGTCTCCTAGTATCTTCTATGATTATAATTGTTCTTATGTCAATTAGTAGTCTATCTTCAGTATTGTTTCTTTTACGTTGGTCTGTGTTAATAAGGAATATGACTGTATCCTCAAATCGATTTATCTTTATTCATGAACGTGGGATAATGGGCTTTGTATCATTTTCCTGCATTCATCTTTAAGTTGTTTATGTGCATCTATTTTATGGTGATGAGTAGATGTTAATAAGCCTTTTTTGCTTTCTGGTCAAAAGCACACCCTATTTTAATTCATCGTATATCTTTCAAAGGTAGTTGCACCTTGTAAAACAAGCAGAGAGTACTTGCAACTATCATTGCAAGTGACTCAACTATTAGTACTGATTGTTCTTCTTCCTAGGTATTCTGAGTTATTTCCTAAAATTATTTTTGAAGGACAAATCTATTCACTAATAGATTTTTGGCAACTTTGCTGGGGAGAGAATTGAAGTGCCAGTGTTTTCTTTCCTCAGAAATCTAATGGTACCTCCACTGGAAGGAGGTTGGCGACTCTATTGTGTTTGAAGAGCTCAAAAAATGGTTCAATGCAAGGTAGATCAAAGAAATCAGCCCAAAGCCAAAGAACCAACTATGCCAACAATTGAAGAGATATTGGCTGAAGATGATGAAGTACTTCATTTATTGTGGAGCAGTCTCAAAGCAAGCATCTCTGAAGTTGAAAAGAAAAGGCTACATTTGTCCAAAGACTACAAATCTACATCACTTCTCAGAAGTTTGCATGCCAAATTTTATTCTCTGAAAGAATATAAATGAAAGATTCATCAGTTGCAAGCATCTCTCAAAGAAGAACCTGAGAGAGAGAGAATCAAGATTTTGTGCAAACATTTGTTGAGCCCAGAGATTTGCTTGTGCCATGGAATCACAATCAGCAACAAGGAAGAATTTTGAGACAGGCTAAAAGTAAAGGACCAGAATCTTTCTCAACATGCATTTAAAAGAGTGAAGAGAATAATGAAAAGGTACTATCACAAGAACCTAATGTCACTCTCATTCCAAACTGGTGTCTGGAGAAATCAAATGATGAATTCTTATGTGGAATCTTGGATGGAGATGGTCACATTACTGAAATTAAAATGGATGCAGCCATTGATGTTTCCCATGATATGAAAGAAGAAGATGAAAAGTCACAAGAAGAGGTAGGGGACATTGTACAGGCTCATATGATCTCATTTCAATTTCCTATTACCCATGATGTTGATTCAATAAATGGGATGTATGCATGCAAAAGTGGAGATGAAAATTTTGATAATGTGATGATTGAGCCTAGTGAGGAAATAGATAAATTACATTTCCAATTTGTCTATCCTCTCGGTGATGATTTTCTTTGCGCAAGAAAAGAAGGAATTCCTTTTGTCAAGTTTGATCCCATGCTCGTAGAATGTGATATTCAAAAATCACAACCAACAGTCACATTTTGGGAGCTTGATTCATCATGCCATCTGCAGAAAGAATGTTTGATTTTTGATGTTTTACTTCCAAGTCATGGTGTAGATAATGGAGTTATGATTGATACATAGCTGGAATGTGAAGTTGTTGAAGTTCCGACATTGAATCATGAAGATACATGGCTGCACAAAGAGGTTAGAATTGATATTTCATTTGAATCTTTTCATCCTGAAATTGCAGATGCTAAAAATTTTAAACAAAAAATGGAAAATGATGTTAGCAGTAGTCATGATAGACTTGCTGAAAGTGAGCAAATGGACCAAGGTGATGAGTCTCATACTGTAAATATTCCAAATTGGTGTTTTGATACAAGCAGTGATGAATTTCTATGTGAAGAAGAGGTCATCATATCTGATTTGCAAGTTGTAAATGAGTGTGGTTTGGCGAATCATGAAATTACTAAGTCAAAAGAGATTGTTCCAGTCACGGGTGATATTCTTTGTAATGATCCACTTCCAGCTTTACATGAGACACGTACGGCTAATGATAGTTCTTCCAGTGATTTAATGGGTCATTTCTAGGCTTGGGATGATAGTTTGGCTGCTACAAAAAGAAATGATTATATGCAAGAACATGATGGGGCAATTACTTCCACATACATCACCAAAGACGAAGTTTCATCTCATGATCGATATGTGGGTTGTCCAATCTGAGGGCTGGTTTCTCCGAGCTTACAGAATCAAGTGCATGTTGACATTCTATGTGAGGTCATTCAGGCAGATATTGGTAATCATACACTGAGCAATGTTGATAGGAGTTGTCAAATTGGAGAAACATACAGTGAAGAATGGCTTTTTGGGCATCAAGACACATCCAGAGAGTTTTTAGATGAAGTCATTTTTATGAGTTTGACCAGGATAGTCGCCAGCTGGCAGTTGATGGTGTGCATGCTTCTAATTCATCCATCATTATTCCGCACAGGCTGTTATTTCTCCCAGCCGGTTAACGGATTTACATAACCATTCTGGAGCCATTTGAGGTAGGGTCTTCATGACCATGTATATACTAGGAATTTTTTATGTGCTAGTAGTTAGTTTCATTTTTGGCGTGTCCTATTTTTGGCTTTCTTTGGCTCCCTTGTTCCCTGTGCTCTCTGACTCTGCTGCCCAATGGATTTAAGCACTGGGCCACACTTAAGGTTTTGGGTTCCTTGCTTCGTCCTTTTCATTCCTCGTCCCCAATCAGAGCCCATTGTTTTTTGTTTTTTAAATGCGCTTGGTAAACTTTTTAACGTGAGCGGCGACACTGGTGCGACACGCCCTCCAGCTCCATGCGAATGCTTTTGCCCGGAGCAATGAACTGGTGAGGCCACAACATGGGGGACCTCATCCCCTAGCAAGAACACTTCAAACCCACGAGCTCATTAGCCCAACAAAGGCATAAAGCCTACGAGCTCATTGGCCCAGTGGGGGTTTGAACTCTAGTGGCTGCCACTACAACCGAGCGACTTAACCATCGAACCATGCCCTTATCAACAAATCAGAACCCGTTGTTATCTGATCTTGAAAATTTTAAATTTTTAGTGAATTCCTCCTATGTATCCTTAGCCTTCCAGCTCACAACAAACAATTGATTTTGCAAATGCTTTCATGGGCTTGACCGTAACCCGATTTGCCCAGTTTTTATGCTAAAAAACTTGTCATTTGCAAAATTTTAAATGTCGCATTCTTTATGCTATGTTATGCAACCCACTTGTTTTCCCCTTTATTATCGCTAAGTCATTGGTTTTCCAAACTTCACAACCCGTGACTCAAGGTTAGAAAGTTCTTATTTTTCACGACTTCCCGATTCCTATTGGCAATATGAAAGTCAACTTTATAAAGTGCTTTGTCATTGTGTCAGGGATTTTCATAACTCCTGAACTCTTGACTCAAGGGTCTAAGGTTCTTAAAAGCAGCGACATGGAAACTTGGAGAGTTTTTAAACTTGATTTTTGAAGGATAATTTAATATTTTCAAAAGGGACTTTTTCATTGATGCTCTTATATACATCAAAGAAGTGTGGACTCATGGCCTTCAGCAATCACAGAAGAAGGATTTGACATAGAAAGCTTTAGAAGTTTTCAACCAAAGTTCAGAATTTGCTCCAACCTCTGACTAGTCAACATCTTCATGCTATCTATCTTTCAAAGTATCACCAGCTCGTCAGATTGCTCGTGTGGTATACAATGAGAGTGTCTTTTCAGAAGTTATGATATTTGAGCTCAAATCTTGAGACTCATTTTTTTTTAGATACGAAATCAATGAGGCATTAATTACCTCTTAAATGACAAGTGTAACAGAGCTCATTAAGATGGTGGCACGACATTAGGCAGTTTAGAAACCATCATTACTCCCTGACGTGATTAAGTAAAGGTGGTGGTGCTCTCTGAATTCAGTTTTCTTGCCAGCCAAGCTATTCTTCAGAATGGGATTTCCTGCCAACAACAAAATTTGGGATGATGAACCTTTATGTGTTTTGCAGCCTGATTTACAATGGCCTGAGGAGGAGCAGATAGATATCATCTCTCAACTACGCATGGTCGCTTTGAAGGAGAAAACCAGTTACGCTGAGTACCGCAGGACCATTGACATTCTGGAAGAAGAAGAAGAACGTGCTGAGTTGCGTCAACTGTTTATGGAAATTCCCCTGGGATTGAGGGGAGATTAACGCCACTTGTCCTGCATATATGTAGTTCTTTGTAATTAGTGGTGATTATTACAATTTTGGTATAATGTAACTGTTCTATTTTTAAAAGTTACTTTCTTGATAATGGTTACTTGAAAAAGACCATTTTCAAACAGTTATAATTTTTGAGGCTATATAAGGGGAAGAAAGCTCAAAAGAAAGGGCTTTTTCTTGACTGTCTGTGAGCAGGGGGAAGAGAGGAAGTTTATTTTGTATTACTCTCCAGTTATATTTTGCTTAATTCAGCTTATGTATGGAAGCATAACAAGAACTTTGAGTTTTGTTATATATATATAGACAAGAAATGGAGAAATACTTCCAGAACTTTGTGTCTCCTAGTATCTTCTATGATTACAATTGTTCTTATGTCAATTAGTAGTCTATCTTCAGTATTGTTTCTTTTACATTGGTCTGTGTTAATAAGGAATATGACTTTATCCTCAAATCGATTTATCTTTATTCATGAATGTGGGATAATGGGTTGTGTATCATTTTCCTGCATTCATCCTTAAGTTGTTTATGTGCATCTATTTCATGGTGATTAGTAGATGTTAATAAGCCTTTTCTGCTTTCTGGTCAAAAGCACACCCTGTTTTAATTCATCGCATATCTTTCGAAGGTAGCTGCGCCTTGTAAAACAAGGAGAGAGCTCTTGCAACTATCATTGCAAGTGACTCAATTGTTAGTACTGACTGTTCTTCTTCTTGGGTACTCTGAGTCATTTCCTAAAAAAAATTTTGAAGGACAAATCTATTCACCAACACTAGTTAGCATGGTCAACCATCAACTTTGACCGGCCATATCATGCTCATATGAGCTCCAGTCGAGGCAAAACGAGCAGCGTCGAAATCATGACGACAAGCTCTTCGACTTGGCATCATTTTTGCTTGGATTTGAGACAATCAATTTTTCACCTTTTTGAATGCCTGATTCACCTATTTGACCGAACCTTTGACTACACATAACGTCTGCATACGAACTCCTTTTGAGCCTATTCAAGTTGCTTTAGGATTGTGTCAACAACCTCCTTCCAATGATGCTGATTCTGTCATGTTCTCAGACTGCAAAATTTTTCGGTCTTCTGGATCCACCTAGATCATTCCTCCCCACTTGGGGTTCAAACCACCTGACCCCCTTTTATAGGGATTCGTTTCTATTATCATTCTTTAAATAAAAAGGAGGCCCATATATGTAGCAAAGAAAGTCACTTGGTATATTGGTGGAGAGTGAAAATAGCAAGCAGGAGGTCAGGGGTTCGACCCCCACAAACCAATCTTTTAACAATGAAACTACCACATGTGCCACATGGCACCCAATCATTGGGCCACGGGGCATTACCTCATTCATCCGTCAGTGACATGTGTCACGCTGGATTGGTCCACATCATCAGATCTACCACGTCATCTGCTGACTCAGATGCCGCCATCTGCCATGTGTCAACCTCTGGACCTGCCACATCAAACACTGCCATTGTGTCTACCATGTCAGCATGTTGACATCATCATTGTATTATCTAGTTAGCATGGTCAACCCTAAACTTTGATCGGCCATAACTTGCTCGTACGAGCTCCGATCGAGGCGAAATGAGTGGCGTTAGAATCGTGGCGACGAGCTCTTCGACTTTGCATCATTTTTCCTTGGATTTTAGACAATCAATTTTTCACATTTTTGAACGCCTGTTTGACCAAACCTTTGACTACGCATAACTTCTGCATACGAACTCCTTTTGAGCCCATTCAAGTTGCGTCAGGATCGTGTTAGCGACGTCTTTCCAATGATGTTGATTCTGTCAGGTTCTAAGACTGCAAAATTTTTAGTTCTTTTGTATCCACCTAGATCATTCCTCCCTATTGGGGGGTCCACATCTTCAGACCTGCCACATCATCTGCTGACTCAGATGCCTCAATCTGCCACATGTCAAACTCAGGATCTGCTATGTCAACAAATGCCACAGTGTATGCCATGTCAGCATGTTGACGTCATCATTGTATTATCTAATTGGCATGGTCAACCCTTAACTTTGACCAGCTATATCTTGCTCGTATGAGCTCTGATCAAGGCGAAATAATCGGTGTCAGAATCATGGCGACAAGCTCCTCGACTTGGCATAATTTTTTCTTGGATTTGAGATAATCAATTTTTCACCTTTTCGAACATTTAATTCACCTGTTTGATTAAACCTTTGACTACACATAACTTCTGCATATGAACTCCTTTTAAGAACGTTTAAGTTGCATTGGGATTGTGTCAGCGACCTCTTTCTAATGATGTTGATTCCATCAGGTTCTGAGACTGCAAGATTTTTAGGTCTTCTAGATCCACCTAAATCATTCATCCCCACTCGGGGTTCAAACCACCCGACCCACTTGTATATGTAGCAATGAAAGCCGCTTGGTATGTTGGTGGATAGTGAAAAAAGGAAGTAGGAGGTCAGGGGTTCGACCCCCACAAACCAACCTTTTAACATGAAAATCGCCACATGTGCCACGTGGCACCCAATCATTGGGCCACGTGGCATTCGCTCATTCGTCTGTTAGTGACACGTGTCACGCCAGATTGGTCCACATCTTCAGACTTGCCACGTCATCTATTGAGTTAGATGCTACCATTTGTCACATGTCAACATCTAGACCTACCACGCTAACAACTGTCACTGTATCTACCATATCAGCATGATGATGTCATCATTGTACTGTCTAGTCAGCATGGTCAACCCTCAACTTTGATCGGCCATATCTTGCTCGTACGAGCTCTAATCAATGCAAAATGAGCGGTGTTGCAATCGTGGCGATGAGCTCTTCGAGTTGGCATCATTTTTTCTTGGAGTTGAGACAATAAATTTTTCACCTTTTTGAACGCATGATTCCCCCTATTTGACCGAACCATTAATTGCACATAACTTCTGCATACAAACTCCTTTTGAACCCATTCAAGTTGCATCAAGATCGTGCTAGTGACCTTTTTGCATTGACACTGATTTCGTTATGTTCTGAGACTACAAAATTTTTATGTCTTCTGTATCCATTTAAATCATTCCTTCCCATTGGGGGTTCAAATCACCAGACCCCCTTTTATAGGGATTCGTCTCTATTGTCATTCTTTAAATAGAAAGGAAGCCTGTATATATAGCAAAGAAAGTTGCTCGGTATATTGGTGGAGAGTGAAAATAGCGAGGTTTGACCCCACAAAACAACCTTTTAACAATCTAAACGCCACATGTGCCACATGGCACCCAATCATTAGGCCACATGGCATTACCACATTCGTCCGTCATCTGTTGACTCAAATGCTGCTATCTGCCACATCATTTGCTGACTCAGATGCCGCTATCTGCCACGTGTCAACCTCTAGACCTACCACGCCAACAACTGCCACTGTGTCTGCCATGTCAGAATGCTGATGTCATCATTGTACTATATATCGACATGGTCAACCCTCAACTTTGACCAGCCATATCTTGCTCGTACGAGCTCTGATCGAGGCGAAACACAGATTGTCGAAATCATGGCAACGAGCTCTTCAACTTGGCATCATTTTTTCTTGGATTCGAGACAATCAAATTTTCACCTTTTTGAACGCCTGATTGACCGAACCTTTGACTGCATGTAAATTCTGCATATGAACTCCTTTTCAGCCCATTCAAGTTGCGTCAGGATCGTTTTTAGTGACCTCTTTCTAATGATGTTGATTTCGTCAGGTTCTGAGACTACAAAATTTTTAGTTCTTCTGTATCCATCTGAATCATTATTCCCCACTGGGGGTTCAAACCACCCAACCCCCTTTTATAGGGATTCGTTTCTATTATCATTCTTTAAATAGAAAGGAGGCCCGTATATGTAGCAAATAAAGCCGCTTGGTATATTGTGGAGAGTGAAAATAGCAAGCAGGAGGTCAGGGGTTCAAACCCCACAAACCAAACTTTTAACAATCAAACTGCCACATGTGCCACGTGCCACCTAATCATTGGGCCACGTTGCATTACCTCATTCTTCCGTCAGTGACACGTGTCACGCTGGATTGGTCCACATCTTCAGACCTGCCACTTCATTTACTGATTCAGATGCCTCCATCTGCCACATGTCAAACTCTAGACCTGCCACGTCAACAATTGCCAGTGTGTCTACCATGTCAGCATGCTAACATTATCATTATACTATCTAGTTAGCATGGTCAACCCTCAACTTTGAACGGCCATATCTTGCTCATATGAGCTTCGATCGAGGCAAAACAAGTGGCGTCGAAATCGTGATGACGAGCTCTTCGACTTGGTATAATTTTTTCTTGGATTTGAGACAATCAATTTTTCACCTTTTTGAACACCTGATTCGCTTGTTTGATCGACCCTTTGACTGCACATAACTTCTGCATATGAACTCGTTTTGAGCCCGTTCAAGTTGCATTAGGATCGTGTCAGCAACCTCTTTCCAATGATGTTGATTCCATCATGTTCTCAAACTGTAAATTTTTTAGTTCTTCTATATCCATCTGGATCATTATTCCCCACTGGGGGTTCAAACCACCTGACCCCCTTTTACAGGGATTCATTTCTATTATCATTCTTCAAATAGAAAGGAGGCCCGTATATGTAGCAAAGAAAGCCACTTGGTATATTGGTGGAGAGTGAAAATAGCAAGGAGGTCAGGGGTTAGACCCACACAAACCAATCTTTTAACACACAAATCGCCACATGTGCCACGTGGCACCCAATCATTGGCTATGTGGCATTACCTCATTCATCCATCAGTGACACGTGTCATGCTGGATTGGTCCATATCATTAGACCTACCATGTCATCTGGTGACTCAGATGCCGCCATCTGCCACGTGTCAACTTCTGGACATGCCACGTCAACAACTACCACAGTGTCTACCATGTCAGCATGCTGATGTCATCATTGTATTGTCTAGTCAGCATGGTCAACCATCAACTTTGACCTGCCATATCTTGCTTGTACAAGCTCTGATCAAGGTGAAACGAGCGGCTTTGGAATCGTGTCGATGAGCTCTTCGACTTGGCATCATTTTTGATTGAATTTGAGACCATCAATTTTTCACCTTGTTGAACGCCTGATTCACCTGTTTCACCAAACCTTTGACTACACATAACTTCTGCATATGAACTCCTTTTGAGCTTGTTCAAGTTGCATCATGATCGTGTCAGTGACCTCTTTTTAATTATGTTGATTCCATCATGTTCTAAGACTGCAAAATTTTTAGTTCTTCTATATCCACCTAGATCATTCATCCCACTAGAGGTTCAAACCACCCGACCCCCTTTTATAGGGATTCGTTTCTATTATCATTCATTAAATAGAAAGGAGGCCCGTATATGAGAAAGCCGCTTGGTATATTGGTGGAGATTGAGAAAGCAAGCAGGAGGTTAGGGGTTTGATCCCCACAAACCAACCTTTTAACAAACAAACCACCACATGTGCCACGTGACACCCAATCATTGGGCCACGTGGCATTACCTTATTCATCCGTTAGTGACGTGTCACGCTGGATTGATCCACATCTTCATATCTGCCACATCATATGCTGAATCAAATGCCGCCATCTGCCATGTGTCAAACTCTGGATCTGCCACGTCAACAACTGCCACTGTGTTTGCCATGTCAGCATGCTGGCATCATCACTGTACTCTCTAGTCGGCATGGTCAACCCTCAACTTTGACCAGCCATATATTGCTCATACGAGCTCTGATCGAGAAGAAATGAGCGGCGTCAGAATCATGGCGACAAGCTCTTTGACTTGACATCATTTTTGCTTAGATTTGAGACAATAAATTTTTCACCTTTTCAAATCCCTGATTGGCATGTTTGACTGAACCTTTGACTACATACGAACTCCTTTTGAGCTAGTTTAAGTTGCGTTAGGATTGTGTCAACGACCTCTTTCTAATGATGTTGATTCCGTCAGGTTCTAAGACTGCAAGATTTTTAGGTCTTCTAGATCCACCTAGATCATTCCTCCCCACTGGGGGGGTCAAACCACTTGACCCCCTTTTATAGGGATTTGTTTCTATTATCATTCTTTAAATAGAAAGGAGGCTCCTATATGTAGCAATGAAAGTCGCTTGGTATATTGGTGGAGAGTGAAAATAGGAAGTAGGAGGTCAGGGGTTCGACCCCCACAAACCAACCTTTTAACAAGCAAATCACCACATGTGCCACGTGGCACCCAATCATTCAGCCACGGCATTCGTTCATTCGTCCGTCAGTGACACGTGTCTCGTTGGATTTGTCCACATCTTTAGACCTGCCACGTCATCTGTTGAGTTAGATGCTGCTATCTGCCATGTGTTAACATCTGGACCTGCCATGCCAACAACTGCCACTCTGTCTGCCATGTCAGCATGATGATGTCATCATTGTACTGTCTAGTGAGCATGGTCAACCCTCAACTTTGACTGGCCATATCTTGCTCATAGGAGCTCCGATCAAGGCAAAACGAGTGGCGTCAAAATGATGGCGACATGCTCTTCGACTTGGAATCATTTTCTCTTAGATTTGAGACAATAAAATTTTTCACCTTTTTGAATGCATGATTCACCTGTCTGACCGAACCTTTTACTACACATAACTTATACATACTAACGCATTTTGAGCCCATTCAAGTTGCATCAGGATCGTGCTAGCAACCTCTTTCCAATGACACTGATTCCATCATATTCTGAGACTGCAAAATTTTTAGGTCTTCTAGATCTGTTTAGATCATTTGGTGGAGAGTGAAAATAGTAAGGTTTGACCCCACAAACCAACCTTTTAACAATCAAACTGCCACGTGGCACCCAATCATTAGGCCACATGGCATTACCTCATTCATTCGTCAGTGACACGTGTCATGCTGGATTGGTCCACATCTTCAAACCTACCACGTCATCTATTGACTCAGATGCCGCCATCTGCCACGTGTCAACCTCTGGACCTACCACATCAACAACTACCACGGTGTCTACCATGTCAGCATGTTGATGTCATCATTGTACTGTCTAGTCGACATGGTAAACCCTCAACTTTGACTGGCCATATTTTGCTCGTACGAGATCCGATCGAGGCGAAACGAGCCGCATCGAAATTGTGGAGATGAACTCTTCACTTGGCATCATTTTTGCTTGGATTTGAGACAATCAATTTTCATCTTTTTGAACGTCTAATTCGCCTGTTTGACCGAACCTTTGCCTGCACATAACTTCTACATACGAATTCCTTTTGAGCCCATTCAAGTTGCGTCAGGATCATGTCAGTGACCTCTTTCCAATAATGCTGATTCTATCATGTTCCGAGACTGCAAAATTTTTAGTTCTTATGTATCCATCTGGATCATTATTCCCCACAGGGGGTTCAAACCGCTCGACCCCCTTTTATAGGGATTCGTTTCCATTATCATTCTTTAAATAGAAAGGAGGCTCGTATATGTAGCAAAGAAAGCCGCTTAATATATTTGTGGAGAGTGAAAATAGCAACCAGGAAGTCAAGGGTTCGACCTCCACAAACCAACCTTTTAACAATCAAATCGCCACTTGTGCCACGTGGCACCTAATCATTGGGCCACGTGGCATTACCTCATTCTTTTGTCAGTGAGACGTGTTACGATGGATTTGTCCACATCTTCATACCTGGCACGTCATCTGTTGACTCAGATGCCGCCATCTGCCATGTGTCAAACTCTGGACCTGCCACATCAACAACTGCCATTGTGTCTGCCATGTCAACATGCAGACGTCATCATTTTACTGTTTAGTCAGCATGGTCAACCCTCAACTTTGATCGGCCATATCTTGCTCATATGAGCTCCGATCGAGGTGAGATGAGTGGCATCGAAATCGTGACGACGAGATCTTCGACTTGGCATCATTTTTGTTTAGATTTGAGACAATCAAATTTTCATGTTTTTGAACGCTTGATTTCCCTGTTTGACTGAACCTTTGACTGCACATAACTTTTGCATAAAAACTCATTTTGAGCCTATTCAAGTTGCGTTAGGATCGTGTCAGTAACCTCTTTCCAATGATGTTGATTCTGTCATGTTCACAGACTATAAAATTTTGTTGTCTTCTAGATCCACTTGGATCATTCCTCCCCACTTGGGGTTCAAACCACCCAACCCCCGTTTATAGGGATTCATTTCTATTATCGTTCTTTAAATAGAAAGGAGGCCCATATATGTAGCAGGAGGTCAGAGGTTCGACCCCCAGAAACTAATATTTTAACAATCAAACTGCCACATGTGCCATGTGCCACCCAATCATTGGGCCACGTGGCATTACCTCATTCATTCATCAGTGACGTGTCACGATGGATTGGTCCACATCATCAGACCTACCATGTCATCTGCTGACTCAAATACCGCCATATCTTACTCGTATGAGCTCCGATCGAGGCGAAACGAGTTGCGTTAGAATAGTGGTGACGAGCTCTTCAATTTGACATCATTTTTTCTTGGATTTGAGAAAAATCAAGTTTTCACCTTTTTGAACACTTGATTCGCCTGTTTGACCAAACCTTTTAGTACACATAACTTTTGGATATGAACTCCTTTTGAGCCAGTTCAAGTTGAGTCAGGATCGTGTCAGTGACCTCTTTCCAATGAGGCTGATTCCGTCAGGTTCTAAGACTGCAAAATTTTTAGTTCTTCTATGTCTACCTGGATCATTCCTCCCCACTGGGGGTTCAAACTACCAGACCCCCTTTTATAGGGATTCGTTTCTATTATCATTCATTAAATAGAAAGGAGGCCCGTATATGTAGCAAAGAAATCGGCTTGGCATATTGGTACAGAGTGAAGAAAGCAAGCAGGAGGTCAGGGGTTCGACACCCACAAACCAACTTTTAACAATCAAACCACCACATGTGCCATGTGGCACTCAATCATTGGGCCACGTGGCATTACCTCATTCGTCCGTCAGTGACACATATCACGTTGGATTGGTCCATATCTTCAGACCTACCACGTCATCTGTTGACTCAGATGCTGCTATCTGCCACATGTCAATCTATGGATCTGCCACATCAACAACTGCCATTGTGTCTGCCATGCCAGCATGCTGACGTCATCATTGTACTCTCTAGTCGGTATGGTCAACCCTAAACTTTGACCAACCATATCTTGCTCGTACGAGCTCTGGTCGAGGTGAAACGAGCGGTGTTAGAATCGTGGTGATGAGCTCTTCGACTTGGCATATTTTTTGCTTGGATTTGAGACAATCAATTTTTCACCTTTTTGAACGTCTGATTCAACTATTTGACTGAACCTTTGACTACACATAACTTTTGCATAAGAATTCGTTTTGAGCTCGTTCAAGTTGCGTTAGGATCGTGTCAGCGACCTCTTTCCAATGATGCTAATTCCGTCAGGTTCTAAGACTGCAAAATTTTTACGTCTTTTCGAATCCACCTAGATCATTCCTTCCCACTGGGGGTTCAAACCACCTGACCCCCTTTTATAGGGATTTGTTTCTATTATCATTCTTTAAATAGAAAGGAGGCCCGTATATGTAGCAATGAAAGTTGCTTGGTATATTGGTGGAGAGTGAAAATATTAAGTAGGAGGTCAAGGGTTTGACCCCCACAAACCAACCTTTTCACAAGCAAATCGCCACATGTGCCACGTGGCACCCAATCATTGGGCCACGTGGCATTTGCTCATTCGTCCGTTAGTAACATGTGTCATGCTAAATTCGTCCACATCTTCAGACCTGCCACGTCATCTGTTGAGTCAGATGCCGCCATCTGCCACTTGTCAACATCTTGACCTACCACTCCAACAACTGCTACTCTGTCTACCATGTCAGCATGATGACATCATCATTGTACTTTCTAGTCAGCATGGTCAACCCTCAACTTTGCCTGACCATATCTTGCTCGTACGAGCTCTGATCGAGTCGAAATGAGCGGCATCAAAATTGTGGTGACAACCTCTTCGAATTTGCATCATTTTTACTTGGATTTGAGAGAATAAATTTTTCACCTTTTTGGACTCCTAATTCCCCTGTTTGATCGAACCTTTGACTAGACATAACTTCTGTATACGAACTTGTTTTGAGCCCGTTCAAGTTGCGTCAGGATTGTGTCAGCAACCTCTATCCAATGATACTGATTCCATCATGTTCTCAGATTATAAAATTTTTTAGTCTTCTAGATCCACCTGGATCATTCCTCCCCATTTGGGGTTCAAACCACCCGACCCCATTTTATAGGGATTCGTTTCTATTATCAGTCTTAAAATAGAAAGGAGGCCCTAATAAGTAGCAAAGAAAGATGCTTGGTATTTTGGTGGAGATTGAAAATAGCTAGCAGGAGGTTAGGTGTACGATCCCCACAAACCAATCTTTTAACAATCAAACTGCCACATGTGCCACATGGCATCCAATCATTAGGCCACATGGCATTACCTCATTCATCCGTCAATGACATGTGTCACACTGGAGTGGTCCACATCATCAGACCTGCCATATCATCTTATGACTCAGATGCCACCATCTGCCATGTGTCAACCTTTGGACGTCCCATGTAAACAACTGCCACTCTGTCTGCCATGTCAGCATGCTGACGTCATCATTGTATTGTCTAGTCAGCACGGTCAACCCTCAATATCTTGCTCGTACGAGCTCTAATCGAGGAAAAATGAGCGGCATCAGAATCATGGTAACGAGCTCTTGGACTTGGCATCTTTTTTGCTTAGATTTGAGACAATCAATTTTTCACATTTTTGAATGCCTAATTCGCATGTTTGACCAAACCTTTGACTGCACAAAACCTCTGCATACGAATTCCTTTTGAGCCCATTCAAGTTGTGTCAGGATCGTGTCAGTGACCTCTTTCTAATGATGCTGATTCCGTCAGGCTCTAAGACTGCAAAATTTTTTGTTCTTCTGTATCCACCTAGATCATTCTTCCCCACTGGGGGTTCAAACCACCGGACCCCCTTTTACAAGGATTTGTTTCTATTATCATTCATTAAATAGAAAGAAGGCCCTTATATGTAGCAAAAAAAGCCGCTTGCTATATTCATGGAGAGTGAAAAAAGCAAGCAGGAGGTCAAGGTTCGAACCTTACAAACCAACCTTTTAACAATCAAACAGCGACATGTGCCACGTAGCACCCAATAATTGGGCCGTGTGGCATTACCTCATTCGTCTGTCAGTGACACATGTCACGCTGGATTGGTCCACATCTTCAGACCTGCCACATCATCTATTGAGTCAGATGGTGCCATCTGCCACATGTCAACATCTGGACCTACCATACCGACAACTGCCACTATGTCTGCCATGTCAGCATGACGATGTCATCATTGTACTATCTAGTCAGCATGGTCAACCCTTAACTTTGACAGGCAATATCTTCCTTGTAGGAGCTCCTATCAAGGCGAAATGAGCGGCATCAGAATCGTGGCGATGAGATATTCAACTTGGCATCATTTTTTCTTGGATTTGAGACCAAAAAAATTTCATCATTTTGAATGCATGATTTAGCTATTTGACCAAACCTTTGACTGCACATAACTTCTGCATACGAACTCCTTTTGAGCCCGTTCAAGTTGCGTCAGGATCGTGCCAAAGACCTCTTTCCAATGATGTTGATTCAGTTAGGTTCTGAGACTACAAAATTTTTAGGTCTTCTAGATCTATTTAGATCATTCCTTCCCATTGGGGGTTCAAACCACCCGACCCCCTTTTATAGGAATTCGTTTCTATTATCATTCTTTAAATAGAAAGGAAGCACGTATATGTAGCAAAGAAAGTCGCTTGATATTTTGGTGGAGATTGAAAATATTAAGGTTCAACCCCACAAACTAACCTTTTAACAGTCAAATCGCCACATGTGCCATGTGGCACCCAATCATTAGGCCACATGGCATTACCTCATTCGTCTGTCAGTCACACGTGTCACGCTAGATTGATCCACATCTTCAGACTTGCCACGTCATCTGCTGACTCAGATGCCACCATCTGCCACGTTTCAACCTCTGGAACTACCATGTCAACAACTGCCACTGTGTCTGCCATGTCAGCATGTTGATGTCATCATTATACTTTCTAGTCAACATGGTCAACCCTCAACTTTGACCGGCCATATCTTGCTCATACGAGCTCTGATCGAGACGAAATGAGCGGTGTGAAAATCATGGCGACGAGCTCTTCGACTTGGCATCATTTTTGCTAGGATTTGAGACAATCAATTTTTCACCTTTTTAAACATCTGATTCACCTATTTGATGAAATCTTTGACTGCACATAATTTCTGCATACGAACTCATTTTGAGCCCATTCAAGTTGCATCAAGATCGTGTCAACAACCTCTTTCCAATGATGCTGATTCCGTCAGGTTCTAAGACTGCTGTATACGCCTAAAAATGACACAAATCATCCTAAATAAATATTCTAAATATTTATTCCATTCTTCTATTAATTAAATAAACATTCTAAATTTATTTAATCGATTCACTGTTCCATAATTAAATAAATTCAATTTATTTAATTAAAATTCTTCCATTTGTCCTTCACAATTAAATAATCATAAATTATTTAATTAATCCTATTTCCTCTATCCTAAAGTTCTAAATTCTAAATTCCACCTCACCTTGTCCACATCATCAGGTTGCACATGTAATTAAATATATTTAATATTTAATTATCTTATTTTCCCTCACCCACATGGCCTATTTCTTCTCCAATCAGAGGTCAGTTAACCAATCAATCAAATCTGTTAACTAACCTGTCAGTTGAGTCAAAGCCTCAATCAATCCAGTCAGTTCCACAATCCACTCTTCTAACTGATCAATCAATTCTGTTAACAGACCAGTCAATGGAGTTAACTCTCCAATCAGTTTTGTCACATCCCCTCTTTCATGATGGAGCTGGGACACTTGTCACATTTCCACTGGTTGCACATTCCTCAACCATCCTCAACCGTTGATCTTCATATCTTCTCTCAACCGTCGATTCCTATTCCTCCGGGTCTATAAATGAAGCTTCATCCCTTCATTCTAATCATCCAGGCTTTTGACATCGTTACTCTGCAGAAATATCACCAGCGCGCCTTTGGCACCCATTTGTCATCCACAAGCTTGAGATCACCATTGTTGCATTGGAGCTCACCTTCCTTGCATGTCACACTATAGCCGTTCACCATCGACTTCCTCCAACAGCTTTTAAAAGATTGCACTCTCTGAGGGCTCATCTCATCTGCGAAAGGACGATTCGTGATAGGCGAACAACAGAAGTTTCGAAACGGAAGAGGTTTGCTGTGTTTGTTCATTGCTTTGTTCATTTGAATCTTCTTTGTCTCTCTATTCTGTTGATGTTTGGGTCATCTGTTATTCATTTGATTGATGCACTATTTTACCCTCACAACTGCAACATTTTTAGATCTTCTATATCCACCGCTTGGTATATTGACGGAGAGTGAAGAAAGTAAGCAAGAGGTCACGGGTTCGACCCCCACAAACCAACCTTTTAACAATCAAACTGCCTCATGTGCCACGTGGCACCCAATCATTCAACCACATGGCATCACCTTAATCATCCGTCAGTGTCACGTGTCACGCTAGATTGGTCCACATCTTCAGACCTGCCACGTCATCTGTTGACTTAGATGCCACCATCTACCACTTGTCAAACTCTGGATCTGCCAAGTCAACAACTGTCACTATGTCTGCCATGACAGCATGTTGACGTCATCATTTTACTATCTAGTCAACATGGTCAACCCTCAACTTTGACCAGCCATATTTTGCTCTTACAAGCTCTGATAAAAGCGAAACAAATCGCATCAAAATCATGTTTATGAGCTCTTCGACTTGGCATCATTTTTCTTAGATTTGACGCAATCAATTTTTCACCTTTTCGAACACCTAATTCACCTGTCTGATTAAACCTTTAATTGCACATAACTTCTGCATACGAACTCCTTTTGAGCCCGTTCAAGTTGCATTAAGATCGTGTTAGCGACCTCTTTCCAATGATGCTGATTCCATAAAGGTTTGAGGCTGCAAGATTTGTAGGTCTTCTTAATCCACCTAGATCATTCCTTCCCACTGTGGGTTCAAACCACCCAACCCCCTTTTATAGGGATTTGTTTCTATTATCATTCTTTAAATAGAAAGGAGGCCCGTATATGTAGCAATGAAATCCGCTTGGTATATTGGTGGAGAGTGAAAATAGGAAGCATGAGGTCAGGGGTTCGACCCTCACAAACCAACCTTTTAACAAGCAAATCACCACAAGTCCCACGTGGCACCCAATCATTGGGCCACGTGGCATTCACTCATAAGTCCGTCAGTGACACGTGTCACGCTGGATTGGTGCACATAGATTCAGACCTGCCATGTCAATTGTTGAGTCAGATGTCACCATCTGCCACATGTCAACATCTGGACCTGCCACGCCAACAACTGCCACTATGTCTGCCATGTCAACATGATGACATCATCATTTTACTATCCAGTCAGCATGGTCAACCCTCAACTTTGACCGGCCATATCTTACTCGTACGAGCTCTGATCAGGGTGAAATGTGCGGCGTCAGAATCATCACAACGAGCTCTTCGAATTGGCATAATTTTTGCTTGGATTTGAGACAATAAATTTTTCACCTTTTTGAATGCATGATTCACCTGTTTGACTGAACCTTTGACTGCACATAACTTTTGCATACGAACTCCTTTAGAACCAATTCAAGTTGCATCAGGATCATGCCAGCGACCTCTTTCCAATGACGCTGAT
Organism: Cunninghamia lanceolata; assembly: GCA_027924645.1. NCBI lineage: Eukaryota > Viridiplantae > Streptophyta > Pinopsida > Cupressales > Cupressaceae > Cunninghamia > Cunninghamia lanceolata. The sequence goes on along the minus strand of BSBN01000918.1, from coordinate 1,924,934 downwards.
TCCATCAGGTTCTGAGACTTCAAAAATTTTATATCTTCTTGATCCATTTAGATCATTCCTTCTCTCTGGAGCTTCAAACCACTTGAACCCCTTTTATAGGGATTTGTTTCTACTATCATTCTTTAAATAGAAAGGAAGCCCGTATATGTAGCAAAAAAACTGCTTGGTATATTAGTGGAGAGTGAAAATAGCAAGGTTCGAACCCACAAACCAGCCTTTTAACAATCAAACCGCCACATATGCCACGTGGCACCCAATCATTAGGCCACATGGCATTACCTCATTCGTTCATAAGTGACACGTGTCACGTTGGATTGGTCCATAGCTTCAGACCTGCCATGTCATCTGCTGACTCAGATACCACCATCTACCACATGTCAAACTCTAGACCTACCATGTCAACAACTACCACTGTGTCTGCTGTAGACACCCTACAATGACCATGTCTTCGAATCACTTGCATTTCGTCTAATCTATAGCATCACCTGCATTTCAACATTAATTAAATAATCTAATTACTTAATTAATTTCATCAAATTCTTCCAAAACTTTAAAATTCAACATTAATTAAATAAATCCCCTTTATTTAATTAATTTCAACAAAATCAACCTTATTCTTCCATTAATTAAATAATTTATATTATTTAATTAAATCATTATCCTCTTTCAAATTTCAAGTCTCCATTAAATAATTTATATTATTTAATTAACTAAATCATTATCCTCTTTCAAATTTCAAGTCTCCATTAAATAATTTATATTATTTAATTAAATCATTATCTTCTTTCCAAATTCAAATCCACATTAATTAAATAAATCCCATTATTTAATTAATTCATCACAAATTCTATCTTATCCAAACAATTCTTCTTCGATCTTATTCTCAGGCATACTTAACAGCGCTTTGAGCATACATCGCATCGATTGAGCAACTTTACGATCTCTTAATATTGATCTCTTGAGCACACTATTTGCTTGTTGCAGATATGGTTTCGCAACTTCATTGAGCAATCTACACTTCTCCAAAGGGAACAATACAGGTTTTGGTAAGAGCTTTCATTTTTCTTTGATTTGATGATAATGGCTTTTACTTAGATTGGTTCACTTTATGTGATTGGTTTTTAGTTTTATTAGTTTTGATTTAATTGATTTTTCCTCATACACATTCTGGCACGCCCGGTGGGACCCATTGGTCCTGATCTAATATAAATTTGTGGAATTTTTAGTTTGATTTCATAGGTTTTTAACACTTTTTTTAGGAGAGATCTGAAAAAAAAAATTTAAAAGAAGCTTGTTGGGTAAAAACAGACATCACGATTGCGTCCGGAAAGGTCGAGAGGTGAAGAAAAACATATAATTTGGCCTATTTCGGTGAAAGTAAAAATCTGGTAAATTTTTTTCCTTGGGCACGCAACCCGAGGCCGTACAGTCATTACCTAGGTACAAAGGTCCAAAAAAAAAAAATTTGCAAAAAGTTTTTTTGGTTTTTGAAAAAAGAAAAATAAAGACAAAAATAAAAAAGCAACTCATAAATTTAAAAAAGCAAAATCCAAAAAAAAGCAACAAAAAAAAAGTCAAAAAAAGAAAAAAAAACATAGCAGCAAAAGGTACGTACTACCCTGCACAGTAGGGTACCTACCTGCCAGCAAAAAAGGTACGTACCTTACCTTTCTTTTCCATGAGGTTTTCATTTTTATAAAAAACAATTTTAAATGTTTCTTTTTGAAAAGTTTTTAAATAACATTTTATTTTTTATAAGAGGAAGGGCAAAACTTTATTTTATTTAATTTCTTTTTAAAATAAAAGTTTCTTTTTAGCCCTCAGCAGCAGGTCACATCAATGACCAAGAGCTAGACATAGGGGGCTACGACAGACCCCTCTTCAATGAGCTTTTTAAACTAATAGGCGATTTTCAAACCTCATTATCTTGGTTATACGGACACGTATTTCAGTGTTTTCTTTTTTAAATAGGCTAGAATTTCGTGATCTACATCGTGGTGAAACTATTTTTTTCTCAAGATTCTCTATTTTTCTAGAAAATTAATTTTCTCACTACTGTCTTTGTCTCATCACAGTTTTTTGACTTTCCAAGCTGCATAACTTTTACAAACGGACTCGGATTCAAGGGATGTTTTTTTTGAAAGTTGATATTTTTCTGTCCTATACACAGTGGTAATATTGTTTCAAGGATTTTCTAAGATTTATTTTTTAAGACCACTCATTGGCCTATACTCAATCTATGACTTCAAGCACTTGCTAACTTTTGAGTTTGTGTGGACCTAATATCACTCGTTGTAGCTTATTATCACTCAAACAGAGCAAATGGGTTTCTCTAACATGTTCATACAGGATGAGCATTGAAGAAATCTTGATTTATTACACTAAGTCTTAGAAACATTTTGCCTTCTTAAGGGACAACTGAACAAATCATTTTGGCAAATCTAAGTCTTAGGAACATACTGCTTTTCTTAAGGGACAATGGACATGTATGCACAAACACCTCAATTTTCTAAGGGACAATGGACATGAATGCCAAAACACTTCAATTTCATAAGGGACAATTGACAACTACAAACGTGTGTGTGCCTAGTTTAGTTGCACCTTATTTTTCTTATAACGGGACAATTGAACCTTTGTTTGATGTGCTTGCTCTTACATTTCTATACTTCCTTTAGAAGGGCCTGCTTTTGGATTGTGCTTTATCCAAAAGGGATGACCCTAAGCGGAGTTTTCCTTTGAACCGCTATATAAGAGGGATAAGGTGAAAGCCAAGTCCTAACCGACGTCAGCCTTACCTTGTGGTGCCAAACTGAAAAGAGGTGTACTAGCTCTTTGTGGAAACGATTTTCACATTAGGCGAAGTGTTTGATACTCTTAGTAGGATTGGTTAAAGCTTTTAGTAGCTTGTCGCATTGCTCATAAGGCATTGGTCCCTTAAAGTCACTAAGAACCATTCTAGAGAGAGACTACCCGACCTATCTCCGAACATTGCGGTAATCATCAGTGCAAGGGGAATCGATTTAAGCCCTTAAGATACTCACCATTGGCTCCCTTGAGACGAGATAGTATTCCCTTGGCCATAAAGCTCTTGTGACCTACTTGAGCTTTCCAAGGGGAGGGTGAGATATCCCTACCTATCATCTCTCGCAAAGATACTAAACATCCAACACCTTTATGGAATGATATTTTTATCGACGGAGTATTAAGCTGTGAACTGATCTACTACAATGAAACCTTGTCTCTAGGGATAAAAAGTGTTTGATTATTTTGTTTGCAACTGTCTCATGCCTATGGAAACATTGGGCTTTTTGTGAGCCTCGAACATACACTATCTGTTGTGTCAGTCCTATTTTTTGGTTGCCCACTATGTTTGTTGTGTTTTCTCTTGCCAAAACAACCAAATCCAATCAGAAATAGAAAATTTTTGCATCAGACACTACTTCAGTGCCTTTGGTATTACAGCAGCTCGCCCTTGGTGGTACAGTAGCTCGCTTTTGGTCTCTGTAGCTCACCTTTGGTATAGCAGTACCTTGCCTTTGGTAGCTCAGTCCATCACCTTTGGTATAACAATAGCACGCTTTTGGTTGCACATTCCTGCGCCCTTGGTCAAACAATATAGCACCTTTGGTCCAGTACATTGTGCATTAAGAGTTTGTCCTTTTTTTCAAAAACCACCAAGAGAAATCCAAGCATTACCTTTCTTGTCCTAGTGTATTCCATGGTAACCACTAGGCTCCAGCAAACTATGAAGTCCAAGCAAGTTGTCCCTAGGAAGCGCAAATCGCCTCCTCCCACACCACAATCAGGCCGTCTCAACATTACTCCCAAGGTTACTCCTAGAACACCCACGGCAAAACCAATCAGCTCTCCGAACATGCTGCATGTCGACCAACCAAGCAATTCCCAAGAAGGTAGGGTCCCTTTGGTAAGTACACCCTAATACACCACTGGTATGCCTCCTGATTTTGTCCCACAAAGTTATACTGCAGATCTTGCCCCATCTCAAGAAGAGCGACACTTTGAAATAGGTCAATCCTCTCAAGAAGATGAGCAAGATCTTGATGAATTCATGCAAGATCCTAGGGCCATAGCCACCATTGACAAAATCCTTAGCAAGAACCAAGATCATTTCTTTCGCTTGCTAGCAGAGCAAGGAGCTAAATTACCCAAAGATTTTGATCTATCCAATCTTAGCAAGCCTAGCAACACCCAAGACACCATACAGGCAGTCCAAACCATGTCGACTGTGACCACACCTTTGCTAAAACCAAGCTTGCAGTAAAAGAATCCCCCCTTTCAAAACCCAACAGGAAAGAGGACTATTTCACCGCTTCTGACTCCTATGGAGATCCACAAAAACCAACAAGAAACTATCCAACAACAAGCAGAGCTAGCTAAGCAAGTCACCTTAGCTCAATCGAATATGCAACCACCTCCTAAAGTGTCCACACCAATCGCAAGTGGAATCTTGGTTACCCCATCACGAATAGGTTTCCCACCAAATTACAATCCAGGGAACAACTATGTAGCCATGCAACAAGGGTCTCAACACATACCACCTCCCATATCATCAAACCTCCATGTCTCTCAACCAATTAGAGTCATGCAGCCCCCCCCACAAAATTCTTCTACTCTCATCCTCAATCAACCTCAACCATCGCAAAACACTTCTACCTATATCCCTCTTTCGTTACGTTCATCCTCGCTAAATTTCTTTCACACATTGTCTAGCCACCCTCAACATTCCCAACATCAAGTTTCCCAAAGCTATGTGCCGCCATCACAACCTAATCACACACACTTTAGCTTTCCTCCACCCAATTCTTTTCTCCAACCATCACAAAGCCAACATTCTTATCTAGCGCCACCCCCACCTCCTCATCAAAGCATCCAATTCCAACCCAATCTCAACCCAACGTACAATGCATATGACCCCAACCAATCTTACAACCCTTATAACACCAATGTTCATGGCTTACACTATAATCTTCCATATGGGCATCAACAACCACTTCTTGGACAACAGGAGATGCTTCCAACTCCTCCTACAACGATGGAGCTAAAAATTGCGGAAGTACAACAACAGCTATTTGATCTTACGTTTGGCCACACCAAGAAGACCTTCTCTTTAGAAGAAGTGTGTCCTTATGCTTTTGATCGGTCATTACCAATGATCCCTTTTCCTCAAAATTTCACTATTCCCAAGTTCGATAAATACAAAGGAAAAGGTGACCCAAAAGACCATCTCAGGGAATTCTATCTTGCTTGCTTCGAGGTCTTACATAACGACACATTTCTTATGCGTCTCTTTCCTTGCAGTCTTAGAGGTCAAGCTATAGAATGGTTCTGACACTTACCTACGGGTATCAAGTCTTTCAACAAGCTAGCAGAGAAATTTGCCACTCATTTTTCTTACAACGCAGAGCATGAGATTTCCATGACCGATCTATGCAACAATAAACAGAAAAAGGTGAAACTTTCATTTCTTTCCTCCAACGATGGAGACAAATGGCTAGCAAATTCCCTTTCAAGATTCTTGAGAAACAGCTTATTAGCATATTTGTGCAAAACCTCAACCAAGAGTTAGGTTTCTATTTGCAAATTCTTAGTGCTACAACCTTTGACGAAATCACATACAAGGGTATCAACATTGAAAAGGCCCTCATTGCTAAGGGTGTGGTCAAAATCTTAAAAAAATGAAAGACAACGCTACTCATCAACAATCGAACGATAAACCCAAGTTTTGGAACAAGAACAAAAATGTGGTCAATGATGGGGTGGTTGATTCTAAACATGTCCAAACATTGCAAACACTGCTGCAGCTCTCCAAACCAAGTCAAGCTCCACCTCAACAACAGCAACAACAACAGCAACCATATCAAAATCAACAACAATGACAACAGGAGCGACCTCAACAAGATTACCCGCCGCGACGCCAATTCACTCCCTTGGGAGTGCCTATAGAGTCAGTCCTACAACAGATCTTACAGAAAGGACTCATCACCTTACCAGATGCACCCCCATATGGTGAACCAGTTTACAAAACTGCGCGGTATAGAGAAAATGAATACTGTGAATTCCATCGGAGCAAAGGACATAGAACTGTGTCGTGCATGAAACTCAAACACCTAATCCAAAATCTCATCGACGGCAACCTAATCACTTTTGAGAATGAACAAGTAGTTCAACACACGAACAAGGATCTTGACATGTACAAGGAACCATTCCCTCATCATGGTCCACCTCCTCCTCAGGATAGAGGTAAAGGTATCAATCATGCTTCCACTTCCTTTGATTCCATTTTAGGTCATTTTGAAGAGAGTCGAGTGTCTACCCTCACAATCAAAGGCAAATCTACGGATTGCATTGTTACAACTCGCCGTAGTCGTGTCACCATTCGTGGTCCTACACCTAGTCTCCCAACTCAATCTGATTATAATCTTGTCAAACATTTAGGGAAGATGCTAGCACAGATCTCTATTTTGGACCTTCTACGGTCATCACCTGCACATAGAGTAGTGTTAGAAAAAGCCCTCCAAGACTCTTCAGTTCCCAACAACATAGTAGTCGCGGATTTCCAAGCTATAGTAGGTAACATTGCTTCACCCTACAATGTGGTCTTCTCTGAGAAAGACCTCCCCTCCCATGATCCATGTCACAATGATGCCCTTCATATTGAAGTGCTCATCCATAAGCACAAAATCAAACGTATACTCATAGATGGTGGTGCTGGTCTCAACATCTGTTCTTTAAAGTTACTTAAGCAATTGGGATACTTTGAGGATCATGTCAACACTGATCATAGTATTAGAATCAAGGGGTATGACGATGTTGAACGCCGCTCAGAAGGTGTTATCCACTTGCCTATACAACTCGGCCCTGTCATGCTTGAAACCAGGTGTCAAGTCCTTGATGTTGAACTACTTTACAACATTATCCTAGGCCGCCCATGGATCCATGCAATGAAAGTTGTTCCCTCCACGTATCATCAATCTCTAAAGTTCCCATACAATGGTACGGAGATCACTATCCCAGAAGACCCCAATCCTTTTGAATTCTGCCGTGTCTTGCAAGGCAGTTATAAGAATTGCAACCAGGTGCCTAACAATGAAAAAGCCCTTGAATCCCCACTATATGTTGACCCTGAAACTCTGACGCAAGCCTCTACAAGTCACCCAAATCCTCTACCTGAGATCAAGGCTCACATCAGTGATATAGGATTTGGATCTTATGATATCTCAAAATCTTGTTGTGTAGGGCGGATGCCTTTATCTCCAAAATCTTACGGCCAACCACCCATTGCCAAAGTAACCAAAGAAGTAGCTATTCCTCCCCCAACATTCCTAACACAATTCCAACATGGACGGTTATTGGAAGAGGAAACTATTGAGGATATTTCTTCTTGGCTCTATAAGGAGAAAGAACCAGTCTCAATACCAATCAAGCAATACGGCAATGGCTTAAGAATAGTAAAAAACATGGGCTATAAAGGCAAAGGTGGCCTTGGGAAACAGAATCAAGGAACTATGGAACCCATTGTTGTGACAAAGAAACTAGATAAGAAGGGATTAGGATTTGGAAAGAAGGTACCACACGCCTTGGACATCGAGTATATCCTCGACGAGGTAGCTGACGCTTTTCCCGCCAATTCGACATCTACAAAGGATATCATCGATGACTCTTCCCTCCATATGACCAACCTATTCACGGAATCCTCCATTTTTACGCTATCCTCCGTATCCTTAACCTCCACTACCAGCACCCAGAATGTAACACTTGTCTACCCTGCACTTATCGATTGGGACCAACAAGGGTCCCCCGTGATAGATGTATTTCAGAATGACGAAGCTTTAGCTGAGTTCATGGGACTTCGGGAGGGAATCCCTCTTGGCAATCATAAAGTAGGTTTTGTAATGGAACTAGAGCCAACAACTTATTTTGGTGAGAATGCCAAATCCTCCAATCACAAAAGTGAAAATAAAGCAAGATCTCTAGGTGAAAACCACACTGTGGCACCTCCTGATCACAAAATAGTAAAAACAAAGGACGTATCCAAAGGTGAAAACCCAACTGTGGCACCTGAGGATGGAGGATTTGACCTTCCCCTACCATCTAAGTATCAAGAGAAGTCAGCTCTCCTAGTAGAAGATTCTACAGAGATAAACCTTGGCACAGAGCAAAATCCAAAGACCACATTCCTAGCAGCATCATTATTAGAAACAGAGCACAGGAATCTTAACACATTCTTCTTACAGAGAACCATCAACTTTGTGTGGACCTATGCTGATATGCCAGGGTTAGACCCCAAGCTAGTTGTTTACTATCTCACTGTTGATCCAAAAGTTAAACCAGTCAAGCAAAAGTTGAGGAAGATGCACCCACAAATAGCTCTCTTGGTGAAAGTAGAAATACATAAGCTGTTAGATGCAAAGTTCATACAACCTATTGACTATTTAGATTGGGTCTCCAACATTGTACCTGTATCTAAACCCAACGGGTGCATCTGCATGTGTAATGATTTTAGAGACCTTAATAAAGCGTGTCCCAAAGATGACTTTCAATTACTGAACATTGATATTATAGTCGACTTGATAGTGGGTCATGAAATACTTTCTCTCATGGATGGATTCTCTGGCTACAATCAGATAAGGATAGCAAAAGAAGATCAACATAAAACAACTATTACTTGTCCGTGGGGTAACTATTGTTGGTGCGTCGTGCCATTTGGTCTAAAGAACGCACGAGCAACCTATCAGAGAGCAATGACAGTGATATTCCATGACCTCTTTCATCACATCATGGAGGACTAGTGGATGACATACTAGCTAAATCTTCTAGGGCAGACCACATACAGGTTTTAGGATAGATCTTTGACAGGCTCGAGAAATACCAAGTAAGACTCAATCCAAAGAAGTGTGTCTTCAATGTAACATCAGGAAAGCTGTTGGGATACATAGTATCTCGTAGAGGCATTGAAGTAGATCCAACGAAAGTAAAGGCTATAGTGGAGATGCCTCCACCAAAGAACCTTAAAGCATTAAGGAGCCTTCAGGGAAGGTTACAATCCATCAGGCGTTTCATCTCACAGCTAGCAGATAAATGTCAACCATTTCAGCACTTGCTCCGAAAGGATGTCTCATTTCGATGGGACAACAAGTGTCAAGCAGCGTTTGATCAACTTAAAGAGTATCTAGCTACACCTCCTGTATTGGTTCCACCAATTGCTGATAAACCTTTGATATTATACATCTCAACTACAACTTCGGCCCTAGGGGCCTTGCTAGCACAACATGATGAAACAGGAAAAGAGCATGTAATTTACTATATCAGTAGAACCTTGGTGGGATACAAACTCAATTATTCACCAATGGAAAGTGCTTGTTTAGCAGTAGTGTTTGCCTCCTAAAAGTTGCAGCATTACATGTTGAACCAACACACAAATCTGATAGCCAAGATTGATCCCTTGAAGTATCTACTAGCAAAAGCAGCTCTCACAGGCAGACTAGCTAAATGGGTCATGATCCTTAGTGAGTTCGATATTGAGTACATGGATCATAAAGCAATCAAAGGACAAGCTCTAGCAGATCAACTAGCAGAAGCACCTATGACAGATACACACCCTTTGGTAGCAGACTTTCCAGATGAGAATCTATTCACTCTTTCCAACTCAATAATGTGGAATCTGTACTTTGATGGTTCCTACACACAGCATGGATCAGGGGCCGGCATCTTGTTTGTCACACCTCAAAATGACTACATTCCAAAGTCATATTGGCTTGCATTCCCTTGCACCAACAACATAGTCGAGTACGAAGCACTCCTCATAGGTCTCAATACATCAATTCAATGGGACATCACAGAATTACAACTATATGGAGACTCACAACTAGTCATTTGCCAAGTCACAGATGAGTACCAAACAAAGGATGAAAAGTTGGTCCCCTACAAGCAACTAGTGGACGCCTACAAACCACACTTTTCTAGCATCACATTTGAGCAAATTCCAAGAGAGCATAATAAAGTTGTAGATTCTATGGCTTCTATAGGGTCACTGATTGACATGCCTGCAAATACACAGAAGTGTGAATTCTTGATCGAGCAATTGTTGATACCAGTCGTCGATGTTCCTGTTACTGAAATCATCTGCAAACTTGTTGGTCCCAATTCCCCATGGTATGAAGATATCTATGAATACCTTAAACACAATACCTTTCCCCTTGACCTATCATCCACCCAACGCAAAACCTTTATCCGTCGATCCTCTCGTTACATCATTCTGGGTGATACACTATATCGCCGGAGTCTCGATGGTATCCTCTTACGATGTCTTAACGCGGAAGAAGCTGAAGCTACCTTATGAGACATACATGAAGGTGTCTGTGGCGCACATTCTACCAGTCCTAATCTCGTTAAGAAGATAATTAGAACAGGATATTACTGGCCTACAATAGAGTAAGATGCTGCACAGTTTGCTAAGAAGTGTCTACAATGCCAGCAACACGGAGATTTGATTCACGCACCAGCTCATCCATTACAACCTGTGACAACTCCATGGCCTTTTTCTCAATGGGGTCTCGACCTCATAGGACAAATCCACCCTTCCTCCTCCAATGGCCACAAGTTCATAATTACCGCTACTGAGTACTTTACGAAGTGGGTTGAAGCCATTCCCATGACCTATATCACCGGTAAGCAAATAGCCAAGTTTATCCTAAACTACCTCATATGCCGGTATGGTATTCCCTAAGCCATTGTCACTGATAATGGGAGACCTTTCAAGAATCAAGATGTCCGTGCCTTGTGCACACAATACAATATCCAACATCACTTTTCAACTCCCTATTAGCTGCAAAGTAACAGCCAAGCTGAGGCTTCTAATAAAACCATTCTCAAAATCCTCAAGAAAACAGTCAATGAAGCTGGTTGTGATTGGCACTTGCAACTCAATCCCGCCCTATGGGCCTACCGCACTAGTATTAGAACACCAACTGGTGCCACACCTTATGCCTTGGTCTATGGCTCTGAAGCCATCCTACCTATAGAGGTCGAGATCCCATCCCTCAGAGTATCCATGTAGGACCTGATCGGTGGAGACGAGTATCGTACTTCTAGATTAGCTGAGCTTGAACTACTAGATGAGCGGTGCCTTGCCGCACTTAACCATCTCCATGTCTATCAAAACCACCTCAGGCATAATTACAACAAAAAGATCAAAGAAAGACGGTTTCAAGTTGGTGATCTTGTACTCAAAAAGAATCAGAGAAATCAAGCAGATCAAGAAAAGAAGGGCAAGTTTGAGCCTAACTGGTTAGGCCCCTTTATTGTGATAGCAGCATATGGATCAGGAGCTAATACTTTAGCTACACCTGACGGAATTCCTCTAGATGAGCCACTTAACAGTGTCCATCTCAAGAAGTTCTATGCCTGATCCTCAGAGTATTCCAAAAAAAAAAAATCCAAAAAAATCTGTCCTCTGGTGAAAACCTGGCAAATAGGCGCCTTGGATAAGTACCATAGTGAAAACCTGGCAAACAGGTGCTATGTGTAGAGTCAGCATCCATCGTCTATCGAGTCTTGTCCTTTTCTCATTATCACAACGCACTTTCCATCCATCCATAATAAAATCATTGACCTTGTTTGCATTTCCATCTCCCTATCTAGTATAGCTTGGAAATTTGTCAATGTCCATCATCGTCTCCCCATGTCTTGATCTGTGTCTACAGTTAACACTGTCTTGTCCTAGGTCAAAGCTTTCTATGTCTTCTTCGGCAGTCACCCATACAGTTTCCTCTACCAGAATGGGGGCAACTCTTTCCTTAACTTGGGTCTAGGATTGGTGCCTTGTTCATGGTTCGCAACGCATACTTCAATCTCTTTCTCATTGTTCATAGGTAACACCCTTTAACGGACACATCGCTCCTACGATAAGGCTGTTATCTTCTCAACACTTTTCCTACGTCATCACACAACCAGAACTACATATTATCTCTTCTCAATCTTAAGGTACCTTGATCCCATAGATATGGGTATGTAGGCAGTCTGGAATACGAAGGAAGTTTCCAGTACTTAGGTACATAAGATCTCCCTCTTCCACCTTGACCCATTTCATCACTCTATCCAGAACTACATATTTATCATTTTCATTTTCATTGTTGTGTGCCTTGATCCCGTGGATACAGGGTATGTAGGTAGTCTGGAATACGAAGGATGTATCCAGTACTCAGGCACACACGATCCATCATTCTCCACCTGTTTCAATCCATCAACATGTCACCTTTCTAGTCTTCCGTTTATCAAAATCTATTTCGCCTCGACTTGACTAACTCAAGCAGCAAGCTAGCGCATCCTTTCAAAGCAAGAGTCCTTAACAAACCTGAAGCAAAGCAACTTCTTTCTAGAGTCAACTACTGTCCTACTGTTCCGATTGCCAACATCAGCTAAGTCCCGCTTAACCAAAGCACCAGATCAACAAGCTTGTCTTCTGTAAAGTGTTCCATGATCGAGACCAACACACGCGTCTCCTGCGACATGTGGCATTTCCTGCAGCGAGACATTGTCTTTTTAGGTAGATAGAACCCTTTAACGGACACAGAGTTCCTATGATAATGCTGTTATCTTTCCTATCCAATCTATCATGAGCAACCTCTTTGGCAAGAGAATATGTTGGCTATATGTTTACTTTGTAAGTCAGTCAATTTACTTTTTGGTTTATCTTTTGTTCCTTTTCCATTACCTATTCAAGACTACCTTGATTTATCTATAATCTTGGTATGTTGCGATGCAGTACAGATTGGGGGCATAGTCATTGCTTTTGTGTGCCGTGTTTGACGAATGATCTTTAGCATCTTTCTTAGCATCATATTTATCTTGTGTGTGTTACAACCTAGCATCTTACATATTAATAATTCTTCTTGCATTTACATGTATTGAAGTTAATTTTATGTTCAAGACTATGGCTCATTCACATGTACCAACAAGGTTATATTATGTCTAAAGGATCTAAGTTCAATCCGCTTGCTTGCAGAGTCAACGTCCACACACTCAGATATTACTGCACCTTGGTCTTTTATACCTTGGTGGCTAACTATCCACGTACTATATCAAAAATAAGGATTGCTCTTTATAAACATTTGTGAAACCATTGCAACAAGCTCATCCATTTACACCATCTATTTTTCCATGGCCTTATATAGTTTTCCAACAAAGATCAATCAACAATCTTTCTCTTATGTTCTTTTTTATCTCCACTTTCTTCTATTCAACCTCACCTATCTCCAAAAAATCTTCTAGTCGAGCGTCAACATAGTTCTTCTGTCACTTCCCTATCTTTCCTCTCGAGGGGGCACCCTACGCCAGCTACGCTGGGGCAACTAGCTACACTGGGGCATCAAAAATTGTATCATGTCTTCAACTATCAATTTCTTTGAAGCAACGCTGTAAACTGCATTGCATCAAAGAGGGGCAGAATGTAGACACCCTAAAATGACCATGTCTTCGAATCACTTGCATTTCATCTAATCTATAGCATCACCTGCATTTCAACATTAATTAAATAAACCCCCTTTATTTAATTAATTTCAGCAAAATCAACCTTATTCTTCCATTAATTAAATAATTTATATTATTTAATTAAATCATTATCCTCTTTCAAATTTCAAGTCTCCATTAAATAATTTATATTATTTAATTAACTAAATCATTATCCTCTTTCAAATTTCAAGTCTCCATTAAATAATTTATATTATTTAATTAAATCATTATCTTCTTTCCAAATTCAAATCCACATTAATTAAATAAATCCCATTATTTAATTAATTCATCACAAATTCTATCTTATCCAAACAATTAAATAATTCCTAATTATTTAATTAAATCAAATTCATTCTTCCAAATTTAAATAAATCAAATCAAATTTTTTTAAATTCTTTCAATCTCCAAAAATAAAATAAATCAAATATTTTATTTATTCTTCCAAATCATGCACAACAATTAAATAAATTTATTTATTTAATTTGCTTTCTTATCTACAAATATCTTTCAAATATTCTAAAATTAAGTCTTCATCTCCGTGCACACACAATTAAATAATTTATTATTTAATTTCTCTCAAATCATGCAAAAGCAAATCTTAAGTTGAGTTATCTATTCACTCAACCTTGTTTTTATCAATTTATCTTAAATTAGAAAAAAACTTTCTAATTTATGAAAAGCATGTCTTATCTTTAGAAAAGAAAGTGTTTAACTCAAAGAAAACAACTTTTGTGTGACACTTGTCTTCTTCTTAGTCGTTGCACGTTCCTCAACTGTTCTCCTCCATTGATTCTTCTGAATTATCTGGACCGTTGATCGATCTCTGTTGAAACCTATATAAACCCCTCTCATCTCCTTCACAATTCCTCTTCGATCTTATTCTCAGGCATACTTAACAGCGTTTGAGCATACATCGCATCGATTGAGCAACTTTACGATCTCTTAACATTGATCTCTTGAGTGCACTACTTGCTTGTTGCAGCTATAGTTTCGCAACTTCATTGAGCAATCTACACTTCTCCAAAGGGAACAATACAGGTTTTGGTAAGAGCTTTCATTTTTCTTTGATTTGATGATAATGGCTTTTACTTAGATTGGTTCACTTTATGTGATTGGTTTTTGGTTTTATTAGTTTTGATTTAATCGATTTTTCCTCATACACATCTACCATGTCAGCATGCTGATGTCATCATTGTACATTGACCGACCATATCTTGCTCGTATGAGTTCCGATCGAGGTGAAACGAGCGGCATCGAAATCATGACGACGAGCTCTTCGACTTGGCATGATTTTTGCTTAGATTTGAGACAATCAATTTTTTACCTTTTTGAACACCTGATTCCCTCATTTGAGCAAACCTTTGACTGCACATAATTTCTGCATACTAACTCCTTTTGAGCCCATTCAAGTTGCGTCAGGATCGTGTCAGTGACCTCTTTCCAATGATGCTGATTCCATCAAGTTCTAAGACTACAAAATTTTTAGTTCTTCTGTATCCATCTAGATTATTATTCCCCACTGGGTGTTCAAACCACCCGACCCCCTTTTATAGGGATTCGTTTCTATTATCATTCTTTAAATAGAAAGGAGGCCCATATATGTAGCAAAGAAAGTCACTTGGTATATTGGTGGAGAGTGAAAATAGCAAGCGGGAGATCAGGGGTTCGACTCCCACAAACCAACCTTTTAGCAATCAAACCGCCACATGTGCCATGTGGCACCCAATCATTAGGCCACATGGCATTACCTCATTCATCCGTCAGTGACACATGTCACGCTGGATTGGTCCACTCCATCAGACCTACCACATCATCTGCTGACTCAGATGCCGCCATCTGCCATGTGTCAACCTCTCGACCTACCACGTCAACAACTCCCACTGTGTCTACCATGTCAGCATGCTGACATCATCATTGTATTGTTTGGTCAGCATGGTCAACCCTTAGCTTTGACCGGCCATATCTTGCTCGTACGAGCTCCGATCGAGGCGAAACGAGCGACATCAGAATCGTGGCGACGAGCTCTTTGACTTGGCATCATTTATGCTTGGATTTGAGATAATCAAAATTTCACCTTTTGAACGCCTGATTCACTTTTTTAACCAAACCTTTGACTGCACATAACTTCTGCATACGAACTCCTTTTGAGCCCGTTCAAGTTGCGTCAGGATCGTGTCAGCGACCTCTTTCCAATGATGTTGATTCCATCAAGTTCTAAAACTGCAATATTTTTAGTTCTTCTGTATCCACCTAAATCATTCCTTCCCACTAGGGGTTCAAACCACCCGACCCCCTTTTATAGGGATTCGCTTCTATTATCATTCAATAAATAGAAAGGAGGCCCGTATATGTAGCAAAGAAAGCAGCTTGCTATATTGGTGAAGAGTGAAAAAAGTAAGTAGGAGGTCAGGGGTTTGACCCCCACAAACCAAACTTTTAACAATCAAACTGCCACATGTGCAACATGGCACCCAATCATTGGGCCACATGGCATTACCTCATTCGTCCATCAATGACACGTGTCACGCTGGATTAATCCACATCTTCAGACCTGTGATGTCATCTGCTGACTCAGATGTCGCCATCTACCACATGTCAAACTCTGGATCTACTACGTCAACAACTGCTACTGTGTCTACCATGTCAGCATGCTAATGTCATCATTGTACTATTTAGTCAGCATGGTCAACCCTCAACTTTGACCAGCCATATCTTGCTCGTACTAGCTTTGATCGAGGTGAAATCAGAGGTGTCAGAATTGTGGCGATAAGCTCTTCGACTTGGCATCATTTTTGCTTAGATTTGAGACAATCAATTTTTCACCTTTTTGAACGCCTGATTCGCCTATTTGACCGAACATTTGACTGCACATAACTTTTGCATACAAACTCCTTTTGAGCCCGTTCAAGTTGCGTTAGGATCATGTTAGCGAGCTCTTTCCAATGATTCTAATTCTGTCTAGTTCTAAGAATGCAACATTTTTAGCTCTTCTAGATCCACTTAGATCATTCCTCCCCACTAGGGGTTCAAACAATCTGACCCCCTTTTTATAGAATTTTATTTCTATTATCATTCTGTAAATAGAAAGGAGGCCTGTATATGTAGCAAAGAAAGCCACTCAGAATATTGGTGGAGAGTGAAACTAGGAAGTAGGAGGTCAAGGGTTCGACTCCCACAAACCAACCTTTAAACAAGCAAATCACCACATATGCCATGTGGGACCCAATCATTGGGCCACGTGGCATTCACTCATTCATTCGTCAGTGACACATGTAACACTAGATTGGTCCACATTTTCAAACCTGCCACGTCATTTATTGAGTCAGACTCCACCATCTGCCACATGTCAACATTTGGACCTTCCACGGAAACAACTACCATTGTGTCTTCCATGTGAGCATGGTCAACCCTTAACTTTGACTGGCCATATCTTTCTCGTATGAGCTCCCATCAAGGCGAAACGAGCGGTTTCAGAATCATGGCGACGAGCTCTTCGACTTGACATCATTTTTGCTTAGATTTCAAACAATATTTTTTTTACCATTTTGAACACATAATTCGCTTGTTTGATGGAACCTTTGACTACACATAATTTCTGCATACGAACTCCTTTTGAGCCCGGTCAATTTGCATCAGGATCGTGCAAGCGACCCCTTTCCAATGACGCTGATTCTGTTAGGTTTTGAGACTGCAAAATTTATTAGGTCTTCTAGATCCATTAAATCATTCCTTCCCACTGGGGGTTCAAACCACCCGACCCCCTTTTATAGGGATTCGTTTCTATTATCATTCTTTAAACAAAAAGGAAGCCTGTATATGTAGCAAAGAAAGCCGCTTGGTATATTAGTGGAGAGTGAAAATAGCAAGGTTCGACCCCACAAACCAACCTTTTAACAATCAAACCGTAACATGTGCCACGTGGCACCCAATCATTAGGCCACATGGCATTACCTCATTCGTCCGTTAGTGACACATGTCACGCTGGATTGGTACATATCTTCAGACCTGCCATGCCATCTGCTAAATCAGATGCCACCATCTGCCACGTGTCAACCTCTGGACCTACCACGTCAACAACTACCACTGTGTCTACCATGTCAGCATGCTGATGTCATCATTCTAATATCTAGTCGACATGGTCAACCATCAAATTTGACCGGCCATATCTTGCTCGTACGAGCTCCGATCCAGACAAAATGAGCGGCATTCAAATCGTGGCGACGAGATCTTCGACTTGGCATCATTCTTGCTTGGATTTGAGACAATCAAATTTTTACCTTTTTGAACACTTGATTCACCTATTTGACCAAACCTTTGACTGCACATAACTTTTGCATACGAACTGCTTTTGAGCCCATTCAAGTTGCATCAGGATCGGGTCAGCGACCTCTTGCCAATGATGCTGATTCTGTCAGGTTCTAAGACTACAAGATTTTTAGGTCTTCTGTATCCATTTGGATCTTTATTCCCCACTAAGGGGTTCAAACCACCCAACCCCCTTTTATAGGGATTTGTTTCTATTATCATTCTTTAAATAGAAAGGAGGCCTGTATATGTAGCAAAGAAAGCCACTTGGTATATTGGTGGAGAGTGAAAATAGCAAGTAGGAAGTCAGGGGTTCAACCACCACAAACCAACCTTTTAACAATCAAATTGTCTCATGTACCACGTGGCACCCAATCAATGGGCCATGTGGCATTACCTCATTCTTCTGTTAGTGACACGTGTCACGCTGGATTCGTCCACATCATCAGACTTGCCACGTCATCTGTTGACTCAGATCCCGCCATTTGCCATGTGTCAAACTCTAGACCTACCACTTCAACAACTACCACTGTGTCTGCCATGTCATATGTTGACGTCATCATCATATTCTCTAGTCAGCATGGTCAACCCTCAACTTTGACCGGCCATATCTTGCTCATATGAGCTCCGATTGAGGCGAAACGAGTGGCGTCAAAATCGTGACGACGAGCTTTTCAACTTGGCATCATTTTTCTTAGATTTGAGACAATCAATTTTTCACCTTTTTGAATGCCTAATTCACCTATTTGACTGAACCTTTGACTATGCAAAACCTCTGCATATGAATGCCTTTTGAGCCTGTTCAAGTTGCGTTAGCATCGTGTCAGCAACCTCTTTCCAATAATGCTGATTCTGTCATGTTACCAGACTGCAATTTTTTTCAGTCTTCTGGATCCACCTGCATCGTTCCTCCCCACTTGGGATTCAAACCATCCGACCCCCTTTTATAGGGATTCGATTCTATTATCATTTTTTAAATAGAAAGGACGTCCGTATATGTAGCAAAGAAAGCTGCTTGGTATATTGATGGAGAGTGAAAATAGGAAGCAGGAGGTCAGGGGTTCGACCCCCATAAACTAATCTATTAACAATCAAACCACCACATGTGCCACGTGGCACCCAATCATTGGGCCATGTGGCATTACCTCATTCATCTGTCAGTGACACGTGTCATGCTGGATTGGTCCACATCATCAGACCTGCCATGTGATCTACTCACTTAGATGACGCCATCTACCATGTGTCAACCTCTGGACCCTCCACGTCAACAACTGCCACTGTGTCTACCATGTCAACATGTTGACGTCATCATTGTATCGTCTAGTCAGCATGGTAAACCCTCAACTTTGACCGGCCATATCTTGCTCGTATGAGCTCCAATTGAGGAGAAATGAGCGGCGTCAAAATCGTGGCGATGAGCTCTTCGACTTGGCATAATTTTTTCTTGGATTTGACACAATCAATTTTTCACCTTTTTGAAAGCTTGATTCACCTCTTTGACAAAACCTTTGACTGCACATAACTTCTACATACGAACTCCTTTTGATCCCGTTCAAGTTGCGTCAGGATCATGTCAGCGACCTCTTTTTAATGATGCTGATTTCATCAGGTTCTAAGACTACAAAATTTTTAATTCTTCTATATCCACCTGGATCATTCCTCCCCATTGGGGGTTCAAACCACCTGACCCCCTTTTATAGGGATTCATTTCTATTATAATTCATTAAATAGAAATGAGGCCCATATATGTGGCAAAGAAAGTTGCTTGGTATATTGGTGGAGAGTGAAAAAAGAAAGCAGGAGGTCAGGGGTTCGACCCCCACAAACTAGCCTTTTAACAATCAAATCGCCACACGTGCCACATGGCACCCAATCATTGGGCAACGTGGCATTACCTCATTCATCCGTCAGTGACACGTGTCACGCTGGATTGGTCCACTTCTTCATACCTGCCACGTCATCTGTTGACTCAGATTCCACCATTTGCCACGTGTCAAACTCTAGATCTTCCACGTCAACAACTGCCACTGTGTCTGCCATGTCATCATGCTAATGTAATCATTGTACTGGTCAACCCTCAACTTTGACCAGCCATATCTTGCTCGTACGAGCTCTGATCGAGGTGAAATGAGCAGCGTCAGAATCGTGATGACGAGCTCTTCAACTTGGCATCATTTTTTCTTAGATTTAAGACAATCAATTTTTCATCTTTACGAACACTTAATTCACCTATTTGAGCCCGTTCAAGTTGCATTAGGATTGTGTCAGCGACCATTTTCCAATGATGCTGATTCCATCAGGTTTTGAGACTGCAAGATTTTTAGGTCTTCTGGATTTTTATAGGGATTTGTTTCTATTATCATTGTTTAAATAGAAAGGAGGCCCGTATATGTAGCAATGGAAGCGGCTTGGTATATTGGTGGAGACTGAAAATAGCAAGCAGGAGGTTAGGGGTTCGACCCCATCAAAACAACCTTTTAACAAGCAAATCACCACATGTGCCACGTGGCACCTGATTTGGCCACGTGACATTCACTCATTCGTCCGTCAGTGATACGTGTCACGCTAGATTGGTCCACATCTTCAGACTTACCACGTCATCTGTTAAGTCAGATGCCCACCATTTGCCCAGTGTCAACATCTAGACTTGCCATGCCAACAACTGCCTCTGTGTTTACCATGTTAGCATGATGACATCATCATTGTAATGTCTAGTCAGCATGATCAACCCTCAACTTTGACCGACCATATATTGCTCATACAAGCTTCGATCAAGGCGAAACGAGCGGTGTCGAAATCGTGGCGACGAGATCTTCGAATTGTCATCATTTTTGCTTGGATTTGAGACAATAAATTTTTTACCTTTTTGAACGCATGATACACCTATTTGACCAAACCTTTTATAGGGATTCGTTTCTATTATCGTTCTTTAAATAGAAAGGAAGCTCGTATATGTAGCAAAGAAAGCCACTTGGTATATTGGTGGAGAGTGAAAATAGCAAGGTTCGACCCCACAAACCAACCTTTTAACAATCAAACCGTCACATGTGCCACGTGGCACCCAATCATTAGGCCACATGGCATTACCTCATTCATCCATCAGTGACACATGTCACACTGGATTGGTTCACAACTTCAGACCTACCACGTTATTTGCTGACTCAGATGCCGCCATCTGCCACATGTCAACCTCTGGACCTACCATGTCAACAACTGCCACTGTTTCTGCCATGTTAGCATCTTGATGTCATCATTGAACTATTTAGTCGACATGATCAAACCTCAACTTTGACCGGCCATATCTTAGTCGTACGAGCTCCGATTGAGGCGAAACGATCGGCATTGAAATCATGGAGACAAGCTCTTCGACTTGGCATTATTTTTGCTTGGATTTGAGACAATCAATTTTTCACCTTTTTGAATGCCTGATTCACCTGTTTGACCGAACCTTTGACTGCACATAACTTCTGCATACGAACTCCTTTTGAGCCCATTCAAGTTGCGTCAGGATCCTGTCAACGACCTCTTTCCAATGATGCTGATTCCGTCAGGTTCTGAGACTGCAAAATTTTTAGTTCTTCTGTATCAATCTAGTTCATTATTCCCCATTGGGGGTTCAAACCACCTGACCCCCTTTTATAGGGATTTGTTTCTATTATCATTCTTTAAATAGAAAGGAGGCCCGTATATGTAGCAAAGAAAGCCGCTTGGTATATTGGTGGAGATTGAAAATAACAAGCAGGAGGTTAGGGGTTCGACCCCCACAAACCAACCTTTTAACAATTAAACTGCCACATGAGCCATGTGGCACCCAATCATTAGGCCACTGGCATTACCTCATTCTTCCGTCAGTGACACGTGTCACAATGGATTGGTCCACATCTTCAGACCTGCCATGTCATTTGTTGACTCAGATGTCGCCATCTGCCACGTGTTAAACTCTAGACCTGCCACATCAACAACTACCACTGTGTCTTACATTTCAGCATGCTCACGTCATCATTGTATTGTCTAGTTAGCATGGTCAACCCTCAACTTTGAACGGCCATATCTTGCTCGTATGAGCTCCGAACGAGGTGAAACGAGTGGCGTCTAAATCCTAACGACGAGCTCTTCGACCTGGCATCATTTTTGCTTAGATTTGATACAATCAATTTTTTACCTTTTTGAATGTTTGATTCGCCTATTTGACCAAACATTTGATTGCACATAACTTTTGCATACGAATTCCTTTTGAGCCCATTCTAGTTGCTTAGGATCGTGTCAGCAACCTCTTTCCAATGATGTTGATTCTGTCATGTTCTCAGACTGCAAAATTTTTTAATCTTCTAGATCCACCTGGATCATTCCTCCCCACTTGGGGTTCAAACCACCCGAACCCCTTTTATAGTGGTATATTGGTGGAGAGGAAAAATAGCAAGCAGGAGGTTAGGGGTTCGACCCCTAAAAACCAATCTTTTAACAATCAAACCACCACATGTGCCACTTGGCATCCAATCATTGGGCCACGTGGCATTACCTCATTCTTCTATCAGTGACACGTGTCACACTGGATTGGTCCACATCTTCAGACCTGCCACGTGTCAACCTCTGGATCTGCCACATCAACAACTGCCATTGCTGACATCATGATTGTACTATCTAGTCGGCATGGTCAACCTTCAACTTTGACCAACCATATCTTTCTCCTACGAGCTCTGATCGAGGTGAAATGAGCGGCGTCAAAATCACGGTGAGGATCTCTTCGACTTAGCATCATTTTTTCTTGGATTCGAGACAATCAATTTTTCACCTTTTGGAAGGCATGATTCGCATGCTTGACCAAACCTTTGACTGCACATAACTTCTGCATACGAACTCCTTTTGAGCTCGTTCAAGTTGCGTTAGGATCGTGTCAATGACCTCTTTGCAATGATGTTGATTCCGTTAGGTTTTGAGACTACAAAATTTTTAGGTCTTCTGGATCCACCTAGATCATTCCTCCCCGATGGGGGTTCAAACCACTCGACCCCCTTTAATAGGGATTTGTTTCTATTATCATTCTTTAAATAGAAAGAAGGCCTGTATATGTAGCAATGAAAGCCACTTGGTATATTGGTGGAGAGTGAAAATAGGAAGCGGGAGGTCAGGGGTTCGACCCCCACAAACCAACCTTTTAACAAGCAAATCACCACATGTACCACGTGGCACCCAATCATTGGGCCATGTGGCATTCACTCATTCATCCGTCAGTGACACGTGTCACGCTAGATTGGTCCACATCTTAAGACCTGCCACGTCATCTATTGAGTCAAATACCACCATCTGCCAAATGTCAACATGTGGACCTGCCAATCCAACAACTACCACTGTGTCATCCATTTCAGCATGATGATGTCATCATTGTACTGTCTAGTTAGCATGTTCAACCTTCAACTTTAACCAGCCATATCTTGATCATACAAGCTCTGATCAAGGTGAAATGAGCGGCGTCAAAATCGTGGTGACGAGCTCTTCGACTTGGCATTTATTTTGCTTAGCTTTGAGACAATCCATTTTTCACCTTTTTGAACGCATGATTCACCTGTTTGACTTAACCTTTAACTACACATAACTTTTGCATACGAACTCTTTTTGAAACCGTTCAAGTTGCATCAGGATCGTGCCAACGACCTCTTTCCAGTGACGTTGCTTCCGTCGGGTTCTGAGACTACCAAATTTTTAGGTCTTCTGAATCCATTTAGATCATTCCTTCCCACTGGGGCTTCAAACCCCCTGACCCACTTTTATAGGGATTCATTTCTATTATCAATCTTTAAATAGAAAGGAAGCTTGTATATGTAGCAAAGAAAGCCGCTTGGTATATTGGTTGAGAGTGAAAATAGCAAGGTTTGACCCCACAAACCAATCTTTTAACAATCAAACCGCCACATGTGCCACGTGGCACCCAATCATTAGGCCATCTGCTATGTGTCAACCTCTAGACCTACCACGTCAACAACTGCCACTATTTCTGCCATGTCAGCATGCTGATGTCATCATTGTACTATCTAGTTGACATGGTCAACCCTCACCTTTTTGAATGCCTAATTCACCTATTTGACCAAACCTTTGACTGCACATAACTTCTACATACGAACTCCTTATGAGCCCATTCAAGTTGTTTAAGGATCTTGTAAGTGACCTCTTTCCAATGATGTTGATTCCGTCAGGTTCTGAGATTGCAAAATTTTTAATTCTTTTGTCAACAACTGCCACTGTGTTTGCCATGTCAGCATGCTGACATCATCATTGTATTGTCTAGTTAGCATGGTCAACCCTCAACTTTGACCGGCCATATCTTGCTCATACGAACTCCGATCGAGGCGAAATGAGTGGCGTTGGAATTGTGGCAACGATCTCTTCGACTTGGAATTATTTTTGCTTAGATTTGAGACAATCAATTTTTTACTTTTTTGAACGCCTGATTCACTTGTTTGACCGAACCTTTGAATGCACATAACTTTTGCATACAAACTCCTTTTGAGCCCGTTCAAGTTGTGTCAGGTTCATGTCAGTGACCTCTTTCCAATGATGCTAATTCCGTTAGGTTTTAAGACTGCAAACTTTTTAGTTCTTCTGTATCCACCTGGATCATTCCTCCCCACTAGGGGTTCAAACCAACTGACCCCCTTTTATAGGGATTCATTTCTATTATCATTCATTAAATAGAAAGGAGGCTCGTATATGTAGCAAAGAAAGCCAATTGGTATATTGGTGGAGAGTGAAAAAAGCAAGCAGGAGGTCAGGGGTTTGACCCCCACAAACCAACCTTTTAACAATCAAACCGCCACATGTGCCATGTGGCACCTAATAATTGGGCCACATGGCATTACCTCATTCGTCCATCAGTGACACATGTCATGATGGATTGGTCCACATCTTCAGACCTGTCACGTCATCTGCTGACTCAGATACCGCCATCTGCCACATGTTAAACTTTGGATCTGCCACATCAACAACTACCACTGTGTCTGCCATGTCAGCATGCTGATGTCATTATTGTACTATCTAGTCAGCATGGTCAATCGTCAGCTTTGAGCAGACATATCTTGCTCTTACAAGCTCTTATTGAGGCGAAACGAGTGGTGTACGAACTCCTTTTGAGCCCGTTCAAGTTCCATTAGGATCGTGTTAGCGACCTCTTTCCAATGATGTTGATTCCGTCATGTTCTGAAACTGCAAGATTTTTAGGTCTTCTAGATCTACCTAGATAATTCCTCCCCACTAGGGGTTGAAACCACTTGACCCACTTTTATAGGGATTTGTTTCTATTATGATTCTTTAAATAGAAAAGAGGCCCGTATATGTAGCAATGAAAGCTGCTTGGTATATTGGTGGAGAATGAAAAGAAGAAGTAGGAGTTCAGGGGTTCATCACCCACAAACCAACCTTTTAACAAGAAAATTTCCACATGTGCCATGTGGCATTCGCTCATTCGTCCGTCACTGACACATGTCACGCTGGATTGGTCCACATCTTCAGACCTGCCACGTCATCTGTTGAGTCAGATGCCGCCATTTGCCATGTGTCAACATCTGGACCTTCCATGCCAACAACTGCCACTATGTCTGTCATGTCAGCATGATGACATCATCATTGTACTTTCTAGTTAGAATGGTCAACCCTCAACTTTGACCGGCCATATCTTGCTCGTATGAGCTCCGATCAAGGTGAAACAAGCGGCCTCAGAATCGTGGTGAAGAGCTCTTCAACTTGGCATTATTTTTGCTTGGATTTGAGATAATAAATTTTTCACCTTTTTGAATGCATGATTTGCCTATTTGACCAAACTTTTGACTGCACATAACTTCTGCATACGAACTCTTTTTGAGCCCGTTCAAGTTGCGTCAGGATCGTGACAACAACCTCTTTCAAATGACGATAATTTTGTCAGGTTCTAAGACTGCAAAATTTTTAGGTCTTCTGGATCCATTCATATCATTCCTTCCCACTGGGGGTTCAAACTCCACAACCCCCTTTTATAGGGATTCGTTTCTATTATCATTCTTTAAATAGAAAGGAAGCCTATATATGTAGTAAAGAAATCTGCTTGGTATATTGGTAGAGAGTGAAAATAGCAAGGTTTGACCCCACAAACCAACCTTTTAACAATCAAACCGCCACATGTGCCATGTGGCATGCAATCATTAGGCCACATGGCATTGCCTCATTCGTCCATCAGTGACACATGTCATGCTGGATTGGTCCACATCTTTAGACCTTCCACATCATCTGCTAACTCAGATGTCGCCATCTGCCACTTGTCAACCTCTGGATCTACCACATCAACAACTGCCACTGTATCTTCCATGTCAGCATGTTGATGTCATCATTGTACTATCTAGTCAACATGGTCAACCCTCAACTTTGACTTGGCATCATTCTTGCTTGGATTTGAGATGGTCAATTTTTCACCTTTTTGAACGCTCGATTCCCCTGTTTGACCGAACCTTTGACTGTGCATAACTTCTATGTGCGAACTCCTTTTGAGCCCTTTCAAGTTGTCTCAGGATCGAGTCAACAACCTCTTTCCAATGATACTAATTCCATCAAGTTTTGAGACTACAAAATTTTTAGTTCTTTTGTATCCATCTGGATCATTATTCCCCACTGGGGGTTCAAACCACCCGACCCCCTTTTATATGGATTCGTTTCTATTATCATTCATTAAATAGAAAGGAGGTTCATATATGTAACAAAGAAAGCTACTTGGTATATTGGTGGAGAGTGAAATTAGCAAGCAGGAGGTTAGGGGTTTAACCCCCACAAACCAACCTTTTAACAATCAAACCGCCACATGTACTACGTGGCACCCAATCATTGGGCCACGTGCCATTACCTCATTCTTCCGTTAGTGACACGTGTCACACTGGATTGGTCCATATCTTCAGACCTACCAAGTCATCTGCTGACTCAGATGCTGCCATCAGCCTCGTGTCAAACTCTAGACCTGCCATGTCAACAACTACCACTATGTCTGTCATGTCAATATGCTATCGTCATCATTGTACTATCTAGTCAGCATGGTCAACCCTCAACTTTGACTAGCTATATCTTACTCGTATGAGATCTGATCGAGGTGAAACGAGTGGCATCAAAATCGTGATGACAAGATCTTCGACTTGGTATCATTTTTGCTTGGATTTGAGACAATCAAATTTTTACCTTTTTGAACACCTGATTCACCTTTTTGACCAAACCTTTGACTGCACATAACTTCTGCATACAAACTCCTTTTGAGCCTGTTAAAGTTATTTCAGGATCGTTTCAACGACCTCTTTCCAATGATGCTAATTTCATTAGGTTCTTAGACTGTAAAATTTTGTAGTCTTCTAGATCCACGTGGATCATTCCTCCCCACTTGGGGTTCAAACCAGCCGACTCCCTTTTATAGGGATTCATTTCTATTATCATTCTTTAAATAGAAAGGAGGCCCATATATGTAGCAAAGAAAGCCGCTTGGTATATTGGTGGAGAGTGAAAATAGCAAGCAGGAGGTCAAGCATTCGACCCTCGCAAACCATTCTTTTAACAATCAAACTGCCACATGTGCCACGTGGCATCCAATCATTGGGCCACGTGGCATTACCTCATTCATCCGTGAGTGACACGTGTCACACTGGATTGGTTCACAATATCAAATCTGCCATGTCATCTGCTGACTCAAATGCCGCCATCTGCCATGTTTCAACCTCTAGACTTGCCACGTCAACAACTGCCACTGTGTCTGCCATGTCCGTATGCTGACATCATCATTGTATTGTCTAGTTAGCATGGTCAACCCTCAACTTTGATAGCCATATCTTACTTGTACAAGCTTCGATCAAGGTGAAAGGAGCCGCATCGAAATCGTGGCGACGAGCTCTTCAATTTGGCATCATTTTTTGCTTGGATTTGAGACTATAGCCACCCTAAAATGACCATGTTGTCACACCATTTGCATTTCATCAATTCTTCCAAATCACCTACATTCAGCGTTAATTAAATAATCTAATTATTTAATTAATTTCATCAAATTCTTCCAAAACTCTAAAATTCAACATTAATTAAATAAATTGTATTTATTTAATTAATTTCATTAAATTCTTTTATATTCTTTCAAAATTAAATATTTTTTATTATCTAATTAAATCATTATCCTCTTTCAAATTTTAAGTCTACATTAATTAAATAAATCCCATTATTTAATTAATTCATCACAAATCTTTTTATCTACAATTAAATAATTTACATTATTTAATTAAATCAAATTATTCTTCTAAATTTAAATAAATCATGCAAATTTATTTAAATTATCTCAAACCTCTAAAAATTAATAAAATCAAATATTTTATTTATAATTTTCATAATCTTTATAATCCTCTATCATGCACAATTAAATATATAAATTTATTTATTTAATTTTAGTTATCTTCCAATTCCTCTTAAAATATCTTGTTAACTCATGTGCACAATTAGTCTCATTTTTAGAACTCTAAAAAAGATAAAATTACAAGTTGAGTTATCTATTCAATCAATCTTGTTTTCATCATATCTTAATAAAAATATCCTTATGGATTGACACATGTCGTGTGCACATTCATCATGGTTATTTATTTTATCTCCTCTGTTGATTCTTCTGAATTATCTGGACCGTTGATCGATCTCTGTTGAAACCTATATAAACCCCCCTCATCTCCTTCACAAATCATCTTCGATCACTTATTCTCAGGCATCCTTTACAGCACTTTGAGTACCTATACTTGCTTGTAAACATAGTTTCGCAGCATATTTGAGCAAGCCACATTCGAAAAAAGAGAACAATACAATCTGGTAAAAGCTTTCTTGTTTTAGTTGATTTATTCATTAATCATGGCTTTTTATTTAGATAGATCTCTTTATGTTATGGGTTATTGATTTGGTTATTATCATAGTTTTGATTTTATCATTCGACATCTCAATTTTCCTCATACACATTCTGGCACACCTGGTGGGACCCACTAATCCCTCTTTTTCTTTGAGAAATTAATTTTTTTTAAGTACAGTACGAAACAACGCAAAAGACACAGAAAAGTGCTATTGACAGTATAGTAAAGCACTTTTGGTGGCACAGTATAGCGCCTTCGGGCAATACTGTAGCACCTCTGGTAGCATAGTAGTGTGCTATTGGTAAACAGTACATCGCGGTTGGTATAGCAGTAAGGGGCTTTTGGCAAATTAGAGTTTCTAATCTTGTTTTAGGATTTACAGGGTTTTTACTCACATATCTATCATTTATTGATTGACAAGATGATTTATTTGTCTTTCAATTATCTAGTTTACTTCCTAAGCTGACGTATTTAGGAGTAGTTACACTTTTTTGAGTTAACCCATCTTTTTGCAACATCCTTGAGTGGTCTGTTTTTTATTCCAGGGTACAAATCCTATCAACCATACATCCCAGATCTACAAAGAAAACATGAAATCATCTTTTGACCTAACTTTTTTTACAAAATACAACTTTTTAAAGATCTGGTACAGTAAAGCACTTTTGGTAACACAGCACCGCGCTTTTGGTAGCATAGTACAATGCTTCTGGTAGCATAGTGCATCGCTTCTAGTTCTACAACTTGCCTCTAGTAATATAGTACAACGCTTTCAAGTATACAGTAAGTCACCTCCAGTAAGATAGTAAAGCATTTTTGGTCATATTGATTTATATTTTGCTAACTTGTGAGTTTGTGGAACTAATCGACTTGTTGTAGCTTCCTATCACTCACACAGAGAAAATGGGTTTCCCTAACATGTTCATGCAGGACGAGCTTTGAAGAAACTCAATCTATTGCATTAAGTCTTAGAAACATATTGCTTTCTTAAAGGACAATTGAACAAATCATTTTCTTTGCAATCTAAGCCTTAAGAACATATTGCTTTCTTAAGGGACAATGGACATGAATGCGAAAACACTTCAATTTTCTAAGGGACAAAGGACATGAATGCCAAACACTTCAATTTCATAAGGGACAATTGACAACTACAATCATGTGTGTGCCTAATTTAGTTGCACCTTATTTTTCTTATAATAGGACAATTGAACCTCTGTTTGACATGCTTTCTCTTACATTTTCAGTTATTCCTTTAGAAGGGCCACTTTTGGATTGCGCTTCATCCAAAAGGGAAGACCCCAAGTGGAGTTTTCCTTTGAATCGCTATATAAGAGGGATAAGGCGAAAGCCAAGTCCTAACTGATGTCAACCTTACCTTGTGGTGCCAAACTGAAAAGAGGTGTACTAGCTCTTTGTGGAAACAATTTTTACATTGAGCGAAGTGTTTGATACTCTTAGTAGGATTGGTTACAACTTTTAGTAGCTTGTCACATTTCTCATAAGGTGTTGGTCCCTCAAAGTTACTAAGAACCAATCTAGATAGTGACTACTTGATCCACCTCTGAATGTTGCGGTAATCATCAATGCAAGGGGAATTGATTTAAGCCCTCAAGATACTCACCATTGGCTCCCTTAAGAAGAGATAGAATTCCCTCGGCCATAAATCTCTTGTGGCCTACTTGAGCTTTCTGAAGGGAGGGTGAGATATCCCTACATATCGTCTCTTATAAAGATACAAATGTCTGACACCTTTATGGAATGACATTTGGTCGATGAAGTATTAAGTTGTGAGCTGATCTACTGCAATGAAACCTTGTCTCTAAGGATAAAAAGTGCTTGATATTGTTTGCAATTGTCTTATACCCATGGAAACATTGGGCTTTTTTTTAGCCTCGAAAATACACTATCTGTTGTGTCAGTCTTTTTTTTGCCACTTTGTTTGCTGTGTTTTCTCTTGCCAATGCAAATCCAAACCTATCAAAATTTGCCTTATAAACATCACTGACACTACTTCAGCACCTCTGGTAAAACAACAGTTCACCTTTGGTATAACAGTAGCTCGCCTTTGGTATAACAATACCTCGCCTCTGGTAAACCTACTTCAATGCCCTTGGTATAACAGTAGCTCGCTTTTGGTCTAACAATAGAATGCCTTTGGTATAGTAGTACCTCACTTTTGACAGCTTAGTCCAGCACCTTTTGTCTTACAGTAGCTCACTTTTGGTATCACTGTCCTGTGCCTTTGGTCAAATAGTATAGTGCCTTTGGTCTAGTAAATTGTGCATCAAAACTATCATTCCCAAAAACACAAGTAAAACCCTAGAAAAACATAGCATATTGTCCTAGTGTCTTCCATGGTAACCACTAGACTCCAGCAAACTATGAAGTCTAAGCAAGTCACCCCAAGGAAGCGCAAATCACCTCCTCGTACGCCTCAACCAAGCCAATCCAACATGACTCCCAAGGTTACTCCAAAAACACCAATGGAAAAATCAACCAACTCTCAAAACATGCCACAACAGGACCAACCAAACAATCCTGAAGAAGGTAATGTCCCTTTGATTGATGTAACTCAATTCACTACCAGCATGCCTCATGATTTTGCTACACCTGGTTATTCCATAGGTCAAGTCCCATCTCAAGAAGAGTGACACTTTGAAATAGGTCAATCCTCTCAAGAAGATAGGCAAGACCTTGATGAAATCATACAAGATCCTAGAGCCATGGCCACCTTTGACAAAATCCTTAGCGAGAACCAAGATCATTTCTTTCGCTTGCTAGCAGAGCAAGGAGCCAAATTACCCAAAGGTTTTGATCTATCAAATCTTAGCGAGCCTAACAACACTCAAGACATTATAACGGCGGTCCAAACCATGTCAACTGTGACCACAACCTTACATGAACAAAACTCACAAGGAAGAACGATTACACACTATGAGAATCCCCTTTATCAAAATCCAACGGTAGAGAGACCCATATCACCACTCCTGACTCCTATGGAGATCTACAAACACCAACAAGAGACTCTACATCATCAAGAAGAATTAGCTAGACAAGCCACTCTAGCAAAATCAAACATACAAAACACTTCTAAATTGCCCACACCAATCATAAGTGGAACATTGGCTACCCCATCACGAGAAGGTTTTTCACCAAATTACAATCTGGGAAACACTTATGTAGCCATGCAACAAGGGTCTGAACAAACACCCCCACCAACATCATCAACCCTTCGTATCCTTAAACCAAACAATGTCATGCAACCACAACCATCACAAAACACAACGACCTATTTCCCTCTGCCACAATGATCTTCCACTCTCAACCTAACCCACACCTCTCTCAATCCTCAACATTCCCAAAACCAAACTTCCCAAAGCTATGTTCCACCACCGCAACCAAACCCACCACACTTTATCTTTCCTCCACCAAATTCTTATCAACAACCATCACAAAGCCTACATTCTTACCTATAACCACCCCCACCACCCCAAAATCTGAATACCCAAATCCAACCCAATCCAAATACCACATACAAAACATACAACCCCAACCAATCTTAACCACCTCTTGGACAACAGGAGATGTTTCCAACCCCTCCCACATCTATGGAGCTAAAACTTACAAAAGTTCAACAACAACTATTTGATCTTACATTTGGCCACACCAAGAAGACCTTCTCTTTGGAAGAAGTTTGTCCTTATCCATCTGATCGATCATTACCCATGATCCCTTTTCCTCACAACCTCACTATTCCCAAATTTGACAAATACAAAGGAAAAGGAGACCCAAAAGGCCATCTTAGAGAATTCTATCATGCTTGCTTTGAGGTCTCACATAACGACACATATCTTATGCACCTCTTTCCTCATAGTCTTGGAGGTCAAGCTATAGAATGGTTCTCGCATCTACCACGGGTATCAAATCTTTTAATGAGCTTGCAGAGAAATTTGCCACCCATTTCTCTTACAACATAGAACATGAGATCTCCATGACCGACCTATGCAACAATAAATAGAAAAATGGGGAAACTTTCATTTCCTTCCTTCAAAGATGGATACAAATGGCTAGTAAATTCCCATTCAAGATACCTAAAAAATAGCTTGTTGGCATATTTGTTTAGAACCTCAACCAAGAATTGGGTTTTCATTTGCAAATTCTTAGTGCTACAACCTTCGACGAAATTACCTACAAGGGAATCAACATTGAAAAGGCCCTCATTGCTAAGGGCGTGGTCAAAATCTTCAAAGAAACTAAAGACAATGCTCCTCAACAACAAACAAATGATAAACCCAAGTTTTGGAACAAAAATAAAAACATGGTCAACGATGGTGTGGTCGATTCTAAGTCCATACATTACAACAACCCCTTCAACTTTCCAAACCAAGTCAACCTTATCCTCAACAAAACCAACAAAGGCAACCATACCAAAACAAACGACAACAAGAGCAACCTCAACAAAATTACCCTCCACCATGTCAATTCACTCCCTTGGGAGAGCCTATTGAGACTGTTTTACAGAAACTTATACACAATAGACTCGTCACCTTACCAGATGCTTCCCCATATGGTGAACCTGTTTACAAATCCTCACAATATAGAGATAATGAATATTGTGAATTCCATAGGAGCAAAGGACATAGAACCACATCATGCATGAAACTCAAACACATCATTCAAAACCTCATCGACGGAAACAAAATCACTTTTGAGGATGAACAACCAATCCAACACACCAACAAGGATCTCAACATGTACAAGGAACCATTCCCTAACCATGGTCAAGGTCCTCCTCTGGATAAAGGTAAAGGTATTAATAAAGCTTCCACTTCCTATGACTCCATTGTGGGTCATTTTGAAGAGATTTGTGTGTCTACTCTCACAATCAAAGGCAAATCTATGGATTGCGCTGTTATAACTCATCATGGTCACGTCACCATTCGTGGTCCAACATCAAGTCTCCCAACCCAATCAGATTACTATCTGGTTGAACATCTCGCAAAAACCCCTGCACAGATCTCTATCTTGGATCTTCTACAGTTGTCACCTGCACATAAAGTTGTGCTAGAAAAAGCCCTACAAGAGTCTTCAATTCCTAACAACATAACGGTCATGGATTTCCAAGCTATAATAGGTAACATTGCCTCACCCTACAATGTGGTCTTTTTTGAAAAGGACCTCCCATCCCATGATCCATGTCACAATAATGCACTTCACATTGAGGTTCTCATTCATAAACTCAAGATCAAATGCATACTTATAGATGTTGGTGCTAGTCTCAATATCTGTTCTCTAAAGTTACTTAAACAATTGGGATACCCTGAGGATCAAGTCAACATTAATTAAAGTATTTCAATCAAGGGGTATGATGATGTTGAACGCTGATCAGAAGGTGTTATCCATTTGCCTATACAAGTAGGCCCTATCATGCTTGAAACTCGGTGCCAAGTCCTTGACATTGAGCTACCTTACAACATTATCCTAGGATGCCCATGGATCCATGCCATGAAAGGTATTCCCTCAACGTACCATCATTCTCTCAAGTTCACATTCAATGGTATAGAGATAACTATCCCAGGTGACCCTAATCCTTTTAAATTATGTCGTGTCTTGCAAGGCAGTTATACGAATTGCAACCAAGTGCCCAATAATGACAAAGCCCTTGAGTTCCCATTGTATGTCAACCCTGAAAATCTAACAAAAGCCTCTGCAAGTGAACCTAATACTCACCCTATTCCTAAAATCAAAGCTCACATCCTCGATATAGGCTTTGGAACTTATGATATCTCAAAATCTTGTTGTGTAGGGTAGATGCCTCTATCCCCTAAATCCTACGGCCAACCGCCCATTGCCAAGGTAACTAAAAAAGTAGCTATTCCTGCCCCAGCATCCCTAACTCAATTTCAAGAGGGAAAATTATTGGCAGAGGAAACTATTGAAGACATCTCTTCTTGGCTCTACAAGGAGAAAGAACCAGTCACTATACCAGTCAAGCAATATGGCAATGGCTTAAGGATAGTCAAAAACATGGGCTATAAAGGCAAAGGTGGTCTTGGGAAACAAAATCAAGGAACAATGGAACCCATTATTGTGACAAAGAAACTAGACAAGAAGGGGTTAGGATTTGTTAGAAAGGTACCACGCACCTTGGACATCGAGGGTATCCTCGACAAGTTTGCAGAAACTTTGCCCGCTGATTTGACATCTAATGAGGATATCATCGATGACTCTTCCCTCCATATGACTGACCTATTTAAAGAATCCTTCGTATTCATGCTATCATCTGTATCCTTAACATCCACTACCAGCACCCAGATTGTAACACTTGTCTACCCTAAACTTATCGATTGGGACCAACAAGGGTCCCCCGTTCTAGATGTATTTCAGAATGATGAAGCTATAGCTGAGTTTATGGAACTTTGGGATGGTATCCCTCTTGGCGATCACAAAGTAGGTTTTGTAATGGAACTAGAGCCAACAACTTACTTTGGTGAGAATGCCAAATCCTCCAGTCGTAAAAGTAAAAATAAAGAAAGATCTCTAAGTGAAAACCACACTGTGGCACCTCCTGATCACAAAATAGTAAAAATAAAGGATGTATCCAAAGGTGAAAACCCAACTATGGAACCTGAGGATAGAGGATTTGACCTTCCCCTACCATCTAAGTATCAAGAGAAATCCACTCTCCTAGTGGAAGATTCCACAGAGATAAACATTGGCACAGAGCAAAATACGAAGACCACATTCCTTGCAGCATCATTATTAGAAACAGAGCACAAGAATCTTAACAACTTCTTCCTACAAAGAACCATCAACTTTGCATGGACCTATGTTGATATGCTAGGGTTAGACCCTAAACTAGTAGTTCACTATCTCACAGTTGATCCAATAGTTAAACCAGTCAAGAAAAAGCTAAGGAAGATGCATCCACAGATAGCTCTCTTGGTGAAAGTTGAAATACAAAAGTTGCTAGACACAAAGTTCATCAGGCCTATTGATTATTCAGATTGGGTCTCAAACATTGTACCAGTGGCTAAACCCAATGCAGACATCTGCATGTGTAATGATTTTAGAGATCTTAACAAAGCATGTCCCAAAGATGACTTCCCACTGTCAAATATTGATCTCATAGTGGACTCGACCGCTGGTCACGAAATGCTATCTCTCATGGATGGATTCTCTGGCTACAATCAGATAAGGATAGCACACAAAGATCAACATAAAACTGCTTTCACTTGTCCTTGGGGTAACTATTATCGGTGTGTCATGTTGTTTGGTCTTAAAAATGCAGGGGCAACTTATCAAAGAGCAATGACAGTGATATTCCATGACCTCTTCAATCACATCATGGAGGACTATGTGGATGACATACTAGAAAAATCTTCTAGGGCAGATCACATACAAGTTCTAGGGAAAATCTTTGACAGACTAGAAAAGTATCAAGACTCAATCCAAAGAAATGTGTCTTCGGGGTAACATCAGAAAATTGTTGGGATACATTTTATCTCATAGAGGCATCGAAGTAGATAGAGCAAAAGTCAAAGATATAGTGGAAATGCCTCCACTAAAGAATCTAAAAGCATTAAGGAGTCTTCAAGGAAGGCTATAGTCTATTAGTTGTTTCATCTCACAACTAGTAGATAAATGTCAACCATTTCAACACTTGCTCCGAAAGGATGTCTCATTTCGATGGGACGATAAGTGTCAAGCAGCATTTGATCAACTCAAGGAATATCTAGCTACACCTCCTGTCTTGGTACCACCAGTCACCGATAGGCCGTTGATCTTGTACATCTCA
Organism: Cunninghamia lanceolata; assembly: GCA_027924645.1. Taxonomy (NCBI): domain Eukaryota; kingdom Viridiplantae; phylum Streptophyta; class Pinopsida; order Cupressales; family Cupressaceae; genus Cunninghamia; species Cunninghamia lanceolata. The sequence continues at coordinate 1,888,436 of BSBN01000918.1, read as the reverse complement.
ACTACACCTGCAGCCCTAGGGGCTCTTCTAGCACAACATGATGAGATAGGAAAAGAGCATGCAATCTATTATATCAGTTGAACCTTGGTGGGATATGAACTCAATTATTCACCTATGGAAAGAGCTTGTTTGGTAGTAGTGTTCTCTTCCCAAAAGTTGCGGCATTACATGCTAAACCAACACACAAATCTCATAGAAAAAATTGATCCATTGAAGTATCTACTAACCAAAGCAGCTCTCACAGGCAGACTAGCTAAATGGGTCATGATCCTTAGTGAGTTTGACATTGAGTATGTGGATTGTAAGGCAATCAAAGGACAAGCCCTAGCGGATCAACTAGCAGCAACACCTATAATAGATATACATCCTATGATATCAGACTTTTTGGATGAGAATCTCTTCGCTCTTTCTACCTCAGTAATGTGGAAGTTATACTTTGATGGTTCCTACACATAGCATGGATTAGGGGCCGACATCTTATTCATCACACCTCAAAATGACTATATTCCAAAGTCATATCGGCTTGTATTTCCTTGCACCAACAACATAGCCGAGTATGAAGCACTCCTCATAGGTCTCAATACAGCAATTCAATGGGACATCACAGAATTACAAGTATATGGAGACTCGCAACTAGTCATTCGACAAGTCATAGATGAGTACCAAACAAAAGATGAAAAGTTGGTCCCCTACAAGCAACTCGTGGATGCCTACAAACCACATTTTTCTAGCATCACATTTGACAAAATTCCAAGAGAGAATAACAAGGCTGCATATTCTATGGATTATGTGGGGTCACTTATAGACATGCCTGCAAACACATAGAAATGTGAGTTCTTGATCAAGCAATTGTTGATACCAGCCGTCGATGTTCCAACTATTGAAATCATCTACAAACTTGTTGGTCCCAATTCCCCATGGTATGAAGATATCTATGAATACCTTAAACATGGTACCTTTCCCATTGACCTATCTACTACCCAATGCAAAACCTTTATACGTCGATCCTCCCGTTACACCATTTTGGGTGATACACTTTATCGCCGAAGTCTCGATGGTATCCTCTTACGATGTCTTAATGCGAAAGAAGTCGAAGCTACCTTATGAGACATATATGAAGGTGTCTGTGGCACACATTCTACTGGTCCTAATCTTGCTAAGAAGATACTCCGCACTAGGTATTACTGGCCTATAATAGAGCAAGATGCTTTACAATTTTCTAAGAAGTTTCTACAATGCCCGCAGCATGGAGATTTGATTCACACACCAACTCATGAATTACAACCCATGACAACTCCATGGCCCTTTTCTCAATGGGGTCTCGACCTCGTAGGACAAATCCACCCATCCTCATCCAGTGGCCACAAATTTATCATTACTGCCACTGAGTATTTCACGAAGTGGGTCAAAGCTATTCCCTTGACCTATATCACTGGTAAGCAAATAGCCAATTTTATCCTTAACTACCTCATTTGCCGGTATGGTATCCCCCAAGCCATTGTCACTGATAATGGGAGACCATTCAAGAACCAAGATGTTTGTGCCTTATGCACACGATACAATATCCAACATCGCTTTTCCACTCCCTACTATCCATAGAGTAACAACCAAGCTGAGGCTTCCAACAAAACCATTCTCAAAATCCTAAAGAAAACGGTCAATGAAGCTAGTCATGATTGGCACCTACAACTCAATCCCGCTTTATGGGCCTACCACACTAGTATTAGAACACCAATTGGAGCCACACCCTATGCCTTGGTCTATGGCTCTAAAGCCATCCTACCTATAGAGGTCAAGATCCCATCCCTTAGAGTATCCATGTAGAACTTGATTGATGGAGAGGAGTATCGCACTTCCAGATTAGCTGAGCTCGAATTACTAGATGAGAGGCAGCTTGCCGCGCTTAATCATCTCCATGTCTATCAAAACCACCTCCGACGTAATTACAACAAAAAGATCAAAGAAAGACAGTTTCAAGTTGGTGATCTTGTCTTAAAAGAAAATTAGAAAAATCAAGCAGATCGAGAAAAGAAGGGCAAGTTCGAGCCTAATTGGTTAGGACCCTTTATTGTCACAACAGCATATGGATCAGGAGCTTATAATTTAGCTACACCTAACGGCATTCCTTTAGATGAGCCACTTAACATTGTTCATTTCAAGAAGTTCTATGCCCAATCCTTAGAGTGTCCAAAAAAAAAATCCATCCTCTGGTGAAAACTTGGTAAACAGGCGCCTTGGATAAGTACCATAGTGAAAACCTGGCAAACATGTGCTATGTGTAGAGTCAGCATCCATCATCTATTGAGTTTTGTTCATTTCATGTCTGTTTAACAACTCACTTTGTCCATCCATCCATAATAAAACCATTGACCTGGTTTGCATTTCCATATACCTATCTAGCATAGCTTAGAAATTTGTCAATGTCCATCGTCATCATCCCACGTCTTGATCTATGTCAACAGTTATCACTGTCTTGTCTTAGGTCAAACTTTCTATGTCTCCTCCATCGGTCACCCATGCAAATACCTCTACCAGAATGGGGGCAACTCTTTCCTTAACCTAGGTCTAGGAGTGGATCCTTGTTCGTGGTTCACAAACACTTCAATCATTCTCCTTTCGACAGATAACACCCTTTAATAGACACATCGCTCCTATAATAAAGCTATTATCTTCCCAACACTTTTCCTACATCATCACACCAACTAGAACTACATATCATCTCTTCTCAATCTTAAGGTACCTTGATCCCATGGATATGTGTATGTAGGTAGTTTGGAATACGAAGGAAGTATCCAGTACTTAGGTACATAAGATCTCATCATTTCCTCTACCCAAGCTCAAACACCTTGACCCACTTATTACTCTACCCAGAACTACATATTATCATCTTTCATCTTTCCTCATAATGTGCCTTGATCTCATGGATATAGGATATGTAGGCAGTCTGGAATACGAAGGACATATCTAGTACTCAGGCACATACGATTCATCATTCTTCACCCACCTCAATCCATTGACATGTCACATTTCTAGTCTTCCGTTTATCAAAATCCATTCACCTCGACTTAACTACCTCAAGTTACAAAACAACAAAAAAATGCATCTTTTCAAAGCAAAAGTTCTTAACAAACCTAAAGCAAAGTCACTTACTTACAAAGCCATATGTTGTCCTACATATCGATTGCCAACATCAGCTAAGTCAATATCAAACATGCAACAGATCAACAAACTTGTCTTTTATAGAGTATTCCATGATCGATACCACACACGTCTTATACAACATGTGGCTTTTCCTAAAACAAGACATTATCTTTTCAACAGATAACACCCTTTAATGGACACATCGCTCCTATGATAAGGCTATTATCTCTCCTATCCAATATATCTTGAGCAACCTCTTTGGTAAGAAAATATGTTGCCTGTATGTTTAGTTTGTAAATCAGTCAATTTGCTTTATGGTTTATCTTTTTCTCCTTTGTCCATTACCTATTCAAGGCTACCTTGATTTATATATAATCTTGGTATGTTGCGATGCAGTACGGATTGGAGGCATAGTCATTGCTTTTGTGTGCCGTGTTTGAAGAATGATCTTTAGCATCTTTCTTAATAGCATATTTATCTTGTGTGTGTTACGACCTAAGCATCTTACATATTAATATTCTTCTTACATTTACATGCATTGAAGTTTATTTTCTGTTCAAGACTATGGCTCATTCACATGTTCAACAAGGTCATATTATGTCTAAGGGATCTAAGTTCAAACTGCTTGCTTGTAGAGGCAACGTCTACGCACTCGGATATCACAGCCCCTTAGTCTTTTATACCTTGGTGGCAAACTATCCATGTGCTATATCAAAATAAGGATTGATTTTTATAAACATTTGTGAAACCGTTGCAACAAGCTCATCTATTTATCCATGGCCTTATATAGTTTTTAAAGCAAAGATCGATCAATAGTATTTTCTATCATTCTTCTCTTCTATCTCCATATTCTTCTAACTCAAACACAATCTACTAGTCGACCGTCAACCCAATCCTTATGTCGCTTACCTGTCTTTCCTCTCGAGAGGGCATCCTACGCCAGCTACACAGGGGCATTTCAATACACTAGGGCATCAAAAATTGTATCATGTCTTCAACAATCATTTTCTTTGATGCAACGCTGTAAACTACATCGTATCAAAGAGGGGCAAAATGTAGACATCCTAAAATGACCATGTCGTCACACCACTTGCATTTCATCAATTCTTCCAATCACCTACATTCAGCGTTAATTAAATAATCTAATTATTTAATTAATTTCATCAAATTTTTTTAAAACTCCAAAATTCAACATTAATTAAATTCTTCTATATTCTTCTAAAATTAAATAATTTTTATTATTTAATTAAATCATTATCCTCTTTCAAATTTCAAGTCTACATTAATTAAATAAATCTCATTATTTAATTAATTCAACACAAATCATCTTATCTACAATTAAATAATTTACATTATTTAATTAAATCAAATATTCTTCTAAATTTAAATAAATCATGCAAATTTATTTAAATTATCTCAAACCTCTAAAAATAAATAAAATCAAATATTTTATTTATAATCTTTATATTCCTCTATCATGCACAATTAAATAAATAAATTTATTTATTTAATTTCAGTTATCTTCCAATTCCTCTTAAAATATCTTGTTAACTCATGTGCACAATCAGTCTTATTTTTAGAACTCTAAAAATGACAAAATTACAAGTTGAGTTATCTATTCAATCAATCTTGTTTTCATCATATCTTAATAAAAATATCCTTATGGATTGACACATGTGGTGTACACATTCATCATAGTTATTTGTTTTATCTCCTCCGTTGATTCTTCTAAATTATTTGGACTGTTGATCGATCTCTGTTGAAACCTATATAAACCCCCCTCATCTCCTTCACAAATCTTCTTCGATCACTTATTCTTAGGCATCCTTTACATCGCTTTGAACATACATTGCATCTTTGAAGCACTTTGAGTACCTATACTTGCTTGTTGCAAACATGGTTTCGCAGCATATTTTTGTAATCCACATTCGAAAAAAGAGAACAATACAATCTGGTAAAAGCTTTCTTGTTTTAATTGATTTATTCATTAATCATTGCTTTTTTATTTAGATAGATCTCTTTATGTTATGGGTTACTGATATGGTTATTATCATAGTTTTGATTTTATCATTCAACATCTCAATTTTCCTCATACACAGAGACAATCAATTTTTCAACATTTTGAATGCCTAATTCACATGTTTGACCAAACCTTTGACTGCACATAACTTCTACATACGAACTCCTTTTGAGCTCGTTCAAGTTGCATCAAGATCGTATCAACGACCTCTTTCCAATGATGCTGATTTAGTCAGATTCTAAGACTGCAAAATTTTTAGTTCTTTTCTATCCACCTGGATCATTCCTCCCCACTAGAGGTTCAAACCACCCGACCCTCTTTTATAGGGATTCATTTCTATTATCATTCATTAAAGAGAAAGGAGGCCCATTTATGTAGCAAAGAAAGCCGCTTGGTATATTGGTGGAGAGTGAAAAAAGCAAGCAGGAGATTAGGGGTTCGACCCCCACAAACCAACATTTTAACAATCAAACCGCCACATGTACCACGTGGCATTACCTCATTCATCTGTTAGTGACATGTGTCACGCTGGATTGGTCCACATCTTCAGAACTGCCATGTCATCTGCTGATTCAAATGCTGACATCTACCTATTACTTGCCATTGCACCAAAAGATCAACCTGTTAATGCCGGATACAACCACTTGACTTAACAAGCACGGGAGCCGGTTAAGCCCTTGTCACAAACCACCGCAGCGCTGCACTGAAAAAGGAGACCAAGGGCCACACCTTGCAACAATCCTCCCCCAGTGCAAGCACGAGGTTTTAACCCATGACCTCAGCTCTGATACCAATTGTTAGTTATCATTGCACCAAAAGATCGACCTGTTAATGCCCAATACATCCACTTGACTTAACAAGCATGGGAGGCGATTAAGCCCTTATCACAAACCACCGCAGTGCTACACTGAACAAGGAGACCAAGGGCCACACCTTGCAACACTACCACCTGTCAAACTCTAAATCTGCCACGTCAACAACTGCCACTGTGTCTGCCATGTCAGCATACTGACGTCATCATTGTACTATCTAGTCGACATGGTCAACCCTCAAATTTGACCAGCCATATCTTGCTCGTACGAGCTCTGATCGAGGCAAAATGAGTAGCGTCAAAATCATGGCCACGAGCTCTTCGACTTGGCATCATTTTTGCTTGGATTTGAGACAATCAATTTTTCACCTTTTCGAACGCTTGATTCGCCTATTTGATCAAACCTTTGATTGCACATAACTTCTGCATACGAACTACTTTTGAGCCCGTTCAAGTTGCTTTAGGATTGTGTCAGCGACTTCTTTACAATGATACTAATTCTGTCAAGTTCTGAGATTGCAAGATTTTTAGGTCTTCTGGGTTCTTTTAGATTATTCCTCCTCACTAGGGGGTTCAAACCACGTGACCTCCTTTTATAAGGATTTGTTTCTATTATCGTTCTATAAATAGAAAGGAGGCCTATATATATAGCAATGAAAGCCGTTTGGTATATTGGTGGAGAATGAAAATAGGAAGCAAGAGGTCACGGGTTCGACCCCCACAAACGAACCTTTAAACAAGCTAATCGCCACATGTGCCATGTGGCACTCAATCATTGGGCCACGTGGCATTCACTCATTGATCCGTTAGTGACACGTATCACGCTAAATTGGTCCACATCTTCAGACATGCCATGTCATCTACTGACTCAGATGCCGCCTTCTGCCACATGTCAAACTCTGGACCTACCACATCAACAACTGCAACTGTGTCTGCCATGTCAGCATGCTGACGTCATCATTGTATTGTCTAGTCAGCATGGTCAATACTCAACTCTGACCGGCCATATCTTGCTCGTATGAGCTCCGATCGAGGCAAAACGAGCGGCGTCAAAATCGTGACGACGAGCTCTTCGACTTGGCATCATTTTTACTTGGATTTAAGACAATCAATTTTTCACCTTTTTGAATGCCTGATTCGCCTGTTTGACCAAACTTTTGACTGCACATAACTTATGCATACGAACTCCTTTTGAGCCCGTTCAAGTTGCATTAAGATCATGTTAGGATTCTTTTTCCAATGATGCTTATTCCGTCATGTTCTCAGACTAAAAATTTTTTCGGTCTTCTGGATCCACCTGGATCATTTCTCCCCACTTGGAGTTCAAACCACTCGACCCCCTTTTATAGGGATTCGTTTCTATTATCATTCTTTAAATAGAAAGGAGGCCCATATATGTAGCAAAGAAAGCCGTTTTTTATATTGGTGGAGAGTGAAAATAGCAAGCAGGAGGTATGGGGTTCAACCCCCACAAACTAATATATTAACAATCAAACCGCCACATGTGCCATGTGGCACACAATCATTGGGCCATGTGGCATTACCTCATTCATCCATTAGTGACACGTGTCACAATGGATTGGTCCACATCATCAGACCTGCCACATCATCTGTTGACTCATATGCTGCCATCTGCTATGTGTCAACCTCTGGACCTACCACATCAGCAACTGCCACTGTGTCAGCCATGTCAGCATACTGACATCATCATTGTATTGTCTAGTCAGCATGGTCAACCTCAACTTTGACTAGCCATATCTTGCTCGTACGAGCTCTAATCAAGGCGAAACGAGCGACGTTAAAATTGTGGCGACAAGTTCTCTGACTTGGCATCATTTTTTTTGGATTTGAGACAATCAATTTTTTACCTTTTGAAATGCGTGATTCACCTGTTTGACCGAACCTTTGACTACACATAACTTCTGCATACGAGCTCCTTTTGAGCCCATTCAATTTGCGTCAGGATCATGTCAGCGACCTCTTTCCAATGATGCTGATTTAGTCAGGTTCTAAGACTGCAAGATTTTTAAGACTTTTGGATCCACCTAGATCATTCCTCCCCACTAGGGGTTCAAACCACCCAACCCACTTTTATAGGGATTTGTTTCTATTATCATTCTTTAAATAGAAAGGAGGCCCATATATGTAGCAATAAAAGCCGCTTGGTATATTGGTGGAGAGTGAAAATAGGAAGCAGGAGGTCAGGGGTTCAACCCCCAGAAACTAGCCTTTTAACAAGAAAATCGCCACATGTGCCACGTGCCACCCAATCATTGGGCCACGTGGTCTTTCCTCATTTGTCCGTCAGTGACACGTGTCAAGCTGGATTGGTCCACATCTTTAGACCTGCCACATCATTTGTTGAGTTAGATGCCGCCATCTGCCATGTGTTAATATCTGGACCTACCATGCCAACAACTGCCACTGTGTCTGCCATGTTAGTATGATGACATCATCATTGTATTGTCTAGTCAGCATTGTCAACTCTCAACTTTGACAAGCCATATCTAGCTCGTACGAGCTCTGATGAAGGCGAAACGAGCAGTGTAAGAATCGTGGCGATGAGGTTTTCGACTTGGCATCATTTTTGCTTGGATTTGAAATAATAAATTCTTCACCTTTTTGAACGCATGATTCGCCTGTTTGACTAAACCTTTTACTACACATAACTTTTGCATACGAACTCCTTTTGAGCCCATTCAAGTTGCATCAGGATCATGTCAGCGACTTCTTTCCAATGACGTTGATTCCATCAGGTTCTAAGGCTACAACATTTTTAGGTCTTTTGGATCCATTTAGATCATTCCTTCCCATTGGGGGTTCAAACCACGCAACCCCCTTTTATAGGAATTCCTTTCTATTATCATTCTTTAAATAGAAATGAGGCCTATATATGTAGCAAAGAAAGCCGCTTGGTATATTGGTGGAGAGTTAAAATAGCAAGCAGAAGGTCAAGGGTTCGACCCCCACAAACGAATCTTTTAATAATCAAACCGCCATATGTGCCACGTGGCACCCAATCATTGGGCCATGTGGCATTATCTCATTCATCTGTTAGGGACACGTGTCACGCTGAATTGGTCCACTCATCAGACCTGCTACGTCATCGGCTTACTCAGATGCCGCCATTTGCGATCTGTCAACCTATGTACTTGCCACATCAGCAACTACCAGTGTGTCTCCCATTTTAGCATGTTCACGTCATAATTGTATTGTCTAGTCATCATAGTCAACTCTCAACTTTGACCGGCCATATCTTGCTTGTATGAGCTCCGATCTAGGCGAAACGAGCAGCGTCAGAATAGTGGTGACGAGCTCTTTTATTTGGAATTATTTTTTCTTGGATTTGAGACAATCAATTTTTCACCTTTTTGAATGCTTGATTCGCTTCTTTGACCAAACCTTTGACTGCACATAACTTCTGCATACGAACTCTTTTTTAGCCCGTTCAAGTTGCATCAGGATCATGTCAGCGACCTCTTTCTAATGATGCTGATTCATTTCTATTATCATTGTTTAAATAGAAAGGAGGCCCATATATGTAGCAAAGAAAGCCCCTTGGTATATTGGTGGAGAGTGAAAATAGCAAATAGGAGGTCAAGGGTTGGACCCCCACAAGCCAATCTTTTAACAATCAAAACACCACATGTGCCACGTGGCATTACCTCATTCCTCCATCAGTGACACGTGTCACACTAGATTGGTCCAGATCATCAGACCTGCCAAGTCATCTGCTAACACAAATACCACCATCTACCATGTGTCAACCCTTGGACCTACCACGTCAACATACTGATGTCATCATTGTATTGTCTAGTCAGCATGGTCAACCCTCAAGTTTGACCGGCCATATCTTGCTCGTACGAGCTCTGATCGAGGTGAAACGAGCGGCTTCAAAATCATGGCGACGAGCTCTTTGACTTGGCATCATTTTTTCTTTGATTTGAGACAATCAATTTTTCACCTTTTTGAACGTGTGATTCACTTATTTGACCAAACGTTTCACTGCACATAACTTCTGCATACAAACTCGTTTTGAGCCCAGTCAAGTTGCATTAGGATCGTGTCAGTACCTCTTTCCAATGATGTTGATTCCGTTAGGTTCTAAGACTGCAAAATTTTTAGTTCTTCAGTATCCACCTGGATCATTCCTCCCCACTGGGGGTTCAAACCACCTAACCCCCTTTTATAGGGATTCGTTTCTATTACCATTCATTGAATAGAAAGGAGGCCCGTATATGTAGCAAAGAAAGCTGCTTGATATATTGGTGGAGACTGAAAAAAGCAAGCAGGAGGTCAGGGGTTTGACTCCCACAAACCAACCTTTTAACAATCAAACCACCACAAGTGCCACGTGGCACCAAATCATTGGATCACATGGCATTAACTCATTCGTCCGTTAGTGACACGTGTCACACTGGATTGGTCCACATCTTCAGACCTACCACATCAACAACTACCACTATGTCTGCCATGTCAGCATGCTAACATCATCATTGTACTATCTAGTCGGCATGGTCAACCCTCAACTTTAACTAGCCATATCTTGCTCGTACGAGCTCTGATCAAGGTGAAACGAATGATGTCAGAATCGTAGCGACGAGCTTTTCAACTTGGCATCATTTTTGGTTTGATTTAAGTCAATCAATTTTTCACCTTTTCGAATGCCTGATTCACCTATTTGACCAAACCTTTGACTACACATAACTTCTGCATACGAACTCCTTTTGAGTTTGTTCAAGTGGCATTAGGATCGTGTCAGCAACTTCTTTCCAATGATGTTGATTTTGTCAAGGTCTAAGACGACAAGATTTTTAGGTCTTCTGGATCCACCTAGATCATTCCTCCCCACTGGGGGTTCAAACCACCCGACCCCCTTTTATAGGGTTTTGTTTCTATTATCATTCTTTAAATACAAAGGAGGCCAATATATGTAGCAACAAAAGCCGTTTGGTATATTGGTGGAGGGTGAAAATAAGTTTGGTTTGACCCCTACAAACCAACCTTTTAACAAGTAAATCGCCACATGTGCCACGTGGCATTCACTCATTTGTCCATCAATGACAAGTGTCAAGCTAGATTGGTCCACATCTTCAGACCTGCCACGTCATTTGTTGAGTCAGATGCCGTCATCTATCATGTGTCAATCTCTTGACCTAGCATGTCAACAACTACCACTGTGTCTGCCATGTCAGCATACTGATGTCACCATTGTACTATCTAGTCGACATGGTCAACCCTCAACTTTTACAGCCATATCTTGCTCGTACGAGCTCCGATCGAGATGAAATGAGTGGTGTCAAAATCCTGGCGACGAGATATTTGACTTGGCATCATTTTTACTTGCATTTGAGATAATCAATTTTTTATTTTTTGAATGCCTGATTCGCCTGTTCGATCAAACTTTTGACTACACATAACATCTGCATACGAACTCCTTTTGAGCCCATTCAAGTTGCATCAAGATCGTGTTAGTGACCTCTTTCTAATGATGTTGATTCCATCAGGTTCTGAGACTAGAAAATTTTTTATTCTTATGTATCCATCTATATCATTATTCCCCACTGGGGGTTTAAACCACCTGACCCCATTTTATAAGGATTCGTTTCTATTATCATTCTTTAAATAGAAAGGAGGCCCCGTATATGTAGCAAAGAATGCCGCTTGGTATACTGGTGGAGAGTGAAAATAGCAAGCAGGAGGTCAGGGGTTCAACCCCCACAAACCAACCTTTTAACAATTGAACCTCCACATGTGCCATGTGGCACCCAATCATTAGGCCATGTGGCATTACCTCATTATTCCGTTAGTGACACGTGTCACGTTGGATTGGTCCACATCTTCTGACTTGCCACGTCATCTGCTGACTCAGATGCCACCATCTACTTGGTGTCAGACTCTGGACCTGCTATGTCAACAATTGCCATTGTGTCTGCCATGTTAGCATGCTGACGTCATCATTGTACTATCTAGTCAGCATGGTCAACCCTCAACTTTGACCGGCCATATCTTGCTCGTATGAGCTCCGATCGAGGTGAAACGAGCGGCGTCGAAATCGTGACGACGAACTCTTCGACTTGGCATCATTTTTGCTTGGATTTGAGACAATCAATTTTTCACCTTTTTCAATCCCTGATTTGCTTATTTGACCAAACCTTTGACTACACATAACTTCTGCATGCGAACTCCTTTTGAGCCCGTTCAAGTTGCATTAGGATCGTGTCAGCAACCTCTTTCCAATGATGCCAATCTCATCATGTTCTCAGACTGCAAAAATTTTTGGTCTTTTGGATCCACCTGGATCATTCCTCCCAACTTGGGGTTCAAACCACCCGATCCCCCTTTTATAGGGATTCATTTCTATTATCATTCTTGAAATAGAAAGGAGGCCCGTATATGTAGCAAAGAAAGCCACTTGGTATATTGGTGGAGAGTGAAAATAGGAAGCAGGAGGTCATGAGTTCGACCCGCACAAACTAATATTTTAACAATCAAACTGCCACATGTGCCAGGTGGCACCCAATCATTGGGCCACGTGGCATTACCTCATTCCTCCGTCAGTAACACATGTCACGCTGGATTGGTCCACATCATTAGACCTGCCACATCATCTGCTGACTCAGATGCTGCCATCTGCCACATGTCAACCTCTGGACCTGCCACGTCAACAACTGCCGATGTGTCTTCCATGTCAACATGCTGATGTCATCATTGTATTATCTAGTTAGCATGGTCAACCCTCAACTTTGACTGGCCATATCTTGCTTGTACACACTCCAATCGAGCGAAATGAGCAGCGTCAAAATTGTGCAGACGAGCTTTTCAACTTCGCATTATTTTTGCATCGATTTGACACAATCAATTTTTCATCTTTTTGAATGCCTGATTCCCCTGTTTGACCAAACCTTTGACTACACATAACTTCTGCATACGAACTCCTTTTGAACCCATTCAAGTTATGTCAAGATTGTGTTAGGGACCTCCTTCTAATGATGTTGATTTCGTCAAGTTCTAAGACTGCAAAATTTTTAGTTCTTTTGTATCCACCTGGATCATTCCTCCCCACTTGGGGTTTAAACCACCCGACCCCCTTTTATAGGGATTCATTTCTATTATCATTCATTAAATAGAATGGAGGACCGTATATGTAGCAAAGAAAGCCACTTGGTATATTGGCAGAGAGTGAAAAATGCACGCAGGAGGTCAAGGGTTCAACCCCCACAAACCAACCTTTTAATAATCAAACCACCATATGTGCCACATGGCACCCAATCATTGGGCCATGTGGCATTACCTCATTCTTCTGTTAGTGACACTTGTCATGCTGGATTGGTCCACAACTTCGGACCTGCCACGTCATCTGCTGACTCAGATGTCGCCATCTGCTACGTGTCAAGCTCTGGACATGCAACGTCAACAACTACCACTGTGTCTGCCTTGTCAGCATGATGCTGTCATCATTGTACTGTCTAGTCAGTATGGGCAACACTCAACTTTGACAGGCCATATCTTGCTTGTACGAGCTCTGATCAAAGCAACACGTCCACGTCAGAATCGTGGCAACAAGTTCTTCGACTTGGTATCATTTTTGCTTGGATTTGAGACAATAAAATTTTCACCTTTTTGAGCCCTTTCAAGTTGCGTCAAAATCGTGCTACAGACCTCTTTCCAATTACGCTAATTCTGTCAGGTTTTGAGACTGCAAAACTTTTAGGTCTTCTGGATCCATTTAGATCATTTCTTCCCACTAGGGGTTCAAACCACCCGACCCCCTTTTATAGGGATTCATTTCTATTATCATTCTTTAAATAGAAAGGAAGCCCGTATATGTAGCAAAAAAAGCCACTTAGTATATTGGTCAAGAGTGAAAATATCAAGGTTCGACCCCACAAACAAACCTTTTAAAAATCAAACCGCCACATGTGCCACGTGGCACCCAATTACTAGGCCACATGGCATTACCTCATTTGTCCACATCTTTAGACCTGCCACTTGATCTATTGATTCAGATGTTGCCGACATCTGCCACGTGTCAACCTATGGACCTACCACATCAACAACTACCACTGTATCTGCCATGTCAGCATGCTGATGTCATAATTTTACTGACTAGTCGACATGGTCAACCCTCAACTTTGACCGGCCATATCTTGCTTTTACGAGCTCCGATCAAGGCAAAACGACCGGCCATATCTTGATTCACCTATTTGACTGGACCTTTGACTGCATATAACTTCTACATATGAACTTCTTTTGAGCCCGTTCAAGTTGCGTCAGGATCGTGTCAGTGACCTCTTTCCAATGATGTTGATTTCGTCAGGTTCTAAGACTGCAAAATATTTCATTCTTCTGTATCCATCTGGACCATTATTCCCCATTAGGGGTTCAAACAACCCAACCCCCTTTTATAGGGATTCGTTTCTATTATCATTTTTTAAATAGAAAGGAAGCCTGTATATATAGCAAAGATCCGCTTGGTATATTGGTATAGAGTGAAAATAGCATGCAAGAGGTTAGGGGTTCGACCCCCACAAACCAACCTTTTAAGAATCAAACCGCCACATGGCACCCAATCATTGGGCCACGTGGCATTACCTCATTCTTTCATCAGTGACACGTGTCACGCTGGATTGGTTCACATCTTCAGACTTGCCACGTCATTTACTTACTCAGATGCCGCCATCTGCCATGTGTCAAACTCTGGACCTACAATGTTAACAACTGTCACTGTGTCTGCAATGTCAGCATACTAACGTCATCATTGTACTATCTAGTCAGCATGCTCAACCCTCAACTCTGTCTAGCCATATCTTGCTCGTATGAGCTCCGATCGAGGCGAAATGAGCAACATTGAAATCATGACGATGAGCTCTTTGACTTGGTATCATTTTTGCTTAGATTTGAGACAATCAATTTTTCACCTTTTTGAACGCTTGATTATCCTATTTGACCGAACCTTTGACTACACATTACTTCTGCATGCGAACTCCTTTTGAGCCCATTCAAGTTGCGTTAGGATCGTGTCAGCAACCTCTTTCCAATGATGCTGATTCTGTCATGTTCTCAGACTGTCAAATTTTCAATCTTCTAGATCCACCTGAATTATTCCTCCCCACTTGCGGGTTCAAACCGCCTGACCCCCTTTTATAGGGATTTGTTTCTATTATCATTCTTTAAATAGAAAGGAGGCCCATATATGTAGCAAAGAAAGTCGCTTGGTATATTGGTGGAGAGTGAAAATAGCAAGCAGGAGTTCAGGGGTTCGACCCCCAGAAACTAATCTTCTAACAATAAAAAAGCCACATGTGCCATGTGGCACCCAATCATTGGGCCACGTGGCATTACCTCATTCATCCGTCAGTGACACGTGTCATGCTGGATTGGTCCACATCATCAGACATGCCACTTTATCTGCTGACTCAGATGCTGCCATCTGCCATGTGTCAACCTTTGGACTTTCCACGTCAACAATTGGCACTTTGTCTGCCATGTCAGTATGCTGACGCCATCATTGTACTATCTAGTAGAATGGTCAACCCTTAACTTTGACTGGCCATATCTTGCTCGTACGAGCTCCGATTGAGGCGAAACGAGCAGTGTCGGAATCGTGGCTTCAAGCTCTTTGACTTGGCATCATTTTTGCTTCGATTTGAGATAATCAAATTTTCACCTTTTTGAATGCCTGATTCACCTGTTTGACCAAACCGTTCACTGCACATAACTTCTGCATACGAACTCCTTTTGAGCTCATTCAAGTTGCATCAGGATTATGTCAGCAACCTCTTTCCAATGATGTTAATTTTTTCAGGTTCTAAGACTGCAAAATTGTTAGTTCTTCTGTATTCATTGGATCATTCCTCCCCATTAGGGGTTCAAACCACCTGACCCCATTTTATAGGGATTCATTTCTATTATCATTCATTAAATAGAAAGGAGGCCTGTATATGTAGCAAAGAAAGCCGCTTAGTATATTGGTGGATAGTGAAAAAAGCAAGCAGGAGGTCAGGGGTTCGACCCCCAGAAACCAACCTTTTAACAATCTAACTGCCACACGTACCATGTGGCGCCCAATCATTGGGCAACATGGCATTACCTAATTCGTCCGTAAGTGACATGTGTCATGCTGGATTGGTCCACATCTTCAGACCTGTCATGTCATTTGCTGACTCAGATGCCGCCATCTACCACGTGTCAAACTCTAGATCGCCACGTCAACAACTGCCACTATGTCTGCGATGTCAGCATGCTGACATCATCATTATACTATCTAGTTGGCATGGTCAACCTCAATTTTAACCAGCCATATCTTGATCGTACGAGCTCTAATCGTGGCAAAATGAGCGATGTCAGAATCATAGTGACAATCTCTTCGACTCGGCATCATTTTTCCTTGGATTTGAGATAATCAATTTTTCACCTTTTTGAACGCCTTATTCACCTATTTGACCGAACCTTTGACTCCACATAACTTCTGAATACGAACGCCTTTTGATCCTGTTCAAGTTGCGTTAGGATCGTGTCAGCGACCTCTTTCTAATGATGCTAATTCCGTCAGGTTCTGAGACTATAAGATATCTAGGTCTTCTGGATCCACCTAGATCATTCCTCCCCACTAGGTGTTCAAACCACCCGACCCCCTTTTATAGGGATTTGTTTCTATTATCATTCTTAAAATAGAAATGAGGCCCATATATGTAGCAATGAAAGCCGCTTGGTATATTAGTGGACAATGAAAATAGGAAGCAGGAGGTCAGGGGTTCGACCCCCACAAATCAACCTTTTAACAAGAAAATCGCCACATGTGCCACGTGGCACCCAATCATTGGGCCATGTGGCATTCCCTCATTCGTCCGTCAGTGCATGTGTCACACTGGATTGGTCCACATTTTCAGACCTGCCACGTCATCTGATGAGCTAGATGCCTCCATCTGCCACGTGTCAACATCTGGACCTGCCACGCCAACAACTGCCACTTGTATGCCATGTCAACATGATGACGTCATCATTGTACTGTCTAGTCAGTATGGTCAACCCTGAACTTTTATCGGCCATATCTTGCTCATACGAGCTTCAATCAAGGCGAAACGAGTGGCATCAGAATCGTGGTGATGAGCTCTTTAACTTGGCATCATTTTGCTTGGATTTGAGACGATAAATTTTTCACCTTTTTGAATGCATGATTCACCTGTTTGACCGAACCTTTGACTGCACATAACTTCTGCATACGATCCATTTAGATCATTCCTTCCCACTAGGGGTTCAAACCATCCACCCCCTTTTATAGGGATTCGTTTCTATTATCATTCTTTAAATAGAAAGGAATCCCGTATATGTAGCAAAGAAAGCCGCTTGGTATATTGGTGGAGAGTAAAAATAGCAAGGTTCTACCCCACAAACAAACATTTTAAAAATCAAACCGCCACATGTGCCACATGGCACCCAATTATTAGGCCACATGGCATTACCTCATTCGTCCATCAGTGACACATGTCACATTGGATTGGTCCACATCTTTAGACCTGCCACGTGATCTGCTAACTCAGATGCTGCCATTTGCCACATGTCAACCTCTAGACCTACTATGTCAACAATTGCCACTGCGTCTGCCATGTCAGCATGCTGATGTCATCATTTTAATTTCTAGTTGACATGGTCAACCCTCAACTTTGATCGGCCATATCTTGCTCATACAAGCTCTGATCAAGGCAAAACGAGTGGCGTCAAAATCATAATAACGAGCTCTTCGACTTGGTATCATTTTTGCTTGGATTTGAGACAATCAATTTTTTACCTTTTTGAACGACTGATTTACCTATTTGACCAAACCTTTGACTACACATAACCTATACATACAAACTCCTTTTGAGCCCGTTCAAGTTGCGTTAGAATCGTGTCAGTAGCCTCTTTACAGTGATGCTGATTCTATCATTTTCTCAGACTAAAATTTTTTTTGGTCTTCTGGATCCACTTGGATCATTCCTCCCCACTTAAGGTTCAAACCTCTCGACCTCCTTTTATAGGGACTCATTTCTATAATCATTCTTTAAATAGAAAGGAGGCCCATATATGTAGCAAAGAAAGCCACTTGGTATATTGGTGGAGAGAAAATAGCAAGCAGGAGGTCAGGGGTTGGACCCCAACAAACTAATCTTTTAACAATCAAACCGCTACATGTGTTAGGTGGCACCCAATCATTTTACCACATGGCATTACCTCATTCATCCGTCAGTGACACATGTCACACTGGATTGGTCCACATCATCATATCTAACACGTAATCTGTTGACTCAGATGTCGCCATCTGCCATGTGCCAACCTCTAGACTTGCCACATCAACAAATGCCATTGTGTCTGCCATGTCAGCATGCTGACGTCATCATTGTATTGTCTAGTTAGCATGGTCAACCCTCAACTTTGACTGGCCATATCTTGTTCGTATGAGCTCCAATCGAGGCGAAACGAGTGACGTCATAATTGTGGCGATGAGGTCTTCGACTTGGCATCTTTTTTCTTGGATTTGAGACAATCAATTTTTCACCTTTTTGAATGTCTAATTTGCATGTTTGACTAAACCTTTGATTACACATAACTTCTGCATACGAACTCCTTTTGAGCCCGTTCAAATTGCGTCAAGATCATGCCAGCGACCTCTTTGCAATGACGTTGATTCCGTTAGGTTCTAAGAATGAAAATTTTTTAGGTCTTCTAGATCCATTTAGATCATTCCTTCCCACTGGGAGTTCAAACCACCTAACCCCCTTTTATAGGGATTCATTTCTATTATCATTCTTTAAATACAAAGGAAGCCCATATATGTAGCAAAAAAAGTTGCTTAGTGTATTAGTGGAGAGTGAAAATAGCAAGGTTCGACCCCACAAACCAACCTTTTAACAATCAAACCACCACATGTGCCACGTGGCACCCAATCCTTAGGCCACATGGCATTACCTCATTCGTTCGTCAATGACACGTGTCACGCTGGATTGGTCCACATCTTAAAACCTTCCACATCGTCTGCTGACTCAGATACCGCCATCCGCCATGTGTCAACCTTTGCACCTACCACGTCAACAACTGCCACTATGTCTGCCATGTCAGCATGCTGATGTCATCATTGTACTGTCTAGTCGACATGGTCAACCCTCAACTTTGACTGGCCATATCTTTTTCTAATGAGCTCCGATCGAGGCGAAACGAGCGGCGTTGAAATCATTGCGACGAGCTCTTCAACTTGACATCATTTTTATTTAGATTTGAGACAATGAATTTTTCACTTTTTTGAATGCCTAATTCACCTGTTTGACTGAACATTTCACTACACATAACTTCTACATATGAACTCCTTTTGAGCCCATTCAAGTTGCGTCAAGATCGTGTCATCGACCTCTTTCCAATGATGCTGTTTCCGTCAGGTTCTAAGACTACCAAATTTTTAGTTTTTTTGTATCCATCTGGATCATTATTCCCCATTGGGGGTTCAAACCACCCGACCCCCTTTTATAGGTATTCATTTCTATTATCATTCTTTAAATAGAAAGGAGGCTCGTATATGTAGCAAAGAAAGCTGCATAGTATATTGGTGGAGAGTGAAAATAGCAAGTGGGAGGTCAGGGGTTCGACTCTCACAAACCAACCTTTTAACAATCAAACTGCCACATGTGCCATGTGGCACCTAATCATTGCGCCATGTGGCATTACCTCATTCTTCCGTCAGTGACACGTGTCACACTGGATTGGTCCATAACTTTAGACCTGCCACATCATTTGCTGACTCAGATGCTGCCATCTGCTATGTGTCAAACTCTGGACCTATAATGTCAACAACTACCACTATGCCTGCCATCTCAGCATGCTGACGTCATCATTGTACTATCTAGTCAACATGGTCAACCCTCAACTTTGACCGACCATATCCTCCTCGTATGAGCTTCGATTGAGTTGAAACGAGTGACGTCAAAATCGTGACGACGAGCTCTTCGACTTCGTATCATTTTTGCTTGGATTTGAGACAATCAAATTTTTACCTTTTTGAACCCCTGATTCACCTGTTTGACTGAAACTTTAACTACATATAACTTCTGCATACGAACTCCTTTTGAGCCCATTCAAGTTGCTTTAGGATCGTGTCAGCAACCTCTTTCTAATGATGTTGATTCTGTCATGTTCTCAAACTACAAAATTTTTTAGTTTTCTAGATCCACCTAGATCATTCCTCCCCACTTGGGGTTCAAACCACCTGGCCCCCTTTTTAAGGGATTTGTTTCTATTATCATTCTTTCAATAGAAAGGAGGCCCGTATATTTAGCAAAAAAAAACTGCTTGGTATATTGGTGGAGAGTGAAAATAACAAGCAGGAGATTAGGGGTTCGACCCCCACAAACCAATCTTCTAACAATCAAACTGCCACATGTGCCACGTGGCACCCAATCATTGGTCCACATGGTATTACCTCATTCATTCGTCAATGACACGTGACATGCTGGATTGGTCCAAAACATTAGACTTGCCATGTCATCTATTGATTTAGATGTCGCCATCTGCCATGTGTCAACCTCTAGATCTGCCACGTCAACAACTGCCACTGTGTCTGCCATGTCAGCATGCTGATGTCATCATTGTATTGTCTAGTCAGCATGGTCAACCCTCAACTTTGACCGTCCATATCTTGCTCGTACGAGCTCCGATCGAGGCAAAATGAGCGGCGTCAGAATCGTGGCAATGAACTCTTCGACTTGGCATTATTTTTGCTTGGATTTGAGACAGTCAATTTTTCAACTTTTTGAATGCCTGATTTGCCTGTTTCACTAAACATTTCACTGCACATAACTTCTGTATACGAACTCCTTTTGAACACGTTCAAGTTGCATCAAGATCATGTCAGCAACCTCCTTCCAATGATGTTGATTCTGTCAAGTTCTAAGATTGCAAAATTTTTAGTTCTTCTGTATCCACCTGGATAATTCCTCCCCACTAAGGGTTCAAACCACCTGACCCCCTTTTATAGGGATTTGTTTCTATTATCATTCATTAAATAGAAAGGAGGCTCGTATATGTAGCAAAAAAAGCCACTTCGTATATTGGTGGAGAGTGAAAAAGCAACCAGGAGGTCAGGGGTTCGACCCCCATGAACCAGCCTTTTAATAATGAAACCACCAAACGTGCCATGTGGCACCCAATAATTGGGCCACTTGGCATTACCTAATTCATCCGTCAGTGACACGTGTCACGCTGGATTGGTCCACATCTTCAAACCTACCACGTCATCTGCTGACTCAGATGCCACCATCTACCATGTGTCAAATTCTCGATCTACCTCGTCAACAACTGCCACTATGTCTACCATGTCAGCATGCTGACATCATCATTGTACTATCTAGTCGTCATGGTCAACCCTCAACTTTGACCAACCATATCTTGCTCGTACGAGCTTTCATCGAGGCAAAATGAGCGGCATCAGAATCGTGGCAACGAGCTCTTCAACTTGGCATCATTTTTGCTTGCATTTGAGACAATCAATTTTTCACTTTTTCAAAAACCTGATTCCCCTGTTTGACTGAACCTTTGACTACACATAACTTCTGTATACGAACTCCTTTTGAGCCCATTCAAGCTGCGTCAAGATCGTGTCAGCGACCTCTTTCCAATGATGTTGATTTCCTTAGGTTCTGAGACTAGAAAATTTTTAGTTCTTTTGTATCCATCTAGATCATTATTCCCCACTGGTGGTTAAAAGCACCCGACCCCCTTTTATAGGGATTCATTTCTATTATCATTCTTTAAATAGAAAGGAGGCCTATATATGTAGCAAAGAAAGCCGCTTGGTATATTGGTGGAGAGTGAAAATAACAAGCAGGAGGTCAGTGGTTCGACCCCCACAAACCAACCTTTTAACAATGAAACTGCCACATGTGCGACATGGCACCCAATCATTGGGCCATGTCGCATTACCTCATTCTTCCGTCAGTGATACGTGTTACGCTAGATTGGTCCACATTTTCAAACCTGCCACGTCATCTGCTGACTCAGATCCCACTATCTGCCATGTGTCAAACTCTGGACCTGCCATGTCAACTACCACTGTGCCTACCATGTCAGCATGCTGATGTCATCATTATACTGTCTAGTCAGCATGGTCAACCCTCAACTTTGACCAGCTATATCTTGCTCATATGAGCTCTGATCGAGGCGAAATAAGTGGCGTCAAAATTGTGATGACGAGCTCTTCGACTTGACATCATTTTTCTTAGATTTGAGACAATCACCTTTTTGAATGCTTGATTCATTTGTTTGACTGAACCTTTGATTGTACATAACTTCTACATACGAACTCCTTTTGAGCCCGTTCAAGTTGCGTTAGGATCGTGTCAACAACCTCTTTCCAATGAGGTTGATTGTATCATGTTCTCAGACTACTAAATTTTTCAGTCTTTTAGATCCACCTAGATAATTCCTCCCCACTTGGGGTTCAAATCACCCAGCCCCCTTTTATAGGGATTCATTTCTATTATCATTCATACAATAGAAAGGAGGACTGTATATGTAGCAAAGAAAGCCGCTTGGTATATTGGTGGAGAGTGAAAAAAGCAAGCAGGATGTCAGGGGTTCAACCCCCACAAACCAACCTTTTAACAATCAAAACTGCCACTTGTACCACGTGGCACCCAATCATTGGGCCACGTGGCAATACCTCATTTGTCCGTCAGTGACACATGTCATGCTAGATTGGTCCACATCTTCAGACTTGCCACTGTCTCTGCCATGTCAGCAAGCTTACGTCATCATTGTACTATCTAGTCAGCATGGTCAACCCAAAACTTTTACTAGACATATCTTGCTCGTACGAGCTCTAATCAAGGTGAAACGAGCGGCGTCTGAATTATGGTGACGAGCTCTTCGACTTGGCATCATTTTTTCTTAGATTTGAGACAATCATTTTTCACCTTTTTGAACTCCTGATTTGCCTATTTAACCAAACCTTTGACTGCACATAACTTCTACATATGAACTCCTTTTGAGCACTTCAAGTTGCGTTAGGATCATGTCAGCGACCTCTTTCCAATAATGTTGATTCTGTCAGGTTCTTAAACTGCAAGATTTTTAGGTCTTTTGGATCCACCTAGATCATTCCCTCCCCACTAGGGATTCAAACCACCCAACCCCTTTTATAGGGATTTGTTTCTATTATCATTTTTTAAATAGAAAGGAGGCCCGTATAAGTAGCAATGAAAGCCACTTGGTATATTGGTGGAGAGTGAAAATAGGAAACAAGAGGTCCGGGGTTTGACCCCCACAAACCAACCTTTTAACAAACAAATCGCCACATAGGACACGTGGCATCCACTCATTGGGCCACATGGCATTCGCTCATTCGTTTGTTAGTGACATGTGTCACGTTGGATTAGTTCACATCTTCAGACCTGCCACGTCATCTGTTGAGTCAGATGCCACCATCTACCACTTGTCAACATCTAAACCTACCACGCCAACAACTGCCACTGTGTCTGTTATGTCAGTATGATGACGTCATCATTCAACTGTCTAGTCAGCATGGTCAACCCTCAACTTTGACCGGCCATAGCTTGCTCGTACGAGCTCCAATCAAGGTGAAACGAGCTGCGTCATAATTGTGGAGACGCGCTCTTTGACTTGGCATCATTTTTACTAGGGTTTGAGACAATAAAATTTACGTCTTTTTGAACGCATAATTCACCTGTTTGACCAAACCTTTGATAGGACATAACTTCTGAATACGAACTCCTTTTAAGCCTGTTCAAGTTACGTCAGGATCGTGCCAACGACCTCTTTCCAATGATGATGGTTTCTATTATCATTCTTTAAATAGAAAGGAGGCCCATATATGTAGCAAAGAAAGCCCCTTGGTATATTGGTGGAGAGTGAAAATAGGAACCAAGAGGTCAGGGGTTCGACCCCCCACAAACCAACCTTTTAACAAGGAAATTGCCACATGTGCCACGTGGCACCCAATCATGGGCCACGTGGCATTTGCTCATTTGTCCGTCAGTGACATGTGTCATATTGGATTGGTCCACATCTTTAGCATATGACGTCATCATTGTACTATCTAGTCACATAGTCAACCCTCAACTTTAACCGACCATATCTTGCTCGTATGAGCTTCGATCAAGGCGAAACGAGTGGCCTTAGAATTATGGTGACAAGCTCTTCGACTTGGCATCATTTTTGTTTGGATTTGAGACAACAAATTTTTCACCTTTTTTAACGCATGATTCGCTTGTTTGACTGAACCTTTGACTGCACATAACTTCTACATACGAACTCTTTTTGAGCCCGTTCAAGTTCCGTCAGGATCGTGTCAGCAACCTCTTTCCACTGATGCTAATTCTGGCAAGTTCTGAGACTGTAATTTTTTTCAGTCTTCTAGATCCACCTGGATCATTCCTCCCCACTTGGGGTTCAAACCACCCAACCCCCTTTAATAGGGATTTCTTTCTATTATTATTCTTTAAATAGAAAGGAGGCCCATATATGTAGCAAAGAAAGCCGCTTAGTATATTGGTGGAGAGTGAAAATAACAAGCAGGAGGTTAGCGGTTTGACCCCCACAAACTAACCTTTTAACAATCAAAACGCCACAGGTGCCACATGGCACCCAATCATTGGGCCACGTGGCATTACCTCATTCTTCCATTAGTGACATGTGTCAAGCTGGATTGGTCATATCTTCAGACTTGCCACCTCATCTGTTGACTCAGATGTCGCCATTTGCCACGTCAAACTCTGGAACTACCACGTCAACAACTGCCACTATGTCTGCCATGGCAGCATGCTGACATCATCATTGTATTGTCTAGTCAGCATGGTCAACCCTCAACTTTGACCATCTATATCTTTCTCATATGAGCTCTGATCGAAGCGAAACGAGTAGTGTCAAAATCATGACAACGAGCTCTTTGACCTGGCATCATTTTTCCTTGGATTTGAGACAATCAATTTTTGACCTTTTTTGAAGGCCTGATTTCCTGTTTGACTAAACTTTTGACTGAACATAACTTCTACATACGAACTCTTTTTGAGCTAGTTCAAGTTGCATTAGGATCGTGTCAGCAACCTCTTTCCAATGATGCTTATTCGGCCATGTTCTCAGACTAAAATTTTTTTTAGTCTTCTGGACCCCCTTGTATCATTCCTCCCCACTTGGGGTTCAAACCACCCGACCCCTTTTTATAGGGATTCGTTTCTATTATCATTCTTTAAATAGAAAGGAGGCCCGTATATGTAGCATAGAAAGCCGCTTGGTATATTGGGGGAGAGGGAAAAAAGCAAGCAGGAGGTCAGGGGTTTGACCCCCACAAACCAATCTTTTAATAATCAAACTGCACATCTGCCACAAGGCATTATGTCATTCGTCTGTCAATGACACGTGTCATGCTAGATTGGTTGACATCTTGTGACCTGCCATATCATCTACTGACTCAAATGCCGCCATCTGCCACGTGTGAAACTCTGGATCTGCCATGTCAACAACTGCCACTATGTCTGCCATGTCAGCATGTTGACGTCATCATTGTACTATCTAGTCGACATGGTCAACCCTCAAGTTTGACCGCCCATATCTTGCTTGTACGAGCTTTGATTGAGGTGAAAAGAGTGGTGTCAGAATTGTGGTGACGACCTCTTCGACTTGGCATCATTTTTGCTTAGATTTGAGACAATCAATTTTTTACCTTTTTGAATGCCTAATTTGCCTGTTTGATCTAACCTTTGACTACACATAACTTTTGCATACGAACTCCTTTTGAGCTCTTTCAAGTTGTGTTAGGATCGTGTCAGCGACTTCTTTCCAATGATGTTGATTCTGTCAGGTTCTAAGACTGCAAAAGTTTTAGGTCTTCTGTATCCAGCTAGATCATTCCTCCCCACTCGAGGTTCAAACCACCCAAACCCCTTTTATAGGGATTTGTTTCTATTATCATTCATTAAATAAAAAGGAGGCCCGTATATGTCGCAAAGAAAGCCACTTGGTATATTGGTGGAGGGTAAAAATAGCAAGCAGGAGGTCAGGAGTTTGACCCCCACAACCCAACCTTTTAACAATCAAACCGCCACATGTGCCACGTGGCACACAATCATTGGGCCACATGGCATTACCTCATTCGTCCGTCAGTGACACGTGTCATGCTGGATTGGTCCACATCATTAGACCTGCCATGTCATCTGCTGACTTAGATGTCGCCATCTACCATGTGCCAACCTCTAGACCTACCACATCAACAACTGCCACTGTGTCTGGCATGTCAGTATGTTGACGTCATCATTGTATTGTCTAGTCATCATGGTCATCCCTCAACTTTGACCGGCCATATCTTGCTCGTACGAGCTCTGATCGAGGCAAAACGAGTGACGTTTGAATCGTGATAACGAGCTCTTCGACTTGTTATCATTTTTGCTTGGATTTGAGATAATCAATTTTTCACCTTTTTGAATGCCTGATTCACCTGTTTGACCAAACCTTTGACTGCACATAACTTTTGCATACAAATTGCTTTTGAGGCTGTTCAAGTTGCATTAGGATCGTGTCAGTGACCTATTTCCAATGATGTCGATTCCGTCAGGTTCTAAGATTGCAAAATTTTTAGTTCTAAGAGTGAAAAAAGTATGCAGGTGGTCAGGGGTTCAATCCCCATAAACCAACCTTTTAACAATCAAACCAACACATGTGCCATGTGGAACCCAATCATTGAGCCACGTGGCATTACCTCATTCGTCCATCAGTAACACGTGTCACGCTGGATTGGTCCACATCATTAGACCTGCCACATCATTTGCTGACTCAGATGCCGCTATCTACCATGTGTCAAACTCTAGATCTGCCATGTTAAAAATTGCCACTGTGTCTGCCATGTCATCATGATGATGTCATCATTGTACTATGTAGTCGGTATGGTCAACCGTCAACTTTGACCAGCCATATCTTGCTCGTACAAGCTCTGATCGAGGCGAAACGAGTGGCGTCAGAATCATGGTGATGAGCTCTTTGACTTGGCATCATTTTTGCTTGGATTTCGAACAATTAATTTTTCACCTTTTTGATTGTCTGATACCCCTGTTTGACCCTTTGATTGTGCATAACTTCTACATAGGAACTCCTTTTGAGCCCGTTCAAGTTGCATTAGGATCGTGTCAATGACCTCTTTCCAATGATGCTGACTTTGTCAGGTTCTGAGACCAAGATTTTTAGGTCTTCTGAATCCACCTAGATCATTCCTCCCCACTGGGGGTTCAAACCACTCGACCCCCTTTTATAGGGATTTGTTTCTATTATCATTTTTTAAATTGAAAGGAAGCTTGTATATGTTGCAATGAAAGCCGCTTGGTATATTGGTGGAGAGTGAAAAAGGAAGCTGGAGGCTAGGGGTTTGACCCCCACAAACCAACCTTTTGACAAGAAAATCGCCACATGTGCTACGTGGCACCCAATCCTTCAGCCACGTGGCATTCGCTCATTCATCCGTCAATGATGCATGTCACGCTGGAGTGTTCCACATCTTTAAACCTGCCAAGTCATCTATTGAGTCAGATGCCGCCATCTGCTGTGTGTCAACATTTGGACCTGCCATGCCAACAACTACCATGTCAGCATGATGACATCATCATTGTACTATCTAGTCAGTATGGTCAACCTCAAACTTTTGAATACGAACTTCTTTTGAGCCCGTTCAAGTTGCGTCAGGATCGTACCACCGACTTGTTTCTAATGATGTTGATTCCGTCAGGTTCTGAGTCTACAAAATTTTGAGGTCTTCTAGATCCATTTAGATCATTCCTTCCCACTGGAGGTTCAAACCACCTGACCCCCTTCTATAGGGATTCATTTCTATAATAGTTCTTTAAATAGAAAGGAAGCCGGTATATGTAGCAAAGAAAGCTGCTTGGTATATTGGTGGAGAGTGAAAATAGCAAGGTTCGACCCCACAAACCAACTTTTTAACAATCAAACAGCCACATGTACCACGTGGAACCCAATCATTAGGCCACATGGCATTACCTCATTCGTTCGTCAGTGACACGTGTCACGCTGGATTGGTCCACATCTTTCAACCTACCACATCATCTGCTAACTCAGATGCCGTCATCTGCCACATGTCAACCTCTGGTCCTACCACGTCAACAACTGCCACTCTGTCTTGCATGTCAACATGCTGAAACAAGCGGCATTAGAATCATGGTGACGAGCTCTTTGACTTGGCATCATTTTTGCTTGGATTTGAGACAATCAATTTTTCACCTTTTTGAACGCCTGATTCACCTGTTTGACTGAACCTTTGACTGCACATAACTTCTGCATATCAACTCCTTTTGAGTCCGTTCAAGTTGCGTTAGGATCGTGTCAGTGACCTCTTTCCAATGCTGCCGATTCTGTTATGTTCTGAGACTACAGGATTTTTACGTCTTCTGGATCCACCTAGATCATTCTTCCCCACTGGGGGTTCAAACCACCCGACCCCCTTTTATAGGGATTTGTTTCTATTATTATTCTTTAAATAGAAAGGAGGCTCGTATATGTAGCAATGAAAGCCGCTTGGTATATTCGTGGAGAGTGAAAATAGGAAGTAGGAGGTGAGGGGTTCGACCACCACAAACCAACCTTTTAACAAGCAAATCACCACATGTGCCACGTGGCACCCAATCATTGGGCCATGTGGCATTCGCTCATTCATCCGTCAGTGACACGTGCGACGCTGGATTGGTCCACATTTTTAAACCTTCCACGTCATCTGTTGAGTCAGATGCCGCCATCGGCCACATGTCAATAGCTAGACCTACCACGCCAACAACTGCCACTATGTCTGCCATGTCAGCATGTTAACATCATCATTGTATTGTTTAGTCAGCATGGTCAACCCTCAACTTTGATCGACCATATCTTGCTCGTATGAGATCCAATCAAGGTGAAACGAGTGGCGTCGGTATCATGGTGACAAGCTCTTTGACTTGACATCATTTTTTCTTAGAATTGAGACAATAATTTTTTTAGCTTTTTGAATGCATGATTCACTTTTTTGACTGAACCTTTGACTGTACATAACTTCTGCATAAGAACTCCTTTTGAGCCCATTCAGGTTGCGTCAGGATCGTGTCAGCAACCTCTTTCCAATGACATTAATTCTATCAGGTTCTGAGTCTACAAATTTTTTAGGTCTTCTTGATCCATTTACATCATTCCTTCCCACTGGGGGTTCAAACCACCCGGCCCCCTTTTATAGGGATTCCTTTCTATTATCATTCTCTAAATAGAAAGGAATCCCGTATATGTAGCAAAGAAAGCCGCTTGTATATTGGTGGAGAGTGAAAATAGCAAGGTTCGACCCCGTAAACCAACCTTTTAACAATCAAACCGCCACATGTGCCACGTGGCACCCAATCATTAGGCCACATGGCATTACCTCATTCGTCCGTCAGTGACATGTGTCACAATGGATTGGTCCACATCTTCAAACCTGCCACGTCATCTACTGACTCAGATGCCACCATCTGCCATGTGTCAACCTCTGGACCTACCACATTAATAACTGCCATTGTGTTTGCCATGTCAATATGCTGATGTCATCATTGTACTCTTTAGTCGACATGGTCAACCCTCAACTTTGACCGGCCATATCTTGCTCATACAAGCTCTGATCAAGGCGAAATGAGCGG
Organism: Cunninghamia lanceolata; assembly: GCA_027924645.1. Lineage (NCBI taxonomy): Eukaryota > Viridiplantae > Streptophyta > Pinopsida > Cupressales > Cupressaceae > Cunninghamia > Cunninghamia lanceolata. Next base: position 1,858,786 of record BSBN01000918.1, on the reverse strand, counting down.
TGTCAAAATCGTCGCGATGAGCTCTTCGACTTGGCATTATTTTTGCTTCGATTTGATAAATCAATTTTTCACCTTTTTGAACACTTGATTCGCATTTTGACCAAACTTTTGACTACACATAACTTCTGCATACGAACTCCTTTTGAGCCCATTCAAGTTGCGACAGGATCGTGTCAGTGGCCTCTTTCCAATTATGCTAATTCCATCAGATTCTGAGACTGTAAAATTTTTAGTTCTTCTATGTCCATCTAGATCATTACTCCCCACTGGGGATTCAAACCACCTGACCCCCTTTTATGGGGATTCGTTTCTATTATCATTCTATAAATAAAAAGGAGGCCCATATATGTAGCCTAGAAAGCCGCTTGGTATATTGGTGGAGAGTGAAAATAGCAAGCAGGAGGTCAGGGTTTTGACCCCCAAAAACCAACCTTTTAACAATCAAACCGCCACATTTGCTACTGCACCCAATCATTGGGCCACGTGGCATTACCTCATTTTTCAGTCAGTGACACGTGTCACACTAGAATGGTCCACATCATCAAACCTACCACGTCATCGGTTAACTCAGATGCCGCCATCTGCCATGTGTCAACCTCTAGACCTGCCACGTCAACAACTACCACTGTGTCTGCCATGTCAGCTTCCTAACGTCATTATTGTATTGTCTAGTCAGCATGGTCAACCCTCAACTTTGACCTGCCATATCTTGCCCGTACAAGCTCTAATTGAGGCAAAACAAGTGGTGTCAGAATCGTGGCGACGAGATCTTCAACTTGTCATCATTTTTTATTGGATTTGAGATAATCAAATTTTCACCTTTTTGAATGCATGATTTACCTGTTTGACCAAACCTTTGACTGCACATAACTTCTGCATAAAAACTCGTTTTGAGCTCATTCAAGTTGCATCAGGATCGTGTCAGCGACCTCTTTCCAATGATGTTGATTCCTTCAGGCTCTAAGACTGCAAAATTTTTAGTTCTTCTGTATCCACCTAGATTATTCCTCCCCACTTGGGGTTCAAACCACCCGATCCCCTTTTATAGGGATTCGTTTCTATTATCATTCATTAAATAGAAAGGAGGCCCATATATGTAGCAAAGAAAGCCGCTTGGTATATTGGTGGAGAGTGAAAATAACAAGGTTCGACCCCACAAACTAGCCTTTCAACAATCAAATTGCCGCATGTGTCATTTGGCACCCAATCATTAGGCCACATGGCATTACCTCATTCGTCCGTCAGTGACATGTGTCACAGTGGATTGGTCCACATCTTCAGACCTACCACGTCATCTGCTGAATCAAATGATGCCATCTACCACGTGTCATCTTCTGGACCTACCACGTCAACAACTTCCACTATGTTTGTTATGTCAGTATGTTGATGTCATCATTGTACTGTTTAGTCGACATGGTCAACCCTCAACTTTGCTTGCCCATATCTTGCTCCTACAAGCTCCGATAGAAGTGAAATGAGCGGTGTCGAAATCGTAGCGACGAGCTCTTCGACTTGACATCTTTTTTTCTTGGATGTGAGACAATCAAATTTTTACTTTTTTGAATGCCTGATTCGTATGTTTGACCGAACCTTTGACTGCACATAACATCTGTATATGAACTCCTTTTGAGCCCATTCAAGTTGCGATAGGATCATTTCAACGACCTCTTTCCAAAGATGTTGATTCCGTCAAGTTTTGAGACTGCAAAATTTTTAGTTCTTCTGTATCCATCTGAAACATTATTCCCCACTGGGGGTTCAAACCACCCGACCCCCTTTATAGAGATTCGTTTATATTATCATTCTTTAAATAGAAAGGAGGCCCATATATGTAGCAAAAAAAGGCACTTGGTATATTGTTTGAGAGTGAAAATAGCAAGAAGGAGGTTAGGGGTTCGACCGCCACAAACCAACATTTTAACAATCAAACTGCCACATGTGCCATGTGACACCTAATCATTGGGCCACGTGGGATTACCTCATTCTTCCGTCAGTGACACGTGTCATGCTGGATTGGTCCACATCTTCAGACCTGCCACATCATCTGTTGACTAAGATGTCACCATCTGCCACATATCAAACTCTAAATCTGCCACACAACAACTGCCACTGTGTCTACCATGTCAACATCCTGACATGATCATTATACTATCTAGTCAGCATGGTCAACCCTCAACTTTGAGTGGCCATATCTTGCTCATATGAGCTGCGATCAGCACAAAACGAGCAGCGTCAGAATATTGGCGACAAGCTCTTCAACTTGGCATCATTTTTTCTTAGATTTGAGACAATCAACTTTTCACCTTTTTGAACGCCTTATTCACCTATTTGACCCAACCTTTGATTGCACATAACTTCTGCATACGAACTCCTTTTGAGTCTGTTCATGTTGTGTCAGGATCATGTCTGCAACCTCTTTCCAATAATGCTGATTCCGTCAAGTTCTAAGACTACAAAATTTTTAGTTCTTCTATATCCACCTGGATCAGTCCTCCCCACTGAGGGTTCAAACCACCTGACCCCCTTTTATAGGGATTCGTTTCTATTATCAATTATTAAATAGAAAGGAGGCCCATATATAGAGCAAAGAAAGCTGCTTGGTATATTGGTGGAGAGTGAAAAAAGCAAGTAGTAGGTCAGGGCTTCAACCCCCACAAACTAGTCTTTTAACAATCAAACTACCTCAAGTGCCACGTGGCACCCAATCATTGGTCCACGTGGCATTACTTCATTCATCTGTCAGTGATACATGTCCCGATGGATTGGTCCACATCTTCAGACCTACCACATCATCTGCTGACTTAAATGCCGCCATCTGTCATGTGTCAAACTCTGGATTTGCCACGTCAATAACTTCCACTGTGTCTGCCATGTCAGCATGCTGATGTCATCATTGTACTATCTAGTTAGCATGGTCAACCCTCAACTTTGACCAGCCATATCTTGCTCATATGAGCTCTGATCAAGACGAAATGAGTGGCGTCAAAATCGTGGCGACGAGCTCTTCGACTTGGCAGCATTTTTGCTTGGATTTGAGACAATTTAATTTTTCACCTTTTCGAATGCCTAGCTCGCCTATTTGAATGAACATTTGACTGCACATAACTTCTGCATACGAACTCCTTTTGAGCCCGTTCAAGTTGCATTAGGATCATGTCAGCGACCTCTTTCCAATGATATTCATTCCGTCAGGTTTTGAGACTACAATATTTTTAGGTTTTCTAGATCCACCTAGATCTTTCCTCCCCACTGGGGGTTCAAACCACCCAACCCCCTTTATAGGGATTTGTCTCTATTATCATTCTTTAAATAGAAAGGAGGTTGTATATGTAGCAATGAAATCCACTTGGTATATTGGTGGAGAGTGAAATTAGGAAGTAGGAAGTTAGGGGTTTGACCCCTACAAACCAACCTTTTAACAAGCAAATCACCACATATGTCACGTGGCACACAATCATTGAGCCAAGTGGCATTCCCTCATTTGTCCGTTAGTGACACGTGTCACGCTGGATTGGTCCACATCTTCAGACTTGCCACATCATTTATTGAGTCAGATCCGCCAGCTGCCACATGTGAACATCTAGACCTGCCACGCCAACAACTGCCACTTTGTCTGCCATGTCAGCATGATGACGTCATTATTGTACTGTCTAGTTAGCATGGTCAACCATCAACTTTGGCTAGCCATATCTTGCTCATACGCGCTCCAATCAAGGCGAAACGAGCAATAGTGGAATAGTGATGACGAGCTCTTCGACTTGGTATCATTGTTGCTTCAATTTGAGTCAATAAAATTTTGACCTTTTTGAACACATGATTTGTCTGTTTGACTGAACCTTTGACTACACATAACCTCTGTATACGACCTCCTTTTCAGCCCATTTAAGTTGGATCGCGATTGTGTTAGTGACATCTTTGTAATGACGCTGATTCCATCAGGTTCTGAGACTACAAAATTTTTAGGTCTTTTGGATCCATTTAGATCATTCCTTCCCACTTCGGGTTCAAACCACTCAAACCCCTTTTATAGGGATTTGTTTCTATTATCATTCTTGAAATAGAAAGGAAGCCTGTATATGTAGCAAAGAAAGCCACTTAGTACATTGGTGGAGAGTGAAAATAGCAAGGTTCGACCCCATAAACCAACCTTTTAACGATCAAACCGCCATATGTGCCACGTGGCACCCAATCATTAGGCCATATGGCATTACCTCATTCATCTGTTAGTGACATGTGTCACACTGGATTGGTCCACATCTTCAAACCTGCCACGTCATCTACTGACACAGAATCCACCATCTGCCACGTGTCAACCTCTTGACCTACCACGTCAACAACTGCCACTGTGGTTGCCATGCCAGCATGCTGATGTCATCACTGTATCTCTAGTTGAGTGGCGTCGAAATCGTGGCGACGAGCTCTTTGACTTGGCATCATTTTTGCTTAGATTTGAGACAATCAATTTTTCACCATTTTGAACCCCTGATTCATATGTTTGATAAAACCTTTGACTCCACATAACTTTTGCGTACGAACTCCTTTTGAGCCCATTCAAATTGCGTCAGGATCGTGTCAACGACCTCTTTCCAATGATGCTAATTCCGTCATGTTCTGAGACTACAACATTTTTAGTTCCTCTGTATCCATCTAGGTCATTATTCCCCACTGGGGGTTCAAACCACCTGATCTACTTTTATAGGGATTCGTTTTTATTATCATTATTTAAATAGAAAGGAGGCCTGTATATGTAGCAAAGAAAGCTGCTTGGTATAATGGTGGAGAGTGAAAATAACAAGCAGGAAGTCAGGGGTTCGACCCCCACAAACCAACTTTTTAACAATCAAACCGCCACATGTGCCACATGGCATTACCTCATTCTTCCGTCAGTGACACATGTCACGTTGGATTGGTGCACATCTTCAGACCTGCCACGTCATTTGCTGATTCAGATGCTGCCATTTGTCATGTGTCAAACTCTCGACTTGCCACGTCAACAACTACCATTGTATCTACCATGTCAGCATGTTGACGTCATCATTGTACTGTCTAGTCAGCATGGTCAACCCTCAACTTTGACCGGCCATATCTTGCTTGTATGAGCTCCAATCAAGGTGAAACAAGTGGCGTCGAAATCTTGACGATGACCTATTCGACGTTGCATCATTTTTTCTTGGATTTGAGACAATTAGTTTTTCACCTTTTTGAACACCTGATTCGCCTGTCTGACCGAACCTTTGACTACACATAATTTCTGCATACGAACTCCTTTTGAGCCCATTCAAGTTGCATTAGGATCGTGTCAGCAACCTCTTTCTAATGATGTTGATTCCGTCATATTCTCAGATTGCAAAATTTTTTGGTCTTCTGGATCCACCTGGATCATTCCTCCCCACTTGGGGTTGAAACCACCCGACCCCCTTTTATAGAGATTTTTTTCTATTATCATTCTTTAAATAGAAAGGAGGCTCGTGTATGTAGCAAAGAAAGTCGCTTGGTATATTGGTGGAGAGTAAAAATAGCAAGCAGAAGGTCAAGGGTTTGACCCCCAGAAACCAATCTCTTAACAATCAAACCGCCACATGTGCCATGTGGTACCCAATCATTGGGACACGTGGCATTACCTCATTCATCCGTCAGTGACATGTGTCACGCTAGATTGGTCCACATCATCAGACCTGCCACGTCATCTGTTGACTCAGATGTCGCCATTTGTCATGTGTCAACCTCTGGACCTGCCACGTCAACAACTGCCATTGTGTTTGCCATGTCAGCATGCTGACGTCATCATTGTATTGTCTAGTCAGCATGGTCAACCCTCAACTTTCACTGGCCATATCTTGCTCGTATGACTCCGATCAAGGTGAAACAAGCGGTGTCAGAATCGTGGCGACGAGCTCTTCGACTTGGCATCATTTTTACTTGGATTTGAGACAATCAATTTTTCACCATTTTGAACGCCTTATTCACCTATTTGACCAAACCTTTGACTGCACATAACTTCTGCATATGAACTCCTTTTGAGCCTGTTCTAGGTGTGTCAGGATCATGTCAGTGACCTTTTTCGAATCATGTTGATTTCGTCAAGTTCTAAGACTGCAAAATTTTAAGTTCTTCTATATCCACCTGGATCATTCCTCCCCACTGGGTGTTCAAACCACCCGACCCCCTTTTATAGGGATTCATTTTCATTATCATTCATTAAATAGAAAGGATGCCTGTATATGTAGGAAGGAAAGCCGCTTGGTAAATTGGTGGAGTGAAAATAGAAAGTAGGAGGTTAGGAGTTCGAGCCCCACAAACCAATCTTTTAGCAATTAAACCGCCACATGTGCCACGTGGCACTCAATCATTGGGCCATGTGGCATTACTTCAATCGTCCGTTAGTGACACATTAAAAACTACCACTGTGTCTTCTATGTCAGCATGTTGAGATCAGCATTGTATTGTCTAGTCAGCATGGTCAACCCTCAACTTTGACCAGTCATAATTTGCCCGTACGAGCTCCGATCGAGGCGAAACGAATGGTGTCAGTATCGTGGCGACGAGCTCTTCGACTTAGCATCATTTTTGCTTGGATTTGAGACAATCAATTTTTCACCTTTTTCATCAGGTCAGTGACGTCTTTCCAATGATGCTAATTGCGTCAGGTTTTGAGACTAAAAGATTTTTAGGTCTTCTGGATCCACCTAGATCATTCCTCCCCATTATGGGTTCAAACCACTCAACCCCCTTTTATAGAGATTTATTTATGTTATCAATTTTTAAATAGAAAGGAGGCCCCTATATGTAGCAATGAAAGCCGCTTGGTAAATTGGTGGAGAGTGAAAATAGGAAGCAGGACGTCACGGGTTGGACCCCCACAAACCAACCTTTTAACAAGAAAATCGCCAGACCTGCCATCTCATCTATTGAGTTAGATGCTGCCATCTGCCACGTGTCAACATCTGGACCTGCCACGCCAACAACTACCACTATGTCTGCCATGTCAGCATGATGATGTCATCATTGTACTATCTAGTCAGCATGGTCAACCAACAACTTTGACCGGCCATATCTTGCTCGTACGAGCTCAGATCAAGGCCAAACGAGTGGCGTCAGAATCATGTCGACGAGCTCTTCAACTTGATATCATATTAACTTGGATTTGAGACAATAAATTTTTCACCTTTTTCAAAACATGATTCGCCTATCTGACTGAACCTTTGACTGCACATAACTTTTGCATACAAACTCCTTTTGAGCCCGTTCAAGTTGTATTAGGATCGTACTAGCGACGTCTTTCCAATGATTCTAATTCCGTCAGGTTCTGAGACTGTAAATTTTTTAGGTCTTCTAGATACATTTAGATCATTCCTTCCCATTGGGGTTCAAACCACCCGACCCCCTTTTATAGGGATTCATTTCTATTATCATTCTTTAAATAGAAAGGAAGGATGTATATGTAGCAAAGAAAGCCGCTTGGTATATTGGTGGAGAGTGAAAATAGCAAGGTTCGACCCCACAAACCAACATTTTAACAATCAAATGACCACATATGTCACGTGGCACCCATTCATTAGGCTAGATGGCATTACCTCATTCATCCGTCAGTGACACGTGTCACACTGGATTGGTCCACATCTTCAAACCTGGCATGTCATCTGCTGACTCAGATGCTGCCATCTGCCACGTGTCAACCTCTGGACCTGCCACGTCAACAACTGCCACTATGTCTGCCATGTCAGCATGCTAATGTCATCATTGTACTGTCTAGTCAACATGGTCAACCCTCAACTTTGACCAGCCATATCTTGCTTGTACGAGCTCCGATCGAGGTGAAACGAGCGGCATCGAAATCGTGCCGACGAGCTCTTCGACTTGGCACCATTTTTCCTTGGATTTGAGACAATTAATTTTTCACCTTTTTAAACGCCTGATTCACTTGTTTGACCAAACCTTTGACTGCACATAACTTCTGCATACGAACTCCTTTTGAATGCATTTAAGTTGCGTCAGGATCGTGTCAGTGACCTCTTTCCAATGATGCTAATTTTGTCAGGTTATGAGACTGCAAAATTTTTAGTTCTTCAGTATCCATCTGGATCATTATTCCCCACTAAGGGTTCAAACCGCCCAATCCCCTTTTATAGGGATTCGTTTCTATTATCATTCTTTAAATAGAAAAGAGGCCCGTATATGTAGCGAAGAAAGCCGCTTGGTATATTGGTGGAGACTAAAAATAGCAAGCAGGAGCTCAGGGGTTCGACTCCCACAAACCAACCTTGTAACAATCAATCTGCCACATGTACTATGTGGCACCCAATCATTGGGCCATGTGGCATTACCTCATTCACCCGTCGGTTACACGTGTCATGCTGGATTGGTCCACATCTTCAGATCTGCCAAGTCATCTGCTGACTCAGATGCTGCCATCTTCCACATGTCTAACTCTAGACCTACCACGTCAACAACTGCCACTGTGTATACCATGTCAGCATGCTGACGTCATCATTGTACTGTCTAGTCAGCATGGTCAACCCTCAACTTTGACCGGCCATATCTTGCTCGTATGAGCTCCGATCGAGGCGAAACGAGCGGTGTCGAAATCATGACGACGAGCTTTTCGACTTGGCATAGTTTTTCTTAGATTTGAGACAATCAATTTTTCACCTTTTTGAATCCCTGATTTGCCTATTTGACAGAACCTTTAAATGCTCATAACTTCTACATACGAACTACTTTTGAGCCTGTTCAAGTTGCGGAAGGATCGTGTCAGCAACCTCTTTCCAATGATGTTGATTATGTCATATTCTCAGACTGCAAAAATTTTTGGGCTTCTTGATCCACCTAGATCATTCCTCCCAACTTGTGGTTCGAACCACCCAACCCCCTTTTATAGGGATTCGTTTGTATTATCATTCTTTAAATAGAAAGGAGGCTCGTATATGTAGCAAAGAAAGCCGCTTGGTATATTGGTGGAGAGTGAAAATAGGAAGTAGGAGGTCAGGGATTCGACCCCCACAAACCAATTTTTTAACTATCAAACCGCCACATGTGCCACGTGGCACCCAGTCATTGGGCCGCGTGGCATTACTTGATTCATCCATTAGCGAAATGTATCACGCTGGATTGGTCCACATCATCAGAACTGCCACGTCATCTGCTGACTCAAATGCCGCCATCTGCCATGTGTCAAACTCTGGACCTGCTATGTCAACAACTGCCAATGTGTCTGCTATGTCAGCATGTTGACGTAATCATTGTGTTGTCTAGTCAGCATGGTCAACCCTCAACTTTGACCGTCAAAATCTTGCTTGTACAAGCTCCGATTGAGGCGAAACGAGCGGCGTCAGAATCATGGCGACGAGGTCTTTGACTTGACATCATTTTTGCTTAGATTTGAGACAATCAATTTTTCACTTTTTTGAAGGCCCGATTTGCCTGTTTGACCAAGCCTTTGACTGCATATAACTTCTACATACGAACTCCTTTTGAGCCCGTTCAAGTTGCATCATGATCGTGTCACCGACCTCTTTCCAATAATGTTGATTCCGTCAGGTTCTAAGACTGCTAAATTTTTAGTTCTTCTGTATCCACCTGGATCATTTCTTCCCACTAGAGATACAAACCACCCGACCCCCTTTTATAGGGATTCATTTCTATTATCATTCATTAAATAGAAAGGAGGCCCATATATGTAGTAAAGAAAGCCGCTTGGTATATTGGTGGAGAGTGAAAAAAGGAAGCAAGAGGTCAGGGGTTCGACCCCCACAAAGTAACTTTTTAACAATCAAACCGCCAAAAGTGCCACGTGGCATGCAATCATTGGGCCACGTCAAAAACTCTGGATTTGCCACGTCAACAACTGCCACTGTGTCTTCTATGTCAGCATGCTAATATCATAATTGTACTATCTAGTTGGCATGGTCAACCCTCAACTTTGACCAGCCATATCTTGTTCGTACGAGCTTTGATCAAGGCAAAACGATAGATGTCAGAATCGTGATGATGAGCTCTTCGACTTGGCATTATTTTTTGCTTGGATTTGAGACAATCATATTTTTTACCTTTTCAAATGCCTAATTTCCCTATTTGACCGAAGCTTTGACTGCACATAACTTCTGCATACAAACTCCTTTTGAGCCCATTGAAGTTACGTTAGGATCGTGCCAGTGACCTCTTTCCAATGATGCAAATTCTATCAGGTTCTGAGACTTCAAAATGTCTAGTTCTTTTGTATCCATCTGGATCATTATTCCCCACTAGGGGTTCAAACCACCCGACCCCCTCTTATAGGAATTCCTTTCTATTATCATTCTTTAAATAGAAAGGAGGCCCATATATGTAGCAAAGAAAGCCGCTTGGTATATTGGTGGAGAGTAAAAATAGGAAGCAGGAGGTCAGGGGTTCAACCTCAACAAACCATCCTTTTAACAAGCAAATCCCTACATGTGCCACGTGGAACCCAATCATTGGGCCACGTGGCATTCACTCATTCGTCTTTCAGTGACACGTGTCATGCTGGATTGGTCCACATCTTTAGACATACCACATCATTTGTTGAGTCAGATGCTGCCATCTGCCAACAACTACCACTATGTTTGCCATGTCAGCATGATGACATCGTCATTAAACTATCTAGTTAGCATGGTTAACCCTCAACTTTGACTAGCCATATCTTGCTCATACGAGCTCAGATCAAGTCGAAATGAGTAGCGTTGGAATCGTGGCGATGAGCTCTTTGACTTGGCATCATTTTTGCTTGGATTTGAGACAATAAAATTTTCACCTTTTTGAACGCATGATTCACCTGTTTGACCAAACCTTTGATTGCACTTAACTTCTGCATACGAACTCCTTTTGAGCCTGTTCAAGTTGCATCAGGATCGTCCTAGCGACCTCTTTCCGATGATGCTAATTTTGTCAGGTTCTGAGACTACAAATTTTTAGGTCTTTTGGATCCATTTAGATCATTCCTTCCCACTAGGGGTTCAAACCACTTGACCCCCTTTATAGTGATTTGTTTCTATTATCATTCTTTAAATCGAAAGGAAACCCGTACATATAGCAAAGAAAGCCGCTTGGTATATTGGTGGAGAGTGAAAATAGCAAGGTTCACCCCACAAACCAACCTTTTAACAATCAAACTGCCACATGTGCCACGTGGCACCCATTCATTAGGCCACATGGCATTACCTCATTCATCCATCAGTGACACGTGTCACACTGGATTAGTCTACATCTTTAGACCTGCCACGTCATCTACTGACTCAGATGCTGCCATCTGCCGTGTGTCAACCTCTGGACCTACCACATCGACAACTGCCACTATGTCTGCCATGTCAGCATGCTGATGTCATCATTGTACTGTCCAGTCGACAATTTCTAGTTCTTGTTTATCCATCTGGATCATTATTCTTCACTGGGGTTCAAACCACTCAACCCCCTTTTATAGGGGTTCATTTCTATTATCATTCTTTAAATAGAAAGGCGGCCCGTATATGTAGCAATGAAAGCCGCTTGGTATATTGGTGGAAAGTGAAAATAGCAAGCAGGAGGTCAGGGGTTCGACCCCCAAAAACCAATCTTTTAATAATCAAACCGCCACATGTTCCACGTGGCACCCAATCATTGGGCCACGTGGCATTACCTCATTCTTCTGTTAGTGACATGTGTAACGTTGGATTGGTCCACATCTTCAGACCTGCCACGTCATCTACTAACTCAGATGCCGCCATCTGCTGACTCAGATGCCACCATCTGCCACATGTCAAACTCAGGACCTGCCACATCAATAACTGCCACTGTGTCTGCCATGTCAGTATGCTGACATTATCATTGTACTATCTAGTTAGCATGGTCAACCCTTAACTTTGACCGGCCATATCTTGCTCATATGAGCTCCGATCAAGGCAAAAAGATTGGCGTCGAAATCGTGACGACGAGCTCTTCAACTTGGCATCATTTTTGAATAGATTTGAGACAAACATTGTTTCACCTTTTTGAATGCCTGATTTGCCTATTTGACTGAACCTTTGACTACACATAACTTCTGCATACGAACTCCTTTTGAGCTCGTTCAAGTTGAATTAGGATCATGTCAGCAACGTCTGTCCAATGATGCTAATTCGGTTATGTTCTAAGACTGCAATTTTTTTGGTGTTCTGGATCCACCTAGATCATTCCTCCCCACTTGGGGTTCAAACCACCTGACCCGCTTTTATAGGGATTCATTTCTATTATCTTTCGTTAAATAGAAAGGAGGCCCGTATATGTAACAAAGAAAGCCGCTTGGTATATTGGTAGAGAGTGAAAATAGAAAGAAGGAGGTCAGGGGTTTGACCCCACAAACCAATCTTTTAAATATCAAACTGCCACATGTGCCACGTGGCACCCAATCATTGGGCCATGTGGCATTACCTCATTCATTCGTCAGTGACACATGTCATGCTGGATTGGTCCACATCATCAGACCTGCCATGTCATCTACTGACTCAGATGCCGCCACCTGCCATGCGTCAACCTCTAGACCTACCATGTTAAGAATTACCACTGTGTCTATCATATCAGCATTCTGACGTCATCATTTTATTGTCTAGTCAGCATGGTCAACCCTCAACTTTGACCGGCCATATATTGCTCGTACGAGCTCCGATCAAGGCAAAACGAGCAGCGTCAGAATCAGAGAGACGAGCTCTTCAAATTGGCATCATTTTTGCTTGGATTTAAGATAATCAAATTTTCACCTTTTTGAACGCCTAATTCACCTATTTGACCTGTTTGACCAAACCTTTGACTGCACATAACTTCTACATACGAACTCCTTTTGAGCCCATTCAAGTTGCGTTTGGATCGTGTCAGCGACCTCTTTCCAATAATGCTGATTCCGCCAGCTTCTAAGATTGTAAAATTTTTAGTTCTTTTGTATCCACCTGAATCATTCCTCCCCACTAGGGGATTCAAACAACCGGCCCCCTTTAATAGGGATTCGTTTCTATTATCATTCATTAAATAGAAGGGTATATGTAGCAAAGAAAGCCGCTTGGTATATTGGTGGATAGTTAAGAAAGCAAGCAGGAGGTCAGGGGTTCGACCCCCACAAACAAACCTTTTAACAAACAAATCACCACATGTGCCACATGGCACCCATTCATTGGGCCACGTGGCATTCGCTGATTCGTCCTTCAGTGACAGGTGTCATGCTAGATTGGTCCACATCTTCAGACCTGCCACCTCATCTGTTAAGTCAGATGCTGCCATCTACCACGTGTCAACATCTGGACCTGCGACACCAACAGCTATCACTGTGTCTGCCATGTCAGCATGATGACGTCGTCATTGTACTATCTAGTCAGCATGGTCAACCCTCAACTTTGATCAGCCATATCTTGCTTGTATGAGCTCTAATCGAGATGAAACAAGTGCTGTCAAAATCTTGGCGACGAGCTCTTCGACTTGACATCATTTTCACTTAGATTTGAGACAATCAATTTTTAACCTTTTTGAATGCCTTATTTGCCTGTTTGACTGAACCTTTGACTACACATAACTTCTACATACGAACTCCTTTTGAACCGATTCAATTTGTGTCAGGATCATGTCAGCGACCTCTTTCCAATGATGTAGATTCTGTCAGGTTCTGAGACTTTAAAATGTCTAGTTCTTCTGTATCCATCTGGATCATTATTCCCCACTAGGGGTTGAAACCACCCGACCCCCTCTTATAGGAATTCCTTTCTATTATCATTCTTTAAATAGAAAGGAGGCCCGTATATGTAGCAAAGAAAGCTGCTTGGTATATTGGTGGAGAGTGAAAATAGCAAAAAGGAGGTCAGGGGTTCAACCCCCACAAACCAACCTTTTATCAATCAAACTGTCACATGTGCCATGTGGCACCCAATCATTGAGCCATGTGGCATTACCTCATTCTTCCATTAGTGACACATGTCACGCTAGATTGGTCCACATCTTCAGACCTGCCATTTCATCTGCTGACTCAAATGCTGCCATTTGCTAAGTGTCAAACTCTAGACTTTCCACGTCAACAACTGCCACTGTGTCTATCATGTCAGCATGCTGATGTTATCATTATACTGTCTAGTCAGCATGGTCAACCCTCAAATTTGACCAGCCATATCTTGCTTGTATGATCTCCGATCGAGGCGAAACGAGTAGCGTCGAAATCATGATGACGAGCTCTTCGATTTGGCATCATTTTTGGTTAGATTTGAGAAAATTAATTTTTCACCTTTTTGAATGGTTGATTCGCCTATTTTACTAAAGTTTTAACTGCACATTACTTCTACATACGAACTCCTTTTGAGCCCATTCAAGTTGTGTTAGGATCGTGTCAGCAACCTCTTTCCAATGATGCTGATTTCGTCATGTTCTTAGATTGCAAAATTTTTTGGTCTTCTGGATCCACCTAGATCATTCCTCCCCACAAACCAATAGCAACCAGGAGGTCAGGGGTTCGACCCCCACAAACTAATATTTTAACAATCAAACCGCCACATGTACCAAGTGGCACCCAATCATTGGGCCACGTGGCATTACCTCATTCATCTATTAGTGACACGTGTCACACTGGATTGGTCCACATCATCAGACCTGCCACATCATTTGTTGACTCAGATGCCGCCATCTGCCATGTGTCAACCTCTGGACCCACCATGTCAACAACTACCATTGTGTCTGCCATGTCAGCATGCTGACATCATCATTGTATTGTCTAGTTAGCATGGTCAACCCTTAAGTTTGACTAGCCATATCTTGCTCGTACGAGCTTTGATCAAGGTAAAACGAGTGTCGTCAGAATCGTGGCAACAAGCTCTTAGACTTGGCATAGTTTTTGCTTGGATTTGAGATAGTAAATTTTAAACCTTTTTGAACGCATGATTCCCCTATTTTACTGAACCTTTGACTGCACATAACTTCTGCATATGAACTCCTTTTGAGCCCATTTAAGTTGCATCAGGATCGTGCCAGCAACCTCTTTCCAATGACACTGATTCCGTCAGGTTTTGAGACTACCAAATTTTTAGGTCTTCTGGATCCATTTAGATCATTCCTTCCCACTGGGGTTTCAAACCACATGACCCCCTTTTATAGGGATTTATTTCTATTATCATTCTTTAAATAGAAAGGAAGCATGTATATGTAGCAGAGAAAGTTGCTTGGTATATTGGTGGACCCCACAAACCAACCTTTTAACAATCAAACCGCCACATGTGCCACTTGGCACCCAATCATTAGGCCACATGGCATTACCTCATTCGTCCTTCAGTGACACGTGTCACACAGGATTGGTCCACATCTTCAGACCTGCCACGTCATCTGCTAACTCAAGTGCCGCCATTTGCCATGTATCAACCTCTAGACCTACCACGTCAACAACTGCCACTGTGTCTACCATGTCATCATGTTGATGTCATCATTGTACTGTCTAGTTGACATGGTCAACCCTCAACTTTCATAGCCATATCTTGACCAAACCTTTCACTACACATAACTTCTGCATACGAACTCCTTTTGAGCCCATTCAAGTTGCGTCAGGATCGTGTAAACGACCTCTTTCCAATGATGCTAATTCATTCAGGTTCTGAGACTGCAAAATTTTTAGTTCTTCTGTATCCATCTTGATCATTATTCCCCACCAGGGGTTCAAACCACCCGACCCCCGTTTATAGGGATTCGTTTCTATTATCATTCTTTAAATAGAATGGAGGCCCGTATATGTAGCAAAGAAAGCTGCTTGGTTTATTGGCGGAGAGTGAAAATAGCAAGCAGGAGGTCAGGGGTTCGATCCTCACAAACCAACCTTTTAACAATCAAACTGCCACATGTACCACGTGGCACCCAATCATTGGGCCATGTGGCATTACCTCATTCTTCTTTCAATGACACATGTCACGCTAGATTTTTCATACCTACCACATCATCTGCTGACTCAGATGCTGCCATCAGCCTCTTGTCAAACTCTGAACCTACCACATCATCAACTGTCGCTGTGTCTGCCATGTCAGCATGTTGACGTCATCATTGTACTATCTAGTTAGCATGGTCAACCCTCAACTTTGACCAGCCATATCTTGCTTGTATGAGCTCCGATCGAGGCAAAACAAGTGGCGTCGAAATCGTGACGACGAGCTCTTCGACTTGGCATCATTTTTGCTTAGATGTGAGACAATCAATTTTTCATCTTTTTGATCACCTGATTCACCTGTTTGATCGAACCTTTGATTGCACATAACTTCTGCATACGAACTCCTTTTGAGCTCGTTCAAGTTGCATTAGGATCATGTTAGTAACCTCTTTGCAATGATGTTGATTCCGTCATTTTTGAGATTGTAAAATTTTTCGGTCTTCTGGATCCACCTAGATCATTCCTCCCCACTTGGGGTTCAAACCACACGACCCCCATTTATAGGGATTCATTTCTATTATCATTCTTTAAATAGAAAGGCGACCCGTATATGTAGCAAAGAAAGCCGCTTGGTATATTGGTGGAGAGTGAAAATAGCAAGAAGGAGGTCAGGGGTTCGACCCCCACAAACTAATCTTTTAACAATCAAACCACCAGATGTGCCACATGGCACCCAATCATTGGGCCATGTGGCATTACCTCATTCATCCGTCAGTGACATGTGTCACGCTGGATTGGTCCACATCATCAGACCTGCCACGTCATCTACTGACTCAGTTGCCATCATCTGCTATGTGTCAACCTCTAGACATGCCACATCAACATCTACCATTATGTCTGCCATGTTAGCATGTTGACGTCATCATTGTATTGTCTAGTCAGCATGGTCAACCCTCAACTTTGACCAGACATATCTTGCTCGTACGAGCTCCAATCGAGGCGAAATAAGTGGCGTCGAAATCATGGTGACAAGCTCTTCGACTTGGCATTACTTTTGCTTAGATTTGAGACAATCAATTTTTCACCTTTTTGAACACCTAATTCACCTATTTGACCAAACCTTTGACTGTACATAACTTCTACATACGAACTCCTTTTGAGCCGGTTCAAGTTGTGTTAGGATCGTGTCAGTGACCTCTTTCCAATGATGCTAATTCTTTCAGGTTCTAAGATTGTAAATTTTTTAGTTCTTCTGTATCCACCTGTATCATTCCTCCCCACTAGGGGTTCAAACCACCCGACCCCCTTTTATAGGGATTCGTTTCTATTATCATTCATTAATGTAATGTCCCTTTTTTTGGTGCACTTTATGCTTGTTCCTAATCCCATGAAGGCTATCCGACATGTTTGGTTGATCTCCAAACTTCTTGGAGTGATCATATTTCTACCTGCAATATAGTTGTGGGTATCTCAAGTCTGCTTTTTCTATCAAGGGATGGTCGAAGTATTTGTCATATTATATTGGCCCAGTTTAATTATCAAATTTGGAGTTATAAGGAGTTTATTTAATTTGGTAATTAAATAGGTTATTTTAATTATTTAGTGTGCACTAAAGTTTAAGGTTGGATTATTTAAAGTGACTTAATGTCATGTCTTGAAGGGAAAAAAAGGAAATGTTTATTTATCATTCCCTAGTCACTTAAAGTGTGCACATATCTTGGAAATAAAAATATTTTATAAGTGGGAGAAGAATAAAGGCCCTATTTTCAAGAAAGATCATTTTGTAACTCCCAGAGGCTTTTAAAAGGGGAGTGAGAGCTCATTTGGAGGGCATGCTTAGAATTTGATAATGTTATGCTGCTGGATTGTAACCAAAGATCAATTGTGCCTTCTTGTGGACAAAAACCCACTTGAGGATGATTAGTTTTGGTGGTGAGATATCCACCCTAGCTGGTAATTGATGATTTCCACTCAGGGAATCACTTGGTGCTAAATGGATTTTTATAGTTTTGAGTAGTTTATTCTTGTGATCAGTTTTGAAGAGTCATATTATGTTCTTTATGAATTTTTGATAAGATATTTGGAGTGTTTGTGGAGTTTTATAATTGTCTGCTCATGGTCGTACATCTTAGGCTGTACATATGGTGAAAAATCATTATTGCTCACAAGAAATTGATGTTGATACCATTTGAATCTTTGATGAATGCCAAGTTTAAATTTGCCATAATCGACCCCTTTACAAGTGATTTGAGAAGTTTGTTGGCAAGAGACACTATATGTATTCATGGTTGTTGTCATTGATGGCAACAAAGGTCATCCCACATATCCGCAAGTCATGGTGTGTCACTACTGGAAGTCAGAATGAAGATTGTTGTGGTCCGGTGAACAAGAACAAAGCATGTGGCAAGGTTCGACAGATTGGTCTGGATCTCTCAGAGGAAGTGTCTTGATGCAATGCGGATTTGGGGAAGTCAAGAGGACTACCTTGAGTAGTATATTCCAAGGATTTAGCCTCCGGTGATGGACAAGGAAAAAGATATGAATAGTTGAGTACCGAATTCCTGAGAGATAGTGAGAACAGAGGAAGAACTAGTTGACAGAGTATCAGACTATTTTTCGGATGTGTTACTGTTGATGGTAAAGGTTTTGAAGGCATGAATCATGTTTGGCCGACATGATTAATGACATCTACAAGTATATGCTTGATCCGCATTACTTGATATGCAAGGATTCAGCCGACAGAACAGAGTTTGTGAGAAGATAGACTATTCCGGGTGCTGACTAGAAAGATAATGAAATCACTAGTGTGGATATAAATAGAGGATGGATTTTGTTGTGAATAGAGTAGTTGTGGTATGGTGTATGCGAATAAGTGTAGAGCAGTACAAAAGCAGTAAGAAAGATCCGGTATGTGAAAAGAAAGCAGAATAAAGAGTAGAGGAAAGATGAAGTGCAACAGATCAGTATACTGAGCCTAATCGGAACTGAACTCCAGCATATGTAGATGCTTCCAATCAGTTCAAGTATTGTATAACATTCTTTTGTAGACAGTGTGTCTCCTTGTAGGCAGTGTGCCTCTTTGTGAGCAGTGTGCTCGGGCAGTGAGCCCTAATTGGCAAGTGCCATTTTGTAATTCCTTATTCTTCTAACAGAGAATAATCTTTGGGTTAATCACCTCGTGGTTTTCTTCCTTAACTAGGTTTCCACGTCAAAAATACTGTGTCATGTGTTTCTCATTTCATGGCAATGTTTGTTTGTTTGATTCAATGCTGCTTTGATTAATAAAAAAGTTCAAAAGAAGAAATAATTAGGATAACTGATTCACCCCCCCTCTTAGTTATCAACAAAGTTTTGGTGTTGTTTTGTGATTTCTGGAGGATGTCCGTACAATGTCCTTGGTCGTACTGCTGATTGGAATCATTGCAAATAAGAAAAGATTGTTGAAGTGTTTTAAATCTTTATTGATCCTATAATTATTGTATGTCTTGGACGACCTTGTTGAAGTTTATTAGAATTTGTTTGGTGAAGAAATGAGATTTCTATAAGTGTCGTACATGTGAGCTAGTCGTACAGTGCTAAAGTAAGATCGATGCTCATAATAATTAAATGCTATTGTTTTTTATGGTTTTCTTTATTACATCCTAATTTCCATGCCTAAACGTCCCTTTTGCAAGTATTCTGAGATTGTTTGATGCTGAGTAGGATTTTCTTGGAGCCTCCGTACCATTCTGCTAGCCGTACCTTGTTGATATCAGTTGATGTTTATTAGATGTGACTAAGGACTCTTTGAAATCTAATTTGTTTGTGTAGTTTTTGTCATCATTGGACAGTCCCTTTGAGAGTAGTTTGAAGTTGATTAAAGCTGAATTGAATTTTTAGTTCTGTTGTACCATATACTAGCTGTACAACTTTGCTTGGTCGAAGTTGTGGATAGTAATCAGATATTAATTGAACTCAGTCTTGTGTGGGTTTCAATTGTGTTTGAGATAAGATATAAGTCAGTTTTGATCAGTATTTTGGAATATGTTTGTGATATGAAGATTTGTATTTTGGAAACTTCATTCTTGGCTGCCATACCTCATGCTACAGTCAACATTATATCATAAATCAATTCAGTCAGTTTAATCAGGGAAAACAATCTTCATCAGCAAATTAAAGTTCTACTTGACATTGTCAATGCAAGGAATGCTTCTCCATCAATCATCTTTAGGGGAAATATTAGCAAGTTCTTAATCTTGTGCTTTGATATTGATCTAACTGAGCATATTTGTACTTCATTGTAATTAAATCTACATTAAGTACCACTGGATGGTTTACTGCTAGTGTGGAGAATGAATCTCTTCTTATTTCTCTTACCCACTAGAAAAGTGGAGTATTCCCACTAAATAAGTGGATAGCATTATTTTTTTCTTACCCACTGAAAGTGGTGAATCCCCACACTAAGTGGATGCCTGCTGCAGTAGATGAATTTTAATTTCACTGTTGCATAATTGCTTTGTATAAGCTAAGCATTGTATGCTCTCACCTTGCCCATACTGGGATCTGGGTGATCAGAAAGTGTGAGGCAATTAGTTGGTGCTAACACTGATTATCTTTGTATGTAATTTTTGAAAACAAATTGGGGTATCATCTTACAATGGTATCAGAGCCAGGTTTCTACCTGCCAGCCTGTTGGGTGATCAATTTGTTGTAGAGTGGATGTTTAGAATTTCCAGTTGCATGTCAGAAAATTTTAGTGGTTTGATGAATTCACCTTCGCCGATCAAGATGGGAAAAACTTTGTCACACAGGAAGACTGTATCAAGAGAGGATCAGAGCAGATGTCAACTTTCAAAGTACTTCAATGATTCTTTCATATATGACCAACCTAATAACTTGCAGAAAGGAGTAACGAGAATCTCGCTATTTGCATTAGGAGATGAATTGGAGTTGTTGCACATGTCTAAGTATACACTCCTCAGCAAGTTGGGAGAAGTTGAGAGTCATTTGGCCAAGATCAAACAATCAGAGTGTAGGAATTTGAAGTGGGCTTTGAAGCCATTAATGATTGCTTTGGTTCAACCTAAGCTGATGAAACATCTTCTTGAAGACGTAAGACTTGCAGTCACTCTTTATCTATGTGAGATCACAAGAATCACTGCTCCTGAAGTTCCTTACAGAAAAGCCATAATGAAGGAAATGTTTCAAATGATTATTGAAAGTTTCAGTAGATTGGCTGATATAGAAAGTCCTTCCTTTGTAAAGAGAGCTGAAATACTTGGAATTGTTGCAAATTTTGGTTTTGGGAACATCATGCTAGATATGGAATATGAAGAAGAAATTATGCAACTATTTCATTATTTCTTTGCTACCATTAGCATGTTTCATGAAGACCAAGTTATAACAGCCATGCAAGCCATTATGTCTCTGATCATTAATGAGAGTGATGAGGTATCTCAGCCACTCTTGTCTATTTTATTGGCTAATCTAAGAAAGAATGATCAAGAATCCTTATAAATAGAACAAGTATTAGCTGAAATGGTGTTGAGTCAATGTGAAGACAAATTAAGACCTTATTTGCCAAAGTGGGAAGAGGATGATTGCACGAGAATGGAACAAGCTGATGGGAAAGAAATTTTTGATGTGTTTGATGAAAATGACAAAGCATTTACTTTGGAGCAAGTTAGTGAATCTTGTGAGAATCTTGTTGACCTTGAAGACACAAAAGAGTATGATAAATTTTCAAATGTTATGGTTGGAAATCCAATGGAAATGGATGAAATTGAAGGTTGGAATTCTCCTGCTGAAATCAGTAAAGAGGAAAGAGAAGATTTTGCAAGTCTTAGATTTGATGAAGGGGTTGAAGATTTTGAAGATTATTTTTCTTTCGAAGTAGAGGTGAAAATGATTAACAAAATGTTAGATGGTGATTGTTCATGCAAGCTTATGTTGTTACCAGTAGAATGCTTTGTTGAAGACATGGATAATAAAGATATTACAACTGGTAAAGAAATTGAAGCTGTTGAAAATTGGGAAACAACCCTTAATATTGAGCATTCTCATCATCCTGAAGAAGCTAGTGCTGATTTCACATGGGAATATCCTATGCAAATTGTAGGACCAATTGTTATTTCTAAAGTTTTAGTGGTAGACCATGATGATGTGGAGTTTGTTGAAGATGTTAAATCAGCCCTTAAGGATGACTCTATGCTTGAAGATGGAGCTGCCATAATTTGTTATCAAAGTGACAGTGAAGAGGAGACCGCTTTGGTGGGACTGAATGGTAATGAAGAAGATAACTTAAAAGCAACTAATTTCAAGAGTCATGCCTTTAAAGATATAACAAAAAATTTGTTGTGTGTTGCTGATTTGGATTTTAAAAATCAGTTGTTAGTCACAGAAGATAAGATTGTGCAAGTTTTAACATATTTGGACAACACCCATAAGTTTGTTGAGGAACACTTTTGGGAGGCACAAGTTGAGAAGAGACAAAAGGGTATGGAAGAAGGATTTTCACTTGATGATTGGCATGTTGTCAAAGGGGCTAAAGAAACACTAAAATTGGATTATTTGAATCTTCTTTCCAATCATGATCATGTCATTAAGTTTGCTGATCATACCAGTGATGCATTGAAAAGAAAAGAGGTAGAGGTTGATAAGCTCACATCCGAGCTTAAGGCAACTATGACTTCTTTGGAGTATTCTCAAAGGGCTCTCTTAGAAGTTGAAAATTAGTTTGAAGTTGCACATCAATTAAGGGAGCAAGAAAATATTGTATTGGCAAATGAAATCAAGCTAGTGATTGAAGAGCTTGATTTGATCCAAGAATATTTTGACTTAGGACAACTTCCTAAGTATGCAGATTCAGAATTGGAGCAATATGAAGAGTTATCTGAACATGAGGATGAAAACAACTTCCAATCATTTGATAATCCTCTTTTTGATCTGGGAGTTGAGTTAGCTTTTGACAATCCTCTTTTTGTGTTGGATGAAAAAGACCAATCGGATGTGAGTAACAAAGATGAGGACAGTAACAAGATATGGGATCCTGGTGAGGAACACTCATAGAATGTTACTTTACAGAGAATCTTCTTCAACTGGAAGTTTACATCAGCGGTGGAAGATGGGCATAAGGTTTAGGTATGCAATGAATTAAGTTCATGGATGGATTACTTGCATAATGGAGTTTATTTTTAGGGATCTATGGAGGATAGTGGTGTTGGTAAGATTATTTTTCTGGATGAGTTTGGGGTCAAAATTTTGTTATGAAGTTGATGTCCTTACTCCTATCAACCATCACAAGTTGTCATTTGCATACATAATGATGGATTGGAGAGAAATTTTGGTCATGACTAGAGTTTATTTTTGTTATAGATGGCCTAAATTTCTCATTGTCCTCAGAAGATTCTAGTTTTATTGTGGCTGTCCTATTTTCAGATTGTTGAAATCTATTTTTCATGAGAATATTTTAGATCTTTGCAGCCATGAGGTTGAACTAGATTTTGTTTTTAGTTCATTTTGGATGGATGACAGAAGAGTTCGGCTTATAGGGACAAGTGTTTCAGTTGATTGTGCTCATTTGGATAGTGAAAATCAGGTGATTCATGGCTGTTTGGAGTTACTTTCAGCTTGTGTTCAAGCTGATTTGTGTTCTTCTTTGGAGGAACATTTCACTTTTTGGTTCCCATCTGTTGCTTCAGGTTGGATGAATTGCATTGATGACTTGTTGGAAGATGTCAATTTCTTCACTTTCATGGTTAATGATGATATAGATGTTTGGGATCCAAAAGTTTGGGTGATTGATAGAATGTTTCAGAGTATTATGTAGAGTACTTGCTATGCAGTTGACAGTTATATTAGATTTGCGCAGCGGAAATGGTGTGGAACATTCTTGAGGTTAACTTGGGATCCAGGTATAATTATTGATCATACAGGTTTCTCTATTGGATAACATGTATTGCTTGAGGACAAGCAATCTTGAGTGGGGAGGACTGTAATGTCCCTTTTTTGGTACATTTATTTTGGTGCGCATTATGCTTGTTCCTAATCCCATGAAGGCTATCTGACATGTTTGGTTGATCTCCAAACTTCTTGGAGTTATCATATTTCTACCTGCAATACAATTTTGGGTATCTCAAGTCTATTTTTTCCATCAAGGGATGGTTGAAGTATTTGTCATATTATATTGGCCCGGTTTAATTATCAAATTTGGAGTTATAAGGAGTTTATTTAATTTGGTAATTAAATAGGTTATTTTAATTATTTAGTGTGCACTAAAGTTTAAGGTTGGATTAGTTAAAGTGACTTAATGTCATGTCTTGAAGGGAAAAAAATGGAAATGTTTATTTATTATTCCCTAGTCACTTAAAGTGTGCACATATCTTGGAAATAGAAATATTTTATAAGTGGGAGGAGAATAAAGGCTCTATTTTCAAGAAAGATCATTTTGTAACTCCCAGAGGCTTTTAAAAGGGGAGTGAGAGCTCATTTGGAGGGCATGCTTGGAATTTGATAATGTTATGCTACTGGATTGTAACCAGAGATCAATTGTGCCTTCTTGTGGACGAAAACCCACTTGAGGATGATTAGTTTTGGTGGTGAGATATCCACCCTAGCTGGTAATTGATGATTTCCACTCAGGGAATCACTTGATGCTAAATGGATTTTTATAGTTTTGAGTAGTTTATTCTTGTGATCAGTTTTGAAGAGTTATATTATGTTCTCTATGAATTTTTGATAAAATATTTGGAGTGTTTGTGGAGTTTTGTAATTGTCTACTCATGGTCGTACATCTTAGGCCATACATATGCTGAAAAATCATTATTGCTCACAAGAAATTGATGTTGATACCATTTGAATCTTTGATCAATACCAAGTTAAATTTGCCATAATCGACCCCTTTGCAAGTGATTTGAGAAGTTTTGGTATTGTTTTGTGATTTCTGGAGGATGTTCGTACAATGTCCTTGGTCGTACTGCTGATTGGCATCGTTGCAAATAAGAAAAGATTGTTGAGGTGTTTTAAATTTTTATTGATCCTATAATTATTGTATGTCTTGGACGACCTTGTTGAAGTTTATTAGAAGTTGTTTGGTGAAGAAATGAGATTGCTATAAGTGACGTACATGTGAGCTGGTCGTATAGTGCTAAACTAAGATCGATGCTCATAAGAATTAAATGTTGTTGTTTTTGATTGTTTTCTTTATTGCATCCTAATTTTCATGCCTAAATGTCCCTTTTGCAAGTATTCTTAGGTTGTTTGATGTTGAGTAGGATTTTCTGGGAGCATCCGTACCATTCTACTAGCCATACCTTGCTAAGGACTCTTTGAAATCTAATTTGTTTGTATAGTTTTTGTCGTCATTGGACAGTCCCTTTGAGAGTAGTTTGAAGTTGATTAAAGCTTAATTGAATTTTCAGTTCTAACGTACCATATACTAGTCGTACAACTTTTCCTGGTAGAAGTTGTGGATAGTGATCAGATATTAATTGAACTCGGTCTTGTGTGGGTTTCAGTTGTGTTTGAGAACAGAAATAAGTCAATTTTGATCAGTATTTTGGAATATGTTTGTGATATGAAGATTTGTGTTTTGGAAACTTCATTCTTGGCTGCCATACCTCATGCTACAGTCAACATTACATCATAAATCAATTCACTCAGTTTAATCAGGGCAAACAATCTTCATCAGCAAATTAAAGTTCTACTTGACATTGTCAATGCAGGGTATGCTTCTCCATCAATGATCTTTAGGGGAAATATTATCAAGTTCTTAATCTTGTGCTTTGATATTGATCTAATTGAGCATATTTGTACTTCATTGTAATTAAATCCACATTAAGTACCCCTGGATGGTTTATCGCCAGTGTGGAGAATAAATCTCTTCTTATTTCTCTTACACACTCGAAAAGTGGAGTATTCCTACTGAATAAGTGGATGGCATTGTTTTTTTCTTACCCACTGAAAGTGGTGAATCCCCACAATAAGTGGATGCCCGCCACAGCGGATGAATTGTAATTTCACTGTTGCATAATTACTTTGTATAAGCTAAGCACTATATGCTCTCACCTTGCCCATACTGGGATCTGGATGATCAGAAAGTGTGAGGCAATTAGTTGGTGCTAACGCTGATTATTTTTGTATGTAATTTTTGAAAAACATTTAGGGTAGCATCTTACAATTAAATAGAAAGGAGGCCCGTATATGTATCAAAGAAAGCTGCTTGGTATATTGGTGGAGAGTGAAAAAAGTAAGTAGGAGGTCAGGGGTTTGACTCCCACAAACCAACCTTTTAACAATCAAACCGCCACATGTGCCATGTGGCACCCAATCATTGGGCCACGTGGCATTACTTCATTCATCCGTTAGTGACACGTGTCATGCTGGATTGGTCCACATCTTCAGACTTGCTATATCATCTGCTAACTCAGATGCCGCCATCTGCCACATTTCAAACTCTGGATCTACTACGTCAACAACTGCCATTATGTCTACCATGTTAGCATGTTGACGTCATGATTGTACTATCTAGTCGGCACGGTCAACCCTCAACTTTGACCAGCTGTAACTTGCTTGTACAAGCTCTGATTGAGGAAAAATGAGTGGCATCAGAATCATGGCAATGAGCTCTTCGACTTGACATCATTTTTGCTTGGATTTGAAACAATCCATTTTTTACCTTTTTGAACACCTGATTCACCTGTTTGACTAAACCTTTGACTGCACATAACTTCTACATATGAACTCCTTTTGAGCCTGTTCAAGTTGCATTAGGATCGTGTCAGCGACCTCTTTCCAATGATGTTGATTCTGTCAAGTTCTGAGACTGCAAGATTTTTAGGTCTTCTAGATCCACCTAGATCATTCCTCCCCATTGGGGGTTCAAACCACTTGACCCCCTTTTATAAGTATTTGATTTTATTATCATTCTTTAAATAGAAAGGAGGCCCGTATATGTAGCAATGAAATCCACTTGGTATATTGGTGGAGAGTTAAAATAGGAAGCAGGAGGTCAGGGGTTCGACCCCCACAAACCAACCTTTTAACACACAAATTGTCACATGTGCCACGTGGCACCCAATCATTGGGTAACGTGGCATTTGCTCATTTGTCCGTCAGTGGTTGGTCCACATCTTTAGACCTATCAAGTCATCTGTTAGGTCAGATGCCGCCATCTGCCATGTGTCAACATCTAGACTTGCCACACCGACAACTGCCATTGTGTCTACCATGTCAGCATGACGACATCATCATTGTAATGTCTAGTCAGCATGGTCAACCCTCAACTTTGTTCGAAAATATCTTGCTCATACGAGCTCTGATAAAGGCAAAATGAGCAGCGTCAGAATCGTGGCGACAAGCTCTTCGACTTGGCATCATTTTTGTTTGGATTTGAGACAATAAATTTTTCACCTTTTTGAATGCATGATTCCCCTGTTTAATCGAATGTTTGACTGCACATAACTTCTACATACGAACACCTTTTGAGCCCGTTCAAGTTGCATAAGAATCGTGCTAGCGACCTCTTTCTAATAACGCTGATTCCGTGAGGTTCTGAGACTGCAAAATTTTTAGGTCTTTTGGATCCATTTAGATCATTCCTTCCCACTGGGAGTTCAAACCACCTGACCCCCTTTTTTAGGGATTCGTTTCTATTATCATTCTTTAAATAGAAAGGAAGCCCGTATATGTAGCAAAGAAAGCCACTTGGTATATTGGTGGAGAGTGAAAATAGCAAGGTTTGACCCCACAAATGAACCTTTTAACAATCAAATCGCCACATGTGCTACATGGCACCCAATCATTAGGCCACATGGCATTACCTCATTTGTTCATCAGTGATACATGTCACGCTGGATTGGTCCACATCTTCAGAGCTTCCACGTAATCTACTAACTCAGATGCCACTATCTGCCATGTGTCAAACTCTAGACCTACCACATCAACAACTGCCATTGTGTCTGCCATGTCAGCATGCTGATGTCATCATTGTAATGTATAGTCGACATGGTCAACCCTCAACTTTGACTGGCCATATCTTGCTCATACGAGCTACGATCGAGGTGAAATGAGCCATGGAAAAATTGTGGTGACGACCTCTTCGACTTGGCATCATTTTTGCTTGGATTTGAGATGATCAATTTTTCACCTTTTTGAACGCCTGATTTGCCTATTTGATCGAACTTTTGACTGCACATAACTTCTGCATACGAACTCCTTTTGAGCCCATTCAAGTTGCGTCAGGATCATGTCAGTGACCTCTTTCCAATGATGAGGATTCCATCAGGTTCTAAGACTACAAAATTTTTAGTTCTTCTATATCCATCTGGATCATTATTCCCCACTGGGGGTTCAAACCACCTGACCCCCTTTTATAGGGATTCATTTCTATTATCATTCTTTAAATAGAAAGGAGACCCGTATATGTAGCAAAGAAATCTGCTTGGTATATTGGTGGAGGGTGAAAATAGCAAGCAGGAGGTCAGGGGTTTGACCCCCACAAACCAACCTTTTAACAATCAAACCGCCACATGTGTCATGTGGCACCCAATCATTAGGCCATGTGGCATTACCTCATTCTTCCGTCAGTGACACGTGTCACGTTGGATTGGTCCATATCTTCAGACCTGCCATGTCATTTTCTGACTCAGATGCCGCCATCTGCCATATGTCAAACTGTGGACCTACCACGTCAACAATTGCCACTCTGTCTACCATGTCAGCATGCTGACATCATCATTGTATTGTCTAGTCAACATGGTCAACCCTCAACCTTGACCAGCCATATCTTGCTTGTATAAGCTTTGATCGAGGCGAAACCAGCGGTGTCAAAATTGTGATGAGGAGCTCTTCGAATTGGCATCATTTTGCTTAGAATTGAGACAATCAATTTTTCACCTTTTTAAATAACTGATCCGCCTATTTGACTGAACATTTGACTGCACATAACTTCTACATACAAACTCCTTTTGAGCCTGTTCAAGTTGCGTTAGGATCGTGTCAGCCACCTCTTTCTAATGATGTTGATTCTGTCATGTTCTCAGACAACAAAATTTTCCAATCTTCTGGATCCACCTAGATCATTCCTCCCCACTTGGAGTTCAAACCACCTAACCCCCTTTTATAGGGATTCATTTCTATTATCAATCTTTAAATAGAAAGGAGGCCCGTATATATAGCAAAGAAAGCCGCTTGATATATTGGTGGAGAGTGAAAATAGCAAGTAGGAGGTCAGGGGTTCGACCCCCACAAACCTATCTTTTAACAATGAAACTGCCACATGTGCCACGTGGCACCCAATCATTGGGCCACGTGGCATTACCTCATTAATCCGTCAGTGACACGTGTCACGCTGGATTGGTCCACATCATCAGACTTGCCACGTCATCTATTGACTTAGATGCCACCATCTGCCATGTGTCAACCTCTGGACCTGCCACGTCAACAACTACCATTATGTCTGCCATGTTAGCATGTTGACATCATCATTGTATTGTCTAGTCAACATGGTCAACACTCAACTTTGACCGGCTATATCTTGCTTGTACGAGCTCCGATCAAGGCGAAACGAGCGGCATCAGAATTGTGGCGACGAGCTCTTCGACTTGGCATCATTTTTGCTTGGATTTGAGACAATCAATTTTTCACCTTTTTAAACCCCTAATTCACTTGTTTGACCAAACCTTTGACTACACAACTTCTACATACGAACTCCTTTTGAGCCCATTCAAGTTACATCAAGATCATATCAGTGACGTCTTTCCAATGATGCTGATTCCGTTAGGTTCTAAGACTACAAAATGTTCATTTCTTCTGTATCCACATGGATCATTCCTCCCCACTAGGGGTTCAAACCACCTGACCCCCTTTTATAGGAATTCATTTCTATTATCATTCATTAAATAGAAAAAAGGCACGTATATGTAGCAAAAAAAGCTGCTTGGTATATTGGTGGAGAGTGAAAAAAGCAAGCAGGAGGTCAGGGATTTGACCCCCATAAACCAACCTTTTAACAATCAAACCGCCACATGTGCCACGTGGCACCCAATCATTGGACCATGTGGCATTACCTCATTCGTCTGTCAGTGACACGTGTCATGCTGGATTGGTCCACATCTTCAGACCTGCCACATCATCTGCTGACTTAGATGCCGCCATCTACCATGTGTCAAACTCCAGATTTGCCACGTCAACAACTGCCACTGTGTCTGCCATGTCATCATGTTGACGTCATCATTGTACTATCTAGTCAGCATGGTCAACCCTCAACTTTGACCAGCCATATCTTGCTCATACAAGGTCTGATGGAGGTGAAACGACTGGCATAAGAATCGTGGTGATGAGCTCTTCGATTTGGTATCATTTTTGCTGGTATTTGAGATAATCAATTTTTCACCTTTTTGAACACCTGATTCACCTGTTTGACTGAACCTTTGACTGGACATAACTTTTGCATACGAACTCCTTTTGAGCCCGTTCAAGTTGCGTTAGGATCACGTCAGTGACCTCTTTTCAATGATACTAATTTCGTCAAGTTCTGAGACTGCAAGATTTTTAGGTCTTCTGG
Source organism: Cunninghamia lanceolata (assembly GCA_027924645.1). Taxonomy (NCBI): domain Eukaryota; kingdom Viridiplantae; phylum Streptophyta; class Pinopsida; order Cupressales; family Cupressaceae; genus Cunninghamia; species Cunninghamia lanceolata. The sequence goes on along the minus strand of BSBN01000918.1, from coordinate 1,828,400 downwards.
ATCCACCTAGATCATTCCTCCCCACTGGGGGTTCAAACCACCCGACCCCCTTTTATAGGGATTTGTTTCTATTATGATTCTTTAAATAGAAAGGAGGCCTATATATGTAGCAATGAAAGCTACTTGGTATATTAGTGGAGAGTGAAAATAGGAAGCAGGAGATCAGGGGTTCAACCCCCACAAACTAACTTTTTAACAAGCAAATCGCCACATTTGCCACGTGGCACCCAATCATTAGGCCATGTGGCATTCACTCATTCGTCTGTCAGTGACATGTGTCACGCTAGATTGGTCCACATCTTGAGACCTACCACGTCATCTATTGAGTCATATGCCACCATATGCCACGTGTCAACATCTGGACCTACCAGGCCAACAACTGCCACTGTGTCTACCAAGTCAACATGATGACATCATTATTGTACTGTCTAGTCAGTATGGTCAACCCTCAACTTTAACTGGCCATATCTTTCTCGTATGAGCTCTGATCAAGGCGAAACGAGTGGCGTCATAATCGTGGTGACGAGCTCTTCATCTTGGCATCATTTTTTCTTGGATTTGAGACAATAAAATTTTCACCTTTTTGAATGCATGATTCCCTTGTTTGATCGAGCCTTTGACTACACATAACTTCTGTATATGAACTCCTCTTGAGCCCGTTTAAGTTGTGTCAAGATCGTGCCAGTGACCCCTTTCCAATGACACTAGTTCCGTGAGGTTCTGAGACTGCAAAATTTTTAGGTCTTCTAGATCCATTTAGATCATTCCTTCCCACTAGGGGTTCAAACCACCTGACCCCCTTTTATAGAGATTCGTTTCTATTATCATTCTTTAAATAGAAAGGAAGCCCTTATATGTAGAAAATAAAGCCGGTTGGTGGCTTATCTCTCTGTAGTAGGATATCAAAGTACTCCTTGATGAGTGTTAGGTAACACCCATGAAATACATCTTTTTACCTCCCTTTTTCTCCTTTCTGATTCCATCTTCTTGATGTCTACACCCGAATAGGCTAGCAAGATTGTTCTAAATAATGATTAATAGGAGATGAATTATTTAAGATCATGATTTCTGATTAAAGGACTAATGTGCATGGAATTGATGGAAATATACAAGAAAAACTTCTCTTTTGAATCACCATGTATAGATGTTTGGGTTGGTAATTTTGTGCATCTCTGGAGGTAGTCCTAATGATCTTTGGAGACAATATCAGAATACCATGGCACCAGAAGTTTTGGAGTAAAGAGGAAAAGCATCTCAAGAGCTAGACTGAAGTTAGGAGCATCTCCGGAGTTGAGCGAGAAGGCCACAATTACATCTCCAGAGCTGCAGACAAGGACATACATCTCTGGCGCCTCTTTAGAATAGAGCAAATTTCTAGCACAGCTGTTAGCTAGACACTTTTCAGTAGTGATCGTGATACCCCTAATATTACTCAAATCATCACCTGAGTAATTAAGGGTAATCTATAGTTAACTACTGGTAGTTTTTATCTCTTTTTAGTTTTTGCATGAGTTACTGATGAAACTGATTTAATATCCATCTTTTCAGGGCCTCACTGCCCAAATGTATTAAGACTAAAACTTGGATTCAAAGTGGACTTCTGTTCCACTCAATCTATTTTTATTGCATGGTTATTTTCCATAGTTAGATAGCTAGTATAATAAATAGATGGATGTTATCTCATAGAAGAACTTGAAGATAAGATAAGTGATATCTCATCACTAATTTTATATATACTTATAGAAGAAGCAGAAAAAGGAGAGTGATTATTCCTTCTGATTTCTGTAATCTCATTTTGATATTAATATTTTATAAAATACAAAGTTGATGGAATTGGACTGAATTGAGTTGTGATATCATTCTCTTGTGCTGATTCTTTACTTTAGTCTTCATCCCTAAGGGTGTGGAGCAAGGGCCCACTCTCACCACCAAGGCAGAAGGTTAGTATTGTTGTTGTTTTGTTGTTTCAGATTTTTCTTTAAAAGATATTTACTATTTTCATAGATAGATGCATGTTTCAGTTTATAAAATTGCTTTAAGTAATTCACTGTTTAATTCTATTTTTAGCATTTTTTGAATTCATTTAATAAGTAGATAGATCAATCTCTTTAAATTAGTAAAAGTCATTAGAATTAGCTAGAGAAAATTGGTAACTATAGGATTCCTAATTACAGATAGCCAAGGACACAGCCCTGGATTTGACATCTAAAATATGATTAAATGATGAGGTACAACGACCCTTGTCATTTTTGGTGCCGTTGCCGGGGATATTGTGTTAACTAAGGAAACTTAGCTAAATAGTTTTAGGTTAGATATATATGGTTAGAGCTAGATATTCAAAAGGAAGATACATAAAATAGACACCCCATCAAAAAACTATAGGAGAAAGCAGTGGGGTGGCACAAGATCTTGTTGAAGAAAGAAACCTAGAACCTACCTTGGAAGCTGCACCTCAAATCAATTATCCCTTAGATCCTCCAAATCTTCCACTCGCTGATTATATCCAAGAATTACAACAAAAGTTTCAGGTAGATCCTTCAATAGAACCTAATTTCCTAGAACCTCAAAGAGAAGAACCAGTACTAGACATGGATGATAATAATGATAATCATGAAGAGGAGGAAAATCAAGCTCCAAGAACCTTCTCATATCCCATTGTTCTGGCTGTTGGAGACAATGCTCCTATGAAAAATATTTCACCAACACACTTGCCAAATTTCAAAGGTCTTTCTTCTGAGGATCTAGACCAATTTTTGTTTGAATTCAAAGTGGTATGCCAAACTTATGATTATGGATCAGATAACCAAAAACTCAAACTGTTCCCTTCAACCTTGAAAGATTCTGCAATGAGATGGTTTATGGGTTTACCCCAGAACTCTATCCATTCTTGGGATCAAATGGAAACAGAGTTTTTAGGAAAATACCAAGATTACTGTAGAGTCAGTAATAAAAATGAGGAATTGTTCAAAATTAAACAAGGAGAGGAAGAAACCTTAGAGGACTATGTGGACAGGTTTAACTTCACCTTGAGAAGGTATGGCAACCCTGTAAATCACTCTTTGGATAGAACCGTGTTTGTAAAAGGATTGGATAAAGAATCAAAATTGGCACTAGATCTAATGGGAAAAGAAAATATCAACAAAATGGATATACCTACTATAGAAGAACTTTGCAAGAACTATTCTAGAACCCAAGATGGAGTGAGATCATCCAAAACCTTCAAGGGGAAGAATGACATAGGACAATTAATGGAAGAGATTACAAATCTAAAAATAGATATTTTGGTCTAGCTAAATACCACATTGGATGGGATTCAGGCAAAAACTAGAATAACTGATCAAAATAGAACAACTGAACCACTCTCCATCTATTGTCCTGGGTGCACAAACAAGCATCTGTTGAGAGAATGCCCTTTAGATAAATCAGAGATCTATCAGATCTATGACAGGGAACATCCTACCAGTCAATGTAGTCAACTTCCAACCTTAAAAATGTTGAGTAAGAAGAATGCCATTATAGAAGAAGAATTGAACTATGTGGGACAAAAATAGGCTATAAATTTCCCTTCTAATCAGTATCCAAACCAGCCTTCTTACAGGGCTCCTTCTAATTGGGGAAATAATCAATAGAATCCAACTTTGCATGGGCCTCAGAATAATCCTCCTTGGGGACAATAGGATTGGCCAAATCAACATTGGAAAAACCAAAATTGGCAAAATCGGCACTTGGGGAATAAACAATGGCCACCACAGTTTGGATCACAAAAGATGCAACCTTAATGGGGTCCTCAATAGGGATATAATCAACAATACCAGGGACAACCTAGGCGTTTCCAACCTCAACAACAAGCATTACTAACTGGACCCTCCAACACACAAGGTCAGTTGCAAAATGAGCCAGTTAGCCAACCACCCTTACCAGCTCAACCTATACCAAATCCATGAAATAAACAGGGAGTAGCTATTTACATAATAGAGCAAGAAAACATGGTTGGTATTAACGCTATGTATCCAAATAATCTCCAGATGCATTCTGAGAAAGTATTCCCAAGACCATCTCCTCCAACCATAGTTGAAGTAACCAATGATGAGGAACCTAAAGATCCATCCACTCAACTCTCAGAGGAGATTACTACCAAAAAAGTGCTAAAAGAATCATCCTTGGATAACTCCAGAGTTCCTCCTAAAAGACTGACTCCAGAGAACATTCCTGAACACACTTCTGATAAAAGCTTCGGAGATGCTCTGGAGATGGAAAAACTAGCACCATACCCAAAATGGCTCAAACATGTTCCCCAAAAAAAGATCTTACAAAAACAAGTCCAATCTAACCTAGAATCAGAACTTTTATAAGAAATCGGGTGACTGAACATTGAAATTCCACTCCTCCAAGCAATCAAAGATGTACCAGAACTGAATCAATTCATTAAACAACATTGTGTCAAAACATAGGGCAGGAAGAAAAACTTTCCTTCTACAATCCAGGTGGAAGGGAAAGTAGTAGATCTATTGATGGGAGAAATGCTCCTCCCAAAATATGGAGACCCTAGAAATCTTGTCATAACTATTTTCATCTCAGGGGTAGAAATTTCAAATGTTTTGATTAATTTGGGAGTAGCAATTAATGTGATGACAATCCATACAATGGACAAATTAGCTCTATCAAATATCCAATCCACGACTACGATCCTTCAACTTGCTGACCAGTCAGTAGTTGTTTCAAAAGGAGTAATTACTGATGTACCAGTTGTGATAAAATCATGGGAATTTCCAGTAGACTTCCTGATATTAGAACCGAGAAACTAGAGAAATGCTTATCTACTGATATTAGGAAGACCATGGTTGGCTACAGAAGCAGCATCTATTGATTGTCAAACTGGGGATATGGTCATTTCTAATGGGATAGATTTGAAGAAAATATCTCTATATCCTCCAGCTAAACTATCAATACATTATACAGGAAGAGTATGGGTGGATGAACCAGATAACATGGACAACAGTGCCTTAGTAGCTATGGTAACCATCAAGGAACATTTGGGAGAGTTGGAAGAAAAAATCTACTATGATACAACAGAAGATATTACCCACATCCTAATCAATGAGGATGTGATGGAGCTTGCCCAAGATTCTAGGAGAGAACTTCTCACTTCTACTTATTGTACCCTAACAAATATCATTCATTGTGGGGAGACCTTTTATAGAGACTTAGCCATGTTCCACATGTTGCTTCCACATTTTTGTCCCCTCAACACCATGACTCCAGTGTATGGATTAACTACATCCATGGATCGAATCACAAAACAAGTCATGATTTTACCAGGGAAAACACTTAATATCAATACTCAGTTAACAGCAAATCAGGAAGAAAAACTTATCCAACTTCTGATTTCCCATTCAACAACTTTTGCTTGGGAATACCAAGATATGAAGGGCATCCCTCCTAAGATCTATACCCATCATATATACACTGAGGATATCAAACCTGTCAGACAACCCCAGAGAAGATTGAATCTTGCTTTAAAAGACATTGTTAAGATTGAAATAGAAAAATTACTGCAAGCAGTGTTTATATATCCAATCTCAGACATCTAATGGGTCTCACCTCTAGTCATAGTGCCTAAAAAGAATGGGAAATGGAGGCTATGTATTGACTATAGGGAGCTAAAAAAATCTACAAAAAATGACTACTTTCCCTTACCATTCATTGACCAAGTGCTAGACAACCTTGCTGGGAGAAAGTATTTTTCTTTCCTAGATGGGTTCAGTGGGTATAACCAAATTCAAGTAGCACCTAAAGATCAGTACAAAACCACTTTGACCTACTCTTGGAGAACTTTTGCTTACAAAGTTCTTCCATTTGGACTATGTAATGCCCCAGCTACATTTTAGAGGCGTGTTTTAGCCATTTTTGTTGAATTAGCTAATGAGTGCATGGAGGTCTATATGGATGACTTTACTGTGTATGGGGATAATTTTGAAGAAGCTCTCACAAACCTTGAGAAAGTACTAAAATTCTATGAGAAATATCAATTAACCCTGAGCCATGAAAAGTGCTTCATGATGGTGGAGGAAGGAATTGTATTGGGACACCACATTTCAGCAAATGGGATCAAAGTGGATCAAAACAAGATAGAAGTGATCACACAGTTGCCTTCACCCAAAAATCAGACAAATGTTAGAAGTTTTCTGGGTCATGTAGGGTACTATAGGATATTCATAGAAAATTTCAGCAGAACAACTGCCCCCATGTTTACTCTGCTTAACAAAGACACATAATTTCTATGGACAGAAGACTGTTAATCAACATTTGAAACCTTAAAAGAGAAGCTTATTGTAACACCTATTTTGAGAGGACCTAATTGGACTTTACCATTTCACATACAAACTGATGCTTCAAATGAGTCCATTGGGGCAGTTTTAGGACAGAAGGAGGAAGGAGAGAGTATGCATGCCATTTATTACATCAGCAAAAACCTTACCTTTGCATAAATAAATTACACCACAACTAAAAAAGAATTCTTGGCAGTCATCTATGTTATAAACAAATTTAGGCATTATATCACTAGATATAAAATATTTGTACATATTGATCATGCAGCCATCAAGTACCTAATGAATAAGCTAGTAGTGGGTGAAAGAATAATTAGGTGGTTATCGCTATTCACATGAATTTGACATTACCATAGTTGATAATCCAGGAAAGTTTAATTTGGTTGCTGATTTTCTATCAAGATTGCATAGAGGAGGAGAAAATCAACCAGTGGAGGATAGATTCCTAGATGAACATCTTTTTGCTATCTCCTCTACTGTAACTTGGTTCGCTGACATAGCTAATCTTTTAGCTACAGGCTTGTATCCATCCCATTTTACCTCAAAATAAAAAAAAATGCTTAGTTAAGGAAAGCTTATCTTACAAATGGTTAAATGGTTTGCTATTTAAATGTGGTCCTGATTTCATTTTATGCAGGTGTTTAAAAGCTGATGAAAATTTTGATGTGTTGAGAGCATGTCATGATGAACCATCTAGTGGGCATTATTCTTCCCACAGAACTATCCACAAGATCCTAGGAGTTGGTTACTACTGGCCCTCTCTTCATAAGGATACTAAGAAGTATGTGTAGTAGTGTGACCAGTGCCAAAGGATGGGACAACCAACCTTCACTCAAGATATGTTACTACATCCTCAAGTAATGGTGGAGTCATTTGAACAGTGGGGTCTAGACTTTGTGGGACCAATTTCTCCACCAGCTTCAGGCAAGGAGTATATTCTAGTATGCATAGACTATGTGACTAAATGGGCTGAGGTTCAAGCATTGCAATTTGCACGAGAAGAAAAAGTTGCTGATTTCCTTTATAATAAAATTTTCTTGAGGTTTGGAGCCCCAAGATCCATAGTTTCAGATAGAGAACCTTAGTTTACTTCATAGGTAATCAGAGTATTCACAGATCTATATCAATTCAAGCACAGAAAATCTTCACCTTACCATCCTCAAGCCAATGGGCAAGTAGAGGTAACTAATAGGGAACTTGAGAATATTTTGACAAGGATAGTGGTAATGAACAAAAAAGATTGGACTAACAGATTACCTGAAGTAGTTTGGGCTTACAATACCACTTGGAAGTCCACAACAAAGTTCTCACCATATGAATTAGTTTATGGGAAAAAGCCTATTCTGTCTATAGAATTTGAACTCCAGACACTTAAAACTGCATTGGATATTGGTCTACCATTGTCCATAGACCAATAGAATAGAATTCTTCAGCTCAATGAGTTGGATGAAATTTAGACAAAGGCCATTCAGTAAACAGAACTGGTTCAGTATCAAAGGAAGCAATTACATGACCAACACATCAAGAGGAGGACATTTCAACAAGGTGATTAGGTTCTTCTTTATGATTCTAAATTCAAGGAGTTCAAAGGAAAATTACAAACTTATTGGATGGGTCCTTATCAGAAAAAGGAAGTTTTTGAAAATGGAACAGTACTGTTGTAGCCTATTGATGGAAGCACAGACACATTCTTAGTAAATGGCCACTGAATCAGACTCTATAAAAGACCATCCACTAAAGAAGAGTTCCTCAAGGATTTGTGTTTTGATACAGGGGACACCTGCTCTGTCACAGTTTTGGACTAGTAAAAAAAAAGAGAGAGAAGGTTGAAAACCAGCAAATGGCGGCCTTTTGAAAAAAAAGAGAAGGTTGAAAACTAGCAAATGGCGGCCTTCTAAGAAAAAAGGAAAAAAAATAGAGGAAGATGAAAAACCAATAAATGGCTCTTTCTTGACCAAGGGAATTGAAAACTAGCAAATGGTAGTTCCTTTCTTCATGCTAGATGAGAATAATCAAGCTATGGAGGTGATCATGTGATGGGAGTTACTCAAACACACCTCCGGCGCTCACAAATTAGGAGCACCTCTGGCACTTCACAGACTAGGAGCACCTCTGGTACTCCACCAATAAAGAATTATTCACAACCATAATAAGTGGGAGGGGACCCACCTCTCCAGGCAATAAAGTAGAGATGTCATTTGATGAGGTCATCATGACTCATCCTCCACTTTATGGCAGGAACAAAGATGAAGTCAACACGCATCTCAGGAGAAATCATTACTCTCATTTACACGGGTACTTACAAAGACTCCACTAACGTCACCTGGATACATGGATGCTTGAACCCTCAGCGGGAATGATTGCAGGTTGTGTGACAATAAAGATTATTGACGTCATTTCAAGCCACAACAAGCTACTCAGGTGCCATGTCGCATCCAGTCTCATCAACACTGCAACATCTTAGCCAAGTACATCACACCGCATCATTAAGAATGGTTCAGGTAATTCTTTCTTAATTAAGCATTAATTATTAACTGTCTTGTCATTTCTATTTTTGGGTGCCGTCATTATGACATGTCCTCCTGCCTTTATTTTCCTTCCCAAATTCATGCATGCCGCCATCTTTGTTGTATTCTCACCATGCCTACAGAGTGTCCCATCACTCTGCTTCAATTATGACCGCATAAGCACTCTAACTGATTTTAAATTCTTTTTCCATAAGCCTAAGCCGTTAAACGAATTGACATAATAATCCTCATTCAAAATTGCAAAATACCCTAAAAAAGAGTCAGCTGATACAGTTCTCCGGAGCCTACAGAGTGAGGAAGAAAAAAACCATAGAGGATAGGAAAATAATTTAAAAATGGGGGTTAAGAAGAAATCAAAGCTCGAAAGTACTATAGGTCTTTTGCAAGATGATGTTGCAGCAGACATTTTGAGAAATGCAGGATGGTTGGAGTTTCTAGAAAAAATTGAAGGGTTTCAAGAAGATATTGTTGATGAGTTCCTAAGAAACCTGAGGGACAATCAAACAGCAATAAGGGGAGTTCAAATCAATCTCTCTACAACCACTATCAGTCATATTTCTGGGTTGCCTAAACAAGGTGAGAGGTTCTATCATCTGAAAACTTTATATGTTGATTTGATTAGGAATTTCTTTGTTGAAGGTGAACCTGCAATACAATTGCATTTAAATAAAAATGAGGTTAAAGGAAATCTTAGGTCCTCACTTCCAAACCCTTGGCAATCTGTAGCTACATTGCTGATGAAATATTTCACATGTGATGGTCAATTTTCCTTAGTTTTAGAACCAATAATGAAAATGTTGATTTTTCTAAGGCATGGGAATGGACACCCTGAATTCAACATAAACATTCCCAACTTTCTGTACTCTGCCATTAGGGCAACTGTAGAAAAATATCGACAAGACAAAGGTCCTATGAAACATCATGGCCTCATTTTTTTGATAGTTAAACACCACTTTCTGTCTCAAGCTAATGGCAAAGAATTATGGCAAACATTTCTTAACAAAATCCCTAGAACAGAGAGCCAGAGAGGGCATCGGAAGAGGGTGAGGGTTCCTCTACCCAAAAAGAAGATGAGACAGAACCTTCAACCTCCTCTCCAGCTGTTGAAAAAGGAAAGAAGCCCTCACTGGAGGCAACTTCACCTGCTACCCTTGTTTCTAATAAGAAGAAGAAAGGAAAAGAAGTTAAAGAGCCTGCTCTTGAGCAAACTCCATACTTGACTCGCTCAGCCAGGAGGAAGATGACTCTGGCTGAGGGATCTTCTCCTAAGGGACTAACAGGGGAGAGATCAGGGCAGAAAGAAAAAAGAACCCCAAAGAAAGATGACTCTAGAATACACTATTGGGCTGAAGAAGCATCTCATGCTTCTAATGAGATCCCTTTAGTAAGGAAGAAAAGACGGAGAGAAGTTTCCCCAAAACCATCTGTCCATCTGGGTTCAAGTCCAACTTCAGAATAATCTCCTGCTCCGGAGAAAGAACACAGGTAGACTTTTACTATTTCCTTAGATTCTAAGGATGAGATACCTGCTTTGGAGGCACCTGCCCCACCTATGCTACAGAGAAGCAAAAGAAAAAGGTAGTTGTCCCAAATTGAGAAAGATACTGCTCTTCTGGCTGAAGTGCTTCTAGGTTTCAGAACTTCTGAGGAGAAAGGTGGGCCTTCATTAGTACCAGCAAAAATAGAGAAAACCCAAGAAGAACCTTAGGACAGGGAGGCTACAGGGAAAGATGAAATAGAGCAATTGGTTGCAGCTGACAGAGTAGGATAGATGGCAATGGAAGATCTTGATGTGCATCAAACAGAAGAAGAAACAAGAACTTTATCTCACCCCTCTGATCAAGAGGATATTGAGATTTCAAAAGAGTAGAAAATGTTGGAAGAAATTGATAATCTAAAAAGATTAATATGGGGGAAAAGCCTGATTATCATTGACCTCAAGAAGGTCAGAATGGAGATAGAGATGGAGCAAAAATAGGTAATTGAAAAACTGCAAATAGAGCTCCAAAGCAAAGACCAAATAATTCAGGAGAGAGAAACAAAACTGGAAGCCCAGAAGACTGAGACAACTAAAATCATGAAGGAAAAGGAGATAGAGGCATTACAAAGTATTTCTGATCTTACCAAGGTTAGAGACAATGGTCTCATAGTAATTGCAACATTAATTGAGAAAGTATAGAGCCAAGATAAACAATTGACTTGGGCCAACAAAAAATTAGATGATCAAGAAGAATATATTCATGAGTTGGCTGGCCCAGGGGCAACCAGTGAACAGGAGGTACAAACAGATCCATATGTGGGTCCAATCCCCATTGATATACCTAAGGCCTTGTTTCACTGGGAAAGAAGATGTAGAGAATATGAGGCTTCTAAGCCTATGCTGTAATTGCAGAGGGCAATTACTGCCATGACAAAAAGAGTAGAAACCTTGGAGGAAAAAGTCATTCAGATAGCCTCCATTTCTTCTGAAATTTTATCTTGCAGGCCTCCAAGTGCCAGTTATGCTATGTTTTTAGAAGAAAGGGTCCTGCAAAGAAGACTATCTTTAATCCTATCTGATCTAACTGAGAATACATAGACAACAGAGGGGTTCATGGAAACATATACAAGGAGCTCTGATGAAGACAAAAATTTCCTATGTGAATTATATCTGCATGGATTTTGTGTTGACGATATGACCTTCATTCTTAATTATTTTGTAGGGGATTGCCAGCTCAAAGCATTCATGTCAATGATGAGGAATCATCAGATTTGGAATGAGCGGATGGAGGCTCACCTCAAGAAGGATACAGAAATAAATCTTTTCATCAGAAAGGAGTGTCCAAACCCTCATGTTTTTGAGGTCCAATTTAGGGCATATGTTTATCACCCTGAAAGTTAGAACAAAATTTTGCCAATATATTTGAAAAATCTACATGAGTGTTCCATTGATTTTGGTCTTTTTATGAATAGTTCAGCTAATCTAGTGCTTACAATAGCAAAGAAAAGGTGGAACATTCTGACCTCAGAGCAGAAAATGAGAGAAGTGGTAAGCCCTGCGAACTTAAGGTTATTTATGATGAAGGCAAGGCTAATATCCAAAATGATGGATAAACATAAACAAGAGTGGATAGGTGGACGGTTCAGACCCCCTCTCATAATTGAGCCACTACCTATTTGGGCTAAGCAGATGGAAGATGATAAGTTGTAGGAGTGATTGAAGTAGGTTGATCAGCACAGGGGAAATAGTAATACCAACCACACCACTTGGACTACCTATGCACAAGATTATAGCTTGACTGACAGGCTACTCCACCAGAATAAGTCTAGATTGTGAGAAGCAGGAGGACCTTCTAAACCTTAGGTATGGGGGGGATGATGAGTGCTAGGTACCACCCATGAAATACATCTTTTTACCTCCCTTTTTATCCTTTCTGATTCCATCTTCTTGATGTCTGTACCTGAATAGGCTAGCAAGATTGTTCTAAATAATGATTAATAGGAGATAAATTACTTAAGATCATGATTTATGATTAAAGGACTAATGTGCATGGAATTGATGGAAATATGCAGAAAAAAACTTCTCTTTTGAATCAACGGGTATAGATGTTTGGATTGGCAATTTTGTGCATCTCTGGAGGTGGTCCTAATGATCTTTGGAGACAATATCAGAATACCATGGCACCAGAAGTTTTGGAGTAGAGGAAAAGCATCTTAGGAGCTAGACTAAAGTCAGGAGCATCTCTAGAGCTGAGCGAGAAGGCCACAATTACATCTCCAGAGCTGCAGACAGAGACATACATCTCCAGTGCCTCTTTAGAATAGAGCAGATTTCCAGCATAGCTGTCAGCCACACACTTTTTAGTAGTGATCATGATACCCCTGATATTACTCAAATCATCACCTGAGTATTTAAGGGAAATCTATAGTTAACTACTGGGAGTTTTTATCTCTTTTTAGTTTATGCATGAGTTACTGATGAGACTGATTTAATATCCATATTTTCAGGGCCTCGCTGCCCAAATGTATTAAGAGTAAAACTTGGATTCAGAGTGGACTTTTGTTCCACTCAATCTATTTTTATTGCATGGTTATTTTCCATAGTTAGATAGCTAGTATAATAAATAGATGGATGTCATCTCATAGAAGAACTGGAAGATAAGATAAGTGATATCTCATCACTAATTTTATATATACTTACAGAAGAAGTAGAAAAAGGAGAGCGATTATTCCTTCTGATTTTTGTAATCTCATTTTGATATTAATATTTTGCAAAATACAAAGTTGATGGAATTGGACTGAATTGAGTTGTGATATCATTCTCTTGTGTTGATTCTTTACTTTAGCCTTTAGCCCTAAGGGTGTGGTGCAAGGGACCACTCTCACCTCCAAGGCAGAAAGCTAGTATTGCTGTTGTTTTTTTGTTTCAGATTTTGCTTTAAAAGATATTTATTGTTTTCATAGATAGATGCATGTTTTAGTTTATAAAATTGCTTTAAGTAATTCACTGTTCAATTTTGTTTTCAACATTCTTTGAATTCATTTAATAAGTAGATAGAACAATCTCTTTAAATGAATAAAAGTCATTAGAATTAGCTAGAGAAAACTGGTAACTATAGGATTCCTAATTGCAGATAGCCAAGGACATGGCCCTGGATTTGACATCTGAAATATGATTAAATGATGAGATACAACGACCCTTGTCACTCCTCTCCTAAAACGTCTGTGAAATTGATCCAGATCTCTGTTATTTTCTCTACTTCCTTGTTTGCTTGAATATCTTCCTTCTCTACTAAAATTCTCTTGACTTTATATGGCACTCAGGGTGACTCATGGTCTAGGGGTTGTGTCTCTTCATAGTGTCTCTTCAAATTAGGGGATACTCTTCCATTTGTAAATGACATCATGTCGACATCCAGTGATGATTGAAATAACCTTCCAAAACCCTCAAAACTCTTCTCAATGTTTACTGTATCTTATCCTCCTCCTCTTATATCCTTTATGCTTCAAAAAATCATCCCCTCTATATATTCCTCATCCATCTTCAAAAATTTTGCAACATAAACCCTAATTCATCTGTTTCTTCACTTTCCCTTCCACATTCTTCTCCGGCAACACCCACAGTGGTGCACTCAACATCCTTTATAATACCCTCTATCTCTTCACCTTCTGACCTCCTTTCTCTGGCAGCACCACAATGGTGCACTCGAAAACATCCTCGGTGATGTGCTTGTCTTCTTCCTTCCTTCTGGTAGCACCCTCAATGGCGTGCTATTCAAATTCTTCCTCCTTTTCTTCCGCAACTTTTGTTATCCTTCCTTTCTGCATCTCTTATGCCCTTTCCATCTTTCTATGGTAATGTTCTTGTTGTTCCTGAGTTTTCTTCAATCTCTCCTCTCTGCTTATCTCCATACCAGTTTTGATTTCTTTGCTGATCTCTCTTTTCTTTTGCTTCTCCCCTTTCACCATGGTTTTTCTTTATTTGGTGTTCCATTAGTCCTCTTATATCCCATGGGATCCTTGTTTGAAGAGTTGCCTCATTTGAAAGGTCCTTGAGAACCCTACCCCCTTCCCACTCACCACCCCCTTAAGTGCCTACTCCCCTCTCACAGAGGTAGAAACTTCAGGAGACCTGAATTCCTCCACAATTTGAAAATTTTCTCCACCAATCTCACCTTCTCTCCTTTTTAGAACTCTACACTACTTCTTCGGATGTTTTTCCATTTCAATATTTAACTACCTTCTTCCAGGGTCTTGGCAATAGAACCAAATGTTAGCAAGAAATGTAGAGGAGATACCAATTTGGAGATCCAGTCCTCAATCAAGTCTTTGTAGTCATTTTATGCCTTGGTCAAGTAGCTAGAGATTGACAACAAAACATAAAAAAATAACAAAATAGAGCATCACATACACATCAAAGTGAGATAACACATAAGTACTTGGTACTGGTAGATCTTAATGTATCTATATTAGTAATAATCAAATGATTACATCATCTATCCCTCCTCCGGCAGGTCTAAGTCTCTACCTCCTCAGTTATACTCATGACTTCTATGTCATTCTTAATTAGAATGTATCATCTATCATACTCCTATTGTCTCTTCTATCTTACCATAATATCCTATAGCTATATATATACTATATCTATTACATATCAAGATGTGTTTCATGTCAGCGCTAGCCTCCGTATTGCAATTTTCTAACAGTCGGATATCCATCAAGAACAAAGAGTCTATACTCTCTTGGAGAAAAATAGAAGTAGAATCAAGTCTAACCATGTCGCGTCATTTTTCTTCTAAACACATAATAGCATTAAAGTCTCCTACCGAAATCCATGGATGGAAAGGTAACAAGGATCTCATGAATTTAATATCTACCCACATCTCTACCTTACTAGGGAGGGTAGAAGGAACATACACATTCGTGAAGAGGATAGCTTCACCAAACTCATTTCTGGAGGCTACTAATGAAACAAAAAATCTACTAACAAGCCACCAAAGAGGGATAAGCTTAGAGGGATCCCATAGGCAATCTATCCCACTAGAACTACCTTGAGCTCCAACACATTGGCACTGGCCTCTCCACCATAGCTAGGAGGTGGTACAAAGGATATCATCAACTGAGAGTTTTGTCTCTTGAAGAAAAATCATGTCCAATGATTGGTTTCAGATTGAACCCTGAACAACCTTTTGTCTAGGGATTTTGTTCAAACCCCCTACATTCCATGAGAGAACTATCATTTCTGGAAGTGGGAATCAGTGGGCCTAATGGAACTAGATTCCACCAAGAACTCACCCATTAACTTTATCTTATTCTTATATTTCTTACAGCCTACCTTCACAGGTTTTTATCCATTGCCCCTTTCTTGATAGATTTCTATTAAATCCAAAGCTCAGGCTAACCTTTCTTTTGTTGACCCTCCCCAACATCCCCCACCACAAAGGAAGGGGAAGAGGCACGAGTAAGGACACTAGGCAAGACCTCATGCAATAGTTGATCAAGGATACCATCTATTGGAAATTTTTTCTCAGTTTCCATCCTATCTATGGGATCACTAACAAGGGTCATTGTACCTTGGAATTTAATCATGTTTTCATGTGTCAAATCCAGGGCTATGTCCTAGGCTATTTGCAATAAGGGGTTCCATGGCTACTGGTCCACTAACCACTTCTACTGATTTGACTACTTCAAAGATTGTCACTGCTAATTTGTTTGTCATGAAAGGAAGTTCTAAAAATACTAAAAATAAAGCTAAAACAATAAATTGCTAAAATTGACCTATTCTAATCCATACAACTGAACTTATGCATTTATTGGAAACAACTATATAAATAGAAATAAATCTATCTTTATGAAAGTAGTAAACTATCTTCCTAATATAATCTAAAACTAGATAATAAAACAAATAAATACTAGCCTCCTGTCTTGATGATGGGAGTGGGCCCTTGCTCCTCGCCCTCAAGACTGAAGACTAAGGCAAAAACTGAGTACATAAATATAATAATACAATCTTTCTTTAGTCCAATTCCATCAGTATGCTTGTATTTAAAAAGTATGTCTAATGTAGAACAAAATGAAGATTACAATAATCTAATATCAATCATCTTTGTTTCTTTCCTGCTTCTACCTTTTATATATATCAAATCAAGCGATGAGATATCAATCTAATCTAACTATCAATTTATCTATGAGATATCATCAATCTCTTATTTTAATAACTATTTAACTGTAGAGTAAAATCATGCAACTGAAATAGATTTTAGTGGTACAACAGTCCCACTAAATCCGGAGTCTTAACTTGAATAACAACTAGGTAGTGAGGCCCTGAAATATAGGTATTTAATAAGTCTTTAGGAACTCATGCAAAATCAATAAAAGAGGAATTAGACCCCTAGCAGTCAACTAGAGTCTTCACTTGATCATTTTGGTGCTGGCTGAGTAATCTCTGAAGCACTCCAGTTGCCTCTGAAGGTGTAGATGATAGTGGCATCGGAGACTCTGCACTGTCGCCAAGGAACTCTGGAGACGTGTGTTATCGCCAAGAGCTTTAGAGATGCAATCATGATTCCCTGCTTCAAAATACCTCCAACATATTAGGAAAATGTTAGAGTCTATTGTAGTATCCATGCCATCTTCAGAGATTGCTAGGACCATCTCTAAAGATGCTCAAAATTGCCTTTGCCTATACAACTACACCTGTAGACACAAAAAGAGAGACTTATATGCACATTTTCATTACTTTGCTGCACATTAGTCCTTTAATCAAAAATCATGACCTTTGGCAATTAGTCTCTCATTAATGTAATTAGAATGAATCTTATCAGTCTACTATGGTGCAATTACCAGGACAATAGGATAAAAGGGTGGAAAAGAAAGGTAAAAAGGGTGTATTATTCTGAGTGCTACCTGACACTCATCATTCCCCTTGAACTTGAAGGTTCGCAGGTCCTCCTGCACTTCACAACCTGGACTTGTTGAGGTGGAATATTCTATTAGTCAAATTGAACTCTTTTTCATATGTGGACCAAGTAGTGCAGTTTGTATCGATATTTCCCCTGAACTTCTCAACCTGCCTTAGCCATTTTTGAAATCTGGCATCTTCCATCTGTTTTGCCCATATAGGCAGAGACTCAATAATGAGAGGAGGTCTGAAATGACCACCTATCCAATATTGTTTGTATTTGTCCATTAGTTTGGACACTGCTATGGCTTTCCTCATAAATAACCTGAGGTTGGCAAGGGACACTAGTTCACTCATCTTTTGCTCTGTAGTTAGAGTATTCCACCTTTTCTTTGCTATTGGGAGTATTTGATTAGATAAATTATGCATGAGGAGACCAAAATCAACATCACACTTCTATAGGTGTTTCTGATATAGAGGCAAAATCTTTGTTCTACCTTATGGGGAGTAAATTTTTACCCTGAAATGAATCTCAAAACCTATGGGATTTGGACATTCCCTCATTAGGAAGAGGCTTATTTCTGCATCTTTCTTTTTGTAAGCTTCCATCCTTTCATTCCAAATCTGATGGTTTCTCATTAGTGACATGAATGCCCTGAGTTGGCAATCCCCCAAAAAGTAGTTGATAAAGAATGTATGATCTTTGATGTAGAAACCATGTAAATACAACTCACACAAGAAGTCCTTATCTTCATCAGAGCTTTTCATGTATACTACCTTGTTTGTATATCCTCGGTTAAATCAGACATAATCAATGATATCTTTTTCTTGAGGATTCTCTCCTACAAAAACAAAGCATAACTGCCATTGGGAGGTTTGCATGATATGATCTCAGTAGAGAGGGTGGCCACCTTGATGACCTTTTCCTCTAAGGCTTGTAGTTTTTGTGACAGGGCAGTCACTTCCCTTTACACTGCAGCATTGTCTTGGATTTCTCATATTCTTGACATCTCCTTGCCTAGTGAAATAGGGCCTTGGGAATGTCTATTGGAAGCACCCCTAGGTATGCGTCTATTTGAGTCCCATGTTCTATGGTAGTAGCCAGATTGGTCATCTCATGAATGGCCTCTTCCTGATCATCCAACTTGTTGTTGGCCCATGTCATCTGCTGAGCTTGACTCTGTGTCTTTTCAATGAGTGTTACAATTAATGTGAGACTATTGTCTCTGGCTTTAACAATGTCAGAAATATTCTATGTTGTTTCCTCTTCTTTTTCTCTGATTTCAACCTCTTTCTCTTGGATTATCCTCTGTTTCTCTTTGAGCTCAACTTGCAGCTCCTCCATTGCCTGCTTTTGTTCTGTTTCTTTCTCCTTCATGACCTTTTTGAGGTCAACAATGATTAGGTTTTTCCCCCACAACAGTCTCTTTAGATTGTCAATTTATTCTATCAGCTGCCATTCTCTTGGGACTTCTACATCCTCTTGATCAGAGGGGTGAGAGTAACTTCCTATTTCTCCCACTTCTATTCTTTCCTCATCAGGGTTTTCTATGTCTCTTTGCCCTTTATTGTCAGCTACATCTTCCTATTCATCCTCATTATCCCTTGAAGTCTTTGTTCCCTAAGCTTCCTCCTAGCTTCTGCAAATGTTGGGGCTGATGAAGGTCCAGCCTCTTCCATGGAAGTCCTGAAGCCCATGAGGACCTCGGCTAGGAGTGTAGTGTCTTGTTCAACCTGAGTAGGTTGTCTCTTTCTCTTGCTTCTTCAGAGCATTGGTGGATCCTATGTCTCCAGAGTTAGTGCATTACCCTCAAATTTTGAATAAATAGTGAGGGTTTCTTTTTCTGCTGTCTCTGAAGCTTGAGTTTGTTATGGCTTTAGAGTCTGAGACCTCAGATGAGCAGATGTATGTGGAGTAGTTCCCTCAACTATTCTTCTCTGTATTCTTCTTCTAACCAGAGGGACTTCATCTTATTCATTAGATTCTTCCCTAGCCCTATGATGTCTGTTGGACGTAGGTGTCCCCGAAGTCCTCTTTGTTTTCTCTCTCCGTCCTGTTCCTTTCCTTTTCCTTTTCTAGCCAGAAGTTTGGGTAGAGGCCGGTGTAATTTCCTCTTCCATGATAATCGCTCCCCTCATTTGCTTTGTTGGAGTAGACTCCTCAGGTAAGGTTATCTTTTGTTTGGCTGAGCAATTCATATGGATGGGTTGCTCTGTAATAGGTTCTTTCAGTTGTTCTATGGTAGCTGAAGCTTCTCCCAAAACTTCTTTCCCTTTCTTTTTCTTTTCAGTAGCAGGGGTGGAAGTTAGTGTTTCTTCCATTGTTTATTTCTTTCCCTTCCCCTTTTTAGTGGCTAGGGAGGAAGTAGAAGGCACTACTTCCTCATCTTGTTGAGTAGAGGAAGTCTCATCTGTACCATGTGCCCTGCTTGGTGTCCTATCCTATGGTTTGTTATCTAGAAATGTTTGCCATAAGGCCTCTCCATCAGCCTAGGATAGGAAGTGGTGTTTTACAATCAGGAAAATGAGGTCGTGGTGTTTCATGGGACCCTTCCCCTGTTGATACTTTTTTTCCAAGGCTACAATAGAAGAGTACATAAAGTTTGGGAGGTTTATGCTAAACTCTAGGTGGACATGCCCATGCCTTAAGAAAATTAGCATCTTCACGATTGGTCCTAAAACCAGAGAGAATTGCCCATCACATGTCAAATATTTCATTAACCACATGGATAGAGATTTCCATGGTTGTGTGAGTGAGGTCCTAACAATTCCCTTGACTTCATTCTTACTTAAATGCAACTGGATTTCAGGTTCACCTTCTACTAAGAAATTTTTAATCAAATCAGCATACAAGGTTTTTAGATGATAGAACCTCTCACCTTGTTTGGGTAACCCTGAAATATGGCTGATAATGGTGGGCATGACATTGATTTGAATCCCTCATACTATGGTTTGGTTGTTCTTCAGGTGACGCAGGAAATCATCTACAATGTCCTCCTGAAATCCCTCAAACTTCTCTAGAAATTCCAACCAACCAGTGTTTCTTAAGATATCTGTTGCAGCTTGGTCTTGCAACAATCCTATTGCATTTTCAAGTTCTAATTTATTTTTCACCCCCATCTTCCTGTCTTACAGATCCCTTATGACTAAACCTTCTCTTGGCTTTCTCTATAATTCTTCTTCTTTGCTCTCTAGAAGACTGTGGCCATAAAACTTGAAAGATTACCTCTGATGTTTGGGAAAACTCTACAAATTTTAAACTGGGGCTTGATATCCATTAATGGATGCTGCTTAGATTATGGGAAGGGTAATCTATTTCAAATTTTTTGAATTAATGGCTGTCATATCGCAGGGAATGACATGACACTCCAGAGTGAGGTCGATTGTGTGGCATTTAAGGTGACATGCATAAGTTGAAAAGGGAAATAATGGTAGGGGTATGTGTCAAAGTAATTGCACCTAAAAATAGAAATGACAAGACAAGTTATAATTAACTAACTTGAGTGAATTACCTGGATCACTTTTCATGATGATGACCTGATGTACTTGGCTGCTACACCACGGCTTTGGCGTGACTTGGCACGTGTACAACCCTTGCATTGCTTGGAATGGCATCAGCATCTTCATTGTCACATGTTTTGAAATCTTCCTTCATGAGTAGCTTTGAAAGTGACATGTTTCTAGGTGACGTCAGGAAGAGTAACCGAGATGACGCATGCATGCAACAACAATTTCCCTTTTTTTATTGTTGACGATGTGGCATGCTGACTTCATCATTTTTTTTATTTCCAAAAGTGGAGGATGAGTCATGCTAACCTCATCATGTGATGTCCCCATTTTGACACTTGGAGAGGTGGGTCCCCTCCCTCCTTTTATCCCTCAAGATGATTCCATTATTGATGAAGTACTGGAGGTGCTCCTAGATTGCTCTAGAGATGTGTTTCAGTGGCTCCTAGGTGCCTGGTTAGCTCTGGAGAATATTTATTGAAATCTTGCAAGAAGAAGGGAACCACCATTTACTGGTTTTCAATCCCCTTGGTCGAGAAACATATCCATTTACTAGTTTTCTATCTTCCTCTTTTTTTTTTGAGAAAGGTCGCCATTTGCTAGTTTTCAACCTTTCTTTTTTTTCATTTTATTTTCCTTGAATTTCTTCAACCTGTGGCAGAGGTTGTGACTCCTATCACCAAGCACAAGTCCTTGGTAAATTCTTCCTTAGTTGTTGGCCTTGTATAGAGCCAAATTCTATGGCCATTTACTAAGAATGTATCTTCACCTCCATCAATGGGTGCTAGCAAAACCGTTCCATTCTCATAGACTTCCCTAAATGATAAGGGCCCATCCAGTGAGTTTGTAACTTTCCTTTGAACTCCTTAAACTTAGAATCATATAGGAGAATCCAATCTCCTTGCTGAAATGTTCTCTTCTTGATGTGTTGGTCATGCCACTATTTTCTTTGATATTGAACAAGTTTTGTTTGATGTATGGCTTCTGTCTGGATTTCATCTAGCTCACTGAGTTGAAGAATCCTATTCTGTTGTGCTATAGACAATGGTAGGCCAATATCTAAATGGGATCTTCAGTGTTTGCAATTCCAATTCTATAGACAGAATGGGTTCCTTTCCATAAACCAATTCATATGGTGTGAACTTGGTTGTGGACTTCCATGTGGTATTGTAGGCCCAAACTGCTTCAGGTAACTTGCTAGCCTAATCATTTCTATAATTCATAGCCACTATTATTGTCAGGATATTTTCCAGCTACCTATTAGTTGCTTCCACCTACCCATTAGCTTGGGCGTGGTAAGGTGAAGACTTTCTATGTTTAACTTGGTGTAGGTCTATGAAAGCTTGAATTACCTAAGAAGTGAATTGCAGTCTTCTATTTGAAACTATGGATCTCGAAGCTCCAAACCTTAAGAAGATTATGTTATAGAGAAAATCAACAAATTTTTCTTCCTTTGCAAACAACAATGCTTGCACCTTTGCCCATTTAGTTACATAGTCTGTGTAGACCAAAATGTATTCTTTGCTTGAAGATGGTGGAGAAATTGGTCCCACAAAGTCTAGACCCCATTGTTCAAATGGTTCCAACACTAGCTGAGGGTGAAGTCACATTTCCTGGATAATGGTTGGTTGACCCATCCTTTGACACTGATCACACTACTGCACATATCTCTTGGTATTCTTATGAAGAGAGGGCCAGTAATAACCAGCTCCCAAAATTTTGTTAATGGTTCTTTGTGAGGAATAATGCCCACTAGAGGGTTCATCATGACATGCCCTTAAGACATAAAAAATTTCATCAGCTCCCAAGTAACTGCGTAAAATAAAGTTAGGACCACACTTAAATAGTAAACCATTTAACCATTTGTAAGGTAAGATTTCTTTTACCAATTGATTCTTTTATTTTTGAGGTGAAATGAGATGGAAACAAGCCTGTAGCTAAGAAATTAGCTATGTCTACAAACCAAGGTGTAGTAGAGGAGACAACAAAAAGACGTCAATCTGGGAATTTGTCCTCCACTAGCTGGTTTTCTCCACTTGTATGCAACCTTGACAATTTGTCAACAACCAAATTGAATTTTCCTAGATTGTCAACTATTGTAATGCTAAATTCCTACAATAGTAATAGCCATCTAATTATCCTTGCACCCACTACAAGTTTGTTCATCAAGTATTTGATAGTTGCATGATCAGTATGCACAAATATTTTGTATCCTATGATATAATGCCTAAATTTGTTTATAGCATATATGACTGCCAAGAATTCCTTTTCGGTTGTGGTATAGTTTTTTCTGATGGAGTAAGGTTTTTACTGATGTAGTAAATAGCATGCATACCTTCTCCCTCTTCTTTCTGTCCTAGGACTGCCCCAATGGATTCATTTGAGGCATCTGTTTGTATGTGCAATGGCAAAGTCCAGTTGGGTCTTCTCAAAATAGGTGTGACAGTAAGTTTCTCTTTAATGGTTTCAAATACTGATTGACAGTCCTCTGTCCATGAGAAGTCAATTTCTTTGGTAAGCAAGGAAAACATAGGATCAACTATTCTACTAAAATTCTCTATAAATCTCTTGTAGTAGCCTACATGACCTAGAAAGCTTCTAACATTTGTTTAATTTTTAGGTGAGGGTAACTATTTTATCACTTTGATTTTATTCTGATCCACCTTGATCCCTTTTGTTGAGATGTGATGTCCAAGTACAATTCCTTCCTCTACCATCAAAAAGCATTTTTCATGGCTTAGGGACAGTTGGTTTTTTTTCACAACATTGTAGCACCTTATCCAGGTTTGTGAGAGCTTCCTCAAAGGTGTCTCCATACACAGTAAAGTCACCCATATAGACTTCTATACACTCATTAGCCAATTCAACAAAAATGGCTAAGACAACCCTCTGAAATGTACTTGGAGCATTACATAGTCCAAGTGGAAGAACTCTATATGCAAAGGTTCCCCAAGAACAAGTAAAGGTTGTCTTGTCCTGGTCCTCAGGTGCTACTTGAATTTGGTTATACCCACTAAACACATCTAGGAATGAGAAGTACTTTTTCCCTACAAGGTTGTCCAACATTTGGTCAATGAATGGTAAGGGAAAATAATCCTCCTTTGTGGCTTTGTTTAGTTCTCTATAGTCAATACACACTATCCACTTCCCATTTTTTAGGTACTATGACTAGGGGTGAGACCCATTGATTGTCTGAGATAGGATATATGAACCCTACTTGCAGTAATTTCTCTATCTCAGTCTTAACAATATCTTTCAAGGCAGAATTTAGTCTCCTCTTGGGTTGTCTAACAAGTTTGACATCTTCAATGTATATATGATGAGTACAGATCTTAGGAGGAATACCTTTCATATCTTGGTATTCCCAAGCAAAAGTTATTGAATGGGAGACCAAAAGATTGAGGAGTGCTTCTTCCTGCTTTCCTGCTAACTGGGTGTTGATGTTCAATGTTTTCCCATGTAAAATCATGACCTATTTTGTAATCTGATCCATAGATGTCCCTACTCCATATCTTGGAGTCATAGTATTAAGAGGACAGTAATGTGGGAGTAGCATATGGAATGTGGCCAAGTCTCTATAAAAGGTTTCTCCACAAGGAATAATGTTTGCAAGGGTACAATGGGTAGCAGTGAGGAATTCTCTTTTTGAGTCTTGGGTTAATTCCATTATATCCTTGTCAATAAGAATGTGGGTGATGTCTTCTATTATATCATAGTTGATTTCTTCTTCTAATCCACCCAAATGTTCCTTGATGGTAACCATAGCTACTGAGGCACTATTTCCCATGTTATTAGGCTCATCTACCCACACTTTTCCTGAGTAATGTATGGATCGTTTAGCTAGAGGGTATAAAGAGATTTTCTTCAAAGCTATCCCATTGGAAATGCCCATATCTCCTATTCGAAAATCAATAGATGCTACTATTGTAGCCAACCATTGTCTTCCCAAGATCAAGGGGTAAGCATTTTGCTAGTTTCTAGGTTCTAATATCAAAAAGTCTATTGGAAATTCCCATGATTCTGCCACAACTGGGACATTAGTTAACACCCCTTTTGGAATAGCTACTAACTGGTCAACCAGTTGGAGGATTGTGGATGTGGCTTGGACACCTATTAGAACTAATTTGTCCAGGGTATGCACCGTCATTACATTTATTGCTACTCCCAAATCAACCAAAACATTAGATATTTCTACCCTTGAAATATAGACAGTTGTGGCAGGGTTCCCAGGGTCTCCATATTTTGGGAGGAGCATCTCTCCCATCAAGAGGTCCACTACTTTCCCTTCCAACTGAATGGTGGCAGGGAAGTTTTTCTTTCTACCCTGGGACTTAACACATATTGTTTGATGAATTGGTTCAGTTTAGACACATCCCTAATTTCTTGTAAGAGTGGAATTTCAATATTCAATTGTCTGATTTCTTGTAGAAGATCTGATTCCATGGTAGGTTGGTCTTGTTTTTGTAGGACAATTTTTTGAGGGACATGATGTTTGAGCCGTTCTGGGTAAGGTGCTAGTTTTTCTATCTCTGGAGAAGCACCGGAGTTCTTCTTAGAAGTGGCTCCAGAGGTGTTCTTCGGAGCTGTTCCTTTAGGAGGAACTCCAGAGTTGCCTAAGGATTATTTTTCTAGCACAGTTTTGATAGTAATCTCCTCTTGAGGTTGAGTGGATGGATTTTCAAGTTCCACATCATTGGTTACTTCAACTATAAGTGAGGGAGATGGTCTTGGAAGTGCTTTCCCAGAATGTGGCTAGAGGTTATTGAGATAAATAACATTGATACCAGCTACATTTTCTTGCTCTGTCATGTAAACAGTCGCTCCCTGTTTATTTCGTGGGTTTGCTATAGGTTGGGTTGGTAAAGGTGGCTGGCTAACTAGGTTATTTTGTGAGTGTCCCTGTGTGTTGGGGTCCAACGAGTAGTGCTTGTTGCTAAGGTTGGAAACATCTAGCTTGTCCTTGGTATTGTTGATTATAACCCTGTTGAGGACCCCAATGAGGCTGCATGTTTTGTGATCCAAACTGTTGTGGGAATTGTTGTGGCCATTGTTGATTTCCCCAGGGTTGGTTTTGCCAATGCTGATTTTGCTATTGCTGGTTTGACCAATCATGTGGTCCCCAAGGGGGGATATTCTGAGGCCCCTACCAGGTTGGATTCCACTAATTGTGTCCCTAGTTTGAAGGACCCCTATAGGAAGCCTAATTTGGGTACTGATTATAAGGGAAATTGCCAATCTAATGTTGTCCTACATAATTCAACTCCTCTATTATGGCATTCTTTTTAGTTAGCCTTTTTAAGGCCAAAAGCTGATCACACTGACTAGTAGGGTGTTCCCTGTCATAGATTTGACAGATTTCTGATTTATCTAAAGGGTATTCTCTCAACAGGTGTTTGTTCCTACATCTAGGACAATATATGGAGAGAGGTTCAACTCTTATGCTTTGTTTAGTTGTTTTAGTCTTTTCCTAAATCCCATCTAAGTGGTATTCAGTTGGACCAGAATATCTGTCTTAAGATTTGCAATCTCTTCCATTAACTGTTATATCTCATTCTTCCCTTTAAAGGATCCGGGTGTTCTCAGTCCATCTTGGGTTCTAGAGTAGTTTCTACAAAGTTCTTCTATAGCAGGCATATCCATTTTGTTAATGTTCCCTCTCCCCATTAGATCTAGTGCCTGTCTTGATTCTTTATCTAATCCTTTAACAAATAGTGTCATGATCAAGGGGTGAGCCACATGATTTCCATATCTCCTCAAGGTGAAGTTGAACCTATCCATATAGTCCTCTAAGCTTTCATCCTCTCTTTGTTTAATTTTGAACAGTTCCTCTTTTTATCACTAACCCTACAATAATCTTGATACTTGCCCAGGAATTTAGTTTCCATTTGATCCCCAAAGTGAATGGAGTCTAGGGTTAAGCCCATGAACCACCTCATACAGAATCTTTTAGGGTTGATGGGAAAAGTTTGAGTTTTCGATTATCTGATCTATAGTCATAGGTCTGGCATACAACTTTAAACTCAAACAGAAACTAATCTGGGTCTTCAGAAGAAAGTCCCCTGAAGTTTGACAGGTTTGCAGGTGAGATATTTTTTATAGGGGCAATATCTCCATGATCAAGGAAAATAGGGTATGAGAAGGTTTTGGGAGCTTGATTCTCCTCTTCATCATGATTATCATCCATGTCTGATGCTTCTTCTCTTTGAGATTCAGTGTGGGGTTCTGAGGAAGTAGATTTTGGGAAAGGATTTGCCTGGTATCTTTCTTGTAATTCTTGGATATGTTAGGGTTATCCGGCATAAGATATCAATTAAATGCAAATAAAGATTAAACAAAGGAATGAAAATACACAAAAATAATAACAGCGAGAGACAATTTTAACGTGGTTCACCCAAACTTGGGCTACATCCACCAACAGAGAGTCCAATATTATTATCTAGTAAATCAAACCGATTACAACCAGTAATCCCTGCAACTCAATACCGTTGTAAATGCTATAATACATCTACAGAAACCCTAACCCTTAGCTGCTTTTATCAAGCCTTATGTCAGTTACAAAAATAGGGTTTTTTTATGTAGGCCAATAAAAAAATAACTCACGCCGCCTTTATAAAAAAATAAAAAACCATTTGAGCTTTTGGGGGCACTGCCCCCCGAGCCCCCGTGAGGGTGCTACCCCTGGACCTTGTCCTATATTGCGTCAGGGAGCGCGCCAGGGTGTTGCCCCTAGACCTCGCAAGGGTCTCTACCCCTTGACAGCATCTTGGGGGCGCTGCCCCCAAACCCCCATAAGGGGCGCTACCCCTTGACCCCGTTAAATAATTTGGGGGGAAACCACGCCGATAAAAGTGAGGTAAATTTAACCTCTGAGTTTGATTAGGCTTCATATAACAATAGGATATACTCAGAGAGTGAAGGACTTTGAGGATTTGAGGGAATGTCAAGTTGGGGTGTAGCTTCCAAGGGAGGTTCTAAGTGTTCCTCTTCAACAAGATCTTGTGCCGGGCTACTACTCTCTCCTATAGTTTGTTGTTGGGGTGTCTATTTTATGTATCTACTTTTCAAATCCCGAGGTCTAACCATACATATTCAATTTAACCTAAAAAGGACTGTTAACATAGTTTCCTTATTAACACAAGAGTCCCCGACAACAACGCCAAAAATGACAGGTCGTTGTACCTTGGCATTTAATCACGTTTTCATGTGTCAAATCTAGGGTTGTGTCCTAGGCTATTTGCAATAAGGGGTTCCATGGCTACCAATCCACTTACTAGTTCTACTGATCTGACTGCTTGAAAGATTAACACTACTAATCTATTTTCTGTGAAAGGAAGTTTTGAAACTACTAAAAATAAAGCTAAAACAATAAATTGCTAAAATTGACCTATTCTAATCCATACAACTGAAATTATGCATTTATTGGAAACAACTATATAAATAGAAATAAATCTATCTTTATGAAAGCAATAAACTATCTTCCTAATAGAATCTAAACTAGACAATGAAACAAATAAATACTAGCCTCTTGTCTTGATGGCGGGAGTGGGCCCTTGCTCCTCACCCTTAGGACTGAAGACTAAGGAAAAAACTCAATACATAAATATAATAACACAATCTTTCTTCAGTCTAATTCCATCAGTATGCTTGTATTCAAAAAGTATGTCTAATCTGGAATAAAATGAAGATTACAATAAGCTAATATCAATCATCTTTGTTTCTTTTCTGCTTCTACCTTTTATATATATCAAATCAAGCGATGAGATATGAATCCATTCTAACTATCAGTTTATCTATGAGATATCATCAATCTCTTATTTTAGCAATTGTTTAACTGCAGAGTAAAGTCATGCAACTAAAATAGATTTTAGTGGTACAATAGTCCCACTAAATTTGGAGTCTTAACTTGAATAACAACTGGGCAGCGAGGCCCCCTGAAATATAGGTATTTAATAAGTCTTTAGGAACTCATGCAAAATCAATAAAAGAGGAATTAGACCCCTAGTAGTCAACTAGAGTCTTCGCCCGATCATTCTAGTGTTGGCTGAGTAATCTCGGGAGCACTCCAACTGCCTTCGAAGGTGCAGACTGATAGTGGCGCCAAAGACTCTACACTGCCATCAAGGAGCTCCAGAGACATGTGTTATCACTAGGAGCTCTGGAGATGCAGCCCTGACTCCTGTGTGGCTTTAGAGATTGTCCACCCTTGGCTCCCCTGCTTCAAAATACCTCCAACATATTAGGAAAACGTTGGATTCTGGTGTAGTATCCTTCACGTCATCTCTGAAGATTGCTAGGACCATCTCAGAAGATGTTCAAAATTGCCTTTGCTCGTACAGCTGCACCTATAGACACAAAAAGAGAGACTTATCTACACATTTTCATTAGTTTACTGCATATTAGTCCTTCAATAAAAAATCATGACCTTTGGCAATTAGTCTCTCATTAATGTAATTAGAACGAATCTTATCAGTCTACTATGGTGCAATTATCAGGACAATAAGATAACAAGGCAGAAAAGAGAGGTAAAAAGGGTGTATTATTCTGAGTGCTACCTAACACTCATCAATCACCCCCTTGAAGGAGGTCCTGGCACTTAGCTATTTGAAAGTCTTTCTGTATCTCACCTACATGGTCTACTCCCAAATGTTGTAACTCCAAACCTACCACTAGTTTGTCCAAGGACTCCAAAGAGTTAAATCTTTTATAGAACCTTTTGGCTCTCTTTGAGCTACCTTTTCTACCCCTCCCTTTGTTGAGTAGTTTAACATGAATAAAGCCATCTTGTCATCATTCCCATTCAAAACCAGAGCTTTCCCCTTATCAACCCAAGGGTGTGGAGGAGGGGTGTTCATGGGAGAAGATGAGGAAACCTTAGGACACCTCCTCAGAAGATGCTCGTATTCATGGAAAATATGACATCTAAAAGGATAGGCTTCATAATCTAGCTATTGAATCCAGGATAAAGACCCTAACCTAATTTCCATGGAATATGGAAGTGGGTTATTCAGATCAATTTCAACACACAAACGGGCATAAGAAACTACCTTACGGTCCAACATTTGTTGCGAGGGCCCGACTAGCTTACCAGGGAGCAGAGTGATCATATGTAGGATATCCTGCCTCCAAAATTCCAAAGGAAGCCACGAGAGACGTACCCAAACAAGAATTCATGAAAGAAGCTCCTCCACTAGATAAACCCCACATGCCAGGGTTTCATGAAAAGTCCAGTTTGATTGTAAAAGTATGACCCACCCTAAAAAGCAATATTATTGTCCACTATACTTGAAAACACAACAAAAAAAGTTGTTTTCTACCATGATCACTTCCATATCTCCCTCTGGATTCCAGGTCCGTCGAGTGGAAGATTCTAGAAATGGCAAGGAAACCCTAATGCCCATAAATTTATAGATAAGGGCATGATCCTCATGGTAGATCACCTCCTTGGATATAGAGTCTAGTTGAATGACTAAAACAGGGTGGTTCTTGCATTTCTCATAACATCTGTTGGATCTCTGACGAGACCTGACACCCAAAAGGACTTTGGGTTCTTTTGTTCATGCAATAGAAAATCAATTGCTTGAGAATGATTAGATGAAGACGGCTTGTCACCATTAATCATCTCTTTGAAAGACACAACTGAGAGGTCCCCTAGACTACCAAAGGCCACCATGCAGGTAGAAAACTCCAAAACACAATGCACTATACTCCAACGAACTAGAAAATTGCAATAGAAAGATCACACTTGGAAGAAAAAAATCCCTAAACAGTCAGTGCATAGATACCCCATCCCCCAAATACAACATTAGATCCAATCACTCATTGAACACAAGGAAGCAAGGTGGAGGAAGCCATGGCCAGGGCTTGCGAACCCTAGCCAACACAGAAAACCAACCCGTCCATCCTTCTCCGTCCATTCTCAAGAATACTTTTAAAACAATGTTCAATCTGAATTGTTTCCATATTTCCACCTTTTTAAATATATAAATGTATATATGAAATTATTTTATTAATATATCCTCTTTATATATTTCTTTACTATACATAAGATCATATTTATATTATATTATATTATATTTATATATATTTCATATATGAAGGATATATATGTATACATACTAGCATAGCTATCTTAGATAAATCTATGTAAAATACACCGAGAGATATCCTTCTCGAGGTTCCTATTCCATTTATATATCATGAATTTATTTAAAACTTAGCTCCTTCAGAAGGATATCTTTTGGTGTCTTTTACATAGATTTATCTAAGATATGTATGCTAGTAATAATTTCAGTCTTTGTTCTTTAGCTTTTCAATTGGCAACTTATTTTTCCTTATCTTTTTGTAACGGTCATATGTAAATGGTGACATTATTCATAGAGCTTGCAATGATTTTACACTTGATAATAGCTATAAATGTCAATCATGCTCTTTCTTTTTGTCCTATATTAAATGTTTTAATTTGTGTAATGTGATTGTCCAAGTCAGTTGTAAGAGTATTTGGATTGTACGTCCCCTTTGTATTGGTGTAATTGAAATGGTATGTGTAGTTTCATCTTCAAATGGTATCCTTGAGTAACTATCAAACTCAACCATGACATATGTTGGTGGTTTTGGTGGTGCACTTCCATGTTTGTATATTATATTTCAAACATAGCCTAGAGCTCCATTTACAAGATCTACTTGTATCCAAAGATTGGAAGTTAACACAACCCTTGCATCCTTAGCAATTAATAAATTATTTTGAGCTTCTTTTGGTGCATTGACACTACCTACTTGTGTTGCAAAGCTATGTGCAACAAGTTTTTTCAATGAATACATTTTTCCTATTATGACTATGCACATTATCATTGTTGCAAATAAATGAATACTATTATCAATATCTTCATTGGTCATTGAGTTTATGTCAACATTGGTTCTTGTCACTAGTAATTTTTAGTCATCAATAGTTAGATTTGCATCTCTTAGATTTGTGAGAAGTTGGTGAAACATTTGCTAGTCATTGTTTTCACTTTCCTATCTAAATACCTTATCTAAAGTAACAACTACAACTTGAATTCTTTCATCATCTATCAGAAATACATTATCTTTCATGGTGGTTATGAATTTTATAGATTTATTTGTGTAAACTTCACCTCAATATTCATTAGACCATGGTGTTTGTGTATCAATATCTCTTCTTCCCAACACATCTATGTCAGTCACTTCCATAATTTGACCACATTGTAGCTTAGATATGATTTCCCACTCATGCTCTATTTTATTTTGTTGAACAAGTTGATTATCTTCAATTTCATAATCACTACTATATCCAACATTTACAGAAAAAGTAATAATTATTAATGAAAAAGGAAGGAAAAAATAGTGATAATTTTAAGGAACCCCCTCTAAAGAAACTTATAAAATCTTGGCGAATCCTAATGAATAATTGGTTAAAAAAATAATTACAATGGTGAATCCTAGAAAATAATCACTAAAGAAATTAATTACAATGGCGAATCTTTCCTTTAAAAGTTTTTTTATAGTTGGTCAATGTAGTCCCCCTATATATATTTTTGTTTTTTGTAATGTTGAAGCAGGGGCCCAAGGGCTACAACCACTGGTAGGTTAAGGGGTGGCAACCCCCTATGGGGTCAAGAGGTAGATCCCCTTGCGGGGGTTGAGGGGGTAGTGCCCCCTCACAAGGTCCGTGAATAGCATTAAGAATGCATTTGAATACACACAAACTAAACATTTTTAAAATATCTTACTTTAAAAATCAAACTAAAAAAGAGTGATTCTACACCTTATATTATGTCTTAATCGTACATTTTTTATTCAATTATTTGTTACTGTTGATTATGACTTTGATCTGACGGTTCAAGGCTTGCTGAGGCCCGAAATTTTTGGCCTTGGCAAGCCTTATAAAAGGCATGTGCTTATAGCCCGTGGAATTAAATAAGAATCATTAGATCAAAGTCATAATCAAAGGTAATGAATAAAATCCATATTAAAAGTGAAAACCCCCTAAAAGTACACAATAATTTATTATTAATGGTGATATTTCCCCAAAGTAATGGCGGGAATATAATATTACTGACAAATATGATTAAGATTTATAATTATATTATAAATATTGTTGAATCAGCTCTAATGACACATCGTTTACCTAGCAAAATAATTCAACTTATTAGTTTAAAATAATAATGCCTAGGTGAATTAACTAAGACTAAACCATTTTTTTGTAAAAATCGGGTGATTTAGACCCCTTATAGCCTGAACTATTTAGACCCCTTTATAGCCTGAACTATTCATCATTTTTGGAGACCCCGATTTCAACTATTTGCCAATTGGTGAAGATTCGCCACTAAAAAATCCATGGAAAAAATCATAGTTGATATTTATGCTTGTATCTCTATTCCTTTTAATGAACTCCACTCAATCAATTTTTTAATTTCAAAAGGCATGTTTATAAGAAAATTCAAAATGGCCAACCAAATAGGAAAACTAAATAAATAATAATATTATTTATTATAAACTATAAATAAGATGCATTTATAGAAAAAATAAATCATGAAATAATATGAACCATTGACATGATTTTGACAGTCTCCTACTATGAATAAAATCGCTTACCTTTTCTAATTATTTTCTACTTCCAGTCTTCTATACTCCTTTTTTATTTGATTTGATTTCTTTTATTATTTATTTTTTATATTTATATATTCTACTTGTATTTTTTATGTTGGCTATAATTTATTTTATTTTTTATTTTTTAATTCATTTAATTTAGTTATATTTATATTATTTATTTTATTATGTCGGCTACACTTTATTTTTTATTTTTTAATTCATTTAATTTAGTTGTATTTATATTAGTTATTTTATTTTGTTATTGTTACTTATATAATTCATTTAATTTAGTTCTATTTGTGTAATTTTTTATTATGTAGGTTGTAGTTTATTGTTTTTAGTTATTTAGTTCTATTTGTTTTTTAAATATGTTAATAGTTTATTATTGTTAATTATTTAGTTCTATTTGTATTATTTTTACTATATATAAGATCATTTATATTATATTTAATTTATATTTCATATATATATACACACACATATATGTATTGCTTAAAAAATAATTTTCTATTTATTACAATAAGAGGCACTCTACAAGGAGTCTCATGTTTTTTATTATGGTAAACAGGGATTTTGAAAGGGCCCAGACCCTTGTACAAGAGAATAGATACAACAATGAAACCCAACAAAACTAAAAAGAACCACTAACAAACAAACAACACAAAACTAGCCCATCAACAAGAAAAATAGACGAAGGGTCAAGAACCCCAAGCAACAAACCAAACAAAAATCAGGGTGGTTTGAAACCAAATTTCTCTAAGGAGCTTTGAGTTCACATCTTGAACTTGAAATCCTTACCCTCAGATCTCTTCTTTTTGGAAAAACTAGGAAAATTGAAAGGTCCACTCAAGGTCCTAGTATCATATTGCACCTCAATCAAAGGAGTCTCCATCAATCTCTATGGTCCCTACTCCCATTATCTCGCATATCAAATAGAGGAGTTCACATCTCAATACTACTATCTTCAGAAATCCCCTGATTTCCCATCATAGGTGCATCCTCTAAGGAGGGAATACACTCCTTTCTCTTCCAGA
This sequence comes from Cunninghamia lanceolata, assembly GCA_027924645.1. Lineage (NCBI taxonomy): Eukaryota > Viridiplantae > Streptophyta > Pinopsida > Cupressales > Cupressaceae > Cunninghamia > Cunninghamia lanceolata. The sequence continues at coordinate 1,794,013 of BSBN01000918.1, read as the reverse complement.
CAGAATATTGCTTCTTTCTACTTGGACATGCAACATTAGAGTGACCTAGTTTGTGACAACAAACGAAAACATCATGAGAGTGTTCAAATTCAATCTGTTGAATCCATCTTCCAAACTTGGATAATAAGGTAAACCTAGAAGGGAGTACCATATCAACTTCCACAAACACACAAAATCTAGCAAATAGAAGATGTCTTTTGAATTTGTAACCACATCTACCCCATCAAATTGCTCAAAAGAATTGGCAATTCCCATAAATATCTCCTCGTCCTAGTATTCCAATGGAAGACCTGGCAACCTAACCTAGACTAGAAACTTTTTACTGCAAGCCTCTAAAGGGTTGAAGCTCGGTTACCAGATTTGAAGGCAAAGACCATTTTGCCCAAGAAACCAAGGGCCAATAAGGATCCTTGAGCAATCTTCCAAGTTTGAAAAGAAGAATAAGAAAAAGTTGTTCAATAAAGAAACCACCTCAACCTGCCCCCTTAGCTTCCATTTTCAAAGCACCCAACTTCTAACAACATCGATATTGGGGTGATTTCCATAAAATCTCCCAACAAGCGAGTTGCAGAGCCACCCAACTGCCCTTTCAATAAGAGAAACAAGGATGATGATTCGGTGATGTTGATCATCTACCAAATCTTTTCCCTATTAGATGTGAAAAGGGAGAGGGGATGAATGATGTTAAATTGTCTCAAATCAAACCCTCTTTTCACAATAACATTCAAGGACAAAGTCAAGCCAAGTCACTACAAGATGGATGAGGACTTAGCTGTTGATTTTGTGCTCAAGAATGAAATGGAAAGAGTAGATTACATTGAGATATTGATTAAACGCTAGGTTAAATAGGCCTCAAACCCTAATTATGATGCAATTGGGTATAAACGAACATAATGCTATAGAAAACCAGACATGAAGGTATTCAGAAATGATCAGAACCATACCAGAAGTTGAGTTTCTAGAAATGAAACCCTAGAAAACTATGGGGCAGGCACCCAAGTCTAAGAGGGCATAATTTTGGAGATTCCAGGCAGAGAGATGTAGCAGACTATATCTTGATCCTAGTTCTAGAGCCAAACCTATCGGGAGGACTACAGGGTGGGTGCCCTAGTCCAAGAGGGAGGAATATCAGCAAGATTATTTCAGATCCTGAAACCTTATCCTTCAAATTGCTTCTCTACACTTGTACTTTTCCAACTCACACACCTATAACCTACACACATAAAGAAAGGAGTTTGGGGGTTGTGGTGTTTAGGAGCTTGCCTTGGTCAAGCCCCGGAAGGACATTCAAGTCTTCCAACACCTTTGTTAGATAGAGTGTGTGCCCAAGGAGGGCAGAGGCCAAATCCAATGATGAAATGAAATGATTGAAATGCAAATTGATGTCACCTTAGAGGTGAAGCCCTCACAGAGATGAAGATCCTTCAAATCATGAGGAGATAGATTGATGAAACCAAATCTGTAAGAAACAAACACAATAACAACACAATTCTACTTTGAAACACAATGAAGACCTTGAATGCTCTTTTCTCAATATCACAAGTTTACATTATCCTCCTCCTTTACAAATGAATACATAAAATTATTTAAATATGCTTTCCCACTAACATTTGTAATTTAAATCAAGAGATCTAACAAATGGAAACCTTTTGAGAGGGCCCAAGCCGACAAGCTTTAATTCCCATCCTGACAAATCAAGGTGGACTTGGGCACGGGCACCCAAGTCCCAAGGCCCTAATTTGGTCAGGCTTAAGGATTAAAATGGGCCCCTTAGTCCCATTTGACATGGGTTTCAAGGGAAATTTCTTTGGGATGAATATTTAATTTGCAAAGTGTTAACATGTGGACCTAGGAGCTAAACTAGGAGGTAAAAAGATATAGGGAAACTTTTTACTCCATAAAATTTAGCCCCCACTTTAATGTATGTATGATCTTATGATTCCATACATGCATTAAAGTATGGTTGAAGCACATCAAACACACCAGGCACATAGAGCTAAAGCATACCTCAAGGTTGAAGGACTATTTCTAGCCCCCAATCTCAGGTAAGCATTATAAAACACATGAGAGTCACACAAGACACAAGGAATATAGTGAGAAGCATGCAATACATGAAGAAGACATGAGAATAGTCATGCAATACACAAAGTTTATATTGATTTAACAACTAAATAAATCCTAAACTAGGGGGCAGAGGGAGTTCATCGCTACGGGCCTTTAGACCACCAAAAACACACAAAACAAAACCCTAAATATGGAGGGAGCTCATCGCTACGCACCTTTAGACCACACTAGGGGGAAAACATGCCAAACAAAAACCCAAATGTGGAGGGAGCTCATCGCTACGTGCCTTTAGACCACACTCAGAGGAAGAGACAATAGACATATTAGGAAGACACACATATACATGAGTACCGCATTATACATCATCAACATACTATATATCTTATACATGGAAAACATGGGTGATGGGAAGGATCTTATTGCTAATTTCCACCATCTAAAACACATTTTAGACACACTTGACAATTGAGATATGCTACCACAACTGCAAAAGACATGCTTAAGGGTTAATGACTCAATATCCAACCCTACCTCCGTAGAGGACTTTGTATAAAAGGATGTGCACTAGCTCAAGAGATACACCATCTTGCCTTCCGTAGAAGGGATTATGTGCACTAGCTAAAGAGATATGTCATCCTACCTCGTGATGAGGCCTTTTTTCTTTAAAAGGATGTGCACTAGCTCAAGAGATACACCATCCTGCCTCACGATGAGGGCTTTCAAACACAAATTGTTAGTGTAAAAGATAATCAAGAAGATGCCATTATATATGCCCCCACCTTAAGGTGGTTGATCCCTCTTATTGGTATCAAGCACATTAAGGTAGAGTGAAAATACACATGGGAACAAGAGCTTTCATAAAGCCCATGCCCCCAAAGGTGACATGTGCTACGATCATCGAATGTTCCCACAAAAACATCGATATTATTTGCTAAGATAATCAACAAGATATAAGCTTTGGTTAGAAAATCTTACTCTAAGATAATAACCAAATCCATTTATAGAAGCTATGCATAAATCATGTATTAGATCATATCAAAGACCAAGGCTACACTTGCAGGTTCAAAACTGAGTATAGCCATTGGGGTATACTGCAGGTATCTCAGAACCGAGTGTAACAATAAGGTGAGATATGAGACCAACCAAAGTGCATTGAAGCAGATTGAGAGTATTGCAAAGGTTTGTTATAAAAGATGTCACAATAGGATACATCACACCTGGAGTGATTCTACTAGTCAAGCGTCAGATATATATATCAAACCCATCTTCATATATGGACTGGGTGCATTTTTGCTTTGCTTACTGAAGGGACACGTGATCCTTATCAGTATTTATTTGTTTTCATCATCTGCCAACTAGGTAGAATCACTAAAGAACTGAAACAATAAAAATGAGAGAGGAGACAAGAGTGGCTTAGGAATATCATGTAGGAGGATGGCCCCTAAAACACCCTCCACAATGCTATGCCCCCAAGGCACAACACACAATAATAAAATAGAGGAGATAAGAGTAGAAGAATGGAGAAACAAATAGAAGAATGGTCACAATAGAGGAAATATCCTTTTATCCTTGACCTTACAAGAGTATCAAGGGTCATCCAAAGAGACCTAAACAACACATAACACAATATGGGGGACCACAACACATAAGAGGAGTCCACGTAAGTGAGCAAAGGGATGCTACAACAAAGGTGGCTAAAAAGGGTTAGAAATACTTACCTATTTACACAATCAAACTAGCGGTTGTCGTTGAGAAAATCATCTTCCTCCCAATCTCGAATGAAAGAGGAAATAGGTACATAAGGTAAAATTGCCCAAATTAAATCACTGTTATTTTCATCTTCAAGCTTTAGTTCTTCCTTGTTTGATTCAATATGAGGTGGTGGAATGTTCTCTTATTGAGGCGTTGCTTGTTGGGCTAAGGCTTGTTTCTTCCTCCTTCTTTCTCTTGCTTGCCTATTCCTTTTTGTTTTATTGGTGATGTTTGCAAAAGGATTTTCATGATTTTCTAGTCTTTGATATCTTAGAGGAGGAAGCTATACAAAGTTGTTTTTTTGTGATGAAATGATTTGTTCTTTACGAATATCTTTTGATCCTTGTAAGGATAGCAGAGGAGGAACCTCGACAAAGACTACCTTACCTCATGGTTGAGGGGATTCTTTTGATTCAGGACATTCTTCACTTATGATTTGTTTAATGGGAGGTCCAACCAATTTTGTTATCAACTTTGCTTTGTATCTTTGATATCCTAGGAAGAATTGATCTTGTCTTGGTTGAGGAGGATCAGTAGGTTGTGGCCAAAAGTAGTCTAGGTTGAAGTTTCCGTGAGTGACCATAGGTTTCCATCTACTATGGTGGACAACATGAACTCTCCCTTGCTGAGGAAATTTTAAACATTTATGAATTGTAGAGGGGAGCTTTCATGGACTTGAGCCATGGATGGCCTAGTTTCACATGAAATAGATCAGAGGTAAGAATGATGTCAAATGATTGTTCCAAGGCTTTCTTAGCTACATTAATCAATAATGTAATATTCCCTGTAGCTAAGAGGAAAGCTCCAATATGTGTCTTAATCATTATATGCGTGGTCTCATAAGATTCTTGTATCAAATCATGTGCATAGAGGAACTCTTCAGTAATCACATTCGTCATACAATTAGAATCAATAAGGACCCCTCTTGTAGGTTTTCCACTTATATGTGTGATGATGTAAAGAGGTCCCTTAATGTCTCCAATTGTTCTATAATGTGGTGTAAATGTTTAATTCAGGTTCATTAGTCTTCCTCTTCCTATAAACTCAAGGAGGGACTATTACATTATTGTTGTGATGAGAAGCCATGTATGTGAGACTGTTTCACACCAAAGCACTTGTTTGAGGAAATCAGATTTTTAAAGAGAAAAAACACACAAATTTCATGAAAAACAAAGTAAGTATGATGGAAATAGTACTACACACCAAGGAAAGATGAATAATTTAAAAGTTTTCTTAAAGAAGTTTAAAGAAAGTGTATAAAAACTCGTTAATGTTGAAATACACAATGTGTAATTGTAAAATTTGAATTCTCAATGCAAGGATGCATAATGAAGCAATGCTACAACTCAAAATCAGATTTGAATGAGTATTTAAAGGAGCAAAAAAATCTAAAATAAGATTTTGACTACTAACCCTAGCTTTTGCAAAGACTAGTAAAACTCTAGCAAATGGAACCTTCAAATGCAAGATTTGGTATGAATTAATAATGAATTACTTAAATAAGGATCAAATCTGATGCAAATATCAGAAAGTTGAATCTTTTTATCATATGCAATACAAATTATGCAAAACAATGCCTTAATGCAAGCCTAGAATGCTTGTTTTTTTCAAAAAATTTCCAATGTATGTAAGATTTTCCAATGTAAAATGGTTAATATGATATGAATGAATAAAAGGACTGATTACAACACTCAGAAAGATGCAAAATATTTACTATTCCAGGTTCTACAAAATGTTATATGTGAAAAGGGAGAGGGGATGAATGATGTTAAAGTGTATCAAATCAAACCCTCCTTTCACAATAACATTTCAGGACAAAACTGAGCCAAGTCACTACAAGATGGATAAGGACTCAACTGCTGATTTTGTGCTTAGGAATTATATGGAAAGTATAGATTAGATTGAGATATTTATTAAACCCTAGGTTAAATAGGCCTCAAACCCTAATTATGATGCAATCAGGTATAAACGAATAGAATGCTACAGAAAACCATACAGTAAGGTACTTAGGGATGATCAGAAACATACCAGAAGTTGAGTTTCCAGAAATGAAACCCTAGAGGACTATGAGGTGGGTGCCCAAGTCTAAGAGGGTAGAATTTTTGGAGATTCCGGGTAGAGAGATGTAGCAAACTATATTTTGATCCTGATTCTAGAGCCAAACCTGTCGGGAGGACTACAAGGTGGGTACCCTAGTCTAGGAGGGAGGAATATCAACAAGATTCTTTCAGATCCCAAAACCTTATCCTTCAAATTACTTCTCTGCACCTGTACTTTTCTAACTCCCACACCTGTAACCTACACACACAAAGAAAGGGGTTTGGAGGTTGTGGTGTTTAGGAGCTTACCTCGGTCAAGCCCCGAAAGGACATTTAAGTCTTCCAACACCTTTGTTAGATAGAGTGCATGCCCAATGAGGGCAAAGGCCAAATCTAATGATGAAATGAAATGATTGAAACACAAATTGATGTCACCTTAGAGGTGAAGCCCTCATGGAGATGAAGATTCTTCAAATCATGAGGAGATGGATTGATGAAGCCAAATCTGCAACAAACAAACATACAATAACAACACAATTATGCTCTAAAACACAATAAGGGCCTTGAATGCTCTTTGCTCAATATCACAAGTTCACGTTATCCTCCTCCTTTACAAATGAATATATAAACTTATTTAAATATGCTTTCCCGCTAACATTCGTAATTTAAATCAAGAGAGCTAACAAAGGGAAACCTTTTGAGATGGCCCAAGTTGACAAGCTTTAATTTTCATCCTGACAAATCAGGGTGGACTTGGGTGCAGGTGCCAAAGTCCCAAGGCCTTAATTTGGTCAAGCTTAAGGATTAAAATGGGACCTTAGTCCCATTTGACATGGGTTTCGGGGGAAATTGGTCGAGGATGAAATTTTTTTTGCAAAGTGTTAACACGAGGACCTAGGAGCTAAACTAGGAGGTAAAAAGGCACAGGGAAATTTTTTACTCCATAACAGTCCCGAGCAGAAATAGCATCAAGCATTTGAGAAAGATCAAAAATCTCCTCAACATGGGTGTTTACCTTTAAAGCTACTTCTAACTCTTTCCCAGCAGTATCTCGTACAACATCTTTAGGCAGGTTGACTCCTGTGCCAGTAGCCACATGCCTTGAAAACACCCATCCTCATGCACAAGAGCAACCCTAGTTGCAACTCCTACAACATCTTTGACCAAGTTGGTGTCCATGCAAGAAGTTGAGCTTTGTAAACCCCCTTCCAACCCATCTTCCACATGGGCAACCCTAGTAGAATCTGTTGCATTTTCTACATTCATTTTAGCTCACATGGTAGAAGCCACACCCTGTAAATCCCCCGAAACAACAACCAGGGCATCCACATTGCCCAAGATGGGCTTGACTGGAGGAGGCAGCAACAATATTCGTCACTCTCGATTTCTAGAGAAGAAAGCCACATGAAAGCCCAAGGTCACCCTGCCCAACAAAGGAGGGTTGTCGCATCTGCGAAATGGATTTCTAGACCTCCAACCACATAGCCAAGAGGGTTTCATCCTCTTCCTCATCAAAAGAGGTAACCCACTCATCCAAACCCTCCTTGTCCTCGCCATCTGGGTCATCCTCATCACCTCCATTACCGGCCTCACCTGCAACCAGGAACCCTAAACTATCACTCAATGCCCGCTCCATCCATAAGGAGTCTCATGTTGTGTACATGAAAACCCCTTAATTTAAATTTGATGGTCATTTAAAAAAAATTTAATAATAAACATAATATTAATATTAATAAAAATTGAAGATATCTTAAATACATCTATCTAAATATACCAAGAAATATAGCTATTTATTTATTTAAGAGTTATTTTATTTTACTTTAGAACTATTTTATATACCCCACACACATAAAAGTTATAAGAGGTCACATATGCACACATTTTTAACATAAATTTTAAAAAACATAATTGAAAATATACATGTATATCAACTTAGTATGTTAAACATCTAATTAGTTAAATATATTATTTTATGTATGTATTAAAATTATAAGTTTATATTAAAAAAGGTATATTTTTAGGAGAAGTTACAAATCAATATGCTCATTATTATTTTTAATACATTATTCAAATTTATACAAACTACAATAGATTTATTTATTTAAATTTGTCTATCTTTATTTTAAAACCCTTTTTAGGAAATGTAAAGAATTGTAGTATATATATATATATATATACACACACACACACACATACATACACATACATATAGACATATATGTATATACATACATACATACTTACTTATTTATTTGTTTTAAAATTAATGGAAATCCAAAAAAAGGTAGAGATATTAGTGAAGGGTAGAAAGTGGACAAAAAAAGCATTAAAGCTAATAATTCTAAATTGAATGTTAACTAGAAAAGAGTGGAGAGGAGATAAAGTTAGACAAAGATGGAGCAATGGTTATAAAGGAAATCCTTAGATATTTTTTAGTGGAGCAATGGTTATAAAGGAAATCCTTAGATATCTTTTAGAGCAATCAATAGTCAGGAGCTATGATAAATACTTGAGGATGTGGATGAGAAATATGTAGGAGAAAAGGATAAGAAGGTTTATGATGGATATAAGATTTTCATTTTTAATGTTAACTTAACTATTGATCTAGTTATCCTAACCATAGAGATCCTGGACAGCCTATTGAATTCAAGGATGGAAGTATTAAAGAGAACGACAATTATCACAAAATTTATAGGGATTTTTCCAACAATTTACTAGATTAAAACTTGAATGGGACAATTATGGCTAGATTGCCCCCATCCCAGTATCCTTTTTTAGCCCTAGGTTTTATGCAGATTAGATTCTAGATAGAAGATAGGGACAAAATACTGAAGAAAGGGCCATGGTTTATGGGTGGCTTAGTATTATATTTGCAAGCTTGGTCTCTAGGTTTTGATCTTGGGAAAGAACTACTAATAGACATTTTTTTGTGGATCAAAATGTATAAGTTACTTAATAAGCTCTAGTCAGAGGAAGTTTTCAAGAGATCAACAACTCATTAGGGAAGTATGTTTATAGTTTCTTTGCTATGGAGAAAAAGGAGTTGGCAACATACACTAGAATTGGTGAAAGGATGGATTTGAGTAAGCCAATCAAACATGCTATTAAACTCAATTAGTCACTTTGTTTTGGGTTTAAGAGTTAGACTATGAGTGTATGCCTATTATATGTTTCAAATGTTGGACGAAAGGGCATGTAGCACAAAATTTTAATTAAAGGAAGAAGGTTAAAGAGCTCCCTCAAAAGTGTATGGTAGAGGTTTGGTGGGAAATTCCCCCAAAAGAATCATTTTTGAATTTTGGTGAGAACGTAGGGGAAGATAAGATGATAATAGAAAGGGAAGGAAGGAATGGAGCAATTTAAGACCTTGATTAAGAGGAGATAAAATCTAGAGAGGAGGTAGAAACAAGGGAGATAATTAGAGAGAAGGATGATCAACTTATTTCATAAGGATGAATGAGATTGTGGACATTATTTTGGAAGGAGATAACAAAGATGAATTTGTTAAAGATACATGAGGAAAAATTAGTACTGAAAGATTAGAGTATAGCTAGTCGGAAGGGAAAAAGACAATCTTTTAAAACTTAGAAAACTAGCTCAAGAACTATCTTGGTAGATATGGGGACTAGTAGGACAAGATAATTAAAAACTAAGGTTGGCAAGGCTAAGGTGGTAGCCATGGAGGATATGGAAAAAGGTACACATACTTTAATTACCAAATTTTGTCATAACAAGGGTGAGTACCTCTCTCCCTTTAGGAAATAATGAAAATATTGAGTTGGAATGTTAGGGGGATTAATGCCCCTAAGAAGCATTGTTTAGTTAAATAGCTTGTAGAGGATCATAAATTGGATATTAATTTTCTATAGGAGACTATGGTTAGAGGGGAGGAAATGAAATTAATGCTTAAAAGTGTCTAGATAGGTAGTGAAGGTGTGATGATGGATGCAAAGGGGACCATTGGGGGATTAGCTCTCTTATGAGATAAAAGAAGGCTCGCAAGCTCTTTTCTTCTCTCACCTCAAAGCTTACTTCATGTACATTTTTTGAGAGTATATATAAGAATCAAATTTATCTATTTAAATAGCTATGGTCCAAACACTAACTCAAAGAGAGGAAGGTTGTGGGATGAGTTGAATATTTTTTTTCACACTTTGGTGAGTGTAATCGAGTAGTCTGGGGAGACTTAAATGTTATTATAAGACCAGAGAAGGAGGGAGACATCCCTAGGCTATATATAGGATTGATTTCTTTTAAGGCCTTATGTTTGGATTTGTCATAATGGGATGCCAAGTTGAAATAAAGATGGTTTACTTGGAACAATATGCAAATGGAGTTGATAATATAAGGAGTATATTGGATCATTTCATGATTAATTTAGATTGGGTCTTGGAGTTGATTAATCCTTATTTGAAGGTGATCCAATATGTAGGATCTAATCATTGGACCATTTCTCTAGATATTCATAGGGGAATTAAACCTAGAGGGGGTCCTTTTAAGATGGAGTTCATGTGGGTTGAACACCCTAACTTTAAGGCACTACTTAAGGGTGGTAGAATTGGGAAGTCAAAGGATTTAAAAGATTCATTCCTCAAATGAAATTAGGGAAGCAAAAAATAAAGAGCTTGGAATAGGGAGGAAGATGATTTATTCAATATAAAAAGGGAGGTGGATGACCAACTAAATAGAATTGAAAAGGAGATTACAAGTTTCAACCTTTCTGAGGAATTTAGGCTAAGGAGGTTGGGATCTTGAATGAATTAAACTCTATTTTAAGAATGGAGGAAATATTTTGGTTATAAAAATCAAGAGTCAAATGGTTGAAGGAGGGGGATCATAACATAGTTTTTTTCATATTTCTACTAATATTAGAAGGAAGATTAATAAAATAGTGAAAATTACTAACATAGTTTTTTTCATCTTTCTACTATTATTAGAAGGAAGATTAATAAAATAGAGAAAATTACTCTTCCCTCTCTAGGATAAAGATCATGGAGGTCGAGGCAATTAGATCATAAGGAGTCAATTTTTTCAACGAGTTGCTGGTGGGAGACTTTGATGGTAATCAAGAAGCCCAAAGGGATATTTTGAGAAACATCTTGTCTTTGATTTCTCAAGAGTAGAATGAGGCACTTGAGAAAAGATGAGTAATGCTTAGGGGATGGAGTTCAACCTTTTTTGTCTTTTATTCCCAAGGTCAATAAGCCTAAATACTTTGATGATTGTAGTTCCATATCCCTTTACAACTCAATTTATAAAATTATCACAAAAGCAATAACTTTCAAATTCAAGAAAGTTCTAGCTAGAGTTATTTCAAAAGAGCAAAGCAATTTTTTGGAAAGGAGATAGATTTTGGATGGCATCATTATAGCTCATGAAGCTATTAATTCTATTAAATATAGGGAAAAGGATGGGATGTTTTTGAAGCTATATATGAACAAGGCACATGATAGTGTGCTTTGGGATTTTTAGTAAAGGTTTTGAGCAAGTTTGGTTTTAGTGAGGAATTGTATAGATGGATTTATAATAGTTTTTCATTGATTTCTTTCTTTGGCTTGATTAATGATCTTTCAATTGACTTCTTTATAGAAAGGAGGGGGCTAAGATAAGGGGACACTATGTCCCCTTTCATTTTTCTCATAGTAATAAAGGTCCTTGGGAGAGATTTAAAAGTTGAAGATGCGTGTAAGAATTTCAAATGGATTCAAATTACATCTAGTTGGATAATGTTACTCATTTATAGTTCGTTGATGATACCCTTTTGTTTAGGGAATCCACTACTAGGAAGATAAGGGTATTTAATCTCTTCTATGACAATGGTATAGGGTAGAGAATGAACCCTAGTAAGTTTAAGATCTCTTTCATCAAGAATCATGGTGAGGAATATTTCAACATCTAGGATATTACTTGGTTTGAAATGGGCAAGCATCCAAGTTCGTATCTAGGAATGCCATTGATGGAGAAGAAGGCTTATAGTGGGGAGTGGAAGTTGTTTGTGGAGAGGATACAAAACAAGTTCTCTTCTTGGAAAGGGAAGTGGCTCTCTTTTGTAGGTAGAATCACACTTACTAAGGCAACACTCTCAACTATACCAATTTATATTGTGTCCATATTTCACATTCTAAGGAAGTTTGCAAAGGCAATTTTAGATCTACAAAGAAATTTTCTATGGAGCGGCACTTGGGAGAAAAGAAAATATAACCTGATTAGATTGTCAAAGGTCTATGTTGGTAAAAAGGAGGGTTGGTTGGGATTCTAAGATTGTAAATTGATGAACAAAGCTTTGGGAATAAAATTCTTTAGAGGATATTCATAACGAAGGAAAGGCTCTGGAGTTAGGTCCTATAATGCAAGTATATTGAGAGGGATTTAGTGGAAGGCTTTCTCACCATGCAATCTATCTCAAGGGGGTCTAGGATTTGGAATTTTATCTTAATTTGTAGATCTTGGGTTTTGAAGGATTTTAGGTGGATTATCGAGAAGGGAGATAAGGTAAAATAATGATGGAGGCTTGGGCTGATAAACATGCATTCAAATAATGATACTTTTAGGCCTCTTGTTTCATATTTGTAACAATTAAACACATAGAATATGGTGATAGTCCTTTATAAAGTCTCATATTTTATTTATATTATGCATCTTTAAGTAACATGTAAAAAATATAAGATAATATACTTAATTAATTATATATTTGCATTTTATATATAATATAATTATAATCACAACTAAATACACTATATAACTTTCATTACATGTCAAACCCTTTTGTGTGTGAAAGATAAAATTTGAAATTTAAAAAAAAAACATCATATAAATAAAATTTAAAATTAAGTAAATAAAAGCATCACATAAAAAGAAAATCAATCATGAGAGAATATTTTTATTAATGTAATATTTTTTTATTACACAATCTTTTTAAATATTTTTTTACTAAAATTAATACCATATTTACATGTATTAATAATATAATAATTTGATTATATTTATTGATATTATCTTAATATATAAATATTTGAAATTTATACACATATATTTAAGGTTAATTTAAAAAAAAAAAATTAAAATTTTAAAATTTTCTAGGTAAATTCTTTCTATTAATATTATAGTAATTTTATAATATTTTACATATTTTTAATTTTATTAATTAATATTTATACACATGCTTTTGATAATTAAATTTTATTACATGTTTAATATTATATAAATACATTTAATAATAATTCATATTATTTAAATATGATTTTATTATTAAAGATAATTTTAAAAATGATTTATATGATTTTATGTTTTTTTTTAAATAATTAGACTAGTAACGAACAAAATTTCTTTTGAAATGAAATACATTATATATATTTACTTTTGTTAAAACTATGATAAATATAAGTAACAATAATCAATTTACAAAATAAATAATAAAATATTTTAGTATATTAATTAAGGGTATATCATAGTACTTATAATTTCAATTTTATTTTTTTATTATTTTTAATGACCATGATTATTTCATTAAATTCTTTCACTATTTTAAAATATGTTTTTTTAATTAAAATTATAATAGACCTCTTTCATTAAATTATTCATTATTTTAAAGTATTTTTTATCTCACTTAGTTAAAACTATTTATTATATGAAAAAGGAAGTTTTATTATTATTATTATAAGCCTGGTCCAAGAACTAGAAACAAATCAAACAAATAAAACCAACATTGCTGAAATTCAACCAGAAATCAAATCAAAAGGAAGTTACTTGAGTTACATATTGTTTCATTAAATATGAAAAATAATATACAAAATCTTAATGCAGATATACAAGTTTCTCACTCCTTTAAAAATTTAAAAAAAAAAATTATAGAAATGTTTACAATATTGTTTTATTTTACAATAAATAAAATAGAATATTGTTTTATAAAAAGTTACATATGATTGTCAAAGACTGGAGTACTTGTAGATTTTGTAAAACTTATACGTAACAATTTGAACTCAAAAAGTATAGCTGTTAAACATAGAAGTCCTATGTCAATACCATATCCAATGTTCCATTTCTTTCCTGCACCTCCCAAATATATTCCATAAAATATATTCACGACACCCAAAATGAGGAGAACTCGACCAAACCAATGATGATACCAATTCCAATATTTCCGCATTTTAGCTTCTTTTTGAGGTCTTACAAATAATCCAATTCCCTGAAATTGGAACAAGAAGTTTATTATTTAAACATTAAAACATAATTTATAAAAAAATAATAATAGATTAATTAAAAAGTGTTATATAAAAAAATATGGTTCTAAAAGAGAAAATTAAAAGTTTTATGTAAAAGTAAAATGAGTGTATTATTAAATAATAATTCATTAGATAAAATAAAAATAAAGTAAACAATGTAGATAAAATAATTTTTGAATTAAAATTAAAATTTAACTGTCCATGTATATATGTAGTAAATCAAATAGTTCTAAAGTAAAATAAAATTAACTCTTAACTAAATAAAATAGTTGTCTTTTTTTCATCTATTTATGAATTTATTTGCATATTTGTAGTAGTTTTTTTATTAAGGCTTAAAAGAGGGTTTTGAAAGGACCCCAAACCTTTTACAAAGACCAAATTAGATATAACAATGAAGCTTAGCACTTGATAAAGGACCTACATCAATCAAACAACACTAAGGTTGTAGACCACTAGGAACACCCACAAGACAATAAACAAACAACCACATCAAAGGCTACATGATCCAAGTTGTGGCAACACTAAAAGTTGACAACACCAAAAGACCAAAGAGGGCCAAGACTACATAGTCTCCAAACTAGATTTGACACCCCTTGCACCTCTATGTTGTGAGTGAAGTAAAAAAATTGGGGGTTAAAAACATTTTTGGAGAACCTTTCTTCCTCTTATGCACTATAGTCCAAGAGACATCATTCATGGCAACAAGATTGGCAACCATAGAAGGAACAATGTCCCTCTCATTAATGGAATAGGATGCCACAAGAGAGTCTGCATACATCATGTTAGCAGGAGACACCATACGAGTAGGAAAGTCTTAAGTATTTCTTTCCAAGATAGTGGCCTTTAGTAGAAAAAAAAGGGACCTTTGAGACCAATAAAACAAAATCCATCTACCTGCTAGAAGCAAGTCTAGCCTAGAATCTGAAGGAGTAGGCATGATTGAATCTAAAGGAACTTCCAAGTAGTGAGATGACACCACAATGGGAAGAGAATCACCAAGAGAACCATTAATCATTAAATGGTGGGGGAGAGCATCCTTCCACCGTGAAGCCACACTAATAGCCTTGTGTTTGACATGAAGACAATCCACAACCAAGTGTCTAGTTTTGAAGCAATGCTAGCAATGGAAAGGTAAACCCTTGTAGTTCAAAGGTTGAACCCAAGGGCACTCTACCACATGAAGAACAATCTCTGCAAGGAGATCCTTCATTTTTTCAAGATCCACCAAGATATGGGCAAAAGTTGTGAGCGAAATACTAAAGTCACTTAATCAGACATCAAATAACTACCCAACATATTACCAATAGCTACATAAAAAGGCTCTAGCAAAAACTATAGTGAGAGGTTGGGCATCCTAACTCAAACACACATGACATTAAAAATTTGCAGTATAGTTGAATGAGGGATACTAAGGCTTAAGCATGAGAGAATGTTGACCCCAAACCCAATTCTAACCATAAAGCATGGAATCTGAGTTGTAGGAAAAATCAAAAGCTACAATGAAAACCCCCTAGCACAGGGGTAAATCTAAATATTGCCCTCAATGAGGGGACTTCAAGAGTCCTAACGCTAGTTGTGTAGCTTAGGGAGGCTGAGCCAATGTTGAGTAAATTGGTAGATTAAACCCCTTTTCATGAAATAAACTTTGCCCTCAATCATTTCCTCACTAAAAGACATGACACACATATTTTGAGCATAAGGTAACAATTTGACCTTCCCTAAGAAGTAGGGCATGCACCAAAATAGTGGTGATAGGAATACCAAACAATGTCATCATAAATTGCATATGAACTAGGGCCCCCATGAACCTTCACACCTAGCAAATCATCAAGGGAAGCATTTGCACAAGAAGACATAGGAGTGCTACGAATGGAGCCATTGCCTTACCCAACAATGTTAATAGTACAAGATGGAGAAATAGTAACTCTAGCCATTGAAGGTCCCTTTTTAGAAATGCCAACAACACAATATTCCTTAGGAATAGAACCTATCCCTCCACATGTAGAGCTTGGCCCCATTGAAGAACCGAGAGAGAATGCTTAGGAGAGAGAAGAAAATTCTACTTGCAAATATAAAGGAAGGACATGCGAGTCATGTAGGAGCTCTACTATTTAAAAATCTACAACCCATGTATATTTGTAGCAATTTAAATAAATATTAACATTTTCTATTCATATAAAAAAAAATTCATTAAATACATCAATCTAAAAAATGTCGAGAGATATTAGTTTCAAGATGCCTATCTAACTTATGTCATAAAGTTAATATAGGCACCTTGAGGCTGATATCTCTCAATGCCTTTTAGATAGATGTATTTAAGATATCTATACTAGTTATATATCTTATATTTTGTATCTTTTTTCTTATGTAATTTTGTGTGGATATCATAATGTATGGTCTTAGCATTTAATTTGACTTATTTGACATATCAATTAACTTTAATATTAAACCACCATTTAGATATGCTTAAGCCATCACTTTAGAATAAGACCAATCCAAATATGTAGGGTTATACCTCCATGTACTAGGTTACACCTAGGTTTAGTCCCAGTTTAAATTTTAAATTTGCTAGTCTCAAGCAAACTTTGGACTAGAATATAACCATTATCCATAATCTTGCACACTAGAACTATTGAGGTGTGTGCCTAGGACTTGTATTTAAGGACATCTTCCTAGGTCATTTAGATCAAAAAAGAGAGAATCATCAAGGAATATTAGCATCTAGAATCTATATTCAATCATAGAAAACTCAATTTAGTCATAGCCTCAATCTTATATCAATCTCAATTTACTCGGTATCATTTACATCAACGTTTGTATTCTCTATTTGTTGTGTTTTTTTATCTTAATACATTAGCCATTGAAAATAATTATTATCAAGGAAATCAATAACCTTCCCTTTATCTATAGAAGGCCCTCAAAAGTACTTTTCAACACCATCAGTTTATCATACACAAGAGAGAAGATTCTTGGAGTCAATAGGAGCACAAGATTAACTTGTGCTATTTATAATATGCTCACCTATGACCTAGTCGGAATACCATACCACTAACAGAGATATATCCCAAGTAGTAAATATTCCAAAAAATATCTATCATAGCCTCTAGATTATGGTTGTGGTACCAAATCCTAGTTTCAAGTTCTTCATCACAATATCACATGAAATTTTGTAAGAATGTGGCCCTAAAGTAAGTTTTCCAAAAACTATAAATTTTGATATTTTTATTTTCTATTTTCTAGTCAAAATAGGTTTATTATAAAAAACAAAGACCTATGTTCGACATATGTGAAAAATAATTAATAATGAAGAAAAATATGAAAAGTAAGAGTATCTTTATATTGATGTTCTTTTTAAAAAAATATTGAACATATACGAAAAGAATTAGTATTACAAGAAATATATACCTAAATTAATAATTGTTCTCACATAAAAATAATAAATAATAAATAAAATATAGAAATTAAAAATTATTAAAAATATATATTGTAGATATCAATATTAATATCTATATATGTAAAATTCATAAGGGTTATTTTGTTTATAAAACCCCATAGATGTTTTGGTGTTTTGTCTAAACCAAACAGAAAACTCTATATTTTTCTCAGTATATTTTAATGAAAGGGAATGGTCCCCTAGACTATGTTTATATAATTTTAAAAAATTATATAAGAAATTTTATCTCTAATATACAATAAAATATTAATTTAATAAAAAATGCTATAAAATATAACACTTTATTAATAAATATTTAAAACATGACATTATATTTTAGAATTTAAAAATAAAATTACAAGAAATAGTACAAAAGTAATGAAAACCAAAAACAAGGAAATCCATAAGCCTATTAAGTTGCTATATAACTAATTATATGTTTAGTTTTAAGTTTTCTATTTAAACATAACTGTGTTTATAATTACGCTAATAGCATTGGATTGAGAAAAACATGAAAGAATTTCATGGAAAGAAGCATTACCATCCCTTTCTAAAAAGTCTGGTGGTGTACATATGTGAATTGTCTGTTAGGGTTAGGCGGCAGAAGATATCAATTAAATGCAAATAAATATTAAACATAGGAATGAAAATACACAGAAATAATAACAGTGAGAGACAAGTTTTAATGTGGTTCACCCAAACTTGGGCTACATCCACCAATAGAGAGTCCAATATTATTATCCAGTAAATCAAACAAATTACAACTTGTAATCCTTGCAACTCAATACTGCTGCAAATGCTACAATACATCAACAGAAACCCTAACCCTTAGCCACTTTTATCAAGCTTTATGTCGGTTACAAAAATAGGGTTTTTTTATGTTAGCCAATAGAAAAATAACTCCCGACGCCTTAATAAAATAATAAAAAAATGTTGGAGGTTTCGGGGGCGCTGCCCCCAAGCCCTCACGAGGGCACTGCCCATGGACCCCATCTTGGGGGCACTGTCCCCAAACCCCCGCAAGGGGTGCTGCCCCTTGACCCTGTTAAATAATTTGGGGGGAAACCACTCCGATAAAAGTGGGGTAAATTTAACCTCCAAGTCTGATTAGACTCCATATAACAAAATTATCCCATAGAATTCCTTGTCTCTTTTAAAACTTTAAATTTGTTTCTTGTCATGTCCACCCATTGCACCCACCTTCTATGAATTCTTTGAATTATAATTCTCATGGATTAACTAAAATTGCTTTCTTTTTAGTTTTGGTCTATGGTAGGTATTTTATTGTTTTCACTTGTAGGTATTTGCTTGACTGGTCAGTCTTGTCGAAGGAAAATTTGGTCTTGTAGGAGGAAAATTTGGGCTTGCTCAAAGGTTTGAGTTTTTCAATAAATTTTGTGTAGTCAAAATTGATAGGACTTGATTTTATGATTGGTCTATTGTTATTTAGCCCATTGGAATTCATTTTTCTAATTTGTTTAAATTTAGAAAAATTATACCAATAAAAACTAGGGTGGGTTGAAGATTGAATATGTTTCTAATGTATTTAATCTAGAAAAATATATCCAATGAAAATTAGAGTGGGTTGAAGATTGAATATATTTCTAATATTTTTTCTTTTTTAGAGAAGAAGTGTGCTGCAAGACGGGATGCATAAAATTTTTCATGTGTGTCTCAAACTAGGGCATGGATGCGTGTGAAACACGTGGAAGATATTTGAGTATTTTGCATTATGCGGGCTAGGGCTGGAGCTTTGAAACTTGGACAACGTGAAGGGTTTCATGGACTCTTGTCAAATGCATACCCTCCCTTCTCGACTAGTTCCCTTCTTCCAAGGATTCCAACTACCCTCCTCCATCGCAACTTTCCATGGTACATTATATTATTTTCTACTACTATGTTTCTAAATGCTTTCATGCTCTTCTATTGCTAAATCATTTGCATCTTTGTTTCCTTTCGTTTTGTATTCACTTTTTCAAGAATTTACATTTTGATGTAAATTATTATGCTTTCTTGGAGTAATGTAAGATGTATTTCCTCTTCTACTATTATTTTAAATTTTCCATTATATAAATCAATTCTAATAAAATATTTAATTGGCATTTTGGTTACTATTTATGACCCTATCACTTTTCTTTATTCTTAAGTATGGGTTTGAAAATTTGAAATTTCCATCCTTAGATGTTTGTTGAAAATACAATTGACTTTTTTTATGTCATGCTCATTGCAGTGTAGTACCTTGGGAACAAGGATACATAATTCTTCAACATAAAACTAGTTCATGCCAATGTGGATGCACAAAGCTAGACTAATGATATTATAAGCATCTATATTTATGTGTTCTATCCACTTCTTTTGTTCCTTTCTGCAATGTAAATCTATATTACCAACTAACTAGAATAAAGAGGGATAAATTAACACCTAGGCCTTTGCACACCCTTTTACTCCAAGCATGTGGATAACTATTGTTGCATTTTTCTTTTTCACAAGAGTTGTTGTGTGGTTTCTATAGCACAAATAAAATAGGTAATTCAAAGGGAAGTCTTGGAAACAAGTCTTGACCTTCATCTGGGACTTATTATGCCCTTTCTATTTGTTTCTATGGCATTACTCACACCCTTAGTTTATATAATAGTTATATAAAAATGAAGAGCATTATATTAAGGATGGTAAAGCTTAAATAGTTTGCACCTTCTTATTATAAAAAAAAAACCCTTCCATTCTGCTTTGATGGATGTCCATACCCTATTTGAAGGGTCCCATTTTCTCAAAGAGAGTGAGGATGTTGGAAAATGTTGTGGAATTTGTCTTTATACAGGAAATAGAGAGCTAAAGATGCAGAGGAAGTGCAAGTTGTGTTCACTCTATTCTATTCTCAAAACTATAAGTGTAGGTTTGACTATTTAGCATATTTTAATTGCGTTACATTACATACCTTCAATTTTTTGCAACCACTCATTTTTTCTTACCCATCTGATGTCATTATACTACTTATCTATTTCTTGGACAACTTGGATAGCATCTTACATTCACTATGTCTCAAACCATTGCTTGGTAGCCTTTTTTGATGGCTTACACTCACAATTATTTGTTCTAATTACAATAGTTGATCAAATTCATTTTTATTTCCATTTAGATCAATTCCTAAAGATGGAGTTTGTCACTATCATTAAGTGAGCCAAAACTCCTATATTTTCTTATTTAAGTGAGCTGATTTTAATGGAGTTTGGAATTGGCTAAATTGCTTCTACCTTACAAGTTACATCAAGGCCAAAACTATGACATGCCAACTCATTTGCATAGAAATAATTCAGCTCTAACATGGTGACTGCATCTAGACTTTGGAGGAATTGTCCTATTGTAATCTCAAGTATTATCATCTTTTGTGGCTCTAATTCTTATTTCTTCTTATTTTTCCAAATAATATTTTGTGTTAATATTCATATGCATGTGTATGTATATTCAAATTTGATAATTGAAATGAACCTCAATTACACTAGTAATTGTTGGTTTAAAAAGAAGTGGTTAGACATTTCTATTTAGTTTGGCACAAATTATAAATTACCACATAGTTGCTGTCCTAATTGTATGTTTCTTCACTATTTGCCTTTGAAATTTTAGTTGTTCTTTTATCCTCATCACATCATCCTAAGATGTGAATTCTAAAATAGCTAGAGATTAAATTTTGAAGTAATCCCCATTGAAATATTCACACAATGAGTTGAGGGAATTTTAACGGTGTCTTCTATCCCATCATCTAACTTCTGTGGTGAGTTATTATAGGTTCCCTTCACTTATCTTGTAGGCTTTCGTCGATAGTTTGGTGCACCCATCAGAATCCAAATATTATGCAATTCTAAATTATGAGTCTACTTGGGAATATTCAATTGTTTTCTCATTCCTTAGTCATTTGCAATGATGTCTTATATTGTCTTGATTCATAAGGCCTATGCCTGTCTATTTTGCAGTAATGTGCTCTTGATCTTGTGATCAAGTTCAATAACTTTGGCTAAAAGTGAGCTCTCAAATCTTTTCAAAATTATTGAAACATATTTATAACTTATTTGATGCAACTTAGATGCATTATGGTGACATTACAAACTCCTAAAGTCACTACCAACTCAGTGATTTCCATGAAATGAGAATATTTGTTGTTAATGTGTATTTCTTTTATTTTAGAATAGATTCTTACGAATCCTTGATATTATCTGATGAGACCTAGTGGTGAATTGTCACTTTGTTTGAAATTTCTAAAAGGTTTTGAGTTTGACCTTATTTCTCTAGTGAGAGTTGATTTTCTCAAGAATATTTATTAATCTATTGCTTCATACTTACAAACCTTGCAAATATTTTTTTGACATGGTCTATCGGTCCATTCTGACCTTGGGTGTTTCATTTTCTTCTTTATATAGTAATCCATAGTTGGACATCCACAATTCATTTTACTAGCATTAATACGATCAATAGTGAACATTTTAATGCTTGTCTTGAAGTCATCTTTCGTGCCTACATTTAATTCAATAGAGTTAAGATGTACCCAATGTTCTTTAAACCAACAAATTAGTTGGATGGTTGGAAGGGAATTGTGTTTATTTGCAATGAATGGTAGAGTTCTTTAAATTATGATACTTATAATATGAATGAGAGATTTGTGTTTGTATTATTTTTTCTTTTACATATGGAAGTGTCTTGAAACATGCCCCTTGAGGGGCTAGACTGCACACACAGACATAATTTTTGAAGAGAAAATAGATTTGAGGGAATCTATTCTACCAAATTCTCCTAGCATTTGCATCTGGCCTCATCCCCTTTATTTATGTCACCTAGATAGACAATATCACAGATGAAGTGCAACCCCTGGTGAATAGAATGGAAATCTACAAAACTCAACAGTGAACTGCTACCACATTTACAATGTTTGTACATTTTGATACAATAATATATCCTTTTGTGCATACATTAATAATAATAGGGTATTATTGGATATATATTGAATTATAGTAATTTGTTTTTTCCCCTTCCTAATGGTCATTCCAAATGCTAGTATTGTATGGTGTAACCTTACTGAATTGATTCACACATGTTAAATTGAACTAAGAATATTTTAGTCTGATTATATATTCTTGATGGGTGGCTAACTTAGATGATGTTATTTCATTAGTTTTAGTGGAAATTATGCTAAATGGGATAGAAAAAGGCTATTAAATCTAAGCTATTTCAATCTTGAAGCAAATCTTTTTGAATAACTAAACCACAAGCTCTTGTCATTCAAGCATTGACAATCTTAGAGGATGGAGGATAGGTACAATATAACCTATAAAGACTATGGAAATGGTATGCAATTTGATTTTGTACCTAAAGTTGCATGGTATAAGCTCATTTTTAGTTGAATCTGAAGTCTTTTCAAGGACAAAAAAATAAAATAGAAACTTGAAAAAGCGAGTTTACACATTTGATTGCATGGAAGAGTAATGTACCAAGGGTGAAATGGATATGGAATTTATATGTTTTGGACATTTTAGCTTATAAACATAAGGTCTATTGGTGTAAAAATTATCTTTGAATGCTTTGGAAATATTATGTATATTGTTGCAATAAATTATCTAGGTAGCATAATGATACGTTCTAAGTTACCAAGATCATTCAAGTTGCAAATCAAATCTTTTACAAAATTATCAAAAATAATGTTCATTCTATCACACATCATGAATGCGTAATTCTACTACTAAATAGTCTATTTGTGTAGAAAGAGAGAAAAATATATATCACACATAAGTAGCTATAGTAGCAAGAAATCATCTTATTCAAACCATTTTCTGAGGTTAAGTTAGGTAACCTATATTTGTTGGGGTTTCATTTCAGCTATCCTTATCATATTATATGTCATGTACATGTGAAGACACTGTAGATACATTTGCATGCAAGATGGAATGGGTATCAAATTTGTGGCATCTCTTTTGTTACCACCCCTTTTTGTTTGTGATGTGGATCCAAATTATCACAGGTTGCAAATTACCACATGGTTGTTCTAATTATGTGTTGCCTTTATTGTTTGCCCTTGAAATTTTACTTGTTCTTTTACCCTATTCATGTCATCCTAAGTTGTGAATCTTGAAACAATTAGAGATTATTTTTGAAGTAATCCTAATTAAAATTTTCACACAATCAACTAGGAGAAATTTAATAATACCTACCAGCCCACCATCTAACTTCCCTGGTGAGTTCTTGTAGGCTCCCTTCACCTATCTTACAGGCTTTCGTCTATAATTTGGTGCACCCATTAGAATGTAAATACTATGCAATTCTGAATTATGGTAGACTTGGGGACATTTTATTGTTTTCTCATTCCTTAATCAATTGTAGGAATGCCTTATATTGTATTGACTCAAAAGGCCTCTTCCCATCCAGTTTGTGGTAACACACTCCTACTCTTACGCTCAAGTTCAATAACTTTGTCTAAAAGTGAGTTCATCGATCTTTTAAAAATTACTACACTTATGTTGGAATCTATTTTGGTTGACACTAAGTATGTGATTTCTCTTTTTTATTAATCATCTGATTTGCCTTTTTTATTAATCATGATAGGCATTAGAAGTAGTAGACAAATTTTTTTTAGTAGTGAGGTAGATGGTTCTAGGTGATAGTGAGATAGAACATGGCCTAGAGAAAATATTACAACTATTATTGGAAACTTGCAAGGAGGACCTTCTAAATTGCTTGTTCTGAAATTATCAACTCTTAGATGTAAAGTGAGTTTCCTTAAATCCATAGTTGTTTCTATTAGTACTTATGTTGAGTGCAAGTTGAGTTAATTCACTAATGTGTTTGAATATGTCAAGCTAGAAAGGATGTAGTAAATATTTGATGTAGTCTATTGAGCCAAAAAGTTAGCCTTATCAAATATTGTTAGGAATACATTGAGAATGAGTTGATTAACTTTATGATTTTGTGGTATGTTTATTGTCTACTTTATGTAGGATGATGTGTTTCTATGCCTTTTATTTAGTATTTACAATCTTTTGTTGAATACAATTCCCTATCATAAGTTGCTTAATATCACTATGGAGCCAAACTTTACAACCACAACCATTTTAGGCAATTTAGACCCTTGAATTGGGTCCAAAGGTCTAGGGAACTCAAAAAATTTGTTCATTTCATGACTTAAGGCTATCCTTGAATCTACACATGAATATTAGCTTCAACCATAAAATCAAAAGCTTAGTATTTTGTATCAAAATTATCTTTAAGAAGATTACTAATTAGTATAGTTTCAAAATCCCACATCCTTGAGCTTTGGAGTGGCCCTTATAAGCATAGTTACCAAATCTAGATTTTTTGGATCTATTAAATTTCCCCAGTTCAGTCCAAATTTTTCAATTCCTATAGAAATTTTATAGATTTTTTACATTCTAAATTTTGAATTTTTTGGACGTACCAAACTATGTGAGCACATTTCTTTTATTGGTTCTCATGTTGTACAATCTTTGTAGTCCACATGAACACATTTTTTTGAGCAATTTTATCAAACAATTCATATGCCTTAGTCTTTGCTTCCACATTTTGTATACATGTCTATAAAATCTTGATATTGGTAATAATACTAATTTTGGTAAGGCATAAAACTTGACATTGGTAATAATACTGAAAATGTTTCTAATTAACTTTTCCATTACTTTTACAATATTTTATGCATTTTATATTTAAAAAGGAGCATCTAGTTTCCATTTGATCTGAATGTGTTTGACTAATCCCAAAACATTGGGTTCAATAATGACTTGTTGGTGAATGATTGGAACTCTCAAAATATTTATCACCAAATATTAATGGTATTTTTTCCTGCTCTTGAGTCTAGTCCATGGTTTGAAGCTATAGTCCAACATTTCTCAACTAAAACAAATAATGTTTCAGTGGCACAATCAACTTAAGCTATACTCCATCATTTCTCAACTAAAATAGGTAATATTTTAATGGCACAATTAGCTTCACAAGTTAACAAGGTTTCCCTAAATTTTCTTCTTTTGATTTGATACTTGTATTTTTAATTTAGTGATCTTTCTATCATTTCTCTCACTATAATGATAGATCAGCATCTATGGTAAGAATATGCATTTTTTCTAGAAGCTCTACATTTCAATCCAATGGACTAAAAATTTATTACTTGTATTTTTGTTAAAACTTTTTTTTATGAGAAATTATGTCTGTGTATTGTGTAGTGGAGATGGCAAACCATTGTGTTGGGAGTATTTTTCCTAGTTTTCTTGTTGGTTGCTTGTTAGATTGTGAGTATTGTGAGCTATGAATACATGACTATGTACTTTATGGGATTAATTGTGCCTCTTTTGTTATCCATAAAAGTAAAATGTGTATTATAATGTAGTAAAGCAAGAAAAATTCTAAGTTTTTTGGGTATCTGTTGCTGCTCTACTAATATGTGTCATTGTAGGCAACTTGCTGGTGTTCTACATGCATTTATTTAATTCTAAATTGATTTGCAATCATATCATTACACTTATGGTTGGATTCTATTTTTGTTTTGCAAATGCCAGGGACATGGTGCTAGACACTAGGTGCAGTAGGTTTAGTGGTAGAATTCCATTATTTTCGTTATGTACATTTAAGATCCTTCTAAATTCTAGGAAATGGTTTCTAGTTTAGTTGTTTATGTACATATGTTTTGCAATTTGAACTAGACTTACTTGCCTTATATCTAGATTTCTTGAACTTCTTATATTCTATTCACTATTGTTTCATAGATTTTGTAAGCTCTACCTATTTAGTTAACTAATCAAACACTTTGAATCAACATTTTTTCTATTTTGTACAAATACTACTCTATGTTTTCAATCCCTATTTAGTGATTGTAACCTTTGGCAGGGACTATAGCTATAACACAGCCCTTGTTAAGGTCTTGTTTCCCCTTGATATTTTAAAAATCAACCACAAAAAATTTATGAAATCTATGATTGATGACATTCTTTTTTTTTATGTGTAAGGTTAATTTGTATATGAAAAGATAAAAACAAATACAAAAAGCAAGCCCTTGAATCAAGGGGAGCAAAAACAACCCATGGGTTGTCAACATATCAACCAAAACATGAGTAAGAAGAGACTAAGTAGACAACTACCCAACGAACAGAATAAAAGGGAAGTCCCCAAGAGTTCACCATAATAGAGAGAAAGAAGACTAAGGCCAAAAAGGCCAAAACCAAACTAAGATCTGCCATTTTTTCAGGATAAGAGAGCCTCCATAGTCCACTGAGAACCCCCTTCCATCGCTTCCTTTCCTTCAATGCAGAGCTTTTCAGCATCAGATTTCCTTCCTTTCTTCCGCTTGGAGTCACCATAGTCAAGTTTTAATTTTCTAGGCTCAATTTGAGAAATCCCAAGATTCAGAGAAGGAGCCACCACAAAGTCATCGAAAAAAAAAGAAGGATTATCCAAATCCTCCATAAAAGGGAAAGTACCATCTAACTCAGAATCCTCCTCAATAGCCTGAATCGAGACAATCTCCTTATTAAGGGTTGGAAGCTCATCATTCCCTGAAGGTTGCTCTATTAAAGGTTTTGAAGGGGCCACCAAATCAGTCCTCGTGGAGGAGAGGGGATCAAAAAACTTGCCATGATTGCACCAAATGAAATCTGCATCCGGAACCCCAGGTTTTTTATTCCACTTCTTGAGGCTAAAACATCTAGCTCTAGGAGGCCTTGGTGCATTGCAAGTCCCAATCTTGTGCCCCAGCTTGTTGCAGCGGAAGCATCTAAAGGGAAGTCCTTCAAAATTTAAAAATTGATGCCAAGTACCTTGAGAAGACAAAATCTAAATGGAGCCAGGAAGGGGTTTGGAGATATCCACAAAGGCACAAACCCTTAAGTATCTACATGAAGCCTCCACCTCCAAATCGATCTCTACGAAGGATCCCACTTGATTGATCAACTGACCTATGAGATCAAGATTCCTCATCACCAGAGGAAGGTTATATAACCTGATCTAGATTGGGATCTTTGAAATAATTGTCATGGCAAGATCAAAGAAGGGAGCCCAATGAGTAATAAACAAACCAGAATTCTTAAAAAACCAAGGGCCATTCTGTAAAACAAAGTTACAATCATCAGCAGAAGAGAAGATGACCAGAAAAAAGCCAAAATCTAGGAAGTGGACCACTGGGGGCGTCAAGTTACTCCAGATGGTCAAAACCTAGTCCTAGACATCTTCAAGGGATGGCCGCTTCCGCAGGAGTCTGATAACTAGAGATTGGCCACCAACATCTGCCGAGATAGAGTTTAGGTTATCATTTGAAATATGGAACACCGCGGGTTCTTCCTCAAAGGCAAACTTTCCATTTCCAATAGAAAGACCCAAATCACCATGTAAAGGAGTCTCCTCCGAACTAGAAGCATACGGGTCAGGTGGCTTGGGAGGAGGAGGGTTAGGGTTCATTTTCTAGATCTGCTCCAGGCAAAAATCATTGCATTCATGATAAGGATTTACACTATTCTTGCAAGCCCCAAAAGATTTCGATCTGGAAGCCCTAGCCACATGCTCAGGACTAGAAGGAGAGCCCAGAGGATTTGATGGGAGAGGAGGCATAGAATCATCAAGATCCCCATCTCTGCATGAACTAGAACGCAACTAATATTGTTACATCCCTAATTTTTGCCTTGCTATATTTTTACTTTTATTGGGACATAAGTAATGTATTTTGATGTATAGATTAATGTCGAGGAAAGGCATGGAGTTATATTGAATTTTATTTACAAGTTATGAAAATGACTGGGTTATTATCATTTTAATATTTCATTATGAGATTTGGTTTATCATTTGAATAACGATGCACTGATCATAATTTTTTGGTTACAAGTTTGATACAGGATTGCAGGTTGTGAGGTGACTCTTGGAGAAAAGAAGAGAGAGAGTATCTTTCCAGGAGAGAGATAAAGACCTTGGGTTACAAGTGATTTATTTGCCAAACTGAGTATTAAGTGTTTACCGAATACATGAACTGAAGTGTCGTGAGAGGTAAGCTTTGTCTTGTCAGTTTACTTTTGAACCAAATCGACAGATAGTCAATATTGTTCGCAAAACTTGCTAAGTCGTATTAAGTCATCTTAGTTGTTAATAGCGTTAACGACATTGTTTGAGATTGATTTATAACTATTTACATTTAACATAAATATTACGACATTTTTGTCATCAAATGATAATCTTATTATAACTATTAAGATATTTGACGTGTTATTAACTATTCGTAAAATGTTAAGATGTTTTCATCAAAGTTATTAATATGTGACTTTTGTCAACAAATTATGATGGGGAAACAAGCTCAACCCAATCATGATATCCATATCCCCTAGTTTAATAATATCTTTTTAATGAATAAACTATGTCTTCCTAATGAAATAGGCGAAGATATGAGGTCTATAATTGATATAATCAATATAATTATTATTGATGTAATCAATATATACATATAGATGCCTTTGCATCGTAAGAGGATAGTACCTCTTTATGAGTCAACGGTATGGAGGGAAACCATAAGCTTAAGTTTAGTAGAGTCTTTAGTGGTATGATAAGTGGATTAAATACCACATAGTCTTTTTATAACCACATGCTCGAGTTTCATTATTTATTAAGAGATAAGTGATAACATATACTACGTATTACGTCATGATGTGATGAAACCCCATAAGGCATAGCAAGTGTAGAGCCCTAGCTAATTCTAAGAGAGTTTGTTATCAACTGCCTTGGAATGGAGTCTTTACGTCAGAAGTGATGGATGCAACTGCCAAGACGTGCAACCGCAGGTTTAGACGGGAGCATGAATTGTTAGTCATGGATAAAAAAATGGCAGACAGTTGAGAGAAATGCAGGATAAAAAGCGTTAACATTAGAGTTTAGAAAGATGGCGGTAGGGGGCGGAGGTCTTGGGAGTGACAACGCCAGTTGAGTCAAGAAAATGATCTGGGGGGGTATCCTTTGGTCTTGAGGAACGACTCTTCTCAAAAAGATTTTTTTTTTTTGTTTGTTGGTCTGGTTCTTTCTCGGTGGGTGACGTGTAGAAGAGCTTAGTTTTCATCAGAGAGGAAACTTGAGCCATTGGCTACTTGTGGAGCTCTCTACTAATGAGCTCAGCCTGTCCCTTGAAGTAGCCACTTACTAGGTTCTTTTCTCTAATATAGCTTGCAATGTTATAATCATGTTAATTCTAATAGTATTCTAGATTACAATCAAAAGACAATCGTTGCAGATGTCTTGTACGCTAACGCCTAAGTTAGTAAGGTCAAATCCATAAAGTTGTTAGATATGTAGATGAGTTTGCTATCTTTCTTGGTAAGATTCGTAGCTTTTTTAATAGATAGTATTTCCTTCGTTGGATAT
The DNA here is from genome assembly GCA_027924645.1 of Cunninghamia lanceolata. Lineage (NCBI taxonomy): Eukaryota > Viridiplantae > Streptophyta > Pinopsida > Cupressales > Cupressaceae > Cunninghamia > Cunninghamia lanceolata. The sequence goes on along the minus strand of BSBN01000918.1, from coordinate 1,764,128 downwards.
AATGACAGTTAGGAAAGTTCAATAGCTTAGAGGGAATCTCTTTGAAATTATTGTAAATTCATACTTTTGTTGTTTAAGCTTAAACTATAGAGCACTTTGTTCTAAAATAGTTAATATGCTAGCATCTATGCTATTAGATGTTAGACTACTTTGCAGTAGCAATGAGGTCACTGCAAATGTATGGCTGATTAGGGATTCTTTTTATGAGGAGTCTATATTATAGTTATCATGAGCATCTTAACTTGTTTAAGTTACCATGAATTGGAGATATAATGCCGCGTGTATTTTAGAATAACCAAAGTTGTTATAGCTAATAACTAGGCTAAAGACACTCAATTTTTAAAGAGTGTATTATGCTTCATTAGACTTGTAATTTTTTAGGTATGTGGAACTCATTAGAGACATTAAAACTAGGTTGACAACAACTTGAGTAGTTTGTGAACATTATGATATCATATCAAATTTTAGATAATAATCTTGACTCATTTTGAAACCATTCTTAGTTTAATTTTATTTTTATACCTTTGTAAAAAAAAAAATTCCTTATCATAAGAACTTAGATTCTTGATGATCCATGATAACTATGGTAAAACATTTGAGTGGTAAAAGGGCTAGGGGTAGATTGGAAATGGGATAAATGTTGTAGGACCATCCTTAATGTCTATTCCATAATTCTTGATGAGTATAGCGTTATAGTAAACAATTATGATGGAATAGACTAAGTCTATCTAGAAATGACTTTGAATAGAATCATATATGGGAGTATAAGAAGTGATGGTCAATGACATCTTGTGAGGGTAATTGAAAGTATTCATTTTCCTTTTGTATAGGAGTAATTATTGAAACTTAGTATTCTTAAACCATGATTGAGTTAAACCAAGGGTTGTCTATAAACCTTAGTCTTGAAGTTATGAGATAGGAATATTTTGATTATCAAGGATAAAATAAAAACCCTAGTTTAACCTAGAAGGGTTAAAAAATTATTGATGACCACTTTTATGGTTATAAACCGTTTTAAGTAGACATTAAAGGGTTAAGAACCCAAATTTAGTAAATGTTCATATCAATGTTAATGAAAAGAGATTTATTACTAGTCGACAATGTTTAACCTTAGGTAGGGAAAACTATTTGTTGGGCTACAAGTCGATTTGAAATACAAGTCGTAAGCCTCAGATTTTGCAAGCATGAAAGAGGTACCATTAAATGGTTAGTCAAACATTAAATTCATTATACCTTTATAGTCACATCTTTTCTTAGCTATTACTTGTTGATAAGTGGTGAATCTCAAATGTCGCAAAGATGTAAAGAGAGACACCCAAGAATTCGATAGTTATTCCATAAAGGTCAAAGGAGCAATGACAATGTCTTATGAATGCACCTAAGTCAGAAAGACTAGGCTTGAGTTAGACAAAACTCTTTAGCTAAACCTTAACTTAACCTAGATATGGTATTTATTTATATTAAATCATTGAGATCATTATATAGATCGTGATTGAAGGGACAAGTGCCCTAACTATGTATAATTTTCTTACTTGTAAGAAGGGAATTAGTTTTCTTAGACTATAATGCTTAACCTGGTAAGGTTATCATCTTAGTCGTTATTCGTCAATCTATAATTCTTATGAGTCAATAAGTCGTGGACCTCAGGTATTGCAATGATGCAATGAGAGTCCTTGTAATGAAAGAAAGATGAATAGGTCTATGGAATATAGACAGTGAAAGAAAACATGTATGGGTCGGGAAGACTAAATTAATGAAAACGTCAAGACTTCATAAGTCAAATATAATTGACCAAGTTGAACTGTAGGAATATGATAGTATCCAAGTCGAGTTGGAATGGGTTAACATTACGACAAAGTTCATTGCAAACGTCAAATTATATTGAAACTATGGCCAGAGTAATGCATATGTCTCTGCATGCATTGTCGATTCACTGTATATGGATTGCACAACCTATCAGAAATCATACTTAGCTAGAGGGTATCTAGGGTTGTATGGTTGATAGAGTTGTGTAGGATACAACACTATGTACTCGGAAAGGCAAATTACCACTAGTCACCTTTGGTCTATATTCCTCGTGAAGGGTAGGGCCACTTCCTATGTGGAAGATGTGTGGGAGACCGCCGGTCTGTGGATGGAGGTAAATCACTGAAAATATTCTCTCTAGTAGAAGACATGCCAAGGCTTGTGATAAAGATGTCAGATTTTTGGATGCAGTATATCTTTGAAACTTGTGTTTATTGAGACTATGTAAAACATTATCTAATGTAGATATTTGTAATTGATTTACTTTTGTAAACATTGTACTTGAGAAAGATAATGTGGTTTATTGTATTTTTTAATAAGAAATCTTGTAATTGTAGTTACTTGATTATATGTAGAATAAAAGAAATTTTTTCGCTATCTCATATTTACCTTGTTTAAATTACTTAATGGTAAATTTATGGTTTTTACTATGTATATAGAATGTGGATGTTATAGATATCATCATTGTCCCTCACCATTCACCTTTGCTCGGAGAAGATTGCGTCCATTGCTGCCTCTGCATGCTCCTTTCCTAATCTTCTTCCCAGCAACTGCTTCGCCATCACCTTCGCACATCGTCGCACCGCTCACTACACACCCAATTTCTTGAGAATATTGATTAACTCTTATGGTTGATGACATTCTTGTAAGTATTATCTTGATCACATTTATTTGAGGCATTTTTATAAAAAATCCAATGTTCCTTGGGTACCTATCAAGAGACTTGCAAGTATGTGTTATTGAACTAGTTTTTCAAATTATTAATGTATGTGTCTTATTTTGCATACTAGCAGTTAATTAGTTGATCGCTACCTCATATAATTCTCAAAAAAGTTATTCTTTTTCCCCTATCTAATATCCTTTCATGTGAAAATTAATGATTGCCTAGAAGTTATTATTTATTTAAAGTAAAAATAGATTGTTTATTTCAACTTGATATCAGTTATTTAATGAGACTGGATCGCTGACAAATTGTTCAAATAAAAGTTATGTTCTTGATGAAATGGAGTAGTTTTGATAAATTCTAGAAAGTGACATCTAAAGATATAGAACCTCTAGCTATAGAGGAGATGGGTTGATAGATTCCAAAACCTCTAGCTCTGGAGAAAGCAATCTTAGTGTCATAACTCCAGAAGGTCGTGCCCTTGTTTTTTCTCCAAAAATTCAGTAGGCAACCATTCTCCCAATATATGCATTTCCAAGAATAATCCTCAACGTAGCATTGGGAAAATCCTAATAGGAATGGTTATCTTGGAAACCATTCTCCACTTTTTATGTCACAAACTCTATGTATTAATGAACAACAAACCGTGCCTATACTTTTTGGTTGTAACTATAGTTTTAGAGTTCTAGATGGATTATAACAACAATGTGCATGTTTGGCACAATGCTAATTTGTAGGAATATTTTTAGGAAATTAAAGCAAGATAGATAAAAGATATCAAAAAGGTAGAAACAATACTAGAAAATGTTGAAGTGATTTAGTTTTTCTTTCAAAGTACAAACTTCTAAGTTGCAGTTGTTTTATGTAATCTTATTCTAAACTTAATGAGTATGAGTACAATTTTGCATATTTTTACAAGTCCATGAGATTTTGAATGTGATTATTAGAGAACATTCTCACTCTTCTAAAGGAGTAGGTCACTTAGCTAAAAGAAGGATGACTTTATTATGTAGATAAGTTCTTTCATTGTTTCTAAATGCATGCATGAGTGTCAAACTATTATCTATCTATTATTTGTGTTATGTTAACCTATAGGTCATTCAGTGATGTTAAATTATCTTTTGTGAAAATATTTCTTCTTTTGTGTTGTTATCAAGAGTTCCATATAATCATAAAAATCCCCATTTCTTGATTATTTTATTTTTTATTCAGCATAAGCAATGGATTTGTTAAGTCAGTTTCTTTCAAATAATTCTCTCTTTTAAGCATAAACATTCCTTTATGTAGCTTAGTTTTAGTTAGTTCTTTGAGTTTAACAATAGTCTAGTTTTAATCATTCCTTTGAATTTAGTTGTTTTAGTTAAGCGTGTGCAATATTTAGTTTGAAGAAGTAGGAAAGCTCTTACATAAGATTTCCAATTTACCCTTATGCATATAGCCTTTGGACACCGCCTAGGTTGACATGAGATATTTATCTATAAAGTGAGATTCAACAACATCTCATCACTTTTTGGCACCATTCGAGATGTACTTTTAGGTGTTATTAGGGTCATTGTTGGGAAATCCAATCTAGTAGTCTTTTAGCAAGAAGAGTTTCTCTTGTGAATTGAATTTCTTTCTACATGATTAGGAAAAGGGATTCTCACAACTGGTTTGTAGCAAAGAACCACCCACCTTATATAACCACCACAATAGATGCAAGGAAAATGATTGATTGTGAAATAAAATTCAGAGGAGATTTGTCACCTCAGTTCTTAGAAGAACCTCATAAGCATCATCTTATTGCCCAAGACTAACCTGAAAGTTCACAAATAGCCCCCAAAATTGAGCAACTGAGAGATTGTATTCTAGAGGATCTAATGGAAAACCACGATGGACGAGAAGGGAGAAGAGTAGAAAGAACATTTACCTACCCAGTCAACTTAAATCAGGTAATGAAGAAGCCCCCATGAAAAATGTTTCCCTTTCTATCTTACCTACTTTTAGGGGAATAACTTTAGAAGATCCTGACCAATTCCTTTTTGAGTTTCAGGTTTTGTGCCAAACCTATGACTATAAAATAAACAACCAAAAAATCAAATTATTCTCATAAAGAATGAAAGATTCGGCTATGCAATGATTCATTGGACTAGCTTCTGAATCAATCAATACATGGGATGAAATGGAGATAGTATTTTCATATAAATAGAAAGATTACTATTGGTCAGGGATAGGAAGGAGGAATTATTTCACTTGAAATAGGGAGAGGATGAAAGTATGGAGGACTATCTAGATTGGTTCTTTTTTGTTTTAAGGTAGTTTGGAGATGTTTTGAGCCTTGAACTTGCTAAGACCATATTTTTAAGAGAATTGGAGGAAGAGTCTAGACAAGCCCTTAACCTTATGGGTAAGGGTGATGTCACAAAACTAAGCCTCCCTATCATTTCTAAGTTATGTCAAAATTACTCAAGGACAAGGGGCACAATTAGAAAATCTAAGTTGGTAAAGGGCAACAATGAAATAGGACAACTAATGGAAGAACTGGTGAATTTACAGAAATATTCTAATTTAGCTAAACACCACATTGGATGAAATACAAGACAACTAAAAATATTGAGACTCTATCCATTTACTTTCCTAGATGTCATAATAAACATCTTTTAAGGGATTTCCCTCTTGACGGGATAGACATTTGTCAAGTTTGCAAAAAAACCACCCCACAAATTAGTGTGAAATGCTCCAAGCCATAAAAAAATCTAAAAAGGAGACTCCTCCAATTGAGGAAGAAATTAACTACACAGGGCAAAGATAGGGTGGCAAATTTTCTTACAATCAACCCTCCAAGCACCCACTTATGAACTAGAACACCAATCCTTGGTCTACACCTTGGCCAAACCAAAAAGAACCAAAATAATGGGAACCTTAATCGTAGGGACCCTAGGAAATAAACAACACACCTTGGGATAATTTTCAATGGTCTATCCAACCGCAAAAATAGTGGTTTCCTCCAAATACATCACCTCAATGGAATCAACAACACAACCATTTCTACAAAGGACTGAGACATGTTCAAAATCAACAACAAGCTTTGATGCCTCCACCCTTTAATATGCAAAAACAATCTCAAATTGAACCAATTGCTCAACTCCCTACACAAACTATGATGAATCCTAGAAACAATAGGCAAGTTGTGTAGGTCTATTAGGAAAGCATAGTTGGGATTAATGCTCACTATGAAAGCATCCAACCGAGATTGAGAAAAACTTTACCCAAACCTTTTTCCCCAAAAATTATGGAAATCATAGACAACAAGAAGTTGTTACTTCCCAATGACACAAAGGAAACAATTAAAAATAAACCTTATTCTTTTGAGACCTCTCGTACCTCAATAAAAATTCCTTTGGAGTTTTCCTCCAAAACTCATTTGGAGTCTTCCTCCATAGCCAAATTTTGACATTACTCTAAAGCCAAACTCTAGAAACTTACACAAGTCTATTTCTAATGGCAATCCAATGATGCATTCTAAAAATCTCCTGAAGCTACTCCAAAGCCTAACTTTAGAATACAAAGAAACCTTATTTCTAATATCCTTCAGATGTCGCATCCCAAACTTATTTTGGAGCATGCACCATATCCTAAAAGATTAAAAATAGTTTCTTTGATACCTCCTCTAGGACCAACATTCAAGAGCAAACCAAAACTTGTCCAAGAGCTAAAACAATTAAACATTGAAGTCCCTCTATTACGAGCAATAAAAGAGATTTTGGAGCTCAACCAACTCATTTAACAACTCTGCATAAAAACCCCTAGAAGGAAAAAGAAGTATTCCAACACTATCCATGTAGAGGGTCACTTAGTTGACCTTCTCTTAGGGAGACTCCTTCCACCCAAATATGGTGACTCGGGCAATCCAATGATCACAGTAACTACAAGGGGAGTAAAGATTTTGAATGTGTTGGTTGACTTAGAAGAAACCATCAATGTCAAGTTTGTTGAAGTCATAGAAACATTGTCCCTCATAGGATTGAAACCTATAAATTCAATCTAATAGATGGAATATCAATTAGGTGCTACCCCAAAAGGTATTACAAAAAAATTCTTGTTGAATACTGGGAATATCCTATAGATTTTTTTATACTTCAATTTCAAACTCTAAAGGACAATTATTCTTTGATATTAGGTAGACCATGGTTAGCAACAATTGTTGCACTTATTGCTTGTAGAGTTAGGGGGACGACAATTTTAAATGGGATTAACATCAAACAAATATCCCTATATCCACCTACTAAATTGTCTCCAAATCTTAATAACTACATATAGATTGATGAACCAGACCACACTAATAAAGTAGGAAACATAGCTTCTTTAGATATGGTTACTATAAAACATGTAGAAGAATTTTAAGATGACCTATGTTTGTGTGACGAACTAAAATCCAGTGATCATTTGGATTTTGGTAACCAGGAAAATGATATTCAATCTCTTTGGAAGAAGAGTATTGTTGACTTTGCCCAGGATAACCATAGAGATTTTCTTAAGGCATTTCATTGCCCTCTTGCTAATGCGATTCTAGGTGCTGACAAATTCTTCAAACATAACCACCTTTCACATGTTATAACTCCATCATTTCCCATTAAATACATTGATGAGTGAGATCAAAATAATTTCTTCAACCCATCCAAGAACTAAACAAATACTAGTTCTACTAGGAAAAACCTTGAACATAAATAACTGGCTAATTGATCAACAAGAGCTTAATCTATTTGACATCCTTATCTCCCATATAAAATATTTTTCCCAGGATTACAAAGATATGAAAGGGATCCACCAAAACATCTATGTACCCATCATATCTATATACAGGATGTAAGGCCAGTAAGACAACTACAATGCAAACTCAACCACCTTTCACATGTTACAAACCCATTATTGCCCATTAAACACATTGATGAATGAGATCAAAATAACTTCTTCAATCCATCCAAGAACTAAACAAATAATGGTTCTACTAGGAAAAATCTTGAACATAAACAACTAGATAACTAATTAGCAAGAGCTTAAACTATTTGGCATGCTTATCTCCCATACAAAATCTTTTGCTTGGGATTACAACGATATGAAAGGGATCCACCCAAACATCTGTACCCATCATATCTATACAAAGGATGTAAGGCTAGTAAGATAACTACTTTGATCTATCGTTTGCTAGATCTCGCATGGGTGCATGTATTTCCCTAATTTACTTATGTATTGTAGTACTATTATTAATACATGCATGATGCTTGCACCTATACTATTCTTAAAATTCAGTTATTCTTTTCTCCTATTTCTCTACTCTCTTTTTTCACATGTTATGATCCATTGTGCTTATACATACCTATCTATATTTTGCTCATATCATTTTTCCTTTCTTCTATTTTATCATTCTTTCTCTACCCTTAGGGACATTTCTCTATGACTCATATGATTGGGGGCATCAACTTATCTTGCATGCTTCCATTTTCTCATGTCACTTTGTATTTACTTATTTCTACTACTCTATTGATTGCATGTGATTATAGATTATTATCTTAAGCATGGTGCATTTGCCCATTATTTAGGGGAAAAATTTATGATTCTTGAGGGCATCTCCTTATGCATTCCCCTATTCTATTTATTATCCTATTTCATCTTGGCAAATGTCCCTTTTCCCCTCTCCTAATTTGCCTTAAATTGACCAACTCTCCTTTTTTGCCAATCAATTTAAGGGTGGGGTGGGGACACATAAATTATATATTCTCTATATGATGATTGGTCTAGTGCTTTCATTTGGGTCTAGCATGGCCTCCTTTACCTTTGGGTGGAAACCACATTGACATTATTTTTACTATTTTACCATCTTTTGGATATTCCTTAATCCTTTCTATGGAAACTGCATATATTTGGGTGGTGAGCACATTACCATCATTTTTTACCAATTTTACCTTTTTTTGGCCTAGCATAGCACATTCAATCAATGGAAACAACATCACTGACCTCTTTCTATCTTCCACATCTTGGTAGTCATGATATAACCAAACCTTTACGAAGGTGCTATTCTACTTTGTAGCTCATCTAAAGCCTCATGTTCCACATATGCAATCCTTCATGAATCTTATCATTCTCTTCTTCTCTAGTGCTATTATGTAGTAGTCATATAGATTAGTTTTGAGATGTGTGTGTATTTTCCATTTTAGTATTGTCATTTTCACTTCCTTTAGCATGATTCTCTTTATCATACAATAACTACTTTTATGTTTGCTTGGATTTTTTTTAAGATTGGAGGATTATCATGGAAGTGAAGGAAGAGTGGGGAGGAAACAAAAGCAAAGAAGATCCTATGTATCCTTTACAAAAATTTCATTAATTTACACAATGCACTTTAGTTTATTGTACCTTCCTTTAGCATACTTCTCCAACTAGTGTCATCAACCTAGCTAAAGTGGGGGTAAAATCTAAGGTTGGAAATTTCATACTTTGAACTTTCACCTTATGTTTCTAAAATCATCTGGGTGTCCATTCCCCTAGTCATGTTTAGGCTTCACTTTACCTTTTTCCTAGCCTTTCATCAATCACAAAACAATCAAACATGGAGAACCAACCTTAGGAACCCCTCCTCAATCATCCTTGGAAGTTTGAACACTTGAGTTGGTTTGGGTCTTGTGTCTAGACATTAGTGAAAATCTAATGCTCATGTCCATGTTCAAATTTTGAGTTTTGATTTTTGGAAAACTATTTTAACCATCATTCTTACTACATTTTCAATAGTCACCTTTCCTAGAAATGCCTATAAACTTAGTTTCAACTTTCATCCTCCTTTTGTTAGTTTAGAAAAAGAAGACTATTACAAAGTAGTCGTATTCTCACACAAGCATTCATACACTTCCAAGTGATCAAGACAACTCCATTTTTGTGTAGGGAAACAAGCAACATCTTTGAAGATTGTAGATTGGGAGCCCCTACAGTCACTAAAGCCATAGTTTTCTTATGATTTATCTCCTCCACACATTCATCTATCATATGATCCTATCATTTTCCTCCTTGAAGCCATAGATTTCCCATTTCCCATCTCCTTATGAAACCCTCACTACACCACTTTGTCCAAACCCTTGTGCTACAAATTTAGAGGCCATTTTCCTTCCTATCCCTCTCCATTTTCCTTATTTTTATGATTTCCATCACCCACTTTCCCTCCATCACTCATACACCACCATAGCCTAGCATTCTTCTTAGGGTTTGTGTTTTAGGAATCCCAATCTCTACATACACCACTATTAACACTTTCACTAGGTTGTACACATGCAAATCTTCCCATAGTGCTACTATTGAGACTGAAAATGCCATCCTAGGGGACTAATTGAGGTAGTCTCCCAAATAGTACAAAATTGTCCTCTTGTCCCGAATTTCAACTGAACATATTTTGGATCTAAAGTGCAATGCATGGAATCTACAAGTAGGGAAGACATTAGATATTTTTGGTGAGCAAGTTCTAAAAATTTAAAGACCTTCTGGTACCAAGACACCAATGCATAGGAAGGTCACCAGTGCCAAACCTTGTCAAGCAGTAGTGTCCAAGGGTATCAAGTAGCAACATCTATGGGTGTTAGACAACAAAGGGAAACACTATCAACCATCAACATTGGATTTTCATAAGTGCTTAGAATGAGCTAGAAGTTGTCTAGGAACTATTTTTTGGCCCCCTAATTCTATTTTCACTTAGATTTAACATTTTCTAGGTGCTTCTACTACATTTCTCAATTTTTTTTTGTAGCTTCATTCCATTTCCAATTTCATTCCCAACTCTTGTACTTGTCATTGTCAATTAGATAAAAGTGTTTTCAATTTTGTATTATGTTATAATCTAATTTATTTCATAGTTAGTCCAAAAGAAAAAAATAACTTGACCCTTAAGTGAAACACATTTAGGACAATAAGGTAGGTCAAGCTTTATCTTATAGGTCACATATGCTACTAGATGGTTGATTTATAATCATGTTAGTGTAGCACTTGTTCAAGAAAAAAATCATGTGAGTGGATGGAAGGGTAATTATCATACAAGTCTCAACTAGTCAATTGGATCCCATGGCAAAGCCTAGGTTAACACAAGTGATTGGTCTTTGGTGACCCACCACACTAAATATGACTCTTATTACAATTAAAATCTTAAAAACAAGGCACTAAGAAAGAAAAATCAAGGTTTAAACCCTAGGAAATTTAATGTCCCTAAAAGTAGGAGTGCCTTCCTCTCCTAATAAACAACCATAGCTTCCTCCTCTTAACGCAAATAGTTTGAAAGTGTGTGTGTGTATATAAAATGCTCCCATAACAAGAATACTTGTAGAATTACTTAGATAATTAAAATGGATGAAAATCACATAGGAGAGAGACAAACCTGTAGGCCTCCTATTACTAGCATAATTATTCCAATAGCTTTGTGGGCACCAACATCAGCATTTAAGCGGTTAGATAGTTTAAATCCCAAAGATGCTCCCACAACACCAAGGATCAATCCAACCATTTGAAATCCAATGTGTAGATAGAACCAAGCTGGATCCCATTGTCGGAAGTATCGAGCTATTATGACACCCAAAGGAAGAAAAGTACCCCAACCTACAAGACCCAGGATTCCATGGGTTCTTCTTAGAGTGTCTGTAGAGCTCGATTGTGACGATATACCTACAAAACAACATAAAAGGAAGAAATAAATTATATTATAAATGACCAAAGTAGCTTGATAAAACAAGAATATCACAATTACAATGAAATGTTATGTGATGATTTATTGCAATTCAACTTCGTAGTTTCGAGTGGATTTTCTCTGACCCCTATCAACTTGACTTGAAACTATCAAATTAAATGCTAGTAAATCATCACATAATTTAATACTTTAAGAACACCACACATATAAATCAAATGACAAATGTTTTATAAAACACCATTTATGGAATAAAGACTTGAGTGTCTCAACAAGACCTATCCTCAATCATTATAGTGGAGTTGAAGATGCTCATACAAGAATTGGGATTTACTTAAGCCAAATGCATGATTATGAGTCAAAGCCCTAGGGAAGAAGATTTATATTAGTTAAGGTTGGAAGAGCTTAAAGTACCAGTGCATCCTAGTCAATGCATCAGTTGTTTACAGTGGGAGCAGGTCCCACACATAAATAACCGGTGCGTTGACTACGTGACCGTGAGGCTAAGATTCATGAATATTTTCAGTTTCTGTTAAGTAATATGAGACTCACTTCTTAAAAAAAAATTCCATGCCCTGAAACAATGTAGCATAATCAGACCAGTAAACCCAAATCTGTTAAAGCCCAAAGCAAACTTCATGAGCAGTCAAGAGTACCTGAGGAGAAGTCAAACACAGTTGCAACCTTATCCTGATGTTCGACCAATCTGTCATTAGATGGCAAATTATTTGAAGGTCCAACAGCATACAGTATATTTGCCACTGTAAGTGGCGCACTAAATTGAAGTTGGAAGGCCAAGTAAATAGTAGATCCTTGAACTATAACAGATGTGTAGTTATTGACTATGTTCAAGTTCCCCTGGTCTGGAACAACTTGCTGTGTTGTTTGGCCCCCAAGATAATACTGTTTAATTGTTCCAGAACCACTTTGGTCAACCCAACCCACAATTGCACTGGACCCCACCATGGAACCACTGCTTGAAAACCCCATACCAATCCAGCTTTGCCTGTTTGTTGTAGAGAGTAAGAAGCTCGATATATTTGTGTTGTTTTGTGAATACTGCAATAAAACAGGGCATTTGGTTCACAATTCATCACAACTGAAACAGAAATAAAAAGATGCATGGCAATCCATTGGCAATTTCAGTACGATAACAATTTTTCCATTCATAAATAGCATGATAAAAAAGCCTCTAGGTATAACAAAGATTACAATTTTTTTTTGACAACTATGAATTATTAGGTGGGCATCTCCTCTATGCATTGAGTTTTTAGTGGATCATTTAAATTCTTGAAGGGGTTTGAGTTTTTATGAATCATTACTTATAAAATATAAATTAATAGTGCTGACCATGCTAACAAAGATCATTCTTTTTTGTTCTGAAAAAACCAGGATTCCTAAAGCAGGCCCCTGAGAACCATTACACAAAAGTAGCGAATTTCAAACAACTAAAACATTACAGAGCACCATCCCTCAACAGACGAAATGACATAAGGCCAGGAATAGTATGGTTAGAAAACCCCTCTTTGCTGTTAGCCTGTAACACAAAAACTAGCCTACACAAACAACAGTGAAAAACTACGCAAAAACACTATTCATCAAGTCCATGGATGCACCCCTCTTAAGCAACAATAAGATATATGTTTCACAAAGTATCCTACATAAATGGCGCAGGATTTGAAGATGCTAGGATAAATGGGCACAATTGATGTAGTGCAGGTGGAAGTGCAAGTGCATGAATCAGTCAAGCGTGTGATCTGTAATTACACCAAATTGTTGGGTAATCATCTGCCCTAATACAATTACCTCTGCATACCTGAGAAAAGGTGGCCTAACTGGTTCAAATATTATTGCTGGGCATGCAGAGGTGAGATTATTGGATTTTACCATTCATAGAGCTGGGGCAATCCCTCCTCTGATCTGGTGTAATTCTGAGTCACAGGGATCGGGTGGCCTCTGGTGATCAGTGCTTATACCCCGCTGGAGAATGTTTTCACAATAAAGCTTTGAACTAAAGTGTCCTAACAAGTATATGCACGAGTTAGACTTTTAAGCATTTAGGCAAGGATTGTCACGGTGAGGAGGAGTTGGAACCTCTCTTCTTTAGCATTATATATACGGTAGAACAACAGTTTAAACATTTCAACACTAAAATGGTACTTTCACATAGAAAAGAGCATATAAATCTGCAGCCATAGCAGCTGATAGTCTGATAGAAAACTATTTTAGAACAATATCAGCAAAATACATCTATTACAGCCTATTTTCACTTCTCAAAATGTCAAAACAATCTACTGTTAGGTGGGTACTTCTCTAAGAGCAATCAAGACTTTACTCCACTTTCTGAGATACAGAAGGCACAATCTAGTGGTATCAATCAGGAATGGAATGCAGTAAGTCATCCCCAGCAGAACAAGATCTATAACATTGAATCATATCAATCTAATGAAAGTATGGTATATAGTAGTACAAATCCAGATCTACAACACTGAATTACGAAACTATACAAGTTTCCTTTTCAGGATTATCTTAAACAACTGTGCTCCATCTTCCCTCTAACATTTCAACACTGAAATGGCACTTTTACATAGAAAAGAGCATATAAATTTCCAGTCATAGCAACTAATAGTCTGATAGAAAACTATTTTAGAACAATATCAGAAAAAAACATCTATTACAGCCTACTTTCACTTCTCAAAAAGTCAAAACAATCTACTGTTAGGTGGGTAGTTCTCTAGGAGCAATCAAGACTTTACTCCACTTTCTGAGATACAGGAGGCACAATCTAGTGGTATCAATCAGGAATGGAATGCAGAAAGTCATCCCCAGCAGAACAAGATCTATAACATTGAATCATATCAATCTAATGAAATTATGGTATATAGTAGTACAAATTCAGATCTACAACACTGAATTACGAAACTATACAAGTTTCCTTTTCAGGATTATCTTAAACAACTGTGCTCCATCTTCCTTCTAAGGTCCTTTCTAATTGATACATGACATCTGGGATAATAATATTCCCAAGACAGTTTTCCCCTGCCATGCAATAGATCAGGGAGCAAGTACTGCCTTGTCCTTGTCTCGAAGTCACCTGGGAAATCCCTGGCCTTGGGCAATTGGTATACATCCTGCTTTCGAAGAAAATTTCCACAGAGCAACCTTGACCTCTGGTACTTCAGTCAGTCTGAGACTCTGAGATAGCAACTAAGTGTTGGTGTTGGAAATAAGCCACACCCGGACCGACGATGGACTGGTCCAAGAGGGGCCAGTAGCTCAGTGGTAGAGCACTCCAGCAGCGAATGGAAGGTCCTTGGTTCGAGTCCTAGCTGGTCCATGTCTCAACATGGTATCAGAGCCAGGCCCAGGCTAGGAGCCCCAAGCACACGAGAGGTGTGGCTTAAGGGGGGGTGTTGGTGTTGGAAATAAGCCACACCCGGACCGACGATGGACTGGTCCAAGAGGGGCCAGTAGCTCAGTGGTAGAGCACTCCAGCAGCGAATGGAAGGTCCTAGGTTCGAGTCCTAGCTGGTCCATGTCTTAACACTAAGCACTTAGCCTCACCAACTCAAGTTTAGGAAAAAGAAGTCTCATACTACAAAGTCCAAACTTGGTCAGGAGAAAACAAGGGTACCACCCTGAGGTGTAGGTGGATTCACAAGGCTATGTGTACTACAAGCTTAGTTGGAGGAACAGGGGAATCCTATAAAGGTGTAGATGGATTGCTAAGGTTTGCTCCAATCTTGGTATTACCTCAAGGTTATGGCTGGATTGGCATAACTTTATATATAATCCAAGTTTGATCCCAAGTGGTTCTCATATTCCCAGGTAGGCCTGCTGAACAGGTTGGACCAGCTTTACCTTTATCAAATTAGTAGCCTGGTACTAATAATTTGATAAAACTCCAAGTCTTTCATTTCTTAATTACCTCTTAGACAACATAAATCCATTATGAATTTTACAGCTTAACTAAACTGCTGATGTTCAAATGGATTGCCATATACAGGCAACCCATTAAACCTTAAAATTTTTTCTGTTGCCATGGCACTCCAAATTATTATTCATTAACAAGAAAAAATAAAAAACATAATGTTGAAAGTAGACATACCCTTAAGACATAATTGTAACTATTCCAGACAAGAGAGCAGCTCAGGGAAGATGTATCAAATGGTATGGTGGAAACATTCAAGCTTGAAAACAATTGTGAGTTTCCACCACAGCTATCAGACTGGCCATTCACAATCATTAGCACAGTGAAGATGAAAACCATCCTCATCCAGATCCTTTGAACTAGCCATTTCTTCAGCTCCATCATAGTTGCTAACTGAAACATATCAGCTCAGAAATTTTGTTTGTCAAATCCCACAAATCGCCCGATATAAGCCATATATAAGCATTTTCCTCGCAATGGTTATCATAAGTGATATGCAGTTGAAGAAAGACTCAATTTTTTTATGTTATTAAAGAATTGGTCGTGGTTGGTAAGTAGAATATGTATATGGGTTTGTTTGGAGCAGGCGTAACATGGCAACAGCTAAGTTTAAGGTGGATACATCATATAATCTCAACCACTCCACAATGAAACAAGCCGGCTACTCGAATAAACCAAGCATATTACGTAATCATTCTTTTAAAAAAAGATTATAGGGAAGGATGCCTAAGGCAAACGTAAGATAATGGAAAGCTAAAGTCAACCACCATTATTTTTATTTTTGAGTTCAGTTCGTTAGCAAGTTGACTAAGCCCATGTTCTCCAATTTGATCCATGTGAACCAGGGGCTGGTCCATTCTGCCGTTTTCTGTGGTTTTTGTTAAAAGATTTGTATAATAAGTTGGTTTAACACAACCACTCATTACAATCATGTAGGGTGAAAATTGCATACCCAAGTATTTTGTTTGGATTCATTTGATTGGTAATAATTCGTAAAGTGGTATGTTTATGTGTAAAAGTCAGTAGTTAATTAGAATTTATTTTTGATCTTCTCTTTACATATTTTAAGAGATTGGTTTTTATTAATTAATTACTCATCCCTTTACATAGTCAAATCTTTAGGCGTGAAAATAAACCTAGTTCGGATGTAGATTTGACCATTGAACTTCCAAATTCAAATTTTATTCTAACTTAAGGTGACTCCTTTCCTACTAACCATTACTTGTCAACTTGAGTGTGAAATGTGTTTATTTGTGTTCTAACATATTGCATAAAAGGACAAATCATATAATTCATTATTGGATCATCACTTCAATGCCCACCTTAAATAACACTTGATGTTTTAAATTATGATGACATTTGATTATTTTGTTTTAGTTAATTAGATGGATTATTCTTTAATTATTGACTTATCATGGAGAATAAATTTTATATTGTAGGTTATTATTATTTGAATAATATTTTTTTAGATAACTTCTAGAGATGTATTATGGGGACCCAGCCCAAAAAACAAGCATGAGAGAACAAAGCTACATAAATGACAAACAAGAGATATATATGATCAATCCAAATAAAGACGTAGCAAAGAAAAACCAACTCAATGACCTAACACTTCCAGGAATCTTGTGAGATCTCAAAACCAATTGAAAAGATTCCTTCTTTCTAGATTTTGTATACGAGACTAGTGTCTAGACATCCTAATCCAAATTAGACCCAACTAGGGTATCAATAACTTATTGACAATTGACAAGCCCATACGAGGAATCTAGAATTAAGAGCCACAAGGAAGAATGTAGAAGAGGAGGATTTGCAAGAAATTCTATAAGGGGGGGGGGGGGTTCAAGAAGAGATGTAGTCAATGCTACCAAAACATGCTTCATGGAGTGTAAGTAAGGAGGTTGAAAAGTGATGCCCAAAGAGGGAAGACCAAAGAGAGCCTCAAAAGCCAAATTAGGAACCTCCAAGCCCACTTTAGGAGAAGAATCCTTCTAATTGTCCACTTTAGCAAACATGAGAGAAGGAAGGGTTGAAGAAGTGCGAGTAAATACAAGAAGATGGACCCCGACCAGAGAGGTAGAAACATTAGGGGCATCTTGGCCCCTGTCCTGTGAACTAATAAATGAGAAGGACTTACATCTTTCCACCACATAGCATGACAATGAGATTTGCACTTTTCTCAAGCACAATCATTTGCCACATGGCCCAAGCCAAAACACTTGCGACACCTAAACACCGACTTCTCACAATTTAACTAAGTTGTTTCCAAATTTGATCCTCCACTTTAAGCCAAATTAAATTTTAGTTGATAAGCCCTTGGAGATATCCATCTCAATTTGAATGCGAGCAAAGGTAGGATATGTCAAAGCGTTAGTTTTTAGGGATATAACCAAAAAAGAACTAAGAGTGTTACCAATGGATTCTAAACTATAATTGACCCAAAACTATAATGGAAGATAAGGTAATCTCACCCATACAAGAAGTATAACAAATATTTTTGAAAGGGGATTGAAATTCAAGTACCATGGCTTCATAAGTAAGACCACCCTCCCCTAAAACCACAAGCCCTGAGCTAAAATTTTATTTCAATTGTAGATCTCTATAGTTCACCACATCTAAAATAATGGATGGCATCATCACAATAATTAATTAATTTCACCCATTCACCTCACTGATCCACATCACTAATTATTTAAAATAAATAAATAAATTCATTTACCATTATTAAATTAAATAACTAAATCTATTTCCCACCTCCTTATTAAATAACTAAATTAAATCCACTTTCCACCTCATTATTAAACTAAATTAACTAATTCACTTTCACCCACTTAAAATAAATAGATAAAATTTAAATAAAGTTCTTCCAAAATTTAAATAAATATTTCCACATGATTCATCTACAATAATTAAATTGAATTAAAAAAGGCCCCCTTGCAAATGATCCATTAATGCCCCAAGTGCATCTCCACCATCCATCCATAGTTTAATCTCAACCATTCACATCCTCATACAAGCACCTATAATTGCAACCCTCAATCATTCATCTCTCATCCTCTATACCTCATGCCTTTACAATCGCACATAAGAGCATACACATCAAGGAACTTTCAATGACAAAACATCAGTTGGCAAGGTTCATGTTATTAAGATCTTAAAGACTCCAAGAGCAACTACATAACAAATCAAGAGCACTTCACTCAACAAAGGAGATTATTCATTTGGTAAGTGAAGGTAAATTATAGTCTTCTTTATGCTCAATCTAAAGGTATTTCTTGATTTAGGATGAAGGGTTCAATATTTATTTACTCTCTTTGCATTTAATTCTAGACCTAGCATCATACAATCTAGTATGCTCAGTGGGACCCCCTTGTTCCTTGACAAATTTTGGTTTTGTATGATTTTTTTAGATTGATTTTACAAGATTCTGGAGTTTTTTTTTACTATTTTTCTAAATTGATGTTTGTGGCCTATGTTGTAGCGTCTGCATTCAATCATTGATGTATGCACCCAATTCATGGAATCTACATTTTTCTACTAACTAGGCTTTTGTAGGTTTTATGTTTCTCAAAATTAACTCAAACACAATGTGAATGAGTTAGACTCCAAACACACACAAATGATTTTCCTAAGGTAAATTGGGATTTGTAAGCAAGATTAGAGAAGCTTTGAAATAAACAAAAGAGGCACATGTCATTTTGTAGAAGCATCAGATGCTCGGGGAGAATTGAAGCAGCAAAAATGACATAATTCCTAAGGGTGATTCTAGAGAACAAGAGCCTTTTGTAGAAAAAACCAATTTGCAGTAGTACACATCCTCCTCTAAAATCAAATGGAGAGGAACTATTTATATGATATAATCAACACGAAAGGGGGAAAATGATTAAAAATTAACAAAGGATTGATGGAGAGATAACAAAAGATTGATTTGGAGATCATAGATGATTGATGAGGAGATAACAAAAGACTGATTGGAAGTTGATTAAGGGTCAAGAAGAGAGGAAAATTAGTTATGGGGAGTAGTGGTTCAGTCAAGATTGGAGAAGACTTTTAGTCATAAGCAAAAATAGAAGCAAATTGATCAGAATTGAAAGAAATTAAGTATTCCAAATGACAAGAGAAATTAGGAACATGGTTACTCCTTTTGCCAAAGCAGGTGACCTGAGTGACCTTACAACTTAAAAGAAGGTTTCTTGGGAAACCCTAAGGTCTCTCAGGTGACCCTCTAGTCAAGAATTTGCAGAAGGGTTCTCAATGTGCATAAACACTTGTAACTTAGTTTGAGAGCTGAACAAGATGGACAAGGGGCTAAATAGGTTGAGAGGTGATGTCATTGAGCCTAGATATTGCTGAGAGGATATAATTCACAACTTCGAGGATCATAAGCTAGATTGCCAAATCATCCTTAGACTACCGCATCAATCCGTGCATTTTTTTAAGTACTTACATATTTGTCCCCGTAGGGATGGTAGTCTACATAGTAGGTAGGTACCATTCTCAAAAATGGCATTGTGGGACCTACACTTACCTGTACTTACCTTTGTTGTTGTCCTATATCTAGACCTAAATATTGAAAGATTGATTCAAGTGTAAGTTTGACAAATGATAATCTCAAAGTAAGTATACAAATGAAGATAAGAGAACGTACCTTAGATACGTGAGTTAGTGTTTACTTGTGTTACCTCACCTTGCCTTGATGACTTGTCAAAATGATGAAAGAAAATGCAAAATGAGAACAAAATCTACACTACAAAAGAAAGAATGAAACCAAAACAAGAGTCATTTTCACAAGAACGGGTGAAAAAGAGAGGAGAGGAGAAAGAGGGAAAATAATGAAACTATGCAAGTTAGCATCTCATAAAAAGCTTATGACAAGGGGATCAAAATCATGGCCACTGTTCAACCTCCTATAGATCCCTAGATGCAAAATTGGGAAAAACCTCTTCCTAAACCCTATCTTTTCTTCTTTGTTAATCCAGATCAAAATACCTATTGATCTTGAATCTTTTCACTACATTTGACTAGGTTTTGCATTTGCACTACTTTCATTGCCTTATTTTATAATTTTTCCTATTTTCTATTATTTTTGGGCCTACTAGGGAACACTAGGGTGTGGCCTTGGGTCACCCCTTTTACCAAGATAGGTCACCCGAGTGACCCTGCCACTTGAACCTAGGTTGCTTGACCTACCCTATAAGTCACCCAAGAGACCCTCTTGATTACTTCCAATGACAAGATCATCAAGAGATTTAATTATCTTGAGATCTAATTTGATTGTTTTTGATAAACTTATTACTTGAAACTTAATTTATCACTAATTTTCTAAATGATTTATTTAAATTATAAGGGTTTTTGGATGTTTTGTGACTTTTTATAATTTTTTATTTTTTCTAATTTTTATAGTTTTGTATGCAAGTAAATTTGAAATACAAATATAAGACTCAAATCAAAAGATCTAAATCCTAAATTCAAATTTAATTATAAACCTCATGATAAAGTATAAGGAAAAGCAAACAAAAATGAATGAAATAATAATAGATCTCACCTAAATCTCCTCCTTGTTGCACCATCAATGGTGGTTGTGCTCCAAGATTGCTTTGGTTGAGAGTATGGCTGTCAGGTGCTCAGCTCAACAACATAAGTTTGAATTTAAAATTTGAGGATGGCTATGGATTTTGCAAGGTTTAATTTATATATGTTTGGGAGAGATTATCAATGGTGGAGATTGATTTGGAGGATCAATGGCTATGGTTTCTTGAAAGGATTTAGATGCATGAGGATTTGACAAGTATCTTTTTGTGACATGGATCAAGGGATTAACAAGCCCTTTCTTGGAGTCTTGTGCATGCATTCATGTAGTTATCTTATGCATGATTTAAATTATGAAAATAATTAATTGTTTAACTAATTGTCTCTTTTAGTCAACTAGATTTGATTAATTAGTTAACTAGGTTGATTGATAGGTTAACTCTTTTAATTAATTAATTAACTAAATTGACTAATTATCTACTATGAGAGTCAACTAAGGAGTTGAGAGGAAATTAGGGAATTAAATAAATAAAATATTGATTTTATTTATTTGAGGTGGAAATTTGGAAATTAAATTGATTAATTAAATAAATTGTGTTGATTTATTTAATGAATATCTCTAGAAGAAATGTTAGAACTTAATTAATTAAATAATTAAAAATCATTTAATTAATTTTAAAAGGGGGAATGAAATGATTAATTAAATAAATGGGATTTATTCAATTAATTTAGAGGAAAATGATATGGATGAAGTGTTGATGATAGCATAAATGAGATTGGCAATTTTAGGTGTCTATAGTTTTTAATGAAGGTCTAATTAAACACTTTTTCTCCTTGTAGGACACCTACATACAATGGAATGCCACTCATGATTAGGCCTAGTATAGGGATGCCTTAGAGGCATTATCCACTATAGATTGTGCTACTCTTTAGAGACTTGGACTATCTCGAGTAGCACACATATCAGTTGTTCATCATCATTCCACATATGTTGCAACATTCTTACCGATTGGGATGTTGATTAGAACACCTTCCATTTCCCTTCTATTTCTAAAGAGTGGATGATCACTCTCTATGAAATCTACCACATTATTGGTGCCCTTGTTCATAGGGAACGACTTGCATTTCTAGAGAGAGAGTTTGAGTGAGAAATGCTAGCTATTGTGGGAGAGACTCAACTTGGTGATAAATTCAACATTTAGCTTACATTTGTTCCTAGACTTAGCATTCTGCCCTTATGGAAGGTTCTTATCGGCCTGATTACCACTTGTTTGTCAAGAGGCAAGAAGGTTCCTGTTGGATTTTTCCTAGACTGGATGCTTTTTCCCAGTTATCCCTACAAGGTAGCCATCAATGATCAACAGGGTCTCTGGGCCAGGGGTCAACAGTACAGGAGATAGACTCTATAAATATCTCCTCTTCTTCTTTAGGCTCTACAGAACCAAGGGGGTTATTCCCTACTCAACATCCATAAGATATGCTTGTGAACTGGGGGATGTTGACACAAAGCAGATAAATCTTCCTTTATGTAGACCAAAACTATGAGATAAGTGCAAAGGGGCTAGCTTTGGGCCTATGTTCAGTTGTGAGACAGAGGATTGTGATCCTAAAACTACTTCCAAGGTCCTAATGGTTTGACTTTGAAGTTTTAAGTTTGATTTTGTATTTGGATACAAAACTAGGACCTGGGTGTAACCTCAATACAAGACTAGACTGGTGCCTATCTAGGGCTTGGAGTCAATAGACATACACATGTGAATGGTCAGCATAAACATATACCAAAGACTGGATTTCAAGGGGGTTTGTTTAGCACCTGCCTTAGAGATACTTCCCAAGACTGAGTATTCAGTTATCTCTGCTTACCAACATCCTTACTGCAGTATATTCCTCCCAACACTTGATCTGAAACATTTAATCTACTCCTTGAGCAGAAGTAAGAAATCAAGCATTCAATACAGTAAACCTATATTCTAGAACCATAAACACCCCTTAGATGCTCAGATTCAGAAGAATAACACACTCAATTTGGAGATAGATAACAAAACACATGCAATACAACATTACTCATTTAAATCAACATGAAACCAATAAATTTATGCATGAGACATACAACATGAGACTCATAAACTCACAAGACATCCAGAATAGGGCCACCAATGAAGTTGTATCTTATTACAGCACCAGAACTTGTCCATCTTTTCAACAACAACAAATGAGTAACATAGTCTGCTATATACAGCAGGAGAGTGCACTCAGCATTAATCACATGGCAATTCAAAATTTGCTAGATATAGTACATCATGAGAAAATGGTGCTCAAACATTGAATGCAGCAGGTAGAGGAGGAGATAGGGAGGTCTTGAGCCCTACGCCGCCGCCTAGGGATTTACATCTTCAATCGGGTGGTTGATCCATCCATGCCTTCACCCATACCCTGTAACATCCACCATTAAAGGCATACCAACCCGCGGCCTTGGGAAATGCAGTAGAATGTGCGCCTTTGAAATCTTCCTGCCAAGAATCATGACCTGACTTTTCAAATCATGTGGGAACTAATTATCCCACATTCACCCCGCAACGACCTCCTCAACATTTTATAAGCTCAGTCGTGAGCATATATGATGTCGGTGATTTTGCTCTTGACGATGCCAGCATATACCTCATCATGATCCTCCTGCATGATATCCTGATATGAAATATCACCCCAATATTTCACATCACCC
This sequence comes from Cunninghamia lanceolata, assembly GCA_027924645.1. NCBI lineage: Eukaryota > Viridiplantae > Streptophyta > Pinopsida > Cupressales > Cupressaceae > Cunninghamia > Cunninghamia lanceolata. The sequence continues at coordinate 1,740,568 of BSBN01000918.1, read as the reverse complement.
TGATATGAAATATCACCTTGCGGGAAACATCACCCGATATTTCACATCACCCCGATGTGAAATATCACCCTGATATTTCACATCACCCTGATGCAAAATATCACCCTTATCAGAAAATCACCCCGATAAGAAAAATCACCTGACTGCATCACTTGATATTTAGAATATGACCCCCCTCGCAGAATATCGGGTCATATTGAAACCTTGCAGCAGTATCGGGGTGATCATAACTAAGATGACTGATGTTAGAAACATGATAACCCCGCCGAAAAATCAGGCCGATATTTGAAAATATGATGACCCCCCCCCCCAAGAATATCAGGTCAGGCTGAAACATGCTGAGGGGGCCCAAAGACTTAGAATTTTTTGGATTTTTTGGGAGGGTGTCTGTAGATTTAAATTCTTGAAACCTGAATGTCCATGCAGGCACCAACAGTTCCCATGCTTAGATGGTGCTAGACACCAATTATTCAGTCGATTGAGAGGAGTATAGTCTATGCATGGGGAGTTGACATTGTGGCCTTGGTCTACAAAGAATTTTACCAGATTTCATGACATGGAGCACTTACCTTCAATCATCCTTCTCTAGTGATGATGTGTATTTTTTGAGCATATTATTCCATATCATCAAGAGATGGCCCTTTGGATTTGACACTTATAAGAGCTATGAGATGGGGATGACTTGGTCACTTTTATGCTTCAATGCAAAAAGTTGCCACTTTTACTAACATGGGGATTTTATTTCATAATCATATATAGAGATGGAGGGGGCATGGATAGGAGATATAGTCATGTGAGCTTACTACTGAGGAGTTGCCTCCCTAACAGATAGGAATAGATTAGTGGAGATTTGCCCTATCACACAAGTGTTGTACCAAATAGGAGATGAGTACCCTAAGGGATTACCCTAGTGCCCCCATGCTATAGGCTAGTCTAGGAGTCAATTGATGCATAATGAGGAACACTTCCTAAGGTCCTGTTGACTTATTTTAGTCTTTTCGACTCAAATAGTGTTGGTTAGTTCCTATAGGTATGTAATGGTCATTTTATAACTTTTCTTGAGCATTAGCCATGGTTCTAAGTCTTCAAATGGTCTTTAAAGAGGGTTTGTAATGCATTAAGGATTAAAAATGTGTTATTTTGCTTTGTCAAAGGATACACTAGAGTCAAAAAGTTTTCAAAGAACTGTAAATTCTCCAAAAACCATGTACATTCATTGGAGGGAGTCTCTTTATGAAAAATGGTTGAGGTTTTGATGAGGTCATAGGTTAAGGTTTAAGTTTTTTGGTTTTTGTCAAATTTTTTTATGGTTTTCTGCTAACTTGCAAGGTCTTTCAACTTGTGAAGGAAGCACACTAGTTGGTTGTGGAGTTCTGAGACTCCATGAAGATGAGGAAGAGGTTGTGAGGAATCAAGGAGCTTCAATATATTCCTCCATGCAAGATCATGTACACAGAATAATGATCTAAAGTTTGAAGATCTCAATGGGTTTATGATAGTGGAAGGTTTCCATGAGAATAATCAAGTTTATTGAATATGTTGAGATATGCATTTTGAAGTCTTTCATGCCATGCAAATATCCCTGTAGGATAGAGACAAGGTAAAGAGGTGTAGGTATGAGATAAGTGTTTCAAACCCTTATATCTCTTGAAAGAACTGTGAGAACAATGCATAGATCTAAGACAATGTCTCCAAGTGTCAGGATCTTCTATGAAGTCTATGGAGATGCTTGAGGTCATTTTTAAATACAATGATGTTGTAGGTAGTTTTTTGGTGAAGAACAGATAGAGGTAAAAATAAGAGAAAGCATGGTTCCAAATATCCTTCTGAACATCTGCAAATAGTGGAGGTTTCACCAAGCCTTGAGAAAGTCTTTTCAAGGTTGAAGAAACTATAGAGATCCTAAAGACTCCTTATGATGCAAGAGAAATCAAATTGGATAATGGATAAGCTTGGCGACAAAACAATGATGTTCAAGGAGCATGACATAGATGAAGATAAAGGGTGTAGAGAAGTTTGCATTGGCAAAGGTTTTAAGAGTGTAGTGGGAGGCTATTTAGGGACAAATCAAGATTCATTCTATTCAAGGCATCATAGCAGTCTACCAAATCATTTAGAGGTGCAATGGTAATAGGTAAAAAGAGCTCAAGACTATCACTTTCATCTACAAGGCAATCATTGCCTCTTACAAGCTCATCACTGTATTATACAGAATATTAGAAGTTTGACATCAAAATTAGAAGTTGCAAAGGTCTATCAATTGTTAAAGATCTACACATGCATCTAAAGGTCTGTCAAGTCTTTAGAGTTTTGTGTCTTCATTTTAAGGCTCTATCAAAACTTTCATTATAAACTTTGTCAAACCCTGTGAGACCATGTTGTGAACATGTACAACCTTATGAGAGTTAGTACACCAAGGAATACACCTCAAGGATAAAGGTACAATCACCTTAATATCTATCAAGAGTACTTAAGGCTTTGACAATAACTTAGGCTTTGCCAATAGCTTAGGTTTTGCACAATTATTTTCATGTTCTCTGTCAACCTTAGGGTATGTGATGAAACCCTTTGAAGCCTGCCAAGAAGTGTGAGAAGTGCATATAGTTACCAAAAAGTTCTATAAAACATGTTAATTTCCTATAGTGGTCCAGGCTTCTCAAAGGTATTGAAGGCTCTGTCAATTATTTACAAAGTCTGAACCTTTCATTTTGAGGATTTGTTAATAACATAAGAAACCCTACCAAGAGCACAAAAGTTTGTTAGACCATTATAAGGATTAGTGAGACATCCAAAATAACCCTAGGATTTGCATGAGCTTATAAGAGGTTTAATGTACTATGTATATGTCTAAGGAGTCCCATAAGGTCTGTGAAAGGATTGTAAAACTTGTACATAGATTTAGAAGCTTACAAGGATTATTGAATACTCTGTATAACCCTATCATAGGTGAGGAAATTAATAAAATAATGGTGTAGAGTTTTGTAAAGGTATATGATTCCATAGATCATGAGCAGATGACAAAGATATTGAAGGCTTTGTCAAGTCTTCATAATGACCATCGGGTTATACAAAGCATCACTAAGGGTTAGAAACACCATCAAGCCTAAGTAGTTGTGGATAGTTGGGGAGTATTTACCAAGGATATTGAAGGTCCTGTATATCATTATAAACAATCTCATGTATATAGAGGCTCTGTCAAAGAATCTAAAGTTTGTACAAAGATTTCTAAGTCCTTCACATACTCTACAAATCTACATACCCTTCAAGCTATGTTAGCTATTTGGGAGTCTTTTTAAAAATGCGAGTAGGGTCAATTTGAGAGTTGTAGGTCTATCAAGACATGTGAAACCATATACATATCTCATTTGAGATTCCATTTCCATATAGAGATAAATCATACAAGCAGTGTGAGGTGCTCAAAGTCAAGTCAAGTCCCAGGACTATATCATCATATCAAGGTCTGTATGTATCATTGAACAGTCTGTGTAGACATGAGAAGACTATCCTTGTAATACTAATTGAAACTATGGAAAAGGTTATGGCACATTGTAGAAAGGAGGATATTATTACTATTAGTGGAGTTAGACCTAGTGGGAGGCTTCATGATTTAGTTGCAAAGTATAGACAAGTTTGAAAAGGACTTAGTAGAGAGACATGAAGATTCATTGATGACAACTTGACTATGAAGCTTTAAACCCTCAAGTATGGTGAGGTTGTAAATCATCACAAGGTCATGAATAGGAGCCTAAAACAAGTTTTGAAATCAATATCATCAAAAGAGACTGTTAAACTAGATGAGAACTCAGTTTTGAAATACACACTGTGTATTTCAACCCTTGAGCCCAAGTAGACTAGGAAAGCTTCCTCATTCTTATCAAATGCACGTTTGACCTTTTTCAAAAGCCTAATAAAAATTTTGAAGCATAGAAGGATACCTATAGGAGTGCTCGACATGGGAAAGTATGATTGCATGGGATAAGTGAGTGGGTTAAGGGTCATAAAGAAGTCTTTGAAAAGGTAGTTTGGAGTCCATACTGAAGAAGGCACTTCTCCCATCCCCTCAAGGAGTTAAGGTAGTTCCAAGATCATAGGAAACATGTCCTATGTCCATGTAAGGAGTAGTTTGAGAAGAATAATGACTAGTAGGGGCACTTGTAATAGGTTTTTACCATGATGCATTTATCTAGGGAAGTGGAAGTAGTTGTTTGAGCTTTTTAGGAGTGCTTTTAGTTTTTTAGGTTGTTGAAGTCAACCTACTTCTTCTCTCATGCCATGATGGAGGTTTTCAAAGAGAAAAATCAAGAAGATGCTTCTTCCAGCACCCAAGAGGTTTGACCAAGACTTTGAAGAAACAATTTATCTTTATTTCCCCTCAAAAGAACTTCTTATATTCTCTCAAACATATACTTGCTAGATATGCTTTTGTAATGAGAAATATCTCAGAAATTATCTCTAATTTTTTAGAAGATAACTCATGTACAAGACTTAGTATTAGATGTATTTTTGCCTCTTTGATCAATAAAACAAATGATTTTTTCCTTTATCATATACTTTGCATTGTGTACTATTGGAAAACTAAAAATCCATTTTGTGAATCACTAGTTCCTTATGATTTTAATGCTCTCTCTTCACCTTTACAAAGATTTTCATGAGTATTGTGCAATTATGTTAGTTGTTTAATATTATTTTGTGAATGTAAAATTGATATAAAAGGTATTCAAGCTTATTTGGTGCATCACCACAATGTTTTTAGTCATTTTCCTTCTATCCCTTTTCATCGATAATGTTAGAATAGGATAGGTTTAGTTTCAACATCTAAAATCACACCCCAAACAGGGAACCAACCCTTCATTTGGAGATTTGACCTCATACAACAAGGTCCCAAACCTTGAGATCACTCCCATTGTATCCTTGTATTGTTTGGATTAGGTTCAAACAAGGGTGCAAATCCAAGTGATAACAATTTTTGGCATGCCCGATGGGACCACTCAACTCTAAGTTAATAGTTTCAACTAAGAGATTTGGTGTTGTTTTTATCATTTTGTAGTCTCGAAGGCATCCTACAAGCACTTGGTGACTCTACAAATTCTGGTTTCAAATCAGTCCCATACTTTTCATGCCAAGAGTGGAGACAAGAGCTTCTTCAAGAGGTAACAATTTTTAGTTTGTTGAGTTACCTTCATTTAATTCAAGAAGAAGAAGAGCTAGACTATCAAAATCTCTAGTAAGAAGAGGAAAAAATTATGTATCATCCCCTCTAAGAGCCCAATCCAAACCTCCTTTTGGTAGGTTTCCTCAACCAAGGATAAACTTTTAGATTTCCAATATGGATCAGCCAAGAAATAGAGTGTTTGTGACTTTTAATGGAGGCAACTCTCTTAACGTTCAACAACATGATGATATCCCAGCTTAAGCCCTAAAGGTGTTAGTTTATAGATTTGTCATTTAACTCTATTTTCTCACTCCCACACAAATGACAACTGCATTAATAGTTGAGTCAGATTGCAATGATATTTGTAATGACTCTGCTTATTTTACAAGGCACATCTACCTTCAAATTGTATTAAATGAATGAAAACAATGTATGCTTTTGACTAGAAAGTAGGAAAGGTGGTGCTTTTAACTAGAAAGCAATAAAGGAAATGAACCTCAATGAATCACTAAAGAATTTAAGAAGCACAAAGACTTCACATAACCATAATCATAAACTTATATCTTTCACCACATAATCATCACTGCAAATCATTCATCAAAAGAAAAACTATCCACATCAATGACCTTAAATAAAGATTTCCAATCACTTCAATATAAAACTATAATCCAAGAAATTGACAAACATTCAACATAAGAAGATATATCCATCCACCATAACACAAAGTTTATGATTTCAGAATTCAACTTCTCAAGCTTCCATTCATATATTGAAAGTAACTAAAATATAGCATAACACAAAAATGACCTATCGACAACACAAAGTTTGCTAAAAGATCCTCTAAGCATCGACAAGCTTAGCATATATAGCCTTGTCATAAAATAAGTATTTTTGAAATAATAATAGCTTCTTGAAGACAATCGATTAAAAGATAATTAAAAATAAGTCTTTTGAAATAACAATTTTTCAGAGCAACCGTTTAAAGAAATAACATAAAACATATGAAATGTCATCACGTGGTAGTAGTTTGGTCACCCTCTCGTCGTGCTCCGCTTTCCTTGTCTTGTTCGCCAGATGCAGTTGAGTCCACATGTGATCAAAGTTTTGCCTTGTAACTCCTATACCTAGAGATGATGGGAGTCAAGATCTTGCCACTTAGAGTGATAGTAACATGCACCTTGAGTTTCCATCTGCTTATAATTGTCCTCTCAACATCTTCTAACCTATTATTAATCTCATTGACTTCAACTTTGAAGGTTCTAAGGTAAATGGCCATATTCCCGAGCTTACCTAGTGACTCACTAGTAACAATATTAGCACCCACAATTTCCTTAGTGAGTGTCTTCTTGAAGGATTTATTTACTTTTACCACATCATGCAAATTTTCCCCACCTTCATCTAGAATCTCAGTAGCTAAAGTGTTATATTTTTTTGGAGGTCCATAAGATTAGCACAATACTGATTGATAATTCCCCTTATATCACTATTATATTGTCCTAGCAAAGACAACTTCCAGTCAATATCATCTAACCAAGAAACATAGTCATTTTCCTTAGGGTCATGCAAAAATTTCTCAGCCATCAAAACACTTGTATCAATCTTAATAATCTCCTGCACCTCCTTAGAAACCATGAGCAAACCATTTTCCTCCTTTTTCACATTTTGTAGCTCTGCGTCTAACCCTTTCCTTTTGTTAGATATAAGAGCATACAACCTCATAGCCCCCTTGATGTATAATAGGCTATCAAAGGTGACTTTCTCTATCCATTGGTTAGTGGCTTTGGCTAGGGTTTGGTATTTCTTAATTTGTTGCAGCATGTTAGTAGCCATACCATCAACAACAATGCTAGGAGTTACATCTGAAGACTAAGAAGTAATATTTAAAATAGATTGAATTTAAAAGAAGTCAAAGTGTTCACCCAGACTTGCAATTTCGCATTCTCCTATTGTCCATCCTTGACTCTTTTTGTCAGCATGCCTATAGAAAATTTGGCATGATATATATCACCTTCAACTATTGGAGGACCCATATCAATCTTGTTCATGTTGAAATCAGCTTCTGTGACTTCATTTTCATTCTTATCACCAACGGGATTTGCAATCTCCAAAATTTGATGCCCAATAAAAGAATCAGTCACTATCCTAGACATTCTCTTAGCCTTCTTATGCTAAGGTGTAACCTACAACAACTTGGCTACAGTGTCTACTTTCATATCAGTCATAGGAGTGTATCTCCTCTTTTTTCTCAATAACCTTTTTTAACCAAGATGGGGATGGTAACACAACATTATTATCACTTGCACCTAGGACAACATTGTCTAAGTGGTTGGGGGTATTATGCATAGAGGTTTCATTTAATCTAGGGGAAGTTGGATTATCAAAGAAAGAATTAAAAACACTATCTTCTCCAATTTGCTGAAAAATCAAAGAATCATTACTAGACATAAGGGAATTAGGAAAGACTATATGGTCAGCCGGTAGTTGTTGTAAGGCATCCAACTTTTTTTTCTAATCCCATTCTCATAGATGCAGGTTGACCATCTTGCTCACATGTGCCTTTTAGTCTCCTATTATCCTCATATTATTCTCCATCCCCACCAGATTGTGAACCAACTCTGTGTTGAGTTGTCTCCACACCAATTGAAGTTCTTGGAATACCAGAGGCCTGGGATGTTCCTTGCTCTCTCATTCCAGATTCCCTTTGCACAAAGGAAGAACCAACATGCTCTTGAACTCTCTCCTAAAGCCACCTTTTAGTCTTATCCAAAACAAACGAGGACCAAACCTTAATATTAGTAATCTTTTTGTCAGACCATTGTATCTAAGGTAGAGTTCTAGAGGCAACATCATGGTATCCTTCATCAATAATTTATTAGAACTATCATCCACACCACTTGGGACGTATAGAGGCAAATTGAAGGCCCATATTTGGTCCAATGTTAACCTCATCCAATCCCTTCTTTGGATCTCTCTCTCATCAATACAATCTTCCCAATAGTCTTCCAAATGTGGCTGATGTTCATAGAGATTACCTCCGTGAAAATTTCTCTTAACATAGTTTTTGCTGTCAAAAATTGGTCTCATAGACAAGGGGCGAAAACTATACTCTGCCAGAATCTTCTCTATATTTTTAGAATTATCATTAGTTTTGCAAGTGAAGAAAGACAATGACACAGGAAAAGCATATCCCTTCTTTTTCATACCATGATATTTATTGTTCACAGTCACCATTTGGCAACAGACTTCCAAAAGAATAATGTAATCTAATGCATATCTTGGCAATTTCAATGGAGTATTTTCATAATCCCCAACCTAAGTGAATCTATCAAACTGAATATAAAAACTTCCATACCTCATCACCAGTGAAGCCACCTCAGGGGAATTCTCAATTCAAATGTACCTTCAATCCTTCTCACAGAAAACATGAGGAAAACATCATTGACACGACGACAATCCTTCATTCCATTTTCTCTCTGCAATTGAGGGAAGTATTCATACATAGGTGTACGCGGTGTCAAAGATCCTTGAGTCCTTAACCCACCTAGACAACCTCTTTGCTGGCTAAAATGTAGAACAAATAAGAGCACATGTGAAATGAGACCTTCTGATGAAAGTTGGCCAGCTGTTCGTTTAATTGATCACTGATCATTTTAACCCAGTCGATATATTGACATTCGCTACACACCACCAAGATGAATTGGCACATCCACTTCTCAAACAAATCAAAATTTGCACTTCCAACGACACAGTGCAATAAGGTGATCATATCAGAAATTTCTTCTTTGAAATGCGCTCTTTTTAAATTGGTGAGAACTTGAGATTTTCCCTTCTTCTCAACTTTTAACCAGATCCTCGTGATAGAGTTCAAACACCAATATTTCTTTTCAAGGAAATAATTCCATCTCATGGTGATAGACATCTCAACGAACTCTTCTCTGTCGGGTAATCTCAATGCACGAGAAATAACTTCAATGTCAATCTTTATGATTATAGAACCATCAAAGGATCTTATCTCTTGTGAGTTAGATAAATAATTCCTTGCACATGTAACAACCAAGTCTGGGCATGGCATAACAATTGGAAAACCCCCAACGCAAGCTAACCCACTTGTTAGAATTTTCTCTGCTATAGGTGTACTGGGGTTTTGCTCCATTTGAGCCTAGAAATCATCTAAGTCTATATGTCTAAGCTCAATATCCCTCACCTTAGCTAAACCATTCTCAATAATTGAAGCAACAAGAGAGCCTTGGTATTTATACTTCATCTTTACTTATTTGAGAAACTAGAAAACAAAGGTTTCTATAATTGCTAAAGGCACCAAATAAATTTCTAAAACATTTGGGAGAAACAAACAATCTGGACTCATGAAAGAAAATTATTCTTCCCACTGAAATGACTCAATGAAATTCAACTTTATCATAGTAGGAAGTTAGTGAGAAGAAGTGCCAGTTATCTAACCTGGTTATGAGAATCCATGTTCATCACTTGCAGAAGATGTAGTCTAGATCTCCTCTGAAGTATACCAATTGTAATGCAAGATAAGACATTAGCGAAGGTGGCAACCCTTATAAAATGTCTCATTAAATCTCATTGATTTCGACAACATGTACGATTGTACAATTCATAAATAAGATGCCTTAATTCTCCTTCAAAAAATGTACAATTGTACTTTTCAAGGTATTCCATATTTATTATGAAATGACAAGTGTCACTTTCACCATGCATGTTAATAAATGGAAAGATGGCTCCTTGAAAAGAGGACATAGATTTGAGTCAGAAGATTGGAAAATTTTAGAACTTACAAACCATTAGTCAGGAGTTCAGAAGTTTGAAGAACTCCTGACTTGCCGACTATGAAGGACTCAACACCAAGACTAACACAAAGCTGACAATGAAGGAATTAACCAATGGCTTCAAAGAAGAGTCAGGGAATCATAAGGTTTCAAAACTTAACAACCCATCGACTAAGGTTTGGAAAAATGTAAAATCAGTGACTGTGAAGGTAAAACACCTAAGTAAAGGTTGTGACTTTGTTAAAGGGGCAACACAATAAAGAATAAAGGAGGGGACTTTAACTTTACACATAAATGGAAATTTTTCAAAAATTTGGTAACAGAAGGTTATCCCTAGCTTCAGCCTTGAACATTGTCCCCTATTTCACTAGTGAAAACACTATCACACCCATTTAACACATGCATTGCCCAAGACAATGTGGTTGTGAGGCTTCTTGCTACCTCTTTGAAGGGTAAAGCACTTCAATGGTATAGGGGATTGCAACCTAGTTCAATTCATAATTGGGAAGAACTAGGAGATAAACTTTGTTAATAGTCTGAGGATAAGAGTGACCATTTGTCCTTGATGGAACAATTGACTGCCATCAAAAGGGCTCCTCATGAGTTCATGGTGGACTTTAATTTTAGATTCCAAAAGACTTGGGGTAGAATACCATCTTTGGTGAAGCCTTCTCCTAATACCGCATTCTTGTATTATCTAAGGTCCTTAAATACTGCCATTATTGTAGTGATTTGATATATGGGAGGAACTGTATTACTTGATGCCTATAACATAGCCATAAGAGCTAAGAATAGTCTGATACAAGCTAGAAAAATAGCTCCTAGGCCTCCAATGCCCTTATTCCCTGAAATCTCACCCATTCAATCAAATTTGGCACTAATTCCCACAACAACCAGCCAACCAACTCCTCTTGTCACACCTTCCAATGAGCTGCATGAGGTGAAAAGTCTATTACAAAGTTTTGGAAATGATTTGGTAGAAATTAAAAGGTAGCAAGCACAACCTAATAGACCATATCAACCTTTCAATCAGACCTATCAACCTAATAGGCAGCCCTACCAAGGAAATGTGCAAGGATAAAATTAGTTGAGCTATGCTAGACCTATAAACACTATAAATCCAATTGCTGCCAATGCTTCAAAATCCCTTGTCCCAATATAATGTAGGAGGGGAACCCCTCTTGCAAAAACACAACTCAATTCACAAACATGCATGCATAGGTAGATAGTCTCTACATACAATCTAAAACTCAGTTCAAATAAATATTGCAACAAAAATTTGACTTCAACTTTATTCAATTCAGGAAATGAAATATCATACATGCAAATTATAAAATACACTATTTTTGTCCTATAATGACTCTCTCTATACAAAGGACAATCTACTTACATAGCCTCTATGGCTTCCTTTGCCTTCAGTCATTCACTCCTCTCTGCCCTCCTACTCTACACCTTTCTATTTTCTTCCTCAACCTTCATACAACCTCTCTCTACTTATTTGAGGATTACTTCAAAACATATAGTTGCTTCCATATTATTTCTCTATTGCATATATTTCCCTACCTTCAATGAAGGCGTTGCCTTTCCATTCAAGTGCCTCTCTTCTTTCATCCCAATTTTTCTGTTTTATACGAGCTTCTAAAAGAGGCATTTTAAATCTATAGTGTTCTACCTCCACCAGGATCGTTCCCAATTTCCCCTCTCTGTATGGGTGACCTCTTCTATTTAGATGCTTCTTTCCACTTATTATCTATTCTTTTGGAAGTGAACCCCTTACTCTGGCCTTTTCCTTTTACACAAGTAGCTATGCTCACCATTCCATTCGATGGTCTTGTTCTATCCCTAATACTTCCCTGGTAGCGACCTCTAATTTTCTATGTTGGTATGAGTTATTAGAGACCAAAATCTCTCCATAGTCTTCCTTTCTAGAGATGAAGAGACATAGGAAAAAAAATCAAAATTTAATTGAGTCAATACTAATGCCATTCTCTAGGCCCACAGCCTCACATCAGGACCTATCGACCAACAAAAAGAATTTTTTAAATTCTTAATGTTTTTGAAACATATTTTAATCACCCCCGTCAGCCATCAAAGATATATGGTTATATCTTTTATAAAGATTGAACAATCTTTTGGAATTCCATGTAGTTTCCCTTTGATTATGTATTTGGAAGCACGAATCATTATCCACCTCATATGCTAGTTGCCTTCCTTGATCATGCTGAATATGAAGCTCTCATTATAGGACACTACATGGTTGTACAACGACACATTAAGGAACTACATGTCTATGGTGATTCCCAATTGGTCATTTGAAAAGTAACAAATGAATATCAGATAAATGATGATAAATTGCTCCCATACAAAAGGATGGTTGATGATTTCAAACAATATTTCTCCAGGTTAACTTTTGAGAAAATTCCTAGGTTGAATAATAAATCTATTGATGCTATGGCAAAAATTGGATCTCTACTTTATATGCCTACAAATACTCAACACTATGAGTTCTTGGTTGAACAACTATTGATTTCGGCTTTCGATGTTCCACAAACTAATTTTATATGCAAACTTGTTGGTCCCAATTCCCCTTGGTATCAAGACATGTCAGGCTGATTATTTTACCCCCATATTTTGATCATTATGCTATTCAGTAGATGACACTATTAGACCTTGGTGACTATGTTTCATTATGCAAACTTGATGTTTTATCTCACTGACTTGATATATGTGATTTGATTCAGTCATATTGGATGATATGTTGTGGTTCGACAGATGGGATATATATTAGATGTGATTTTGTTATGAGATTCTAGTTATTTATGTGATGTGAACTATTTGACATGTGATGGAAGATGTAGTTTAATTTGGAGTCATGTATTGATGTTTATTTAGATTGCGTAAAGTTAATTTTAGTTGCTTCGGCTATGACTTTTCATGACAGGACTGACACTTGATCGAGATGTGTAGGTTTTACTTTCCCTAGCCACGGGAAATCAGAGGTAGAATTCACACTATGTTATCCCCTGTAAAGCCGATCCATTCCCAAGAGGGATAAGGATCACGTTTTGAATTTGAGTGTGGATTTATTGTGCTTGATTTAATTTTATTTATTTTGGCCTTAGTATCCTTTTTATTTAAAATTGATTAATAATAAGTGTTGTATAATTTCACTTGATTTATACCACTTGGTATTTATCTTATTTATTTAAGCCATTTAAATGTGGATTTTCTAACCCCTTCATGAACCCTAGTGTCCTAAAAGTTACCCTAGGTGGTCAACCATGAGTCTAGGGTCAACTTGGACTATCTAACCCTAGTTTTGACTCACCTTAGGTCACTCTAAACCATGGTTTAGTAAAAGTGACGAATTTAGAAAAGAGGGAAGATGGGGGATGGGCCTTGCCTTGGGAAGGACCCATCTCCCATCCCAAAGTTTTGGAATCATTCCCAAGGTAGACTTGGGAGGTCTCCAAGAGTCCTCCAAAACTCCCAAGTGAGTGGGAGCACCACTCAAGACCCTTGTCTTCTTGGGGGTGTGAGTGGGAATCCAACTCACCATTTGTCCTCCTCCCACTTGTGTGGAAGCACAAGAGGGAAAGGTGGAGATGGAGGTGGAATGAGGGGATGACATTTGTCATCCTCATACTTCCTCTCCTTTGCAAGTGGCATAGGAGGGGGAAGGAGGAGGTGACAAGTGTCACCTTCTCATCCCTCATGGACAAGTTGAAGGCCTATAATAGCTCCTCTTGTAGAGGAGTGGGGTTCTTCTTTTCTAGCTCTTTTTCCTTGCAATTTTATGGTTCTTGCAATTTTTAGTTTTCTCTCTATTTTTTGGAGGAGTTAGGAGAAGGTTGAAGAAATTTTGGAAGAGAGGAAGGCTTGGGAAGACTTGGAGCTCTTCACCAATTCTACTTCCATTGTCAGGGCCTTGAAGGTAGGCCTCTTTACTTGCTTCTTACCTTGCTTATATGATGTTCAATGTTTTAGATTTTGGTTGTGCGTTGTTTGCAATGTGTTGTTTGCATTGTGATGTTGGGATGGGTGTTATGGTGAGAGCACCTCCAATGGAGGTAATGCTCAACTTGTATGGGTAGGGGAAAGGAACCTCCTTGAGGTCTCTCCCACAATTTGTATTTGTGCCTTAAGGGCTCTTATTTGAGGAGTGGATTAATTGGATGGCAAGAGTGCCATGTGGTTTATTTGTGAAGTTTGTGGATTGTGGTGTTTTGGAAAATTTTTTATCATTTGGGAGCCCTTTGAAGTTGAGGGGTCCATTCCCTACCCTCACCAAACTCATCTTTATGAGTTAAGCTATGTGGTGAACCTATGGGGTTGTTCTGTTTTTGTGTTTTGGAAATTGCTTTTGTTGTGGAATGAAACCCTGTGTGAATTCCCTATCTCCCCAGCTCGGGGGTGACCCACTTGCGGGTCTACGGTAGGGAGGAGAGCTTCTTGTTGTGGCTGGAGTGTGCTTCTGTTGTTGTGTCTCTTACAGGTTTCTCTTGGAGCTTATTGTGGAGATCGGTGGAGTTTTCCTGTTTGGGGAGAATGTTCATTTCCTATACTTGTAAAGAGAGCTTGGTCTCTTAAAATTTCATTCTGGTTGATTCTCCTAGAGGAGAGATCTTTCTCTCTAAGTTGTAAAATTTGTTATTTTGGGAGTTGAGAGTAAATCCTCTCTTACCATACTATTAGTTGTGAAATTTCAGTTTATTTCATTTTATCATTTGAAAGAAAAGAAAGAAAGAAAACTGTTTTAGAAAGGGTATTAGATTTGTCTAGATTCCTTGTTCTCCTAATTGCAAAGTTGTGATGTAGATGATGATTTAAATTGCTTTGTAACAATATTTCAATGCAAGTCTTATGAAAATGATAAACTTGTTATTGTGAGTTGCTTGAAGTTGCAGATTTGTTATTAGGGAAAAATAGATGCATTTTTCTTTATTTTGTAATCATGCATTTGATACAAAAAAAAAAAAAAATCCATCTCTGTTTATTCCTTTAAGTTAAATGCTTCTATATTTATAAGGGAACATTTGATTTGTAACTTTATATTTGATAAGAAAAGTATAGTTAGTGGATTTTGAAAATTCCTCCATAATTTGAATTGTTTAGTAGAAGTATATTGGAAATTATATCTGTATGGGAAGGATAAAAGAAAATAGTATTATTTTAGTTTTTGCCTCAAATATTTGACATATATATATATATATATATATATATATTAACATTCTGAGTTAAATGGTCATTTTATTTCTGACTAATAAGATTGTGATATACTCAATTTATTTCTAAGTATTTTGATTGTGGAATAGAAATAGAATATATATACACACATATATATATATTAAATGCTTTTAACAAAGAAATTAGAAATTTATATTGGCAGACATAGTTTATGTTTATGTTCTAGACTGAAATAGAAAATAAAATAAAATAAAACAAAATAAACAAAAAAAAATCATGCAGAAGGGGGACTGTGGGCAGCGCCTATAGCCCCCGTAATATAGTAGTCAAGGGTGTGGGGGAGGCGGAGCCTCCACCCACACCCGTGGGTGTGGGTGGGGGCTCTGCCTCCCCCACACCCCACACCCCTGCCTGTGCTGAAGCCCCTGCGGGCTAACCACCACCACCGCTGCCGGAGTCCCCTCTACCTTCGCCTGCGAAACAACCGTTCGACGCTCCCTGTGTAGCGCCCCTAACACCGCCCTTCGTCAAAACCTCCGCAGCCCCGGCGTTCCTCCCTTCCCCATGGACCTCAGCACGGTGCCGCCGCTTGCCACCACTCCCCTCCACTCGACCCAAACGACCACCTCCCCAAGCCACTTCTCTCTGCCTCCCTCTGCCCCACAATGCCCCACGGCCGCGCCGCTTCCTCTGCAACTCCCCAATTCCTGCCCATAACACATAAGAAAAAAAAAAGGAACAACAAAAAATAGATATTAGTAAATACAAATAGTGAATAATGATATATGCACATCCATCCTAGGTTCTTCTTCTATAAGGAAGGAGACATGAAATTTTCAAATAGCCAAATCTTTGCATACCTCCGTGGGAGGAACTTAAGCTTATTTCAATGGTCTCTAATGGCAGCTCAAACCCTAGACCTGCTCACAATACATGAGAAAACAAAACTAAAACATAAAAATAAGAAAACAAGAATTAGGGCATAATAGGATAATAAAAGAAAACAAGGAATTAGGGCAACCTTGCTTTTAGAGAAGAATTTAAAAGAATATATAAATAAGATCAATAGGTTTAGGGTTAGTTTTGAATTTGGAGATTAGCATGGTTTCATATTTTTAGTGGTTTCATATTTTTAGTGAGATGATTTTAAATAATGAGGTTTTAAATTTTAATTTTTATTCAAAAACCTCACTTTCCTTAATGTTTTAATTTTAACCCTTTGGAATCCTTTTGATTGGTTCCAACTTTAGTCTGAATGGGTTAATGTATAAAATTTGATATTGACTTGCGATTTAAATTTATTTTGGAGGGTGTTATATTTATTCCGTTTTGGGAAGAATTTTTCCCTTGAGGTTAAATTCACTTTATTGGGGCTTGAATTCATCTTCTTGTTATTTGGCGGGACATTTATCGTTCAAAATTATTGAATTATTTATCGTTAATTTTTACATGGTAATTATAATCAAATTTATTAATATTATTTTACGGGGAGGGTCATTTAAACCCTCCTCCCTTATCCATTAAATTTTTGAGGGAGATATTAAATATAATGCCAGATTATATTTAATGACGAACTCAGTTTCTCAGATGAATTTAATTGACGTCTTCATGTTTTAATTAATTTTATTATTTTAATTTATATCGTTGATTTTGTTTCTAAGTTAATATTCAATCATATGTTTTATTTAATTATTTATTTATTTATTTTTTTCTTTTCTCTATGGCATTTTTATTGGAATTTATTTTTGCGTTTATCAAAAACGCGTTATGCTACTAGAATTTTTCCTAGATTTTAGGGTTTGAATTTGAAACCATCTCTCCTAGGAAACTTAGGGTTCAAATTAAATTAGTCTAACCTGAGAAGCGACATCCTACTTGTCGCATAAACCCTAGACTGTATTCACCATCATGGTCTCATCGACATGTCTACGCCTTTGTGTATTGCCACCGAGCACGCAGACGCGTGCGAGGGGGTTCTGAGGGTTAAGTAGGAGGAAAAAAAAATTGTAGTTCATGTCGTGACCACATGGCAGATGTGGACATGACACACGTGTTGTTGTGTCGCGTCTGCGGGGGAGATGTGGGGGTGACAAGACATATACAATTATCTTCATGACAATATCCTTCCACCTAACCTTACCATCACCCAAAAGAAAACCTTCGTCCATCACTCTTCTTGTTTTAGTATTCTCAGTGATAACTTATACCGACGGAGTCTTGATAGTATCCTTCTTAGATGTCTCAACTCAGAAGAGGCTAACAATGCTTTAAAAGAGGTTCATGAAGATGTTTGTGGGGCACATTCCACCAACCCAACACTTGCCAAGAAGTTGTTCCGTATAGGTTACCATTGGCCAACTATGGAACAAGATGCACAATAGTTTGCTAAGAAATGTCTTGAATGTTAGCAGCATGAAGATTTGATTCATGCACCAACACAAGCATTGCAATCGATTACTACTCCTTGGCCATTCTCACAGTGGGGATCGATCTCATAGGTAAAATCCATCCGTCATCATCTAATGTCCATAAGTTCATTATCACTGCCACTGAGTATTCACAAAGTGGGTAGAAGCCATTCCAATGACTTACATAATTGGTGAACAAATTGCTAAATTTGTCTTGCATTACATTATATGCCAATATGGTATCCTCCTTGCCATTATCATTGATAATGGTAGGGCACTCAAGAACCAATAATTTTGCACCTTATGCACTCAATTCAATATCCAACACCATTTCTCTACCCCTATTATCCACACAGTAACAGCCAAACTGAGGCTTCCAATAAGACTATATTGAAAATTCTGAAGAAAACAGTCAATGAAGTTGGTCATGATTGGCACCTACAACTTAATACCACCTTATGGGCCTACCATACAAGTATTCTTACACCCACCAGTGCTACTCCATATTCATTAGTCTATAGCACTGAAGCTATTTTGCCTATCGAGGTCGAGATTCCTTCTCTTAGGGTCTCTTTGTAGCATCTTATTGATGGAGAAGAATACAGAGTTGGCAGGCCACATGAGCTAGAGTTACTCAAGGAGAGGCATCTCACAACACTTAACCATCTTCAAGTTTATCAAAATCACCTCCATCATAATTATAACAAGAAGATCAAGACTCAAAAATTTGAGATTGGTGATCTAGTCCTAAAAGAAAATTAGAAAAATAAGCCTAATTGGTTAGGGCCTTTTGTTGTTAAAATAGTCTATGGATCAGAAGCTTATCATCTTGCTACACCTGAAGGAGTATGTCCAGATGAACCCATCAACATATTTTATCTTAAGAAGTTTTATGCTTGATCCTCAGAGTATCCAACTCAGAAAATAAAAATAGAAAAGTACAAAAAAATCTGTCTAATGGTGAAAACCTGGCAAACATGCACCTTGAGAAAGAACCATAGTAAAACCTATTTTCATGTGCTATGTGTAAATGTTAGCATCCACCATCTATTAGGTTCTTATCTATATCATCCACTTCATCCCATAATAAAATCTTTCTATCCATTCCACTCGATAATAAAATCTTTCCTCTCCATCCATCCACCATACTAAAGTCTTTGTCCTAAGCCTTTCCATCTACCCACCTATCATGGCTTGAACATTGTTAGTATTAATGGTTACCCACACATGTTTCATCCTATAATAAAGTCCATCCATCACCCTCCATAATAAATCTTTTACTTGACCAAGGGCATCTTTCCTTAACCTAGTTTTATGATTGGATCCTTGTTGTCTTGAGAGGAATTGTCAGCTTCCACACACTTTCGTAATAAAATTTTCAATCTACCATAAACCATAATAAAATCAAACACTCACTTTATCCGTCTATCACAATCCATCATATTCACCTATCTGTTGGCCATATGTGTTGTCATTGATGTAAACATAGCATACATTGATGTCAACATAGCATACACTGACGTCAACATTATAATGAAAGTAAGATATTGTTCACATGGTTGCATATTCCTAATTGGAGGTCATAAAAGATACATTCCTAATCAAAGTAGAGTTGAGTTTGAAGACTTATTAATATGGGAATTAGAATCACTAAGAGAAACAAATGTTAAGAAAGGATGCCTGATGGCTTGAAGCATGTTGTATGATCCATCCTACTGATCCTGAGTTCTATGTGGTAATGCAATGAAGGCTTGGCCTCCAGAAGTAGGTGATAGTCTTTGTTTCAGAATGTCTGCTCTCTGAAGACTATCTAGAAGATTGCTCTGCATTTTCATCATTGTGCTATTGAGCTTCTACGGTTTGGAACATAGCTTCATACAGTGTTATTTTATGTATGTTCCAAGTTTCATGATGTTTTGATCACCGAAAGGATGTTTTTCTATTGACATCTTAAAGATAGATTTGGTTTTGTGAAGGTATTCCAAGCAGAGTGATAGAATGCTCTGCATTCCTCCGTAGTTGTATATTTGGCTATGCAGTTCTGAGATTGTGTCAAGAAGGTAGTGAAGGTGCTATTTCCAAAGTCTCAAATCATATTTCCCTCCACTGTGAAAGTTATGTATGATAGAACATCAGAGTGTGCTCTGACAGAATGGTGCAATATTAAAGACCCACTGGAATGCTCCACATTCCTCTAGAAGTGAATAATTGACCTTGCGGTTTTGTGAACACGTTCTTGGACATGCATTACATGCCTTTTTTCTATTTCAAGCTTACTGGTGGTCTGCAGCTTAATTTTTCAATTGACAACATGGTACAGTGTGTTTTAGATAACAGAATTAATGTTTGAAGCTATGTAGCACAAATTCTTTGATGTACAGTGGCAAAGGAGTGTATGGGGGTGTTTTATGTGTCATGTGAACTCGTCTAGAAAAGCTTCATGGAGATCTTTCTTGTTTCTAGTACCGCACAAGTTTTACAAGCTGATATGGTCATTATACTTCATGTCTTCATGTGATTCCCTTAAAGCTGTCCTATTTTGAAATGAGCGAAGTGTGTGGATGTCATTCCTTGGTGTTTGAAGAAGTAAAGGATGTTTTGGACCTGGTCAAGCAAGTGTTGTGGTGCACAAGGCTTGGATCTTCTGTTGGTGTAACGTGTTGTTTCAATTAGGACCTATCTTCTACACGTTTCATAGTGTGTGTTGTCTGCCTGACTTGTAAATGTATTGTTCATGTTGTATCTGGCCGACAAGAAATGCAATCAATGTAATATCATGTATAAATAGTGAATCAAAGTGAGTGAGGTATGGTATGATTGCAAGATGATTTAAAAGGTTTACAAGTAGAATAAATGTATTATTGATGTGTGACTATGGGAGAAAGGACAAATGTTGCTGATGCTATCCAGATTCATCTTGAAGACATATTTGTGATAGTGATCAAGTATAGAGTGTGCCTAATTGATCATATCTTCAAAAGAAAATGTGAGGAGGTAGAAGTGCAATCATCAAAGGTGTGATCTTCAATAACAATTTTCAAACAGTAAGAAAAGACTATTATATTGTAATATTTTATAAGTGTATTCTCATTTTAGGGAGTAGATGCTTCCTTGGGAGTGACCCTAAAACAAATCCATTAGGGAGTAGAAGATTCCTTGGGTGTGATCCTAAACCAAAGTTACTTAGTGAGTAGCAAATTCCTTGGGTTATAGCCCCTAAAACAAAGTTACTATTTGAGCTTCATATATTGTGAGTTAATCCTCACTGTGGTATTTACTTTCTAGGGTTTTCCACGTATATTTGGTGTTATGTATTGATGTGCATTGTGTTAATCTTTCATGCTCATGTTAATATTGTAATTCTTAAGGTTTAATCTGCTCTGGATAAGTTGAATTTGTTGAAAGTGAAATTTGACTGTATACTGATTCACCCCCTCCCTCTCAATATACTTGTGTGTCTAACACTATCACCCTGACTTGACTAACTCAAGCAGAAAACAAACTATGCATCTTTTGAAATCTCAAGTACTTACCAAATCAGAAGTGAAAGACTACTCTTGAAGCAATGCATTTTCCCACATACTACTTTCCCATTCCGCTACTCCATTATCCTAATCCAAAGTCTTTAACGGATGTATCTGTCTTACAATAAGGCCTTATCCACAATGAGCACCCTCTTTGAAAAGAGATGATGGTTGTGTATTTGTTTTGTCAGTTAGTCAATTTCTTTTGGTTTATCTTTTTATCTCTTTCTAATGCTTATTCAAGACCACCTTGATCTTTCTATATATTGGTGTGTTATAGGAAATATGGACTAGGGCATTGTCATTGCTTTTGTATGTTGTGTTTGTGGGATGTTCAAATTATCCTACCAAGGCTTATATTTATCTTGTATGTGTTGGAATAGATTCTTGTATAAAGAATATCCTTTGTATCTATGGTCATTCAAATACCTTTTGCGCATTAAGATCATTATAATCTAAGACTATCTTCCATTCACATTTCCAACAAGGTTCTATTATGTTTGGTATGAATTTAGGACAAAAATTTTGTTTGCAAAGTCAATGTCCTATGCATTGGATACATCGTCACCTTGGACTTATATACCATGGTGGATAATATCCATATGCTATATCAAAATAAGGATTGTTCTTTACATTTTATAAATCATAACCAAAGAAAAATCACTCCATCCATCCCCCATATATCCTAATCAATATCTATAGCTTTCACAAGTTGATCAACTACCCTTTATATCTAACACCATTTCTTCTATCAATACTAACATCATCACCATATCATCCTATTGCATCCATATAAATCCTACAAAACAAATAATGTTAATTATCATCTATATCCATAACATCAAATATATATCCATAGAATTATAAGTATCATCTTCCATGACATCATATATCCATAGCATAAATAAGTACATAATCTATCTACTACATCATATCTATCCATAACATCATAGATACCATCACATCATACATACATCACATAAATCCATTATCATAAGACATGTCAACAATATCATAATATCATCAACACATTATATATAAGCATTATAAGCATCATAAACACATCATATAGGTCATCAAAATCATGTCATATATATATATATATATATATATATATATATATATATATCAAGAAAATCAATGTCATGTCCATGTCTATACAAAGAGTTACATGAGTGATAAATATACAAAATCCTATAGGCCTGCATCATCATGTCATACATTTATACATCATCATAAGTCATCAAAAATATATATACAAGTGTCTACAATATGGACATCTCATGTTGAACTCCCCTCTGAAGGCTTAGCCCCAACCCTTGATGGTTGTGGCCCTGTTAGAGGGAGTTGTGTCCTTGCTGGTCTAGGTGGTGGAAGCCCCATAACTGAAGCCCCCGATCTCCTTGAGGAGGAAGCCTCTGATTGAATCCTCTCCACAAAACTCAGTTGTTGCTAATTGGGAGGCACCATGCTTTGATATAAGCTCTTGTAGTACTTGGCCTCCTGAGTCATCCTAACCACATCTCTATGTACTCTCGAGAGCTCTATCACTAATGCCATAGTCAGTTGATCTATCTTAATGACAGACCTAACTGTGTCCTCCTATCTAATCCATTGTAGCTGCGACTCTACTCTGAGCCTCATCACCAGAACTCCATCCTGCTCAACAATTAACCTAGTTGACTCCCTAGTATCTAGCCCTTGTACTTGTGCATGTACCTGTGGCTATGCCTACAGTGCCTCCTGTGCCTGATCTCACTCTTGTTGGAGCCTCACTACTACTAACTCAGCCTGTTGCCGCTTATATACCTCTGTATCCAGTAATCCTTGTAGCCTTGCTACCTCACACTGCACAACATCGCACTTTGATAGGGCTCTACTGAGCTTCATTCCCATGTCCTCCACCTCTCCCTGTGTTCCTATCTTGGGCACTACCATATCTTGCTCCTGTTGTCTTGCCTCCTCCATGGCTACATCTCCATCTTTACTTGTACCTACTCCTATCCAGCCTCTACCACTCATCTCTGTTGTTGGCAACCCCATCTTGAATCACCCACCAAACCTTTGGTACCTAGCTCTCCTGCTGCTCTCTAATGACCTACCGTCTCTCTCAGAGCTGTTAGTCACACTAGCCTATTGGTAATCCACCATGCATCATATTTTTGAGTGCTCCCTAGATTTTCTCCTCCAACTAGATCCCACTGAACGGGATCCAATGCATCAAACTCCAATAGTGTCATATGGACCACTATCTCTAGTCCCCAATCTGCCACCCCTCTCTACATCCTCACAAAGATCACCTCTTGTACCGTCTCAGACTAGGGAAACCTAAACTATCGCAGTACTATATCAGACACATACCTCTCAATGATATACATGGTCCTCCCAAATAGGTACTTAACCTATCTGTAGTATAATAAATGCTCTACATCATCCACCTAGATCTCACAATCATGTCATGACCTGCATATGACTGTATCCATCTCATCAAACACTCAGCTCAGGTAAGTGCACAAAGATGGCGGACCAAAAGGGGGTCTTAAGTGGGCACTTTTTTTTTTTTGAAATTAGGAAAGACTGATGTTGGATGAGAAATTGAAGATAGTTACACTCAAAATTTGAAGATGCAACAAAAACAAGAGTCGTAGTGCTCTGAATCTAGTTTCTAAACTACTAATTTTTTTAAAATAGTTGAGATTAAGGGGTTAAAAAAGGGGAGCCACACAAATTGGTCTTGTTTTTTCAAAAAATATATAACATAGCATCTGGTGTGGCCCCTAAAATGTTAACTTTTTTTTTAGTATTTCAAATATCGCTTCAGTGAGAAATTAGGTAACACCATGTAGTTTATCCCCATTTTTTTCTAATAATTTTTCATGAATAATTGATTTTTTACTAATTTTCAAAGTGGACACATCCTGAAAAATAGAAAATTGAGCGTGCTCCCCCTAAATTTTTTTAAAAACAATCAAAAATCCATTTTTTTTAATATGTGTAGAATGGAGTCTAGTTTCTAAAAATGTAATTTATTTGAAATTTTGATGAATGGTTAAAAATAAAATAAAAAATACCACACACTGGTTTTTGACAAAAAATGAATACACTAACAAAATAATTTAAAGATGAAAACCTTGACATACTCAAAACGTGAAAAAAATTATACGGTTAGAAAGCTAAGAGAGAGCTTAACATTATCGTGGTATTTTTTGACTTGTCATTGAAACAAGTGAAAACCTGATGAAGAGCACGCTCAAGATTATGTAAATATTTTTACAATCTACTAAAACACGTCTTTGGACATTCAAAACTCAGTCCAAGCCTTTGGGTTGAAGCCCAAGGTAAATCCAAGCCAAAGTTGTGGAAATTACCAAATCAAACAATAACACGAGCCACTCACATTATTGTGAAGGAAACTCATCTCACCCTTACCTTCTCTCTCTATCTCTCTCCCACTCTCTATTGATATAATGCACTCGCATTATTGTGAAGGAAACTCTCTCTCTCTCTCTCTCTCTCTCTCTCTCACACACACACACACACACACACACACACACACACACACACACACACACCTCTTTACCTCCTACCCTCTCTCTCACTCTCTATCTCCTACCCTCTGTCTCTATCTCACCTCTCTACCTCCCTCCCCTCCCTACCTCCTACCCTATCTCTCTCTACCTCCCTACCCTCTCTCTCTCACCTATCTACCTCCCTCCCCTCTCTACCTCCTACCCACTCTCACACACCTCTCTACCTCCCTCCCCCTCTCTCTCCCCCTCACCTCTCTACCTTATACCCTCTCTCTCTCTCAACTATATATTTTTTGAAATTGTTTTTTGAGAACTTAAAAGAAACTGGAAGATGTCAACTATTTGTTGAATTGATGAGAAATCTAAAATTTAGGCCTATTATGAAGATTCTTGGCCTAAGAAAATCAGATGCTTCAAGTAAAAAATCAATTGTAAAGAATCTAATAAGTGCATATGAGAGTGTGGGTTCCACCTCATGCACCAAGGATAGTAATGTCACACAACATGTCATTACGTTGACAATAGTAAGCCATCAAACAAAGAAAGCTCACCTCATTAGAAAGACAAGTGAAGCATTGAAAATAAGTAGAAAAACTCTAATTAGAGCCATTGGAAGGCATCAAAGAGTTGAGGACCCAAATAGCAATGAATTGTAGGCATTCTCTAGGAGACTCCCATGGAAAGATAAAGTTGTTGAAGCCTTGAGATCCCTCATTGAAGAAATTTGGAAAAATAACACAAGGGTATCTCCTAATGCAATAGATGTTGTAAGAAGGAGAATCGGTTGTCGAAACCATGAGCCACATCTAAAGCATTTTTTGGATGTTATTCAAGCATAATTTTTCAAGAAATTTCAAGAGATGTATCCTCAAATCAAAATTAGTCAAAGGTATTTTGAAATGGTAAAGCTTTTTTATGTCAAAATAAATCACACACGTACAACTTGTTATAGAGTACATATTGAGTTTTCTAATCATTATGATGTTTATAGATATATAATTGTAGATTTGCATACTAATGATGTTTTACAGGAGTGTAATATAAAGTGTCCACCTAGATCTTCAAGAGATTTCATATCGAGCATCTTATGTCAAAGAATAGATGGTCAAATATTCCACAAGAACTTATGCTTGGATGGCACGTGTGATCATTGTGGTGGGTTGCAACATTTGTCAATTTGTGAACATATGGAGAACACACATGTAATTGGAAATGAACTAGTAAGTTTTGACAAATATAAGACAATGGCATATAGTCTAAAAGTTGGTAAAGAAGCAAAAAGGTGTGAATTGGTCATTGAAAAGATTCCAGTGTATTAGTTCATCTCTATTTTCTGAGAGAATATAGTTTACGAGTATGCAAGGCTTACCCATAGAGATCGATGGTTGGACTTGTAATTCAAGTTATCTAAGGACACGTTTCCAATTGATACCATCATTTCAGTTGTTGACTTTGCAAAAAACTACACACTACAGCCACATAATGAGGTGCAATTGCAATATTACAACTCTATGCAGGTTGCTATATTTATGCATATAACATTCATTCATGTAGATAACAATATAGATGATGACAGGAAGATCTTGAGGGAGTATCATTTTTATATTAGTGATGATTGCACACATTCTACAAAGTTTTTGCAAGGCTACTTTCAAATGTTCTATTGTGATTTGGCTAGCAGGAGCATATCATTTGGTCAGCATATCATATGCTTAGATAATTGTGCATCACAATTCAAGAACTCATAGATGTTCTATTGGTTGAGCAAGATGCATAGGATGAATGGTTTCCAACATATGTGGAATTTCTCCAAGGCTGGGCATAGAAAGGGGGACCATGATGGTGTAGGAGCATGTATCAAAAGAGCATTAGTACAAGAAGAGTTGAAGTACAAAGACAATGCAAAGTTGACAGATGTGAGATCTATTGTCAAATGGTGTAAAGCTACAATGAGTCCAAGTAATGAAGGCAAGTCTACAGTTCTTAGATTTTTTGGTTGGTTGATGATACTAACATTGCAAAATATGAGGATTGTTGTACATTGACAGGATTGAGTGAACTACACTCTTTTAGAAGCTCTAATGCAGGTTCATGGAGTATTCATATGTGGTGGATGGTATGCTTTTGTTCTTCATGTATAGATCAAGCTTGGTATGAATGTGAGTCAAAGGAGTGGGTCGATGAATGGTGTATAAGAAGTCTAAACCCATTTGACATGTATCGACTCCTGACAACACTACAACTCATAGAGATTGAATCATCAGTTGACTTTAAACATGTTTCAGATCTAGTTCAACCAAGTATTATTAGCATTCAAATTTAATAAAATTCAATATTCCATCTTATTTTGTAGTTTTATTGTATTGTTGACTATATTCATCGAACTGAATACACATATCAATGCAAGGCATGTTTATGTAGTTATTACAACTAAAGATAATGAAGAAGGAACATATTATTATTTATGTTGTTGTGTTGAGGCAAAAAATAAATTAGATGCCCTTGTTATAGATGGAGAAAACATCGAGTACCCTACAGGATCAGTGGTTGTTACTAGAACATGTCTTACAAGGTACCCAATGAAGAAGTATGATGTGTGGTTGTTCAAGAACTTTGGCACACATAGGAAGATTCTTCATTATTCTAACTTTGTTGTGTCATCAAATGTTCATTTGATCAAATATGGGGGTAGACCATTGAATAGGACCTTGTGGAAGGTTCGTGAGCCTGACCACGAGGCAATACTCGACACAATAAAGAGTAGAGTAGACCCAGATGGTTCATTGGATTGATTGTAAATGTAAAAAATTTGTAATTTCATGCTCATTTGTAAATATATACAATTGATTTATATATTTGTATAAGTAAAATTTTGTTCCTTCTCTACAATCATGTCTCTTATGAGAAACTTATGTGCAATACTCTTGTTTATGTGTATGATTATGTACAACACCCTTGTTTATGTGTATGATTATGTACACTAACTTTCTCATGTCATTTATATGTATAGCTGATTTATATTTGTATATGTGTATGATCATGTCCCTAATTTTAGTTCTATTGATGTCCTCTAGTGTGTCCATGAATCTTAAAATCCAATTGAAAACCCTAATCTAATCCTATTCTAATTGCCAAACTTTAACGGACTATTTCTTAGAATTTGTGGCACCTAGGAATGTTTTGTCTAGACCTACAAGTTCATGTAGGGTCCCTCCAATATAACCTCTCTTAGTTTTTGAAATGTTCAATCCATTTAGTCATGGCAATAATATTTCAAAAGTTGCAAAAAGCGTCATTTGTGTTCAATGAAAAGTTGTCGGTGAGCATAATTTTTTTTTCGTGCATTGTGGGGCCAAACCAATAGTTCCAAATCATCTAGGTGGGTGGGTGAATGCTAGGCAAGGTCCTATTTTGCACCTCAACTATCCCGATCATTCTCGGTTGCACTGTGTCAACACTTTCTCTTAATAGCCCTAAGTGCCAAAAATTTCCAAACTTTGACGGATTATTTCTCAGAATTTGTTACACCTAGGAACATTTTGTCTAGAACTATAGGGTCCCTCCATAATAACCTCTCTCATTTTTTGAAATGTTCATTCCATTTGGTCGTGGTGACAATATATCGAAAGTTGCAAAAAGCGTAATTTGTGTTCAATGAAAAGTTGTCAATAAGCATAAATTTTGTTTCATGCATCATGGGGCTAAACTGAAAATGCCAACACATTCAGGTGGGTAGGTGAACGCTAGGCAAGGTCCTATTTTGCACCTCAACTATCCTAATCATTCTTGGTTGCATTGTGTCGACACTTTCTCTTAAGAGCTCTAAGTGCCAAAAATTACCAAACTTTGACATATTGTTTCTCAGAATTTGTGGGACCTAGGAACATTTTGTCTAGATCTATAGGGTCATGTAGGGTCCCTCCATAATAATCTCTCTCAATTTTTGAAATGTTCATTCCATTTAGTTGTGGCAACAATATTTCAAAAGTTACAAAAAGCGTCATTTGTGTTCAATGAAATTTTTTTGATGAGCATAAATTTTGTTTCGTGCATCATGGGGCCAAACCAATAATGCTAACATGTTTGATTGGATGGATGAACACTAGGAAAGGTCATGTTTTGCACCTCAACTATCCCGATCATTCCCGACTGCACTTTGCTAACACTTTCTCTTAAGAGCCCTAAGTGCAAAAAATTGCCAAACTTTGACAAACTTTCTTGTAATTTGTGGTACCTAGGAATGTTTTGTCTAGACCTATAGGGTCACATAGGGTACCTCCACAATAACCTCTCTCAATTTTTGAAATGTTCATTCCATTTGGTCATGGTAACAATATTTCAAAAGTTGCAAAAGCATCATTTGTGTTCAATGAAAAGTTGTCAGTGAGCATAAATTTTGTTTCGTGTGTGGGGCTAAACTGACAAATCCAAAATGTCTGATTGGGTGGGTGAATGATAGGAAAGGTCCTATTTCACATCTCAACTATCCCGATCATTCCTGGCTACATTATGTCAACACTTTCTCTTAAGAGCCCTAAGTGCCAAAAATTTCTAAACTTTGACAGACTATTTCTTAGAATTTGTGACACCTAGGAATGTTTCGTCTAGACCTACAGGTTCATGTAGGGTTCCTACACAATACCCTCTCTCATTTTTTGAAATATTCATTCCATTTGGTCGTGGTGACAATATTTCAAAAGTTGTAAAAAGCGTCATTTGTGTTCAATGAAAAGTTGTCGGTGAGCATAATTTTTTTTTTGTGCATCATGGAACCAAACTGATAGGGCCAACACATCCGGGTGGGTGGGTGAACACTAGGCAAGGCCCTATTTTGCACCTCAACTATCTTGATCATTCCAGGCTGCACTATGTCGATGCTTCCTCTTAAGAGCCCTAAGTGCCGAAAATTGCCAAACTTTGACAAACTGTTTCTTGGAATTTTTGGCACCTAGGAACATTTTTCTGGACCTATAAGATCATGTAGGGTCCCTCCACAATAACCTCTCTCAGTTTTTGAAATGTTAATTCCATTTGGTTGTGGTGACAATATTACAAAAGTTACAAAAAGCATCATTTGTTTTCAATGAAAAGTTGTTGGCAAGCATAAATTTTGTTTCATACATCATGGGGCCAAACTAACAGTTCCAACATGTCTGGGTGGGTAGATGAATGCTAGGCAAGGTATTTTTTTGCACCTCAACTATCCCAGTCATTCTTGGCTGCACTATGCCGATGCTTTCTCTTAAGAGCCCTAAGTGCCAAAATTGCCAAAATTTGACGTACTATTTCTTAGAATTTGTGGCACCTAGGAATGTTCTGTCTAGACCTACAGGATCATGTAGGGTCCTTCCATAATAACCTCCCTCAATTTTTTAAATGTTCAATCCATTTGTTCACGACGACAATATTTCAAAAGTTGCAAAAAGCATCATTTGTGTTCAATGGAAAGTTGTTAGCAAGCATAAATTTTGTTTCGTGTCATGGGGTCAAACTGATAGCGGTAACATGTCTAGGTGGGTGGGTGAACACTAGGAAAGGTCTTTTTTGGCACCTCAACTATCATGATCATTCATGGATGCACTGTGTCAACACTTTCTCTTAAGAGCCCTAAGTGCCAAAATTACCAAACTTTGACGAACTATTTCTCTGAATTTGTGGCACCTTAGAACATTTTGTCTAGACCTATAGGGTCATGCAGGGTCCCTTCATAATAACCTCTCTCAGTTTTTGAAATGTTCATTCCATTTGGTCATGGCGACAATATTTCAAAAGTTGCAAAAAGTGTCATTTGTGTTCAATGAAAAGTTGTCGACAAGCATAAATTTCATTTCGTGCATCGTGGGGCCAAACCGATAGTGCCAACATGTCTAGGTGGGCGGGTGAATTCTAGGTAAGGTCCTATTTCACACCTCAACTATCCTGATTATTTCCAACTGCACTGTGTTGATGCTTTCTCTTAAGAGCCCTAAGTGCCAAAAATTGCCAAACTTTGACGGACTGTTTCCCAGAATTTGTTATACCTATGAATGTTCCGTCTAGACCTATAGGGTCAAGTAGGGTCACTCCACAATAATCTCTCTCATATTTTGAAATGTTCATTCCATTTGGGCTTGGCGACAATATTTCAAAAGTTGCAAAAAGGGTCATTTGTGTTCAATGAAAAGTTGTCAGCGAGCATAAATTTTGTTTCATGTGTCGGGGGCCAAACTGACAATGCCAAAACATCTGTGTAGGTAGGTGATGCTAGGGGAGGCCTTGGTGTGTTCGACAAGTCTCCCGATCCTTCTGAGCCACACTATTCCGACAAAGTCTCTTAAGAGACCTAAGTGTAAAAAACTGTCAAACTATGATGAACGGGTGCTCAAAATCTGTGGCACCTATGACTGTTCTGTCTAAACCTACAACTACATGTAGAGTCCCTCCATAATATCCTCCCTCATTTTTTATTATCTCCAAACCATTTGACCATGGTGACGATGTATGAAATGTTTCAAAAAGCATCATTAGCATTCAACATAAACTTGCTAGGAGCCATATTTTGCATTCTTTGTTTCGTGGGGCCAAACTGACTATGCCAACACGTCCAGGTGGGTAGATGAATGCAAATGGAGGCCTTGGTTCATTCCCCAAGTCTCTCGATCCTTCCAGGCTACATTGCACTAGGAGTATCTAAAGAGCCTGAAGAGAAAAAAGTTGAAAAATGTCTGCCTGCCTTTTCTCTCGATCTATGCCACCTACGAATGTTCTTTCTGGACCTACAAGTGGACGTCAGGTCCCTCTATACTTATAGTACCTTGTCTTAGTTTTGGTCAACTCCAAACCGTTTTACTGTGCTAAAAATGTATGCACTCTTGCAAAATGCATCATTTGAGAGCAATGAAAAGGTGCCAATAGGCATATTTTCTTCTTCCCACCTCGTGGGGCTGAACCGACTGCACCAACACACCAGGGTGGGATGGTCAATGCTATTGGAGGCATTGGTTCATTTCCCAATTCTCCTGATCTTTGCAAGCTAAATTGCACAAGAGTCTCTAAAGGGCCCAAAGAGCAAAAAGTTGAAAAACTTTCACCTACCTTTTCTCTCGATCTATGGCACCTACGAATGTTATGTATGGACCTACAGGTGTATGTTAGGTCCCTCTATAGTACCCTATCTCAATTTTGGTCAACTCTAGACCGTTTGACTGTCCCAACAATGTATGCATTCTTGCAAAACACATCATTTGAGATAAGTGAAAAGGTGCCAACATGCATATTTTCTTCTTCCCACCTTGTGGGGCCGAACCGACTACATGAACATGTCAAGGTTGGTAGGTCAATGCTACTGGAGGCCTCAGTTCATTTCCCAAGTCACCCGATCTTTCCAAGCTACATTGCACCAGGAGTCTCTAAAGAGCCCAAAGAGAAAAATGTTGAAAAGCTTCCGCCTACCTTTTATCTCGATCTATGGTACTTATGAATGTTCTATCTAGACCTACAGGTGGATGTCGAGTCCCTCTACAGTACTCTATCTCAGTTTTGGTCAACTCCAGACTGTTTGACTGTGCCAACAACGCATGTATTCTTGCAAAATGCATCATTTGAGAGCAGTGAAAAGGTGCCAATAGGCATATTTTCTTCTTCCCAACTCATGGGGTTGAACTGACTGCACCAACACATCAAGGTGGGAGGGTTGATGCTATTGGAGGCCTCGGTTCATTTCCCAGGTCTCCTGATCTTTCCAGGCTACATTGCACAAGGAGTCTCTGAAGAGCCCAAAGAGTAAAAAGTTGAAAAACTTCTGCCAACCTTTTCTCTCGATCTAGGGCACTTACGGATGTTTTTCCTAGACCTACATGTGGATGTCAGATCCCTCTATAATACCCTATCTCAGTTTTGGTCAACTCCAGACCATTTGATTGTGTCAACAACTTATGCATTCTTGAAAAATTCATCATTTGAGAGTAGTGAAAAGGTGCCAACAGGTATATTCTATTCTTCCCACCTCATGGAGTGAAATCGATTGTGCCAACACATCGGGGTGGGTGGATCAATGCTACTAGAGGCCTCAATTTGTTAATTGAATCATTGTTGTTAGTGTTAATTATTATATAACTTATATCATTAACTATGAATCTGAATCATGATATATTTATTGTTGTTATATTGTCGTTGTTATTGTTATACTGTTGTCATGATATATTTATTGTTGATAAGGATTGAGAAAATTTCAAGAAAATGCAATTGGTGGCTGTAAATCCCAATTCCACAACCTTAACCAACATCCTCTTTGTCTATGCCCAAATGGGATCTTCAGAACAGGGTATGGACATCCATCAAAGCATAAAGGATATAGGAATTTCATTAGATGTAGTTTCAACCGCCCTATGAGACATGTATGCAAAGTGTTGAAGCATAGACAAGGCATATGAAGTATTTGACATGATGCCTCAAAGAAATGTTGTCTCATGGAATGCAATGTGTATACACCTAAAAATGACATGACTCTGCTTAAATAAATATTTTAAATATTTTATTTCATCTTCATATTCCTCTATCAATAAATAAATAAATTTATTTATTTATTTGATTCATTTCCTCCCATTTAATTAAATAAATTACATTTATTTAATTATTTTCATCTATATCAACTTTATTCTTCTAAATAATTAAATAATTTTAATTATTTAATTAAGTCATCCATTCTTTTAAATTTAAATAAAATGTAAATTTATTTAAATTAAATCTCCAAAAAATAAAATATATTTAAATATTTTATTTATTCTTCCAAATTATCTACAAGTAATTAAATAAATTTATTTATTTAATTATGATTTCTTATCTTCTAAAAAATCTTCAATATCTTCTAAATATAAATTCTTCTTGTCATACAAAAGCAAAAGCTGAGTTAACTGATTTAAAGCAAATCTATTTTATCAACAAAGCTCTTAAATTAGAAAAATATATTCTAATTTAAGAAATTAAAACTCATCCTCATCAAGAAAGCAGTTAACTCAACAAAGCTTCTTTTTGAATGACACATGTCCTTCTATTCACGCACGTTCTCTCGAACATTCCCCTCCGTTGATCTTCTTATTTCTTCTCCACCATTGATCTTCTCTCACACAACTCTATAAATACAACCCTCTTCTTCTATTTCACATATCCATCTTTCGAGTAAACTTATGCTGCAGAATCTATAACGCGCCATTGGCACACCACTTTCACATCACTTCATCTATCCTCCATTTCATAGTGTGTTGAAGCTCATCTTCAACACAACAAGTATCCTAGCAGTTTCTCCTTGTCATCCTGAGGAATCGAAGCAAGGAAGCAAACTTCTTAAGGGCCATCTTCATCACCTAAAGATCAAGAAAGAATAGGTGAGCAATGGAAATTGTAAGGTAAAAGGTTGTAAGTATCTCTCTCTTTCATTTTAAATCTCCTTTTGCATGCACATTCCATTGATGTTTTGGGTTTTTATTATTCATTTGATTATCCAATTTTTTCCATAACATTTCTGGCATCCACCATGGGGCCTTTACCCCTAATCTAACAAAAAATTTGAGTTTCTTAGTGACAGGTTCCATACAGGTTTCGTACAGGCTTCTAACAGGTTAATTCGGTGCATACTTCCTCTGAGCCAGTGCTTTTACCTCCTATTACAGCGCATACAGACTTCCGGCGCAAACAACCTCTGAACCAACACTTTTACCTTCTGTTCCAGCACCTGCAATACTATGGTGCATTCATCCTCTGAGATGGCGCATACACTTCCTATTCTGACGCCTACAGAATCTCGGTGCATACACCCTACCTCACGGCGCTTACATGCATTTTCATGGCACATCTGTTAAATTAATGTATTTATCTCTTCTTCCTGTGCTTTTGACATCTGTCTTAGCGCATTTGTAAAACGGTGCTTACAGTCTCCGTTTCTGCACATTCAGGCTGATAAGTGGTGCATCTGATCTGTCACTGTGGTTTTAGAATTTCTTCTAATTTTTCTGATTAACGCTAATGTTTGCCTTGCAGGATTAGGAGCTTGATAGATCATTTAGCTGCATTAATTAATTCACTTAGATTAATTAAGGGAAAAAGTAAAAAAAAATGCCTGCATGCAAATCTCACGTAGTCTTTAACTAGGAGGATAGTAGCTAAACCACTGCTATCTTTGCATTACTGCTGTCTTTGTATATTGTTGTCTTTCTTAGTTAGAACATTGCTATCTCACAAATGGAAAAGAACATTGCTATCTTTAAACACTTCAAAGTTAACAAATGCGTGAGTGCCCAAGTAGATAGCACATTTAGTTTTTTTCCTTTTAACTAGGATTGGATTAACCACTGTCTTCTGTGTCTATTGAATGACAATAGGCTTATGCTCTCCCCTTTACTTGGTGATTAGAACGCCAAACTTGTTATTCCTTGTGTTTAACCTTTAGAGGGGCCTGTTCTTGAGGTGAAAGCTTCCTGCAACGCATGCTGCTGTGTTACACCGATAGCCAACCTCCCCCAAAACCCTCCAAGGCGTAACCCTCGGAGGCTAGGAGACTCCATAACAGAGAGTAGTGCTACCGCACGTGTAACCACTCAAATGGTTGCCTTGACTACTTAGCCATTTGTTTAGTATACCAAAAACCCCTATTTGTTGACACAAAAGGCGGAGCCTTTGAAGCGGCCCCGATTCATGTGATTCTTAGTAGAGGTAGCAGGGACAATCCTATGGTTCAATGGGGGTACGAGCCTAAGGAAACCCAGATCTAGTATGTGTGAGAAGTGAGTGCCATGGAGGGGAGTTGGTGCTACCAGATCCTGGAGCTACATGTTTTGAATATGCACAACTAGGGGATTCAACAAATACTGTCTGGTCCAGCCTAGGTTGTACTTGTTCTTGTGTCACAAAGTCTAAAAAATACAAAAAAATAACAAAAGATAAAAATCATGAAAACTTCTATGCACTTGCTGTGTCTTTTGCCATAATTGAAAAACAAAATTCAAGAAAAGACCAAGTTTTCAACCCAAAAAAATAGAATTTTTTTGAAAAACGTGCCAAAAAACTCTACAAAATTCAAACTAAAAACCAGAATGGTGCATTTGCTGCGACCTGTGGCACATTTTCTTAGACTTACAACACACTTGATCCCTGTTGCGGTGCATTTGAAAATTACTAGATTGGCGCATTTGCTGCGACCTATGGCGCTTTTACACTCTGTTCCGGTGCATTTATTACTGCGCATCCAAAATAGAAAGTTATTCCATACCTTCCAAGAGAAAAACTGTCAACTTTTCAAAACCCCTTTTTAAACTTGTTTTAGTTTTCCAAGATCTAATTAGAATTGTGCAAATCAACCATTTCTCTCTTCTTCCACACCATAGTTGCTTTTCTCATCCAAAATCTCACAAAATTCTTCCAAAATCCCACAAGGTTAGAACCAAGCTATTTTTTATCGCATCAAACCTCAAACAAACCTTGTGAGTCTCCACTATCAAGGATCACTTATCCTTTTCTCTCAGAACTCCACTAGTGGCTTGTGCAAAACTAGTCCACATCAAGTAAACGAATTTCTATCATCCTTACTTCGACTATCATTTTGTGCACCCAACTTGTTTGACACCAATTAGATCCAAGGAGAACCTTGCTCAAATCTTGTCACATTCTAGCACCTTGTTCAAAACTTTCCATCCCATCTCTAGTCACCTTGCATGGTCTTAACGAGGTCACAAAATCAAAAACAAATTAAAATGGCTGAGAAAACTATTCCAAACTCTCATGAAAGTGATGAGGAAATCTCTATGGAAGAGGTCCTCCAAACGCAGCAAGACTGAAGATTTCAACGCATAATGGATAAGGTACTTTCACAAGACCCTACCAAATTCTTTCTACACTTAGCACAACTAGGAGTCAAGCTCCCTAAAGATTTTGACATAGAAGCTCTAAAAGAACCTAAGGAAGAAAGAAACCCTGAGGGAAGTACATGTGAGGAAATATCCACAGATAAAAGCAAAGCAACCATTGATTCTACTGATGCCTTAAGCTTGATGACCCAACAAATCTAAGCTTTACAACAACAATTCATAGACATGCAAACAAGAGAATCAACTAAACATTAGTCCCTAGAGGATATTTCACCATATCCCTTTGATAGAACCTTGATCATGATACCTTTCCCCTCTAAATTTGAGGTGCCAAAATTTGATAAATATCAAGGAAAGGGTGATACAAGGGACCACATGAGGGAATTTAACGCTGCTTGTCTTGAAGTCACCCACAATGATCCTTATCTTATGCAACTACTCCCACGAAGCTTAGGAGGACAAGCCATGGAGTAGTTTTCTAGACTACCACCCGGCATTAGAACATTTAATGAACTTGTGGACAAATTTGTCACACACTTCTACTAAAATATTGAGCATGACACCTCAATATTAGACCTTTGTAACACCAAGCAAAAAGGTGGAGAATCTTTTTCCACCTTCCTACAAAGATGGAGACAGTTGGAAAGTAAGTGCCCACATCAAATGCCTGAAAAAAAAATGTTGGAAATATTTTTCCATAACTTACAAACTGACCTAAGCTATCAGATACAAATCCAATGTCCTACTTCCTTTAGTAAGGTCATTGAGATGGGTCTAATCACCAAAAAAGCTTTAATCGCAAAGGGTCAAATAAATCTTTATAAAGACACTCCTAGTACCAATACCAACATAGATAAACCAAGATTCTAGACAAAGAACAAAAACATTATGAATGATGGGGCGGTAGATGCCAAGAATGTGGCACCAAAGTAACCAATCTTCAACTTATCAACTCCTCAAAGCAACCCCCAGCAAAACAAACCAAGAAACACTGAATCTCTGTTTACAAATTTTCAACCTAGGAGAAAATTCACACCTTTGGGAGAATAATTAGAAACTGCCCTATGGAAGTTAATCACAAGTAAGATCATAACACTTCCATCGGCACGGGAATATGAACCAAAAGTCAAAACTCTTTGGTGGAACGACAATGATTTCTGTGAGTACCACCAAAACAAGGGGCACAAAACCAATGACTGCATTGCGCTCAAGCACACTATCCAAGATTTGATTGAGCAAAATAAAGTGTCACTTGATGGACATACCTCTAATAATGATCACCGGGCATTCAAGGATCCTCTTCCCAACTATGAGAAAGGAGGGCCTTCCAACCAAAACAACAGTGGAACCAACAATGCCAATTACACAAACGTCGCCTTTGACTAGGTTGTTAACCATATCTCAGAAAGTGATTCACACAACAATGTGATCACTATAAACAAAGATTTGGATTGTAATGTTACCACCCACAGTAATAGAGTCACTCTTAGAGGAGCCTCCGCCCCTCTGGCTAATCAGTATAGTATCTTGGATCAGCTACATAAGACACCTGCACATATCTCCATTTTGGAACTTCTGCGTTTGTCCCCGTCCCATAGGGCCATACTTGACAAAGCTCTTTCTGAAGCCTCCATCCCAATGAACCTCATTGAAGAACAATTTCAAACCATGGTAGGTCACATTACCTCACCTCACTCCCTATCATTCATTAAAAAGGATGATATGTCAAGAACCCAACCTCATAATGCCTCTCTTCATATCGAAGCCTTCATTCACAAACACAAGATAAAAAGGGTCCTAATCGATGGAGGAGCTGGATTGAATATTTGCACCTTGAAGCTAATCCTTGCATTGGGGTTTTCTGAGAAAGCTATAGATCCAAAAAAGAAAATCACTATCAAAGCCTATAATGAGGAGGAGAGAACTTCCAAGGGAATTGTTACTTTACCAATCAGAGTGGGACCTATAGTAAAAGATGTGGCTTGCCAATTCCTTGATATGGAGCTAGCATATAACATTCTTCTTGGGAGACTATGGATACACACTCTGAAAGCAGTACCATCAACATACCACAAGTGTATCAAATTCCCCTATGAAGGCCAAGAGATCACCATCCAAGGTGATCCCAATCCATTTCAGTATTGCAACTCCATTCAATCTAAACTTGAAGTTGTGATCCCTAACAACCGTGCTTCTGCTTCATCCTCATCTCATGTTGACCTAGCTTCACTTGCTTCCACTTCAAAAGCTCCTCAACCTGACCTCAAACTCAAAGATAAAGGCTTGGGTGAGTACACAATCTCCCAATCCCTCTATTTGGCACAACTCCCCCTATCCCCCAGATCTTATGGAAGACCTACTCTGAACAAATCCAAAGCAGCCAAAACTACCAAAGGTCCATTTATCAAATGGGGAAGCCTCAAAGATGAGAGCGATGAAAAGGATATCCTACAATGGTTATATAAGGATGAAGGCAGTTCATCAACACAACAAGACCATCACACCACTATACAAACTGAACAATATGGTCAAGGATTCCAAATGCTACAAAGAATGGGGTATGAAGGACATGGTCCACTTGGTGCAAGAAAAGATGGTATCACTGAACCCATCCAACCTCATACCTTGACAGCCTGAGACACTACAGGGCTAGGATACATTGGCACATCAAGAATCAATAGAGCAAATAAGAATAAAGGTAAACAACCAAAAACATCTGCTAGTAATCTGGTTGATCAAATTCAGCAACTACAATTGGGGAATGAGATTGATTCCAACGAATATGAGTGGGATAGTCTCTCTAAGCTATCTTGCGATGAAAAAGACATTGATGTTGCCCATGAGTATGACCCAACCCATGCAAATGAGAGACAAGGTCCAAGGGCTAGACCGCTAGAGTCTGACCCGCATAATAACAATAGTGAAAATCATGAAGAAAGAATGATAACCCCTTGACAGATCTGCTAATAGAGAGTACCATTGAAAACTTCATCCGTGCTTATAACAACTCTATCTTAACCATCAACACCATTGAATTGTACCAACCCAATGACCCACTACCATTGGTGCACCCTGAACTCATAGATTGGGACTTACAAGGCACTACCCCTAAGCTCGACACCTTTCAGAACAATGAAGCCATCATAGACTATCTTGAGCTTAGAGATCATATACCCGCAGGGGACCACAGAGCTGGCTATGCCATAGAACTCAACGAGAAGGCCTATTTTGGAGAGAGTGCCAAGCCTTTCAGTCTCAAAAATGTCAAAATGAAAGAAAGATCTAATGGTGAAAACCATTCTGCAGCAATATTAGATCATGAAAAAAGTAAAAATATACACGTATCCAACGGTGAAAAACTCTTTGAGGCACCGAAGGATGGAAGGCTTGACCCTCTACCCAATCTTACACATCAAGAGAGATCTTCAATCTTGATAGAACCGGAAGAGCCGATCAATGTCAGCACAGGTGATAATCCCAGAATGTTCCACATGGCACAGTCTTTAACAGAACAAGAAAAGCTGGCATTCACCGACTTCTTCAAAAAGAAACAAATCAACTTTTCTTGGACATATGCAGACATGCTAGGGCTAGATCTGAATCTCATAATGCATCACTTATCTTTATCTCTAGGAGCTAAACCAGTAAAGCAAAAACTTAGAAAGATGCACCCACATGTAGCCCTCATGGTGAAAGAAGAGTTGAAGAAACTGTTAGATGTCAGATTCATCAGACCTATAGACTATCCTGAGTGGATTTCAAACATAGTACCAATTGCCAAACCAGATGGCAGAGTCTGAATATGTAATGAATTCAGGGACCTGAACAAAGCTTGTCTAAAAGATGACTTCCCCCTGCCAAACATTGATATGATTGTAGATCTCACAACAGGGCACACCATGTTGTCACTAATGGATGGTTTTTCTAGATACAACCAGATAAAAATTACACTTGAAGACCAACACAAGACTGCATTCACATGTCCTTGGGGCACCTATTGTTGGTATGTCATGCCATTTGGTTTGAAAAATGCCGGCGCAACATATCAGAGAGCTATGACCACAGTCTTCCACGACATGATGCACACTATAATGGAAGATTATGTCGATGACATTATGGCAAAATCACTCACAAGAGAAGGACACCTAGTAGTACTGGACAAAATCTTCAAAAGACTGAAACAGTTTAATGTGTGCCTCAATCCAAAGAAGTGCATGTTTGGAGTTACCTCAGGTAAGCTACTTGGATACATAGTGTCTACCAATGGAATTGAAGTCGACCCAACTAAAGTTAAGGCCATCATGGAAATACCACCTCCTAAGAATCTCACTCAGCTAAGGTCCCTATAGGGAAAACTACAATCTATTAGAAGGTTCATTTCTCAATTGGCAGACAAGTGCCACCCATTTTCTCACCTTCTACATAAGAATGTCCCTTTCAAATGGAATGATGTATGTGAACAGGCATTTCAACAGTTAAAAGAGTATCTCATGAAGCCACCTGTATTGATGCCACTGATTCAGGGTAAACCTCTGCTACTTTATATTTTGGCCACACCAATAGCCCTGGGAGCTCTCCTCGCACAACAAAATTATGAAGGGAAAGAACAAGCAATCTACTATATCAGTCGAACACTTGTTGGATATGAACTGCAATACATGCCAATCGAAAGAGCATGTCTCATTGTAGTCTTCACCTCACAAAAGTGGAGACATTACATGTTGTCACATTCTATCAAACTGGTAGCAAAGATTGATCCACTCAAGTATTTACTCAACAAAGTAGCCCTAATAGGTAGATTGTCCAAAAGGGTCATGCTTCTTAGCGATTTCAAAATTGAATATGTAGACAAGAAAGCAATAAAAGGCCAAGTACTTGCAGACCAACTGGCATATGCACCTCTAATAGATGATAGCCCTTTGAGCTTTAAATTTCCAGACGAATCTATCTTCCACGTAACCACAGCAACCTGGAAAATGTACTTTGATGGCTCATACACTCAGCATGGATCAGAAGCAGGTATCTTGTTGATCACACCTAGTGGTGACACCATTCCTAAATCATATAGATTACTCTTTCCCTACACTAACAATGTGGTAGAATATGAAGCCCTAGTCATCGGCATCAAGCTAGCAATTGAATGGAATATCCAAGAACTTCAGGTGTATGGTGACTCACAGCTAGTCATAAATCAAGTAAATGACAACTACCAGACAAAAGATGAGAAATTAATCCCTCACAAATGAATGGTAGATGACTTCAAAGAATACTTTATCAAGATCTCTTTTGAGCATATACCAAGGATTGAGAACAAAGTTGTAGATGCCATGGCCATGATTGCATCTCTCCTCGATATTCCAAATAATCAATCACATTATGAGTTCTTGGTAGAGCCAGTGTCCTGTTCTACATATGACACCCCTGAATCCCATATCATTTGCCACATTGTCGGAGTTGATATCCCCCTCTATGGAAAAATATTTGCCTATCTTAAAGAGAATACCCTTCCACCTGATCTCTCTAGTAACCAAAAATGAACCTTCATCTGTCAGGCATCCCGGTATACCATTGTCACCAATACCCTATATTGTAGAGGTCTCGATGGTACTCACCTTAGATGTCTCGATAGTGAGGAATATCAAATTGCCTTAAGCGAAGTGCACAACAATATATGTTGGACCCACTCTAGTGGCCCTACCCTAGCCAAGAAACTCATACGCATGGGATACTACTGGCCAACCATGGAACAAGATTCCTATCATTTTGTAAAGAAGTGCAAAAAGTGCCAAATCCATGGGAACCTGATACATGCACCAGTACAGGAGCTACAGCCATTAACGACTCCTTGGCCTTTCGATTAGTGGGGACTCGACTTAGTGGGCAAGATTCAACCTGCTTCATCTAGCAGCCATAAATTCATAATCACCGCTACCGAGTATTTTATGAAGTGGATTGAAGCCGTGCCCTTAGCCAATATCACAGGCAAGCAAATTGCCTCCTTTATCTTGAACTATCTCATTTGTCGCTATGGTATCCCTTTGTCCATTATCACGGATAATGGATGACCTTTCAAAAATCAAGATGTCAGGGAACTATGTGACAAATTCCATATCCAACACCGCTTTTCTACCCCCTATTACCCCCAAGGCAATGACCAAGCAGAGGCATCAAATAAAATTATCTTGAAAATTCTGAAGAAGACTGTCAATGATGTCAGTCATGATTGGCATGTCCAACTAAATCCTGTGTTGTGGGCCTATTGCACAAGCATCCACACACCCACAGGGGCAACACCATACTCCCTGGTCTATGGATCTGAAGCCATCTTGCCCATTGAAGTCAAGATCCCATCCTTGCGAGTTTTGTTAAAAGGCCTCATATCTGATGAAGAGTATAGAGTGTCCAGACTTCAAGAGTTAGAGTTGCTCGAAGAGAGAAGGAAATAGGCCTTTAACCACCTAAAAGCTTATCAACAACGG
Source organism: Cunninghamia lanceolata (assembly GCA_027924645.1). Classification (NCBI taxonomy): domain Eukaryota; kingdom Viridiplantae; phylum Streptophyta; class Pinopsida; order Cupressales; family Cupressaceae; genus Cunninghamia; species Cunninghamia lanceolata. The sequence goes on along the minus strand of BSBN01000918.1, from coordinate 1,697,658 downwards.
ATGTACAGAAGCTATAACCATAGGGTAAAGCCCTGAGTATTCCAAGTTGGTGATCTTGTCCTCCGAGAAAATCCCAGAAATCAACAAGATTGAGAAAAGAAAGGCAAGTTCGAATCCAATTGGCTGGGTCCCTATGTCATCATTGCGGCCTATGGGTCAGGAGCATATCAATTGGCTACATCTGAAGGTGAACTATTTGATGATCCTATCAACAACATGCATCTTCGCAAGTTCTATACCTAAAACCCCAATGCAAGGGAGTCCTTAAAAATTCAAAAAAATTGGAAAAGTGATAAAAAACAAACAAAAAAATCAAAAAAATGGAAAAGTAACAAAAAAATCATCCTTTGGTGAAAACGTGGCAAACAGGCACCTGGGATAGGTACCATGATGAAAACCTGGTAAATAGGCATCATGTGTACTTTTAGCTCTCATGCAAATAAAAGAAAGTGGTGAAAACCTAGTAAACAAGTGCTATCTGTGACAAACCACATCCTCCATCTATTGTAACCTCATGTCTCTTGTGTCCATCATATCATTCATCTTGAATCGATCCTTTGAATCGTTGTCAAACTATATCGTCTCTGAGCTATCACGTAGGCAAGACCATTCTCAATGCGCTCTCAAGGCTCCACTTCGCCCCACTCTGCTTCTTTCCTCTCCATTCCTTTCCAGTGTTGTCTATCTGGTTGTCCATACCATTTCTGCATCTTTGCCATCGCCTAGGTCTTAGGTCCATCAGGTTCACCCTGAACTACATTGCCTCTGCCTCATCACGTAGGCAAGGCCATTTGGTAATGAGCCCCCAAGGCACTAGGTCAGTCCCTTAGGGTCCGTCTCTCCATGTCTATCTGTCGTATCGTCCATAATAAGTTGATCCTTTGTCTAAACTGGGGGCAACTCCTCGACTTGGTTGCAGATTTGGATTCTTGAATGTCACATGTTCTAAGAGGATACCAATAAAGGATTGTGGTACCTTTCGCTAGACAAGTGCGTGCAACAAAGCAAGCTTCACAAAAAATAAAAATCTTGGCACAAAACATCAACCTGTCCAAAGCAGAGCACCGTACTGAAACACTCAAACCAATTCTATATCAATTATGGCAACAAGACACATCTAATGCAAGAATGTTTTGTGAATAGGTTAACTTACAAGGTCTTAGATTTTTGTCTTTATGTCTTCCTATGCTACTCAAGGATGCCAAAAGCTAGAGATGCTATGATGGGGGTATAATCTTTTTCTTTGTTTGCTACTTGTGGATCAAACTTTAGTAATGTGATGACCTTTGTCTAATGACATGATCAACAAAATATAATCGAGGACTTTAGAGGTCTAAACATGAAAAAGGGTGATCCTTGTCTGTTGAAATGCAAGAAGTACTCAGGTCATCTAGATTCAAGTTTGACTAGATGCTTGTATCAACTTGCTATATCAAAATCCATGTAAGGAATACTCAGGTCATCTCTGTTTAATTATACCTAGATGCTTGTATTTTCTTACAACATTTCAAAAAGAGAAAAGAAACAAAAGGTGCCCAATGATGAAAGCAAAATACTTGCAATATCAAGATGACAATCCACATCCATCCCATATCCAAAAATCCATATCAACCATGCAATAAGAAAATCCTATAGTATATCAAATGTAAGCCTGTATTTCTTCATTTCCTCTCTTTTGCCTATCTATATCATCTCTGTGTCGATTGAGTACATTTGGACATATCAAAAACATAGCATAGGTCACATATCATATCACATGCGATAGTCATTTCACATGATTAAATCATTTGCATACATAATAAGTGCATTAGGTCATCTGTATATCATATCAAAAATTAAAAACATAGACAAATACATATATAGCTGCATAATCATAGCAATAACATTTGACATTTGAATTTTGCATATCAAAACATCCTAATCCATCTAGTATGCATCACATATACAAAGCATCATAAGATAGATTGCATCCATAACATACAAACATAGAACATATGCATGTAGAACATAAATAACTACATTATCGTATAAAGCATAAAAACATGTCCAAATGTACAACATATCAAAAATATTTGTCCATCTCTCAGAGTCATATCATAAAATGTATACAAAGTACAACAAGATGGTGATACATGTCTCGAGGCAAAAATAGTACATATACAGGCTATCGCAGCCATAAAAAATGTGTACATCACATAAAACAAAAGTAAAAATGTCCAAGTCTGGCTAACCCTGCTACCGGGGAGCACTGCTCCTTGCACTGCCCTCTCCTCTGTCTCCCCCTGACTGCTGGGGACCTCTCACTAAGCCTACAGATCAGGTTCCGCCTGCCCTCTGTGATGCCACAGACTGACTCCTGTAGCTAGGCGCACGCTGATCTGCTGACATTGCCCTATGGTATAAGCCTTTGTAATACTGAGCCTGATCCTGCGCTCTAGCAAGCTCACCCTGTATCTGGGCTAGCTGTGTCTGTTACTGCTGCACCTGTGACACCAAAAAGCTAGAAGTACCATTTGTACCCATGGCTACCACTGTTGCATCCCTCTCCACTCTCATCGCCTACACACTCACCAGGGCTGCGTCTCGATCTCTGTATATCTCTGATATTCATCCTGCATCTGCATCTCTCTGAGACTCCGCTGCTCTCAGATGGGCCCTCAGCTACCTAATCTGACCTTGTAATGTCACAATGGCCTGTTGCTGTAAGTCAGGCTATGAAACCTGCCCTGCCTATCCTTGTCCCTGTGCCACCTGCTATGCTAGCACCTACCCCTGCACCTACTATTGTGCCACCTTCCGTGGTGGCGACATCTGCCTCTGCAGTACCACCTGTTGTACTAGCACCTATATCTGCACCTATCCTGCAGCCTACGACTGTGTAGCTGCCTGCTGACCCAAAGGTCCCTCCCCAGACCTCCTCCTCTATCTCAATCTACCACCTCCTCCTCCATCTCCTCCATCACCTCCTCTCCCCCTACTCCCTCCCCTCCTCCTCCGCCAGCTCCACCCTCATCATCTGAATCCTCCTCATCCATACGAGGAGCCAACTCTCTAGGTCCTGAATATCTCAAAAATGGATGAGCGGTGAACCACTCCTCATAGTCGGGTGTCATACCCGCATCTACTATATCCCTCCTCATGGACCAAGATACATGAGGAATCTACCGAAAGTCTGCCAAAGCCTCCTCATATGATGCCACGGGACCCCACCTATATCTCTCTACATGGGTCCTTGCGAAATGCGCCTACCCCTGTGGCCTGCCCTGCACTCGGCCAAACTGTCACCGTACTGTGTTAACAATCTATCGCTCCAATATGTACCTTGTCCTACCAATAAGCCACTGAGTCTGGAAATAGTAAGGCAACTCATCAACCTCATCCTCCCATACGTCACAGTCTAGGTATGGGTGCCAGATAACCTGATCCACATTACCTAGCGCATGTCTCCAATACTCAAGCTTTCCCAGCTTGTGCTGGGAAATCACACCTGCATATCCGTAACTATAGGGCTCACCCCTCTGCTTATGAAATAGACATATCGGCCATGTGATAGCTATGTGCTCCCATAACCAAAAGTGCAAAAGAGACACACCTACTGACAAATTGGCTCCTCTATGATCCACCACCTGGTGCATATCCCTGTATTAGTGTGCTAGCACGCACACACCCCATGCATACCGAGTCCCATCAGTAATCATGCTCTCCAACACCCTCCCTTAGCCAGTCGGGAAACCGTGTGACCTCTTATCGGGGCATACTACGCCACCGATCAGTCTTGCCACTATCCCCGGCAGTAGTCATAGCAGTCATGAATGTCCTGCCATGAAATCACCTGCTCAACCAACTCTGCGTCATCAAACACACGTCTGCACTCAGCCAATCTAGTGTCATGCTATGACTTGTACTCTACCAACTCTCCCTGAATAGGGAGGTGCAGAATCCTGTACATGTCCTCTAGAGTGATCACCATCTCCCTAGTCGGTAGATGGAATGTCCCATCCTCGCTGTGGAACTGCTCCACCACTGCAGTCAACAACCTGTGGTTTATGCAAACCTCAGGCATGAAACAAATGTAATGAAGGCCCATAGCACCAAGTGCCTCGTGGTCCATCTCTGTTAGCATATACTGCTGTAACAACAGCAAAGGGAACTGCTCTCGTGACATCAGGGTATCCCAGATATCCTCCTGCAACCAAGCAAAGCATCGCGTCAAAGAAATCCATATCCAAGAAAACCTACTCAAAGCAATCAAACTATCCCATCATTGACTTAGCATATCAAATTAATCAAAACAACATATCATCTCTTGACTAGATTCTTGGTAATCTCAGAGATCACTTATCAATTGACGAATCGATGAAGATGCCAATTGGGTTAATTTCGTGAAGTCAACTAATTTTCCTAGTGCAAAATGCACCGATCTATGTGGCAAATGCGTTGATCCATATCAGATGCGCCGCTTCACCATGAATGCGCCAATCCTTGACGTGTGTGCGTTGTTCTGACATATGCACCACTTCTAGTGTCACATGCACCGTTCCACAATGGATGCACCAATTTCCAACCTATATGCGCACATCTATCATATGCGCCATAAGATGTCTCAAATACGCAACCTCGCAGCATATGTGCCATTTTGGAGCACATATGCGCCGAACTGCAGTTTGGTGCATCTGTCATAACTTTTTTTCCTAAGCATTTATTGACCTAATAAATGGCTTTTAGCGAGTTTTGACGAACTACATACTGATGGTCCAGCCTCAGTTGGCTGATCGAACCATCAGACTCACTCAAGCCGGTGCTCCTCACGCAGAATATCCATCTCTCTATCGACTGCTCTAGCTCCCATATTCTCCTAAGCTCTCAAAGACCAATCAACTAAGGACAAGTGTGCAAATGAATAGAACTTGTGGACCCAACTCCTATATATAGCAAGTGAACCATAGTTGACTATGTGACACCTGTGACTACTTCCCATATCTTTTCCTCCAAACCATGTCCTATTTTTCTCCATCCTAACCTGTTTTTCACCTTGCTCTTCGTGAGATTGTCCGTCTCACGCTTTCTGCTGTCTTCCCATCCAATCTCCCGAGGGGGCATCCTATCATCAAACTTGTACCAGGGGCAAACTGGGGCATGTATCATTGTCAAAAATTCTTATTCTTTAAAACAATGTGATAAAACACATTGCATCAAAGAGGGGCAAAATGTATACACCTAAAAATGACATGACTCTACTTAAATAAATATTTTAAATATTTATTTAATCTTCATATTCCTCTATCAATAAATAAATAAATTTATTTATTTATTTGATTCATTTCCTCCCATTTAATTAAATAAATTACATTTATTTAATTATTTTCATCTATATCAACTTTATTCTTCTAAATAATTAAATAATTTTAATTATTTAATTAAGTCATCCATTCTTCTAAATTTAAATAAAATGCAAATTTATTTAAATTAAATCTCCAAAAAATAAAATACATTTAAACATTTTATTTATTCTTCCAAATTATCTACAAGTAATTAAATAAATTTATTTATTTAAGTATGATTTCTTATCTTCTAAAAAATCTTCAATATCTTCTAAATATAAATTCTTCTTGTCATACAAAAGCAAAAGCTGAGTTAATTGATTTAAAGCAAATCTGTTTTATCAACAAAGCTCTTAAATTAGAAAAATATATTCTAATTTAAGAAATTAAAACTCATCCTCATCAAGAAAGTAGTTAACTCAAAAAAGCTTCTTTTTGAATGACACATGTCCTTCTATTCGCGCACGTTCTCTCGAACATTCCCCTCCGTTGATCTTCTTATTTCTTCTCCACCATTGATCTTCTCTCACACAACTCTATAAATACAACCCTCTTCTTCTATTTCACATATCCATCTTTCGAGTAAACTTATGCTGCAGAATCTATAGCACACCATTGGCACCCCACTTTCACATCACTTCATCTATCCTCCATTTCATAGTGTGTTGAAGCTCATCTTCAACACAACAAGTATCCTAGCCATTTCTCCTTGTCATCTTGAGGAATTGAAGCAAGGAAGAAAGCTTCCTGTTGGCCATCTTCATCACCTAAAGATCAAGAAAGAATAGGCGAGCAATGGAAATCGTAAGGTAAAAGGTTGTAAGTATCTCTCTCTTTCATTTTAAATATCCTTTTGCATGCACATTCCATTGATGTTTTGGGTTTTTATTATTCATTTGATTATCCAAATTTCCCCATAACACAATGATTGCAAGATATGCACAAAGTGGATTTTTTGATAAGGCTTTAGAAACTTTCAAGAAAATGCAATTGGTGGGTGTAAAGCCAAATTTCACAACCTTAGCCACCATCCTCCTTACTTATGCCCAAATGGGATCTTTGGAACAGGGTATGGACATCCATCAAAGCATAAAGGATATGGGAATTTTGACAGATGTTATAGTTGCAACTGCCCTATGAGACATGTATGCAAAGTGTGGAAGCACAGACAAGGAACATGAACTATTTGACATGATGCCTCAAAGAAATGTTGCCTCATGGAATGCAATGATTGCAAGATATGCACAAAATGGATTTTTTTAAAAGGCTTTAGAAACCTTCAATAAAATGTAATTGGCACGTCTAAAACCAAATTCCATAACCTTTGCAAGCATCCTCCTTGCCTATGCCAAAATGGGATCTTCAGAACAGGGTATGGACAACCATCAAAGCATAAAGGATATAGGAATTTTCTGTGATGTTGTATTTGCAGCTGCCCTAGGAGACACACATGCAAAGTGTGGAAGCATAGACGAGGCACATGAAGTATTTGACATGATGCCTCAAAGAAATGCAATCTCATGGAATGCAATGATTGCAAGATATACACAAAATGGATTTTTTGAAAAGGCTTTATATACTTTCAACTAAATTCAATTGGCATGTGTAAAACCAAATTCCATAACCTTTGCAAGCATCCTCCTTGCCTATGCCAAAATGGGATCTTCAGAATAGGGTATGGACAACCATCAAAACATAAAGGATATAGGAATTTTAGATGAGATGTTGTATTTCCAACTGCCCTTGTAGACATGTATGCAAAGTGTCGAAGCATAGAAAAGGCATTTGAATAGTTTGACATGATGCCTCATTAGGAAGGCATATGTTAGCAAAAAATGAATAGACAATCATAGAGTGTGTTTGATCCATATGGTAAACCTAGATTGATGAGATGAAAAAAAATGATAAGAATGATGGAGGTCTAGGAAGATCGAAGAAGTGGAAACATCAAATTTGCGAAGTTGCAAAATTGCAACAAATTTGACAACATTACAACAATTTGCCAATATTACAAATATGACTTATCTATTACTAAAATAGATATATTTTGATGATTTATGATTTGAAATGATATATTGTTGAGGAATTTGAGGCCTGACATGTTGGATTATCGATTTGTGAGGCTAGAAAAAGTGAAATTTATGATGTTGTAGCTCTATGGGAATTTCGTCAGATGTTGTAGTTGCAACTACCCTATGAGACAAGTATGCAAAGTGTGGAAGCATAGACAAGGCATGTGAACTGTTTGACATGATGCCTCAAAGAAATGCCTCATGGAATGCAATGATTACAATATATGCAAAAAATGGTTTTTTTTATAAGGCTTTAGAAACTTTCAAGCAAATACAATTGGCAGGTGTAAAGCCAAATTCCACAACCTTAGCCAACATCATCCTTGTCTATGACCAAATGTGATCTAGAACAGGGTATGGACATCCATCAAAGCATAAAGGATATGGGAATTTCTTCAGATGTTGTAGTTGCAACTACCCTATGAGACATGTATGCAAAGTGTAGAAGCATAGACAAGGAATGTGAACTGTTTGACATGATGCCTCAAAGAAATGTCGTCTCATGGAATGCAATGATTGCAAGATATGAACAATATTTGTTTTTATGAGGCTTTAGAAACTTTCAAGAAAATGCAATTGGTAGGTGTAAAGCCAAATTCCACAACCTTAGCCAACATCCTCCTTGTCTATGCCCAAATGGGATCTTCAGAACAGGGTATGGACATCCATCAAAGCATAAAGGATATGGGAATTTCATTAGATGTTGTTGCAACTTCCCTATGAGACATGTATGCAAAGTGTGGAAGCATAGACAAGGCATGTGAACTATTTGACATGATGGCTCAAAGAAATGTTATCTCATGGAATTCAATGATTGCAAGATATGCACAAAATGGATTTTTTGATAAGGCTTTAATTACTTCAATAAAATGCAATTGGCAGGTGTAAATCCAAATTCCACAACCTTAGAAAACATCCTCCTTGCCTATGCCAAAATGGTATTGTTGACCTATTTTACCTTTGCCCAGAACCAAATATTTCACCTTGTATTTTCCTTGAGAATCTTTTAGAAATGCATGTACAAGGTGTAAATTCTTTAAATACTCATGCATGCCTTGTCAAAAATCCCAAGATCTTGCCTATAAAGGAATCCATGCAGAAACCCCCCCCCAAAAAAAAAACCCCAGAAATCTTTTGTTTTCAAGTGCTTTCTATCGCTGGGATTTTCTCACTTCTATAGCTTGTATTTGTATGTATTTTTGAATGTACATTTGCATATACATTCACCTTTGTACATACAAAGGAATATGCAAATGATATATACAAGGCAAAATGTACATTGGCGGGCTTGCAAAATCTTTATCGGCCTTAGAAAATGATGAAAAAAGTGAGTTTTATGTATTTCTGAATGTATATCAGGTTTAGGAGGGTGCATGTACAAGGAGGAATCTTTCACAGATTCCCAGGATATTCCTGGTTTGTATATTGGTTGCAAGGAGATACATACAAGGAAAATTATACAAAGCAGAAGATACATTACATGAATATTCCCTCAATGTATATCAGGTTTCAAATGCATATTATGTTGTATGTTTGTACATGTAATGAAAAGATACAAGGTTTGACATACAAATGCATCCGCTACAGTGGAATGTACATTCGGCCTTGTATGTTTCTTTGTATATTTCACTTTGTATGTTTTGCACATACAAGAGAAACATACAGAGAAACATACAAGGCCGAATGTACAAGAGGTGGTGCCCGCGCACATACAAGGCCGATTGTATGTTCGAAGATACAAGTGAGCATGAACAATAGAATGTATATTTCGCTTGTATGTTTTCACATACAAGCCAATATACAAAGAAAAGATACAAGGGTTGCATGCAAGGCGGACATGAATCGAAGATCAAATTCAGCGTTTCAGGTCTCGGGTCCACCTTATATATGTATAAGTGTTTTGTATATTTGAACATGCAGGGAAATATACAAAGAAAGTGATACAAGCCAGATCCGACCCAGCAGTCAAAGTAGTTGATAAATTTTTGGGGTCTATGGCTTGTATATTTGGCGCTTGTATATCATGTGATATACAAGCAAACATACAAAGGAGGTATACAAGCCAGATTTCAACGTCTTTTCAGGCTATTTCATAAAATTTGAAGTCCGCAGCTTGCATATACAATTGTGCTTGTATATTGCAATATGCAAAGGGCATGCAAAGGGCAGATACAGTTTTCAGCGATGCTCCTTGAACCAGCTTAGCAATGAATCAGGCGGTGCCACGTGGTGGCAGACATACATGCAAGTTAACATACAAATGTTGGGGCTCGCATATACAAAAGGAAATTGTATGCATATACAATTTTAAAATTCAAAGCACATATTCAAGTCTGATATACAAGGTGCCATGCATATACAAAGGAGTTGCAGAGAAGTTTTTGGATGTCGATTCAGGCGGCAAATGTAAGCGATATATACACAGATGCAAAGCGATATATACAAGCGGTTGACCAAAACTTTGACCGCCTGTATCTCCTCCGTCCTGGCAAATTTTGACATGCTGTAAAAGGCAAAGTTGCATATTTTGGTCCCCTCTTTCATTTGGCAGGGTTTTCAAGAGTTTTTATCACCTTTCCATTTTCTGATCTGGCTTTGCATATTTTGAGTGACCAGACGTTTCAACGACCATTTTTTGAGCAGATAGAGATATTTCTTGCATTCATTGCTGCACAAAGATGAAGCAGCTCGCATTGATGGTAAAATATATTTCTCCACCATCCTACTTCAGATATTTTGATGTATGCATTGCTGAGGATCGATGACGAAGCAGTCGTATTAAATATTAAAGAATATCTTCTAGCTGCCCAGTGCCAGATATTTGACGCCATAACTTCTGCAGCTGGGCAGTCATTCATGTAGATATTTTTCTGTTCCAGCTCTTAAAGTGAATTTTGTAACCGACTGAGAATGTAAAAATGATATATATACATGTAAAATAGATGTATTAGTTGTTGGTTGTTCTTTTGGGCTATTCTTTGTAATGGTTACTTGGCCTCTATAATGAAAAGCTGGTATTTTTGCCTCTCTTATTATTTGTTTGTACTGTGTCTGCTCTTCTAGACCTCTCTAAAATTAATATGAGTCTGTGTAAGCCTTTCCAGCTATAAGATTATTACTGTGTCTATTCAGTTGTAGCCAAACACATTTAAATCTGGTGTATCACTTAGTTTATTTCAGCATTCCTTCTTCCCCTTTTCCTAGCAAGCATTAGCACTAGGCTTAGATGAATTTCTCTGAGCACTAGGCTTAGAGAGAGGAATCCGGCCTTCTCTGGAGGTTTGATCTCATTTCGCAAGGTCCCACACTTCGAGATCATTCCCATGTTACTCTAGATTGCTAAAGTTTCACAACCGCAGCAAAGGGTGCAAATCTGGGTGATAACAACTTTGGCACGCCCGGTGGGACAAGTTCGATGAACTTCTCATCAAGATACTAAGAGATTTGGTGTTTCTCCTAGTATTACCAGCCTTTGGAGGTGATACAAACAACACCATGGCAACTCTACTGAACGAATCAGCGAGATTCAGTAGCCCAAGTACCTAAACAATTTTTAAAGATCAGGATTTTGGTGGTTTTCTTGGCCTATTCAGCTTCAAGAAGCATTGCAATCACCTGGCGACTCTTTTTTTGGTATGTATCTAGTCTTTTCTGGGTTGCAGACCTATTTTTCTCTAATTCTAACATATTTATGAATATCTAGCATTTAGATGCTATAAGATGTCAGAATTTTATGGAAATCATGGCTATTTCCCTACCCCTAGTCCAAATACAGGCTATTGGCCCCCATATCAGCAATACCAGGCCCCAAATGCCTCTGATTTTATGCCATACAGCCCTACCGCTGCAGAATATCAACATCCTCATGGTGCTTACCTTCCTCCTACCCCTAATGTTACCCCTGAGAATGTTGATGCTTTCAATGAGCTCATGGAGGGTTTTCTAAAGCTTGATGAAAATTTAGATAAGGCCAAAAGAGCAGCAGGGTACAATCGGCCTTAACAGTTTTATGACCTCAGCATCATAAGCATGTATGGTCTCAAGGAGCTATCTCTAGATCTAAATAGGGAGGTTGATGAATTTATAGAAATGTTAACATGTGACCAGCAATGAGAAGCACAAGAAGAGGTTTTTCAAGAAAACCTTGCTATAAGGACAACACCTACTCAGCCTACTGCTGAAGAAGTCCCAAATTTTAAAATTCCAAGTTTCAGGCAGCCCTTTCAAATTCCCTTATCAAAGGACCCAGCATGGATGGTTATGATGAGACTGCTAAGTTAAAGGAGCATGTGTTTACAATTCTAAATTTCAACCAGTCACTTTCTTCTGCACATGTTCAGCCTACAAAGCAACCTAGACTCCACAAGTTTCCAGGCTTCAACGCCTATATCCCTTCACAAGTCCCTGTTCTTGTGCAAACTCAAATTATCACTCCCTAGGAACAAATTTGTCCAGAACCCTCTCCCCTCCAAGAAATTCAAGAAGTTATTCAGGCTTTTTTCCCTAATACTACTTCAGTCAAAATGGGTGGGCAAGTTGTCTACCAAGATATTTGGAAAGATGAGCCAAAAGAGGAGGTGGAAGATGATAAAACTAATGAGGAGTAGTTTGTTCCTACACTCACAAAGATAAAATTATTTGAATCTATCACACCTGTGAGTAATGTTAACCCAAATAAGGGATTGAGTCCTCTAAACTTTAATTCTTTCGAAGCCTTTTCTCATGCGTCTGATCAAGAAAACAAGGTTGAAATGCAAAGAGTACATGGGGAAAGCCTTTAGCTGTAGAGAGAAATTAACCAAAATTCAGAAGAGTTGCAGTCAAAGGATGGAGGCATAGGGAAATAAGTTGTTAAGGTCACTTCAGAGATGGATGATGCTGCCCTACTTCATGAGCTACCTGATTATGTTGAAGATGAAGAATATGTGCAGCTGGTTGTGAATAGGCAACAACAAGAGAACAATGAAAGTAGTGACCACTTGTTATGCATAAAGGCCCAGCACGGCAGTGAGTTTCCAACTCTTGACGACTTGGAGGAATCTCTTTTCTGGGATGAGTGCGCTATGATGGAGGCTATTGCTGAATTTGCTCAGAAAGCAGATGATGCTGCCTTGTTGGATGAATTCCCCAACCACTTTGAAAGGGATGAGGGAGGCAGTGAGCATGATTGTGAGTCACTGGCATGTAAAAAGGGATAGGGATATCAGCTTCTTGATGAGGAGTTCTTATCTTTTGAGCATGTGCATGGCTCATTTTCTGAGCCTAAGTTAGAATATCATGAACATTCTGTTCATAAGGTGGAGGCAGCCATATTTGTAGTAAAATCTCAAGAGCTTTCCAGACCAGCAAGAAGAGGAAGAATGCAGCCATGATGATATTATATCAGCCTTCTTGGGTTCTTTGAGGGATGAAGGAGAAAACCATGAGGTCTCAGGTTAGCTGTTTCACACACAAGAGCAACATGAGAGAAAGGTGGAGGTCACCATCATACCAAATGAAGAGCAAGAAGAGAAAGAATCAAAGCAACGATATGAGATCCAACATGATTTGCATATCATTTCAAGGGGATAGGTGAGTTTATCTCCACTTTGAGGGGGGTGTTTTATCAATTTATCATATGTACATTTGCCCCTTACCTCTTTTTAACTGCCCACATGAATGGGAAACATTGTAAAATGTTAAGAAAGGGTAGTTACTTCTGAGAACCAGTTAATGGCTTTGTTTAAGGTCACGTCTGACTAGTTAGTTTAGGATTAGAGTAGGTTTCATTTCTATTTTAGTTTTCTCTTCCCATAAGTGCTTCTGCACAGGCTGCATTGTCATTAGGAGAATGCAAGCCCTTTCCCCTTTTTGTATTTTGGAGGCAATTTCTAGTTTTCCAACAAGTTTTAGACTGGACCCCATGCCCAATGAATGCAATAAGGCCATTGATCTTATGTTTAGCGGGCAAACATCCCATAGAAGTCGCCAAATTGTTGACCTATTTTGCCTCTACCCAGAACCAAATATTTCACCTTGTATTTTCCTTGAGAATCTTTTAGAAATGCATGGACAAGGTGTAAATTCTTTAAATACTCATGCATGCCTTGTCAAAAATCCCAAGATCTTGCCTATAAAGGAATCCTTGCAGAAAACCCAAAAAAATTAAAAAAACCCCAGAAATCTTTTGTTTTCAAGTGCTTTCTATCACTAAGATTTTCTCATTTCTATAGCTTGTATTTGTATGTATTTTTGAATGTACATTTGCATATACATTCACCTTTGTACATACAAAGGAATATGCAAAGGATATATACAAGGCAAAATGTACATTGGCGAGCTTGCAAAATCTCTATCGGCCTTAGAAAATGATGAAAAAAGTGAGTTTTATGCTTTTCTGAATGTATATCGGGTTTAGGAGGGTGCATGTACAAGGATGAATCTTTCGCAGATTCCCAAGATATTCCCGGTTTGTATATCTAGTTGCAAGGAGATACATACAAGGAAAATTATACAAAGCAGGAGATACATTAAAAGAATATTCCCTCAATGTATATCAGGTTTCAAATGCATATTATATTGTATGTTTGCACATGCAACGAAAAGATACAAGGTTTGACATACAAATGCATCCTCTATAGTGGAATGTACATTCGGCCTTATATGTTTCTTTGTATATTTCGCTTTGTATGTTTTGCACATACAAGTGAAACATACAGAGAAACATACAAGGCCGAATGTGCAAGAGGTGGCGCCCACGCACATACAAGGCCGATTGTATGTTCGAAGATACAAGTGAGCATGAACAGTAGAATGTATACTTCGCTTGTATGTTTTCACATACAAGCCAATATACAAAGAAAAGATACAAGGGTTGCATGCAAGGCGGACTTGAATCAAAGATCAAATTTAGCGTTTAAGGTCTCGGGTCCGCCTTATATATGTATAAGTGTTTTGTGTATTTGAACATGCAGGGAAATATACAAAGAAAGTGATACAAGCGGGATCTGACCCAGCAGTCAAAGTAGTTGATAATTTTTTGGGGTCCGTGGCTTGTATATTTGGCACTTGTATATCATGCGATATACAAGAAAACATACAAAGGAGGTATACAAGCCGGATTTCAACGTCTTTTCAGGCTATTTCATAAAATTTGAAGTCCGCGGCTTGCATGTACAATTGTGCTCGTATATTGCAATATGCAAAGGGCAGATAAAGTTTTCAATGATGCTCCTTGAACTAGCTCAGCAACAAATCAGGCAGTGCCACATGGCGGCAGACATACATACAAGTTAACATACAAATGTCGGGGCCCGCATATACAAAAGGAAATTGTATGCATATACAATTTCAAAATTCAAAGGGCATATTCAAGTCCGATATACAAGGCGCCATGCATATACAAAGGAGTTGCAGAGAAGTTTTTGGATGTCGATTCAGGCGGCAAATGCAAGCGATATATACACAGATGCAAAGTGATATATACAAGCGGTTGACCAAAACTTTGACCACCTGTATCTCCTCCGTCCTGGTGAATTTTGACATGTTGTAAAAGGCAAAGTTGTATATTTTGGTCCCCTCTTGCATTTGGCAAGGTTTTCAGGAGTTTGTCACCTTTCCATTTTTAGATCTGGCTTTTCATATTTTGAGCGACCAGACATTTCAACGACCATTTTTTGAGCAGATAGAGACATTTCTTGCATTCATTACTGTACAAAGATGCAGCAGCTCGCATTGATGGTAAAAGATATTTCTCCACCGTCCTGCTTTAGATATTTTGATGTATGCATTGCTGAGGATCGACGACGAAGCAGCCATATTAAAGATTAAAGAATATCTTCTAGCTACCCAGTGCCAGATATTTGACGCCATACTTCTGCAGCTGGGCAGTCATTCATGTAAATATTTTTCTATTCCAGCTCTTAAAGTGAATTTTGTAACCGACTAAGAATGTAAAAATGATATATATACATGTAAAACAGATGTATTAGTTGTTGGTTATTCTTCTGGGCTATTCTTTGTAATGGTTACTTGGCCTCTATAATGAAAAGCTGGTATTTTTGCCTCTCTTATTATTTGTTTGTACTGTGTCTTCTCTTCTGGACCTCTCTAAAATTAATATGAGTCTGTGTAAGCCTTTCTAGCTATGAGATTATTACTGTGTCTATTCAGTTGTAGCCAAACACATTTAAATCTGGTGTATCACTTAGTTTATTTCAGCATTTCTTTTCATCATTCCTTATTCTCCTTTTCCCAGCAAGCATTAGCACTAGGTTTAGATGAATTTCTCTGAGCACTAGGCTTAGAGAGAAGAAGCTGGCCTTCTCCAGAGGTTTGATCTCATTTTGCAAGGTCCCACACTTCAAGATTATTCCTATGTTACGCCAGATTGCTGAAGTTTCACAACCGCAACAAAGGGTGCAAATCTGGATGATAACATGTATCTTTGGAATAGGGAATGGACATCCTTAAAACCATAAAGGATATGGGAATTCCATCAGATGTTGTAGTTGCAACTACCCTAAGAGACATGTATGCAAAGTGTGGAAGCATAGACAAGGCACATGAACTGTTGGACATGATGCCTTAAAGAAATGTTGTCTCACGGAATGCAATGATTGCAAGATATGCACACAATGGTTTTTTTATAAGTCTTTAGAAACTTTCAAGAAAATGCAATTGGTAGGTGTATAGCCAAATTCCACAACCTTAGCCAACATCCTCCTTGCCTATGCTAAAATGGGATCTTTGAAACAGGGTATGGACATCCATGATCAAAGCATAAAGGATATGGGAATTTCGTCAGATGTTGTAGTTGCAACTACCCTAGGAGACATGTATGCAAAGTGTGGAAGCATAGACAAGGCACGCGAATTGTTTGACATGATGCCTCAAAGAAATGATGTCTCATGGAATGCAATGATTGTAAGCTATGCATAAAATGGATTTTTAGATAAGGCTTTAGAAACTTTCAAGAAAATGCAATTGGCAGGTGTAAAGCCAAATTCTATAACTTTAGCCAACATCCTCCTTGCCTATGCCAAAATGGGATCTTTAGAATAGGGTATGGACATCCATCAAAGTATAAAGGATATGAGAATTTCATCAAATGTTGTAGTTGTAACTGCCCTAGGAGACATGCATGCAAAGTGTGGAAGCATAGACAAGGCACATGAACTATTTCACATGATACCTCAAAGAAATGTTGTCTCATGGAATGCAATGATTGCAAGATATGTAAAAATGGATTTTTTGATAAGGCTTTAGAAACTTTCAAGAAAATGCAATTGGCGGCTGTAAATCCAAATTCCACAACCTTAGCCAACATCCTCCTTGCCTATGCCAAAATGGGATCTTCATAACAGGGTATGGACATCCATCAAAGCATAAAGGATATGGGAATTTTGACAGATGTAGTTGCAACTGCCTTAGGAAATGTTAGGAATTAAGGTGTCTCAACCTTGGTAATTCCTTGTATTATTTCATTTTATTTATTTATTTATTGCCTATTGTATAATTTGGATGCAAATCCTATGTTGTCATATTGTGGGAATTGGCATGGTGATGTGTCATCCTACATGGCATATGACCACATGTAAATTTGTCATCACATGAGGAGATAGACGTCTCACTTATTGGTAGGAATATTTTGCCATGTGTCAGCATCTTGGAAAGTGTGTAAGGGAATATTGACCAAAACGGTCATGACAGATTCCTATGACAGTTATGACATGTAAGAGTCAAAAATAGAAGATCCTATGACAGGTATGGACATGTGTCGAGAATCATCTTTAAAAAAGGCATCTTTAGGTGCCCCAAGGTGGACTATGACATGTTGTAAGAGAATATGCTATTTATAGCCTTTGTATGATAGATTCTCTTACAACTGTAAGTTATGACAGCTATGATAGATTCTATGACGGTTGTGAGAGTCGTAAGATCATCTGTCATTGGGATGGGGTGACTTGAAAAGTGTCAGGGACATCCTACAGTGTTGGAAAAGTGTCCATAAGCGTGGGTTTTGGGCCATGAGGCCATGTTGGATGCCCATCTCAATGTGGAGCCATTTTTGCCTTGTATGTTCTTTATAAACAGGTGCTTTGGAGAGGTGATACATTATGTGATTAACAGGTACTGTTATGCTGCTAGATCATCTCCAGATACGAGTGTCGAAGACTCCTACAAGAGAATTGGCTCTGTGACTGTATTGTAACCTTCATTGCTTACATTATACATTTGAGTTGTGTTTTGGAGTGTGGGGTTTTTCACCTGATAAGGGTTTTCCCCACGTATATCTTGTGTCTCTCTTCTTTTGTCTTACGTTCTTGTGTATGTGTTTGCTGCAATATCTCTGTTAGTGGGTTAATATAATCTGTAATTGTAAAGATAAAATTGAATTTGCACTCTCCTCCCCTCATTAGATTAGTGTAGGAAGCGATTTCCACACACCTAGCTTCCTTTCAGTTGGTATCAGAGCCTGGCCAATTTTAGTTCTAGTTGCTGGGTAGGGGTTTTTTGAACTAATCATAGGTTGAGTGGGAGTTTGTACATAGTATTATATATCTTGTTGCAGGAAGGAGATGGAAAACACATCTACAAGATTAGAGGTGGAGAAATTTAATCGCACTAATTTTGAGTTGTGGAAACTCAAGATGGAAGACCTACTTGTTCATCGTGACCAATGGGAAACTGTATCTAGTGTAAAACCTATAGCAATGTCACAAGTTGATTGGGACCTCAAAGATCAGAAGGCTAAGGGTCTCATAAGACTTTGTCTAGTTGACTCCATCCTGTTGAATGTCCATGAGGAGAAGAGAATGAAAGACCTTTGGAAGAAGCTGGGTGATGTTTATCAGGCCAAGTCCTTGGTGAACAAGCTTTTTCTGAAAAAGAAGTTATTTGCTCTGAAGACGGAAGACGGAGGATCTATTGCAGACAATATGAATGCTTTCAACATGATTGTTGCATAGTTAACATCTGTGGGTGTGAAAATGGAGGAGGAGGATTAGTGTATGACCCTGCTTTGTTCTTTGCTAGATTTGTGGGATCATCTTTTCATGGCTATCAAAAGCACCACTACCACCTTCAAGATGGAAGATGTGGTGTCTTCACTGTTATATGAAGAGATGCAAAGAAAATCTTCTAAGGCAACCAAAGAGGCTCTTGCAGTTCGTGGAAGACCTAAAGAGAAAGGGAAGAAGAAGGACAAGAAAGGTGAAAAGGGCAGATCCAAATCTCATGGGAGATCCAAATCTCCTAGAAAGTCCAAGGCTCTCTATTGGAATTGTGGGAAAACTGGGCATTTCTGAAAGGAATGAAAAGAGGAGAAGAAGAAGAAGAAGAAGAATGCTCTTGATTCATATTCTGACAAGTCACAAGATGATGGTGATGCCTTGATTGTATCCTTGGCCACCCATGCATCTGATGATGTGTGGTTCATTAATTCTGGTGCATCATTCCACATGACCTTGCATCGAGACTAGTTTACAAAATATGAAGAGTTTGATGGTTGAAGAGTGTACCTGGGTGATGATTCTCATTTAAAGATTGTTGGTCTTGGAAGAGTCTCAATCTAATTCCTTGATGGATGAGTGAAGGGGATCACTAGGATTATGCACATCCTAGGCCTAGCACAGAACCTTCTTTCTATAAGTATGTTGAATGATGCAGGTGTGCAGGTGGTCTTTTTGAAGGACAGATGCAAGATGACTAGAGGATCTATGGTGCTTGCAAAGGGTACTGGAAGAGGTACTCTATTTCAGCTGGAGGCATGTACTTCACAATCCAATAGTTCTTCTAACTTGAAGAAAAGAGTTGCAGTCACTTCATCCCCACCATCTGAACGAGCAGTGAATAAATATGTTGTAACTAGTTTTGATGGTAGTGCACATGCTTTGGAAGTTAAGCTTCCTGCTGAAAAGACTATGTTATGGCATTTGAGATATGGCCAAATTGGTGAGAAGGGTCTTAGAACCCTAAAAAATAAAAACCTCGTTGAGGGGTTAAATGATTGTAATCTTGAGTTTGACTTTTGTGAACATTGTGTATATGGAAAGTAAAACTGTGTTTAGTTTTACTCTAGTTCTCACAAGTCTTCTGGTGTATTGGATCTTATTCATTCTGATGTGTTTGGTCCTGTTAATGTTCCTTCGATTTCCAAATATGTATATTTTGTATCTTTCATAGATGATTACAGTAGGACATGGGTTTATTTTATCAGAAGCAAGACTAAAGTCTTTAGTCAGTTTAAGGAGTTTAAAGCCTTTGCTGAAAATCAGACTAGTAAAAAGATTAAGTGTTTGAGAACTGACAATGGTGGTGAGTTTTGTTCAATAGAGTTCGATAAGTTTTGTAAAGAGAAAGGGATTGAAAGACATAAGACAACTCCATATACCCCGCAACAAAATGGAGTTATAGAGAGGATGAACATGACACTGATGGAGAAGGCTAAGAGTATGCTTAGTGGAGCAAGCCTCGAACAAAGTTTTGGGTTGAAGCTATAGCCACTGCTTGCTATCTGGTAAATAGATCTCCTACATCAACTCTTGTTGGTAAGACACCTATGGATGTGTGGTCTGGTAAGAAGCCTTTAGTTAGACATCTTCGTGTTTTTGGTTGTGAGGCATATGCACATGTGCCTAGGGAGAAATGGTCTAAATTGGAAAATAAGGTTGTTAAGTGTGTCTTCATTGGCTATGGTGTCGGTGTGAAAGGATACAAGCTTTGGGATCCTGTGGATGAAAAAGTGTTGTATAGCAGAAGTGTTATCTTCATAGAGCTAACACCTTCTTCTATTGTTCTACAGCCAGAACAGACAGAAAAGAAAGAGGATGCGGTTTAGTTTCCTTCTACCCCTGAGAAAACTGAATAGATAGACCATGTGAGACTTGATGATGAGGAGAGCTATAGCAGCTCTGAAAGCTCAGAAGAAGAAGCAGAACCTCAACCTCAGCCATTGAGGAGGTCTACACGAATGAGAAAGCAACCTAATAGGTTTGGTTAATCATTACTTGATTCTAGTTGTGCTTTTGCTTTACTTACTAACACCAATGAGCCTAGAACTATGAAAGAGGTTATGGGCATGAAAGATGCAGGTTCCTGGAAGGAGGCCATGGGAGATGAGATGGCTTCTTTGGAAAAGAATAAAACATGGGACTTGGTGCCTTTGCCTGAAGGACGGAAACTCGTTGGATGCAAATGGGTGTTCAAGAAGAAATTCAGTGCAGATGGTAGTGTTGAAAAGTACAAGGCTAGATTGGTTGCGAAGGGGTACTCATAAGTGGAAGGAATTGATTATGGTGAAATTTTCTCTCCCATTATAAAGCTGACATCCATTCCTTTCCTATTATCTCTTGCATCTGCTAATGACTTAGAGGTAGAATAGATGGATGTGAAGGCAGCTTTCCTTCATGGTAATTTGGAGGAAGAGATTTACATGTCACAACCAGAGCATTACATAGAGAAAGGTAACTTGAAAATTTGGTTTGCAAGTTAAAGAAGTCTTTGTATGGTTTGAAGTAGTCCCCTAGGATGTGGTACTTGAAGTTTGATTCTTTTGTGTTGTCGATTGGATATCTGAGATCGAAATCAGATCATTGGGTGTATTACAAATTTGACAATGATCGCATTCTCATTATTGCATTGTATGTTGACGATATGTTGTTGATTGGGAATGGTAAGAATATGATTTCTAATTTGAAGTTTCAGTTGTCAGCACAATTTGAGATGAAAAATCTTGGGGCAGCCAGGTACATTCTGGGAATGGAAATCAGAAGAGACAGAGCTAACATAAAACTTTGGTTAAGCCAGAGTAAGTATGTGAAGACCGTGTTGGATAGGTTCAGCATGGTAGATTGTAGACCATTGTGTGTTCCCGTTTCTTTGGGAACAAAGTTGTCTATTAGTGATTGTCCAAAATCTCCTAGTGAGGTGGAGGACATGAGCAGAGTACCTTATGCTAGTACTGTTGGCAGTTTGATGTATGCTATGGTCTACACAAGACCAGACATTACCCAAGCAATGGGAGTCCTTAGTCAATTTATGGCTAATCCTGGATGGGTACATTGGGATGCAGTTAAGCGAGTGTTCAAATATTTGAGGGGTACTTATGAGTATTCCATATGCTATTATGGTAATGTTACAGGACCTCACATTTAGTTTGTATTCATGGATTTGTGGATTCTAATTGGGCAGGTGACATTGACAGCAGGAGATCCACCAGTGCCTATGTGTTCACTATGTTTGGTGGTGTAATTAGTTGGATGAGTAAGTGACAACTTGTGGTTGCTTTGTCCACGACAGAAGTTGAGTACATGGTAGAAACTCATTCTTGCAAGAAAGCCTTTTGGCTTAAGAGATTGTGTTCAGATATTGGTGTTGATGTAGGTCAGATTACGATTTGTTGTGACAGTCAGAGTATGATTTACCTTGCGAAGAATCCAACTTTCCATGCCAGAACAAAGCATATTGATGTATAGTTTCACTTCGTGCGAAACATGGTTGAGGATGGGAAGGTAAATTTGGAGAAGGTAGATACTTTGAAGAATGTTGCAAATGCATTGACGAAGCCAGTGGGCACAAAAAAGTTCAGATGGTGTTTGGAGTCTATGGGCCTCTCAGCCTATAGCAGTTAAATCCTGTTATTTCTATTAGCTCTTACAAGGTGTTCGACAAGTGGGAGAATGTTGGGAATTAAGGTGTCTCAACCTTGGTAATTCCTTTTATTATTTCATTGTATATATTTATTTATTGCCTATTGTATAATTTGGATGCAAATCCTATGTTGTCATATTATGGGAGTTGGCATAGTGATGTGTCATCCTACATGGCATATGACCACATGTAAATTTGTCCTCACATGAGGAGATAGGCATCTCACTTAATGGTAGGAATATTTTTCCATGTGTCGGCATCTTGGAATGTGTGTAAGGGAATATTGACCGAAACGGTCATGACAGATTCCTCTGACAAAGTTATGACATGTAAGAGTCAAAAATAGAAGATCCTATGACAGGTATGGACATGTGTCGAGAAGCATTTTTGAAAAAGGTATCTTTGGGTGCCCCAAGGTGGACTATGACATGTTGTAAGAGAATATGCTATTTATAGCCTATGTATGATAGAATCTCTTATAGTTGTAAGTTATGACAGCTATGATAGATTCTGTGACAGTTGTAAGAGTCGTAAGAGCATTTGTCATTGCCCATTTTAGAAATTGGCAACCTTCTCGGGATGGGGTGACTTGAAAAGTGTCAGGGACATCCTACAGTGTTGGACAAGTGTCCATAGGTGTGGGTTTTGGGCCATGAGGCCATATTGGATGCCCATCTCAATGTGGAGCCATTTTTGCCTTGTATGTTCTTTATAAATTGGTGCTTTAGAGAGGTGATGCATTATGTGATTAATAGGTATTGTTATGTTGCCAGATCATCTCCAAATACAAGTGTTGAAGACTCTTGCAAGAGCATTGGCTCATTGACTGTATTGTAACCTTCATTGTTTACGGAATACATTTGAGCTGTGTTTTGGAGTGTGGGGTTTTTCACCCGATAAGGGTTTTCCCTATGTATATCTTGCGTCTCTCTTCTTCTGTCTTACATTCTTGCATATGTGTTTACTGCAATATCTTTGTTAGTGGGTTAACATAATCTATAATTGTAAAGATAAAATTGAATTTGCACTCTCCTCCCCTCATTTGATTAGTGTAGGAAGCAATTTCTACACACCTAGCTTCCTTTTAGGAAACATGCATGCAAAGTGTGGAAGCATAGTCAAGGCACATGAACTATTTGAAATGATGCCTCAAAGAAATGTTGTTTCATGGAATGCAATGATTGCAAGATATGCACAAAATGGATTTTTCAAAAAGGCTTTAGAAACTTTCAAGAAAATGCAATTGGCGTGTGTAAAACCAAATTCCATAACCTTTGCAAGCATCCTCCTTGCCTATGTCAAAATGGGATCTTCGGAACAGGTTATGGACAACCATCAAAGCATAAAAGCTATGGGAATTCTGTCAAATGTTGTAGTTGCAACTACTCTAGGAGACATGTATGTAGTGTGGAAGCATAGACAAGGCATGCCAATTGTTTTACATGATGCCTCAAAGAAATGTTGTCTCATGGAATGCAATGGTTGCAAGATATGCATAAGATGGTTTTTTTGATAAGCCTTTAGAAACTTTCAAGCAAATGCAATTGGCGGGTGCAAAGCCAAATTCCACAAACTTATCCAACATCCTCCTTGTCTATGCCCAAATGGGGTCTTTGGAACATAGTATGAACATCCATCAAAACATAAAGGATGTGGGAATTTCATCAGATGGTGTACTTGCAACTGCCCTATGAGACATGTATGCAAAGTGTGGAAGCATAGACAAGGTACTTGAACTATTTGACATGATGCCTCAAAGAAATGTTGTCTCATGGAATGCAATGATTGCAAGATATGCACAAAATGGATTTTTTGATAAGGCTTTAGAAACTTTCAAGAAAATGCAATTGGTAGGTGTAAAGCCAAATTCCACAACCTTTGCCAACATCCTCCTTGCCTATTCCAAAATGGGATCTTTGAAACAGGTTATGGACATCCATCAAAGCATAAAGGATATGGGAATTTTTGATACATGTTGTAGTTGCAACTGCCCTAGGAGACATGTATACAAAGTGTGGAAGCATAGACAAGACGCATGAACTATTTGACATGATGTCTCAAAGAAAAGATGTCTCATGGAATTCAATGATTGCAAGATACACACAAAATGGATTTTTGATAAGGCTTTAGAAACTTTCAAGAAAATGTAATTGGTGGGTGTAAAGCCAAATTCCACAACCTTAGCCAACATCCTCCTTGCCTATGCCAAAATGGGATCTTAGGAACAGGGTATGGACATCCATCAAAGCATAAAGAATATGGGAATTTTGATAGATGTTGTAGTTGCAACTACCCTATGAGACATGTATGCAGAGTGTGGAAGCATAGACAAGGAACATGAACTATTTCACATGATGCCTCAAAGAAATGTTGTCTCATGGAATGCAATGATTGCAAGATATGCACAAAATGTATTTTTTCAAAAAGGCTTTAGAAACTTTCAAGCGAATGCAATTGGCACATGTAAAACCAAATTCCATAACCTTTGCAAGCATCCTCCTTGCCTATGGAAAAATGGGATTTTCGGAGTAGGGTATGAACAACCATCAAAGCATAAAGGATATAAGAATTTTGTCACATGTTGTATTTGCAGCTACCCTTGTAGACATGTATGCAAAGCATGGAAGCATAGACAAGGCACATAAACTATTTGACATGATGCCTCAAATAAATGCAGTCTCATGGAATGTAATTATTGCAATATATGCACAAAATGTATTTTGCAAGGATGCTGTCAAAATATTTGAATTAATCAAACCATACTTGACACATATATTGAACTATAATTGAACATAATATCATTTTATGGAAACATTAAAGAACACACACACAATATCAAATTTTTTAAGCATGATACAATATCTATCATGTAACCATAATTGATCATTATATTATATTTAATGTAAAATGTCATATACATAATGTCATTAAAATAACATATAGTGTATATAAAACCATATACGCATGTACAAACAAAGCCATACATGCATATACAAAGATATGCATCAGTAAAATATAAAAGTATGTATACAAAGCCATATAGGCATACAAAAAATGTCCCAAAATCAATTTTCCTATGAACTACTATCAAATAATCAGGGACCCTTTCTTGGCTATGAAGATGGAGAGTAAATCAGTGACTCATCCTTTTTCTTCCATCGAATAGACCTCCTTGATAGAGATTTTTGAAGCTCCACCTATTAATAGAATTAAACAATATCCACATTAATATAGAAAACATGAAATATATAACATGGCATATGTAATCAATCACTTACCGCTAGCGGGTGATCCCTCTCCATCATTTTCTCTCTCTTCATCTATAGCTAGACGTGTTGGAGTTGTGACCTCCTATAAGAAGCATGAAGAAGCAAAATTGAGTAAACATGAATATCATTTATGTACATTAAATGACATGGGATAAAACAAGAAATAAAAAATGACATTTACATGTTACTGGTTCATACCTTAGTCAAAGGATCTATAGACAAAATAGCTATAACAATGCCCACCTCCACTAACTAATGAAGATGAGGAGGAGTCTCCATATTCAACATCTAAAAATAGAGTTCAAGATTATTTGACCAAAATAGATACATAACATTGTTTAAATTGTTGCAAGTATGGGCCTAACCGGTGTTGTCATTGATGTCAACATACTCTTGTTGCATTGATGTCAAGGATTGGATGAGTTGTGTGCTGAGGATATTGAGAAAATTAGCCCTCTCAGAAACAAAGAAGAATAGTAAAGACAGTGAAGTTCTATGAAGTAAAGATTCCAGTCAATTGAAGATCAGAGTATGCGCATCAAAGCGTTTGTAGATATGTGTCTGAAGTGCTCTTGTAAAGATTTCAAAGATCTGCATGAAGATTTGGAGAAGTTATGGCCATATGAGTAAAACTAGTTCTGGCATTTGTTCAGAGTGACAGAGTGACACAAATAGGTCCGGTGAGATCTAGAAATGCAATATCTTGTTCTATGGATCTGGTGGCATGTTTGGGAAGCCAACATGAATTGACAACTCAATTGGTTCGTGGTCTAGAGGTTCGTAAGCAATTATTCTAATGTGACAATGATGATCGGCTGTGTTCCTAAGGTTCCAGATGAAGATGTGAATGATTTCAGTAAGAAGAAGTGGTGTGGATGTTCTTGGTGATTCAGGCAAGCTTGTGGGGGTCTCTAGATTGTGCCCAGTTCGTGTTGGTGGTCCACATTGAAGATAGAGCTCGTAATTGAATATTTACCTTTTAGTAATGATGTTCTTCCTAGTCTTGGCCAACTGGATTTTTTACACATGTTACAAATGATCTTGAAGATGTTTTATGAAGCATGGCGTGTTCCTCAAAGAAGATTGAAGTCCCAGATATGCGTGGCCGATAGGGTAGTGACGCGCATGAAGTTTTTGTAATAAGTCAAGTTGTATTTTTGTAATTGCTCTGTAATGAAATATAGTATGTGTTGTGCTGACTTTGATGATCATCCCAAAGTCAATGTCATGTATAAACAAGATTTGTGAAGTCATTTAAAAAGATATCTGAGTAGTGATGAGATAGTGATAGAGAGGAGAGGAGTGAAAAGCAGAGCAGAAGTGTTGAGCTTAAATGGAACTGTCTCAAACATGGTGAAGATGTTAATCTCCAGTTCAAGTATGTAATATTTATATTATTCTGTAGACAGTGTGTCTCCTATAGGTAGTGGGCCTCTTGTGAGCAGTGTGGTCGGGTAGTGAGCCCTAATTGGCAAGTGCCATTTTTGTTCTTCTTATTCTTTTAATAGATAATACAATCTTGGGTTAGTCACCCTGTGGTTTTTCGCTTAACCAGGTTTTCCACGTTAAAATCTTGGTGTCATATGTGTTGAATGTGTTTCTGCACTCGAGTTATTGCATTTTTCTTCCATGATTGAATAATTATTATGCTGTTGAAATATAAGAAGGATTTAAGGATTTAAAGAACATAAGGTTTGGTGACAACTGCTTCACCCCCCTCTTAGTTGTCTATCCTAAAACTAACAATTAGTATCAGAGCTAAGTTCCTCTAAAAGAGCTTAACCGCTTGAGGAGATCCATGATGTCTTCCTACAAGAAGGATAGTCTAAGGTTTGATGGAACAAACTACACTCTTTGGAAAAGCCGCATGAAATGTCACTTGCAATGTATGGGAATTCAATATTGGAACATGACTATAAAAGAGTATATTCCTCCAAAGAATGGTCTGACAACTCTAGATGAAATCAGAGATGTTGAAGATAACCTTTGAGCTAAAGAAGCCTTACTAAGTCCCTTATCTGATACAGAGCTGACAAATGTTATGGAATTAAAAACTGCATATGAAATTTGGTCAAAGCTGGAAATTTTGCATGAAGGAGACAAATATGTTAAATGTGCTAAGCTACAAAGTATGAAAGAAAAATTCAAAAACCTAAAGATGAATGAAGATAAGAATATCACTACATTTATGCCAAAAGTAAATGAGCTTGTTTGTGGCATTAGATGTGCTGGTGGAACTTTGGATGAAGATGAGATTGTTTCCAAAGTTCTTAGATCCTTACCTCCTGCTTACAAACACAAGGTTGCTGCTATTGAGGAATCCAGATCTTTATCAAATATTACAAGGGATCAATTGGTTGGGAAGTTAGCTGCATTTGAATTGGCTAAGTTTGGAGATGCTCCTCCCAAGACTGAATCTGCATTCAAAGCGAGTGCCTCTACAAAAGGTAAACAAAGGTATGATTCAGGAGAGAGATCCTCAAAAAAATTATCATGGTATGAAAAAACAAGAAAAGATCTAGAAAAAGATGAGGCAACAGCTACTCAACTTGAAGCCCTTATTGCAAAAAGATTGCCAAGAGGATCTGGTAAGTATGAAGGAAAATTGCCCTTCAAATGTTTCAATTGCAACAAGATTGGTCATTTTGCCTCAAGATGTCCAAAAATATTTTTAAGGCCAAATCCTAATAGATCAAGATTCCAAAAGAAATGTTACTATGTTCAAGAAGATGATGATGATGAAGGAGTAACAGATGATGAATCTGAGATAGGAAACAAATCCGGAATTGACTAGGTGTTTATTGCCATCAAGGAAGAA
Source organism: Cunninghamia lanceolata (assembly GCA_027924645.1). NCBI lineage: Eukaryota > Viridiplantae > Streptophyta > Pinopsida > Cupressales > Cupressaceae > Cunninghamia > Cunninghamia lanceolata. Next base: position 1,669,547 of record BSBN01000918.1, on the reverse strand, counting down.
GATCCAATGCCCATTGAATTTGTCAATCATAAAATGGTAGAAAGGGCTTTGGCTACTCAAGTTGAAGAAAAGGATGAATGGGTCATTGATAGTGGATGCTCTCACCATATGACTGGTGACAAGAATAAGTTCATAAATATGGAAAGATATGAAGGAGGAATTGTAAAATTTGGTGATAATTCTGCTGACAGAATCAGAGGAAGAGGAACTATTTCTTTTGATGGAAGGTGTTGGTGTCTGAATCAATAGAGGGTTTGCCAGTTTTGATGCATAGGCAGATTCGGCCAACTAATATAGGAGGTTGCGTGAGCTACCTCCCCTTCACTTCTGGTTCTACTGCACCAAGGGGGGTATCCCTATAGCTAAAGATTTAATCTTGGAGTTGCCTAATGACAAAAAGATTTAACTTTACAATAACAGGCAAAATACTCTCATGTGTGGACCAAGACATGCATGATACATCACAAGGTTGGCATCATTCTTGGACATATCTAACTGGTTGAGGATGAGAGCATGCAGGGGTCCTACTTCTACTCCTACAACTAACAGGTTGGAAATTTGAAAGGATTTGTATTAATGTTTTGGATCCAAGACAGAGGGTTTTGGATCATAACTACTAATCCAGAAGTAGATCGGCGCCTATCTCAGGGCAAGGCGTCAACTAGACGTATACAAGAGAATGGCTTGCAACTAGCATCCAAGTTTCAAGGGGTTAGGACTGGTATTTGCCTTACAAACACCACCCAAGGATAAATACTTAACTGTCTCTACTTACATACATCCCAGCTGACATACAATCTTCTCCATACTCGACCTAAAACAATTTAATGCACTCCTTGAATGGAAGTTAAAGATTAGCATGTGATACAAAAATTTATACCCTAGAATATGAGAAACCCTTAGCAACCAGATTCAAAAGAAGAAAATGCATACAACAAATAGAAATAGACAGATAAACACATGCAGTAATGCATTTTTCATATAAAATGACAAGAAACTGAACATATGTGCAAGGTGCACTCAAATGCAACTCATAAACTCCAATAGAGATAAAACATCCAAAAAATGCTCTGTCTTTCGTTATATTTCCCCCAAAAAATGCCCAAGTCTTCAACAACCCAAATGAGTAACATAATTTGCACTTTATAGCAAGACTGTGTACTCAAAAATAATTACATGGCACTTCAAAATTTGCCAGAAACAGCGCACCACAGAATGGCGCTCAAATCATTGAATGTTCTAGGCAGAAAGAAGGAAGGGAGCATGTGAGATCGGGATCTGCACCGCCGCATGGAGATCTTCTTCCTAAATTGGGTGGTTAACCTATCAACTCAACCCATACCTCTGCACTGCTGCCATAAATGGCCGACCTACCTGCAGGATGCAGCAATGGTTTGTGCTCTAAAGATTCCTACCAGAAATGATGCAGCAAGCACGGGAAATCCTTCGTTGTTGACAATTTGAATGATGGCCATTGATTTCCTTCCCATCGCTGGGATCTGCGGCTCCAAATTACTTTGAAAAGTCACCATCCAATTTAATCATGCAACATAGGTGTCTTTCATTTCCATCGCTAACTTTTCCTGCTTCCATTTTGCCTTTTTCGCCTTGTATATGCAAAAGAACATGCATATACATACAACTGCCTGCATACAAAGTGCGGACCCCAAATTTCATTCGCTGCATTTGATTCCTCCTTCACGTCTGGGTTGTATGTCTTTCTTTTGTATATCGGCTTGTATGTTGCATATACAAACGCAACATACATGCAATCCGTGGATTCCAAGCCTTTATCTGCCACAGTACATCTTCCTTTTCGCGTTCGGGTTGCATGTTCCTCCTTTGTATATGACCAATGTATGTCGCATATACAAATGTGAACATACAAGTAGATTATACATAGAAACAGCAGACCTCAACCCTATCAACTAGAATGCACACTCATTTCAGATCCGGCTTGTATATTTGCGAATGCATATTTGATTGTATGTGCGAACACACAATCGCTAAATATGCAATCAGTGGAACCCACCTTTTGTATATCGGCCCCTTGCACTTTTCACTTTGCATATAGCGAATGTATATTGCATATACACTCCGCCTTGTATGTGAGGTAGACCCCACCAAATGTATTTCCTGCTATGTATGTTGCCGAATATACAAGACCCCTTGTACTTTGCAAATGTACATGTTTCCTCCTGCATATGCATCGACCAATGCATCTTTCCGTTGTATGTAGAGAATGTATATTGCACTTGTATCTCACACATACAAACCCTTTTTCACTGTAGTGAATGCATGTCAGCCCTTTGTATATTTGCAATGTATCTTTTCCATTTTATGTTGGACATACATTCACCATTGCATCTGTCTCGATGTACATTGACCCTTGTATGTTTCACTTGTATGCCGCCAATGTATATTTTCACTTGCATGTTTCCATTGTATCTAGCCATTGTATATCTAAACATACAACACAAATATACATGCAAACCCTCTCATACAAGCAGGGAAGATTCCCAGAATCTGCGACATACAAGCAACCATTTTTACACCCTTTGAAGCCGATTGAACATACTAACCGCCGTGTATGCCTGAATGTACATTTGAACCCGCATGTATATACAAAGATGCATGCATACAACTATATTTTGCACTTTTCAAAGCCCGATATGCATAAAATGAGGCTGAGGGACTTAGAATTTTTGGACTTTTATGAAAGGTGCCTGCAGATGAAAGTCTGAAACCTGAATGTTTATGCAGGCACCAACACTGGCTCTGTCTGGGGATGCATGCCTCTTGCAGGCATGGCGAGAACCATAAATCTCAGGGATGTAGACCAGTCCTTATCCATTAGGCAATAGAGTCAAACACTACACTGACCTGCATCACAAAATACATTATTAAAATTTTACTTGGTGGCCCAGGGCCACCAAAAAGGAAAAACTAGAATTTCCCTTTGTCAAATATCTAATTTTCTTTTGATTTCTTCAAATGAAGCCTAAAAGCATTTAACTGCCTACAACAACCCTCTTTGCAATTATTTGTGCTGCTGCCCATTTCTTTTTCTTTAACAAATCTACAACTAGCTTCATCAGCATACATTATCACTAGTTGTAGAATGTCATCATCATATGAATCACTGATATTGCTTAGAAAAATAACAGACTCACATGAAACAAATGAATCCACATCAGAATTTTGCCCTTCTTCAAAAAGTAAGAGCTCCTCTGTATCAAACATGCAATATTCAGGCACAAGCAACATCTCATAATCATATTCATTTTTATAAACATTCAGATATCCATCATCATTATGCTCAACAATTTTATCATTAAGATCCACCTGGAATGTCTCAAGAGAAGGCACAAAGAACTCAGAATGCAGCCCTTTACTGAAAGCCTTGTAGTCACCCTTGCAACCAACACTATCCCCAACTGTATGAGCACACACATCTACAACTTGTCCATTCACATCTAAATAGTGACCCTGATTTTTCTCTTCACCAATACACTGATAATCAGCAGTAATTTTTTCAACCTCTGCATTGTAGAGGTGGTCATAATCTTCAAGGAAGCACTCATACTCAGCATCCATATATATTTCATCATCTGAAAGGCTCACATATGCCTCTAAATGTTGATAGTCACTAACACATTCACTGCTGTCCCTTGAATCTGCATCTTCTATATTCAGAGTGAAGCTTTGCATATCCACCTCATATAAATATTCAGGAATAACTGGGATATGCCTATTGCTGCAGGATGCAACTTCATGTATATCTTTCATTTCATCATTTGAAGAGCATTTTGCATCTACAGGCTTTTCTTCTAGACGCTGACAATAATCTTTGTCCTCACCATTATAGGATGTGCCCATATTTTCTATAACATCTTCTTCATGTTTATGCATCACATCATGGCTACTCATACTGTTCTGAAATATATTTCCCTCTACAAAATCATCTTTCAATGAACACACTGGGAGAGCTGAAATATATTCATTTTGATAACTGTTTTGACAACTTGCAGCCATGAAACCTATTGGCATTCCATATTTCTGATTATTTTCAATATACACAGCAAACTTAAAAGCTTGGTGAAGTGTGACTGGTTCTTTATCTCTCAATCTATAACTCATTTTCTTATCAAATGCAACCAAATAAATTGCCAAGCATAATGCATCATTAGGTCTCATATATTCAGGAATTTGCTTGAGCAACTTAATAAATCTAAGATTAAAGGTTGGAACCGGTTCCTCATCTTCCTTTTGGATGTTCATGAAATGTATGATCAATGAGGCCAAATCAAATCTTTCACCAAACTGCTCTAGGAATGCAACTTCTAAATCTACCCATGAAGAAACTGAACAGACAGGCAGGTCTGAAAACCAAACCCTAGCATCGTCCTCTAATGACTGAACAAAAAGTCTCATTACTACATCTTCAGCCTCTACCTCATAATCTTCTATCAAATTGCAAAAATTTTGTAGATGTTTGTTTGCAGACTCAGAATTTGATCCACTATATTTTGGCAAACATCTTCTAATCTTATTGGGAATAACATTTGGGTAACCATTTATTCCTTTGAAATTCAAAGCTTTATACCTTTCAATAAAAAATGGTCTTCTTTGAGAGCACAACCAGGTTTACTACTCGAAACTCATCATTTTGAATGAAAAGATGGAATACATGGAAATATGTTGTAGCTTTGGATAGGTTCAATCAACAGAGTCACCACCTCTCACAGAGAGGACAGAACATCAACAAGGCACTTTTGTTTTCTGGATTCATCACACCAGTAGAGCACCACATGTTCTTTAGTTGGTATTGGTGCAACAACTTTACTGGAAACTAGATTTTGAAGCCTTCAAAACACTTAACTCTTCCCCAGCGGAGTCGCCATTTCTGTTAGTGACTCAGATGGGCACAAATTCACTCTTTCTCTTCACTCCCCAACGGAGTCTCCATTTTCTGTTGGTGTCCAAATCGACGGAGGGTTTGCCAGTTCTAATGCACAGGCAAATTCGGCCAACTAATATAGGAGGTTGCGTGAACTGCCTCCCCTTCACTTTTGGTTCTGTCGCACCAAAGGGGGTATCCCTATAGCTAAAGATTTAATCTTGGACTCGCCCAATGACAGAAAGATTTAACTTTACAATAACAGGTGGAATACTCTCATGTGTGGACCAAGACATGCATGATACATCACAAGGTTGGCATCATTCTTGGACATATCTAACTAGTTGAGGATGAGAGCATGCAAGGGTCCTACTTCTACTCCTACAACTAACAGGTTGGAAATTTGAAAGGATTTGTATTAATATTTTGGATGCAAGACATAGGGTTTTGGATCATAACTACTAATCCAGAAGTAGACTAGTGCCTATCTTAGGGCAAGGAGTTAACTAGACGTATACAAGAGAATGGCTTGCAACTAGCATCCAAGTTTCAAGGGGTTAGGACTGGTATTTGCCTTACAAACACCACCCAAGGATAAGTACTTAACTATCTCTACTTACATACATCCCAGCTGACATACAATCTTCTCCATACTCGACCTAAAACAATTTAATGCACTCCTTGAATGGAAGTTAAAGATTAAGTATGTGATACAAAAATCTATACCCTAGAATCTGAGAAACCCTTGGCAACCAAATTCAAAAGAAGAAAATGCATACAACAAATGGAGACAGACAGATAAACACATGCAGTAATGTATTTTTCATATAAAATGACAAAAAACTAAACATATGTGCAAGGTGCACTCAAATGCAACTCATAAACTCCAACAGAGATAAAACAGCCAAAAAAATGCTCTGTCTTTTGTTATATTTCCCCCAAAAAATGCCCGAGTCTTCAACAACCCAAATGAGTAACACAGTTTGCACTTTATAGCAAGACTGTGTACTCAGCAATAATTACATGGCACTTCAAAATTTGCAAGAAATAGCACACTACAGAATGGCACTCAAATCATTGAATGTTCTAGGCAGAAAGAAGGAAGGGAGCAGGTGAGATCAGGATCTACACTGCCGCATGGAGATCTTCTTCCTAAATCAGGTGGTTAACCTGTCAACTCAACCCATACCTCTGCACTGCTGCCATAAATGGCTGACCTACTCGCGGGATGCAGCAATGGTTTGTGCTATGAAGATTCCTGCTAGAAATGATGCAGCGAGCACAGGAAATCCTTCATTGTTGACAATTTGAATGATGGCCATTGATTTCCTTCCCATCGCTAGGATCTACGGCTCCATATTACTTTGAAAAGTTGCCATCCAATTTAATCGTGCCATGTAGGTGTCTTCTGTTTCCATCGTTGACTTTTCCTGCTTCCATTTTGCCTTTTTCACCTTGTATATGCAAAAGAACATGCATATACATACAACTACCTGCATACAAAGCACGGACCCCAAATTTCATTCGCTGCATTTGATTCCTCCTTCGTGTCCGGCTTGTATGTCTTTCCTTTGTATATCGGCTTGTATGTTGCACATACAAACGCAACATACATGCAATCCGCAAATTCCAAACCTTTATCCGCCACAGTACATCTTCCTTTTCGCGTCTGGGTTGCATGTTCCTCCTTTGTATATGACCAATGTATGTCGCATATACAAACACGAACATACAAGCTGATTATACATACAAACAACAGACCTCAACCCTATCAACCGGAATGCACGCTCATTTCAGATCCAGCTTGTATATTTGTGAATGCATATTTGATTGTATGTGCAAACATATAATCGCTAAAATATGCAATTGGTGGAACCCACCTTTTATATATCGGCCCCTTGCACTTTTCACTTTGCATATAGCGAATGTATATTGCATATACACTCCGCCTTGTATGTGAGGTAGACCCCACCAAATGTATTTCCTTCTATGTATGTTGCCGAATATACAAGACCCCTTGTTCTTTGCAAATATACATGTTTCCTCCTGCATATGCATTGGCCAATGCATCTTTTCGTTGTATGTAGCGAATGTATATTGCACTTGTATCTCGCACATACAAACCCTTTTTCACTGTAGCGAATGCATGTCGTCCCTTTGTATATTTGCAATGTATCTTTTCCATTGTATGTCGGACATACATTCACCATTGCATCTGTCTTGATGTACTTTGACCCTTGTATGTTTCGCTTGTATGCCGCCAATGTATATTTTCACTTGCATGTTTCCATTGTATCTAGCCATTGTATATCTAAACATACAACACAAATATACATGCAAACCCTCTCATACAAGCAGGGAATATTCCTAGAATCTACGACATACAAGCAACCATTTTTACACCCTTTGAAGCCGATTGAACATACTAACCACCTTGTATGCCTGAATGTACATTTGAACCCGCATGTATATACAAATGGCCTTGTATATACAAAGACGCATGCATACAACTATTTTTTGCACTTTTCAAATCCTGATATGCATAAAATGAGGCCGAGGGACTTAGAATTTTTGGATTTTTATGAAAGGTGCCTGCAGATGAAAGTCTGAAACCTGAATGTTTATGCAAGCACCAACAGAAGGAAGAAAACCAGTGATGTTCTGTATGTTGAAGGTTTGAAGCATAATCTTCTCAGTGTTGGACAATTGGTGGACAAAGGCTATGATCTCTGATTCAAAATGGAAAATGCAAGATCTTTGAAAGATCTGGAACCGAGATTGCATCCGGTACTCAAACAAAAGGTAACATCTTCCACTTGGTTGGTACTGGAAAAAGTTTATTTGTTCAAATTGATCATAGTTGGTTGTGGCATAGGAGAATGTGTTATGTAAATTTTGATAATATCATCAAGCTAAGCAACACTTAGGCTATAAGAGATCTTCCAAGACTGGTGAAACCTACTAACAGTTTGTGCAAAGAATGTCAGTTGGGCATGCAGAACAGTCACATTTAAAAGTAAGGAACAATCTTCTACCGGATTGTTGGACTTGGTACACACTGATCTATGTGGACCGACAAGAATCAAGAGTCTGCAAGGTGATATATATTTCATGTTACTGATTGATGATCACTCCTAGATGATGTGGGTGACTTTCTTGAAAGAAAAATTTGAAGCACTTGAGAAATTCAAAATATTTAAGGCTATGGTAGAAAATGAAACTGAGTTAAACATAAAATGTCTCAGGTCTGATAGAGGTGGTGGATTCACATCTAGAGAGTTCATAGAATTCTGTGAGAAACATGGGATAAAGAGACAGTTATCTGCTCCAAGGACTCCACAACAGAATGGAGTAGTGGAGAGAAAGAACTAGAACATCCAAGAAGCATCTAGAACCATGATTATGGAAGCAAATGTCCCTCAGATCTGTTGGAGAGAAGTTGTAAGCACTATTATCTATACTCTTAATCAAGTACAAATCAAAAGCAATACTAGTAAGACTCCTTATGAACTCTGGTTTGGCATCACTCCTACTATGAAGTATTTTAGAGTCTTTGGTAGTAACTATTATATCAAAAGAGATGAAGGGGTAAGTGCAAGAAGATGGGGGGCCAAAAAGGGGTCTTAAGTGGCCACTTTTTTTTTCTTCTGAAATCAAAAAATATTGGCCTTGGATGAGAAATTGAGCATAGTTACACTCAAAATTTGGAGATGCAACCAAAACAATGTTTGTAGTGCTTCGAGTCTACTTTCTAAACTACTATTTTTTTTGAAAATGGCATAGATTAAGGGGTTCAAAAGAGGGAGCCACAGAAATTGGTGTTGTTTCTGTCAAAAAAACATAACATAGCATGTTTTGTGGCTCCCTCAAAAGGTCAACTTTTTTTTGGTATTTTTAAATTTGCTTTAGTGAGAAATTAGCTAATAGCATGTAGTTTATGCCCAATTTTTCTGATAATTTTTTGATGAATATTTGATTTTTTACTAATTTTCAAAGTGGACACATCCTAAAAAATAGAATTTTGGCCGTGCTACCCCTATAAATTTTGAAAACTAATTGAAAATCATTTTTTTCTTTTTTTAATAGTTGTAGAATGGAGTCTAGTTTCTAAATATGTAATTTTTTTGAAATTTCAATGAATAGTTAATTTATAATGAAAACAAGACCAAATAGTGGTTTTTGCCCAAAAACAGACACACAAACAAAAGAAATTAAAGATGAAAGGATTAACATTGTTAAAATGTGAAAAAAATCACATCGTCAAATAGCTAAGAGAAAGCCTAACATTACCCAGGTGTTCGATTTGTTCGACCTTGAAACACGTGTAAATCTGAGGGTTAGCACGAACAAAATTATGGGAAATCTTGAAGAATATGGAAAAACACGTCTGTGACTGTTCAAAAGGCACTCCAAGCCTTTGGGTTGGAAATCCAAAGCAAATACCAAGCCCAAGGCTTGGGATTCCCAAAGCAAGACATAACGCGCTCGCGTTATATTTTGCTTTGCATTTTTCCTTTTTCGCAAGTCTGTTGTTTGTCATGTTTGACATAATGCAAGCGCGTTATAAAGCGCTCGCGTTATGTTCCCCTTAAATTTTTTTACGTTCAAGGATATTAATCATGTATGTATATATGTATGCCTATATGTATGTAAGCATGTATGTATCTATGTATGCCTATATGTATGTATGTATGTATCTATGTATGCCTATATGTATGCCTATATGTATGTATGTATGTATCTATGTATGTATTTATGTATGCCTATATGTATGTATGTATGTATCTATGTATGCCTATATGTATGTATGTATAGTGTCGAGGGCAGAAGAAGGTAGAGATGGGAATGAGCCAGATAGGGGAGGAGAGGGGTGGCTAAGGATTGAGTGATTAAGGTTTAAGGTTAAGGGTTGAGCGTTTAGGGATAGGATTTAGAGTTTAGCGATAAGGGATTAGAGTTTAGGACCTTGAGGGATTAGGGTTTAGGGTTGAGGTTTTAGGGATAGCGTTTAGGGTTAAGGGTCGAGGGATTAGGTTTAAGGTAGAGTGTTGAGGGTAGGGGGATTAGGGATAGGGTTTAGGGTTGAAAGTTTAGAGTTGAGGGATTAGGGTTTAAGGTATAGTTTAGTAGTTCTTGTGGATAGAGCTAGTAAACAATGGGAGATTATTTGCCTGTTTCATAACAATATACCTTCCCTAAGTGCGGGGTGGACAGCAAGAAACATAGATGTACCCCAATGCAAATCTTTTCTCATAATGATCATCCTTTTGATTTCAACTGTTAATTAATCACTGTGGATGTACCATACACAAAGCTTTTCTCATAGGGTTTAAGGTATAGTGTCGAGGGTTGAGGGTTTATTGATATTGTTTAGGGTTGAGGGTTGAGGGATTAGGTTTTAGGGTTGATCGATTAGGGTTTAAGGTATAGTGTTGAGGGTTGAGGGTTTAGGGATAGGGTTTAGGGTTGACAGATTAGGGTTTAATGTCAAGGTTAGGGTTAGAGTGTCGAGGGTAGAGGGATTAGGGATAGGGTTTAGGGTTGAAGGTTTAAGGATTGAGGGTTAAGGCTTTAGGGATGAGGGTTTAAGGCTTAAGATATAGTGTCAAGTGTTGAGGGTGTAGGGATAGGGTTTAAGTTTTAAGGGTTGAGGGTTGAGGGATAGGGATTAGGGTTTAAGGTATAGTGTTGAGGGTTGATGGTTTAGGGATAGGGTTTAGGTTTGAGGGATTAGGGTTTAGGGTTGATGAATTAGGGTTTAATGTTAAGAGTTGAGGATTGAGGTTGAGGGATAGGGTTAATGGTCAAGGGATTAGGGTTAAATAAGAGTGTTGAGGGTAGAGGGATTAGGGATAGGTTTTAGGGTTGAAGGTTTAATGATTTAGGGTTGAGGCTTTAGGGATGAGGGTTAAGGGATTAGGGTTTAAGATATAGTGTCGAGTGTCGAGCGTGTAGGGATAGGTTTTAGGGTTCAAGTTTTAAGGGTTAAGGGTCGAGGGATCAGAGTTAAGGGTTGAGGGATTAGGGTTTGACGTTGAGGGTTGAGTACATTGAGGTTCAAGGGTTAAGGGTTTCAGGATAGGGTTGAGGGTCGAGGGATTAGGGTTAAGGGATAGGGTTGGAGGGTTTAGGGATAAGGGATTAGAGTTTATGGTATAGTATCGAGCCCATTGAGGGTCTAGGAATAGCGATAGCGTTTAGGGTTTAGGGATGAGGGATTAGAGTTGAGGGATGACAGATGACAGATTAGGGTTGAGGGATTAGGGTTTAGGGATAAGGTTTAGGGTTAGGGTTGAGGGATTAGAGTTTAAGGTATAGTGTTGAGGGTTTAGGGATAGGGTTTAGGGTTGAGGGATTAGAGTGAAGGGTTGAGGGATTAGGATTTGATGTTGAGGGTTGAGGGTTTAGGGTTTAGAGATTAGGGATAGGGTTGAGGCTCGAGGGATTAGAGTTAAGGGAGTAGGGTTTGACGTTGAGGGTTGAGGTTCGAGGGTTAAGGGTTTAGGGATAGGGTTGAGGGTCGATGGATTAGGGTTAAAGTAGAGTGTGGAGGGTGTAAGGATTAGGGATAGGGTTGGAGGGTTTAGGGATAAGGGATTAGGGTTTAATGTATAGTATCAAGTCTATTGAGGGTTTAGGAATAGGGATAGCATTTAGGGTTTAGGGATGAGGGATTAGAGTTGAGGGATGATGGATTAGGGTTGAGGGTTGAGGGATTAGGGTTTAGGGATAAGGTTTAGGGTTGAGGGTTGAGGGATTAGGGTTTAAGGTATAGTGTTGAGGGTTGAGGGTTTAGGGATAGGGTTTAGGGTTGATGGATTAGGGTTTAGGGTTTAGGGTTGACGGATTAGAATTTAATGTCGAGGTTAGGGTTAGAGTGTCGAGGGTAGAGGGATTAGGGATAGGGTTTAGGGTTGAAGGTTTAAGGATTGAGGGTTGAGACTTTAGGGATGAGGGTTTAAGGCTTAAGATATAGTGCCAAGTGTTGAGGGTGTAGGGATAGGGTTTAAGTTTTAAGGGTTAAGGGTTGAGGGATAGGGATTAGGGTTTAAGGTATAGTGTTGAGGGTTGATGGTTTAGGGATAGGGTTTAGGTTTGAGGGATTAGGGTTTAGGGTTGATGAATTAGGGTTTAATGTTGAGAGTTGAGGGTTGAGGGTTGAGGGTTGAGGTTGAGGGATAGGGTTAATGGTCAAGGGATTAGGGTTAAATAAGAGTGTCGAGGTTAGAGGGATTAGGGATAGGGTTTAGGGTTGAAGGTTTAATGATTTAGGGTTGAGGCTTTAGGGATGTGGGTTAAGGGATTAGGGTTTAAGATATAGCGTCGAGTGTCAAGCATGTAGGGATAGGTTTTAGGGTTCAAGTTTTAAGGGTTAAGGGTCGAGGGATCAGAGTTAAGGGTTGAGGGATTAGGGTTTGATGTTGAGGGTTGAGTACATTGAGGTTCAAGGGTTAAGGGTTTCAGGATAGGGTTGAGGGTTAGGGGATTAAGGTTAAGGGATAGGGTTGGAGGGTTTAGGGATAAGGGATTAGGATTTAAGGTATAGTATCGAGCCCGTTGAGGGTCTAGGAATAGGGATAGTGTTTAGGGTTTAGGGATGAGGGATTAGAGTTGAGGGATGATGGATGACGGATTAGGGTTGAGGGATTAGGGTTTAGGGATAAGGTTTAGGGTTAGGGTTGAGGGATTAGGGTTTAAGGTATAGTGTTGAGGGTTTAGGGATAGGGTTTAGGGTTGAGGGATTAGAGTGAAGGGTTGAGGGATTAGGATTTGATGTTGAGGGTTGAGGGTTTAGGGTTTAGAGTTTAGGGATAGGGTTGAGGGTCGAGGGTCGAGGGATCAGAGTTAAGGGATTAGGGTTTGATGTTGAGGGTTGAGGGTTGAGGTTCGAGGGTCAAGGGTTTAGGGATAGGGTTGAGGGTCAAGGAATTAGGGTTAAAGTAGAGTGTGGAGGGTGTAAGGATTAGGGATAGGGTTGGAGGGTTTAGGGATAAGGGATTAGGGTTTAAGGTATAGTATCGAGTCTGTTGAGGGTTTAGGAATAGGGATAGCATTTAGGGTTTAGGGATGAGGGATTAGAGTTGAGGGATGATGGATTAGGGTTGAGTGTTGAGAGATTAGGGTTTAAGGATAAGGTTTAGGGTTGAGGGTTGAGGGATTAGGGTTTAAGGTATAGTGTCGAGGGTTGAGGGTTTAGGGATAGGGTTTAGGGTTCACAAATTAGGGTTTAGGTTTGATGGATTAGGGTTTAGGGTTGACGGATTAGCATTTAATGTCAAGGTTAGGGTTAGAGTGTCGAGGGTAGAGGGATTAGGGATAGGGTTTAGGGTTGAAGGTTTAAGGATTGAGAGTTGAGGCTTTAGGGATGAGGGTTTAAGGCTTAAGATATAGTGTCAAGTGTTGAGGCTGTAGGGATAGGGTTTAAGTTTTAAGGGTTAAGGGTTGAGGGATAGGGATTATGGTTTAAGGTATAGTGTTGAGGGTTGATGGTTTAGGGATAGGGTTTAGGTTTGAGGGATTAGGGTTTAGGGTTGATGAATTAGGGTTTAATGTTGAGAGTTGAGGGTTGAGGGTTGCGGGTTGAGGGTTGAGGTTGAGGGATAGGGTTAATGGTCAAGGGATTAGGGTTAAGTAAGAGTGTTGAGGGTATAGGGATTAGGGTTTAAGGTATAGTATCGAGCCCGTTGAGGGTCTAGGAATAGGGATAGCATTTAGGGTTTAGGGATGCAAGATTAGAGTTGAGGGATGACAAATGACGAATTAGGGTTGAGGGTTGAGGGATTAGGGTTTAGGGATAAGGTTTAGGGTTAGGGTTGAGGGATTAGGGTTTAAGGTATAGTGTTGAGGGTTTAGGGATAGGGTTTAGGGTTGAGGGATTAGGATTTGACGTTGAGGGTTGAGGGTTTAGGGTTTAGGGATAGGGTTGAGGGTTGAGGGATTAGAGTTAAGGGTTGAGGGATTAGGGTTTGACATTGAGGGTTGAGGGTTGAGGTTTGAGGGTCAAGGGTTTAGGGATAGGGTTGAGGGTCGAGGGATTAGGGTTAAAGTAGAGTGTGGAGGGTGTAAGGATTAGGGATAAGTTTGGAGGGTTTAGGGATAAGGGATTAGGGTTTAAGGTATAGTATCGAGTCTGTTGAGGGTTTACAAATAGGGATAGCATTTAGGGTTTAGGGATGAGGGATTAGAGTTGAGGGATGACGGATTAGGGTTGAGGGTTGAGGGATTAGGGTTTAGGGATAAGGTTTAGGGTTGAGGGTTGAGGGATTAGGGTTTAAGGTATAGTGTTGAGGGTTTAGGGATAGGGTTTAGGGTTGAGGGATTAGAGTGAAGGGTTAAGGGATTAGGATTTGATGTTGAGGGTTGAGGGTTGAGGGTTTAGGGTTTAGGGATAGGGTTGACGGTTGAGGGATCAGAGTTAAGGGTTGAGGGATTAGGGTTTGATGTTGAGGGTTGAGGGTTGAGGTTCAAGGGTTAAGGGTTTAGGGATAGGGTTGAGGGTCGATGGATTAGGGTTAAAGTAGAGTGTGGAGGGTGTAAGGATTAGGGATAGGGTTGGAGGGTTTAGGGATAAGGGATTAGGGTTTAAGGTATAGTATCGAGTCTATTGAGGGTTTAGGAATAGGGATAGCATTTAGGGTTTAGGGATGAGGGATTAGAGTTGAGGGATGATAGACTAGGGTTGAGGGTTGAGGGATTAGGGTTTAGGGATAAGGTTTAAGGTTGAGGGTTGAGGGATTAGGGTTTAAGGTATAGTGTTGAGGATTTCTGTCATCAAATGTAGATTTATGGGTTTGATTATATTGATTGCCTCTCCAGTTTTGGGGTGTGGATGTTTTGGAATCAATCAGGAAGTCTTCAGGAGACTTTGTGGAAGTGGATTGGAAATCGCTTGACATAACCCCTGCTATTTATGCTTGGATAAGGATTTGTCACAAACTAGAACTTCTGCTTCCAAAGAAGATCTGTCTTCCTTCCTCGATGGACATTTTCTATCAAGAACTTGATTATGAGGGCTTGCCCCTTCATTGTTATGCCTATCATATGGCGGAGCATCTGGCAAGCTCTTGCAGGAAACAGGAAAAGTTCTCCCTCAAAAACCTTGTGGTCATTCAAGTCTAAAGGGGAAGGTTTGGAAAGAGATGTGATCAATGCAAAGGATATGATCAATCTATAGCCGGACAAAACCCGAGCGCATTATAACGCGCTCGCGTATTGTGTTGCTATAGAAACAGTAAAAAAGTGTCGACCCCTGTGATCCAAGCCCACATGCTCTATTTTCATACTAATTATGTGCGTGCTTCGACAAAAAAGAAGTGCTTTCATGCTGTTGGGAAGTTCACATGCACATTTGACACATTGTACCACCTTTGCATGATCTTTCAACCACCTTTTCTGCTTTGCGAACTTGAGAAGGAGGAAATAACATAGTTTTCACACCAAGTTTGATATATATCTATTCAAGTTTCAATTTTTGTAGTGTTGCAATGTTAATTGTGATTCAATTTTAGGAATTTAACATCATAGATTGGTTAATAGTATTGTTGTTAGTAATTATATTTGAGTGTTATTCAATTTAACATTGAAAAGGAAGCAAGTGGTGAAAAACTCAAATTGTTGAGGAGTTTGATGCAAGAAGAAAAAAACACTACATAATTGTTGTAGGAGGCATAATTTTACAGGTATTCAGCATATGTGGAACTTTTGTGAGGTCAGGCATGGAAAGGGGGAGCATGATGGTGCAGGAGCATGTATCAAAAGAGCCATAGCATGAGAAGAGTTAAAGTATAAAGACAATGCAAAGTTGATAGATGCAAAATCGATTGTCGAGTGGTGTAATGCTTCCATGGGTACAGGTAATGAAGGTAAGTCTTCAGTTTGTAGATTTTTTTGGTTGATAGATGATACTAACATTGCACCATATGAGGACTATTGTACACTGACAGGATCAAATGAGATGCACTCTTTCAGAAGCTCAATTGCAAGTTCATGGAGTATCCATACACGAAAGATGTCATGCTTTTGTTCTTCCTATACAATTCAAGTCTGGGATGAGTGCGAGTCAAAGGAGTGGGTTGACGAATGGCAGTTAAGTTATCTTAGCCCACTTGACATGTATCGACCCCTGACAGCACTGGAACTAACACAAATAGAAACATCAGTTGACTTTGACCACATATCAGATTTAGTTCAACTAGGTAATATAGGGCACGTATATGCATCTAATTTCATCTAGTTCAACCAGGTAATGTCATCTTACTTTGTAGTGTTTTTGTAATGTTGACTAATTTCATCTAATTTGGTACACATATCAATGTAGGTCACGTATATGTAGTTATTGTAGATGAAGATAATGAAGAGGGAATAGATTATTACTTATGTCGTTGTGTTGAGGCCAAAAAGAAATTGGAGGCCCCTATTACAGATGGAGAAAACATCGAATACCCTACAGGCTCAATGGTTATTACTAGAACATGGCTTAGAAGGTACCCACATAAGAGTGTTAATATTTGGCTATTTTAGGACTTTGACACGCATCAGAAGATTCTTCATTACTCGAACCTTATCGTGGCATCCAATGTTCATTTGATAAAGTATCGGGATAGACCTTTGAACAAAATCTTGTGGAAGGTGCGTGAGTCTGACCATGAAGCAATACTTGACACAATAAAGAGTAGAGCAGACCCAGATGGTTCATTGGATTAATTTGTAAGTATTCACATTAATTTTGTAAAGTCATGTTACATTGAGTTGTAAGTATGGACATTAATTTGTAAGGTTTGTCTTTTTTTTATTTCCTCTTGTATTTTTACACATATACACATTTTTACATCATCATGTTATGCATTTTTGGTGTCCTGCTCCTGATGCGACCAAACTCATAACTCACCCTACTTCCTCTAGACACCATTTGATGATCTCTCCAACACTCTGGATCCAGGGCACCCAATCATGATGATGACCTATATACCATTCTCCCAAGGCGCTCATAATGAATGAAAAGAAGACCAAGGGTGCCCAAGCTTAATAGACTTATTTCTTTCAATTTTGATGATCCAAACTCTTGCAAAATGACATCCACTTTCATGCCTTTAGATCTTCCTTCACATACAGGGCACCAAATCAAGTTGAAAAATCTACATAAGGGCGCCAAAATGGATGAAAGGAGACATGAAATGCGCCAGAGGACTCCATGCTAAGGTTTGAGCCATTAAAGTCTCTTGATATTAGGCGCTCATGATGATGAAACTTAGAGTTTTTTCCTTTCCTAGGTGTTCATCTAGGATGTTTGAATGATAAGGAGCGCCTAGACCTCTATAATGTACATTGGGCACCAAAATCAAGGTGATTTTAAGTCACTTTGAGTCATTTGGGGTTAGTTTGAGTCTTTGAGTCATGTTGCAAAAAAGTGTCAATGTTGTCAAGTTGCATAAAGCAACTTTTACATTTTTGGTGTCCTACTCCTGATGCGACCAAAATGACTGTTCCAACACGTCTAAATGGGTACATTTACGCTAGGCATGGTCTTTTTTTTACCCAAACATGTCGAAACAGTCTGAGCTACATTGTACCGATGATATCCCTGAAGAGTCCAAAGTGCAAAAAGGTAGCAATCTTTGACAAGATGTTACTCAAAAATCATGTCACTTAGAAACATTCTGTCTGAGGCAACGCAATCACGTAGAGTGCCTCTACAATAACCTCTCTCAGTTTTTTATATCTTTGAGACATTTGCCCGTGGTGAAAGGTTTTCTGCTGCCCCAAAAATCATCAGAAGGAGGCAGTGTAAAGTTGCAAAGGGGTGTAACTTTTGTCCTGCTCCTGATGCGACCAAACTGACTATTCCAATGCGTTTGGATGGGTACATTTACACTAGGCACGGTCCTATTTTTCACCCAAACAGGTCGAAACAGTCCGAGCTACATTGTACCGATGATATCCCTGAAGAGTCCAAAGTGTAAAAAGGCAGCAATCTTTGACAAGATGTTACTTGAAAACTGTGTCACTTAGAAATATTCTGTCTAAGGTAACGCGATCACATAGAGTGCCTCTACAATAACCTCTCTCAATTTTTTATATCTCTAAGGCATTTGCCTGTGGTGAAAGGTTTTCTGCTACCCCAAAAATCGTCAGAAGGAGGCAGTGTAAAGTTATAAAGGGGTGTCACTTTCGTCCTGCTCCTGATGTGACCAAACTGACTATTCTAATGCGTCTGGATGGGTATATTTACACTAGGTATGGTCCTATTTTTCACCCAAACATGTCGAAACAGTCCGAGCTACATTGTACCGACGATATCCCTAAAGAGTCCAAAGTGCAAAAAGGTAGAAATCTTTGATGAGATGTTACTCAAAAACTGTGTAACTTAGAAACATTCCGTTAGAGGAAACGTGATCACATAGAGTGCCTCTATAATAACCTCTCTCAGTTTTTTATATCTCTGAGGCATTTTCCTGTGGTGAAAGGTTTTCTGCTACCCCAAAAATTGTCAGAAGGAGGCAGTGTAAAGTTGCAAAGGGGTGTAACTTTCATCTTGCTCCTAATGTGACCAAACTAACTGTTCCAACACGTCCGAATGGGTACATTTATGCTAGGCATGGTCTTGTTTTTCACCCAAACATGTCGAAACAGTCCAAGCTACATTGTACCGATGATATCCCTGAAGAGTCCAAAGTGCAAAAAGGCAGCAATCTTTGACGAGATGTTACTCAAAAACTGTGTCACTTAGAAACATTCCATTTGAGGCAACATGATCATGTAGAGTGCTTCTACAATAACCTCTCTCAGTTTTTTATATCTCTGAGGCATTTTCCCGTGGTGAAAGGTTTTCTGCTACCCCAAAAATCATCAGAAGGAGGCAGTGTAAAGTTGCAAAGGGGCGTAACTTTCATCCTGCTCCTGATGTGACCAAATTGACTATTCCAACGTGTCCAGATGGGTACATTTACGCTAGGCATGGTCCTGTTTTTCACCCAAACATGTCAAAATAGTCTGAGCTACATTGTACCGATGATATCCCTGAAGAGTCCAAAGTGCAAAAAGGTAGCAATCTTTGATGAGATGTTACTCGAAAACCATGTCACTTAGAAACATTCCGTCTAAGGCAACGCGATCACATAGAGTGCCTCTATAATAAGCTCTCTTAGTTTTTTATATCTCTGAGACTTTTGCCCGTGGTGAAAGGTTTTCTGCTGCCCCAAAAATCGTCAAACGGAGGCAATGTATTAAGTCAGGATGAAAGCCTATTCACTCTAGGCACCAATCTCAAGTTGCATAATCATGAATGGGTGCCTAGAGCAATAAGGTGCTACATCATGGTTCCAGGACCTTGAAATGGCGCCCAAGCATGTAGGAGGAATTTTTAAGGAGCCAGAATGTTTTTAAAACTCTAAGGAACTAGTCCAAAGACTCTATGGCACCATCTTGATACCATTGAGTCAAATTTGGAACTCAAACATATTGAAACAAGGTCTAGGAATCTAGGCGCCATCTCTACAAGTTCAACCTCTCAGATGCACCAACATTGGAAAGACTCTTAATGAGCACCTAAGTTTGAATTGATCTTGTGATTGAAAGTTTGGTGATGTACTAGTGCAAGATGATCTTCAATTGAAGCAATCTAAGTTTCAGGAAGGGTTTAAAAGTTATCAACCTCTTCACTAAGTTAGGTGCACTTTACAAGCTTTCTTACCCAAGAGTTTCACCTCATTAAGACAAGGCGCATCTTAACCTCTAGGACTTTTCCAAAGAAGCGCTTCAGTTTATTAGCACCTTTGGACCTTGTTTTGCATTCTGAAAGAGAAGGCGCACTTTGGAGGCATTTCTAACCTAGATTGACACCTAGGTATCGTCATCTCTCTGGAGCATTACAATGTGTTTTAAAATGAAGGAGGACATTTCATAAGTTGGGGAATTGATCACTGAAGACCTTGGAGTGTTTGAATTACTCTAAGCAAGAAGGCGCATTTCCATGGAGTAGCATACTCTAGATAGCGTCTAATGCCATCAAGGCGCAATTCCACCCTCACTTTGGTGCCTATCATCAAGAAGGGGCATTGGGCATTCCTTGAACAGTTCTGAGCATTTGAAGTTCGTGAAATCACCAAGAAATGTTGGGCGCCATGTGTATCCTCAACAAGTTTGAGTTTGCACCTAGACAAGTTGCAACTTATTCATGTTTTAACTTCCCTCTTGAAGCGTCTAACTTGGGAAAAAGTTATCTTATTGTTAGTCAAGTGTTTGATGTGTTTTGGAGACTCCAAAAGACTTCCTCTTGCTAGGCACTCTTCTTGGCAACTACAACCTTCAACTGGCGCCTAGATCCTGAAGAAAAACACTTGCAAGTGTGGGTGCACTTTCCTTGTGATGGAGCATCAAACTAGCGCCTAGAAATCATAATGCATGAAGTGAGCGCCTAGGATCCTACTCCGATACGAGACTCTAAGTCCCTCGCCTATCGGTAGGACTTAATACCATCGGCACACTCAAAAACTCTTCTGTCGACACACTGATCTCACCAATGACAACCTTCAGACCACACCCATCGATGAGACTCCAAACATCGGTGAACTCTAATCTTGTTGGGCTGATACATTGATGGATTTCAACTATCAGTGTGACCCCCTTCATCGGTGAATCTCTCAACTGCTCTTCTGAAGCGCCAATGGGATTATATTCTGATACATCGATGTCTTCGACTTCGAACCACACTCGTCGGCAAGACAGACCACTATCGGTGAAGCCTAACCAAGGTCTGCCGATACGCCAATATGACCAACTCTTGACGTCGACACAAGGTTCTTTTGAAGGCAAAGGGCGCCTAAGCTTATGGGGCTCAATTTGATGTATTTATTGAAAGCTCAAGGTGAATTGATGCTTATTGAAAATGCCACTTAGTCCTTCATTTGCATTCTAGGCGCCATTTCCTATTGACTTATATACTCCTCATGCTAGGGTGCCATAATGAAGTGGTTTAGACAATAGGTGCGCTTCACTTACTAGAGGCTTGTTCTCCTTCCACCTTAGGCACACTTTTATGGTGGAACAGGTGTCAATGGGCACCTTGTCTTAAATGAATGCTCTCTCTAAGTTGGGCGCCCTTTTAAGGCTTTATGAGTTACAAATTGCGCCGCAACCCTTCATGCTTGTTGTTCAATGTTTGAATGTTTAAGAAAGTCTCCTTTAAGCACTCATCTTAATGACTTTTTCTCAAGGCGCAATCATCCTAATGACTTGGATACTCATCCTAGTGTTTCAGGATATCAGGCTACTAGACTTAGTCATTTTTAGGATCTCAAACATAAAGAATAACATGATGATTCATTTTTTTGTATTGCATATAGTTGACATTCTATGCTACTCATAAAGAATATTAATATTTTCTGTTCAACATGATGATTCATTTTTTTTTTAAATACAACTTTTATCTTTTAGTTCCAAAATGAGGTTTAGGTGATACTTGAATAACAATAGCTAGCTTATTGGATCAACAAACATCCTATGTAATACAATTGGACTTTAAATATTTGAAGTAGCCATCTACAAATATCCATTCAAACGTGGATTTATAATGCAAGTATGGACGCCATCAATAAAAAAGATTTGTATTAACCAAATATCCATATAGACATACATCAATATCTGTCAATATAAGTATAACATATATACAAAATAGCCATATAGGCTTACAAGAATGCCATATAGGCATACAATGTCAACTATATACAATACAAAATATATGTCCACAAATGCCATATAGGCATACAACAAAGGAACACAATAAAAAGTCATTCCCCTTTGCCTGGTGAAGAGAATAGATCAAGGGCAGCCTTTGATCTTCTAGGGGATGGAAACGCGCATGTGGGTGGTCTACTATGAACCCAAGGGCTACTCCTCCTATTTAGTTCTTCCTGCATCTTTAGTTGTTACAATAAAAAGTATAGATATTAATATATAGAAATTACATGTTATAAAAAATGAAACATTTAACAAAATAATCACTTACTGCTAACATATAATCTATCTCCTCACTTGCCTTAGTAGCAGGAATAGGCCCTGGTGATGTCATGTCCTATAGAAACCATCCAAATAGAAATTAAACTTTAAATCAATAATCTTTTGATTTTTCAAAAATAGACAACTATAACAATGAATGTAAATTGAAATTTACTAATTTGCCTCATACCCCTGTTAATGCCATGGAGCTATGAATCGTAGAGGCCACACCATGCTCCATTGCCCTCTGAACATGGGGAGGTGTCTCCGCAGCCTGCATCATCTGGAAATAAAACAACATTATTCAATTACGAAAACTATAATAGTGATGCAAATCATGGCTCCTAACATAGACACACGTTCATCTAAACATGGAAGTACACACAATAAAGCACACAAGTCACATACAAAAATCTAGTAAGTACAATTCATTTATTAAACTATTTATTTTATTACCTCCGTAAAGCTTTGAAGTCCACCACCGCTAGTAGGTGTTGCCGTGAAATCTACAATATTAACCTACTCAACATCCAAAATCAGATATTAGAATACCATTCATACAACAACGCTATTCACATGTAATATTTATAATTATTTACTAGTTACATACCCCGACAGTAGATGATCTAGTGTAAAATGCAGGTGGTGAACCACTGAAAACTGCATCGACACTGACCTTGAAATTTCATTAAAATCATCAATTTAAATTAATTAATCTTGCATTTCAAAATAAAATTTAATAAATTAAATTCAATAAACTTGCTAATATTTACCTGAGTGTCAAGGCTGAAAATCTCACTCAGGAGGGTATCTGTCATCACCATCTGCTTAGTTACAGATGTAGCCTGTGCACCTGCATCCTGACTATCCATGGGGTCATAACCATAGGCTGACCTGCAAGCCTGACAAGCATGGGGTGGGACCCTACTCCTCGCACTATCTCCCAACCCACTCTATGCTGCAGGACCGACATGCTCTATGATGCTCTGGGTCAAGGCACTAATGGACTGAAGTGTATTGACCTCAACACTCTCCTTCACAATGGAAGGGATAGAAACATGCTCATGGGCTACTCTGCTTATTACTCGTCTCACTACCCACTGTGGGTCAAGACGTGCCCCTGGTCTATCTTGTGTTGACCCCCACCTCTACCCTGGAAGTCCCGCATATCAAAATAGTTTGGCACTTTATTGAGGACAAACTCGTAGTAGAGTTTCCTCAAAAAGTATTGCGGGACCTCATTATTATTGCATGGAGGATGGTCAAAAACCATCCACCACCTCTGCCCAAAATTGTCCCTTATCGCTTGGTTGTTGCACCAATGGATAGGGAACCTCTTGCATGTAATGGGTGGAGGTTGATTTGTTTGTGGGTTTGTGAAAATTGAACACAAGTCTAATTTTGTGATTTGTAATTTTTTCACATCTTGGTATGACAGCTTGTCTACATAATAATCTCTAAACTCTCTCCTCTTTTCCGTCCAACTAGTTATTTGCTTGCTAATTGAATCTACATTTGATAACATAGATTCAAGAGATTCAACAAGCATGGACCTGTGCAAGGTTGAAGTGGAAGGATCTTTCAACCTTGCAATTATATCTTCAATTTCTTTTTTGTTGTTTTCAATTTGCTCCATTATATTTTCTTGTGTTCCAGGGGCATGTCGAGTAATGGATGGAGGAGGTTGTTCCGCAGGTATTTCCTCCTCAGGATTTTGTGGATTTTGAGGAGGAGGAGGTGCATTAACATTCCCTGACAATTAACGAAATATACATCAAAAAACAACTCAAACCTACCTATTTAGAAGCAAATTCAAACAAAAAAACAAATAAAACTCATTCCTTTGGCATGCTCGACGTCATGGCGGCATTTTGGCGACAAAACAACAAGATTTTGGTGTTGAATTGTCTTTTCCAAAATGCGAGCGTGCTTCCTAGGGTTTGCAAGCCGCGGGGATAGAGGAGAAAAATAGAAATGAAATGAAATGACAAGCCTTTTTTTTTAATTTATAATAGTTAATAATGCGCTCGCATTATGTATGATTTTTTTTTAAAACCATTTGGCCACTTTTTGGCCCCCCATCTTTTTGCACTTACCTGAAGACCTTGGCAAATTTGATGCTAGAAGTGATGAAGGAATATTCTTGGGTTATTCTACTCAAAGAAAAGCATACCGGTGTTATAACAAGAGATTAAGAAAGATTGTAGAAAGTACAAATGTGAAGGTTGATGTAGGCATTGAAAATCCCTCAAGGTTTTATGAGTATGAAGCAGATGATCAGAATGATGTTTTGGTCCAAGAAGAACAAGCCCCAACTGCAATTTAGATTCAGACTGATCCAGAGAATCCTGAAATACAGGAAGAAGGGATAAGTTTGAATGAACCTATCCAAGAAATAGAAGTGCAAGAAATTCCCAAAACTCTGAGGTATGTAAGACTGAATCATTCTGAAGACCAAATCATAAGAGCTAGAAGCAAAGGTGTTCAAACAAGAAGAAAAAATGCTCAAGATTCAGTAAAGTATTGTCTGATTTCAAAGGTTGAACCAAAAACAGTAAGTGAAGCATGCAATGATGAAAGCTGGCCTAAAGCAATGGAGGAAGAGTTGATGCAAATTGAAAAAAATCACACTTGGGATCTTGTTCCCAGACCTATAGACAAAAATGTGATTGGGACTAAGTGGGTCTTCTGAAATAAACTCAATGAAGATGGTGAAGTAGTCAAAAATAAATCTAGATTGATCTATAAGGGTTATTCTCAAGTAGAAGGAGTTGACTTTGAAGCTTTTTCTCCAGTGGCAAGAATTGAAGCAGTTAGATTATTTCTTGCTTTTGCTGCCTTCAAGGATTTCAAAGTATATCAAATGGATGTCAAGTCTGCCTTCCTAAATGGTGATTTGGAAGAAGAGGTATACATTGAGCAACCGAATGGATTCCAATTATCTGATCATGGTGATATGGTCTACAAGTTGAAGAAAGCATTGTATGGACTCAAACAAGCCCCAAGGGCCTAGTATGAAAGATTGGACAAACATCTTTTGAAGATTGATTTCAACAAAGGTACTACTGATAGTAACTTGTACTTCAAGATTGATCATGAAAATATCTTAATTGTTGAAGTATTTGTTGATGATATCATTTTTGGAGGAAAAAATAGTATGTGCAAAACTTTTACAAATCAAATGAAAAGTGAATTTGAGATGTCTATGTTTGGGGAAATGAATTTCTTCTTGGGTCTGCAAATCACTCAAACAAAGAAAGGAATCTTCATATCACAGACCAAATATGTGAAAGAATTGTTGAAGAAATTTGGGATGGAAGATTCAAAGCTAATGAATACTCCCATGGCAACCAGGTGTAAACTGAGCAAAGATGATGAATCTCCTAAGGTTGATAAAAAAAAGTACAGGTCAATGATTGGAGGACTATTGTACAGGTCAAAGATGTTGGTCTTGTTGCCAGATTCCAAGTTGATCCTAGAGAGTCTCATGTCATGGCAATCAAGAGAATTCTCAAATATCTAAAGGGAACAGTTGAGTATGGATTATGGTATCCTAAGGATCATGACTTCTCCCTTCATGCATACACAGATGTTGATTGGGCAGGAGATGTGGATGACCAGAAGAGTACCAGTGGTGGTACATTCTTTTTGGAAAAAAGATTGGTTTCTTGGCTGAGCAAGAAACAAGAGGCAATATCTCTGTCCACTGCAGAAGCAGAGTATATTGCAGCAGCAGGTAGTTGCACTCAAGTATTGTGGATGAAGCAAATGCTAAGAGATATCAGAGTAGAGTATGAGGAACCTATCACAATCTTGTGTGATAACTCAAGTGCAATAAATATATCAAAAAATCTAGTGTTGCATTCAAAGACAAAACATATATCCATCAAGTTTCACTTTTTGAGAGAGTAGGTGAACAAGAATGAAGTCAGATTGGAGTTTGTGCCCTCAAAGGATCAGATTGTAGACATTTTTACTAAACCTCTACCTAAGGACTCTTTTGAGTATCTCAGGGAGAAGATAGGGGTTATTACCCCTCCAGTTCTGAATTAAGGTGCACTGATGTGCATCAATCTGGTGGATCTCACAGTCATATCTTGTGGTCCGAATTGATGATAGGAAGCTACTACTCAGGGGGGAGCAGTCTGTATGATTCTGAAGTATTGATGCAAGTATGTGCCCTTTGCCATTGATGTCAAAGGGGGAGAGAAGACATGTGAAAAATAAAAGAGATTGTTGATCAAAGGGGGAGAAATGAAGAAAGAAAAGATATGTGAATGATTTATGTTGTTTGGGGGAGCCAGTGAAGAGAAGTTCTTATCTTGATGGTCAAAACAATTTTTCACATCATATGTTGCCATCAATGACAAAGGGGGAGATTGTTGCAAGTATGGGCCTAACTAATGTTGCCATTGATGTCAACATACTCTTGTTGCATTGATGTCAAGGATTGGATGAGTTGTGTGCTGAGGATATTGAGAAAATTAGCCCTATCAGAAACAGAGAAGAACAGTAAAGACAATGAAGTTCTATGAAGTAAAGATTCTAGTCAGTTGAAGATCAAAGTATGCACATCAAAGGGTTTGTAGATATGTGTCTAAAGGTGCTCCTGTAAAGATTTCAAAGATCCGCATGAAGATTTGGAGAAGTTATGGCCATATGAGTAAAACTAGTTCTAGCAGCTGTTCAAAGGTGACAGAGTGACACAAATAGGTCCGGTGAGATTCAGAAATGTAATATCTTGTTCTGCAGATCTGGTGGCATGTTTGGGAAGCCAATGTGAATTGACAACTCAATTGGTTCGTGGTCTAGAGGTCTGCAAGCAATTATTCTAATCTGACAGTGATGACCAGCTATGTTTCTAAGGTTTCAAATGAAGATGCAAATGATTTCAATAAGCAGAAGTGGTGTGGATGTTCTTGGTGATTTAGGCAAGCTTGTGGGGGTCTCTAGATTGTGTCCAGTTCATGTTGGCGGTCCACATTGAAGATAGAGCACGTAATTGAAGATTTACCTTTCAGTAATGATGTTCTTCCTAGTCTTAGCCGACCGGATTTTTTACACATGTTGTAGATGATCTTGAAGATGTTTTACGAAGCATGGTGTGTTCCTCGAAGAAGATTGAAGTCCCAGATATGCGTGGCCGACAGGATACTGACGCACATGAAGTTTTTGTAATAAGTCAAGTTGTATTTTTGTAATTGCTCTGTAATGAAATAAAGTATGTGTTGTGCTGACTTTGATGATCATCCCAAAGTTGATGTCATGTATAAATAATATTTGTGAAGTCATTTAAAAAGATATCTGAGTAGTGATGAGATAGTGATAGAGAGGAGAGGAGTGAAAAGTAGAGCAAAAGTGTTGAGCTTAAATGGAACTGTCTCAAGCATGGTGAAGATGCTAATCTCCAGTTCAAGTATGTAATATTTATATTATTTTGTAGACAATGTGTCTCCTGTAGGCAGTGGGCCTCTTGTGAGCATTGTGCTCGGGTAGTGAGCCCTAATTGGCAAGTGCCATTTTTGTTCTTCTTATTCGTTTAACAGAGAATACAATCTTGGGTTAGTCACCCTATAGTTTTTCCTTTAACCGAGTTTTCCATGTTAAAATCTTGGTGTCATATGTGTTGAATGTGTTTCTGCTCTTGAGTTATTGCATTTTGCTTCCATGATTGAATAATTATTATGTTGTTGAAATAGAAGAAGGATTTAAGGATTTAAAGAACAGAAGGTTTGGTGACAACTGATTCACCCCCCCTCTCAGTTGTCTATCCTAAAACCAACATAAATGTATAATGATTACAAATGGTAAAATTTGCCTCAGTGAAAGTGCTTCTACATGGAGGGGACCAAGGAAATCGTGGTGGTGGTGGTGAAGCTCCTTGTTCATCACCAAATTGTCACTAAATAAGATTACCATTGATATATGTACTATATTTACAATCTTGTGATAAATTACATACCTGTTGTTTAGACCTCCTCTCATAACCCTGCAATGGACAACTAACAAATGCAAGATGAATACACACACCCTGGAATTTCATAGTGTAGATAATTACATACATTAATTTTGACTTATAATATAGATACTCATATAATTAATTAGAAATTTCAAATACAAATATATTAAATCAAGTTGAACCTTGTAAAAAATTACCTTGGAGTCAATACCAAACGTTTCTTGCAAGATGACATGTGTGAGGGCAATATCATCCAATATGGATCTGTCCATCACAGGTTGCTGCCCCTATGTCACAGCATCCTAACACTCTGCAACATCATCTGGATTGCCTACATGGTGAGAGTCTTGGGTCCCATAATCTCACAAATTCCCACATGAATTGCAAAGATGTGGGGACCCACGACGCCTACTACTCTCACCCTCATCAGCCTGGGTAAGATCATTGCCATGTTGTGCCAGAGACTGGGTGAGAGAACTCAATGAATGCAGTGTCTCCACCTCAACACTCTCCTTCAAAGTTGAAGGGAGTGAGACATGTGTTGGCCTCATGATGGGTCTAGGTAGGTGGTTCTGGTCTCGATTTTCCCCCTGTCTATCTTGGGCAAAGCCACCACCTCTATCCTAGAACTCCTAAATGTTGAAGTAATTAGGAACCTGGTTGATGATGAACTCACAATAGAGTTTCCTCAGGAAATTTTATGGCACCTCATTATTATTACAATGACGCTCATCAAAGACCATGTACCATCTATCCCAAAAGTTCTGGGATATACCATCGTGCAACACCAATGAATCAGGAAACATTTGCAACTCTCTTCTAGTGTTTGGCTAGTTTTAGGATTGATAAAATGCGCACATAATTGATATTTCATAACTTTTTTGTCCTTAACTTGTTTATAAGATAATTTGTTGGCATAGTATTGCCAACTCCTCTCCCTATAGTTATTCCGTTCGGTGATTTAGTTTATCACCGATTCAATATGAGAAACAATGACCTCTAATGACTTAGCAAGGGCTCTCCTGTGATCGGTGCTTGCATTTGGAGTATTTAATGTTTCAATTAGGGTTTCAAGTTGGTTTTTTTTTCTTCAATTCACCCTAAATAGTTTTCTTGTGTGTCTCTTTGATGGTGAGGATATCAAGGTGGGGAGTTTTGAGGGTTCTCCTCAATTTGAGGGGTTTTTTTTTAGCCTCCTCTATTGGATTAGGGTTTTGTGGTGCCTTATTGGCTGAAAATTCAAGATTAAAATGTAATCAAAACATTGTAAAACTAACAATTTCTTTTCAAATTTACAAAAAACTAACATACCCTACCTTGTTCATTTGCTACACTCTCTACACTTCGTGCAGGACGTCCTCAAGAGCAGGATTGGAGAGGTGGAATTGTGAATTTGTTGATTCCTCTTTTTTATAACACGCTCAAGGAATAGCAGAGGTGAAACTTGTGGCTAAATTTTGCAAATGAGGCAGTGTGTTTCACTTTTTCATGTTTTATTTACAATGTTGCATAACCTAAAATAACACGCTCGCATTTTAGGCTCGGTAATACCGAGCCATAACACAAGCACGTTACGGCTCCTATGGGACCAAAAAGTGGTTCTAGCCACTTTTTGGTCCCCCATCTTTGTGCATTGACCTGTTCTAATAGGTAAGCTCTCTTAGCCGCCAATGCATCACCACTCCCTCATACAAATATACAAAGGGTTGTCTAGGACCCCTCCTCCATGCATAAATCAAACAAGTCATAATTATATTCTCCCATGCCTAAATGTGAAGAAGTGTAACCCCATCCGCCAAATTAGATCCATATCTGTACACCACCTAATGCATATCATGATATAACTGACCAAGTAAATAGGGGCCCCATGCATAAACTCTACCCTCACTTAGCACCCCCTCCAATACTCGCCCCCATATAATCAAGAACCCATGAGATCACCAGTCCAGAATCAATACTCTTCCAATCAAACCAGCCAATACCAATTGTAATATGTCAAACCTGGCCCGCATCTGGCTCGATCAAAACTCACCATCCTCAATCCTTAAGTCCTGAGTCATCAAAAGTCACGACAATGCACTCTCTCCTATGTCAGTATCACATACAACATGCTCTCCATAAATCATGATGCGGAGCATCCTCTATACATCCTCTAATGTGATGGTGACATCTCTAGTCGGTAGAAGGAATGAGCTATGCTTACTGTACCATCACTCAACTAAGGTTGTCATCATAGCCTGATGATCTCTAATCGGTGGCATATGTGCTACATACCATAATCCCATCACTTCCAAAAATATTATCTTCTCCTCATCCAAATCCGCTACAAGGTCCAACATCACAAGATATCACTTTTGAGACATCAAGGGTGGAAGTACAACTTGCACCCATCACAAAATCCTTGTAAGTTCATTTGCAAAACCTTGAAAACCTACTTAGCATCAAAAGTGACCTTTTTCACTAGTACATCACAGCATTCACTTGTTCCATTCTAACCATCAAAAGCGCATCCTTGTCCATCATTTGCGGCCTGTTCTATTCACTTGCCCCACTCTGGCTTTCATATGCACTAACCTAACCTATCATTTGCACCCTATAAACTAGCCATTTCATTAGCACCATTTCGCTCCTCAAAAGTGCCTGGCTATCCATCATTTACGACCACTTTTTCAAATGCGCCATTCTATGCTTTAGATGCACCACTTTATCTATCATTTGCACATTACTTGACCTAACCCTAGGTAAATCATTTGTGGCCTTTTTTGGTCAAAAGCACCATTGTGCTCATCAATAATGCCATTATGCATCAAGTGCCACAAAATCTATCATTTGCACCATTTGATCTAAAGGTGTGCTTTTGATTGCGCCCTAATCTACCTACTTCTAGCCCTCATTAATAACCCTAATAAATGCACTAGAGTCATAAGGAATAGAAACATACCGCTGCAAGTGCTCCAGCTGGTCGTCCATAGGTCCAAACCCTCTTTGCTCGGTGATTTTCCCTAGGAATTATCGCCATCTCTGCAAATGTCTCGTGCTCTAAACTCTAAGGATCTCCTAAGATCTTATTGGAAGAAAATGACTTGAGAGAGTGCAAATGACTTGAAAGTGACCCCTTTGAGCCTATTTATAGCCATCCCAACCCTAATTCTTGTTAGGAATTACACGCAGAAGATATCAATTAAAATGCAGATAAAGATTAAACAGAGGAATGAAAATACACAAAAATAATAACAGCGAGAGACAATTTTTAACATGGTTCACCCAAACTCAGGCTACATCCACCAATAGAGAGTCAAATATTATTATCCAGTAAATCAAACCAATTACAACTAGCAATCCTTGCAACTGAATACCGCTGCAAATGCTACAATCCAATCTCAATGAAAACCCTAACCCTTACCCATTTTTATCAAGACTTATGTCAGTTACAAAATAGGGTTTTTTTAATGTCAGCTAATAGAAAAATAACTCTCAACACCTTTATAAAATAATAAAAAACTGTTTGAGGTTTCAGGGGCACTGCCCTCGAGCCCCTGCGGGGGCGCTGCCCCTCAACCCCACCCTGTATCACAACAGGGAGCGCACTAGGGGCGCTGCCCCCAAACCCCCGCAAGGGGCGCTACCCCTTGACCCCGTTAAATAATTTGGGGGGAAACCACACCGATAAAAGTAGGGAAAATGTAACCTCCGAGTCTGATTATGCTCCATATAACAACAATTCTTCCCTCCCAAGACCTAATTCTTCTTCATGTTTACCGTCTTTCTCCATCTTGCTGGTTTGCGCATCCATTCTTTGTCAGTCCATCCTTTTTCTTCTTCACCACCCCATTCTTCCTATCGAGAGTCCGCCCAAACTAATTATTTTTTCCTAGTTAACCTCTCGAGGGGGGATCGTACCTTTATCACCTATTACATTGGGGCACAATTATCAACAAAATTATTCACATCATTATCAATTCTTTGAAACAACTCCATAAAACGCATTGTTTCAAAGAGAGGCAAAATGTAGACACCTAAAAATGACTAACGCATTATCATCCTATCATATGCATCATTTCCTCATTAATTCTTCTAATTCAACATTAATTAAATAATTCCTAATTGTTTAATTGAATTTACTTTTTCATCAATATAATCCCCCTCCCAACATTAATTAAATAATTTCTAATTATTTAATTAAATCTAACTTTCCATCTAACTTTATTCTATTTCGCATTAATTAAATAATCATATTATTTAATTAATTCATCAACTTATTCCTCTTATCCACAAATAATTAAATAATTTTAATTATTTAATTAGCTAATATTTCCTCCACAATTAAATAAATTATTCTAATTTATTTAGTTGACTTTTCCTATCTCATAAATAAATAAAATCAACTATTTTATTTATTTTCTACTTTCTTTTATCATGCACATAAATTAAATAAATTTATTTATTTATTTCCAATAAAATCTTCTTATCTTCTAATTATATATTTTTCTTCTAAAAATCTTCTCATGCACATAAATTAAATAATTTATTATTTAATTTTATCCATTTGCATGTCAAAAACCAAATCATGCATTGAGTTTAATCGGCTTTCAAATATTTATCTTATCAATCAACTCATTTAATGTAAAATCAATTCTATTTTATGAAAATTAAATCACTATTTTTATCCAAGAAAGCAATTAACTATTTAAAACAAGCTTTTTGCATGAACACATGTCATGTACTCATTCTTCATGTCTTCTCAATTTATCTCAATCATCGATTCGATCTAATTTTATCTATCGATCAAAGTCTTGTGAAAGTTATAAATACATCCATCCTCTCATTCACAAACCCTCCATGGACTTTGTTCTTTTGGCATTCATATCTTCATATTGTGATTTGAGCATTCGTTGAGCACTTCGCACTTTGCATCCATTGATCACTTATCATTCATCCATTCATTTGCAACAAGGTTATGCTTTAGTATCTAAGCAATCCACATTACAAATACAACCAAGGAATACACGTCAATTGGTAACTTCTTGTGATTGTTTATGCAATTTTTTTTTTATTATGGTTATGTTTTTGATAATTCCTTGAGGTTATGGTTGAGTTTGGTCTTGAGTCTTTGTTGTTTTGATCTCTCTTATGCTAACCAACTTTCACCATATACACTATGGTGAAGCATTCTAATGGAAAATCCTACATTAATGATCAAGCTATGGTACTTTATCAATGTAAAAATTTGGGCTTGAAACAACTTGGTCCATATCATCTAGCTCCACTAGAGCCTCATGAAATAGAAAGAGAGATATAGATAGGAGATATAAATGGAAAGAGTATCTGCAAATACAAATAAATCAATCAGTGATTTCATGCAAATGATCCAAAGGTGACATGTGTCCATTGAGAACTACACTTAGGGAAACACATCATTTTCTTAAGGACCGATAATTCATCTTTAAGACCTCTTTAGTGTACCCATTGCACACTAAAGTGTAGCTATCTCTAACAATAGCAACATCCTCTCTCCAAAATTCATTGATTCATACATAGCAATATAATGGCTCAAAAATGGACATTTACATCTTAAAACTCCAACAAATGGAGAGAGAGAGAGAGAGAGAGAGAGAGAGAGAGAGAGGTGCTTAGTGTTAAACCACCAACCCCCCGCCAAATTTTTTTAAATTTAGCATGCTTATATACATTTTTTATATTTGACAAAATACAAATTCTGAGACATTGATATTTTTTTAAATACATTTTTCCCCTTCTCTATAGGTATTTGTCAATTTCCACAATGGTTGTTCCTTAGATAGTTTCCACAATGGTGCGCATTCTATGTCATGACTGGACACAACAAGCTTCCATGACATAGAATGCACGTCATTTTTAGGTCTCAAGATCATTCTCATATCATCTACAAATTCAGACAAATCAAAAGTTTCTCTTGAAAATTTAATTTTAATCCATTTGAGCTCCAAATTATGCAAATGTGTGAAATTATAAAAGCAACGAGGATCACTAAGATTGATCGATCTTTGTATCATGTGACATCCCATGAGAGGAAGCATGATGGTAGGCTACATGAAAAATAAACATGATGTAGGTGGTGACCATGCTTATATTTGTAAGATAATGTCTATTAAACGTAGGTGTCAAGATGTGAAATATGAGGCTTGTGATAAACAAATATATATAATAATGGAATGCAAGTGAACCCAGGTGTAATGCATGAACAAGAATCTAGAAATGAGATGCACACAAATAGAAACTAGACACACTCACACATTTGAAATAATTGCTAAACAAAACATAAGGATCTTGAAATCCATTAATAATGAAAATTAATTCATCACACTCAAGAAAACAAAAATAACTTGGACCATAAAGATACGAGACAATAAATTTTTTACTTAAAAACATAGGAATTGAACTTCTATAACTGTTCAGCATACCCATTGCACAATTGCTAGAGTACACTGGTTTAATATATCTGTATTTATTCTTCTTTTCTCCATTGTAAATCTTATAATTACTTTTGCTTTCATTTGGCATCAGAGCATTAAAAGTCTTCTGCTGTTGCCCGCCCTTGTGCTGCGTGTGGCCATGAAAAAGAAAAGATGCAGGCCACAGAGAAAGACATAGGCCGAATCATCTTTGCTACAGCTGGATCATTGTTCTTTGTTCTTCTTTGGTGTTTTTTATTGGTAGCAGCGCAAAGACAACCTTAAAACTGCAGAACGCAGGGGATATGAGTATGAACATGAGCATAACATATATTTAATGCTATTTCTTCATCTTCACTATTCGGGCCAATAATTCAGAGACATCACAGCAAGCATACACCGTGATTATTGCAGAGCAAACTGTCTTGTACAATCAAAATTTCTTTTTGTTTGGCATTATGAGTGCAATTTTATATAATATGCTGGTCGGGTTCGCATGAAAAGAATAATATTCGCATGTTATTAGTGGGCCCTATTTTAAAAGCTGTTAGTTTGCATGAAATGATTGTGGGGGACAAATGGGTCCAATGGAATATTTGAAAAAGAGAGGGAATTATTGTTTTTTCAAGTGAAATTGGTTGGAGGTGGTCTTCTAGTGCTAAGATTTTAAAGGGATATGAATTTTGTGAGTGATAAAGGTTGTAATTATGTATTAGTATTTTATGGAGATATAAGGTTGTAATTGGAGTTAAAAGTTATTTGTTGTTTCTTAGTGTTATTTATTTCACATTTGTGTGAGATTTTTTGACGCGATTTGTAATTATGTTTATATTATTCTTGGATGATATATTATCCTTACAAATTAATGTAAGAATAAAATTGAGCCAATCTATAGTGTTGGTGATAATATCAACGATCTTTCATGAAATTCTCTAACCAATACATATTGTAGAGTAAAGAGATTAACCAGTTACAAAATCAATTTGATGACACACAAAACACAACAATATTACACAAACAAATTTTAATCATTCCAACTCTTTCACACATCAAACAAGTGACAAACAGAGGAACTTATCATTCCAAACCAAGCCCTTAAATGTTGTGTCATAGAGGAAAAATAAAAAGGTTGTCTCTAAACATGTGGTCCAAAAAATGTGGTCCCAGAAAATTTGGCCTAAAAATGCCAACTAGTGTCACCAAAGAAAAACCCATTGTGTCTAAGTTTGTGTTGCTTCATAGAAACCCATTGTATTGGTTTGGGAGCCTTAGAAAATCAATTGAGGTAGATGTGGTTTAGGGTACAAAGGTTTTGTAGGGTCATATATTCCCAATTATTTCAAATATGTTCACTTTGTTTATAGTGGAACCCTGAATCCAAGTCCTATTGAGCCTTCACCTATGAATGTGAGTGGAGTCAAATTGATTCGACCCAAACTGTGTACATATTATGGTCGTCATGTGGTCATAAGTCAGTTTCTTGTTTTGACTTACATCCATATTCTTCATGTGGTCATCATACTCACGATTCTTCCCATTGTTTTTAGAAGAAAATGTCCAAACTTGTGTTATGTGTTACATATCCCTTGTTTGAGCTAGTTATTGGGGAGACATCAAATGCTTGCCAAAGATTGTGCTAGATGCTACAAACACAACTATTTTAACTGTTGTTGATGCTCCTCCTTGTGATGTCAGTGATCTTCTTCAAGCCAATGTTATGGATTCAATATATGTTCAAAATTCCTTTGGTGATTTGAATTTTTATGATTCACTTTAATGATTATGATGTAGTTGTTCGAGAGGATTGATCTTAGCCATGAGAGACTACTTATTAGCCACTGAGTATTGGCCAATTTTTTATTTCATTTTTTTGTGAGTTGTCCCAAATGTGGTACTTGGAGACTACTCATATTGGCCATTGAGGATTGGTCATCTTTTTAGCGTAGATTATTGTAGTTTGTAGCTTCTAATAGCTTTAGACATTATTTGGTCTTGATTATTGCAAAGTTGAAGATGAGCCATGTGACATGTCCCGAGATTATAAATATATAATGAGTGATAATCAAATGAATAGCCGATACATCAGATATACATGAGTTTTTTAGAGATCACAAATTATAGAATTTTGGACACTACAAATATGAGAGAGATGAGTTTTTCATATGCCTATGCATGGAGCTACTACATTATGATTTAGAGTGAGCACTAGTGACGAGATTGACTCACTAATGGTCGACTATAAATTGATCATCTTTGATTGGAGAGTGACTCCATCAATGATTGGAAAATGTAAAGTTGCCATTTTTTGAGATGGTGTGTAAGAGGACCTAAGTCAACATATTTGGATAGACATTTTTTTCTGCCAGAAGAGCAATTTTTTCAATGTTGAAATGTGATTTTATTTATTGAGTATGAGAGCTATGTGGACTATGATGGGTTCACATTTTTAGATAGTGTTGTAGCATAATTTTGGGTTGTTTAGATTACTAATGAGCATCAACATGAGTTACCCAATTTTGCACTCTTTGGCACATGGTTTATTAGGATACACTATGAGTGCGTGTGATTCCTTATTGAAATGGAGATGGATTACACACAATGATATCATCATGATTTGCAATTATTAGAATTTTGAGTGCACCATTTGCATCATTATAGTTATAGAGATTAGCAACTCATTGAAAACTTTTGATCACACACGGGATTCTTAGCATGTTTGTATATTTTAGTGCTAATCCTCATATTTGTTATAGTTAACCATGCCCAATTAAAGGGTGGTTACTTAGGTGGTTGGAAAGTGGTTACATCACCTCTTTGTATTTATATATACTATTATACATTGGTTTAATATATCTGGGAAAAATATGGAGCTTTGGGCTTATCTCTATTTGTTCTTCTTATTTTCTCCATTGTAAATTTTATAATTGCTTTTATTTTCAAATGTCTCTAGTTATACTAATTGTAAGTATCATTAATGCAGGCTGCATCTGCATAGAGTGTGAATGCACACAAGCATCATGCCCTGGACCACGAAGAGGAAGACATGGATCCTACGATTTACATCTACTTCGGAAACTAATAGTTATTGTGTCATTCTACTTACCAAAACTTCAAAACACTAGTACACAGCATAAACATGTAAAACACCAGGGAGCACCCAAGATATTTTTTTCCCTTTTTCTTAACTTGAATAATCCACTCAGAAATTTGAGAGAAAACATGATGCGTAGGGTTTGTATCCTTTTAATGCAAAGTGAAGGTTCTAATTTTAAATCAACTCCTTTTACTTTACATTTGAAATGCATTCTGCTGAAAAAACTGCACAATGTATATCAGAATCTTTGAATATTGGTTTAGGATGAGTTTTGTGAAGAAAAGATGAAAGTCGATCAGACTAAGCAAGCAGTAGAAATGCAGGGTTGAAAAAATTGCACAATATTTATCAAAATATTTAAATCTTGGTGGAGAATGAGTTTTATGAAGGAAAGATGAAGCTGATCAGATTAAGCTAGTAGCCCTAGCAGTTCCATGAAGTGGGGTTAATGTGGTTGCTCAGTGGGTGCTTCTAATTATGAGGATTTTATGGAAAATGGCTTTGTAGAAGCGAGAATTACTTAATGAAATAATATATGTTTTTCCTATGTAGCAATACCTTTAAAACAGACTGAAAGTTTTGGCTTCACTGAAGAGAACTGGATTGAATCCTTATCCACACAAGTTTTATGCCACTCTATCTATTCCTGATTTTGTAAAAGAGTATAAGAAGATAAGCCAAAGACAACATCTTAATGATGTAGAATTTTCATTAGCTGGTCGGTGGAGTTGCAATTCTTATCTTTGTTCTCCTTTATTTTGTCATTGTCATTCCCAATCTCGAGGCTAAATTTTGTGGGTATTGTTAACAGTTAACTCCTTTCCTTTTGTAGGGAGGATAATGAGTAAGAGGAGCTCAGGAGCAAAGTTGAACTTCTGTGATTTGCATGCCAATGGAACAAAAGTATAAGTTATGGTCAATTAAAGGTATTTATGGTTTATTAGTCTTTTGTTATTAATCAATACTTTGAATTTCATTTTAGGAACTTTCTTTTTAATAAAGCTTTCTCTAATTGCAGAAACAATTTGAATAGATTGTCTGTTCATATAATATATGTTAGTTAAGATGCTTTCAGAATTTTCTAAGAAGATTACCTCAGAGAAAATCCTATTCATCTCCTTGATACATATGCTATTTGAAACACTAGAATATCTGGATTTTTGGAAATGCATTTTTTATGATATTGGAAATGCAGATATGTCCAAATTGATAAAACATCTTTGTATCAATGAAAATGCTCTTGTCAAAATCTGTGTACTTGATTCTAAGTTGCCTGATTTTTTATCTGTTTGTATATATGGAGAAGACCTATATACCATTCAAACAATATAATTGTTTAAGTGCTGACAGGAAAGCAGGAGGATAATGCTAGACAAGATCTGATTACAGTGTTGTAAATGTATTTGTATACAAATTTGTCTTCGTACAGTAGACAATATATTAATCTAGATTACAAAATGATTCTATTATTTAGTATTTATAGCACCTTACATAGAGAGAGGAATTAACAAGAACACAAAAATGAAAACATTAAAATACATAGAAGAGCAGGCAGCCCAACTGTATACACAATATACACTGTCATGACTATGAAGCTTGATGAAAAGGAATATAAGTTAAAGGGAGAAAAATTGTTTCCAAAGAGGGACCACTGATTGGAAATACAAGATTTAGTCTCTATTTTTAGGTTCTTTCAAATTCATAGATGTTGATTTCCTTATCTGTTTTTTCTTGTGGGAATCTAAATTCTTAAATGTTGATTTCCTTATCTGTTTTTTCTTGTTGGAATCTAAATTCTTAGATGTTGATTTCCTTTATCTGTTTTTTCTTGTGGGTTGTGTTGGGAGTGACTGATGTTCTGTTTTAACTTTTACATGGAAACAAAGTAGAAAACATAGCCCTGAAACATTTGTCTCTGCCTTGGGAATGGATTGGATGCATTGTTGGCATGGCATTGCATTTTTTTATAGATTAAAATGTCTTTGCAGTTTCTGGTTGTTATTTGTCAGGAAGTTAAAGCGGAGTGTAATGTTTTGGTGAAAAGGCCATACACAATAAGTGGAAGGTAAATGCTTTTTATTCGAAAAATGTTAATGTTTTATACCAATTATGTATAGCCTACAATGTACATGGCTAGGGGATTGATCTGTTGGTGGTGGAGACATGCACATACAACACATAAAAATATACAAAACATTTAATTTGTCTATATCTGGAATGCTACAGCATTCAGAAATTTATTGCTTGATGATCAAAGCAATAAATTTTTCTAGTATGCTACAGCATTCATAAATTTATTGTTTGATGGTCAAAGCAATTACTATTGCTTGATGGGAAAGAAAAAACTATTACATGATGTCTTTTATTTATAGAGGTCTTCCAATACTATACTAGTAAACAACATTTGATATTTGTGTCCTTCTAGAAACATCTTTACCTTATCCAACATCATCTAGAACCATCCTTATCTAAACTTTACTAGTTTCCCTTTCTTTTTAGAAATTTCAATTTATAATTTTATCTTTTAATTAATTACAATTAATTATCATTATGGAAAAAATTTAATACACCAACATGATATACATGATGGAGAAAGTTATCCTAAAGAATAGGGTCTACATGGGAATAAAATTCAATAATTGTGAAAATTACGTCATAGGTGAAGTCATCCATGTTCAATGGAGTTAGTCTGTTGCCCTTAAAACTACAGTTTGCAGGCAGCGCTGTTGCTGTTTCTATTATTTTTTCCTTTCTTACGCATTTTATTTTGTAATAATCTATTTTCTGCATGTAATCCTTTTTTTGTTTCTCAGTAATTTGCGTGTTTTTGCCTTTCTTCTAAGGTAGTATGGAAGGTTTAAATTTGATGGCCTTACGGTCGTATTTAGGTATTTTTGTTGTAATATACAATTAAAATTTTAGGAAGATTGTATCACATGAAAGGAAATATTTTAAATAGACCGTCAAAATTTAAATAGAATGATTTTGATATATATATTTAATTTATACATAATTTTGTTTATAACAAGATGTCTTAATATTTGAAAGGCAATTTCAAACAAATAACCGTCATAAAAAAATTATTTACAGTAAGGTCAAATTATCAAATTTAGGTCTTGGTAGCATGTAATGCAATAGAATATGTTTTCATTTTTTTCTTTTAGCTGCATTGTAAAAGGATATTATATATTCTACAAAACCCTTCAATAAGCTATACAAAAATGATTCATATTTTCAACTCTGTAATTTTGTAATTAATTTTTTCTATTTGATGCAAGTATAGTGTAAGTGTTGTTCGATTCTTTCAATTGGTATTAGAACAGGTTGCAAAGATTTTTATTGCACAGCTTACATGTTAGTAGTTCTCTCCAAATCATTATCAACATGGTTAATAGGAGCAACTTACCATTCCATCTTCTTCAAGAGAGAACTGTGAATATTGGAGCATCAAAATGAAAACCTTGCAATTGTCCCAAGGTCTTTGGAATTAGTGGAAGTAGGATACAATGAATCTACAAATCAAAATATTCTCAATGCTTTGATAGCAAATCAACGAACTTAGTTAAAAAATGACAAGAAGAAGGACAATCAGACTCTATTCACTATTCAATTTGCATTAAATATTTTAACTTTCTCCCATATTGCTAGCATGACAAAATCAAAGGATGT
The DNA here is from genome assembly GCA_027924645.1 of Cunninghamia lanceolata. Taxonomy (NCBI): domain Eukaryota; kingdom Viridiplantae; phylum Streptophyta; class Pinopsida; order Cupressales; family Cupressaceae; genus Cunninghamia; species Cunninghamia lanceolata. The sequence goes on along the minus strand of BSBN01000918.1, from coordinate 1,628,502 downwards.
ATGGCAAGCTTTGCAAATTGCATACCAAGGATCTGACAAAGTTAGATTTGTAAGACTTCAAACCTTTAGAAGAGATTTTGAAAATTTAGGGAAGAAAGAAGCTTAGCCCATTTAAGATTTTATCACAATGGCTCAAGGTATTGTGAACTAGCTTAGGACTCAAAGGGAAGTTGTAACAAAGCGAAAAATTGTAGAGAAGATTTTGAGATTTTTTCTTCCAAAATATAATCTAGTGGTGATAGTCATTGAAGAAAGAAAAGATCTAACCACATTTTAAAGTGGCAGAGTTTATAGGTTCTTTGTAGTCTCATGAGGAACTTATGTAGTGTTTTGTAGAGAGCCTAGTGCAAGCTTTCCAAACTACAATAAGAATTGAAGAAAAATGTACAAATCCTTTTTTTCAAACAAATAAATCTCAAGGGGGCCTTCTACTGGTAAAGGACAAGGTAGATGAAGAGGAAGAGGAACAGGAAATTATAGAGGAAGAAGTTATGTGGATCACAAAAGCATCCAGTGAAAATATTGTGAATGTTATGAACACTATGAGTATGTAAGCACTAAAAAAGTGCACGGGATTACCTGACAGTTTGATGATGATTTGGTGGTCCAACTCATGACCCTCGAAGGTGTAAATTACACTTTTCTTAACATTTTCACACTTGATGATGCATCCTCTATCCTATTTATTCCCTTGATCATCTTTTCCAACCTCTGAACTGAGTTTTAGGACTGTGTACTTAACAATCAACCATTTGCAGATCCTTAACTAGAAGGTCGCATGAGAGACCCTAGAGTCACCTAGGAAACCTGTTCTTAAGTTACAAGGTTATCTAGGTGACCTACCCTAGCAAAAAGAGAAACCTTGTCATTTTTTGGCATGTGTGGTTTCTTTCAGTTCTGCCCAATTTTCTTTTATTTGTACTTCCGATTGATAGTTCTCTCTCGTTTGATTGATCCACCACTCCCCCTAACTATTTCTCTTCTCCCAATCAATATCTAGTTCACTCTCAATCAATCCCCAGTGATTTCTCAATTAATGTCTTCTCCTCTCTCCATTAGCCTTTGTGGTTTCCAATCAGCTGTCTAGTTTATTCCCAATCAACCCCACCATTGGTGTTTCTTAGATCAACCTATAAATATCCCACTCCTCTCTTGTTTTAGGGGAGGCTAGTTTTCTTATTTATATTATAGCCTCCATAACAATTTTATGCTTGCGTAGGACCTTGAGAGGTTTTTCTCTTTTTATTGTCCAAAGCCCTTGATTTCATCACAAGGCTAATTTTCTTATTTGTACTATATCCCCCATAGCATTTTTATGCTCATACAAGACCTTGTGAACCTTTTCCCTTTTTGTTATTAAACTTCAAAGCTTCTTTTAATCCCAATTCGTTCACGTCCCTATCTTTTTCTATCATCAAGTGGAGGACCCCATTGTTGTAGAGAAGAAGAGAAATGATATTGGATCTCTAAGGACAAAAGCCTAGCACCAACACCCATCATTCATTTATAGATTTATTTATGCTTTAAAAGGTATTTTATAGTAATTAGCAAATTCACTCACCCTTGAAGTAAATTTCCTATTTTTCTCTTATTAGATTAGATTTCATTGCTTTGCTAGTTCTAGATTCCAATTCCTATTATTGTAAAATAGATGTATTTTTCTTTCTTTACAGTAGTTAACATTCAAAATTGAACCACAAAAGACCTAAACATTAGTAAAAAAATTATTTTAGCTTTGCATCCATAAGAGATTTCAGTTTCATGCAAGTAGTAATTAGATCATACTTAAAATTTGGGAAAAACATAAAAAGAAAAGTTGCATTCATTTAGAATAGTTACATTTAGAGAATCATTTAAACTTCAAAACATCAAACAAAGAGGAAATCCCTTGATCCCATGAAGAGGCACATAACTTTAAACTTACACAAAGAGGAAAGCCCTTGATCCCATCATGAGGCACATAACTTTCAACTTTCAATTCAATCAAAATGGGAAAGCCCTTGATTTCAACACGAGGCATGCTAGGTTAAAAAAAACAATCAATTAACATCGGTGAAGTAGAAGGAAAACCCTTGATCTCATCACAAGGCACACAACACATAAAAATCCAAACAAAGATCAAGTCTTCCATTTTCCTCAACTCAAGGTTCACACTTGATGTGCCTTGGAATGAGAGAAAAGAGTGGATCAAATCAACCATGGAAGAGAAAAGTGAAATCAACCTTGGAAGAGACAAGTGAACACTTGCTAGCTTAGGAAAACCCTACAAAAGAACAAGCCCAAGAACAAATAGAAATCTTGAGGCAAATTGAGCAACAAAACCAATAATGAAAATAAAGAGTTTGAAGCTCTGTAACAAAGAAATTAGACTCCTTGAAGAGATCATTGAATTAGAATAACACAGATTGAACATGGTTCACCCTTTTGTGGCAAACAAATTAAAAAAGATAAGGGCAAGTGACCCTCCGGGTCATAGATGCATAATTACAACAACACCAATTCAATGTCTTCACTAGAAACAATTAAACAACAAGAATCACAACCATCAACATGCACACAAATATCCCACACAAACAATGTAATTGTCATTCACAATGTTCTACTTCCTTGTGAATAGAATAACTCCTCGGTCCCACTGCCGCTCGACTAGCTCTTGCAATGAGAGTGAGAGTGATTGGATGGGCACCTCTAGCAAGGGTGTGGTTCCATATGTTGTGTCAAGGTCTAACTCATGTCATGCTTGGGTCAATTCTGAACATTACATAGTTGTAGAAAGAAGAAATCTAACTTGAATAAGTCAAGAGCCAACTATAGTAAGGAGTCTTTTGAATAAACAAAACACTCCACATTCTTCACATGTAACATTGAAAAATAACATCATAAAGATGTATGGTTCTTGGACAGTGGCTATTCAAACCATATATCAAGTAAATATAATCTCTTTGTCAAGTTAGATGAGTTTGTGAGAATTCAATGAAATTTGGTGATGATAAAGAGGTTTATGTAATGGGACAAGGTGCCCTTGCTATAAAGACAGTAAGAATAAACTACTTATATGCTTGATACTTTGCATGTGCCAAAATTACAACATAATATTTTAAGAATTGGGTAGCTTTTAGAAAAAATTTATAAAGTTATGTTTGAAGATAACTACTGCAAAATGGTTGATAAATCACCTAATTATCATCTTGTAGCAAAGGCTTCAATGATAGAGAATAGCTTATTTCCTCTCATGTTGTTTTCTACTAAAGTGCATGCCCTCATTTAGAAACCGTAGATGTTTTGTGGTTATGGCACAATTGTTATGGACATCCGAGTTTTCAAGGATTGAGTTTGCTTCATAAAAAGAATATGGTGAAAGATCTTCCAGCAATTCAGGCAAGAGAAGAAGTTTGTTCAGAGTGTGCACTTGGAAAGCAGCACTAAGATAGTTTTTGTGAACAAATCATAGAGGGAAAAAGATCCTCTTGAGCTTGTGCATCCTAACATGTGTGGTGATATGTAGGAGCAATCCTTAGGTAAGAATCTTTATTTTTTGACTTTTATTGATGATTTTTCTCATTACACATGTGGGTCTATTTTCTTAAGCAGAAATATGAATCCTTTCAATGCTTGAAGAATTTCAAGGCCATGGATGAAAAGAAAAGTAGATATTATCTCAAAATACTCACAATAGATAGAGGGGGAGAATTCACATCAACAAATTTTTATTATTTTATAACAATTATGGAATCAAGAGACAACTTACTAGAGCCTATACACCCTAGCAAAATGGAATTAAGAAAACAAAGAATTGTACCATTATGGAAATGACATGAAGCATGTTTTCTATTAAAGGGGTAAGAATAGGTTTTGAAGGGAACATGAAATCCTTTACAAAAGGAAAAACATTAACAAAGAAAAAACTGACCAATAATAGAAACACGATCAGGAAGCAACAAAAAACCAAACACAAACATAAGGAATGACCAACATACTACAAATTTATAGGGTATCAATAACTTCTAACTCATCCAGGAAGAAACTCTCATTGAGATATTGATAGTCTTGAAGCTCTTTAATTTCTCCCTCATAATTCTTTTGTCTAGTGCTCATTGTTCTAGTATTAGGACTGACATTATCATATTTGGTTATCACATTGGGACCAATATTTGTAGTCATCTTTTTTATCTTGTCATTAAGGCTTTTAATATTTAGGGAACTATTCTTAATAACCTTGTTAACATTTTCTTTTATGTTGCCTATGTTCTGCTCCAAATCCATCAATTTAGTATCATGTTTCTCCTTTCCTTTTTGGAACTCCTTCTCCAAGATAATAACCTTATCCTTCTGAATAGAGAGATCATTCACTAGCTTGTTCACCTAGGGTATAGCCTCCAAGTTCTAGAATATCCTTATATCCTCCATAGAAGAAATATGGGTTTCCCCTCACTGCTTCTTAGACATGATCTCCATCTTGATATTGAGCCAATTAATCTCAACATAAAACCACTTTATGAGATTAAGCTAGGTCTTGAAGGCCTGATGTAAGGTCTCAACATTTTTCCTCACTAGATTCAAGTCATCAGACAACTCTATAGGGAAGTGGGATTAGATTGGGGAATTGTAAAGTCCTTGGGGATCGAGGGAGGGATTTTGTATTCCAAGGAAGGGCTCCTTGACAATAGCTTCAAGGAAGGGTAAATATTTACCTCTCCCCTTATCTTGGGCTCTAGGAGCGTCATTTTTCTTTTAGGTTTCAAGGATCCCACACTATTCTCATTAGGATTCTTCATCCTAATTGATTGGTTCTACCTAGGTCATTCCACCCTTTTCCTCCTTTTCTCCCTATTTCCACCAGCACCACTATGCCTAACTATCACCTGAGGCTCCCTCTCTTTACCCAAAGATTGTGAATCATCTAATTCCAACTCCAAATCAGTACCATTACCAGAACCTTCCCAATTTCTATCATCCTTATCATCAGAATTCTTTGAGCTAGAATCTGTATAATCCACCATTTTATTAACTATGTCATCTTTGTTTTATGAAATTAATGAAAGACAATTGGATTTGATTGCCTTACAAAGTTAACAATTAACATGATTAACCCCTGGTGCAGGGGAACCATGCTAGGGTCTTTCTTGCATTCTTTAATGGACATCTCCTAATGTAGACAAGGTTCCCATCTACATGCCATTACTCACACCCTCACAAAAATAAACTCACGCTCATTTTCTCAGCAAATACATCATGCAGAGACTCTTCGTTGCCAAACAAACTCACCAAACACAATGTAAAAATGTTAAGAAAAGTGTCTCAACATTGCAACTTTGAAAGATTACTATTCTTCCCATTTTTGGTCTTTTTGAACACCCTTTATCTTGGAGAATGGTCTGGAACCTTCAAAGTTTCCAAATGAGCTAAAAATAGCAAGACTTACTATTTTTAGTAAGTCCTTCGATTGAGCTTAGATTGACCTCAAATTTTTCCCAGAAGGTGTGAACAGCTAAGTGAACATCTTGAGTGAGTTTTGTCTCAAGATCATATCTAGATCGCGAGATATTAAAGTTTCTATTTTTTGAAATTGTCAAAAAAAGTCTTTGAACTCAATTACCGGAATCAAAACTTCTCTAAACATCTAAAAATGGTCATAACTAGAGAAGTGGGTTATAGGGTGATAGATCTCTTCATGAGCTTTCCGACGCATCAAACAGTTCGTCAATCGGATGCCTGGATCAAAAGTTATGACCTCCGAAAGTTGAACCTTTTGTTTTGGGAAATGTAAAAACATGTTGCACACATAAAAGAGCTGTAAAGGGGAGAGTTACACTTTTTGGTGTGTGGTTTGGCACATCACAAGGCATCTTTGATTGGAGATAATTTGGGCGTCACTTTTGGGTGGTTTTAGCTCATGGTTTTGTAATTACCATTGGCAGTGTACTGTATTATATCTCTTATATATCAGGAACTTGAGATGATCGTTGTGTGTAAGAATCTTATAGATGTCGAGTTACCTCCTAGATCTCTGGTTGGATATACTCCTGTAAAAGCCTTCTCTACAAGTATATTGTAATCTTCGTGATTCCTGAATAATATATTGGGTGGCTTTGGAGTGTGGGGTTTTTTACTCGAAAGGGTTTTCCCCACGTATATCTTGTGTTGTGAGTTTTGTGTTTGCATTTGGAAGTTGTTATTATCTTTCTATTAATGTGCATCTTAATCTGTAAATGTAAAAGTTGAATTTTGCATAAATCTTTCCTCAGTAGATCAGTGTAGGAAGTGTTTCCATGTACCTTGCTTCCTTTCAAAAAATGCATAACACATTATTATTTTATTGAAATTCAAAACTAAATCAACAACATCAATTTGAAACCGAATATTACATTCTTTGGCCTTTAAAGGCTTCTCATATTCTTTCCTACATAACACTCTATCTTATTTGCAGTGTATTCTCCTTTTAAAATATATCTCCTTCAAGTTTTGATGCATCTTTTCACCTTCCTGGACCTACAAAATAAAACAAGACTTTTGGTGCTCCCTTTTATCACTTACTCAAGCCTAATAAAGGTGTTTAGAAGTCATAAAGGTGCTGCTTCATATATTTAAGGTTTGTAGATTTTAAAACTAGAAATAATGCGTTGAAAATCTCTTATATGGCGCTCCATATTCTATTTGTTATCTGGAGCATCTTATCCTTCCATCACTTGGTCCTTTCAAAACAGCCCCCTTCATTCTTCTTTTATTTATTTCATTTTTTCTTTTGTGAGCCTCAAAGATGAGGCGTGGATGATTCCTCCAACTTGGTGTCCACATTTTTTCAATAGCAGATATTTTGACATTCCAAATTCACTAAAATGAGGCATCTAAACTCATATTGGAAGTGCAATGCTCTCCTTATTTTTGACAGCCCTAACACTGATATATTCTCTCTTTAGCCTCTAAAAAAGGTGTTAAAAATCTTTTGGAGCTGAAGAACTTTAATTGTGTCATTGTGACAGGTGCAAGGCTGAAAACTAACTTCGGCCATAACTTTTCACCAGAAGCCTGAAACCTAGCCAAAACTGACAAGGATGAGCATCTTAACATTCTTAAGACTTCCTCCAAAGCATTTGGTCTCAACCATCATGAAACTTGAGATATTAATCTTTTCCAATTTGCGAGCATAAGTTAAAAAACATTAAAATCTTCAAAACTTGAAGGTAATTTGCTCATGAAACATTCACATATAATTCTAGGATGGAATCAACAATCTTCTTGTCAAAGGATTTTCCACGAAACTTCACCAAGCTATTGGAACAATTGTTTTACAGAAACTAACTTCACCCACGCCGGAACTAAATTCAAGCAACACTGCCAAACTGCCTCCCTGCCTGTGCCAAAAACACATAGTGCTGAGAAATGCCATTAGAACCCAACAAACTAAACAAAATTAAAAATTAGACTTGCAATTGTTTTGGTTGATGCTAGATTGCCCATTCACTCAGATGCTCCTACATCATCTCTAAAGATGAAAGTAGGTAGAAAGTGTTGGTGCTCAAACATGCAACTCCACAAATCCTAAAGACTGATACAAAAACCTAAGGCTAGGGATATGTCATACTCAAGCATTGGGCAAGGCTTATGCTTATATAGTGGCATGAACATGGACCAATTTTTGTGAGTGGGTAAACTCACCTTTAGCTTTAGGATTTGCAAGGCTAAAGGGGGTATTCTCTAAGGTCTCAATAATAGAAACAAAAATTTAAACTATAGGACTTTAAGTATCCATACCTAATATGCTATGAACCCCAAGCTTTGTCATTAAGTTCATGTCAACATTAGCTACATACAAACCTATATACCTCTAATAAACAAATGAAAATCCACACTTATCCTACACACAAAGATGACAACTACACTATATTTTCCCCATTAGATGAATCCACTTAACATTGCATACACAATAGTAAGAGGGAGAGACACACTAGCACAATTATCTAATGATGTTTCAGTTTTAATATTGCATAAGGTATTGATAGTTTATAATGTTGAATCATACAAGTATGGTGGAACCTAAACTACTCCTACAACTAACAAGAGATAAAGAAGATTAAAATGAATTGTGTTTGGCCTTTCACCAATCAAATTGGTGCCTACTCCATTGGGAAATAGAGTTGCAGCTGAGAAAAAGGATGGAAGAACTTGTTTGTAAACTAGCATTAGAACCAAGCTTGCACATGCTTTCAAACTTATGAGGTAAGGAACTTGCAAATGCACATACTTAATAATCTAGAGAAGTATTGCAACTACCTATGTGCAACATAAGGAAGACCATTACAATATCTTTACAATAATTTAAAATGCTATCACACATTTGTCTAACTTATGGGAAACAAAACTAAGACCATTACAAGAACTCTTGCAATGCATTATAATGCTGCGATATTAATCTAACTCGTGATACACTCATACCAACAAATATGGCAAGAGGAAATCCATAACCAACTTGAGGGTTTCCCTGAATAATTACAAATTACCATGGAGACATAACATTTATAGATAAAATCCTTCTAGAATACACCTTCCCCTAATTTACAAACAATTTGCATCATTTACAAAGTTGTATGTGCATTGTTTAATATCCTATAAAACTACTTGAAGCACTTACAACCATGAAGTTGGTTCAATGACCAACCCACTTTACATCTTACAAACATGTATATATAGCATTATATTCAGTCTTGTTGTTCTAGTGGTAATATAAGAGTGGTCGACAAATTTATGAGTCACCCATGTCATTGCATCATCCCCACATGGCCATGCACTTGAAACCATGCCCCTTGCATTAGAAACCATATGTCTTTGTACACAAACCATGAATCTAAGGGGTCCACAATTACTAGGAGGTGTTTGAAAGTTTTCCTTTGTCTAATTGTGTCCATTTGAGACCATTAATGACATCCTAGGTTGTGCAAGGAGGCAGGTAGTGTTTTTTGTTTGAACGATAGAGTTTCGATATTTTTCATGCCAAAGGGAGAAGAATGTAAAAAAACATATTGAAATTTCAAAAAGATATGCCAAGAAGGGAAAGTTTGAAATCCCAAAATTTAAAGGGAAAATGGGGACTTTAGAGGAAAGGCATGCCAAGTTGCTAGGATGAGAAAGTCTAAAATCTTGAAATTAAAGAAAATGCAAAAATGGACTTAGAAGGAAATGGGAAATGGGGACTTGGGAGGAAAGGCATGCTAGGAAGGGAAAATTTGAAAAGGTATGCTGGGAAGGGAAATTTCAAAATCTCAAAATTTAACCAAAGCCATGGAAATTGAACCAAAAAAACTCACACTTAGAATTTTCTTTTAAAATTTAGGCTTGTGACAAAGCAACAAAGGGAGGCAAAGAACAAAATGATGAGGGAGACCATTAAAGAATTATTTGATTAGTTATTAGTGATGGGAAAAGTATGTCTAAGGTAACAAAGGGGGCACCAGACTTAGAAATTTTTTAACCATTAGGGAAAGTGCCAATATTGACTCTAGTTGGGGACATGTGCCTCTTGAAAGCACAATGAGAATCTAGCTATCTCTAGGAGAAGAAAAAAAACCAAAGGGGATAAGGAGGGATGCGAGACAAAAACAAGCCAATATGTACAAGGCAAAGACACAAAAGTATGTACAAGACAACCACTACAACTAATGACGTGGGGCCACAAGGAGATAATGAAAAGCATGGTTGTAAAAAGAATGTGTGAACATTTTCATGTTAGATCCTACAGGGAAGATCCATGACACAAGGCCAAGGATAAACTTCCAAGAGCCACTTGCCTCTATTAAAGACAAGATTAAGAAAAGAGCCAACTTCCCTCAAACCAAATTTATATCCATCACCTAGCAACAACAAATGGTAAATCCTACATGCATGTGCATGAACACTACCAATGCCAAGAGGATTATGCTAAACTAAAGATTAAGATCAACTTCTTACCAAACTAAGGAAAAAACTCAATCTAAATACATGTGGAAGATAAAATTCTCACTTCTCATGCTAGATACATGCATTTGATTGCCAACATATTGAAACGATTTGAGACAAAAAATAAAAGTCTCAAACTCACATACTTTAGAAAAATATACTTGACCTAGACTTTGATTGGTATAAAGATAAATGTTCTTGCCCCACAAAATAGAAGGCCTTAAAGTAAGGTATATCATCAAATTGAGCTGCAACATGTAGGTCTTCATGCTTATTAGTGCATTGCAACTCAACACCATCTTCATTTGTATTCTAGACCCACACACAAATTGAAGTTTAGGCACACCACCATTATCCATTGTAGTACAAATTACATCTTCATCACAAAGGAAACCTTCATAATTAACAATATCCACAACAAGCTCTTGGATAACTAGTGGCCAACATACACCATTGTCATACATGTTGATATTTTGTTCCATGCTTGGATCAAAGACTTGATCCATATCTCCATCATCGACAACACCATATTGATCACATTGAGGCATTTCAAATGATGGACTAAATCCATCCCATTGTCTCTCTATTTCAATCATGCTCTAGTAATTTGTTGTGTCATATTGAATTTTGCAATTATACATAGAACTATTTTAGACTTCATCCTCATCCCCTAAACATAGGCACCAAGATGTGTTGTAGAACTAGGAACTTCATTTCCAACATGCATAACCTAATCAACATGATATCTCACATCATGGTAGTCATGCTTGTTGATGTTATGGATTGTTGAATCATCTGATTGATACAAATTAGTGTATAAGTCATCAACAAAAGAGGAAAATGACTTACAATTATTACATGTAGTATGAGGCACTTCAACCTCCATATGAGCACTAGAAACATCACTATCAAGAGGGATAAAGCATGGGAGTTCATCAAATAAATATATTCATAATTATTATCATCTCTATGAACTAACCCATTCAATTGCAAATAAGTGCAAACACTATCTTCATCATCTACATTTTTGTCATGTGGTGTTGCACTACAAATTTCTATTCTCCTAACAAACAATCATATTCATTAGATGTTGCATTCAAATCACCATTACATGCATCATCACTTCTTGCATCACAATCCAAATTAACATATGTTGTGTTCTCTACAACAACCAACTCATTACAAGAAACATTAGCATTGAGGGAAGATACATCAATTTCATATGAAGCCTCAACAACATTTGTCCATGTTAGTATATGGTCTAGAGCCTTGGGTTTAATCTTAGGTGGACAAAGGCTAGCTCCAAGATTAAACACATCACAAAAAAAATCAATGCACTTATGTTCATTTGGCCTATAATAGCTTGGTATGCAAGACAAAGAAGCCATACATTTTTGACAAAAATTTGGAATCAACTCACCCTCCTTCCTTCTAATGCTTTCAATTTCATAAACAAGAGAGAAAGGATCAACACCACATGTACACCACTCCTCAAAAGCATCAATTAAACTATCCCAAGAAGAAAAATGGTAGTCTAGAAATTTGCATAATTATTCTTTGCATCTTCATCAAGAGATTTAATGATATATCTCATCCCCATAATGATATTTGTTCTTGAAATCATGGACATGTGCCTCCCCTTGGGATAAATCTATCCCATCAAACCTGAGCAACTGTAGGTAAATTTCTTTTTTTGTGTATTTGAAATCATAATCTACCCATGACAAGTCCAATTTCTCGTATACATCACAAAGGGAAATAGTGGGAAGTCTAATTCTTTGAGATTTGGTGACATGGTCCTTCACAGAATTAGGTTGGGATTTGGATTGCAAACTAAAATTAAGCAATTTGATTTGATTTCTAGAAACCAAAGTTTCCATCCTCAACAATGGTGCCATTTTATTGATGCTCAAACATGCAACTCCACAACTCCTAAATATCAGCACCAAAACCTAAGGCCAAGGATACATCATACTCAGGCAATGGGAAAGGCTTATGCTCCAATAATGGCATAAATGGATCAATTTTTGTGAGTGGGTAAACTTACCTTTAGATTTAGGATTTACAAGGCCAAAGGAAGGTATTCCCTGAGGTCTCAATAACATAAATAATAATTTAAACTTTAGGCCTTTAAGAAACCATACCCAATATGCTATGAACCCCAAGATTTGTCACTAAGTTCATGTCAACATTAGCTACACACAAACCTATAGACCTCTAATAAACAAATGAAAATCAACTCTTACCCTACACCCAAAGATGATAGTTACATTATATTTCCTCCAGTAGATGAATCCACTTAACATTGCATACACACTAGTAAGAGGGAGAAACACACTAGCATGTTTCTCTAATGATTTTTTAGTTTTAATATTGCAGAAGGTATGATAGTTTATAATGTTGAATCATGTAGGTTTGGTGGAACCTAAATTACTCCTATAGCTAACAAGAGAGAAGATTAAAACGAATTATGTTTGTGTTGGTTTATTACATATTATATTAGATTAGATATAAATAAAACAAATGATAGTCGATTGTTAGAATAAATGTTAGTAGTTCATTGTTAGTTTATGGGAAGATTTGGTGGTTGAACAACCTCAAAGGCTCTATAAAGTTGAAGTTGTATTGAAATCTCATATCTGAAAAATTGTATATTAATATATCATTCTTACTTTCTACAATTATGATTTAATTTTACAATATTTACACTTGCAACTCAATATGGTATCAAAGAAAATGGTGATCTTTGTGGTTGTATGAAATGTTTGAACTAGTAGTGTATGGAGAAGAAGATTGTGTAGGAAATTTGCATGTATGTCAAGCATAGAAGTAAAATGTGGAAGCATAGACAAGGCATGTGTAGGAAGATTAATTGCGTGTAGGCACCAGAGGATGGAAATCCCAAATGTGGAATGTGTAGTGCATGTGTATAGCCATACACTTCAATGAATAAGCATAGTACAGGGTGTATGTGGACTACGAGTCATGTTCTAGATTCAAGACATTGATTCCTTTTAGAGTGTGTGCTTCTAGATTAGACTATGTGTAGCTTTTTCAGATCGACATTTTGGATCACTTATTCTCTTCTCTTCACCCTGATGATGGATCACGGAGTGTGATCTAAAACGTCAATCTGAAAAAGATACACACAGTCTAATCCAGAAGAACACACTCTAACTTATCATGGACTGTGGAAATATCATGTCTATAATTGATTCCTTTGTTAGATCATTGGCATCAATGCCTTCTCTTTTCTTTACATCATATTGATCTAACACAAACATCAAAGCAAATATGGGATGGTCTCAATTCTTTATTTGGTTCACAAGATTCTAGTGCTAAGATGTCCATTAAGCAAAAAAAAATGGTTTGAAGTTGAAAGAGGGTGATAACATTGTTCAACATATTAGTACATTTTGTTCCCTTCTTAATCAACTTGCAGGCATAAAATCTACAGTCGATGATGATGATGCAAAAGCTATTTTACTAAATAGTATGCCTTCAAGTTTTGAAAATATTGTATTTACTTTAAATAAACTTAATCCAAGCCTAGAAAATATGATATACTCCTTGATTGATGAAGGGAATAGAGTTACAAAAAATTAGTTTGAAGAAATTGCTTTATTTGTAAAGAAGTTTAGAAGTTCAATAGGAAAGACTAAAACTTTCAAATGCTTCTATTGTAATAAAAAAGGACACATTCTTCTAAATTTTATTCAATGTGCTAGAGATCTTATTGATGGAAAGTTAAATGATAATGCTTTGACTGCTTCTAAAATTGAGAAAGAAAGATGTGATTTTGCAATCCATGATCAAGACTTTCCTCAAAATGACAATGAGGATGAATATATTTTATAAGAATTAAACAAGTTCCATTGGAGGCAGGAGACATTGGAGGATGGAGGAATTTTTGTCATCTTGATCTAGCTTCTCGCTTAGAGATGATACCTTGCATGACAAGCACCAGTATCAATCTGTGTCCCTTCATGGAGCAAGGGGGGCTTAGCAATATTTGTGGATAGTGTAACTTTTGAAATTGGGTGGGGTTAGTGTATCTTTACTTACTCAATTTGTGGATAGTATAATCTCTAAAATAAGGCGAGATTCATATCTATAGTGGTTCAATTCCTTTTGTACATTAGAGGAGGGATTTGATTCTCATTGGATTGGAGCAGGGATATTGACACACTTGGAGGAGATGTGGACTCTTAGAGGAGAGTTGTTCTCTCATATGTAGCACTAGAGGAGCCATTTTAACACACTCAGAGGAGATGTGGACTCTTAGAGGACATTTGTTCTCTCATTGTGCATGGAGGATGAAGATATTTATATTCTCTCATGTTGTACAGAGGATTTTCAAGTTTGCTAGTCAAGAGATCTATTAGAGAATTGGTTAAGGCACTTCATCAAAGTTTCCATAATGGGTTTTGTGTTTAGTCCTTGCAATGTTCAATCTCTTGTTCAGATTGATGTAATAAGGGGGGAATGTTGGTTTATTACATCTTGTATTAGATTAGATATAATAAAACAAATGATAGTCAATTGTTAAAATAAATGTTAGTAGTTCATTGTTAGTTTATGCAAAGTTTTGGTGGTTGAACCACCTCAAAGGCTTTATAAAGCTGACTGTATTGAAATCTCATATATGAAAAATTATATATCTTGATATATCATTTTTACTTTCTATAATTATGATTTAACTTTGCAATAACTACACTTGCAACTCAATAGTTTGGTCTCTCACCAATCAGACTAGTGCCTACTCCATTGGAAAATAGAGTCATAACTAAGAAGGTGGATGGAAAAACTTTTTGGTAAACCAACATTAGAACCAATCTTGCACATGTTTGCAAACTTATGAGGTAAGAAACTTGTAAATGCACATACTTAATAATCTAAAGCAATGATACAACTACTCACATGCAACATAAGGAAGACCATTACAACATCTTCACAATGAATTAAAATGCTTTCACACATTTATCTAACTTATGGGAAACAAGAGTAAGACCATTACAATAAATCTTTCAATGAATTATAATACCATGACATTAATCTAACTCTTGAAACATGCATACCAACAAATGTGGCAAGAAGAAATCCACGACCAAGTTGAGGGTTTCCCTAAATAATTACAAACGGCCATGGAGACATACCATTTACAAATAAAATCCTTCTAGAATACAACTTCCCTTAATTTACAAACATTTGCATCATTTATAGAGCCAAACATGCATCATTGATACCCTAAAACACTACTTGAAGCACTTATAGCCATGAAATTGGTTCAAGGACCAACCCACTTTACATCTTACAAATATGTATATATAGAATTACATTTAGTCTTGTTGTTCTAGTAGGAATACAAGAGTGTTCAACAAATTTCAGGTCACCCATGTCTGTTGCATCATCCCCACATGGCCTAAAGAAAATATATGCCTTTGTACACAAACAATGTCTCTGAGGGGTCCACCAGTACTAGGAAGCCCCTGAAAGTCTTCTTCTATCTAATTGTGTTCATTTGTGATGATTAATGGTGTCCAAGGTGATGCAAGGAGGTAGGTAGGGTTTTTTGATATAACGGTAGCATGCAGGGTTTAAATTTGATGGTCGTATAACTGTATTTAGGTATTTTTGTTGTAAAATACAATAAAAGTTTTAGGAAGACTATATCACGTGAAAGAAAAGATTTTAAATAGAACATCAAAATTTATATAGAATGATTTTGATATATATATTTAATTTATACATAATTTTGTTTATAATAAGATGTCTTAATATTTGAAAGGCAATTTCAAACAAATAACTGTCATAAAAAAAAATTTGACAAGTAAAGTCAACTTTCAAATTTAGGCCGTGGTACCATGTAATGCTATCAAATATGTTTTTTTTTTCTTTTAGTTTTTGTCTGCATTGTAAAAGGATATTATATATTCTATAAAACCCTTCAAGAAGCTATACAAAAAGGATTTATATTTTCAACTCTGTAATTTTGTAATTAATTGTTTCTGTTGGATAAAAGTAGTGTAAGTATTGTTCGTTTCTTTCAATTGGTATTAGAATAGATTGCAAAGATTTTTATTATGCAAATTACAGGTTAGTAGTTCTATCCAAATCATTATCAACATGGTTAATAGTAGCAACTTACCATTCCATCTTCCTCAATTTAGAAGGGAGAACTATGAATATTGGAGCATCAAAATGAAAACCTTGCAATTGTCCCAAGGTCTTTGGGAATTAGTGGAAGTAGGATACAATGAATATGCAAATCAAAATATTCTCAATGCTTTGATATAAAATAAATGAACTTAGTTAAAGATGACAAGAATGACAATCAGACTCTGTTCACTATTCAATCTGCATTGTATATTTCAAATTTCTCCCATATTGTTACCATGACAAAATCAAAGGATGTATGGCAAGCTTTGAAAATTGCATACCAAGGATCTCACAAAGTTAGATTTATAAGACTTCAAACCTTTAGAAGAGATTTAGGAATGAAAGAATCTGACTCCATTTAAGATTTTATCACAAGGGCTCAAGGTATTGTGAACTAGCTTAGGACTCAAAGGGAAGTTGTAAAACATGAAAAATTGTATAGAAGATTTTGAGATTTCTTCTTTCAAAATATAATCTAGTGGTGATAGTCATTCAAGAAAGAAAAGATCTAACCACATTTAAAAGTGGCAAAGTTTGTAGGTTCTTTGTATTCTCATGAGGAATGTATGTAGTGTTTTGTAGAGATCCTAGTGCGAGCTTTCCAAACTACAATAAGAGTTGAAGAAAAATCTACAACTCCTTTTTCTCAAACAAATTAATCTTAAGGGGACCATCTACTAGTAAAGGACATGGTAGATGAAGAGGAAGAGGAAGGGGAAATTATAGAGGAAGAGGAAGAAGTTATGTGGATCACAAAAGCATCTAGTGCAAATATTGTGTATGTTATGAACACTATGAGTTTGTAAGCATTAAAAAAGTGCACGAGCTTACCTGGTAGTCTGATGATGATTTGGTAGTCCAACTCATGACCCTCAAAGGTGTGAATTACAGTCTTAACATTTTCACACTTGATGACACATCCTGTATAATATTTAGCCCCTTGACCATCTTTTCCAACCTCTAAATTGAGTTTTATGACTTTGTGCTTAACAATCAACCATTTGTAGATCCTCAACTAAATGGTCATATGAGAGGCCAGAGGGTCACCTGGGAAACCTCCTCTTAAGTTACAAGGTTACCTAGGTGACCTACCCCAGCAAAAGGAGAAACCTTGTCATCTTTTGGCATGTGTGGTTTCTTTCAATTTTGCCAGTTTACTTTTATTTTTACTTCTGATTGATAGTTCTCTCCTATTTGATTGATTCACCACTCCCCCTAACTATTTCTCTTCTCCCAATCAGTCTCTAGTTCACTCTCAGTCAATCCCAAATGATCTAATCTCTTCTCCTCTCTCCATTAGCCTTTATGGTTTCCAATCAACTCTCTAGTTTACTCCCAATCAACCCCACCATTGGTGTTTCTTAGATCAACCTACAAATATCCCACTCCTCTCTTATTTTAGGGGAGGCTAATTTTCTTATTTATATTATAGCATCCATAACAATTTTATGCTCGCATAGGAACTTGAGAGCCTTTTCTCTTTTTTTGGTCCAAAGCCCTTGATTTCTTCACAAGGCTAATTTTCTTGTTGGCATTAATGCCCCCATAACATTTTTATGCTTGTACAAGACCTTGTGAGCCTTTTCCCTTTTTGTTATTAAACATAAAGCTTCTTTTAATCCCAATTCGTTCATGTCCCTATCTTTTTTTGTCATCAAGTGGAGGACCCAATTGTTGTAGAGAAGAAGAGAAATGATACTGGATATCTAAGGTCAAAAGCCTAGCACCAACACCCATCATTCATTTGTAGGTTCTTTATGCTTTAAAAGGTAGTTTAGAGTAGTAATAGCAAATTCACTCACCCTTGAAGTAAATTTCCTATTTTTCTCTTGTTAGATTAGATTTCATTGCTTTGCTAGTTCTAGATTCCAATTCCTATTATTGTAGAATAGATTCATTTTTTCTTTCTTTAGAGTAGTTAACATTTAAAATTAAACCACAAAAGACTAAAACATTAGTAAAATTGCATCTAGAAAAAAAGTCATTTTAGCTTTGCATCCATAAGAGATTTCAGTTTCATGCAAGTAGTAATTAGATCATACTTAAAATTTGGGAAAAATGCAAAAATAAAAGTTGCATTCATTTAGAATAGTTGCATTTAGAGAATCATTTAAACTTTAAAACATCAAACAAAGAGGAAAGCCCTTGATCCCATCAAGAGGCACACAAATTTAAACTTAAACAAAGAGGAAAGCTTTTGATCCCATCATGAGGCACATAACTTTCAACTTTCAATTCAATCAAAATGGGAAAGCCCTTTATTTCAACACGAGGTATGCTAGGTTAAACAAAATAATCAATCAACATCGTTCAAGTAGAAGGAAAGCCCTTGATTTCATCACAAGGAACACAACACATAAAACTCAAAACAAAGGTCAAATCTTCCATTTTCTTCAACTTGATTTTCACACTTGATGTGCCTTGGAATGAGAGAAAAGATTGGATCAAATTAACCTTGGAAGAGATAAGTGAAAACTTGCTAGCTTAGGAAAACCCTACAAAAGAACAAGCCCAAGAACAAATAGAAATCTTGAGACAAATTGAGCAATAAATCCAACAATGAAAGTAAAGAGTTTGAATCTCTGTAACAAACAAATTAGACTACTTGAAGAGACCATTGAATTAGAAGAGCAAAGATTGAACATGTTTCACCCCTATGTGGCAAATGAATTAAACAAGATAAGGGAAAGTGACTCTCCAGGTCATATATGTATAATTACAACAACACCAGTTTAATGTCTTCATTAGAAACAATTAAACAACAAGAATCATAACCATCAACATGCATACAAATAGCCCACACAAATAACATAATTTCCATTCACAACATTCTACTTCCTTGTGAAGAAAATAACCCCTCAGTCCCACTGCCACTCGACTAGCTCTTGCCATGAGAGTGAGAGTGATTGGGCGGGCACCTCCAGCAAGGGTGCAATTCCATGTGTTGCATCAAGGTCTGACTCACTCATGTCATGCTTAGGTCAATTCTAAATATCACAGAGTTTGAGTGTAGAAAGAAGAAATCTAACTTGAATAAGTCAAGAGCCAACTATACTAAGGAGTCTTTTGAATAAACAAAACACTACACATTCTTCACATGTAATATGGAAAAATAACATTATAAAGATGTGTTGTTCTTGGACAATGGCTACTCAAACCATATAACTGTTGGCAAGAGACACTGTGTGGCTTCATGAGTGTTGTCATTGATGGCAACAAAGTCCATACAAGAAGACAGATTGAAGAGTGTTTTGGTCCGGTGAGCAAGAATAGAGCATGCAGCAAGGTCCAACAATTAGGTCCGGATCTCTCAGATGGTGTATCTCAGAAAGTTATGGACTTGGACAAGTCAAGAGGAGTACCATGACTACCACATTCCAAAGATTGAGCCTCCGATGATGAATGAGTGAAAAGATATGAGCATCTAAGTGTTGGGTTCCTAACAGATAGAGTAGACTGAGGAAGAACTGACCAGCAGAGCATCAGACTTTAATCCGGATGAGGAATTGATGGTGATCAAGCTATTTGAGGGATCATACATGGTTGGCCAACATGATTGATGACTTCTATGTCTATGTTTTTGATACGCATCACATATTAAGCATGGATTCAGCTGACAGACGAGTGTTTAGTAAATATCTTGAGTATTTCAGTTGCCGACTAGAAAGATGTTGAAATCCTTGGTGCAGATATATATACCAGATGGATTTCGGTATGAAGGAGAGTAGGTGGTGATGTAGTGTGTGAGAAAAGGCAGAGAGAAGTATGGGAGTAGCAATACAAGTCCGGTATGTGATAGAACAACAGCACTAAAGCAGAGGAAGAATGAAGTGCAGTAGATCAGTATATTGAGCCTAACCAGAACTGAACCTCAGCATATGTGAATATTTTTTTTCAGTTCAAACATCTGGTTACCTTCTATAACCTGTAGACAGTGAGTCTCTTGTAGGCAGTGTCCCTATTCTGAGCAGTGTGCTCTAGCAGTGAGCCCTAATTGACAATTGCCATTTTGTACTTCTTATTCTTTTAACAGAGAATACAATCTTGGGTTAGTCACCCCGTGGTTTTTCCCTTAACAGGGTTTTCCACGTAAAAATTCCTTGTGTTATGTGTGTTGATCTCTTTTCTGCTCTCATCATTATGTATGCTTATATGTTTTGATGCTACACTAATTGTTAAAGAAGAAAAGAAAGTTAAATATTTAAGATAACTGATTCACCCCCCTCTCAGTTATCCACCTTATTTCCAACAATTGGTATCAGAGCCAAGTTTCTCCAAACAAAGCCTAACAACTTAAGGAAGATTTGGGAATCTCAATGGATATGTATGGTATGAGGGAACAACTTCAGTCTACCCTAGATGATCTTGAGCAATCTCACTCTAAAGTCAATAACTTGAGGGAAAGACTCAAACAAGATGATGATTTCATAAATGAACTAAAAGAAAAACTGAGTATCTCTGTGAAAAAGAGAAAGGAACTACTTCAATAATTAAAAAGTCAAAGTGAAGCCAATGATACTAATAAAGATCTGAATGAGAAAAACAAGTTATGTGAGAAGCTATCAAAAGAGGTCATTATGGTAAGACATGAAATGGAATCAGGGGTTATGAAATTCACCCAAGAAATTGAAGAGAAAAGAAAAATTGAAGATAATCTAAAACAATCTCTCAAGGAGAAGTCAGAAGACTGCCACAAAATGGATAGAATAATCAGGCATCTGGAATCTGATCTTGAAGAAGATAGAGATAATGAAGAACAACTTGAGAATCAGATAGACACTCTTAAAAGGGATCTTCAAACAACAAATGAATACAAAGAGAAATTCAAGATAAGCTCTGCTCAACTTGAAGTTCTTCTTGAAATCCAAAAGAGGGTAGATGACAAGCATGGCTTGGGATATAAGAAAGGTGAAAGTTCCAGATCCAGTCAGAAGAACTCTGGATCAGGAAATCCAAGGAACAAGCCTAGAAGACCTCCGATAAGGCAACCAAATGCTCAAAGATATCCATCCTTCAATGGATATTGCTACCATTGCAACAACTTCGGTCATAAAGCAACTCAGTGCAGAAAAAGAATGAATCAGACTAACTCATCCTTCTCCGAACAGTGTTTCAACTGCAAAAGGTATGGTCACAAATCTCATGAATGCAGAAATATGCAAACAAACAATTCATTCAATGATAGATGCTTTGCATGCAATAGAATGGGACATATGGCTAATCAATGCAAATCAAGAGGATATCAACCAAATATGCAAAGAAATGTTATTTGCTACAATTGCAATAGATCTGGTCATATTGCCAAATTCTGCAGAAGTAAGAATCGGGATAAAAAGGGTCCGGTACATCATAATCAAGATCAAGACAAAGGAAAAGGAAAAGTGAATGCGGATGAAGTTCAAAGGGAGATTAACAAGATTTGGGTGAAGAGAAGTATAGAAAATGTTGGGGATGGATCCGCACCAGAATTTGGTGCTGATATTTCTTCCGAAAACTAAATAGATGAGTTCTGGCTCAAGGGGAGTCACAAAGGAAAATAAATTCCCCCAATGAGTCAATTGGTGCTTGAAATTGGCACATGGAATGTTACAGATTTAAGGGCTCTTAGAGAAATATCCAAATAACCCTCAGTACAAATATGAATGATCTGTAAGAAGTTTTGAAGAGTTTAATCAGCCAAGATTGATCTATTTGACAACCATCCGATAAAAGCATGATTTTTCACAGTTAGATCCTGTATGATTCTAAATTGAAATATCTTGATCTGCGGACAAAATGGGATGATTTGAGGAAGGGAGATACATTGTAAATTATCACTAAAAATAATTCTTAGTGCATCTCAGTGATCCAGAAAGATCTCTCTCAGAACAAGGCAACTGAAATGACTTAAGTTGTGCATTTATTGCAATATGAAATTAGGGTTTGCACAGAGATAAAAGGGTTCTTTTATTCATAATTTACACATTTGCATTTGAGAAGAAGAAAGAAAGAGCTCTACAAACAAGATTGCTTCAACCCTCTCAAAGATCAACTGCAGAATCTGATTCAACCAGCGATCTTTTCCAACTGATATCGTGAACCCTAGAAGCATAAAAAGGTATTTCCGTTCTTGAATATCTCTCTCTGAATTTTTTGCAAGATGGCTACTCCAAATGTTGTTAAGATCACTGATAGGCCATGCCCAAAATTCAAGAAACATCCTTACAAATCCTAGAAGTTGATCCCTTAGGCGCCTTCTCTAGCATTCCGCATGGGGTTTTGCATGTAGAAGATGTTAGGGTATACATCCATGCAAATATTGAGGAATTTGGAGAATCAAAGCTAATGGATATCTACCATAAACAACTAATAGATGAAACCTTTGAACTCAAACCTCAATACAAGGCCATTCGGGATAAGCATTTTGGACATTGCATCCACTTTCCCTGTTTCGCAGAAGATGAATGGGTCCTGTATGTTCTTAGAAGAATACATGACAATTTCATGTGGTTGATGAGGCCATTCAAGATAACAAAAGATGCCATTAGGGCAGTAACCAGATTGCACTCATCTGGTGGGTTGTCTGCTCTCAAATCTATCAAGAATCAGATAGTAAGTGAGGCTACCAGGTCAAAGTTTGACAAGAGAACAATGACAATAGAAGATATCACAAATCCAGATGTTAAATTTGCCTCTATGATAATTGGCTACAAAATCTATCATTCCAGCAGGGAGAACTCTGTATCCGGAACTATAATTTATACTGCATATCAGATGCTAAGGGAAAATGTAGACTATGATCTATGCAGCTTCTTCTAAGCCAATTGTTAGAAAACCTGCAAAAGATCAAGAAGGACAAGAAGAACTCATTTAAGTATGGTGGCCTAATACTATGTCTCTTCTTTTACTATATGAATGAGCTACCCAGATCCAGTGGTTGGGTATGGCAAAATGATAGACCGGTTACCATATAAATTAGAGATTATATGTATGGGCTTGGTGATACCAAGGCTCAAAGTACAACACTCTAGGGATACTTCAAAAACTTCCAAAGTATGATGCAGGATAGAGAAAGAATTCCCCAATCTATAGTTGAAAAATACAAGGATACAGTGTGTTTCATGGTAGACACTAATCAATGCCTAATGGAGGCAGTGGAGCCCAGAACAGTCTGGATTATGCCAATGGGCTATGAGGTAGATGAGAAAATTCTAGAGTTGCATGTCCAACACTTGCTAAGTCAGCCTAAGGACCCTGAGGTAGAAAGGTTTGGAACCTTTCAAGAATTAAGTGTAAAAATACATGTTGAACTGAGACAGCCAGAAATGAAAAGAAAAGTGAGAAGGGAAGTAGAGGAAATTGTTAAGAAATATGACATATCAAAGGAGGCAGTTGATGCAAACAAAGAAAAAGTAGAAAGAGCAGAGAAAGAGAAACAAGAAGTAGAAAAAGAAAGTTTTCCAGTGCAAGCCTCCTCCCAGACTAGGTCCTCCAAGAGCTTTGCACCTGCCACTTCTAAGAGCTCAAGATCCTCCAAACCAGAAGCCAAGACATCCAGTAAGGGAGAAAAGAGAACAAAAACCAAGGCCACAAGGTCCTATATAAGTCAAAAGGATGATGAAGAAACAGCGACCGATGAGGAAGTTAAGAAAATGAGGAAGAAAAAGAAAACATCAAGTGAATCCTCTACCAGTGCAAACAAAGAAGAAGAGGCAGAAGAATTTGTTGAAAGGCCTACTCTCTCTATTGATGATATCATCAAGGCAGTCACAGTGGATGGGAACCTACAACCAGTCACTGAATTTTATGATGAATATAGTGATACTGACAAGAAAATCTTGGAAGATGCTATAGTCAGGTATCTAAACATCTATAATAAGGCATTCATTGAAGTCATCTCTCTAATTCCCAAAAGTCTAGAGAAGGAACTTGAACTAAGAAAGGAGAATGCTAAGGCAAAGGACCTTGAGATCTGGGAACAGATTGCAATTCAACTCTATCCTTCCATTACTCCAAAACAAATGACCATGATCTTCAAGGACTGCAAGGATGAGTTCCGGAGCAAAGCCAGAATGAACAAACTTATGCTTGGAGAAATAGATCAGGTAGCAAAAGAAACAGAAGACATCCTCCGGAATGCCTACAAGAGATTCAATCTTCCTATTATAGAGGATATAGATGAAGAACCTTCTACCATGGATGTCGAAGGATTTAGCACATCAAAAGAAGAATTTTCTAAGAAAAATGTAGAAGAGTCAAAAGAGTTGGATAAAGAAAAGACTAAGGACTTGGATTCCTCTATTCTGGAAGAGGAAATTCATGAAGAAGTTAACATCTCTCCTCCGAATGCCACTGCAGATTTAGGAACTAAAGGAGAAGGAAGAAAAGAGGAGAAAGTAAGTCAAGAAGAGGAGAAAAAGGGAAGAGAAGAAGAACAAATAGAGAAGATCTCTGATGACAGCTCTGAGGCTGCAAAAGGAAAGAAGTCTCCGGCAAGAGACACTGTAGAAGCAATGAATAATTTCTTGACCAAGGAAATGATGGAGATAGATGAACTAGAACTGTTCCAAGTACCACTCAATTTTGATTCTCTCTCTCTGTTTCAAACAATGAAGATTACATCCTTTGCCCAAGCCAAAGAAAAAGAGAAGCTTCTAAAGTCTCACATGGAAGATTGTGAGCTAATAGAAATTGTATCAGGAATGCTGGAGAAGATCATGCCATCCTTCCAAAAGGATCCTTTAGCCTCTCCATCTGGTAACCTCAAATCTTTGATAAACTCTGTCAACACTCATTTTGATTCACTAGAGAAATCAGCAAAAGAAAAGGTCCAGAAAGAATTTTTGGGAAAGAGATTCTCTGAAGTACAGGGACTCATAGAAAATGATAGGATAAATCTGGATATTGGGATAAAGAGCCTAGAAAATGCTCTTAAAGATGGCAGAAAAATATACAAATTTTGTCTATCTTGGTCCACAGTGACAGAAGACATTGCCAAGAAGGTGGAAGAACAAGAGAGTAAACTGTCAAGTTTATCTCAGAATTTTGATCCTCTCACCTCATCCATAATGAATCAAGAGTGTTAGGCTATTGCCACTATAAATGAAATAAAGAGTCTTGAAAAGGAGAAGAAGAATAGAATAAGTAGGTTGAGTGAACTAAGAGGGATAATTATCCCTAATTTAGAGGCAATGCATGAGGCCCTAACTGATGCTCAAACTATAGCCCGGACTAGTGATCCGGTAGACTTAAGAAGAGCAGAAGCTTTTGCATTCTTGTTGAGTGGCCACATTTCAATTTTGGATAGGATGAAGCAGAGTTGGGTGATAGAAGTTGTACAGTTGAAGACCACCTTTGCAGATATACTTAAGTATATGTAAGTATAACATGTATATATACTTATGCGGCTATGTATAGGTTGATTTTTGCAAATTTTGGTGTGTGGATTCCACCCTTTTCCATTGATGTCAAAGGGGGAGTGAGAAGTAGTGAAAAATGTGGAATCCAGCAAAGGGGGAGCTCCAGTAAAATGTACATAAGACAAAGCATCGGCTAAGGGAGAGTTTTCTGTGACACTTAGTCATTTTTCACTAAGTGCCATCAATGCCAAAGGGGGAGATTGTTGGCAAGAGACACTGTGTGGCTTCATGAGTGTTGTCATTCATGGCAACAAAGTCCATCCCACACATCCGTAGCACATAGTATGTCCATATCGAAAGACAGATTAAAGAGTGTTTTGGTCCAGTGAGCAAGAACAGAGCATGCAGCAAGGTCTAACAATCAGGTCCGGATCTCTCAGATGGTGTATCTCAGAAAGTTGCAGACTTGGACAAGTCAAGAGGAGTACCATGACTACCACATTCTAGAGATTGAGCCTCCAGTGATGAATGAGTGAAAAGATATGAGCATCTAAGTGTTGGGTTCCTAACAGATAGAGTAGACTGAGGAAGAACTGACCAGCAGAGCATCAGACTTTAATCCGGATGAGGAATTGATGGTGATCAAGCTATTTGAGGGATCATACATGGTTGGCTAACATGATTGATGACTTCTATGTCTATGTTTTTGATACGCATCACATATTAAGCATGGATTCAGCCGACAGATGAGTGTTTAGTAAATATCTTGAGTATTTCAGTTGCCAACTAGAAAGATGTTGAAATCCTTGGTGCGGATATATACACCAGATGGATTTCGGTATGAAGGAGAGTAGGTGGTGATGTAGTGTGCAAGAAAAGGCAGAGAAAAGTATGGGAACAGCAATACAAGTCCGGTATGTGACAGAATAGCAGCACTAAAGCAGATGAAGAATGAAGTGTAGTAGATCAGTATATTGAGCCTAACCAGAACTAAACCTCAGCATATGTGGATGCTTCTTTTCAGTTCAAACATCTAGTTACCTTCTATAACCTGTAGATAGTGAGTCTCTTGTAGGCAGTGTGCCTCTTGTGAGCAGTGTACTTAGGCAGTGAGCCCTAATTGGCAAGTGCCATTTTGTACTTCTTATTCTTTTAACAGAGAATACAATCTTGGGTTAGTCACCCCGTGGTTTTTCCCTTAACAGGGTTTTCCATGTAAAAATCCTTGTGTTATGTGTGTTGATCTTTTTTCTGCTCTCATCATTATGTATGCTTATATGTTTTGATGCTGCACTAATTGTTAAAGAAGAAAAGAAAGTTAAATATTTAAGATAACTGATTCACCCCCCCTCTCAGTTATCCACCTTGTTTCCAACAATAACAAGTAAATATAATCTTTGTCAAGTTAGATGAGTTTGTGAGAAGTCAAGTAAAATTTGGTGATGATAAAGAGGTTGATGTAATGGGACAAGGTACACCCTTGCTGTAAAGAGTAAGTAAGAATAAACTACTTATATTCATGATACTTTGCATGTGCCAAAATTAAAACATAATCTTTTAAGTATTAGTTAGCTTGTAGAAAAAAATGTAAAGTTATGTTTAAAGATAACTACTACAAAATGGTTGATAAATCAACTAATTATCATCTTGTAGCAAAGGCTTCAATGATAGAGATTAGGGTATTTCCTCTCATGTTATTTTCCACTAAAGTGCATGCCCTCAAAGCAACTATAGATGCTTCGTGGTTATGGCACAAATGTTATGGACATCTAGGTTTTCAAGGATTAAGTTTCCTTCATAAGAAGAATATGATGAGAGGACTTCCAACAATTCAAGCAAGAGAAGAAGTTTGTTCAGGGTGTACACTTGGAAAGCAACATTGAGATAGTTTTTTTGTGAACAAATCATGGAGGGAAAAAGATCCTCTTGAGCTTGTGCATGCTGACATGTGTGGTGATATGCAAGAGCAATCCTTAGGTAAGAATCTTTATTTTTTTAGTTTTATTGATGATTTTTCTCATCATACATGGATCTATTTTCTTAAGAAAAAATATGAATCCTCTAAATGCTTGAAGAATTTCAAGGCCATGTATGAAAATAAAAGTGGACATTATCTCAAAATACTCAGAATAGATAGAGGGGGATAATTCACTTCAAAACATTTCTTTAAATTTATAACAATTACGATATCAAGAGACAGCTTACTAGAGCCTATACACCCTAGAAAAATGGACTTACAAAAAGAAAGAATTATACCATTATGGAAATGGCACGAAGCATGTTTTTAATGAAAGGGGCAAAAAATAGGTTTTGAAGGGACCCTGAAATCCCTTACAAAAGGAAAAACATTAATGAAGAAACAACTAATCAATAGTAGAAACACGGTCAAGAAGTAGCAAAAAACAAAACACAAACATAAGGAACAACCAACATACTACATTTTTTAGGGTATCAAGAACTTCTAACTCATCTAGGAAGAAACTCCCATTGAGATCTTGATAGTCTTAAAGCTCTTTGTTTCTCCTTCATAATTATGTTTTCTAGTGCTCATGGTTCTAGTGTTAGGATTGACATTATCATCTTTGGTTATCATCTTGGGACCAATATTTGCAGTCATTTTAGCTTGTCATTGAGGATTTTAATATTTAGGGAACTATTCTTAATAACCTTGTTAATGTTTTCTTTTATCTTTCTTATGTCCTACTCCAAATCCATCAATCTAGTATAATGCTTCTTCTTTCCTTTTTGGAACTCCTCCAAGACAATAACCTTATCCTTCTAAATAGAGAGATCATTCACTAGCTTGTTCACCTAGGGTATAGCCTCCTAATTATAGAATAGCCTTGTATCCTCTATAGGAAGAAACCTAGGTTTCCCCTCACTGATTGTTAGCCATGATCTAAATCTTGATATTGAGCTAATTAATATCAAGACAAACCCACTATATGAGATTAAGATAGTTCTTGAAGGCCTGATGTAAGGTATTAACATTTTTCCTCACTAGATTCAAGTCATCAAACAACTCTACAGGGAAGTGGGATTAGAGGGGAATTGTAAAATCCTTGGAGACTAAGGGAGAGGGATTTTGTATTCTAAGAAAGGGATCCCTGACAATATCTTCAGGGAAGGGTAAATATTTACCTTTCCCCTTATTTTGGGCTTGTTGAACACCCAAAATATGAGAGGGGGGGTGAATCAGTATTATATTAAACTATTCACTTATTAAACCATTAATCCATTTGCCACATTTAATAATAGTCAAGCAAATCAAGCATAGAAAGCACAACCATAAACCATAACACATGAACACTAGGATTTTTACGTGGAAAACCCAAAAAGGGAAAAACCACGGTGAGTGTTAGCTTACAATATATTACGTAGTATCAATACCAAATTACAAAGAGGCTCACTACCTGAGGGCTCACTGCCCTAAGGACTCACTATCCAAAAAGATGCTCACTACATACATGCTCACTGCCAAGAGAAAAGAAAGAGAGAATGAGTGGCTCACTACCAAAATGAACTGTTGTAATTGCATCTACAAATGCATGGGGTACAACTCCAATGAAGCACAAAATACTGTCTCAAAACTCTTCATCCTGATCTGCTCTGTCACACTACTCTGCTTTTCATAAAACTTCTTCTCAAACACTTGTCACACTAATCGGATCACAAAACTTCATACATGACGCACACATTCACACATATTCGCATCACACACACCAAACACCAAAGTGAATCTCATATATATATTTGAAACACTTACAAACTTCAAATTAGGTCAGCTTTCTAGGATAAAATGTGTAGTTATACAATGTGTAGCTTGTCGGCCTAAAGCATTCACCAAAATACTTTGCAGACCAAAACATACTTGAAACACATTCTCATATGTTGGCTCCAACTATGGAATCACTTAGAACATGATTCTAATCAACACATTCTTCCGCACATAGATCCCAATATTAGGTCAGCTTCACAAACTGACTATCACAGACTTAGATCAACTGTCAGATCATAACTTTCAATGCAGACTGCAAAACTCCTTAAAATTCACAACTAAGACTCCTTAGGCATCCCAAGACTTGACTTGAGAACCGCAGAACAAAATATACCATGCGGTAAAATGTGAACTATCAGAAGCTAAACTCTAACTCTGTCAAACATTGTAAATGCATGTAGCGATACTTAGGTACTCATAACTACCTTACCGAAAGACTTCAGATCTTGAAAATTTGGATTTAGAGTCTTCAATCAAGTGTTTACAACATGTTAGAATTGTAGGAAGAAATATCTACTACTGGAGATATGCAGACCAAAACAAATAGGTGTTCTACCCTATCTATCACTGTACTCTGTTATACATAACTTATGCTATTTGCAACTAAACTTCCAGAAGTCATCAGAAGATAAAACTTTGGAATTGAAGATATTTAAGGAATACCAATATCTTACCAAAACTGCAGAACTTGATCTTCAAATGTGGACTAATGCTGACCATAATATTGTAGCTCTGTAGTATTCTTTGTACTCTACCAACACTTAGCCAAAATGCCTAAGTCTTCTTTCCAGACTAGAGTTCTCTATACACATGACTTCATGAGGATTACTATAACCTCACAACTCTTCTAAATCCTTGTTTCCATCAATGACAACACTAATCAAAACATCATACTTAGTCAATCCTTGTCATGCCACCAGTGTCTTCATCAATGATGTTTGCCAAGTTACCAACAATCTCCCCCTTTGGCATTGATGGCAACACATGATGTGAAAAACCATCACACTGCTCCCCCTTACTTTTTACACACTTCTCCCCCTAACTGCTTGTACTCTTTCACATGCTACTCTCCCCCTTTATTTTTTAGTTATTTTTCTTTTTATGTTTTTCATATGCTTCACTCTCCCCCTTTGACATCAATGGCAAAGGATATGTACAAGACATGCACAAATTGAATCTGCTCCCCCTAAGTATTTTATTCTTATATATACTAAAACTTCAAAAATGTTTGTACTATCCGCATATATACATGTGAAATCAAATGACTTACTGGCTCATAGGAAGAATGTCCTTATAAATGTTCTTCAAATATATTTTATCTCCATCCCAT
Organism: Cunninghamia lanceolata; assembly: GCA_027924645.1. Lineage (NCBI taxonomy): Eukaryota > Viridiplantae > Streptophyta > Pinopsida > Cupressales > Cupressaceae > Cunninghamia > Cunninghamia lanceolata. The sequence goes on along the minus strand of BSBN01000918.1, from coordinate 1,597,967 downwards.
CTTGCCTTAGCATTGCTCAAAACTTGTATGTGCCCATTAGTTTTGAACACCAACTCTTCTGCTTTATCAATCATAGTAGGGACTTTAGTGATTTGTCTAATTTTATCTACTTCCACTACAAGTGTTGTTATAGAAGCTATCTTAAAGCTTACAATTTCTCTAAGCTGACTCATTCTATTTTTGATGGCTTCTTTTTGACTCTACAGTTTATTTATTATAGAATGTATGGTTTCAACTTCTACCCTCTTATTTCCATTAGCATCCTTTAAAGGAGCATACGTATGGGAAGTCTTGATTAGCTGTACTTCCCAACCATCTATCATATCTCTCAAATCCTTGGTGGTTGCAAGCCAAGTTAGGCAAATTGATAAAGATTACTAGCATCTTTCATTGTTGTCTCTACATCTTGAATACTCTTATCTAACAAGAATTTATCTTTAGAGAATTTATCATTTAGTTCTTCTAATCTTTTACCATCAATATCTGCTATTACCTTCTTTTCTGCTACTTGTTCAAAGGACTCAAAATGAGAATCGATAGACTCCATAAGTTTCTTCATCTGTACCAGAGGAGTCAAAGAGGTGTATTTCTTTACATCGGACATGATTTTCTCAAAAAATGTTATAGATTCACTCATAAGCTCACTATCCTCCATGTGAGATTTGAGAATTTCCTCTTGAGCCATGGCCTAGAAAATTGTCCCAAGTTTTAGTTTTTGCAATAGATACATTGTAGTCAAGTTTATCTATCTTTGTAGTAACTCTGGTGTAGAAAAAATCGAAGTTTCTTTCTGCTTTGCCAAAAACTCTCTTAGAGAATCAAGTGAATCTTCTCCAGTAGTGTCTCTTCTACCTTCACCAAGAGGCACTTCAGCATCATGACTCTCCCGAGGATCTTCTTGAATAAACTCTTGTTCATTACCCCTTGTTTCTAGAGATGAATCATCAATCATTTGTTCATTGCTTTCTTCTCTTTATTCATCTTGTCCTTTAGAGACTCTTTCCTCAGATGTCACTTTTGTCTCCTCAATGTTCTTTTCTTCTGCAGACTCTTTCATTTCTTCATCTTTCCCTAAGTTTTCTAGAGGAGTAATTACATCTTGATTCATACTTTTCTCTCCATCCACATCTAGAACTTCATTTGAATTATCAAGATTCTGTTCATCTTCACCTATGTCCATCATAGTTGGAATTTGAAGTTCATTAAGCACCATCAGAATTTTGTCCTTGGTTTCTTTTTCCAACTTTTCAATCCCACTTTTATCTTTGGCCATCAGAATGTTAATTCTCCTTTTGGTTCTAAATTCTTCACTGAACCTCTAAGTGGCTTTAACCTTATCTGGTCTAGTAAGACTTGGACAAAAAAATTTCAAAACAGAATCTTCATTTCTGCATCTGTAGCCATAGCCTCTTCTTTTCTGGTAGTTAGAATACTTTCTAGGCTATCAGGTAAGTCAGATACAACTTCAATCAATGCTTTATTAAACATACTTAGAAATATTATAATAGTGGTCTCAATTACATCCTTATCAGCATCAGAGCTCTCATCATAAAGGTTTGCAATTAGTTTTAAGTTCTCATGCTCAACTATTGCATTGATTGTGGCTTCAAGATTCATAGTGGCCTTATTTTTCTTCTCCTTATTCTTCTTCTTCTCCTTATCTTTTCCCTTTCTAGAGGGCTTCACTCCTTTTCTTGAAATGGCCTCATCAGTTTTTATTCTTTTTCTGGTGTTTCTTTACTTGTTTCCTTTTCCTCTTCTTTTTCATTACCACCACCATGGCTCAAATGTTAGTGGCCATCCTTTTTACTCTCTTGTTCTTCTTCTCCACACCAGGCTCTATTTCTCAGGGGTTTTCATTTCCATATCAGTGGTAGGTAGAGGTTTGGAGCTCCCAAAAGTAGCTACAATAGAAGATGAAGTCTTTTTTGTCCTTCTTATCCTAGGAGTAGGCTTTACTAATTCAGTTTTTACTTCATGCTTCTCTGGAGCCTTTTCTTGTTTAGTTTTCTCCTCTTGCCTTTCCAGAGCCTTTACAACTTGAGAAGCTTGAGCCTCAGCTCTAGCTTGATCTATTTGTTCTTTTGAGAAACCTTTGCTCATAGCATAATCTTCCACCCATTTTCTTACTCTTCTCTGTGTTTCTGGTTATGTTTATTCCAGATGAACTTTGACAGAATTCTCTTCATAAGTCCCAAACCTTTTCTCTTTAGGGTCTTTGGGTTTTCTCAACATCAGATCTGCCAAACTAGTTAGAACGTCCTATGTAACCTCATATCCTATTGCTGGGATCCATATTGTTCTTGGTTCCACTACCTCCATGAGGCATTGATCTTGGTTACCATAAAAACAACATCATCTTTATACTTTTCTACTATACTTCTAGGAATTCTAACCCTAGATTGAATTCTTGTCTGGAATACTTTAAAGTATCCCCACAAAGCTGCACTTTGAGCACTATCATTTCTAACACTCCGCAAATGGTTCCTGATTTGCACTGCTACAAGAGTATGATTCAACCAAACAATATAGTTCATACTTGACATCTCCATCAAGAAGTAGAATAGCAAACAGATGACAAGAGTACCATATTTGAATGGGTACTTGGTGTCTTTGGTTCTCTTCAAGTTTTCCATTAACTGTTGCTGGAGCAATTCACACAAATCATAATCAATATTCTTCTTCACCATCTCATATGCAGTATAGATGGTTGTGGCTGAAACAAATTTCTCCCTGTTGGAGAAATACACCTTGTAACCAATGACCATAGAAGCAAATTTCATTGTCAGATCCTCTATATCATTGACAGTTAAAGCTCTCTTGTCAAACTTTGCACTAGAGTTAGCTTCATCATAGTGTCATTCTTTACTAATTTCAACGTCGAAACTATTTTGGAGGAACACAATCCTGTAACTGCCTCAATGGTATCCTTGGTTATCATATGAGACACATCTAGCCAAAGGAATTCATCATGGATTCTACTTAGGACATACCTAACCCAAGCATCTTCATTGAAAATGGGAAAATCTAACCATGTATCCAATTTCTTTTCATGCAGAGTATTGAATTCTTCTTTCAATTCAAATTTGTCACCAAACAATCCATCTAAATAAACTTGCCCTAATTTTACATGATCATACTCTTCCATATTAGCTTGGATGTAAGCCCTAATATTGTCATTATGCATTATGCCATAGGACACTTTAGAAAAAGCACCATCAGGGTCTGTTTCTAGGGATGTAAATGGATGCTTATTGAATTTAGATTGGGGCCTATCAATTATCTCAACAACTTGTGGGCTAGACATTTTCATAGCTCAACAAAACTTTGCAAGAGTGATGACTATAAATAACTTGTTCTTCACTTCCACTTAGGGTTTGTTCACTCCAAACATTTGAGTTCGCCTTTGCTTTGCCGCTCAGATCTCCTTTATTTCTTGAAACTAGAATATAAAGTGAATTTCCTTTGAATGATATTGCGTATAAACCCTCCTAATTTCCATAAATGCTTGTTTCCAAAAAGTTGTTAACACTTTTCTTGCAACTCATAGTCGATAGAAATTGCTCTACAATCTTCCGCATTAGACTCTTTTTTGCCAGAATTTTCTTCAAAAGATCAAATATATTTTTCTACAACTCATATCTTCATGTTGGATGTTAGCACCACTTTTCTAGCTAGGGGAACAAATTTTTTATTGAATCTCTCTTTGAGCCAGAGCTCCCAATTTCCTTTCTGGAGGAAGTTTCTGCACTAGAGTCTGGCACAGACTCATTCTTGACTTCAATAACATCCTTCTTGATCCATATCCTTCTCATCTCCTTCTTGGTTTCTTCCACATCAACATTTTGCACTAGTTTCTTCTTTTCTACCAGATTATCCTTCTTCATGTTCCTGCTTCTACAGAACCTTGCAATATGTCCAGGCCTATTGCAATTGTTGCACACAACATTCCTCTACCCGTTGTTCCTTCCATTCATTCTGGATCTGCATTGGTTAGCCTTATGTCCAAATCTATTGCATGTGAAGTAGTTTCCATTGAAAGATTGAGCATTCCTTCCATTGTTATAGCCATTCCTTATCTGACTTCTACATTCACTAGCGCTATGACCAACTTTCTTGCATGTAAAATAATTGTCATTGAAATATTGAGTGTTCCATCCATTGTTATAGCCATTCCTTATTTGAATTTTACATTCACTAGCTCTATGACCAACTTTCTTGCATGAAAAGCACTGACCGGAGAAATATGAAACATTTTGATTTATTCTGCTCCTACATTGAGTAGCCTTATGACCAAACTTAATGCATGAATAACAATAACCATTGAAAGATGGGTACCTTTGAGCATTTGGTTGTCTGATCGGTGGTCTTATGGGTCCATTCCTTTGATTCTGAATCTTCTTGCCTTTGTCCTTCTTGTTCTCAGCATTCACCAAGGCTCTTCTGGATAGCAAGCATCTCTTCAAGTTTTGCAAAACATATCTTGAACTTTTCTTCATAGCTCTTTTCCTTCTCCAAATCTGACTTCAAGTTCACAACTTCTTTTTCAAGCTTTACACATTCTTCAAATTTGCCTGTCACCATTTGATTTAGATATTCTTATGCTTTTTCCTTTTCTTCAACTTGCACTTGTCATTCAGGGTTTCATTTGTTGATCTCAATTGTTCACTAATCTCCTTATGCTTTTCTTTGAACTTCTTGACTTGCTCCCTCAACTTTCTGATGCACTCATCTGCTTCCTTGATATTTTCCTTCAAATCTAGATTTTCCTCTTCAGTCCTTTCAAGGTCTTCAAGAGCAACTTTGAGTTCTTCATTATTGACAAACATGAACTCTTCTTTTGTAGTTCCAATTGGATAAATTTCTTCCAGAGGAGTAGGATACCTTCTAGCTACCATGTGTTAAATCTCCAAGATCTTCCTCGAGCTATTAGGCTTCTTTTGAGGAACCAGGCTCTGATAACAATTGTTGAACACACAAAATAATAGGGGGGTTGAATTAGTATTCTATTAAACTATTAATCCATTTGCCACATTCAATAATAGTAAATCAAATCAAGCATAGAAAACACAACCTTAAACCATAACACGTGAACACCATAATTTTTACGTGGAAAACCCAAAAAGGGAAAAACCACGGTGAGTGTTAGCTCACAATATATTATGTAGTATCAATACTGAATTACAAATACTCACTGTCTAGGGCTCACTACTTTAAGGACTCACTATCCAGGGCTCACTACTTTAAGGACTCACTATCCAGAAAGATGCTCACTACATACAGGCTCACTGCCAAGGGAAAAGACAGAGAGAATGAGTGGCTCACTACCAAAATGAACTATTGTAATTACATCTACAAATTCATGGGGTACAGCTCCAATGGAGTACAAAATACTGTCTCAAAACTCTTCATCCTGATCTGCTCTGTCACATTGCTCTACTTTTCATAAAACTTCTTCTCAAACACTTGTCGCACTAATCGGATTACAAAACTTCATACATGTCACACACATTCACACATATTAGCATCCCACACACCAAACACCAAAGTGAATCTCATATATATATCTGCAACACTTACAAACTTCAAATTAGGTCAGCCTGCTAGGATAAAACGTGTAGTTATACAATGTGTAGCTTGTCAGCTTAAAGCATTCACCAAAATACTTTGCGGACCAAAAAATACTTGAAACACATTCTCATATGTCAGCTCCAACTGTGGAATCACTTAGAAATGATTCTAATCAACACATTCTTCTACACACAAATCCCAATATTAGGTCAGCTTCACAAATTGACTATCACAGACTCAGATCAACTATCAGATCATAACTTTCAATGCAGACCACAAAACTCCTTCAAATTCACAACTAAGACTCCTTAGGCATCCCAAGACTTGACTTTAGAACCACAAAACAAAATATTAAATGCGGACTATCAGAAGTTGAACTCTATCTCTGTCAAACATTGTAAATGCATGTACTGATACTCAGGTACTCATAACTACCTTACCAAAAGACTTCAAATCTTGAAACTTTGGAGTTAGAGTCTTCAATCAAGTGTTTACAAGACCTTAGATCTATGGGAAGAAATATCTACTACTGGAGATATGCTGACCAAAAAAAATAGGTGTTCTACCATGTTTATCATTGTACTCTACTATGCTGAACTTATGCTATTTGCAACTAAATTTATGAAAGTCATCAGAAGATAAAACTTTGGAATTGAATACATTTAAGGAATACTAACATCTTACTAGAACTGTGGAACTTGATCTTCAAATGTAGACCAATGCTGACCATAATATTGTAGCTCGGTAGTCTTCTCTATATTCTGCCAACACTTAGCCAAAATGCCTAAGTCTTCTTTCCAAACCAGAGTTCTTTTTACACATGACTTCATGAAGATTAATATAACCTCACAACCCTTCTAAATTCTTGTTGCCATCATGACAACACTAATCAAAACATCATACTTAGTTAATCCTTATCATGCCAGTAGTGTCTTCATCAATGATGCTTACCAAGTTGCCAACAGGGTTGTAGGAGCATCATTTTTTTTTCAGGTTTTAGGTATCCCACACTCTTCTCAGTAGGATTTTTCATCCTGATTCTTAATTGATTGGCTCTACCTAGGATATTCCACCATTTTCCTCTTTTTCTCCCTATTGCCACCAGCACCACTATGCCTAAATATCACCTAAGGCTCCCTCTCTTTACCCAAAGATTGTGTATTCTCTAACTCAAGATCCAAATCAGTACCATTACTAGACCCTTACCAGTTTCTATCCTCCTTATCACCAGAATTCCTTGAGCTAGAATCTGTATAATCCACCATTTTCTTAACTATGTCATCTTTCTTTTATGAAATCAATGAAAGACAATTGGATTCGATTGCCTTACAAAGTTAATAATTAACATGATTAAACCCTAGAGCAGGGGAACCATGCAAGGGTCTTTCTTGCATTCTTTAATGGATGTCTCCAAAGATGAAAGTAGGTATGAAGTGTTGGTGCTCAAACATGCAAGTCCACAAATTCTAAAGATTGGCACCAAAACCTAAGGCTAGCGATATATCATACTCAGGTAATGGGCAAGGCTTATGCTTATATAGTGGCATGAATGGAGCCATTTTTGTGAGTGGGTAAACTCACCTTTAGCTTTAAGCTCTGTAAGGCCAAAGGGGTTATTCCATAAGGTCTCAATAATAGAAACAACAATTTAAACCATAGGCCTTTAAGTAGCCATATCTAATATGCTATGAACCCCAAGATTTGTCATTAAGTTCATGTCAACATTAGCTACATACAAACCTATAGATCTCTAATAAAAAGATGAAAAAGCACACTTATCCTACACCCAAAGATGACAACTACACTATATTTTCCATAGAAGATGAATCCACTTAACATTGCATACACACTGGTAAGAGGGAGAGACACACTATTACAATTCTCTAGTGATCTTTTAGTTTTAATATTGCATAAGGTATGATGGTTTATAATGTTGAATCATACAGGTATGGTGGAACCTAAACTACTCCTACAACTAACAAGAGAGAGAAGATTAAAATTAATTATGTTTGGCCTTTCACCAATCAAATTGGTTCCTACTTCATTGGGAAATAGAGTTGTAAATGAGAAAGAGGATGGAAGAACTTGTTTGTAAAGTAGCATTAGAACCAACCTTACACATGCTTTCAAACTTATGAGGTAAGGAACCTGCAAATGCATATACTTAGTAATCTAGAGCAATATTGCAACTACCCATGTGAAACATAAGGAAGACCATTACAGCATATTTGCAATGAATTAAATTTGTATCACACATTTATCTAACATATGGAAACAAGAGTAAGAACATTATAAGAACTCTTGCAATGCATTATAATACTGCAATATTAATCTAACTCTTGATGTTGGTTTGGAAATCCATAACCAACTTGAGGGTTTCCATAAATAATTACAAACTACCATGGAGACATGTCATTTATACATAAAATCCTTCTAGACTACACCTTCCCCTAATTTACAAACAATCTACATCATTTACAAAGTTGGATGTGCATTGTTTAATACCCTAGAACACTACTTGAAGCACTTACAAACATGAAATTGGTTCAATGGCCAACCCTCTTTACATATTATAAACATGTATATATAGCATTATATTCAGTCTTGTTGTTCTACTATGAATATAAGAGTGGTCAACAAATTTACAAGTCACCCATGTCATTGCATCACCCCCACATGGTCATGCACTTGAAACCATGCCCCTTGCATTAGAAACCATATGCCTTTGTACACAAACCATGACTTTAAGGGGTTCATAGATACTAGGAGGTGTTTGAAAGTTTGTCTTTGTCTAACTTTATCCAATTGAGACCATTAATGGCATCCTAGGTTGTGCAAGGAGGTAAGTAGGGTTTTTTGTTTGAGCGATAGAGTTTTGAGACTTTTTCATGCCAAAGGAAGAAGGTAAAACCATATTGAAATTTCAAGGTATGCCAAGAAGGGAAAGTCTAAAATCCCAAAATTTAAAGGGAAAAGGGGGACTTTAAAGGAAAGGCATGCCAGGATGCTAGGATGAGAAAGTCCAAAAACTTGAAATTAAAGAAAATGCAAAAATGGAGGATTTGGGAGGAAAGGCATGCTAGGAATGGAAGATTTGAAAAGATATGCTAAGAAGGGAAAGTTAAAAATCTCAAAATTGAACCCAAAACCCTTACTTAGAATTTTTTTTTAAATTTTAGGCTCTTGACAAAGCAAAAAAGGGATCCAAAGCACAAAATTATGAGGAAGCCCATTGACGAATTATTTGATTAGTTATTAGTGATAGCTAAAGGATGTATAAGGTAACAAAGGGGGCACCAGATTAGAAATTTTTTTACCATTGGTTCAAGTGCCAATATTGACTCTAGTTGGGGACATGTGCCTCTTGAAAGCATAATGAGAATCTAGATATCTCTAGGAGAAGGCCAAAATGCCAAAGGGGATGAGGAGGGAGGGGAGACAAAAAAAAGCCAATATGTACAAGGCAAATGCACAACAAGGAAGTATGTACAAGACAACCACTACAACCAATGATGTGGGGGAAGAAGGAGACAATGAAAAACATGGTTGTAAAAAGAATTTGTAAACATTTGCAATTTAAATCCTATAAGGAAGATCCATGGCACAAGACTAAGGATAAACTTCCAAGAGCCACTTGCATCTATCAAAGACAAGATTAAAGAAAGAGCTGACCTCCCTTAAACCTAAGTTATATCCATCACTAAGTAGCAACAAATGGTAAATCCTACATGCATGTACATGAACACTATCAATGCCAACAGGATTATGTTGAAACTAAAAATGAAGATCAACCTCTTACCAAGCTAAGGAAAAAACCCAATCTAAATACATGTGGAAGAGAAAACTCTCACTTCCCATGCTAGATACATCCATTTGGTTTTCAACATATTGAAATGAGTTGAGACAAAAACTAAAAGACTCAAACTCACATACTTTAGAAAAATATACTTGACCCAGACTTTGATTCGTATAAAGATAAATCTTCTTGCACCACAAATTGGAAGGTCCTTTATTAGTGCATTTCAACTCAACACCATCTTCATACGTATGCTAGATCCACACAAAATTCATGTTTAGGAACGCCACAATTATCCATAGTAGTATAAACTACATCTTCATCACAAAGGAAATCTTCATAATCAACAATATCTACACCAAACTCTTGGATAACGAGTGGCCAACATACACCATTTTCACACATGTTGATATTATGCTCCATGCTTGGATCAAAGACTTGATCTATGTCTTCATCATCATCAACAACATATGGATCATATTGAGGCATTTCAAATGATGGACTAACTTTATCTCATTGCCTCTCTATTTCAATCATGCTCTGGTAATATCTTGTGTCATATTGAATGTTACAATTAGACATAGAACTATTTTCTTCATCATCATTCCCCTACACATAGGCACCAAGATGTGTTGTACAACTAGGAGATTCATTTCCAACATGCATAACCTTGGCAACATCAAAGCTCACATCATGGTAGTCATGATTTTTGATGTTATGGATTGTTGAATCATCTGATTGATACAAATTGGTGTATAAGTCATCAACAAAAGAGGGAAAGGACTCAGTATTATTACATGTAGTATGAGGTACTTCAACCTCCATATGAAAACTAGAAAAATCACTATCAAGAGGGATAAACTATGGGAGTCCATCAAACAAATATTCATCATTGTTATCATCTCTATGAACTAACCCATCCAACTACAAATAAGTGCAAATACTATCTTCATCATCTACATTGTTGTCATGTGGTGTTGCACTACAAATTTATATTATCCTAACAAAAAATCATATTCATTAGATGTTGCATTCAAATCACCATGGAATACATCTTCACTTCCTACTTCACAATCCAAATTAACACATGTTGGATTCTCTTCATTATTGTTCACAACAACCAACTCATTACAAGAAACATTAGCATAGAGGGAAGAAACATCAATTTCATACAAAGCCTCAACATTTGTCCATGTTAGTATATGGTCTAGAACCTTGGGTTTAAGCTCAGGTGAACAAATTATAGCTCTAAGATGAAACACATCACAAAAAAATCAATGCACTTGTGTTCATTTGGCCTATAATAGTTTGGTATGCAAGACAAAGAAACCATAAATTTTTGACAAAATTTAGACCAACTCACCCTCCTTCCTTTTGATGCTTTAAATTTCATATAAAAGAGAGAAAGGATCAATACCACATGTACACCACTCCTCAAAGGCACAATAAAACTATCCCAAGAAGAAAAATGGTAGTCTAGAAATTTGCATAATCATTTCTTTGAATCTTCATCAAGAGATTTAACGAAATATCTCATCCACATAACATTATTTGTTCATGAAATCAAAAAATTCTTGGACATGTGCCTCCCCTTGGGATAAATCTACCCCATAAAATGTAAGCAATTGTAGGTAAATTTCTTTTGTTGTGCGTTCGAAATCATAATCTACCTATGATAAGTCCAATTTCTCGTATACATCACAGAGGGAAATATTGTGAAGTCTAATTCTTTGAGATTTGGTGACATGGTCCTTCACAGAAGTAGGTTGGGATTTGGATTGAAAACTAGAATTAAGCAATCTGATTTGATTTTTAATTTCATTATACTCCATAACAGGATCATGAAGATTATGGGTGGATTTCTAGTTTTGAGGTAGGGGAGCATAGGATGCAAGGCTATCTGATTAGTAAGATAAAGCATCATCGTAAGAATCATAGCCATCTTCTTCATCATAGTTTCTATTGAATGATTCATAGGAAGGCTTACTTGAAGGAGCAACCCTAGAGTTACCATTGTTTAACCAAGAGGTCATGAATTACCACCCTTAGCCATGTATGGAAAATTTGGACTTCATAAAAGAATTCTTTTGTATTTGAATGAAGTTTGAACTAAATAAAGGAGAAGGAAAACACTTATGTATCTTCAACAAAAATTTGTTTTCTTTTATAAATAGTAGAGTCACCACCTCTTTTAGAAGAGTAATACCTTGAAGTAGACTTGATCTCTAAGGAAACAAACTGGTTTGGGTTCAACTCACCAAAAACATATTCAATTCATGTAACCCAAGATGTAATTAAATTGAATTAGAAGCCCAAAAACTTACACTAAGAACAAGATTCCCTCCCTGGAAATGATACCATTCTATTGGTCCAAGTTGACAAGATGCAAACACTACACAAAAAAAAGTGCATAACTGTAATATTATTCAAATTGTTGTGGATTGAAAGGTAGAAACCAAAGTTTATGTCCTCAGAAATAGTGTCATTCTATTGATGCTCAAACATGAAGCTCCACAACTCCTAAATATCAACACCAAAACCTAAGGCCAAGGATATGTCATACTCAAGTAATGGGAAAGGCTTATGCTCCAATAATGGCATGAATGGACAAATTGTTGTGAGTGATAAACTCACCTTTAGATTTAGGCTTTACAAGGCCAAAGGGAGGTATTCCTTGAGGACCCAATAACATAAATAATAATTTAAACTCTAGTCCATTAAGCAACCATACCCAATATGCTATGAACCCCAATACTTGTCACTATGTTTATGTCAACATTAGCTACATACAAACCTATAGACCTCTAATAAAAAAATGAAAATCAACTCTTACCCTATACCCAAAGATGATAGTTACACTATATTTTCTCCAGTAGATGAATCCACTTTACATTGCATACACACTAGTAAGAGGGAGAAACACACTAGCATGTTTCTCTAATAAATTTTTTGTTTTAATATTCATAAGGTATGATAGTTTATAATGTTGAATCATGTAGGTATGGTGGAACCTAAACTACTCCTATAGATAACAAGAGAGAGAATATTCAAAGGAATTATGTTTGTGTTGGTTTATTACATCTTATATTAGATTATCTATATAAATAAGATAAATGAAAGTCGATTGTTAAAATCAATGTTATTAGTTCATTGTTAGTTTATGGAAAGTTTTGGTGGTTGAACCACCTCAAAGGATTTATAAAGCTCAAGTTGTATTGAAATATCATATATGAAAAATCATATATCAATATATCATTTTTACTTTTTGCAATTATGATTTAATTTTACAATATCTTTATTTGCAACTCAATATGATATCAAAACAAATGGTGATCTCTATGGCCGTATGAAATCTTTGAACTGGCAGCGCATGGAGAAGAAGACTATACAGGAAATTTGCATGTATGTCAAGTGCAGAAGTAAAATGTCGAAGCATAGACAAGGCATGTGTAGGAAGATTAACGATGTGTAGGCATTGGAGGATAAAATTGGTAGAAATCCCAAACATGGAATGTGCAGTGGGTGTGTACATCTCCATACACTTCAATGAATAAGGCATAGTACAATGTGTATGTGGATTGTGGGTCGCGTTCTAGATTCAAGTCATTGATTCCTTTGTTAGATCATTGCCATCAACACCTTCTCTCTTATTTACATCATATTTATCTAACAAAAATGTCAAAGAAAATATGGGATGGTCTCAACTCTTTATTTGGTTCATAGGCTTCTAGTGCTAAGATTTCCATTAAGCAAAAACTTTTTCTTTTGAAGATGAAACAGGGTGATAATATTATTCAACATATTAGTTCATTTTGTTCCCTTCTTAATCAATGTGTTGGCATAACATCTACAGTCGATTCACCCCCCCTTCCAATATAACTAAGTGCTCATCAATTGGTATCAGAGCCAATTCCTTCAAAGTTATCATAATAGCTAGAAGGTAGATCTAAGAAGAGAAGTAATGGCCAGACAAGAAAATCATGGCTTCATTATTATTACAATATGAACAAAGGAAGAGTATATCAACAACCAAGGAAGAGCTATAATCAAAACTAGTTCAAGAGAAAGAATAACTTTCAGAGGCAAAACAAGAGCCTCTACTCCAATGAATATGATGACGAATTAGAAGAAAGTGATGAGGAATTTTACGGTGATCAAGAAGAGATACTATTCATGATGATAGATATTAAGGATGACATTGAGAATTATAAGGAGGATAAAAGGGATGTGAAAGATAAGAAGAATGAGGATGATGAAGAAGTAGATCTTGAGGAAGGATTTCATCTTGTGTATGATGAGATTCATTCACTTAAAAGAAGAAATATGTGTCTAAAGTCAAAAGTTCTAGAAGAGAGTGAATCCAAGGTAAAGGTATCACAATCCCTTGAAGAATTCGAGAAGACAATAATGGACATAATAGTACAATATGAAGAAGAAAAAAGGATTGAGGAAGAAGCTAAGAAAATAATCATAGACCTGAAAGTTCAGTGTGAAGAGGCAAAAAGGATTGAGGAAGGAATGAAAATCCAATTAAAGGAAAGACAAGTAAATTGTGAAAAATTGGAATCCAATATTGTATCACTAAGGAAGGAGTTGGAAAAGACTGTGGCACAATTAAATTGAGAAATGAGAAATGTGAGAAGTTCAGGAATTCTGGATGAAATTATAAATTCCCAAAATCCCACATGTGACAAGAGCAGGGTTGGATTTGAAGAAGGGAAAAGTTCAAAAATGGATCAGCTGCCTAAAGAAGCAAATAAAGGAAATTAGAAAACTTACAAGTGGTTCAAGACTCCATCAAAAGTAAAACCAACAAAAGAGAAGAGAATTAATAGAAAACCATGAAGGGTTCATTCAGAAGACCTCTTCCATGGAAGCAGGTAAGTACAAATAGGTTCTATCATTCTTTCTTGGCTATTGTTTCTTTTGCAATCAATTTAGGCATAAGGCAATAGATTGTAGATTGAATGCTAGAAATAAGTATAGACATAGAACTATGAATTATGGAGCACATGTAGGGCTAACCCTGTAGGAAACTGTTGCAAATATGTGCCTAAGTGGTGTTGTCATTGATGTCAACATATCCTTGTTGCCATTGGTGTCAATTGTATCCTATTTTGCTATCTGTTTAGAGGACCGAACTGTTGAGGATATTGAGGAAATTAATGACAATCAATGCATGAGGACCATATGGTTGTGTAGAGGATTATAAGAGGTTGCTCCAGTTAAGATTTGAGAAGTCCGCATGAAGATTTGAAGAAGTTATGGCCATCTGAGTAGAACTAGATTTTATAGTATTTAGAAGAGATAGTGTGACAGTAAGTTGGTCCGGATTGCTACGCAGTGAAATATTATGGTCTGCGGATCTAAAGGCATGTTTGGGAAGTCATTGTGTAGCATCAACTCTAGTGGTTTGTGGTTTAGAGGTCTGCAAGCTATCTTTCTAGTTTGACAGTCATGACAGATAGTGTTCTTGAGGTTCTGAAGGAAGATACAGATGATTCTGGTAATTTGGTTTAGAGTGGATGTTATTGGTAAATTCAATGTGCTTGTGGAGGTCTCTGGATCATGTGGCTACTATGTTGGAGGTCTGCATTGAATTTTGATCTTGTCGATTGAAGATTTATTCTTTGAGGTTGATGTTCTTCCCAGTCTTGGCCGACCGGATGTTCTAAGAACATTTTATGAAGCGTGGCGTGGTTGTAGAGGAAGATTTGAATCTCAGTTGTGTTTGGATGACAATGTAATGATCCACGTCAAGTTTAGCCGACCTTGTTGATCATTCTAAGGTTGATGAAGTGTATAAATACTTGTTGAAGAGTTGTGGAAAATCATCCTTGCACAAAATGAATTAAATCAGAAGAAAGGATCAAAAGCAAAGCAGAGAAGAAGAAGAGCGAAGGGAGTATAGAGTGAAGAGTCAGTGAAGAAGTATTTGAAGTTAAGACTAGAAGTTTTTGTGAGCCTTCAAAGGGACTGATTCAGGCATGAATGTAGATGCTATTTCTCAGTTCATTATCTTTGTGTAATTCATAATTTCTTATAGGTAATGAGCCTCTTCTTGAGCAGTGAGCTCTGGGAAATGCGCCCGAAGGCATGTGCCTTCTATTTTCTTAAGTACTTTTAATAGGGTGCACATTTTTGTGGGTTAACCCCCACTGTGGTTTTTCCCTTAACCAGGTTTTCCATGTCAAAATTCTAGTGTTGTGTGTTCATGTTGTTTCTGCTCATATGTTAATCTATGCTTAATTGTTTACATCATTAATCTAATTGTGAATTAAGGAAGAAGATTTAAAAGTGCAGAAAAAGGTTAATAATTTAGGGACAACTGATTCACCCCCCTCTTAGTTGTCCAGACTTATTCCAACAATTGGAATCAGAGCGAGGTTCCTCTAGAAGAAGTTTAACTGCTCGAGGAGATCTAGGATGTTGACTTACAAGAAGGATAGTCCAAGATTCGATGGAATCAATTACTTTGTTTGAAGAACTGCATGGAATGCCATTTACAATGCATGGGTGATGCTTATTGGTCAATAACCAATGATAAGTATGAACCTCCAGAGAAAGGTCCTTCAACTCCAAATCAAGTCAAAGATGTCAAATATAACCTTCGACCTAAAGAAGCCTCGTTGAGTGCCCTGACTGATTCATAAATGAATAATGTCTTTGGTCTAAAAATTGCTCATGAAATCTAGAAGAGGTTGGAGAATCTGTATGAAGGAGATGAATTTGTCAAATGTACCAAACTACAAAGTCTGAGAGGAAATTTTGAAAATCTGAGGATGAGTGAAGATGAAAACATCACAATCTACATGCAAAAGATAAATGAACTTGTGTGTGGGATTAGGTGTGCTGGTAGAACTTTGGAAGAATCAGAGATTGTGGTAAAAGTGCTCAGATCCTTGCCTGATTCATATAAACATAAGGTTGCTACTATAGAAGAGATCAGGATTGTCACAGATGTTACAAGAGATCACCAAGTTGGAAAAATTTTAGCTTTTGAATTGAGTGAATTTGGTGATTCTCTTCCTAAGTCTAAATCTACATTCAAAGCTAGTGTATATGGAAAATGAAGATATGATCTGGGTGAAAGCTCTTCTACAAGATCAAATAGATTTGTGAAGACAAGAAAGGATTTTGAAGATGTTGAAATAGAAACTGTAGATCTTGAAGCTCTTATTGCCATAAGAATGCCAAGAGGATCCGATAAGTACGAAGGAAAATTACCACTCAAATGTTTTGTTTGTAATAAGATTGGTCATTTTGCCTCAAGATGTCTAGATAGGTTTTCAAAACCAAACCCTAACAGGTACAAGGGTCAAAATAAATGTTACTATGTCCAAGAAAATGGAGAAGAAGGGGTCACAGATGATGAATCTGATCATGGAGGCTCCTCTGAAAATGATTGGGTGTTTATTGCTATCAAAGAAGAAGATCCAGTGTCTACTAAATCTGCTAGCTGTGCAAATATGGAAAATGCCTTGGTTGCTCAGGTCTTTGAAAAATATGAATGGGTGATTGATAGTGGATGTTCTCATCATATGACTGGTGACAAGAGTAAGTTCGTGAGTTTTGAAAATTATGGAGGACTTGTGAAATTTGGAGACAACTCAGTTGGTAGAATCTGTGGCAGAGGATCCATCTCTTTTGATGGCAAGAACAACACCAATGATGTTCTGTATGTGGAATGATTGAAACATAATCTTCTCAGTGTTGGACAGTTGGTTGATAAGGGTTATGATCTTCGATTCAAGGATGGAAAATGAAGAATCTTGGAAAGCTCCAGAACTGAAATTGTACCTGGTACTCAAACTAGAGGTAACATCTTTCACTTAAGTAGTTCTAGGAAAAGTTGTTTGATTGCTCAAACAGATCAAAGTTGGCTATGGCATAGGAGGATGTGTCATGTGAATTTTGATAACATTGTCAAAATAAGTTCCACTCAAGATGTAAGATATCTTCCAAGACTTGTGAAACCTGATAGAATATGTAGAGAATGTTAATTGGGTAAACAAAACAAAATCTCATTCAAGGGTAAAGAACAAGGTTCAAGTGGGATATTAGAACTGATACATACTGATCTCTATGGTCCTTCTAGAATTAGGAGTGTGCAAGGAGACAAATATTTCATGTTTTTGATTCATGATTACTCCTGGATGATGTGGGTAACTTTCTTGAAAGAAAAATTAGAAGCTCTTGATAAGTTTAAGGTGTTCAAGATGATGGTTGAAAATGAGATTGGTGGGAAATTGAAGTGTCTGAGATCTGACAAAAGTGGAGAATTTACTTTTGGTGAGTTTGATGCTTTCTGTGAAAAGCATGGGATAAAAAGATAGTTATCTTCTCCTAGGACTCCTCAACAAAATGGAGTTGTGGAAAAGAAGAACTGGACCATTCAAGAGGCTACCAGGACCATGATGATGGAAAAAAATGTTCCTCAAGTTTATTGGAGAGAAGTTGTGAGTACTGTTGTCTACACTCTTAACTGGGTGCAGATAAAAGGAAATTCTAGTAAGACTCCTTATGAACTATGGTTTGGTCATCCTCCTACTGTGAGATATTTCAGTCTTTGGTAGTAAATGCTATATCAAAAGAGATGAGGATTTAGGCAAGTTTGAGGCAAGAAGTGATGAAGGAATATTTCTAGGATACTCAACTCAAAGTAAGGCTTATCAATGCTTCAATAAGAGGTTGAAAAAGATTGTTGAAAGTGCTAATGTTAAAGTTGATGAAGGCAAAGAAGGACATTCCAGGTACTTCGGATATGATTCAGATGATCAAGATGAAAGTCAAAGTCAAGGAAGGCAAGTTCACGTTTAGATTGATCCGGTAACTCCAGTAACAGAAGAGATTAGTGTAGATGATGAGGAACAAGTTCAAGAAACAGAAATTTAAACAATTTCCAAAACTCCCAGGTATGTAAGGTTAAACAATCCTAAAGATCAAAACATAGGAGATAAGAGTAAAGGTGTTTGAACTAGGAGAAGAATTTTTGAAGATCAAGAGGAGATTTGTTTGATTTCAAAGATTGAACCTAAATCAATAAGTGAAGCTTGTAATGATGAAAATTGGGTTAAGAAAATGGAATAAGAATTGATGCAAATTGAAAAGAATCACACTTGGAATCTTGTTCCTAGACCTGAGGACAAAAATGTGATTGGAACCAAATGGGTCTTCCAGAATAAACTGAATGAAGATGGTGAGGTTGTAAGAAAAAAGCAAGGTTGGTATGTAAAGGTTATTCTCAAGTGGAAGGAATTGATTTTGAAGAAACTTTTACTCCAGTAGAAAGGATAGAGGTAGTCAGATTATCTCTTGCTTTTGTTGCTTTCAAAGATTTTGAAGTTTATCAAATGGATGTCAAATTAGTATTTCTAAATGGAGATTTGGAGGAAGAAGTCTACATTGAACAACCAGAAGGATTTTAGTTCTCTGATCAGGGAGATATGGTTTGTAGACTAAGAAAAGCCTTGTATGGACTCAAGCAAGCTCCAATAGCCTGGTATGCCAAATTGGATAAACATTTGCTTAAGCTAGGATTTAGCAAAGGTACTGCTGATAGTAATATGTACTTCAAGATCAATCATGAGAACATTTTAATTGTTGAGGTCTTTGTTGATGATATCATTTTTAGTGGAAATGAATGCATGTGCAATGCATTTGCTGATCAAATGAAAAGTGAGTTTGAAATGTCAATGTTTGGTGAGATCAATTTCTTCCTAGGTCTGCAAATTGTTCAAACAGATAAAGGTATCTTCATATCTTAGTCCAGGTATGTGAAAGAATTGTTAAAGAAGTTTGGAATGGAAGATTCAAAGCTTGTAGGTACACCTATGGTAACCGGATGCAAGCTAAGCAAAGATGATGACTCCCCCAAGGCAAATCAAAAAAGATATAGATCAATGATTGGAAGATTGCTTTATCTAACTCAGACCAGACTTGACATCTTGAATGCAGTTAGACTTGTTGCCAGATTTCAAGCTGATCCAAAAGAATCCCATGTTATGGCAGTCAAAATATTTTTCAGATATCTCAAGGGGACAATTGATTATGGACTATGGTATCCAAAGGCCAATGACTTCACTCTTCATGCATATACAGATGTTGATTGGGCAGGAGATGTGGATGACAGAAAAAGTACTAGTGGTGGTGCATTCTTCTTGGGTAGAAGATTGGTCTCTTGGATAAGCAAAAAGTAAGAGAAAATATCTCTATCTACTGCAGAGGTAGAGTCTATAGCAACAACAAATAATTGTACTCAGGTTTTGTGGATGAAGCAAATGTTGAAGGACATCATAATTGTGTTTGAGGAGCCAGTCATAATTTTCTATGATAATTCTAGTGCAATAAGCATCTCAAAGAATCCGGTATTGCATTCAAAGACAAAGCATATATCTAACAAGTTTCATTTCTTGAGAGAGAAAGTAAATGAGAATGAAGTCAAGTTGGAGTTTGTGCCTTCCAAAGATCAGATCACAGATATCTTCACTAAGCCTCTTCCCAAGAATACTTTTGAGTATCTCAGAGAGAAGTTAGGGGTTATTACCCCTCCTGATTAGAACTAAGATGCACTAAGGTGTGTCAGTTCAGTGGAATTTACATTCATATCTTGTGGTTCAGATTGATGTTAAGAAGGTACTACTCAAAGGGGGAGTAGTCAATATACAAATTTTGGGATCAGTCTGAAGAAAAAAGGGAGAAAAGATAGCAAATATGTGCCCTTTTCCATTGATGTCAAAGGGGGAGAGAAGTCATGTGAAAAAACCAGTTGTTGTTGTAAGGGGGAGCAGTAAAGAAAGTAGTTGCAGTAGTAAGAAGAGAAAGGGGGAGAAGTTCTTGTCTTGATGGCTAAATTTAGTTTTTCACATCATATGTTGCCATCAATGACAAAGGGGGAGATTGTTGCAAATATGTGCCTAAGTGGTGTTGTCATTGATGTCAACATATCCTTGTTGCCATTGGTGTCAATTGTATCTTATCTTGCTATCTGTATAGAAGACCAGACTATTGAGGATATTGAGAAAATTAATGACAATCAATGCATGTGGACCATATGGCTATGTAGAGGATTGTTAGAGGTTGCTCTAGTTAAGATTTGAGAAGTCCACATGAAGATTTGAAGAAGTTATGGCCATCTGAGTATAACCAGATTTTGTAGTATTCAGAAGAGACAGTGTGATAGTAAGTTGGTCCGGATTGCTCCACAGTGAAATATTATGGTCTACGGATCTAAAGGCATGTTTAGGAAGTTAGTGTGTAGCATCAACTCTAGTGGTTCATGGTTTGGAGGTCCGCAAGATATCTTTCTAGTTTGACAGTCATGACAGATAGTGTTCTTGAGGTTCCAGAGGAAGATACAGATGATTTTGGTAATTTGGTTTAGAGTGGATGTTATTGGTGAATTCAATGTGCTTGTGGAGGTCTCTGGATCATGTGGCTACTATGTTGGAGGTCTGCATTGAAGTTTGAGCTTGTTGATTGAAGATTTCTTCTTTGAGGTTGATGTTCTTCCCAGTCTTGGCTGACCGGATGGTCCTAGCATGTTGCGGATGATTTTATGAAGAGAGGAATGGTTGTAGAGGAAGATTTGACTCTTAGTTGTGTTTGGACAATAGTGCAATGATCCACGTCAAGTTTAGCCAACCTTGTTGATCATTCCAAGGTTGACGAAGTGTATAAATACTTGTTGAAGAGTTGTGGAAAACCATCCTTGCACAAAATGAATTAAATCTGAAGAAAGGATCAAAAGTAGAGTAGAGAAGAAGAGCGAAGGGAGTATAGAGTGAAGAGTCAATGAAGAAGTATTTGAAGTTAAGACTAGAAGTTTTTGTGAGCCTTAAAAGGGATTGATTCAGGCATGAATGTAGATGCTATTTCTTAGTTCATTATCTCTGTGTAATTCATAATTTCTTATAGGCAATGAGCCTCTTCTTGAGTAGTGAGCTCTGGGTAGTGCGCCCGAAGGCATGTGCCTTCTATTTCCTTAAGTACTTTTAATAGGGTACGCATTTTTGTGGGTTAAACCCCACCATAGTTTTTCCCTTAACTAGGTTTTCCATGTCAAAATTTTGGTGTTGTGTGTTCATGCTATTTCTGCTCATATGTTAATCTATGCTTAATTATTTACATCATTAATCTAATTGTGAATTAAGGAAGAAGATTTAAAAGTTCATAAAAAGGTTAATAATTTAGGAACAACTGATTCACCCCCTCTCTCAGTTGTCTGGACTTATTCCAACAGAAACAAGATTGGAAGTTTGGGATGATGAACAGAAACATCAACTCATTCACTCTGCTCATGAACCCTAATATAATATGCCACAAGTGCAATAATTTTAGACATCTGATGAAGTTGTGCAGAAGCAGTTTTGTGGAACATCCTAGACAAAACAAGAAGGTGGATATACTTTGCAATAAAAAAGAAGGATCTACATAGTTATGGAGAAGGAAACAAGAGCCAGAGAAGAAGGAAGAATCAATGCTTGTGCTTGATGCAAAGGAAGTATCACTAAGTCCTTAAGGAAGAGTATGAGTTCAGAGGGATCTAACCACCAATGCATTATCTTTTATCTCCATAGAGAAGACAATTCAAGATAGATCAACTATGGTATATTCTATATGAGCATTTCTTTGTCATTGATCAATAGGGAAAATTATTAGAAAAGGAGAAATATATGGTTGACGAAGGAATGTGACGATATAGTCATCAAATGCATAAGAAGTATGACACTTTGAGAATGGTGATAGTCTTCAAGTCAGAGACAACAATCTATAGTGATAATGAGGTAATGAACATTTCATAGAATATTGAAGAGGAATGTAATAACATGACAATGTTTCAATGTACAAGGGTGACAATCAAATAAAGAAGATCATGTATGACTACAATAAAGATGAATGTAAGAGACAAGCATAAAAGAGGAATGGTTTGCAGGTATGGGAAACCATCCTAGTATTCAAAGGCACAGTCATAAGTAAAGGACAATTAAGGATGATGATGTGGCCATTGTGTCACTATGAATTACAATGAAAACTATTACACAAGGTAAAGGGCTTGCACACAATCAATTAAGAGGGCAAGCCTACTAATCATTCAAATACTTTAAGGTCACATCTTTTAAAAGGAAAGTTATTAGCCATAGAAATTAAAGAAAGAGTTTGTGAATAGATCAATATGATACACAGTGATGGTATTCCTTGCAAGATAATGTCAGTGTTTACAATGTTGCTAACATTATATGATATATAACATCTTGTGGGAAAATACTATACAAAAGGCAATGACAAAGGGAAAATAGTGCTAAAAGGTATCCTAAACATACAGTGTTATGAAGTCATTATGAGGACAATATGTGGATGGTGTCAAGTGTTTGACAAGTTACAAGATGAAGAATATCTCATGCAAGAGAATATCAAAGAGCAGAAAGACAACCATTCAGTTGTGGTAAATTAGAATTCTTGAGGAAGAGAAGGAAGGTGAGAAGACTCTCACAAAGATATCAAATAGGATGATCTTCTTTCAACAACCATGGATAGAGAAGGAAGAATTGAAAATATATAAAGAATGATGAGATAGTTAAACAAAGTCCTAACTTGTTAAATTCAAGGAGATGATCCAAATACTTTTGGACAGTTATAGAGGAAATATATTATTCAAGCATCTTAGAAAATAAAGGGTGAGGAGTGAGGGGGAGAATTAGAAAATCTTCGATAGGGAGAGAAGTATATTCTTATTGCATTGAATCTATAGAGGAAGTATATCACCCAAGTGACATAGAGACAAAGGGGGATCCTTACAAACAGGGGGAGCTACCCACAACATTATCTTGTAGCTTCATGGAAGATAAAGCTCAGAGGTAGATGGAAGACCCTTTTCCATTGATTTCAAAGGGGGAGAGTTAGAGCAAGGGGAGCCTAAGAAAGAGGGAGTAGTACAGCTAGGGGGAGCAATGTAGAAAAGAGGAGTTATATTCATAGTTGGGTTTCCATCAATGACAAAGGGGGAGATTGTTGGAATATGTTGTCATTGATGTCAAAGGCATGATTTTGTTAAGTAATATCATTGATGTCAAGGTAAATAATAGACCTTTATAATAAGAGGTTGCTGTTACACATCCCCATTGGAGAGCAAAGAAAAATAAATTCATTACATGTTATCATTGGGAGATTGAATATTTAAATTAATGATTTAAACATTTGAGATATAAGTGTTTTGGGTCAACATAGAATGGAGTTCAAATTTAATTATACATCTAAGGTGGCTGACTTGTGAAAGAGAAGAATTTAAATTAAATATTTAAATCCATATGAGGCTTACTCCTTTGAAGGAAAGAGACAAGGATGATATAAGAGACATTTTGAAGATATTTCTAAACAACCATACTTTGATATACACATGCAACAATTGTATGGTGCGAATACTTTGTAGATACTAGTGATTTTCAAGTGTTATATTTTGCAAAGAGGAACATCAATCATTAGTATACATGATGTGATTTTATGAAGGCAACAAGAAGACAAATTGTGTTGAAAAATAAAGACAAAACACTTTAAGGAAGAAGACAAAATAACTAGAGGATGAATTGGAGAAGAAGATGAAAGTGAATAAGACAAAATCACTAGAGGATGAATTGGAGAAGAAGATGAAAGTGAATAAGACAAAATTACTAAAAGACAATAGGACAAGGCAATAATTTATGCTAGAAGACAAAGCTTTCAAGGGTTGCGATTTCATGAAGGAGTATGTTTAGTTTTGAAGGGACGACAAGGTTACAAAAGGACAAATCTATTCAGTAAGGAAAGTCTAAGAGGGAGTTAAAAGATTCATTTGAAGACAAGCAATCAATGGAATATTTTTGAGTTTAGGGAAGAGGAAGAGTAGAATTATGAAGAGAAGATCTAATTTATTTTGATGATAACAAGTGTGTCAAAGAGAAAAGATATATGTATGTAAATTGAATTAATAATATTCAGATTTGATAAGGAAGAGAGTAGTGTTGAATTAGATTTGAGAAAAGGAGTAAATCATATCAGCCATTGAAGGATCAATAGGTTGGAGCCTCTTGTTGGGTTGGAGCTTAGTTTGTGTGGGGTTTGGAGCCTCCAATAGGTTGGTGCCTATAATTTTGTCAAGTGGAGATTGGTGTCTCCTATGAGTTGGAGCTCACTATTTGTATGTAAAGTAGGTTGGAGCCTACAAGAAAGAGAATAAGATAAATAATATATATAAGCAATATTTTGCCATGGTTTTCTCCCGTAAGGGTTTCCACATAAAACCATGTGTTGTCTCTATGTGCTAAATTGCTAGATCTTACTTGAATGTTTTATTGCTATTGATTAAAGTAATGAAAGAAAATTTTTATTATATATTGATTCACCCCCCTCTCAGTATAACTAAGTGCTCATCACCAAATACATGTTTACTAAGGAATTAATTCCCCTAATTACTTCTATACTATTCACCTGTTCACATCATAGTATTGATTGAAGATCTAAGCGCAAGCATTTATCTGAATGGGGAGTTATGTTCTCCCTGTAGTAAAGGATAAAATGGTGGTACTATTTTTTTTTGGTACATGTATGGAAAGATTAGCAAAAACCTAATGAGACAATCATCAATGGTTCTCTTTATTTATACATGATTTTAAATGTTGAATAAATTCATTCTCTAAATTTGCAAACTCAAGAAGTTGATTTGCTTTATCTTAAAAATGATATCACAATTCAATGTAATTGGACAATCTCAATTACAAACTTGAACAAGAAATCTTTGAATGATTTTGGTTGGGAGAGATAATTGATTCTTCATTGTTTTGATTTAAAATCTATGACAACCTTGAGTTTATTGGTGAGGAAAGTGAAAGTGGATCTAGAAAATTTGATTGGGATGACCCTTCCCTAATATATTTTAAAATCCATAATAATATAATTTTAAAACATGAGAAAAATGATGTTGATTTTTATAAATTAGATATCAATACTAAAATATATATTATTGTAAGGAAAAATCTTGATGATAATCTTCTTCATTTCGATTTTGAAAAGAAAGAAGCATGAATACCTTCTATAAGTTAGAAAGTAATTTTGAATGAAAAGCATGGTTATACTGAAGAATGTTTTGTTGATTTAGACTCATTAAATACATTGTTAACTAATGGTTTTCTATGTGATATGCTCAATGCTCACACTGACTTGGATGGAGAAACATACATTGATGAGCATAATGTGCACAACTATAGACATACTTCCTTGATGGGTGACATCACGATGGGGGATATTCCTAAACCCTTGCTTATATGTCATTCATCTTATTTTTATTATTTTTATGGTAACAAAGAGGAAAATTTTATTTTGTCACTTACCACCAAAGCTAATTTTTTAGAAAGATTGCTTGTGGTGTGTGGGAGCAAAGTAGAACATATCAAAGTTTGTATGTGAAATTGATTAGAACATCAAAGTCATTATTTCATTTATTTAATGATTGTTCTTGTTGTTCATTCTATCACCCATGTCCACACTAGGTGGTTGTATATATTGTTCTATTCTTTAGGATTGCAATTGAATTGAACCTTAGAATATATATATATATATTCTTGTTGTTCATTCTATCAACCATGTCCACACCAGGTGGTTGTATATAGTGTTCTATTCATTAGGATTGCGATTGAATTGAATGTCAGAATATATATATACATATATATATATTCCAATTATTCTAAAGTTATGTATTTTAAATTGGAAAATATTCATTTTTGTGACATTATGCTAGTAGTTTTTTTCCAAAACCTTATGTGATGTGAAAAGTATAGTGTTGAATAATTGGATTTTTGAAATTTTGAGCTTTAAAATTTTGAAAATTTTTGAGCTTTCTTCAATGGTGAAATTGAATAGTGTTTTGTGCACGAAGCATGAATTTATGAAATTCAAAATATATGACATGTGATTTATTTATATTTTGTGGGATGAAAGACCTCATGTTGGATATGCATTTTCTAACCTTTTTGATATGAGTGTTATGTGTTTTGACCTCATATTCCATGCCTTAATTTTTTCAAGACAAATTTGAATTTTAGACTTATAATCAGATCTAGAGCTAGGAGTAGAGTGAACTCATAATATCCCTTTAGAATTGGGGATGTCCCGATATTAAGTTCCATATGTGGTAATATTAATGAGATAAAATTAATTGAGAATCACAAAAAAAAATGTACTTAATTAAGAAATAGAAACATTACTTACACTAAAGGCCTATATGGAATCATTTAAGATAGTACTAAAACACTTTATGTTGAAGGCCTATATGGAATCATACAAGAGGGTACTATAAACATGACTTGCACTGAAGGCCTACATGGAAACATGAAAGCTAGTATTATAGAATTTATTTGCATTGAAGACCTACATGGAATCATGAAAGCTATTACTATGGAATTTATTTGCATTGCAAGCCTATATAGAGTCATGTGAAATAGTAATAACACCATTACTTCCACTAAAGGCCTATATGGAATCGTACAAGGAAATAATGACACTCTATATTTGATGCATAGTAGTTCCTTGCATATTTTCATCAATTCATTGGAACCTAATGTGTCTTGATGGTTTCTTTGCATGAGTTGATAGTGTTCTAACTCATTGTTTTTATATTGGTGGTTGTTACCATGTTTCTTGTGTGTTATATTGATTGGAGGACATAACCCTTGTATTCCAATTATGGACTTGATTGAAATGTGTATTTGTATTAGATTGACAATTAAACCTTGTAATCTACAGTAAACTATCCACATTTGGGATGGAGGCTTCATTTTGCATTCTTTTAGTTATCATTCTAGGTTATGCTTAGATATTACATTTTGAAATTGAATCTTATGATATTCTCATCCTGATATATTGTGTAGATGTAGTTTACCTTCCTTGTATGATGTTATGATATCATGTTTGTGCATTGCTATGATTATGTTAGAATCGTGAGTATTTGTCTTCCTTTCATGCATTGTTATTCCCTTAGCATGTGTAGATTCATGATGGTATGGGAACTTGACATTGGATTTATTTAGTTTTAAAAGCCTCTTGGGAATTCCTTATTTGACCAATAAGGAGTCTATATATGCTTGAATGCTTGGCTTGAGTCATTTTTGTATAGCACACAAAATGAAAAACCCATGCCTACCTATTTGTGAAAACTAAGCTTGTTGTTCTAGGCTTGTAAGTTTTGTGTAGGGTTGCAACTTGCAATTTGGACCCCAAATTTTGAATTACAATTTTGTTGGGGTTCAGAGTTGGGATTGCATTTTGTAGGTTGTAAATATGCAATCAGACTCTGAAGCTCAAATTGTAAGTTTGTCAAGGTTGAGAGTTGGGATTGTTGAAATTAAGGAACACTGAGAGGGGGTGAATCAATGTTCTGCAAAACTTATTATTATGTTCCTTTATTAATTTACCACATACATTCAAGAGAAAGAAGCATGAACTTAAGAACAATAACAACAAGATCATCACACATGAACACCAAAATTTTTACGTGGAAACTCGGTTAAGGGAAAAACCATGGTGGGGGTTACCCACAAGATTTTATACTCGGTTAAAAGTATTACAAATGGGAAGGCACATGCCTTTAGACACACTGCCTAGAGCTCACTGCTCAAAGGAGGCTCACTACCTACAAGATCAATTACAAAGAGTTCTCTGAAATACTTGAACTGAAGAATAGCATCTAACAATGCAAGATTACAATTCCAGTTAGGCTCAATATACTGACTTCACACACTTCATCTCTCACTACCCTGTTTCACTATTCTGCCATGATCTAGATCTTAGATCTCTTTGCTTCGCACTTGATACTGCCACACTTCGCACCTATCACATCATATTTGCACATCCATACCTCAAAATGCTTGAACCCATTGGTTATATATATATATATATATATATATCTGCAACATGAAATTTCATCAATTGCAGTCAGCCTCAAGCAAACTTAGGAACTTTTTCAAGATCATTGTTCTATCGGTTGAATCCATACACAAACATCAATGCGGACCAAAACCTATGTATTCAAGTCACCACACATGTCGGCCAATACCACCAGATCTCATAAATTACTCAACAAACCACTTCTCTTAATCTGCATAAGGATCAGACACTAAGTCAGCCTGTTCTTCACCGGACTGAACTATCTAACCAAAACCTGATACTCAGATGCTTGTAACTTTCAATCCCTTCATCACCAAAGGCTAAAACTTTGGATTTAGGTATCCCTGACATCCTTAACATTCCTTCAAATCTGTAGCGTAATATGATTACCTGTGGAGAAATGCAAACAAAAATATTGAACCCTGTCATATGCTATGTTCCTGTCTATTCGGACTTAGACAAATCTGCAATCTGACTTCCGGTATGATCAAATGATACAATGTGGATATGTAAGATAGATTCAGTTGCCATCAATGACAACACCTGACATGCCTAGCAGTGTCTCTTGCCAACAATCTCCCCCTTTGGCATTGATGACAACACTTAGTGAAAAATGACTAAGTGTTAGAACAGCTCCCCCTTACTATGTACACTTGTGATTTCCAATGCTCCCCCTTAGATGAATTCCTCATTTTTCACTGCTTTCCACTCCCCCTTTGACATCAATGGCAAAGGCTGAGATCTGCATACCAAGATTCACGCAAAAACTTTATGTACATGGGTGCATATATACAAATAATCCTTATGTCTTGTCTACATGAACTTAAACACATCACCAAAAACATTTTTCAACAGTGCCAATTCACTGTCCCAACTTTTCTTCATGCTATCCAAAACTGAAATATGACCACTAAATAAAAATGCATGTGACTCTACCTTCTGTAGATCAGTGGGATCACTTGTCAGAGCAGCAGCTTGAGCTTTTGTCAATGCATTGAACATTGTTTCTAACTTAGGGGAAATCAATCCCTGGAGTTCACACATCCTTGCCACAATGTTTTCTTTTTCTTTCACCAATTTCTTTATTTCATCAATCAAGCTAATTACTTGACATTCTTGACTCGCCGCAGATACTGTCAAAGGATCAAATGATTGAGATACATTTGACAATTTTTTCTCGGACTCCTTTATTTTCTTCTCAATATCCTCTACAACTTTTGGCCAAGATAAACAAAATTTGTATACATCTCCTCCTTCAGTGAGGGCATTTTGAATACTCTTTACACTAGTATCCAACACAATTCTATCATTGTCAATCATTCCTTTCAGTTCACTAAATCTTTTATCATTAAATTCATTCCAGACTTTGACTTTCGCTGACTTTTCAAAATACTCAAAGTGAGTACTTATAGAATTTATTAAGTTCTTCAGCTGACCAAAAGGAGAATTAGATGAATCCTTTTGAAAAGTTGGCAGAATCTTTTCCAAAATGTCGGAAGCAAGACCAAGCAACTCATTGTCCTCAATGTAAGATTTTAGGATCTTCTCTCTTGCCTCTACTTGTGCAAATGATGCTAACTTCATCTTTTGAACAGGGGAAAGAGTATCCAAACTGATAGGCCCTTGAATTAGATTCGGTTCATCAAATTCAAGCTTATCTTTCTCTTGCCATGCATGCAATTCCATCTTTGTTCTTATGAGATTCACAATTCAGATCCTTTCCGTCTACATGAACTTAAACACATCACCAAAAACATTTTTCAACAATGCCAATTCACTGTCCCAACTTTTCTTCATGCTATCCAAAACTGAAATATGACCACTAAATAAAAATGCATGTGACTTTACCTTCTGTAGATCAATGGGATCACTTGTCAAAGCAGCAGCTTGAGCTTTTGTCAATGCATTGAACATTGTTTCTAACTTAGGGGAAATCAATCCCTGGAGTTCACACATCCTTGCCACAATGTTTTCATTTTCTTTCACCAATTTCTTTATTTCATCAATCAAGCTAATTACTTGACATTCTTGACTCGCCGCAGATACTGTCAAAGGATCAAATGATTGAGATACATTTGACAATTTTTGCTCGGACTCCTTTATTTTCTTCTCAATAT
Organism: Cunninghamia lanceolata; assembly: GCA_027924645.1. Lineage (NCBI taxonomy): Eukaryota > Viridiplantae > Streptophyta > Pinopsida > Cupressales > Cupressaceae > Cunninghamia > Cunninghamia lanceolata. The sequence goes on along the minus strand of BSBN01000918.1, from coordinate 1,567,571 downwards.
CCTCTACAACTTTTGGCCAAGATAAACAAAATTTGTATACATCTCCTCCTTCAGTGAGGGCATTTTGAATACTCTTTACACTAGTATCCAACATAATTCTATCATTGTCAATCATTCCTTTCAGTTCACTAAATCTTTTATCATTAAATTCATTCCAGACTTTGACTTTCGCTGACTTTTCAAAATACTCAAAGTGAGTACTTATAGAATTTATTAAGTTCTTCAGCTGACCAAAAGGAGAATTAGATGAATCCTTTTGAAAAGTTGGCAGAATCTTGTCCAAAATGTCGGAAGCAAGACCAAGCAACTCATTGTCCTCAATGTGAGATTTTAGGATCTTCTCTCTTGCCTCTACTTGTGCAAATGATGCTAACTTCATCTTTTGAACAGGGGAAAGAGTATCCAAACTGATAGGCCCTTGAATTAGATTCGGTTCATCAAATTCAAGCTTATCTTTCTCTTGCCATGCATGCAATTCCATCTTTCTTCTTATGAGATTCACAATTCAGATCCTTTCCGGTATCATCATCAGGATTATCTTACTTTTGTTCTTCAGCACTCTTAGCTATTTCTTCTCTTTGATCTTCCTTGTCCTTAACTTCTTCTGCTTTCTGTTCTTTACTCTTCTCAGAATCACCTTCAGTAGGAGTATTTATTTCCATATTCATATCTGCATTTTCTTCACTAGATTGGTCTGGAGAAATTTGAGTATCCTCTACACCATCAACATTATCTTCCTTCACCATCTCTTCATCTCCTTTATTTAATATTTCCTCTTCCGGAATAGAGAAATCATCTACCTTAGCTTGTTGCTCATTTTTCTTCAACTCTTCATCATTCGGAATGGATGTATCATCAGCATCAACAAGTTCTTCAGTGACCACATAAAACTTATTCTTGTCCAGGGATTTCTTCAGAATTTGTTCTATTTCTTTGACCACTTCATCAATGTCTCCAATCATTAGCTTATTCATCCTAATTTTGCTTCTGAATTCACCTTTAACTTCTTTGAAAATTTTATTTGCTTCCTTCCTAGGGATTACCAGACACGGACTGGACAACACATGTTGTCTTAGCTCCAAATCCTTTGCTTTAGTAGCTTCTTTTCTCATCTCCAAAATGTCACTTATACTCTTAGGGATTTCTAACAAAATTTCTACAAGTGCTCTGTTGAATGTATTCAAGTACTTAACAGTAGCATCCTCTAAAATTTTCTTGTTGGCATCATCAAAGTTGTCATAATATTCTATTATGGGCTTCAAATTCCCATGAATAGTTACTACATTCACAATATCTTCAACTGACAAGGTAGATTTTTCAACATGAGTCTCAGTCTTTTGTCTTTTTCTCACCTTTACACTTCTGGAGGGCTTGTCTTTAGCAACCCTTGATGCTTTTGCTTTCTTTGACTTTATTTCTTTCACTACTTCATCTGATTGTGTCTCCTCATCTTTTAGGCTCATGTACATTCTAGAGGCTTTTGTCTTCTTTCTCTTTCCTTCTTTACTAGATGGTTTATCTTTTCATTTCTCTGTACTAGCAAACTTTGAGTGACTAGAGGTAGCAGCAGAACTTCTTGTTCTTCCTTGTTGGCTAGGGGAGGCTTCCGGAGCACAAGGTTGTTCATCGTCTAGATTTTCTTCTTCAACTTGCTTGGCTCTCTTCCTAGCTTCTCTCACAGCTTCTTTGGTTATTCCAATACTTTCTACATACATTTCAACTTGCCTTTGGATCTTTTTCTTAGTTTCAGGTCTCTAAAGCTTAACATGTAGTTTCCAATTAAGCTCGTCATATGTACCAAATCTCTCAACTGAGCTATCTTTTGGTTTGCTCAAAAGGTGTTGAGCATACATTTCTAGTATTTGTTCATCAACTTCATACCCCATGGGCATGATCCATACAGTCCTTGGTTCAACTGCTTCCATCAAGCATTGATCTGTTTCCATCATGAAACAAATTGTATCCTTGTACTTTTCCACCACAAACTTAGGAATTCTTTCCCTTGATTGCATCATATTCTAGAAATTCTTGAAATATCCCCAAAGAGCAGTCCTTTGGGTATTGGAGTCACCAATATTGTGCAAGTGCTCTATTATTTGTATGGCAACAAGCTTGTCACTAGTCCAATACAGACTTTTCATCCCGGGCAACTCATTCACGAAATAAAAGAACAAGACCAACGTACCATACTTGAATGTATTCTTCTTATCCTTCTTGATCTTGTTTAGATTCTCCATTAGTTGGTTTTGCAACAGCTCACACAAGTCATAGTCAACATTCTCTTTTAACATCTGATAAGCAGCATAAATGGTTGTATCAGACACTGAGTTTTCCCTGCTGGAGTGGTATATCTTATACCCAATCACCATAGATGCAAATTTGACATCTGGATCAATTATATCATTTATTGTCATTGCTCGCTTATCAAACTTTGAGCCAGTAGCTTCAGTTACAGTCTGATTCTTCACTAATTTTAGCATCAGCAGTCCACCGGATGAGTTCAATCTTGTTACGGCCTTGATGTCATCCTTAGTGATCTTAAATGGTTTCATCAACCACATAAATTCAACATGCATCTGACTCAGTACATACCAGAACCACTTGTCCTCATCAAAGGATGGGAACCCAATAACCTGAATGAAATGTTTGTCTTCCAACGCCTTATACTTAGGTTTAAGATCATAAGTCTCATCCCTCAGGTGATTCTTAAAGAAATCCAATAACTTTGAATTCCCAAACTCATCTATGCTAGCATGAATGTAAGCCATAATATCTTCTACATGCAACACACCATGCGAAACATCAGAAAGGGCACCTAATGGATTGACCTCTACAGATTTGTATGGATGCTTTTTGAATTTAGGTCAGGGCCTTTCAGTGATGTCAACAACCAATGGAGTAGCCATATCCATAGATTGCAAATTTAGAAAGCTTTACAGATAATACCTTATTTTGCCAGTTAGGGTTTTCGCTTAGATATCTTCTTCACACTTTAGTCTCTTGGAAATCTTCCTTCTTTCTTCTTGGATGCAAAGTGATTCTGAAGTCACTTGAGTTTCTTTTTAACTTCCGCAGACCTACTTTTTTATGTAATAAATGCTTTTTCTCTAACTCTTCCGAATACCCTGTTTCTTAATATAGTTTCTCATAGATTGCTCCGCAAGTTGCCATATCAACCTCTTTTCTTCTAGAAATTCTTTCAGACGATTTGGAATAGGCCATTCTATCTTCTCTCATCATGCCAGATTCAGGCACCCACTCACTGGTAGGGGAAATTAGATTTTGAATACAGCTCCCCCTAAGCCAGAGATCCTATTTTAATTCTTGAAGGAATTACTAGCACCAGATTTCAGTGCGGACCCATCACCATTATTCATTACATATTTCTTCACCCATGTTTTGTTCATTTCATTTTGGATCTCATTCACATCTACTTTGCCCTTGCCTTTATCTTGTCTCTGCACCTTCTGGTTTTTGTTTATTGGACCTTTTCTATCATCATTCCTGCTTCTGCAGAATCTTGCAATATGACCAGATCTGTTGCAATTAAAGCATGCAACATTTATTTGCTCATTTACTTGATTTCCTCTTGATCTACACTGATTAGCCATGTGTCCAAATCTATTGCATGCAAAACATTTGTCATTGAAAGAATAGACATTTCCTCCGTTGTTAGAGTTATTCATCATCATACTTTTGCATCCATTGGATCATGGCCATACCTTTTACAATTGAAGCATTGACCAGAGAAGGATGGACCATTTTGATTCACTCTACTTCTGCACTGAGTAGATCTATGACCAAATTTATTGCAATTGAAACAATTTCCATTGAAGGATGGATACCTTTGAGCATTAGGCTGTTTGACCGGAGGTCTTCTAGGTCTATTTCTCTGAGTCCTTGATTCAGAATTTCTTTGACTCGATCCAAAGATTTCACCTTTCTCATATCCCAGACCATGCTTATCATCTGCCTTCTTTTGACTATCAAGCAACACCTCAAGTTTAGCTGAGCTTATCTTGAACTTCTCTTTGTATTCATTTGTAGCTTCTAGGTCATGTTTGAGAATGACAATTTGCCTTTCAAGTTGTTCCTCATTAGACCTGGTTTCTTGTAGATCAGACTCTAGATGGCCAATTATTTTGTCCAATCTATAGCATTCTTGTGTTCTTTCTTTCAGAGACTGATTCAGGTTTTCTTCAGTCTTTTTCCTTTCCTCGATTTCCTTGGTTAGCCTCATCACCTCAGATTCCATCTCATGTTTTAGGACAACTTCTTTTGCCAGATTCTCACATTCCTTTGTCTTCTCCTTCAGAGCCTCATCCATGCCATTGTCTTCCTTCTAATTTACTAACTATTGAAGTAGCTCCTTCCTCTTTTCCATAGATTTGCTCAGTTGCCCTTTTAAAGTCTGAATGAAATCCTCAGCATCTTTAAGGTTCTCTTATAGTTCTTTGACTTCTACTCTGGACTGATCAAGATCTTCTAAAGCAACTTGAATTTGCTCATTGATGCCATCAGAATACCTGAATGAACCCATTGAAACACCTTCCCAGATCTTCCTCAAGTTGTTAAACTTCTTCCAAGGAACCTTGCTTTGATACCAATTGTTGAAATTAAGGAACACTGAGAGGGGGGGTGAATCAGTGTTCTGCAAAACTTATTATTACGTTCCTTTATTAATTTACCACATACATTCAAGAGAAAGAAGCATGAACTTAAGAATAGCAACAACAAGATCATCACATATGAACACCAAGATTTTTATGTGGAAACCCAGTTAAGGGAAAAACCACGGTGGGGGTTAACCCATAAGATTTTATACTCTGTTAAAAGTATTACAAATGGGAAGGCACATGCCTTCGGGGACACTTCCCAAAGCTCACTGCTCAAAGGAGGCTCACTGCCTACAAGATCAATTACAAAGAGTTTGTTGAAATACTTGAACAGAAGAATAGCATCTAACAATGCAAGATTACAGTTCTAGCTAGGCTCAATATACTGACTTCACACACTTCATCTCTCACTACCCTGTTTCACTATTCTGCCATGATCTAGAGCTTAGATCTCTTTGCTTCACACTTGATACTGCCACACTTCACACCTATCACATCATATTTGCACATCCATACCTCAAAATGCTCAAACCCATCGATTATATATATATATATGCAACATGAAATTTGATGAACTGTAATCAGCCTCAAGAAAACTTACAAACTTTTTCAAGATCACTGTTCTGTCAACTGAATCCATGCACAAACATCAATGTGGACCAAAACCTATGTATTCAAGTCACCACATATGTCAGCTAATGCCATTGGATCTCATAAATTACTCAACCAACCACTTCTCTTAATCCGCACAAGGATCAGACACTAAGTCAGCCTGTTCTTCACCAGACTGAACTGTCTAACCAAAACCTGATATTCAGATGCTTGTAACTTTCAATCCCTTCATCACCGGAGGCTAAAACTTTGGATTTAGGTAGGCCTGACATCCCTTAACATTCTCTTAGATCTGAAGCACAATATGATTACCTGTGGAGAAATGCAGACCAAAATGTTGAACCTTGTCATATGCTCTGTTCCTGTCTATCTAGACTTAGACAAATCTACAATCTGACTTCCGATACATGATCAAATGATACAATGTGGATGTGTAAGATAGATTTAGTTTCCATAAATGACAACACCTGACATGCCTTGTAGTGTCTCTTGCCAATAGGGATTGCATTTTTTAATTTGTAAATATGTAATCAAACTCTGATGCCCAAATTGCAAGTATATAAGGGTTGAGATTTGAGATTGCATTTTGTATTTTGTAGATGTGCAATCAAACTTCAAAGCCTGAATTACAAGTATACCAAGGTTAGGAGTTGGGATTGCATTTTGTAGGTTGCAAATATGCAATCAAAATACAAAGCCCAAACTGCATGTTCGTTGGGGTTTGGAGTTGGGATTGTATTTTGTAGGTTGCAAATATGCAATCAAACTCTAAAGCCTAAATTGCAAGTACATCAGTGTTTAGATTTAGGATTGCATTTTATTGGTTGCAAAAATGCTATTAGAATTTGAAGCTTGAATTGCAACTCTATGAGGTTCAAAGATGGGATTGAATTTTAAATATTACAAATATGCAATTAGACTCTGAAGCCTAAATTACAAATCCCAAAATGTAAGGAAGGAAGAGATTGAGAACCAAATTATAGGAGTTGCAAGTTGCTAGGAACTTTGAATTTCCACTAGGATGTGTTTCAAGCTCGTCATGGTGTTTTGGTTCATCAATTAGTAAGTCTTCCAATCATGTCACCATTCTTGGTGCATTGGTGATTGTTTTCCTCATGTGTCATTATGAGATGTCATGGCACCTTGCGTATGTAGGTGTGCAATGTGGCATGTTGATCTTGTTGGTGCCCAGATTTCCCAATGCCTGAGCTTGCAAGTTCATAAAAAATCCTAAATTTTGGTCCCCTCCTATTTTCCTTGTGTGTTTTCCTATACATGGAAATCCTCAAAAAATCCTTTAAGTCTTGGTAAATCCTTTAAAATTTTAAAAGGGCCTTTATTTCACTAAGTGTGAAAGCCTTTTGGCAAGTTTAGAGGTTCACAAACTTGTTGAAAACCCAAAAACACCTTGCTTTCGATAGTTTGGTAGGTTCATGAACCTACGAAAAGGTTTGTGAGTTCCCCATTTGGCCAAAAGGCCCAAAAAGTGAAGGAAAAGATAGGGAGAAGTGAAACATTGTGATGTCTCTCTAGGTTCATGAACCTACTGAAAATTGGTTCTCAAGTTCTTGGTTTCACTGAAAGGCTGATAGGGATGAAGGACGAAGAGAGAAGGAAAGTGGCATTCAACAAGTTCATTGATTAGTGAACTTGTCAAAACACCAAAAAGGTAGATGAAGTTCGTCAGTTTTCAAAATCATCAAAATGTCGAAGAACAAATAAAATAAGATTGTGGAACCGTAGACATGCTTAATGTATACACCATGTAAGTTTTTAAGTTGTTAATCCTGACAACTTTTAAATGTTGAACTATTGGTTAAAAGATATGAGTCATAGCAAAGTGGCCCCTCTATAAGTAAAAGGAAAAAGCAATGCATAGGGGTTTTCTCTAGGATAGATGGTAGCACTGTGCATAATTTTAAAGATACAACACTGACACTCTCTAAGTGTTGTGCCATTGGTTGATGATGACGACTCGGTGAGTGGGTGGGTCCAGCTTCATTAAATAAAAGAGAAACAAAGGAAGGTGTATGGAAGAGACACTTGGTGCAACCATGCAATAGTTCAAAGAAGACAAGCCTGGCACATTCTAAATGTCACACCATTGGTTGTTTAATTCCAAGTCATGAGAAATGGGTCCTATTTTTCTCTGTGAGGCATCAAAGGCTCCAAACCATCAATCATAAGTTGAAGATATCCAACGGTTCACACATCACCAGGATAGTGTCAAAGCCAACAAGTGTTAGGCATTGCACCATTAATTGAATCAAGTGAGTTAACAAGTCTCTAAACCTTACGAAGAAAATATAGAGGCATCTCTAAACGAATGCCTAGCATCTCGGCACTCCTCCAAGACACTTTAATTTTTCCAGAGTTATTTGATTGTGTGATTGGCTAAATCTCAAGTGGCATGACTCATATAGTACAATAATACACTATGAGTTTGTTGAGTCTCATACATGAGATGCTGGTGAATTTTGAATGCCACAAGCCTACACCTAGGATGTCATTAATGTGAGATAAAGAGAAAGCACATGTAGGTCGCAGAGTGGGTGTGATTCAAGGTCGAGGTTACAGAGGTAGATGAAGTAGGTGATTCCTACCCAAGTGCAACAATGGAAAGGGGATTGCTATATTAGTGGCCAGAACATGTAAGAAGGGTTAGTTTTTGCAGGATCTCCAAGTAGAAGAAGGTGTAGTTCTCTATAAGCTTCAAACAACTTCCATATCAGTATATCAGGGAGCATATATTCAAAGGCATGTGTAGATTTATAGGTTTGACTGATTTCATGTTGTGGACTTCTACAACACTTTATGTATTTATTCAGGGAAACATCTCAAGTGTCGTTAGGATTTCCTCTTGTTATGTTTAGTAACATGAATGTAATCATTGATCTGAGCAGTGACACACACTTTTAATATATTGCAACAATTGCAACGATCATTTTAGTGTTATGTGTGAATGGATGCATTAAAGTAATGGATAACTAAGTATATCCACTATTTGTAAGAAGTTTTATGCACAAAACCCATATGTTATTTCATGTTTGTTTCCCTTGATAGATTGATGACTCTATAGCCTAGAATAGGCACTAGTTCGATGTTGCTTAACCACCCACAACCTCATAAAATAAACAAAATATTTCATGTGTAAGGTAGAAATAACAGTAGTGTGTATGCATTATTTGGTTCCATTTTAACTAGGGAAAATATAATATAAGTTTATTAACATTAAAAGTTTCTCAAACCAAATGTATGACCTATGCATCTTTTATTTTTTTTTAAGATACATTCATCATCTTAGAAAGATGTTTTATAGTACAATAATCTTGTTTTAATCTACTAACAATATTGAGGATTCAAATTACAATTTGGGTATTATTGCAGAATCTGAAAGTATTTTGTGTTGTTCTCAATCCCTATTGAGGGATACCTAGGAATACCCTCCTAAGTCTAGCTAAGCTTGAAGAGAAGAGGAGATTACCCACTCCTACTAGTTGCCCCTAAATCATCTTAACCTATTGATGAGCCCCTTCCCAATCCTCTTGATGACACCCCTGGCTTAGGAGATTGGGTAACATTCTAGAGAACTTTGGATTATCTATTTTGGGAACCAACAGATATCACACTTTTCATGAAGAAATTTGTTCATCTATTTTTGTCTTTTAATGTCTTAGGAAAAAGCTTGGGGTAATACATTTGGTATCAAAGGCCATTTTGCAACATTGGGAGCTCTAGGTTATCTGAGTTTTATTTTTCTTTCCACATTTTATTGTGTGCAATATTTAACATGTTTGTGCTCTTAGTTCAGTGTTTCAGGATTTAACTGTGTGCAAGTTTTTTCCTCAACGTTTCAGATCACACTCCATGATCCATCATCAGGAGAATAGAGAGCAAGAGAAGAGAAAGAGAAAAGGTAATTTGTAGGCCAAGTAAGCTAAATAGGAGGGAGTGGTGTGAGAATCAAGAGACTATAGGGAGAAAATAATAATAAATGCATACTCCTACTCATACATATAAAACACACATGTACATACCCACCCATACACATAAACACAGAATTATAAAAGTATAAGTGTAAGAACAATGAAACATATTAAATATAAAAACAAATGAAACATATATATATATATATATATATATATATATATATATATATATATATATTACCCACTCCTACTAGTTGCCCCTAAATCATCTTAACCTATTGATGAGCCCCTTTCCAATCCTCTTGATGACACCCCTGGCTTAGGAGATTGGGTAACGTTCTAGAGAACTTTGGATTATCTATTTTGGGAACCAATAGCTATCACATTTTTCATGAAGAAATTTGTTCATCTATTTTTGTCTTTTAATGTCTTAGGAAAAAGCTTGGGGTAATACATTTGGTATCAAAGGCCATTTTGCAACATTGGGAGCTCTAGGTTATCTGAGTTTTATTTTTCTTTCCACGTTTTATTGTGTGCAATATTTAACATGTTTGTGCTCTTAGTTCAGTGTTTCAAGATTTAATTGTGTGTAAGTTTTTTCCTCAACGTTTCATATCACACTCCATGATCCATCATCAGGAGAATAGAGAGCAAGAGAAGAGAAATAGAAAAGATAATTTGTAGGCCAAGTAAGCTAAATAGGAGGGAGTGGTGTGAGAATCAAGAGACTACAGGGAGAAAAAAATAATAAATGCATACTCCTACTCATACATATAAACACACATGTACATACCCACCCATACACAAAAACACGGAATTATAAAAGTATAAGTGTAAGAACAATGAAACATATTAAATATAAAAACAAATGAAACATATATATATAGTCAAATTTGCAAAAATGAACATATATATACACACAAACACATGCATACATACATACATATATATAGGTGTGTATATATATATATATATATATATATATATATATATAGGTATGACTATACAAGAAAGAATAAAGGTTCAGCCTACACTAGAATGGACAACAACACAATGAACCAAGAAGAATGAAAACAAAGCAATAAACACTTAAATATATAAATAAAGAGATATAAATATAAGTTTAATATTGATCTAAGTAATAATAAATACAAAGTATATGAAAGAAACATGGTAAATTAAACAACTATGAGAGTAAACACACACACACAGATATATATATAGGAAATTTATGTCTAAGTCTTACACCAGATTAATCCACAACAAACAAATTCAACCAAGAAGAAAATCAAATTAAGAACAAGAACAAGCAAAGAAAGAACAACAAACAAAGTCAACCAAAAGCAAGTAAGACTGAATGAAGAAGGAGCCACTAGGTGGAGCTAAGACAACAAAAATAGGTAGGAGAGGAGGAAAGGGGAAGGATCACAAAAGGATAGAAAAAAGAAGAAGACACGCAGGCACATAGATCTCATTTGTAGAAGTCTGACACACAGCCACCACCATTCTTTGGCCTCTCCAATGCCAAACGCCAGCAACGACCATGCCCCAATGGTCTCCTCCTTGGTTCTCTAGGTATGCAATCCTCCCCTACAATATCTCAACATTCTTCCTCCCAAGCAAGTTATTGCATTAATGTCAATTTGATCTCTCAATCTTGTCATGACCACCCTCGAGCCATCACCTCCAGTTCGCCCCGCCTTCTCATGGGTCCGCCTCGGTCTCCTCCTACTATTTCCCACCTGTCATCCTCAAAGTCATCCTCTTCCACAAATTCCTTATATCTCAACCCTCGAGCCTCTCTTGTGTGTGCTTCCCTACCTGCCACCCCCTCCCACCTATCTTTAAACTCAAACATTTATTCTTCTCAGATCCCTAGACCTTTTTCTCTCCCTCAACCTCAATCCTCTGCTATTTGTCATGATCCCTCATCAAATGCCATTCTTCATTGGGAAAATAAATTAGTCGTCAACCTCTCTAATGTTCCCTTAGATCCTCTCACCTTGAATTTTTAAAATGAGGTCTTGGCTTCGCAATTATCCCGCACTATGTTCCTTATGCCGATTTCTTGATTGAGATTGAAAATGTAGTTTGTTCTCCTTTAGAGGATATCGCCAAGGGAATTTGACAAGATTGTGCATCGCTCTAAGACATGCCAAGATGCCTAAGTGTAATATCCTCAAAACTAAACTTTGTGCCTTCAAGAGTTTAATGAGCAATAGTAACCTCATCATTGTCGAGGCAGACAAAGGTAATGCCATGGTCATTATGAACAAGCATGACTATGTCTCCACTATGCTTGATCTCCTTTCTGATAGTGGTAGCTACAAAATCATGACTCATAACCCCATCTCCAAAATTTTGAAAAAAGTTAAAAATGCCATCTCCCTTTCTTCCTTTGACGATGCCACGAAAAAATGTCTTTTACTCTCCAAAGAGTCTACCCCCTACATCTATGGTGTTCCAAAAATCTACAAGACCAACATCCCTTTGCATCCAATTGTAGACACCATCGGTTCAACCATTTACAAGCTTGCTTCCCACCTAGCTAAGCTTATCTCTCCTCTTGAGGGTAAGTCTAGTTCCTTCATCAATAAATCTGCCCATTTTGTAGAATTTATCAAGGACAAAAATTTGGAAGAAAGTGACCTCTTGGTTAGCTTTGATGTGGTCTCCCTTTGTACCAAGGTCCCTATCCCTGATTCCATTGAAATAATTAGATGTAAGACCAATGATGAGATTGCCTCCTTGGTAGAACTATGCCTTAGATCCACCTTTTTCACCTTCCAAGGAGTTGTCTATGAATAGTTGGATAGAGTTGCCATGGGATCCTAGGTGCTGCCACAATAATGGGTTACACTTTCTAGGACATCCTAATTTTTGTTGAAATCACATATTTTTAGAAAATATAATGACTTAAGCCTTGAAAGGTTCCATTTAAAGGATTTTAATTGAAGAGGGTTTGATCAAACCCCCTTAGATTCAAACCCCCCTGGATAGAACCCCGGTAGTTTTATACCATACCTATAGTGGAGTCTCTTCTACACCTATCAAAATGCTGATAAAAAACCACTTTTGATTTACCTTTTGGGGGATCAAATGAATTCATTTAAAATTTATGTTTTGTATATAGTCCTTATTATAAGCTTCCCAAAAAGTATAATGATGAAGGAGCATCCAGTGGTGTAAGGGCAATCTTGCATCACCCAAAAAAAGATGTGTTTCAAAATTGTTGATGTTCTTTCCATTTCTTTTCAAAATTTGTGGTTCTAGTTCCATAATCGCTTGAATAATGATGTAGAACTTTCAGTTTTTCTAAACTGCTAAAAATAGCAACCTGCTATTTTTAGAAAGTTTGCATTTATGCACGGATTAAAGTGAAATTTACATAAAGTTACATAACAGAAATATAAGACCTTTGGCAAATGAATCACACAAAGATCATTTGAGAGCTGAAAGATATTAAAGTTTCCGTTTCCTGAAAAACGCCTGAAAATTATTCAAACTCAAGTTTGAGGCACTAAACAGCCCCGTACAGCCTCAAAAATGGCCGAAACTGACAGAGCTTGTTCTTAGCATGTAGGCATTCTGCGAGCTTTCTGTTGCATAAAACGGTTTGTCAATCGGACACCCGAATCAAAAGTTATGGCTCCTGGAAGTTGACCTATTTTTGGAGGGAGATGCAAATTTTGAAATTAGGTTGTTGGCCGCAAAAAAAGGCTATTAATAACCATTTTTGGGAACCCTAGGTAGTAGTAGAGTTAAGGAGGAAAGTGTAGAGTCAAGAATAGGTGGGAAAATAGAAACCCTAGCTGACTTGGGGTTACAGAAGGCTAATGATTCCAGAGTCTTGTGATAGGAAGTTGTAATGTGTTGCAGCCTGTGGAGGGTTGATTCCTCTAATTGTATTTGAGCTTTTGTAATGTAATAAGTTGTCCATATCAATAAAGAAAGTTCTATTTTCTATGTGCAATTTCTATTGTGTGTTTTATGATTTAGCCCCTTCATCAAGTGGTATCAAAGCCAGGTTCCTGAGTGTGTAGACAGATCACCGACCGTGAGGCAGTTTGCACCAAGACCTGAGGTTGTGGGTTTGCTGCAGAGATCAAGATGCCTCCATGAAGAAATCATATCAGGAGGAATGCTTTGACGAAAGAGGGTTTTAGAGCCATGCAAAGGAAAATTGATGCATTGCAAGAGGAGCTACGAAAGGGATTTGATCTGAGAACTAGAGAGGAAAGTGAAGATGAAGCTAAAGAAGAGCTATCTGAGGAAGAACAAGAAGCTGCAGATGATCCTCCAGAAGTTAGGTTGTTGAGGGCCATTTCAAAGATTAGAAAGAGGCCTAGGATTGAAGTTTCTACATATTATGAAGATTTGAATCCGGATCAGTTTATTGATTGAATCAATGACATGGAGGAGTATTTCGAGTATGAAGATGTGGAGGACCCAAATTGGGTCAAGTTTGCAAAAACAAAGTTGAAGGGCCACGCTAGTATTTGGTGGAAGAAGGTCCAATTAGAGAGGAACAGAAGAGGAAAAGGAAAGATCACCAAATAGGATCGGATGGTGGAGAAACTGAAGAAGCAGTTCATTCCTATGGACTATGAGATGGAGCTATTGAAGAAGCTGCAAGGACTGAAGCAAGGTAACAAGTCTGTTAAGGAGTATACATAAGAGTTTTATAAGATTACTATTAAGACAGGTCATGCAGAGGCCAACAAGGAGAAGGTAGCCCATTACATTAATGGTTTAATGCCAAGTATTCAAGAAGAGCTGAGCCTGGTCAGAATGACCACCATAGAAGATGTATACCAGTTTTCCCTGAAGGTGGAAGAGAAGCTAAATAAAAGATTTGACAACAAACAAAGAGGAAGAGGTCAAGGCGGAAGGACTGGTGGAAGGTCCTATGGAGGTTGAAATAAAGATCCAAAGAGAAGTGAAGAAGCCGGCACCAGTCAAAATCAAAGAAGAGATAATGCATACCACCCTCGTGACTAGAACAATGGTGAGCAAAGAGGAAGAGGAAGAGGCTGACCTGGGCAAGGACCCAGAAGAGAAAGTTTTAGAGGAACCTATTTCTAATGTGGAGAAGAAGGGCATCGAGCATACGAGTGTCCACAACATCAAGGAAGGACAAATAGAAGACCTGAGGGTAATGCATGAGTCACACATGTAGATGAAGATGTGCAGTCTGAGCATTCTGAAGATGCTAAAAAAGGAGGAACCCTAGTTGTTAGAAGAACTTTGTTGAATGAGGATAAAGAACCCAATCAGAGGAAGAGTCTATTCTGCACAAGGTGCAAATGTGAAGGTAAGTGTTGCAATATTATTATCAACAGTGGAAGCACTGACAATATTGTTTCAGAGGAGATGGTTGGTAAGTTGAAGTTGACAAGAAGAAAGCATCCACATCCATATCGGATTGCATGGTTGCAGAAGGACCATAGAGCTTTGGTCAATGAGCATTGTTTAGTTAAGTTCAAGATTGGAGACTACCATGATGAGGTGTTTTGTGATATCATACCAATGGATGCATGTCATATGTTGTTGGGGAGGCCGTGGTAGTATGATAGGAGCTCTATCGATGATGGCTGTGCAAACACATATTCCCTAACGAAGGATAGAGTTCATCATAAGTTGAAGCCCTTGAAGGAGTTGGAAGAAAAGGTATGTAGTATTGCCATAATTTTCTTAGTAGATGGTAGAAAATTTTTGGAGGGCATGAAGCATGAACGTCATTGCTTTGCATTGATTCCTAAGATTAGTCAAGAGAAATGTGAAGATGTACCAGCAAAAGTTTTAGATATGTTGGAAGAATTTTAAGACATTATCTCTGATAATGTACCAGAAGGTTTACCACCAGTGAGGAAGATAAGTCATCAAATGGATTTGATACCAGGAGCTAGTTTGTCGAATAAGGCAGCCCATAGAATGAATCCAGCATAGAGTGAAGAGTTGAACAGACAAGTTCAGGAGTTGTCGAGGAAGGGATTGATAAGAGAGAGCCTAAGTCTACGTGTGGTACCTACAGTACTAGCACCAAAGAAAGATGGAGAGTGGAGAATGTGTACAGACTCTTGAGCCATCAATAAGATCACAATCAAGTACAGATTTCCATTGCACAGAATGGATGACATAATGGACTGCTTGAGTGGAGCCAAGTACTTCATGAAGATTGACCTGAAGAGTGGGTATCACCAGATCCATATCAGAGAAGGAGATGAGTGGAAGACAGCCTTCAAGACAAGGGAAGGTTTGTATGATTGGTTAGTCATGCCATTTGGGCTAACCAATTCACCGAGCACATTCATGCGGCTTATGAACGAGGTACTGAAAGAATTTTTGGGAAGTTTTGTTATTGTTTATTTAGATGATATTTTAATTTCAGTAAGACTTGGGATGAGCATCTAATGCATATCAGAAGAGTTTTAGAGACGCTGAGGGAGGAAAAGTTGTTGATTAATTTGAAGAAATGTAGTTTTGCAAAGAAGGAGTTGGTATACCTGGGATTTGTTGTCTTAGAGGAAGGTCTTAAGATGGACCTAGAGAAGGTGATGGCTATCATTGAATGGCCTACACCAAGGAGTGCTTTCAAGGTAAGATCTTTTCATGATTTGGCAAGTTTTTACAGAAAGTTTATCAGGAATTTTAGTAGCATTTGTGCAACCCTAACTGAGACAATGTGAGGGGATAGAAAAGAGTTTAAATGGACTAAAGGAGTAGACAAAAGCTTTAATACATTGAAGTAGAAAGTCACAGAGCAACCTGTTTTGGCACTTCTAGATTTCAATAAGGTATTTCAGGTAGATTGTGATGCTAGTGGTAGTGCCATAGGAGCTGTTTTGAGTCAAGAAGGTAAGTCCATTGCCTATTTTAGTGAGAAGATTAATGATGCCAAGAAAAAGTATTATGTTTATGATCAGGAGTTTTATGCAATAGTTCAGGCTTTGAAGAAATGGAGACATTATTTTTTGCCAAAAGAGTTTATTTTATATACTGATCATCAAGCTTTACAGTATCTTAATAGTCAAGGAAAGTTCAACCAGAGGCACTTAAAATGGGTTGAGTTTTTGCAGAGCTACTTTTGTTTTGAAGCACAGGAGTGGGAAGTCCAACAGAGTTGCAGATGCCTTGAGTAGAAAGCAAAATTTGTTGACAGAAATGAAGATAGAGGTTGTTGGGTTCGATGAGCTCAAAAGTTTGTATCCTGAAGATCTAGATTTTGCAGAGGCCTGGAAAGCTTGTTTGGAACCTGTTACTTTGGACAGGACAAAATGGTTGGATTTCATAATCCAAGACGGCATGTTGTTTAGAGGAAGCCAGTTGTGCATTCCAAAGAGTTCCATGAGAAAGAACTTCATTAAGGAGAAGCATAGTGGAGGATTGGCTGGACACTTTGGTCGAGATAAGACCCTTGCTATTGTTGGTGAAAATTATTATTTGCCACAGTTGCAACAGGATGTGAGGAAATTTATGCAGAGTTGCAGAATATGTCAGATGGCGAAAGGAGCAAGTCAGAATATAGGTCTATATCAGCCACTACCTATACCAGAGAAGCCATGGGATGATATTAGTATGGATTTTGTTCTTGGCTTACCAAGGACACAAAGAGGACACGATTCCATTTTTGTGGTCGTAGACAGATTCTTGAAGATGACACATTTTATTCCTTACAAGAAGACTAATGATTTTGTTCATATTGCTGAATTATTTTTCAAGGAGGTGGTGAGATTACACGGTCTACCAAAGAGCATAGTTTCAAATCGAGATACAAAGTTTGTTGCTTATTTCTGGAGGACATTGTGGAAGAAGTTGAAGACAGATTTGAAGTTTAGTTCTGCACACCATCCACAAACTGATGGATAGACAGAAGTGGTTAATAGGAGTTTTGGTAACCTGCTATAATTCTTAGTAGGAGATAAGCCCAAGGGATGGGATTTAATTTTTGCTATCACCCAGATTTGCACCCTTGCTGCAGTTGTGAAACTTTAGCAATTTGGAGAAACATGGGAATGATCTCGAAGTGTGGGACCTTGCGAAATGAGATCAGACCTCCAGAGAGGGTCGGCTTCCTCTTTCTAAGCCTATTACTTAGAGAAAAGTATCTAAACCTAGTGCTAATGCTTGCTAGGAAAAGGGTTAGAAGGAATGCTGAAATGAAATAAGTGATACACCAGATTTAAATGTGTTTGGCTGCAACTGAGTCAACACAGTAATAATCTCATAGCTGGAAAGACTTACACAGACTCATATTGATTCTAACAGAGGTCAAGACAGAAAAATGGAGGAATGAAAGAGATCATTTTGTCCACAATACACAGCCTACACCAATCCAAAGAGCAGATACAGTGCTAAAATAATGAAAGAGAGGCAAAATACTAGTTTATATTGATTATAGAGGCCAAGTAGCCATTACAAAATAGCCTAGAAGAACAACCAACAACAATACATTTGCTTTACATGTATATATATCATTTCATTTTTGACCTCAGTCGGTTACAATCAATTTGCCCATGGGCACAGTCAGGAAAATATCTGCCTCTGAAGGGACGTCCACCTACAAGAATTCATGGCATAAAAATATCTGGAACAGGGGCAGATGGAAGATATTTTGAATCTTTAATGTAAGTTGTTGAATCATCAACCTGCACCCATAAATGCAACAAATATATGCATCTGCATCAGCTGAAAACAACTGCACAATCGAGCCCTCTGCAAAACTTAAATTTGGCCGCTGAAATGTCTTGTCGCCAAAGCATGCAAATTTGCATCAAATTTTGAAAGTGAGAAAAATCCCCTCAAAATCCTACCATATGAAAGAGGAGGCAAAAATAAGTACTTTTGCCTTTTGAAGCATGTTGAAATTTGCCAGAATGAGGGAGATACGGGCAGTCAAAGTTGCGATCAACTGCATTTGTATATCACTTTGCATCTACCCTTGTATATACAATTGCACTTGCACCTTTAGATTCACTTTATGCATTCATGCAAAGTCTCCTTTACTTTTGGCCTTTTGCATATTCAATTCACTTTGCATGTGTGATTGTATGTGCAAAAATACAATTACAAACATACAGTCGCGGGCCTTTACCTTTTGTATTACCCTTTGCATATATGCCCCTGCCATGTGTCATCATTCTATTGGTCACTAAGCTGGGCCAAAGACCATCGCTGAACAATGCATCCTCCTTATCGACCGTCGAAAAGACTTTAAACTGAGTCGCCAATGCACTAAGTCTCGCCGAAAATCCTTTGTATGTGACCTTTGTATATAAGATTGTATATGAGATACAATGACATATACATACAATGTGGAACTCAAAGGATTATCGGCCATATTGGAACTTTGGAATAGGTCCGGCCTTTGTATCTTTGCCTTTTTGCATGTTAACATATACAAGCACCTCAATATACAAACTGCGGACTCTAACTTTGAGTTTGCCAAATTTGAGTTTTCCAGTCAGGTCCGCCTTGTATATCGTTGTTGTATCTAACCTTTGTATATCACATATACAATGTGAAATATACAAACAAAAACTACATACAAACATTTCATCTCGGCATATACATGTGACCTTTGTATATCGCTTTGTATATGACCCTTGTATGTGCAAACATACAATGCGAACATACATACAAGGAAAGCATACAATCACTTGTGCCTATATAAACCAAAATGCAATATCTTTCTGGGTCCAGGTTGTATCTCAAAAAAGTATATTCCCTTGTATATGCGATTGTATGTGCAAAGATACAATCGCATATACATGCAATTGGTGGACCCCACCTTTGTATAACCTCTTTTGCATATCTCCTTTGTATATTTGTCTTTGTATATTCCCTTGTATCATTTACCTTGTATATTTTCCTTGTACCTTTTCCTTGCATGTGTGCTTTGTATATACCCTTTGCATATGTTTTCCTTTGCATATTCAAATTCATCAGCTATCGGGGAGACTTTGAGTTGAGCCTCCGATAAGCATGTCACGCCAAAAATCCTTTGTATGTCTGCCCCTTGTATGTTGCCTTATGTATCTTGCTGATGTACATTCACCTTTGTATCCCTCCCCTTGCATATTTTCTTTGCATCTTCCCCTTGTATCTTTTCCTTTGTATGCACGATTGTATATATTAACATACAAAGCGAACATACATACAAAGAAACATATAATTGCATATGCATATAAAAATGACTAAGCATAAAACTGAGAAATATATGCGATGGAAAGCACTTGAAGACAAAATATTTCTGGGTTTTTCTGGGTTTTTTGCAAGGATTCTTTAGATGAGATTTTAGGATTTTTTGGCAAGGCAGAGCATGAGTATTTGAGGGATTTAGGCCTTGTATGGTCATCTTCTAAAGGATTTTCAAGGAAAATACAAGGTGAACTATTTAACTCCAGACAAAGGAAAATAGGTCAACAATTTGGTGACTTCTAAGGGATGTTTGCTTGCTAAACAAATTGATCAGTGGCCTTATAGATCCATTGGGAATGGAGTCAAAAGAGACTGTAACAAGAAAAGAGGAGCTGGAACACTAAGCAAGCTACCAAGCCAAAACAAAAATAACAAGCAAGCATGTATCTCCTAATGAGAATACAGCAAAGTGCAAGGGCACTTATTGAAAGGAAGCCTAAAACTGAAATAAAACCTACTCTAACTCTAAACTAACCAGTCAAAGGTGACCTTAAATAAAGCCATTAACTGGTTCTTGAAAGTAACTACCCTTAACAATTTACAATGTTTCTCATGCATGTGGGCAGTTAAAAAGAGGTGAGGGGGAAATGGGCATATGACAAATTGATAAAACACCCCCCACAAAATGGAGATAAAACTCACCTATCCACCTGGACTGATTGTTGATGTTGCTAACTTGTGGTGAATAAATGGGCTGACCCCACTCATTTTGATGCTCAACTTCATGCTTAGAGGTAAGCATGACAAGTGGTGACTCCTCTTGATGTGTCTCCAGTTGGGCTAGATGCCTGATTGGGCATCCCCTTAAAGTGACATGCAAATCATCATGTTTGATCTCATGTCTCTATTTTGATTCTTTCTCTTCTTGCTAGTCTGAATACTCTAGCTCTTGTATCTCAATTAGAGATATGGTTGTCTCCACCTCATGAACAAGTTGTTCATGATTTTCTAACTTAGGCTCAGAAAATGAGCCATGCACATGTTCAAAAGAGAAAATATCCCCACCAAGAAACTGATATCCCTACTAGATAATAAAGAACAAATCTGTAATTTGCTCTTGCCCATGTTCAGTCTCCTCATTGTCTTCAATAAAGCATGGAAGCTCCTCAAGCATATCAGCATCATCATCAGCCTTTGCATCATCTAGCATAGGGCAACATGCTTGGCCTTCTTTATGGTTTGGAACCTCACTATCATGCTCAGCCTCAACCTCTGCAGTGATCTTAACAACTTTTTCCCTTATGCCTCCATCATTTGACTACAGCTCCTTTGGATTTTAGTTAAGTTGCCTTTGCAACTGAAGGTTTTCCCCATGTACTCTTTGCATTTCAATTTTATTTTCTCGATCAGATGCATGAGAAAAGGCTTCAAAAGAACTAAAGTCTAGAGGACTCAATCCCTTATTTGGATTAACAGTGCTCATAGATGTAATAGGTTCAAACAATTCTATCTCTGTGAGTGTAGGAACAAACTACTCCTCATTAGTTTTATCTTCTTCCACCTCCTCTTTTGGCTCATCTTTCCAATTATCCTGGTAGACAATAGGTTCACTCTTGAGGATTGAAGTATCATCAGGGAAAGAAGCCTGAATAATTTCTTGAATTTGTTGGAGGTGAGAGGGTTCTGTACAAATTTGTTCCTGGGGAGTAATAATTTGAGTTTGCACAGGAACAAGGACTTGTGGAGGGATTTAGGCTTTAAAGCCTAGAAATTTGTGGAGTCTAGGTTGCTCTTCTATAGGTCAAACATGTGCAGAAGATAGGGGTTGCTTAAATTTTGGGATTGTAAACACATGCTCCTTCAACTTAGCAATTTCATCATAACTGTCCATGCTAGGTCCATCTGATAAGGGAATTTGAAAAGGCTACAAACAGGAGATAGGGGATTGAATTTGTGTTGGAACAGGCTCCTGTAAAGGCTGAGGGCCTCTAAAACTTGGGATTTTAAATCTGGGAAGCAGTTTTGGAGGCGCAGATGGATTATCCTGCCTAAAGCTTGGAATCTTAAATTTTGGGGCTTCTTCAGTAGCAGGCTGAGCAGGTATGAAAGGGAGTCGATGTTTGAAACTGGGAAAGGAGGGGACTGCTTGGGTTTCACACCCTTTTTGGCATTGATAATATGAGTAAGCTCAACTACTTTGCACCTGAGCAGACAAAAGCTTCATTTGCTCCTTTTTAGCAGCTATCACTCCTTCAAGACTTCTTTCAAATTGTATTCTTTTTATCACCCTCTCCTGATTATAAATAATGGATTGCTCAGCCAACTCTCATTGCTGCCAAGTAATCTCTTTTTGCTTCTCAATTTCAACCAACATCCAGGACATGGATGAGAACTCCTTACTAATATCACTGATCTTCATAAGTTCAAGCTTTTGGCTCAAATCCCACAAAAAATAGTCAAACTTTTGGATCAAATCCAAAACATTCTGGTAAGGGTGTTTTTGAGGCCAACTGTGTGAATAGTCATGTTGTTTGGCATCAAAAACCTCCTCTTGGGGTTGATAATAAGCATCATTAGGCTGCCAAGAAAATTAAATAGGAGTGGGAGGGAGGCAAGCATCATGATGATGTTGATATTCGGCAGCGGCAGGGCTGCATGACATAAATTTAGAGGCATTTGGGGCCTGGTATTTCTGATATGGGGGTAGGGGAAAAGCCATGATTTCCATAAAATTCTGACATGTTATAGCATCTAAATGTTGGATAATCATAAAAATGATAGAATTTAGAGCGAAATAGGTCTGCAACCAAAGAGTAAAACTGGATACATACCAGAGAGGGAGTCGCCAGGTGATTGAGATGCTTCTAGAAGCTAAAATAGACCAGGAAACACACCAAAATCTTGATCTCTGATGAAATTTTAGGTGCTTGGGCTGCTAAAACCAGCTGATTCTTCACTTGTAGAGTCACCAAGTGTGTGAATATTGGCTCCAAAGGCTGGTAATACTAGGAGAAACACCAAATCTCTTAGTACCTTGATGAGAAGTTCATTGAACTAGTCCCACCGGGCCTGCCAAAACTATTATCACCTAGATTTCCACCCTTGCTGTAGTTGTGAAACTTTAACAATCTAGAGAAACATGGGAATGATCTCGAAGTGTGGGACCTTACGAAATGAGATCAGACCTCTAGAGAAGGTCGGCTTCCTCTTTCTAAGCCTATTACTTAGAGAAAAGTATCTAAACCTAGTGCTAATGCTTGCTGGGAAAAGGGTTAGAAGGAATGCTGAAATGAAATAAGTGATACACTAGATTTAAATGTGTTTGGCTACAACTGAGTTGACACAGTAATAATCTCATAGCTGGAAAGACTTACACAGACTCCTATTGGTTCTAACAGAGGTCAAGACAGAAAAATGGAGGAATGAAAGGGACCGTTTTGTCCACAATACATAGCCTACACCAATCCAAAGAGCAGACACAGTGCTAAAATAATGAAAGAGAGGCAAAATACCAGTTTATATTGATTATAGAGGCCAAGTAGCCATTACAAAATAGCCTAGAAGAACAACCAACAACAATGCATCTGCTTTCCATGTATATATATCATTTCATTTTTGACCTCAGTCAGTTACAATCAATTTGCCCATGGGCACAGTCAGGAAAATATCTGCCTCTAAAGGGACATCCACCTGCAAGAATTCATGGCATAAAAATATCCGGAACAGGGGCAGATGGAAGATATTTTGAATCTTCAATGTAAGATGCTGAATCATCAACCTGTACCCATAAATGCAACAAATATTTGCATCTGCATCGGCTGAAAACAACTGCACAATTGGGCCCTCTGCAAAACTTAAATTCAGCCACTGAAACGTCTTGTTGCCAAAGCATGCAAATTTGCATCAAATTTTGAAAGTGAGAAAAATCCCCTCAAAAGCCCGCCATATGAAAGAGGAGGCAAAAATAAGTACTTTTGCCTTTTGAAGCATGTTGAAATTAGCCAGAATGAGGGAGATACAGGCGGTCAAAGTTGCGGTCAACTACATTTGTATATCACTTTGCATCTACCCTTGTATATATAATTGCACCTACACCTTTAGATTCACTTTATGCATTCATGCAAAGTCTTCTTTACTTTTGGCCTTTTGCATATTCAATTCGCTTTGCATGTGCGATTGTATGTGCAAAGATACAATTACAAACATATAATCGCGGGCCTTTACCTTTTGTATTACCCTTTGCATATATGCCTCTACCACGTGTCATCAATTTATTGGTCGCTGATCTAAGCCTGAGACCATCGCTGAACAATGCATCCTCCTTATCCGTCGTCGGAAAGACTTTAAACTGAGTCGCTAATGCACTAAGTCTCGCCGAAAATCCTTTGTATGTGACCTTTGTATATAAGATTGTATATGAGATACAATCGCATATACATACAATGTGGAAGTCAAAGGATTATCAGCCATATTGGAACTTTGGAACAGGTCCAGCCTTTGTATCTTTGCCTTTTTGCATGTTAACATATACAAGCACCTCAATATACAAACTGCGGACTCCAACTTTGAGTTTTCCAGTCAGGTCTGCCTTGTATATCGCTGTTGTATCTAACCTTTGTATATCACATATACAATGTGAAATATACAAACAAAAACTGCATACAAACCTGTACATACAAACATTTCATCTCGGCATATACATGTGACCTTTGTATATCACTTTCTATATGACCCTTGTATGTGCAAACATACAATGCGAACATACATACAAGAAAAGCATACAATCATTTGTGCCTATATAAACCAAAATGCAATATCTTTCCAGGTCTAGGTTGTATATCAGAAATGTATATTCCCTTGTATATGCGATTGTATGTGCAAAGATACAATCACATATATATGCAAGTGGTGGACCCCACCTTTGTATAACCTCTTTTGCGTATCTCCTTTGTATATTTGCCTTTGTATATTCCCTTGTATCATTTGCCTTGTATCTTTTCCTTGCATGTGCACTTTGTATATGCCATTTGCATATGTTTTACTTTGCATATTCAAATTCATCAGCTGTCGAGGAGACTTTGAGTTGAGCCGCCAATAAGCATGACATGCCGAAAATCATTTGTATGTCTGCCCCTTGTATGCTGCCTTATGTATCTTGTCGATGTACATTCACCTTTGTATCCCGCCCCCTTGCATATTTTCTTTGCATCTTCCCCTTGTATCTTTTCCTTTGTATGTACGATTGTATATATGAACATACAAAGAGAACATACATACAAAGAAACATACAATTGCATATGCATATAAAAATGACTAAGCATAAAACTGAGAAATATCTGCGATGGAAAGCACTTGAAGACAAGATTTCTGGGTTTTTCTGGGCTTTTTGCAAGGATTCTTCAAGTGAGATTTTAGGACTTTTTGGCAAGGCAGAGCATGAGTATTTGAGGGATTTAGGCCTTGTAGGTTCATCTTCTAAAGGATTTTCAAGGAAAATACAAGGTGAACTATTTAACTCCAGACAAAGGAAAATAGGTCAACAATTTTACCACAGGCAGAATTTGCTTACAACAATTCTGTCAATAGGAGTACTGGTAAATCACCATTCCAAATTGTATATGGGAATAGTCCAAGAAATGCTTTAGAGTTAAGGAATCTGGACAAAGGAGAAAAGACAAGTGTCGAGGCTGAAGACTTTGCAGAACACATGAAGAATGTGCATGAAGAGGTGGAAAAGCACATTAATAAGATGAATATTTAGTACAAGGCTAAGACATATCAGAAGAGGAGATATAAGGAGTTCTAGGTAGGAGATGAAGTCATGGTTCACTTGAGAAAAGAAAGGTTCCCAATTGGAACATATAATAAGCTGAAAATAAAGAAATTTGGACCATGCAAAATTTTGAAGAAACATGATTCAAGAAATGCATCTGAGGTAGAGCTGCCGAGTGGGATCAACATTTCCCCTATTTTCAACATCGCTAATTTATCAGAATATCATGAAGGTGGAATAGAGGATGGACCACCAGAAGAACAGTTGAGTATTCTAGCATCTACTTCAACAAAGGAGATAGAAGAGATCTTGGATAGCCGAATGAGAAGAAGTACTCAGAATAGGCAATATGAAGAATATCTAGTGAAATGGAAAAGAAGGCCTATTGAAGATTCTTCTTCGTTGTCTAAGGCAGAGGTTGACCATTTGGGTTTTCCTCACACAAATACCTGAGACATGACAAAGTCACTTCTCAAATTACCCTGGGTGTCTAATGCAGGAGCATCCAGTGGTGTTCAAAATTGTTGATGTTCCTTCCATCACCCAAAAAAAAAATGTTTCAAAATTGTTGATGTTCCTTCCATTTCTCTTCAAAATTTGTGGTTTTGGTTCCATAATCACTTGAATAATGATGTAGAACTTTCAGTTTTTCCAAACTACTAAAAATATCAACCTGCTATTTTTAGAAAGCTTGCATTTGGGCATGGATTGAAATAAAATTTATAGGAAGTTACATAACAAAAATATAAGACCTTTGGCGAAGGAATCGTGCAAAGATCATTTGCGAGCTAAAAGATATTAAAGTTTATGTTTCCTGAAAAATGCCTGAAAATTATTCAAACTCAGGTTTGAGGTACTAAAAGGTCTTGTACGGCCACAAAAATGGTAGGAACTAGCAAATCTAGTTCTTAATGCGTAGAGAACTCCACGAGCTTTCTGACGCATAAAACGGTTCATCAATCAGACACTCGGATCAAAAGTTATGGCTCCCGAAAGTTGACCTATTTTTGGAGGGAGATGCAAATTTCAAAATTAGGTTGTTGGCCGCCAAAAAAGGCTATTAATAACCATTTTTTGGAACCCTGGGTAGTAGCAGAGTTAACAAGGAAAGTGTAGAGTCAAAAATAGGTGGGAAAATAGAAACCCTAGCTGATTTTGGGTTACAGAAGGCTTATGATTCCAGAGTCTTGTGATAGGAAGCTGTAATGTGTTGCAGCCTGTGGAGGGTTGATTCCTCTAATTGTATTTGAGCTTCTGTAATGTAATAAGTTGTCCAAATCAATAAAGAAAGTTCTATTTTTTGTGTGCAATTTATGTTGTTGTGTGTTTTATGATTTACCCCCTTCATCATATAATTTTAAATATATTGAATTTGATTATTATATTTATTTTTTATTTGTTGTGAATGTAGGGTTTTCACCAAACATCAAGTTCTTTGTTCTACCCACATGGAAAATTAGTAAATTAGTGAAAACAAATTCCAAAAAATATCTATGCCCTAGGTATTGATGTCCTTGTTTCAACAAAAAAAAAGAAAATTTGAATTTCTATACATACAAAAAAAGTTATGTTTTATGGAATACACCTACGTCTAAATTATAATTGGTTTGACTTCAAAACTTAATTAAAGAAAAAATATTTAACAAAATATTATGAAACCAAATGCATGCCCTATATATCAGTGTTACCAATCTAAATTTGAAAGAATCAGAATTTTAACCTTTGTAGAAAAAAAATTATGTGCTACGGAATACACATCACTTTAAAAAAAATGTTGTTTACTGTTAAAAACTAGTTATCAAAGGAGATGCAAAAAAATTTACAATTTAACTCCAATTTTTAAAAAATATATATATTTAGAATCTACAAACAAAATCTCACAAATCACTAGTTTGTATCATCTTCAAATTCCTAACGGTTTAGTGGTTATAGGTGTCAGAAAGTGAAGATTTAGTTTAAAATGTTGATTTCAATGTCAAGTTTGGCCAAAAAGTGTAACCCATTATTATGGGATGACCCTCCCCACTCTCCCTGATTTTTGCTAACCTTTACATGGAACACTTCAAAGAAATCATCCTCAAATCCTTTCCCCTCAAACCAAAATGGTGGAAATGCTATGTTGATGATACCAACATTTGTTGGCCTCATGGCCCTGAAAATCTTGAAAAATTCCACACACACCTCAACTACATAGCTAAGTGCATCTCCTTTACAAAAGAGCTTGAAACTGATAATGAGCTCCCTATCCTCGACATTCTTCTCATCAAAAAACTTGACGTCTCCTTAAGTCATTGTGTGTTTCGTAAAGCTACCCATACTGACCTTTACCTTCACTCTTCCTTGCATCACCACCTGGCCCAAAAATCTAGTATCCTTAAAACTTTAGCCACTAGGAATTCCCATATCTTTGATAAGGATAAATTAGACCAAGAGCTTGCACACCTCACTAAAGTTTTTGAATTAAATAGATATAAGAGAAAACCTATCTTAAGAGCGTTCAAATTGTTGGAATTAGTGTTGACAACTGAGAGGGGTGGTGAATCAGTTGTCTTAAAACTTTTAAAGCTTGCTGCAGTTAATTCTTCTTTACCACTTCTTAACAGATTAATGACATAATCATGAAAAGAAAGAATTAATAATACATGAGCAGAAACATAAACAACACACTTGACACCAAGATTTTGACATGGAAACCCGGTTAAAGGAAAAACCACGGTGGGGGTTAACCCACAAATATTATACTCTGTTAAAGTATTAAAAAAGGGGAAGGCACATGCCTTTAGGCTCACTACCTAGAGCTCACTACTTAAGAGAGGCTCACTGCCTACAAGAATGATTACAAAAGGATTACAGATTGTTTGAACTGATAAGTAGCATCTGCCAATACAAGAATTCAGTTCCGGTTAAGTACAGAATACTGATTTTACACACTTCATCTTTATTCTTCCCTGTTTACTACTCTACCATAATCCGGACCTCAGATCTCTTCTCTTTCGCACTTCTATCTTCCGTTTTCACACTTACTCCATATTTGTATCACTATCATATGTCACAATACTCGAATCCATTAGTTATATATATCTGCATCAACAAGCTCAATCACTTATCTGTCGACCTTATGAAGAACTTAACAAACAATACAAGTACTCTGTTATGTCAACTAAATCCATACATAAATATCGATGCGTACCAAAAATATCACTTATAGATCACCATACATGTTGGCCACTAACATTATATCCCATATGCAACTCACCAAAATACTTCTACTAGATCTGCAAAAGAATCTGACACAAGTCAGCCTATTCTTCACTGAACTGTATAGTCATATTAGGACCCAGTACTTAGATGCTCATAACTTTTAATCCCTTTGTCACCAGAGGCTGAAATCTTAGATTTAGATTGTCCTAACATTCCTCTACGCTTCCTCAGATTCGCAACACACAATGATTAACTGGAGAGGTCCGTTGACCGAATACTGAACTCTGCCATACCCTGTTCCTGTCTATCTAGACTTGTCAAGTCTTGGAACTGACTTCCGATATGATCTAATACTATACTGCGGATGTGTGGAATGGACTTAATTTCCATCAATGACAGCACATGACATACCTTACAGTGTCTCTTGCCAATAATCTCCCCCTTTGGCATTATTGGCAACACTTAGTGAAAAATGACTAAGTTTCATGACTGACTCCCCTTACTATGTACACTTATATATTCTTCCACTGCTCCCCCTTTGATGGATTATTCATTTTGTTTCATTTTTCACTATCTCTCACTCCCCTTTTGACATCAATGGCAAAGGGTGGGATCTGCAAGCCAAAACTTTCATAAGAAATATGTATATAAGGTCGCATATGTACAAATAATCCATGCATTATATTTACATAAACTTGAGGATATCTGCAAAACTATTTTTCAACTGCACAAGTTTAGAGGCCCAACTACTTTTCATGCCATCCAAAATTGAGCTTTGTTCTCTTAGTAGGAGTACCTGTGTTTCTACTTTTTTTTATATCTAAAGGATCACCTGTCCGGACTGCAACTTGGGCTTCTGATAAAGTAGTAAACATTGTTTCTAACTTGGGGGCAATCAATCGCCGGAGCTCACACATTCTCTCCATAATATTACTCTTTTCTTTAACAAGTTTCTTTATTTCATTAGTCAAGTTGATTGCTTGACACTCCTGACTTACCAGAGAAACTATTAGAGGATCAAAATTCTGAAATAAATTCAACAAATTTTGTTCCCGTTCCTTTATCTTTTTCTCAATATCTTCAATAACTTTGGGCCAAGATAGACAAAAATTGTATACATCACCTCTGCCATTGAGAGCATTTTGAATACTCTTTATACTGATATCAAGTATCTTTCTATCTTCTCCTATTAGGTCCTTTAGCTCACTAAATCTCTTATCAAAAAATTCATTCTAGATTTTAATCTCTGTAGACTTCTCAAAAGACTCAAAGTGTGTACTCATAGAATTTACAAGGTTCTTTAGATTTCCGGAGGGAGAATCAGATGGATTCGTTTGGAAAGTTGGCATTATCTTTTCCAATATGCCAGATGCAAGGCCTAACAGCTAACTATCCTCTTGTGGGATTTCAATATCTTTTCACTTGCCTTAGCTTATGTGAAAGATGCTATTTTCATCATTTGGACTGGAGAGAGAATATCCAGGTTGATTGGTCCTTGAAGCAGTTATGGTTCATCAAACTCTAGCATTTCTTTATTCAAGAAATTCTTCACTGCATCTGCAGTGTTTCTTGCCATAATTTCAGGGCCATCTTCCTTTCCTTAAGTTTTCTCTATTTCAATGTCAGAACTATTTTTTTTGGGGGCATCAATATTTGCAACATCTTCTTCTGTTTTATCTTCCTTACCCTTGACTTCTTCTTCCTTTTGTTGTGAGCCAACTTCAGAGGGAATTTTGTTTCCATGTTTACTTCTGTGTTAACTCCATCTGTTTGATCCTAGGTATCCTTTTTGCCTTCAGCCTCTTCTGATTTCTGATCCTAGTTCTTCTCAGAGTCATCTTAAGTAGGACTTAGTGTCTTCCTGTAGGTTTGTTCTGGAGGATCATTTCCCTTTCTAGTCTCTTCTTCTGAATTCCTTGTTCTGGAATTGAAGGATTGCCTTCCTCAACTTGTTCCTCTAAAACAATATAATATTTATCTTTGTCTAGGGCCTTCCTCAAAATTTCATTTGTTTCTTTTACAACTTCCTCCGTTTTACCAAGCATTAGTTTGTTCATCCATATCTTGCTTCTGAATTCCTCATTTACTTCCTTGAGGATTTTATTTACTTCCCTTCTAGTCATTACTAGACACAAGGTGGAGAGGACATGTTCTCTGAGTTCTAGGTCTTTAGCATTGGCGGCTTCCTTCCTCATCTCTAGTATATTCCTTAAACTTTTAGGAATTTCTTACAAAATTTCTAGTAGAGCTCTACTGAAATTATTCAAGTACAGGATGGTGGTATCCTCCAAGATTTTCTTATTTGCTTTATCAAAATTATCATAATATTCTCTGATAGGTCTTAGATTTCCATGAACAGTAATTGTTTTTACAATTTCATCAACTGTCATAGCAACCTTACCAGATTCTTACTTTTTACTTGCCTTTTTGCTTCCAAAAGGCTAGTCCTCAGAAGCCTTTGAAGTCTTGGCCTTCTTAGATCTTATTTATTTAACTTCTTTATATGGCTCTGTCTCGTCATCATATTTTGTGCTCATATACATTCTTGTGGCCTTTGTTTTCTTTCTTTTTGTTCCTTTACTGGATGATATGTCTTCTGGTTTCTCAGGATTGATAGACTTTGGGGGAACAGGGATAGTAGTAGAGCTCCTAGTAGTCCTTAGAATGGAGGAGGATTCTACTGGAGCACTTCCTTGTTTCTTGTCTTGTTTCTCCTTCTCTACCTTTTCGGTTCTTTCCCTAAATTGTCTCACAACTGCCTTTGTGAGGCCTAGATTCTCAGCCAACTGCTCAACTTCTTTTCTTACTTTCCTTTTAGTTTCAAGTTTTGTGAGCTCATCATGCAGTTTTACACTTAGTTCCTCATATGTCCCAAATCTTTCAACTGTTGTGTCTTTTGGCTTGCTCAAAAGGTGTTGAGCATACACATTCAAAATTTTCTCATCCACTTCATACCCCATAGGCATGATCCAAATAGTTCTAGGTTCTACTGCTTCCATTAAGCATTGATCAGTGTCAACCATGAAACATATTTCATTCTTGTACTTCTCAACAATTGTTGTAGGGATTCTTTCCCTTGAATGTATCATACTCTGAAAGTTCTTGAAGTATCCCCAGATTGTAGTTTTATGTGCTTTATAGTCACCAATGTTACGTAGGTGATCTCTGATCTAAATAGCAATTGGCTCATCATTAGTCTACTGCACACCCTTTACTCCAGGTACTTCATTCATATAGTAAAAGAACAAACATAGAACCAATGTACCATATTTAAAAGTGTTTTCTTATCTTTCTTGATTTTTTTCAAGTTCTCAATCAGCTAGTTCTATAGCAGCTCACATAGGTCATAATTTGCATTCTCCTTCAACATTTGATATGCTATGTATATGGCAGTTCCAAAGATAGAATTCTCCTTGCTGGAGTGATAAATCTTGTAGCCAATCACCATGGAAGCAAACTTAACATCCAGTTCTATAATGTCATTGATGGTCATTGCCCTCTTGTCAAACTTTGTACTGGTTGCTTCGATAACAGTTTGGTTTTTCACAGATTTCAACATGGGTAAGCCACTAGTTAAATTTAACCCAGTCATAATTCTGATAACATCGTTGGTAAATTTGAATGGTTTTAATAGGCATATGAATTCATCATGCATCCGACTCAAAGCATACCAGACCCACTCATCTTCATCGAATGTTGGAATCCCCATAATATGCATAAAATGTTTATCATGCAGTGCTTTATACACGGGTTTAAGATCATGATTTTCATCCATTAGATGACTCTCAAACAAATCTACAAACCTTGAGTCCCCAAATTCATCTATGATCGCATGAATATAAACCCTAATATCTTCAATATGCAGCACACCATATGGAACACTTGAAAATGCACCTAATGGGTCGACTTCTATAGATTTGTGTGGATGTTTCTTAAATTTGGGTTGAGGCCTTTCGGTAATATCAATGACCAAAGGTGTAGCCATTGTAAAAAGATTACAAGTTCAAAGCTTCGCAGATAAATACCTTTTTCATGAAATTAGGGTTGACGGATAAATTCACTGATCGCACTTCAATTCCTTGTAATCTCAACTCAAACACTATTCTTCTTGCTTTCTTCAAGTGCAAAGTGATTCAAATGAAGAGTGAACACCCTTTTATGCTCTGCAAAACCTAATTTGCCTTTCTAATAAATGATCTGCCCTAACACATCCAATTACATTATTTCTACATGCAATCAATCCTCAATTGCTTTGCAATTAGTTACATTAGCTTCTTTTCTTCCAGAAATTTCTTCAAAAGTTATGTAATAAGCTTCTCAAGCTTCATTCATTGTGGCAGATTCAGGCACCTACTTACTAGCTAGGGAAATTTGATCTTCAATGTAGCTCCCCCTGAGCCAGAGCTCCTGATTTAATTCCCAGAGGAATTGTCAGCATCGGATTCCAGTGCGGACCCATTATTATTGTTTACAACACTTTTCTTGACCCATGTTTTGCTCATTTCATTCTGGATCTCTTTCACATCAATTTTACCCTTGCCTTTGTCTTGTCTCTGCTCATCTAGTTTTTTGTTTACCGGACTTCTTCTTTCAGTATTCCTACTTTTGCAGAATTTTGCAATATGACCAGATCTATTGCAATTAAAGCACACAACATTTCTTTGTTTATATACTTGATTTCCTCTTGATCTGCACTAATTAGCCATGTGTCCAAATCCGTTGCAAGTAAAGCAGTAACCATTGAAAGTGTAAGGGTAAAAATGGGATAAATCAATTGAATATTAAAAACCCAAACATCAATGAAATATGAAGATAAAAGGAGATTTAAAGTAAAATAGAGAAGATACTTACAACCTTTACCTTTCAACTTCCATTGTTCGCCTTTTCTTTCTTGATCTTTTGGAGATGAAAATGGCCCTCAAGAAGCTTGCTTCCTTCCTTCGATTCCTCAAGATGACTAGAAAAGATGGCTAGGATACTTGTTGTGTTGAAGATGAGCTTCAACACAAATGTGGAGTGGATGATAGTTGAAGTGATATGCAAATGGGGTGCCAATGGCGCACTATAGTTCCTGCAGCATAAGTTTACTCGAATGATGGATATGAAATGAAGAAGAAGAGGGTTGTATTTACAGAGTTGTGTGAGAGAAGATCAATGGTTGAGAAGATATGAGAAGATCAACGGAGGAGAATGTTTGAGAGAATGTGCGCGAATAGAAAGACATGTGTCATTCAAAAAGAAGCTTTGTTGAGTTAACTATTTTCTTGATGAGGATGAGTTTTATTTCTTAAATTAGAATATATTTTTCTAATTTAAGAGCTTTGTTGATAAAACAAATTTGCTTTAAATCAGTTAACTTAGCTTTTGCTTTTGTATGACAAGAAGAATTTATTTTTAGAAGATAATGATATAGATAAGAGTGGATGAAATACAAATTAAATAAATAAAATTTATTTAATTTATGTGCATCATGAATAAATAAATAAAATATTTAATTTTATTTATTTTTAGAAGAAGGATGCAATAATTAAATAATTTAAAATTATTTAATCATTTGATGGAAAATAGAAGAATAAGGAAAATAATTAAATAAATAGAATTTATTTAATTGATTATGGAGAGGGAAGAAGATTTGATTTGATTTTTTGCTTTAAAGGAAATAAATCCTAAAAAGATGAGAGGAATAATAGATGAAATATCTAATTAAATAAATTAATTAGATATGCATGAGTTGCAATTTTAGAAAGAAAGCAAGAAGATATTTTTAGAAGAAAGCAAATTAAATAAATAAATTTATTTAATTTATCTTGTGCAAGATAGAAGAATAAAATAGAATATTTAATTATATTTTATTTTAGAGACTAAGAGGATTTAAATAAATTTAAATGATTTATTTAAATTTGGAAGAATGCATGACTTAATTAAATAATTAGAAATTATTTAATTGTTCGGAAGAAATAAATTAAATAAAAGATTTTATTTAATTTTGACTTTAGAAAAGGTAATTAAATATTTTGATATTTAATTAACTTAGAGGAATATGAATCAAATAAATAAATTTATTTATTTATTTATTGATAGAGGAAATAGACTTAAATAAATATTAAGAATATTTATTTAGACAAAGTCGTGTCATTTTTAGGTGTATACATTTTGCCCCTCTTTGATGCAATGTGTTTTATCACGTTGTTTCAAAGAAAAAGATTGTCTGACAATGATACATGCCCCAGTTTGCCCCTAGTACAAGTTTAACGACGATAGGATGCCCTCTCGGGAGATTGGACAGGAAGAAGGTAGAAGGGTGTGAGACGGACAATCTCACGATGAAGAAGAGGACAAACAGGTTAGGGTGAAGAAAAAGTTGAATGATACGCGATGCAAGATAAAATGATAACACACACAAGTGGTATTGGCCTTGGCAAGCGGTAAACCAAATCGAGAACGATATACAACAGTGTTGTCATGGTGGGGAATGATATATCCCTAGAGCAACATGAGGATAGTGTCTGGTTTCAGGAAATGAAACATGTCGTGTAAGGTGCATGTATTGGTCTGATTTCAACAATGCTACATCCTATATAAGACAAATGTTTGATTATAACTGATCGAGTTGGTTTACGACAAGACAAGGATCAAGACCACTGATTGTGATTGGATCATTTGACAAGATTGACATGACCTGATTGGTATGGATTAAGTATGGACTTGCATGTGGATCATTGCTCAAACTGACTAGACTAGGAAGAATGGACCACAATGATAGATAGAAAGTTGATTGATAGAAGAATGACTCGACAGAAGAAATCAAAAGCTTTTATTTGTAAACATTGATACTCTGCATAGAATTTTTATTGCATGGGATAGTATGTGAAATGTAAATGGATATGGATACGGATATGAGATGCAATTGGATACGTTATGGATATGGATATGGATATTTGTCATCTTGATGTTGCAAGTATTTTAAAGTGTTTATTTCATCATTGGGCTTTTATTATGTTGTAAGAAAATACAAGCATCTAGGTATAATTATACCGAGATGACCTGAGTATTACTTACATGGATTTTGATATAGCAAGTTAATACAAGCATCTAGTCAAAATTGAATCTAGATGACCTGAGTATTTCTTGCATTCCAACAGATAAGGATTACCCCTTTTCATGCTTAGACCTCTAAAGTCCTTGATGATCTTTCGTTGATCATGTCGTTAGATAAAATTCATCACATTACTAAAGATTAACCCACAAACAACAGACAAAGAAAATGAGTATGCCCCCATCATAGCATCTCTAGTTTTTGACATCCTCGAGTAGCATAGAAAGACATAATAACAAAAATCAAGACTCTGTAAGTTAACCCGCTCACAAAACACAAAACATTCTTGCATTAGATGTGTCTTCTTGCCATAATTTAGATAAAATTATTTATAGTGCTTTAGATACTTGCTTTCTTTGCTTTGGATAGGTTGATGTTTTACGTCAAGATTTTTGTTTGGAAGCGGGCTTTGTTGCGTGTGCTTTGCCTGGTGAAAGGTGCGGACGTGGATGGACCAGAGGACAGGTGATAAGGTAGGGAATGGATGGGTGGCGGAGCCTCGAGGGTGCATTGATAATGGCCTTGCCTATGTGATGACGCAGAGGCAGCGTAGTTCGGGGTGAACCCTATGATACTGAGATATGGATCGGATGAGACATGATAGGGAATAGATACATATCAGGTATGGAACAGATATGGACCAAATATGGATCGGATGAGACATGATATGGAACAAATATGGAGAAGATATGGAACAAATATGGATCAGATATGAAACAGCTATGGATCAAATATGGAACAGATATGGAACAGATAACAATGATGACAGAGGCTATGCTAGGCTGACACTGTGGACAAGATACTAGATAAGAACTTTGGATAGCCTTAATGCTAGATACTGATGACAAGGGAAACACCATAGATAGGAAGATGTATGGGTGAT
The DNA here is from genome assembly GCA_027924645.1 of Cunninghamia lanceolata. Classification (NCBI taxonomy): domain Eukaryota; kingdom Viridiplantae; phylum Streptophyta; class Pinopsida; order Cupressales; family Cupressaceae; genus Cunninghamia; species Cunninghamia lanceolata. The sequence goes on along the minus strand of BSBN01000918.1, from coordinate 1,531,321 downwards.
AAAGAATGGAACGGGTATGTAGAAGGAATCAAGGATGTGATCTCCAAGGACTATGTTGCATAGGAATAACGTGCCCCATTGTGGGTAGAATACTTAGGATTTTTCACGACAATGCTTAAGACGAAGGAAGAGGATGAGAGGATAATGAAAGATTTGCGTGGTTTGGAGGGATAAGGTATGTCAAGAGCCATTCAAAAACATTGGTCAACATTGCGCCCCCAATCTTTATCAAGATCAAAGAAATAGAGGAATGGAAGATTAGGATGGATAGACTTGACAGTATAGGTGTGTAGTGGATAGAAGAATAGGATAGGAAATGGTATGGAAGGAAACTGGTAGGAGAAAAGTGATATGCCGATGAGACAAGGTGCCCCCAAGTGTAGGTGACATAGAAGATCAACTTACACATGACGCCTATTTGCCAGGTTTTCATCATGGTACTTATCCAAGGCGCCTGTTTGCCAAATTTTCACCGTTGGACAAAGGGATTTTTCTTTACTTTTTTTTTTTGGATAGAAGAAGGTGGATATGGATAAGGACTCAAGCATCTAGTTCCTTGAAAGCTAACAGTCTTAATGGATCTCATAACATGGACCAAGTCAAGTGTTCTCATAGATGTTGGTAGGGTATTGCATGAAAGTGAGATATGGAGAAGGTAGATATTGGATAATGAAAGGTGAGATAGTGGATGATGATGCGGAATATAGGACTTATGCAAAGATGGAAGGAAGGTTTATGCAAAAGCATGGATCATAGGATGAGCAAGATATGTAGGATAGTAGTGGAAGGGAGGGGAGATGGAGTTATACGGAAGTGTCATGTGATGGAAGGGAACCGTGACCAATGATTGCACATACCGTGATAAACATTGAAGCTTATGATGGGAAGGTGGTGTAGGAAGCAATGGAGATTTTTGCTTGGTATATGAATGATTTAGGAATTTAGGGATCCACATAGACTTCGTATTGTTTTGATTTTTGCTTGTCCTGTGGAACGGAAGGATTGGATACTTTTGGATGTGGTGGATGGAAGAGGAGAAAGTGGATGGTTGAGAGGTGGATGCCTCATTTGACTTGAGGGCTTTTTGCTTAGGTACCCAAACCATTTTTATTTTAGATTTTACTTGCGAAGGTATGGGATTGGGTATATGCATCTTTTGTGCAGCTTCGGAGGTAATTGCTTGTTGCTTGGGGACCCACACCTTTTTCATTTTTGATTTGAGGTATGTGGGTGAATGTAGCTTTTGGTATGGATAGTTCTTTGATTCTTGGACTTTGTATCCTAGGTCATGAGGACTCTTAGGATTTTTGATTTTATAGGTAGAGGCATCCACATTTTTGACATTGAATTCCCTTGGGATGGTGGAAGTGAGGTTGGTGGAAGCTCTTTGTTTAGACAACATGTGCATTTGTTGGCCATGATTGGGATTGTTAGAGGATTTATAGATGGATGAATAAGGTGTTGGAAGAAGTGGTGGTAAAATGCACATAGGACTATTAGGAGTCAGAAGTAGCGGAGGTAGATTGGATGGTGGAAGGTGTATGGTCACATGCTTTTGACAATTGTAGAATGATGGAGGTGGAATGGCAACATATGTTTTGGGGATATGATAGGGTTTGCGATGGAAAGTGGTAGACTTAGGAGTAGAGGAAGTACCAACATCTTAAGATTGCTCAAGTTGGGGTATGTATCCAAGGCCGTATGAAGGTGGAGGAACATTGACATGGACAGGCTCTAAAATACCTTGTTCACGAAGGCCTAAGCCTTTACCTTGATAGTTCATATTCTGGAGTATGCGGTGGACCCTGGGATTATGTATAGGTGCACTAGCAGCGAGTTCCTTATTGGATGAGGAAGGTGAGATAGCGGATAATGGTTGTTGGTGTTCTAAGGAAGAACATTTGTGCATGAAGGTAGTAAGCCCAAGGATATAGGATGACAGATTTGTAGCTTGGTCAATAATGGATGGTGAAGGATCACTAGAATCTTGTTCATCATTATGCTCTTTAGGATCTAAGTTATTGGGTTGATCATTCATGTGCACTTGGGAGGCAAGTGTCTCATCAGAGGAAGCAAAAGTTGTTGGATCATGGATGGGATTAGATGGAAGAGGGATAGAAGTAATGGAGGTTTCTTGCTCACGGATGGGTATGGGATCAAGTTGTTCAAGGACATCTTCTTCATAGGGAATATCTTGATCATAGAACAGATAAAGGTTATGGATGGGTTGGAGTTGGATTTCCTTCTCATGTATAGGATCAAGATGCTCATGGATAGCTTCTTCATCAAAGATAGTATCTTGATCATAGAAAAGATAACGTTATGAATGGGTTGAAATTGGATGGGGGTGCTTTGATCTTGACTTAGACAAAGGGTAGATGTTTCTACATGCTCTAAGGTGTGCTCTTGACATAGCTCTTGGTCTTCTTGAATGGAAGTGGATAGCTCTTGGATAGGCTTGACATGTTCTTGAGGGTTATTGACATGGAGGTATAATAGCTCTTGACTTGGGTTCATGATAGGAGGTTCTTTGATAAGCTCAAGGGGTTGAGGATCACATGAAGGGGTTGTAGGATTTGACATGGCGTTTGAAGAATCTTTGGTAAGGTCAAGGACCAAAATTTGAGGACATGTTTGGCTCTCTGCTAGTAGTCCTTGGATCGCATCCTTTGAAGGTGTATGGGGTAATGGATGAGTGGATTTGGCTTTCTCCATAGCTTTTCTTTTGCTATATAAATTTGGAAAATATTTTTCCCAAAACTCATATGATTCTTTTTTGGTTGTCCATTTAGAGTTTGAGGAACTAGATGGCGATGTTGGTGTAGGATTGGTATGTTTTGGGATAGGCATCTTAGCAGGTGGCGAAGGAGGACTAGTAGATGGAGTGGTATACGATTTCCAACTTGAGGTGGTGCTTGCCTTGTCATGAGTATGGGAAAAGGATATACGATTTTGGGGTGAGGAGTAGCTGGTACTAGCACGTTCAGCTTGCAAGATTATCATTTCTTGTTGTAAGACTTGGATTTGTTTAGCAATTGCTATACAATCTTGGGGCTAGGGACCTAAGTTTATTTGCAATTGCAGATATTGGAGTGTTTGAGCAATATATTCTAATTGGTTTGTCATCTCTACAAAAATTGACACAAGACCAGAAAAGCTTACTGTGATAGATGCGTAACTACAAATGCGTGGAAATAGAGGATAAAAGTACAGCAGGTCAAAGAAAATGTGCTAGTCTGGTAATTTTCAAATGCACCGCAATAGTGTTCAAATGCATTTCAAGTCTGAGTAAATGCACTACAACTCGAATCAAAAGTGGCGTTCTAGTTTTTGTCTTAGTTTTGTAGAATTTTGGAACATTTTTCAAGATTTTTCTATTTTTGGTTTGAAAACTTGTTCTTTTTGAGAATTGATTTTCAATTTATGGCAAAAGACACAGCAAACACATAGAATTTTTCATGATTTATATCTTTTGTTATTTTTTTCTATTTTGGACTTTTTGACAAGAAAACAAGTACACCCTAGGCTGGATAGGACAGTATTTGTTGAATCCTCTAGCTATGCATATTCAAAGCATGTAGCTCCAGGATTTGGTAGCACCAACTCCCCTCCATGGCACTCACTTCTCACGCATACTAGATTCAGGTTTCCTTAGGCTCGTACCCCCATCAAACCATAGGATTGTCCCTGCTACCTCTACTAAGAATCACATGAATCGAGGCCACTTCAAAGGCTCCGCCCTTTGTGTCAACAAATAGGGGTTTTTGGTATACTAAACAAGTGGCTAAGTAGTCAAGGCAACTGTTTGAGTGGTTACACATGCGGTGGCACTACTCTTCATTATGGAGTCTCCCAGCCTCCAAGGGTTACGCCTTGGAGGGTTTTGGAGGAGGTTGGTCGTCGGTGTAACACAGCAGCACTCGTTGCAGGAAGCTTTCGCCTCAAGCACAGTTTATTTCAAGTGGATCAGTAGGGCTTGGCTTTAGCCTGTTTCCACTCAGGGTCATTCCCACTTGGACAGGCGAGCATCAATGGTTGAGAAGATATGAGAAGATCAATGGAGGAGAATGTTCGAGAGAACGTGCACGAATAGAAGAAGGGCATGTGTCATTCAAAAAGAAGCTTTGTTGAGTTAACTTCTTTCTTGATGAGGATGAGTTTTTATTTCTTAAATTAGAATATATTTTTCTAATTTAAGAGCTTTGTTGATAAAACAGATTTGCTTTAAATCAGTTAACTCAACTTTTGCTTTTGTATGACAAGAAGAATTTATTTTTAGAAGATAATGATATAGATAAGAGTGGATGAAATACAAATTAAATAAATAAAATTTATTTAATTTATGTGCATCATGAATAAATAAATAAAATAATTAATTTTATTTATTTTTAGAAGAAGGATGCAATAATTAAATAATTTAAAATTATTTAATCATTTGATGGAAAATAGAAGAATAAGGAAAATAATTAAATAAATAGAATTTATTTAATTGATTATGGAGAGGGAAGAAGATTTGATTTGATTTTTTGCTTTAAAGGAAATAAATCCTAAAAAGATGAGAGGAATAATAGATGAAATATCTAATTAAATAAATTAATTAGATATGCATGAGTTGCAATTTTAGAAAGAAAGCAAGAAGATATTTTTAGAAGAAAGCAAATTAAATAAATAAATTTATTTAATTTATCTTGTTCAAGATAGAAGAATAAAATAGAATATTTAATTATATTTTATTTTAGAGACTAAGAGTATTTAAATAAATTTAAATGATTTATTTAAATTTGGAAGAATGCATGACTTAATTAAATAATTAGAAATCATTTAATTGTTTGGAAGAAATAAATTAAATAAAAGATTTTATTTAATTTTGACTTTAGAAAAGGTAATTAAATATTTTGATATTTAATTAACTTAGAGGAATATGAATATTTATTGATAGAGGAAATAGACTTAAATAAATATTAAGAATATTTATTTAGACAAAGTCGTGTCATTTTTAGGTGTATACAGAAAGAGTTTCTATTTCCTCTAGAGTTATTCATTATCATACTTTTGCATTCATTTGATCTATGACCATACCTCTTACACTTGAAGCATTGACCAGAGAAGGATGGACCATTTTGATTTATTCTACTTCTACACTGAGTAGCTTTATGACCAAATTTATTGCAATTAAAACAATTTCCATTGAATGATGGATATTTTTGAGCATTAGGTTGTCTTACCAGAGGTCTTCTAGGTTTGTTTCTCCCATTCCTTGGTTGAAAATTTCTTTGTCCAGATCCAGAGCTTTCACCTTTCTCATATCCAAGACCATGCTTGTCATCAGCCCCTTTTTGACTTTCAAGTAGTGCTTCAAGTTTAGCTAAGCTTATCTTGAACTTCTCCTTGTATTCATTTGCAACTTCTAAGTCATGTCTGAGAATGATAATTTGCCTCTAAAGTTCTCTCTCATTGTCTCTACTTTCTTGTAAATTAGACTCTAGGAGGCCAGCTATTCCATCCAATCTATAGCATTCTTTAGTTCTTTCTTTTAGATTTTAATTCAGATCTTCTTTAGTTTTCTTCCTATCTTCAATTTCCTTAGTTAGCCTCATCACCCTAGATTCCATCTCATGTTTTAGTACAACAACTTCTTTAGCTAACTTCTCACATTCCTTTGTCTTCTCTTTCAAGGCTTTATCCTTGTTGTTGTCTTCATAATGATTTCCCAGTTGAAGAGATTGCTCCTTCCTCTTTTCATTAGATTTGTTCAATTTCTCTTTTAAAGTCTCAATGAAGTCTTCAACATTTTTAAGGTTCTCTTGCAGCTCTTTGACTTCTGTTCTGGACTGATCAAGATCTTCTAAAGTGAGTTTAAGTTGCCCTTGGAGGTTGTATTCATCCATTTTACTACCTTCCTAGATCTTCCTCAAGCTGTTAAACTTTTTCAAAGGAACCTTGCTCTGATACCAATTGTTGGAATTAGGGATGACAACTAAGAGAGGGGGGTGAATCAGTTGTCTTAAAACTTTTAAAGCTTGCTGCAGTTAATTCTTCTTTACCACTTCTTAACAGATTAATGACATAATCATGAAAAGCAAGAATTAATAATACATGAGTAGAAACATAAACAACACACTTGACACTAAGATTTTGACATGGAAACCCGGTTAAGGGAAAAACCATGGTGGGGGTTAACCCAAAAAGATTATACTCTGTTAAAAGTATTACAAAAGGGGAAGGCACATGCCTTCGGGCTCACTGCCCAGAGCTCACTACTCAAGAGAGGCTCACTAGCTACAAGAATGATTACAAAAGGATTACAAATTGTTTGAACTGATAAGTAGCATCTGTCAATGCAAGAATTCAGTTCTGGTTAAGCACAGAATATTGATTTACACACTTCATCTTTATTCTACCATGTTTACTGCTCTGCGATAATCCAGACCTCAGATCTCTTCTCTTTCACACTTCTATCTGCCTTGTTTGCACTCACTCTATATTCGCATCACTCTCATATGTCACAATACTCAAATCCATTGGTTATATATATCCACATCAACAAGCTTAATAGTTTATCTGTCGGCCTTATGAAGAACTTAACAAACAATACAAGTACTATGTTCTGTTAGTTGAATCCATACATCAATATTGATGCGTACCAAAAATATCACTTATAGATCACCATACATGTTAGCCACTAAAATTATATCCCATACACAACTCACCAAAATACTTCTACTAGATCCACAAAAGAATCTGACGTAGGTCAGCTTATTCTTCACTAAACTGTTATGTCATATTACGACCCGGTACTCAGATGCTCATAAATTTTAATCCCTTTGTCATCGGAGGCTAAAATCTTAGATTTAGATTGTCTTGACATTCCTCTACGCTTCCTTAGATTCCCAACACACAATGATTAACTAGAGAGGTCCATTGACCGAAATACTAAACTTTGCCATACCCTGTTCTTATCTATCCAGACTTGTCAAGTCTTGGAACTAACTTTCAGTATGATTTGATACTGTACTACAGATGTGTGGAATGGACTTAGCTGCCATCAATGACAACACATGACATACCTTGCAGTGTCTCTTGCCAACACAAATAAGTCAGGTCCCACCTTAGCTCCAAGCCTAAGGATGCCAACCCTTCTAACCTCCTTATTGCAACACTTCCCTATATTGAAGGCCTCTCTAAAAAAATTTCTAAGATTCTACTTAAAAAGGGTCTCCAATGTACCTTCAAACCCATCTCCACTCTAAGAAATTGAATTCCCTCACCAAAAGACCCTAGAGAACTACTCAACTCTGGAGTCTACAAGATTGTTTGTTCTTGTGGAAACCCCTATATTGGTGAGACAGGATGTTCCTTTAGCACCAAGATCAAAGAGCATAGTGTGGACATTAGACATGAACGTGTCCATAAAGTTGCTCTTGCAGAGCACTCAACCTTAACCAAACACCACATTTCCTTAGAAGACACTCAAATCTTAGTCTCTAAAGACAACTACTTCAAGAGGAAACTTAAAGATGCCATAGAGATTAGCAACCACCTGTCCAATATCAACCATGACGATGGATGGAGTTTAAATTCCTCTTGGAATCCCTTATTAATCCGTATTAGAAACTGCTCTCACCCACCATCTTGAACTTTTACCTTCATCCTTTTTTCCCTTCTTCATCGATTTCCCCTTTTACCTATCACCTTTCCCCCCTCCTTTTCTCTCCTCAGTCCCCTCTTTCCAATTATGTTCCCCCTTTCCTCTACCCCCTTTCTTTGCCTTCTTTTTTCTAACCTTTTGTGCTCCTTCCCCTTTTCCTTCCCCCGTTTCTTGGTCTTCTTCTTTTTTCTATCCTTTTGTGATCCTTCCCTTTTCCTCATCTCCTACTTATTTCTATTATCTTAGCTCCCCCCAGTGACTCTTTCTTCATTCAGTCTTGTTTGTTCTTGGTTGACTTTATTTGTTGTTATTTGTTTTCTTGTTCTTGTTCTTAATTTTCTTTTCTTCTTGGTTGACTTTTTTTTGTTGTGGATTAATTTGGTGTAAGACTTAGACATAAATTTCATATATATATATATATATATATATATATATATATATATATATACTCTCATATTTGTTTATTTTACCATGTTGCTTTCATCTACTTTGTATTTATTATTACTTACATCAATATTAAACTTATATTTATATCTCTTTATTTATATATTGAAGTGTTTATTGCTTTGTATTCATTCTTGGTTCACTATGTGTGTTGTTGTTTGTTCTAGTGTAGGCATAGCCATTATTTTTCTTGTATAGTCGTGTGTGTGTGTGTATGTATATGTTCTTTTTTACAAATTTGACCATCTATATATTTTTGTTTCTTTTATTTTTATTTATGTATTTATTTTGCCTTAATGCTTCTTTCTTCTTTGCATTTTTATCACATTTATTATTATGATACTTGTAATTATATCTCATTTTATTTTTATATTTAATATGTTTCATTGTTTTGCACTTATACTTTTATAATTATGTGTTTTTGTGTATGGGTGGGTATGTGCATGTGTGTTTATATGTATGAGTAGGAGTCTACATTTATTATTTTTTCTCCATGTAGTCTCTTGGTTCCCATGCCACTCCCTCCTTCTATTTAGCTTACTTGATTTGCAAATTACCTTTTCTATTTCTCTTCTCTTTCTCTCTATTCTCCTGATGACGGATCATGGAGTGTGATCTGAAATATTGAGGAAAAAACTCGCACATAGTTAAATCCTAAAACATTGAAGTACAATCATTATAGATTGTGGAAATTTGATGTCTATTATGTTTGTGCTAATCCATACAACTTTCTTGTGATGGAAAATACCTTTGAGGAACTACCACATCCTTTAGGAAGGTCCTAACCAAGATTCTCCCAAGATTTAGAGTGAGGAGACAACAATAGTGAGGCACACTCATCCTGAGAAAGGTAATGGTATGCGAAAAATAGTGGAGTTGCTTGAGGATTTACTTTTGAGGTTTCCCCAAGGTATAAGGAAGCACACGCATTTGGTTATTATTCATCTTAGGGGTTTGGAGAGAGCTCATTTAAAGAGAGCATTCCCAGAGCCCATGCCTATCTAGGGTGGAAGAAAAGTTAGGCAAGAGAAGCTTCATTAGGAGGTCATGTAGGTGGGTAATGGTATCAACGTAGTGCTAGGTCACATAAGGAATCTCCTTTGTCTATATCCACTAAATTTTGAAGGGTCTACTAATGGCATTGAGGCAAATGCTTGGCTATTGGCTCTAGGTTAGTACTTCAACATGAAACCTTTTGAGGGAAACACAAAGGTTCACTTGGCTATTATCTATCTTCATGGTTATGCTTCTACTTGGTGGGACTAGGATGAATAGAAGCATAATTTGGACATATCCACTATCACTTGGGAGATGTTCTAAGAGTGATTATGTGGTCGTTATCTTTCTAAGAACTTTAGGCAATGCCATGCAAATGAGTTTCATGAAATCCAATAGCTGGGTGCAAGATCCCTTATTTCTATTAGACTTGTGAATCTAAGATCCAGTTCTATGGTAAAATTGGATAAGCTTTATTATTTTTGTTAATTGTAAAATGTTGATTTAACACATTTTGTGTAGAATGCGTGATTGCACTACCAGGGTTAATTGTATAAAGATGACTATATAATTACATTGTTATTTCCTAACAATGCTACTAAGGTATGTTTGGCAAGATTATGATGTGTGATAGGTACATGTATCAGGGAAGGAAAATTAGGTCCTCATGTTGAAGTGTCCTTGAAATGATCCAATTGTGTGGTCAATTAAATAATAAATTAAATCAAGATAAATAGTTAATTGTAAATAAATTAATTAGTGGCTTGATTAATTTATTGGAGCTCATAGAGGTAATTCTATTTATTTATTTATTTGATAATTAATTCTCAAGGTTAATTAGAAATTGAAATAAATAAATAAATCATCAATATTGTTTTAATTATTTATTTGATGCTTAGATTTTATTTAAAATTAATTATCTAGTTAGATAATTATGGTTTCTATTATTTTTAGAAATAGAATTATTGTGATTTTTGCATTTCAATATTTAATTATTATAATTGAAATAGATTTATATATACAAGTCCTTATTTTAGAATTGGAAATAAATAATTAAAATGATTTCCTATCTCTAGTTTTTATTTAGAAAACTAATATTTAATGAGAAGGTTTATTTTAAGAAATTAGGAAATAAATGATTCTATTTTGTTTACTTGTGAATTAGAAAATATAATTTTCTAATATTAGTTTTAAGTGAATTCTTTTAGTTGGATAAAATTAGAAATGATAATATTTTAATAATATTTTTTTCAAAAATAATGTGCACAAAGATGAGTAAAGATATTTTAATATTATTTTTTCTGTTATAAAGAATATAATATTTTATTTTTCTTTTTAGGTTTTGGAAAGAAAAGGAAGAGTTTTTAAAAGAAGAGAATTAGTTTTATTTTTATTATTTTGGTTATAAATTTTATTATGCAACTTAGACAAAGAGGAAAGCAAGTTTGAAGCTTGAAGATTTTTGGAAATGCTTTTTTTAATGAAAGATGAAAGGATTACTATTGATTGGATTTGTTTTGGTTCATCTCCATTTATTTTCTAAATTGTTACAAGGTTGAGGTAGTATTATTTTCATGAAATGCTATAAAAAATATTTCTTTTGGATTAATAACAAAAATAGACTATTGTGAAAGAGGTTGTTACACTAGGAATGGCAATGGCTCAGTATGAGAAATATTTCTTTGAGATAAAGAGATATGAAAGTTTTGTAGATGATAAGAAACTTCTTGTGAATAGGTTTGTGAAGGGTTTAAATTCTTACATTGTGGTTGTGGTATGTATGACCACGCCTGAGAGTTTGGAGATTGTTGTAGAGAAGGAAATACTACTAGAGGATAATATGGCTAAGGGCCCTAGAGGATAGTATGGGACTTAGACAATAACACCTTATTAGTCAAGATTTGGGTATTAGGGATATCAACCCCAACCCAAAGGAAGTTCTAGGGCTCCTTATACACCCTCTAGATCTCCTCAGGAGAAAAATAGAATAAGAACCAAATGCCTCAGTAGGGACCAAAGGGTGGTTAGGCCAATGGTGGTCCTCATCTACAAACTAAACGGAACATTAGAAGGAGTTGGATTCTCAATGTTTGGCAAGGGATGGTCAACCTAGTCCTAGTGGTTGTAGATTTCAATAGTCAAGTAGACCATAGTATGCTAATAGTATTTTCATACCCCTATCACACATTTGTAACCATTTTATCCCCTTTGTCATGTTTATGTTTTTGTGTCCATTTGACCCCTTTTTCCTAGCCTATCTCACACATAGTTGGATGTCTTAGTGTTTTGTCTTTCCTAAACCCTTTTGTGTGTTGATCCTTTTTTATTATTTTTATTTTAATCTTTTCTTAGTCTTATATGTCCCACCCTTCATGATCCATTACCCTCACCTTGTCCACCTTTTTAAATAATTTAATGAGATCCTATTCATTGAACCTAGAACCCTAACCACCTTTAGCCACCTCAAAAATTTTATTTATATCCATTTTCATAGTTAGTACCATTAACCAATGGTGAAAAACCTTATCACAAGCCTCTCCTAGGAAATTAAAATTTCTAGGGTTCTAATCAATGCCTACCACTTGGGCAAATGAAGGTGAAAATTCTCCAATCAAGCTACAAACTTCACACCTACTTCAATTTAGGATGATACATATGGCCTCCCAAGTATTTATGTCTAAATACTCAAAAAAGTGATTTTTATAAGGCCTCCAAAATCTCATTTTTACACTAGTTTTATAAAATTTTGACTTAAAGCAATTGTAGAGAATTGTTATCCCATTGGATGACCATATTTTAGAGTTTCAGAAACATATAAATGGATAACGTGGTTTCACAAAAATAAATTATTAATATTTTATAAAATATCCTCCACTCTTTAGAGCCAAAACAATCATCTTAGGTAGCTATTTTAGCATTTTTACTATAGCCAAACTAGGGTTTGAAGCTAATTCTTGTATTTTTATGAAAGATTTCATGATAACTTGTAGTTTATCAATTTTTTTCCATTCCTTAAATCACCCTATCCATACACACTATTTTCCATCCCCTTTTTTTTCCATTACGCCTTCCCCACCTCCCCTGCCTCTATTGAAAATCATACAAGCCCCTAGGTTCCACTATCCTTCCATTTTGCCTCATACATTTGAAGCCATTTTTGGTGTGTTTGTATATTTATTAGTTTTATTAATCCTAGATTTTTTCCATCATTTTTAACTTTGTGGGTATCCATTTGTTTGATATTTCCACCTCCCCTAGCTCACCTTGCCTCCATTGAAACCCTAAGACCTCAAACTCTCCTTTTGTGTTTATATTTTGGTGTTTTTAGTAAAATCATCCTTTCTATCAATAATATCAGTCTTTTACCAGTATAAATCAATCATACTTCATTTATTTTTCACTTTGGTATTTTCTCTTTTTCCTTTTTTCCTCAACCCATTCACCCCTCCTCCATTGAAAGCCATCTATGACCTAGTCTTGGTATTTTGACCACAACTTTTGCATTTTTTAAGTATTTTTTAGTAAAAAAACATTATTTCACCTTCATATATTAGTAAGATTTATATAAATTATATTTCCATATTTTCTTTCTTATTTTGTTACCATTTTTCATCTCCCGAGCCACCCATTTGTTCTCTTACCTACACTAGGCAATATACCAAAAATCAAATGTTTGTACTTGCAATAGGATAAATTTATTCGTATGAGAATATTTTCATATTTTTATCAATCATATTTATTATATGGAACTTTTCTTGAAATCCCACAAGGGGGATGACTGAGGAAGAACCCCCTTTTAAGTTTAACCCTTTGTTTTGTAGGTGTTCCCATTTACAGAACTTATCTTGCAGGTCAAATATAGAAAAAATGGTGAATAGTATAAGAATTTTTTAAGAGAAAATTGGTCTTTAAATCACCTAAGGAAGATATATAAATTTTTTTAAACTTCTAAGATCTTAAATTTTTAGCAAATTTTTAGGACCTAATTAGTACTTTTTCAAGATTTACTACTTGTAAAATTTCTCCAAAGAAATCCATGCATGTCCAAAAGATTATTAATTCATATAGGATGTATCCATTCATATCTATTACAAATACCCTCTCAAGTACATCATTTATTCATTTTTACCAATTCTAGTTCTTTTCTTAACATAATTATGCATTATTTATTTTCAGCTCGAATGTGCAAGTGTGTAGGAAACATAGATCAAAACTAGCTCATAAATATTAGTATTGTGTTGTTATTTAAGTACTAATTTTCATGTGCCACTTAACTAATATTTCACATTCAGAAAGAAAAGAAAAAGATCGTTCTCTTTTATCTTTCAATTGTTGAACATTCCTAGTCTTGCAATCATCCAATTAGCATAGAATCATGTTGCATTTAATAGTATTATCTATCCCAACTCATTAGTGGTTGTTAATTGAGGTTTGGCTAGTTAGATATAGCCTTAGGTTCCTTATTTTTCATGTATTTTGCATTTAGTTTGCATATCTACTTGCATTGAGTTACTTTGACATAACCTTGATTAGCATCATAGTTACACATATTGCACACACAACTACACTTTGGTAATTTAAGAAAAATATTACATTTTTCTTAGGTTACACATAGTCTACATAGGCAAAGATCTTTGGACCATGTTATACATGTGGTAAAGAGGCTCAACTTTTGACGTCTTGTCCACAAGGGTTAACTTTGTAATTGGTGGTCAAGGGACCTTTAGTTCTAAGTAGATGGTGGGAGATGTTGGTAGGTCTCACTGATTGTTTGTAGTAGTGGATAAATTCCAAGATGAGCATTAGGGCACTATTGTGGACACCTATGGTATTCTTGGTGGTGTACAAGTTTTTGTTTTATTTGATTTAGGAGCTTTAGGATCCTTTTTCTCATCCTTGGTAGAGCATGATAGGTTGGTGGTACCAAGGCAAGAGTGTGGTAGGCAAGTTGAGTCAACCATTGGTTCTAAGGTGGTAATGGACTACCTAGTGTGTGGTTGCGTATTGGATCTTAGTACCTTCACCACAATCAATGATTTATGTATCCTACCATTGCGATCTTATGAGATCATTCTTGGTATGGATTGGCTGGAGGCTCATAAGGCCAACATCAATTATCATTGAAATACATTAGAGTGTAGATGATCATGGTGATTATGTTGGTATATATAGTGTTCATAGGCCCATCTCTCTCCTTATTATCTTTACCATACAATTAAAATGATGTATGTGGAGGGGTGCTAGTTGTTTGCTATCACAACGAGTGATCTTTCTAAGGATGAGTTTTGTGAGGTTTCCCTCAATGATCACCCACTCTTGAAGGAGTTCGCTGATATGTTTCCTAGTGGCATCCCTGGTATGCTACTAAAGTGAGATATGGACATTCATATTGATCTTATCCCCAAGCATTGAGGTCATATCATATGCACCATACCATATGACTACTCAGGAGCTCAATTAGATTTTTCTATACTTGGAAGAGTTGCTTGAGAAGGGACATATTCATCCTAGTGTATGTCTTTTGGGTGTACCTATCATCTTCATAAAGAAGAAGGATGGATCTTCATTTGTGCATTTATTACTAGCAATTGAACAAGGTGATGATGAAGATCCATTATCCCTAGCCATGGATTGATGATTTGTTTGATTAGATTAATGGAGCCAAGGTGTTCTCTAAATTGATCTTAAGTTTCAGTATCATCAGATTCATATCTAGGAGATAGATATTCATTGGACAATATTTTAGACTCATTATGGGAACTACAAGTTCACCATAGTTCCATTTATATTGATGCATGCTCCATCAATTTTCATCAGCTTGATCAACATGGTGTTCTCAACCTATTTGGATTGATTTTTCCTAGTGTTCCTTGATGACATTTTAATTTATTCAAGGACAGTGGAGGAGCATGAGGTCCACTTGCATTAGTTTTTTCAACGTTTATGTTAGAATAAGATTTATGGCATCTTGGAGAAGTGTGAATTATTTCATTCTGAAGTGAAGTATTGAAGTTATATCTAGGGAGGGTATCTAGGTGGATCCCTTAAGCATTCAAGTTATTTTAGATTAGATAGTGCCCATGAACATGTCTAAGGTTTGTAGCTTCATGGGATTAGTAGGTTACTACTATTTATTCATCATGCATTTTTTGAGAGTGGTGCATCCCATTACTTCTCCTTAGTGAAAAGGGAAGAAGTTTTTTTGGTATGACTAGCATGAAAGAGCCTTTCAAAAAGGATCTCAAGAAGTGGTTGACTAGTGCACCAATCCTTATAGTGCCTAATCCTATAGTGGATTTTATGGTTTGCACTTATGCTTCCTTGGATGGGTTAGGAGCTATCCTTATTCAAGAGGATAGATTGATTGATTATGAGTTTGGAAGCACAAAGACCATGATTTCAAATATGCTACCCATGATCTGAGTTGGTAGTTTTCATACATGTGCTTTTGCTATAGAGACACTTCCTTTTGGGCCATCAGTTTGAGTTACATACTAATCATTGTAGTCTTCAATATATGTTCACACAATTAAACTTGAATACTCATTAGCATTGATGGATGGAATTTCTGTGCAAGCATGACTTTGGTGTTCATTACATCAAAGGGAAGGAGAAAATTGAAATAAATGCCTTGAGCAAGAGGTGGCATGAAGTCTCAATTTTATCCTTGAGAAGAAATTTTTGAATCTATATTCTTGAGTATCTCCTAGAGGATCCATAGTATTAGGATGATTGAGCAAAGATAGAGTCTCAAAACACTCTTGTGGGCAAGTTTTCTATCTATTTCTTAGAGTTAGATGGATTAATGCAACATCTTGGTCATATCCAATTTTCCTAAAATGGATTTGGATCAAAATTTGAAAGATAAAATAAATAGGTGTAAACATAATGGAGTTATAGATGGAAGCCATTTTATTTTGTCAAGAATAGAATAATAATATTATAAATAAGCTTATGCACTTAAGGAATTAAGTGTTGTGCCTTGCACACATGCTCCATTTTACAAAATGGAGACCCCATTTTTGTTGCAAGTATGGACCTAACCGGTGTTGTCATTGATGTCAACATACTCCTGTTGCATTAATGATAAGGATTGGATGAACTGTTTGTTGAGGATATTGACAAAATTGGTCATATCAGGATCAGAGGATGCGGTTCAAAGGGTTTGTAGATATGTGTCTTAAGGTGTTCCAATAAAGATTTCAGAGGTTCACTTGAAGATCTGAAGAAGTTGTGGCAGCTCAAGTAAAACTGGCTCCGGTAGGTGTTCAGAGGTGACAGAGTGATACAAATAGGTCCAGTGAGATCCAGAAATGCATTATCCTGTTCTACGGATTTGGTGGAGTGTTTAGAAAGTCCTTGAAAAGTGTCAACTCGATTGGTTCGTGGTCTGGAGATCCGTAAGCATCTATTTCTTTGTGACAAAGATGACAGACTGTGTTCTTGAGGTTCTGGATGAAGGAGAGAAGGATTTCAGTAAGAAGATGTAGTGTAGATGTTCTTGGTGATTCAGGAAAGCTTGTGGAGGTCTTTGGATCAAGTCCAGTTCATTTTTGTGGTCCCCGTTAGAGTTTGAGCTCACATTTGAAGAAGTTACTTCTGGATGATGGTGTTCTTCCCGAGTCTGGCCGACCGGATGAGTTACACATCCTACGGATGTTCTTGTGGATGTTTGCCGACTTAGATGATTATTCCTAAGTTGATGTCTTGTATAAATAAGGCATTGGAAAGTCATTTCAAAGGTATCTTATGGAGATGAGAGTGTGGTAGAGAGGAGAAGAACGAAAGGCAGAGCAGAGGTTTTGGGCTTAAATGGAACTGACTCAAGCATGATGAAGATGCTATTCTTCAGTTCAAGTATGTGATACTTATTCTTCTGTAGACAGTGTGTCTCTTGTAGGCAGTGAGCCTCTTGTGAGTAGTGTGCTCAAGTAGTGAGCCCTAATTGGCATGTGCCATTTTGTTCTTTCTACTCTTCTAACAAAAAATACTTTCTTGGGTTAGTCACCCCATGGTTTTTCCCTTAATCGGGTTTTCCACATCAAAATCTTGGTGTCTCATGTGTTAATGTGTTTCTACTCTTGATTTAATGCATTGTGTTTCCATGATTGATTTATTATTATGCTGTTGAATTACAAATTGGATTTAAGTGTTTAATTGGAAGAAAGTTTTGGACAACTGATTCACCCCCCTCTCAGTTGTCTGCCCTAAATCTAACAATTGGTATCAGAGCTACGTTCCTCTAAAAGAGCTTAACTGCTTGAGGAGATCCAGGATGTCGTCCTATAAGAAGGGTAGTCTGAAGTTTGAAGGAACCAATTTTAATCTCTGGAAAAGTCACATGAAATGTCACTTGCAATGTATGGGAATGCAGTACTGGAACATGGCTTCAATGAAATATACTCCTCCACAGGGTGGTCCAAAATCCCCAAGTGAAATCACAGATGCTAAAAATAATCTACAGACTAAAGAAGCTCTTTTAAGTGCCTTGTCTGATTCAGAGCTTTCAAATGTTGTTGACCTACAAATTGCCTTTAAGATTTGGGAAAAACTAGAAACTCTACATGAAGGAGACAAGTATGTTAAATGTGCAAGGTTACAAAGTCTGAAAGGAAAATTTGAAAATCTGAAGATGAGAGAAGATGAAAATATCACTACTTTTATGCCAAGAGTAAATGAGCTTGTTTGTGGAATTAGATGTGCTGGTGGAGTCTTGGATGAAGATGAGATTGTTGGCAAAGTTCTCAGATCCCTTCCTGCTTCTTATAAAATCAAGGTTGCTGCCATTGAAGAATCCAAAGCCCATACAGCTGTCACAAGAGATCAATTGGTTGGTAAATTGGTTGCATTTGAATTGACCAAGTTTGGAGATGACCCCCCCAAGACTGAATTTGCATTCAAAGCCAGTGCCTCTGTAAAGGTAAACAAAGGTTTGATCCAGGAGATAACTCTTCAAGGAAACTATCATGGTATGAAAAAGCAAGAAAAGACCTGGAAGAAGAAGAAGCAGAAACTGCTCAACTAGAAGCCCTTATTGCAAAAAGACTGCCAAGAGGATCTAGTAAGTATGAAGGAAAATTGCCTTTTAATTGTTTTAACTGCAATAAGATTGGTCTTTTTGCCTCAAGATATCCGGAAAGATTTTCAAGGCCAAATCCTAACAGATCAAGGTTTCAAAAGAATTGTTACTGTAGACACCTAAAAATGTCTCGACCACCAAACTGACTCTCGATATCCCTAATCATGTCAATTTCCCTCCTAAACCAATTAATTAAATTTTATTTAATTAATCACCCCTTCATTACCCCATCTTTCATCAGTTTATCCCAGACTATTGAATTAATTTCATTAATTCAATAGTTTCCAACTTATCCAAATAAATTTAGTAAATATGCAATATTTACTAAATCATTTTCTCCCTTTCTCCCACTAAATTCAATTAATTAGTTAAAATCATGTTAACTAATTAATTTAACCCATTTATTCTAGCCTTAGGGTTAATTAAATAAAACCAATGTTTAATTAACCCTAAACCCCTCATTAGGGTGGTCAAACCTAGTTTAACCCAATTTCCCACATTCTCCAAAATAAAGAAATTGGAATAAATCCACCTAAAATCCCACATCCAATAAATAATCATTTTTCCCATGCCTATGCCTCTACTTCCCCCAAATGAATTTGCTTTTCCCCCCATGAATCTTTTATTTGGGAATAATCTTCCCCCCATAACTTATTTAATAATTTCCTCTTCCCCAAAATGAATAAAAGAATCACTTTTATTCATAGCCATCCATTCTCCAAGATTAGATCTAGTCCCTCCATATCATCTCCATCCTCCACCATTGATCTTTCCAATCAATCTCCACCCTTGGATCAAAATCCCTTCCAAAAGTCTATAAATAGAGCCTCTCCCAAGACATTTTCAATAAGCCAAGTCTATGCAAAGTAATAATGCCAAAATCACTCTTGAGCTAGGATAGTGAGTTGCACAACTTGAATGAGCATTTCACATTGGAATCCATTTGTCTAGGGATCATCTTGGTCTTAGGAGCTTGTTTGGGTGCAAAGGCTCCTTCCTCCCTTGATGGGATTAGATTTGTATTGTGAGGTATAATCTTGTGTATATTGCATTTGGTTTAATATTTTAGCCTTGTTTGCATTTCTAATCTACATTGGCACGCCTGGTGGGACTTGTGTTTGCAAGAGTGCTTTGTCGAGGATGTCCTTATGAAGGGGAGATGTGCGAAGCAACTCGAGGATGGAGATTTGTGCGGGTGTCTTGCCTAGGTGTTCTAAGAGGCTATACTGGTGGGTAGGTGATGGACGTGCGGTTGGACGAGGAGGTAAGGGGGTTGACGTGGACGCAGGTGTTTGTTCAGTGGGAGGGGTTGTGCAGATGGATACACGGCCACGGCGAGTTGTAACAGCGCAATCGGGTGCTTGTGCCCGAATAGTAACTATGTTGACATGATGGGATGATGCTTCTATACGTCCTACGATAGAGTCGTAGAACGCAGGTGGTGGGGTAATATTGTATGCTTGGTTGGACGAGGAGGCTTTGTTATGATTAGGGAGGGGATCCTTGTAAGCTCCTAGGTTAGTGTTTGGTGATGGTTGGGCACTTTGATCGAGGCTGACGAGATTTTGGTCTATGAGGTCTTGGATGCAATGTTTTACTTGCATACAGTCAGTTGTTTTATGGCCCGCCACGCAGTGGTATTTGCAGTAGTCATTTTCATTATACCACGCGGCTTTTAGTTCATTGTCTTGACATGGTCGAACAGGTGGGAGTGTGACAACACCTTGTTTGAGACATCTATCGAGGATGTCCTCAATGGGTTCTGCTAATGGTGTGAATGTTCGGCGAGGTTTGCGTGGTTTATTTGGCCCTCTTGGGTTATTTACATTCGCTGCATATGTGTGTGCAGGTGTTTGGTTTTGGATATGTTGGACGGCTTTCACATCCGTGACACCATCATTCAAATTGTTCTTGTTTTTCCCCCAATAGCATGATTTATCGTTGGATTGCGTGTTGGTATTGTTGTTGGTATTGGGGGTGTTATGATTGGATTTGTAGTTGTTGTTGTTGTTGTTGTGATTGTTGTTGGATTTGTTGTCGTATAGTTTGATGGAGCCCTTGGCAATGAGGGCTCGTTCTATAGTAGTGCCTTTGTCGATAACCTCTTCAAAGGTGGATGTGCAAAGAATTTGTAATTGAAACCCTAGTTCCTGATTGAGATTGGCCACAAACATGGTGACAAGTTGTTTCTCAGGAATGGGCCATGGGAGTTTGCTTGCCAAGCCCCTCCACCTTTGTAAGAAGGAAGCGAAAGCTTCTCCGTTCTTTTGTTTGGTGTTGCAGAGGTCTGTCATAGACACCTCATGTTCAAAGTTGTAAGAGAAGTGGTTTACAAACTTCTCCACAAGCTCAGGGAATGTTCAAATTCCAGGTGGAAGATGGGCAAACCATTCAATGGCTTGGCCGCCAAGGCTTCTTGGGAAGAGTCTCATAAGATATGTGTCATTGTTAGAGACTTCTAGGCAAGCGATGTAGAACTCCCTAAGGTGGTCCCTAGGGTCTCCCTTTCCCTTGTATTTGTCGAATTTAGGTGTCTCAAAGTTCTTGGGGAAAGGGGGCATGTACAATGTGCGATCGAATGGGTAGGGGCAAATATCTTCAAAAGGATAATATTTATGTTTGCCCCCAGTTTCTAGGTCCGCTACCTGTTGGACTAAGCCTTGTACCACAGTGTTGATATCCTATGGTTGCTGTGGTTGTTGTATGTATGCGTGTTGGCTGGTGAGATGTTGGAGGTGGGGTAGGATTTGATGTTGAGGATTGATTTGGTTGAGATGTTGGTATTGGGGTGGGGTTTGATGTTGAGGATTGATTTGGTTGAGATGTTGGTATTGAGGTGGGGTTTGATATTGTGTAGATGATGTTACGAGGTTATGTGGATATGTGACAGTGGATGGATTGACGTTGGATTGGTGGGCGTGGGATGGGTTGGATGTATTGTATTGTGAGAACAACTGTCACAGATAGGCAATGGTGTTGGGATTGGGTGGAGGCACACTTGTGGATGTACTTGCTTGCGTGATGGTGCCTTGTATGCCCATGGTAATTTGTGGCATGGAAGGGTTTACCATTGTTGTAGTAGTGGATATGGTGACGGGTTGTGAAGCGGTGGAGTTAGGGATATTGGTAGTGATGGTAGATGTGGTAGCGGTAGAGGTCATGTTGGCAGTAGATACGATAGGTGTGGACGTTTGGGAGATGATGGGTGTTGTTGTTTGAGAGATAGTGGGTTGGGTGTTGGATGTGGATGCTTGTTTATTTGATGGGTTAGGGGTGGTTGTAGAGGTGGATGGTTGTGCTGATGTCATGATGGGGGGTAGTTAAGCACCAATTTTGATAAGATGATCTAGAAATCTGTTTGGATCCGACCGTAGGACTTTGTCAAGCATGTCCATGTTATCGGCATCTTGTGTGAAGGTTAAGACATCAAGATCATCTTGGGATATGTGGGGGATGTGTTGTGGTTGTGGTGGTGATGGTCGTAGTTGTTGTAAGTAATGGGAGGGATTTTTGTTGGCACCAAATGAGGGGATGTATGTAGATTGGTTGAATTTTTTATTGATGGGTATGTTGTGACTATTGGTGTGAGGCATTCCAAATTGCCAATGTTCTGTCATTTCTTGATTCTTTTTGCTTTGTGATCTTGTGATGGGCATGCAAGTGGATATGTTTGATTTATAATGTGGAAATGAAATTGGGATGGAAACCTTAGAGGATTTGATTGATTATGTTGGACCCGACAATGGATGTGGTAGTGAGGTGGAGTAGAAGAGGCAATGCGGTGGATGTATTGCTAGGGGCTTGAAAGATGATGTGGATGGCCGATATTGATATTGCAGAAATGTTGGACCAAAGAGATAGGTGATGAATGACATTTTGTTTGATGTTTGATTTTTTTGATGTGTGCTGATTTTGGTAGTCAACAAATTGAGCTTAGGTAGGACCTAGATTTTGTGGTTTTGCATAAAAAGGATGTCTTTCTTTGTTTGGGGTAGACTAATGACCTTGCACGAAGAGGGATAATGATTTCACTTGGAAGGTAGACTATTGACTTTCCAAGCAAGATATGATGTGTGTAGGATGAAATCTAGATCAAATTTTAGCTCAAAAGTATGACAAATTTTGATGATGCTTTGACTTGGGAGATTTTTGGGATTTTTGGAATGATTTTCTTATGACAAGGATTTTGATTTGATCCAAAAGGTATGTAAAAGTCACTAAAGACAAGTGGATAGGAATTTGAATGGGTTTGATATAGCAAAAGGGGTCCAAAAATGGTGGTGATTAATCCTCTAAGGTCAAAAGAGAAGGTGTGATTTTGGAAAAATTTGGAGGCAAATGGATGGACTATTGTCGGATTTTTGGAATGTATATATGGATTATGACAGTGCAGATGGTGGGGATCACAACTAACTAGGTCTCTATTTTAGGCCAGTCAATCTGCGAATAGCACCAATCCACGGGTGAAATGGCGCCACAATCAGACAGATATAGCGTTGAAACAGGGCAGACAGATTTTGGAGACAAATTTGGATTTTTCTTTGATGGGAATTTGATCAATTATTTTTAATGTCTCTTGGCAGGTTGTTTGTGAATGATAAAAGCACATTTAACACTCAATTAAGCACATGAATGCACAACAACCAAGATTCTTGTCTTGTGAAATGATGTACGATTTTCTTTGAACAAGCAATTTTTTACAACTTAAGGTGAGAATGTGACAGTATTTGTTGAATCCCCTAGCTGCGCCTATTCAAAGCGGGTAGCTCCAAGATCTTGGTAGCACCAACTCCTCCTTACAATTGCACACACTTCTCACGCATACCAAGATCTGGGTTTCTTGTAAGGCTTGTCCCTCACCAAACCTTTATATTGTCCCTACTACCTCGGCTAAGAACTGCATGAATCGGGGCCACTTCAAGGGTTTTGCCCTATGCGTCAACAAATAGAAGGATTTTGGCTTGCTAAAATAAAGGTTCGTAGTAAGGGCATCCGTTCAGGTGGTTATACGTGCGGCAGCGCTACTCTCCATTATGGAGTCTCCCAGCCTCCAAGGGTTGCACCTTGGAGGGTTTTGGGGGAGGTTGGCTGTCGGTATAACACAACAACACCTGTCGCTTGAAACTTTCGTCCTAAACGCCTTATTTTATATAGCGGCTTGGAAGAGCTTGGCTTTAGCTTGATGCCACTTGGGTCGTTCCCACCTTTCGAAGTGGGGTGGCAATCCCTCTAAGGATTACAAAAGCAATACAATCCCAAGTTCACTCAAAGGTGCAAGGGGAGAGCATACGTATTCTAAATGATTGTATCACACTAAGCATGGTTCATTTTAGATCTTTTGAATTTAAATGGGGTGTGGTTTTTGCAAGTTTTGTGATGAGCTTTTGATTTCTAAGGTCACCAAAATGGTGCGAGGGAAGAGCATATGCTCTGTCATGTTACAAACAAAAAGAGCACAAGACACTTCAAACAATTAAGATGATTTTCTTGGTTACATGCGTGAGAGATGCAAGTTGTTGTTCTTTTTAACCAAGATGCTTTATGCAAATTTGTGGTTCATTTTAAAGCCCAAAATCAAAATATTTGATTTGTTGTTTGTTGGCACACAAAAGAGTAAATTTTTAGAGCACTAAAGTAAATGTTTGTTGGCACACACACACTTCACACAAAGAAATTTGCTTGATTGCCTTGTTCAATTTTATAACACCAAATTGAAGTGTTGTCTAACTAGGATGCCAAAAGAAAGGTTCCTTTTAAGTCCCACATGAAATGATATTGTGCAATAAAAACTAATAGAAACCTGCAGACAGTTTGTTAGTATCTTGCA
Organism: Cunninghamia lanceolata; assembly: GCA_027924645.1. Classification (NCBI taxonomy): domain Eukaryota; kingdom Viridiplantae; phylum Streptophyta; class Pinopsida; order Cupressales; family Cupressaceae; genus Cunninghamia; species Cunninghamia lanceolata. The sequence continues at coordinate 1,507,327 of BSBN01000918.1, read as the reverse complement.
AAGGATGATAAGAACCTGTAAAAAACCTTGTCAGCACCTATACAGACAGCAAAGTCAATTTTTCTCAAAATAGCGCTAAAACAAGTATGTAAAAGCGCCATTGCGGGCAGAACAACCTGACTTACAAAAATGGCGCTAATTAAACTTATGGCGCTAATTTAAAACTGTGAAAGCGACAAAATACACAATGGCGCTACTATGGTATAGATAAAGCGCTAATACATATTTTAGCGCTAATAAATTGATGGGAACGCGTTGAAACAGATGATAGTGCCAATATAGCTATAGGATAGCGCCACTGTGTGACTTTCCAGAGAGCTGGCTTAACCTGCGGATGGTGCCGATCTGAGTGATGGCGCTGATATGACACTGAACACGTCCGTCCTGCAAAAAAGTAATTTTTTCTACACAATGCAAGGGGTCAAATGGCAAAATCAGGGTCTTGTTAGGCTTGTTAGTTGGGGTAAATGAAAAACCAGATGATATCAAAGCTAAAGTGCCAATTTAGACCCTTTGTAAAAATTTTGACATAACCCCCCCTTGCAACTTCAACATCTCTGTGTAAACCGAGAGCGAAAGAAGACCGGAAATAGCAAGAAGATCCTAAAACAACAAAATGTGAGTGAATGCAAGAAATGGAATGTGCTGCGCCAAAATGGTGCCAAAACAGAGAATAGCGCTGAACCGAGCTAGTGATGGTGCCACTGCAAGGATATGATAGCACTACACCTGCAAAACACACTTATCTCACACCAAAAACTCACGAAAATAAGTTAGACTGGACTTTGTGGGTCCCACTAGGCGTGCCAATGTAGATTAGAAATGCAAACAAGGCTAAAATATTAAACCAAATGCAATATACAAAAGATTATACCTCATAATACAAATCTAATCCCATCAAGGGAGGAAAGAGCCTTTGCACCCAAACAAGCTCCTAAGACCAAGATGATCCCTAGACAAATGGATTCTAATGTGAAATGCTCATTCAAGTTGTACAACTCACTATCCTAGCTCAAGAGTGATTTTGGCATTATTACTTTGCATAGACTTGGCTTATTGTGCAACTCACTCAGCCGACCTGTGGGTACTATCAGCGGCAATTTGAGGCCTTTGTGTTTCTATATCAGGATGTAGAGTACACATATACTGGCCGGGTGCGACATTGGTGGCAGATGTTGGATGACATGATCAGTGTGGTTTGGCGAGCCTACATCGGTTGTGAGGAGTGGCCAGATGATGTTATTCATCTCCCATATACCTTTTAGCAGAGATACCTTATGGGTCGAGGAGACCGCTGCATAGAGATGTACCTACCCTCGCGGGTTATGCGGCAGTTTGGGTTGGTGCAGGACACCCCTCAGCAGATGGCTATATATGCGCAGACCCCGCAAGATAGACCCTACTGGCCTGCACCCCTACAGCCACAGGTTGCTCTAGCAGACTTTGCAGCACTTCGGCCAGTGCAGTGGGATTGGAGGAGCACAGTGAGGGATGCAGGGACCACAGCTACTTATGATATCTGGTGGCATATGCATCAGCCTACTCGGTTGACGGATCCAGCAGAGGAGGCAGCAGGTTCAGGGGGGACGACTCAGATGGTGGAGATGACCCTGATGGGGGGGATCAAGCAGAGGGGGATGTGATCATTGAGGACTTTCTTGTGGAGATTGGGGATGATGGAGAGGAGAGAGTGATTGGGAGGGATGGCCAGCCGATAAACGTGCTGGCAGCAGTGGCAGCAAGATAGGCACAAGCGCAGCAGGTTCCTGCACAGTAGGTTCCTGCCCAGTAGGTACAGGGGGAGCAGGTTCCTGCGCAACAGGCACAGGTGTAGCAGGTCCCTGTGCAGTAGGCTCTGGCACAGTAGGTTCCTGCGCAGTAGGTACAGATTGGATCAGGGAGACAGCCAAGAGTACCCTGGCGGCACGGGGGGCAGTCAAGAGCAGGTGAGGGCGACCTACCTCCACCACAGGAGGGGCAGCAACAGGTTAGTGGGCATGATGTTGTGCCTGCACCTGAGGGACCTACTGGGGCACGTGTGAGGGAGGAGGCATCATCTACTGAATAGATTAAATCGATCTCGATCTATGAGATCTCGATGCCCCCGATCTACTAACCTGACTATAGCTCGAGGCACGCTGTGCTGCTGGCACGGCTGCATAATAGAGCCCACTGTAATACTCCATCCACCTACTGGCCTCTACAAAATCCCCCTAGGCCTAACTCAACTGTGCCTACAGCTGATAGGTCTGTGTCTGCGCCTGAGACCGCTGACCCTGCATCCCTGCCAAAATCGGGGCTAGTTCCCCACCCGAAGCCTATAGACTGCTCAATGCAGTCTCTGCCTACTGTGCTCTGCCAAGTGCTGCATCCCGCTCCCTGGTCAACACCCCTATGTCACCCTACACCTAGGCCAACTGTGCCTGCAACGCAGCCACCTGTCCATCTGCTCCATTTAATAACGTCAGGGCCCCCCGCAACTGCACCAACTCTGCCTCCCGACCCTCTAGTGCCTCCTCCAAACTAGCCACCTGTGCTCTCAGGGTCTCCATCTCCTCCGCCTCATCCCGTCGCCTTTGATGAGACGAACGCCTCTCATCCTCAGCCTCTGCCTCCAAAGCTATCCCTGAGGTCTCGGCCTCTGCATCATGCCCACTAACTTGCCGCTGCCCCTCCTGTGGTGGAGGTAGGTCGCCCTCACCTTCTCTCGACTGCCCCCCGCGCCACCGGGGTACTCTCGGCTGTCTCCCCGATCCAATCTGTACCTGTTGCACAGGAACTTGCTGTGCCAAAGCCTGCTACATAGGAACCTACTACGCCTATGCCTGTTGCGCAAGAACCTACTCCCCCTGTACCTGCTGGGCAGGAAGCTGTTGCGCCTGTGCTTGTCCTGCCACCACTGCTGCCAGCACGTCTATCGGCTGGCCATCCCTCCCAATCACTCTCTCCTCTCCATCATACCCAATCTCCACAAGGAAGTCCTTAATGATCACATCCCCCTCTGCCTGATCCCCCCATCAAGGTCATCTCCACCATCTGAGTCATCCCCCCTGAACCTACTGCCTCCTCTGTTGGATCCGTCAACCGAGTAGGCCGATGCATATGCCACCAGATATCATAAGCAGCTGTGGTCCCTGCATCCCTCACTATGCTCCTCTAATCCCACTGCACTGGCCGAAGCGCTACAAAGTCTGCTAGAGCAACCTATGGCTGTAGGGGTGCAGGCCAGTAGGGTCTATCTCACGGGGTCTGTGCATATATAGCCATCTGCTGAGGGGTGTCCTGCACCAACCCAAACTGCCGCATAACCCGCAAGGGTAGGTACATCTCTATGCAGCGGTCTCCTCGACCCATAAGGTATCTCTACTGAAAGGTGTATGGGAGATGAATAACATCATCTGGCCACTCCTCACAACCGATGTAGGCTCACCAAACCACACTGATCACGTCATCCAACATCCACTGCCACTGTTGCACCTGGCCAGTATATGTGTACTTTGCATCCTGATATAGAAACACAAAGGCCTCAAACTGCCGCCGATAGTACCCACAGGTCGGCCGAGTGATAGGGATGTGCTCCCAAGTCCATACAAGTAGCAGAGTCACACCAGCAGATAAGGCTCTATCATGTAGATAGGCGATGGTGTGCATCTCATGATATAACTGCGCTAGCATCACTAGCCCCCAAGCATAGATAGTCCCATGCGTCACCATCCCCTCTATCACCCCTCCCTAGCCAACTGAAAAACCCCTACCTCGCCTATCAGGCATCACCACGCCTCCAATCAATGCACACAGGAACAAGGCAAACGGATCTGCACCCACAGCCAATGTCCCCTCATAATCAATCTCCCTCTCATTCTGACAGAGAACAAGACGATCAGCACCAAACACTCTGACCAGTGCCCTCCACCCGCTCTTCGTGTCATAGCTGACATGTCGACCGCGGATAGGTAGCTTGAGGATGCGATAAACATCCTCAAGTGTGATAGTAATCTCCCCTGTCGGCAATAAAAAACTGCAAGTCTCAGTACGATACCGCTCCACCATGGCTATCATCAGAGCTCTATGAGCTCGCAAAACGGGCATGGATGCCACCATCAGAAGCCCCAACCTCTCCAACCGTGCCTTCGTAGCATCATCAAAACCATCGAACAAGGCCATCACCGCGGGAACTCGTCGCTGTCGCGACTGCAATATGAACCATTCTGTATCCTGCATACGCAACATTATGGTTAGATGTCAACCTATCTTCTTCTAAATCAATCTTTCTATTCTTCTAAGTGTCTAAACAAGCCAGCATCAGGTGGCATGCAAATAGACCACCCTTGTGCCATTTTTTAAAAAAATGGCGCTAAAATTTCTTCTAAATAGCGCTAATCCAGAGTATCGCGCCACTGCGCATACCTCTTTGCACCAATCCACCTAATAGCGCTACTGCACTCTATTCATCGCGCCATTTCACCATATAGCGTCACTATTACTTTTTGTACTAATTTGCCCAAAGGCACTAATCCTCCCAATAGCGCTAGAACAGACAATAGCGCTAAAACACACAATAGCGCTAGAATGCATCATGGTGCTACTTCCCCCGATGGCGCTATTTCAGACAATAGCGCCACTTTGACCCCCATTTGGCGTCAAAACGCCTGCAATCTATTGCTTTCCAAAATAGCGCTAATCCAGACGATAGCGCCAAAATTCCCACCTAATGGCGAAAAAACTGCCCTACCCTACCTGGGTGGATAGCGCCAATCCAGGGGATGGTGCCAATCCGCCTTGCCATTGGCGCCACGTGCTTCAATCCCAACCCCTAAAACCCTAAAAACATGCACAAAAAATGAGAAAATTACAAAGTCAGGGTTAGGCCTTACCGGGGGTCCAGTGCCAAGTGCCCGACCAAACTCTTGGAACCGCTCAGAGATGTGTCGGAGTCGCGGGAACTAGGGGTTGCGGTCAGCCATCTCTCCTTTACTCTTTCTTCTCTAGGGTCAAAGGTGTGCAAATGTGGCACTCTTAGGGCCCACTTTTCCTAATATAGTGGGCCATGTCATCCTTCTTTTCCCCTTAGGGTGCAGATCCTAACCGTTTTCCTCCATTTTTCTTCCTGTCATCCTCTTTTTCCATCCCCTATCCAACCTTCACTCCCGTCACATCCTTTCAAGAGCCCACCTGGAAAATTTTTATTTTCCTACCGACCTCTCGAGGGGACATCACCCATCCATCTTATTCCTTCCTGGCAGTTGGGGCATATTTTTCTTCGACCTGACGCCACTTCCCTCCTAGGTCCTGACGCCACGTCAAAGAGGGGCAAATGTAGACACCTAAAAATGTCTCGACCACCAAACTGACTCCCGATATCCCTAATCACGTCAATTTCCCTCCTAAACCAATTAATTAAATTTTATTTAATTAATCACCCCTTCATTACCCCATCTTTCATCAGTTTATCCCAAACTATTGAATTAATTTCATTAATTCAATAGTTTCCAACTTATCCAAATAAATTTAGTAAATATGCAATATTTACTAAATCATTTTCTCCCTTTCTCCCACTAAATTCAATTAATTAGTTAAAATCATGTTAACTAATTAATTTAACCCATTTATTCTAGCCTTAGGGTTAATTAAATAAAACCAATGTTTAATTAACCCTAAACCCCTCATTAGGGTGGTCAAACCTAGTTTAACCCAATTTCCCACATTCTCCAAAATAAAGAAATTGGAATAAATCCACCTAAAATCCCACATCCAATAAATAATCATTTTTCCCATGCCTATGCCTCTACTTCCCCCCAAATGAATTTGCATTTCCCCCCATGAATCTTTTATTTGGGAATAATCTTCCCCCCATAACTTATTTAATAATTTCCTCTTCCCCAAAATGAATAAAAGAATCACTTTTATTCATAGCCATCCATTCTCCAAGATTAGATCTAGGCCCTCCATATCATCTCCATCCTCCACCATTGATCTTTCCAATCAATCTCCACCCTTGGATCAAAATCCCTTCCAAAAGTCTATAAATAGAGCCTCTCCCAAGACATTTTCAATAAGCCAAGTCTATGCAAAGTAATAATGCCAAAATCACTCTTGAGCTAGGATAGTGAGTTGCACAACTTGAATGAGCATTTCACATTGGAATCCATTTGTCTAGGGATCATCTTGGTCTTAGGAGCTTGTTTGGGTGCAAAGGCTCCTTCCTCCCTTGATGGGATTAGATTTGTATTGTGAGGTATAATCTTGTGTATATTGCATTTGGTTTAATATTTTAGCCTTGTTTGCATTTCTAATCTACAGTTACTATGTTCATGAAGAAGATGATAATGAAGGAGTAACAGATGATGAATCAGAGATAGGAAACAAATCTGGAAGTGATTGGGTGTTTATTGCCATCAAGGAAGAAGAACCAATGCCCTTTAAATCTGTCAATCATAAAGTTGTAGAAAGAGCTCTAGCTGCCCAAGTTGAAGAAAAGGATGATTGGGTCATTGACAGTGGGTGCTCTCACCATATGACAAGTGATAAAAATAAGTTCATAGATTTGGAAAGGTATGAAGGAGTGGTAAAGTTTGGTGATAATTCTACTGGTAGAATCAGAGGTAGAGGAACTATTTCCTTTGATGGAAAGAACAAAACCGGTAATGTACTATATGTTAAAGGATTGAAGCACAATCTTCTTAGTGTTGGATAGTTGGTGGACAAAGGCTATGATCTCAGATTCAAGAATGGAAAATGCAAGATCTTTAAAAGTTCTAGAATAGAGATTGCATCCGGTACCCAAACAAAAGGTAACATCTTCCATTTAGTTGCTACTGGTAAAAGTTGTCTATTTGTGCAAATTGATTAGAGTTGGTTATGGCATAGGAGGATGTGTCATGTGAATTTTGATAATATCATCAAGATAAGCAATACTCAGGCTATAAGAGATCTTCTAAAATTGGTGAAACCTACAAATAGCTTGTGCAAAGAATGTCAGTTTGGGAAACTAAGTAGAGTCTCATTCAAAAGCAAGGAACAGTCTTCTACCGGATTATTGGATTTAGTTCATACTGATTTATGTGGTCCGGCAAGAATCAGAAGTGTGCAAGGTGATAGATATTTCATGCTATTAGTTGATGACTACTCCCGGATGATGTGGGTTACTTTTCTGAAAGAGAAATCAGAAGCTCTTGAGAAATTCAAAATATTCAAGGCTATGGTAGAGAATGAAACTAGATTAAAATTAAAATGTCTAAGGTCTGATAGAGGTGGAGAATTCACATCCGGTGAGTTCATAGAATTCTGTGAGAAACATGGAATAAAAAGACAATTGTCTGATCCTAGGACTCCACAGCAGAATGGAGTAGTGGTAAGAAAGAACCGGACCATCCACGAAGCATCTAGGACCATGATGATGGAAGCAAATGTTCCTCAAATTTATTGGAGAGAAGTTGTCAACACTACAGTCTATACTCTCAATCGAGTACAAATTAGAAGCAATACCGATAAGACTCCTTATGAACTTTGGTTTGGCATCACTCCTTCTGTGAGGTATTTCAAAGTTTTTGGTAGCAAATGTTATATTAAAAGAGGTGAAGATCTAGCCAAGTTTGATGTTAGAAGTGATGAAGGAATATTCTTGGGTTACTCCACTCAAAGCAAAGCATACCGGTGTTATAACAAGAGACTGAGAAAGATTATAGAAAGTACTAATGTAAAGGTTGATGAAGGAATTGAAAAACCTTCAAGGTTCTATGAATATGATGAAGATGATCAGAATGGTGTTCTGATTCAAGGAGCCCAAGTCCCTTCTGAAGTCCAGATTCAAACTGATCTGGTAAATCAAGAAGAAGAGATGGGTTTTAATAAGCTTGATCAAGAATCAGAAGTGCAAGAAACTCTCAAAGTTCCCAGGTATGTAAGACTAAACCACTTCAAAGATCATATCATAGGTGATAGAAGGAAAGGTGTTCAAACAAGAAGGATTGCTCAAGATTTAGAAGAGTATTGTCTGATTTCAAAGATTGAACATAAGACAGTGAATGAAGCTTGCAATGATGAAAATTGGACTAAAGCAATGGAGGAAGAGCTGATGCAAATTGAGAAAAATCACACTTGGGATCTTGTCCCTAGACCCAAAAACAAGAATGTGATTGGAACCAAATGGGTCTTCCGGAACAAACTGAATGAAGTTGGTGAAGTAATCAGAAATAAAGCTAGATTGGTCTGCAAGGGTTACTCTCAAATAGAAGGAGTTGATTTTGAAGAAACTTTTTCTCCGGTGGTAAGAATTGAAGTAGTCAGATTATTTCTTGCTTTTACTTCCTTCAAGGATTTCAAAGTATATCAGATGGATGTCAAGTCTGCCTTCCTGAATGGTGACTTGGAAGAAGAAGTATACATTGAGCAACCGGATGGATTTCAATTATCTAATCATGGTGATATGGTCTGCAAATTGGAGTTCTTAATCTGAAGACAAATACCATTCCTCAGGGAATGGTAGAACTGGAATGATTGTTTGATTCAGACATGCTTGGAATCCAAAAGAAAGGAGAATCCCAGGGTGCACACTATGATCCTTTCAACTTGGGAACATCTGAAGAAGTCAAAAATGTATTCATTGGAAAAGATAGCATAGAGGAAGACAGGACAAGCATTATCCATGTGTTAAGAGATTATCATGAAGTTATAGCATGGATATATGAAGATCTCAAGACTTATGATACTTTAATCATAACTCACACAATACCACTCAAGCCAGGAGTAAAGTCGTTTAGGCAGAGGCAACAGTCGGTGAATGCTTTGCTAGAACCATTAATTTTCAAAGAAGTACAGAAATTGTTGTCTACCAGAATTATATTCCCTGTCAGACATTCCGCCTGGGGGGAAAATTTAGTACCAGTCTGAAAGAAAAATGGAGAAATCAGACTTTGTGTCGACTTTTGTATATTGAACCAAGCTTCCGAGAAGGATAACTATCCATTGCCGTCATTAGACGAAGTACTGCAAATTGTCAATGGCTCTCAGATGATGTCTTTCCTAGATGGTTATTCAGGTTACAACCAAGTGATGGTCAACTATGAAGACATTGAATACATCTTTCACATGCAAATGGGGAATCTATGCATACCGTAGGATGCCATTCGGGTTGATTAATGTTGGTGCCATGATCTAATGTGCAATGGATATAGCCTTAAAAGGGCTGGTCAGGAAATGTATTACCATCTATATGGATGACCTTACTGTGTTTTCAAAGAAGCGAGAAGATCATGTGGTAGACCTATGGAAAGTTTTACAGCAGTGTAAAGATTATGGGATCTCATTTAATCCTAAAAAGTGTATTTTTGGAGTGAATGAAGGAAAATTGCTAGGACATGTAATCTCTGAGCAAGGCATATCTTTTGATCCTAACTGAGTCCAATTAATCCTCAAGATACCACCCCCAACCAGAAAGAAGGAAATCAAGTCATATTTTGGTAAGATTAATTTTGTCCGTAAATTTATCACTGGGTTTGCTGAAATTGTCCATCCATTGAATGCCATGTTGAAGCAAGATGCAAAAATAGAGTGGACTCAGGAAGCTAAGACTACATTTGTAGAAATCAAACAAGAAATAGCCAACGCCCCAGTGTTGGTAAGTCCAGATTACACACTGCCATTCTGTATCTATTCTTTTGCTTTTGAGCATACTTGTGCAGCCATCCTAACACACAAAAGAGTTGTTGACGATGAAAGACCCATCACTTTTATGAGCACTCCATTAAAAGATGCAGAACTGAGGTATCCAAATGTGGAGAAGCAAGCATATACCTTGGTTAAAGCAATGAAAATGTTCTGCCATTACATCTTGAGAAGCCAAGTGGTCGCCATAGTGTCAAATGCAATAGTTAAAGCATTGTTGATGCAGAGTGAACTGGGTGAATGAAGAGGAAAAAGGGTCACCATTCTGCAAGAGTTTGACATAGAAATACAGCCCATGAAGTTGGTACGAGGACAGGCATTGACAAAAACAATGGTAGAAGTTGGTCCAGGTTTAGTTTCCCAGTAGTATATGTTAGAGACATCTCTAAGGATGAATGGTATGGAGACATTGTGTTTTATCTTCTCAATCAGTGTTGCCCACCTCAGCTAAATTTGGTTCAAAGAAGAACACTCAGATTAAAGAGTAACAACTATATGATCAAGGAATCAGTCTTGTACAAGAAGAATCACGAGGGAATCTACTTGAGATGCCTAGATAAAATAGAAGTAGCACAAGTTCTGACAAGTTTTCATGAGAAGTTTGGAATGGGTCATGGGTCAACCCATTCAACTGCTAATTAGATTCTTCGGGTGGGGTATTATTGGCCCACCCTATTCAAAGATGTTCATTCCCATGTAAGGACTTGTCACATATGTCAAACGGATGCAACAAGAGAACGAAATGTTGCTATGCCTCTGTAGCTAGTCCTGGAGGTACGACCATTTGCACAGTGGGGCCTCGACTTTATTGGTATGATCAACCTGCCTTTCCCTATAGGCCACAGGTATATTCTGACCGCTACTGATTACTGTACCCAATGGTTTGAAGCTATAGAATGCAAACAATCTACCACAGAGGTAGTCATTAAATTTGTTGAAAAATATATCATTACCAGGTTTGGCTATCCTTTCTCCTTGGTATGTGATAATGGCCCTCTCTTTTCTTCATTACATTTTTCTAATTGGGCATTTGATTACAGGATTATTCTAAAATTTTCATCTAATTACTATCCTCAAGGGAACGGGGTAGTTGAATCAACAAACAAAAATTTGCTTGAGGTAATTAAGAAATTGCTGGACAAAAACCCCAAAGAGTGGCACACTCAACTTAGGTTTTTATTATGGGCTGACAGGATCAGACACAAGGTTGCATTGGGAACATCACCCTACCACTTAGTTTACGGTATGGAGCCTATCTTTCCCATCCATTTGAGAATCCAAGTGCTACAATTTATGCAAGATTGTCTTGAACCAAATGACCAGTTGTCTTCCCGATTAGCTCAGTTACTGCATCTCGAAGAGAAATGTGGTGCTTCTATAGAAAACTTTGCTAAACACCAAGGGGTAGTGAAATGATGGTTTGACAAGAGGGCCAAAGTCAAGGCCTTTCGTATTTATGATTTAGTCTTGTATTGGGATAAAGTCCACGAGAAGAAAGGAGAACATGGTAAGTTTGATAAACTCTGGTTAGGTCCTTACCAGATCTATGAAATCCTTGGTGACAACACGTATCGACTAAAGAGTCTTACTGGTGAGGAGCTTCCATTGCCCACCAATGGACAGTTCCTGAAGAACTATTTCCAGGCTTAGGAGGTAGCCTTGCCTTCTATTAGTGTACATAGTTAGGTTGCTTGTCTGCTTTTGTTAGGTTAGGTTGTTGTTTTGTTTAGTCTTTGCTTTCCTGCTTTATTTTCCATAGCTATTAGGTGTTTGCTTCCTCTTAGTTTAGTTGTCCTTTCCTACTTTTGCTTTTACTTGTTGCACTTCCTTTGCTGGGGATCTTTTTTTTCTCGAATGTGGTGGCAGTTGCGCAGGCCTGCAAGGGGTCCTTTGTTGAGTAAATAATTTGGAATATTTCTTTGAGAAACCAAGGTTTCTACTTAGGTCTTACTGTGGGTTCCATTTTTATAAAAGGGGATATGATGTTTGTTCATGGGAAATGAATCAGTAGTCGGTGCACTTGAAGTGTTTTCTAACCATATATCTCCCACACTCTTAAATAACCCAAAGTTCCTAGGTGAGTCTTGGTGATCTTACATTAAGTGAAAAATCTAAAGGTCCACCTTTTCCACCATCGGGAGTCCACACCCACCTAGCTGAGTTATCAACGTAACCTATGCCTTCAAAAGGCATGTAATGCAATGGCAGCGGTATTGCATTGTACTCTGCCACAATTTAAGCTTAATGAAATTTCAATCAAATGGAGGAAAAGAGATACAAAGAAAATCACACACACACACACACACCATAGCTCAATTAGATGGACAATCAAGTAAACTCTATCGGGGCTGTGGATGCCTGACTAGCAGTAGGGCTCTGGTTGAGTGGAATTCTGAGACAAACCTGTCGGGGCTATAGACACTCGCTGCCAGCGAGGTACTGTCCAGGTAGTTCAGAAGGTGTGTACTAATCACGTAGCTTAATGTAAAGGATCTTAGATGAGCTTAGTCGCTAAAGGATGGGAATTAATGCAATTGTACACACTTAGGTTTTCAAGATATGGATGGTTGCACTTGGTTATTGAGCTTTGTTTCTTTGATAGGATATCATGTTTTCTTGTCTAGCATGTGGGAAATGCAGAAGTTCTGGGTTCAAACTGAAAGTTTATCTTTGAAATGCTCCGGAGCATTTCCCAGCAAAGTCACCATTTTTTATGGCTTGCACACATGCTCCATTTCGTGAAACGGGGACCCCCTCTTTCGAAATTTTGGCCTAAGAGTGTCAATTTCATCCAATAATTCCTAAGGTGTCAAAAGTGATCAAATTGCATTTTTTCTATGCTAGAAAGATTGAAGGCCCTTGAGTCATCCAAAAGTTTACCAAGTCTAAGTGCCTACCTTCATAAAGACTAAGTATGATGTTCATTTGTGCTAAAATGCCTTGCCACAAACTTTTGTGCTAAATCCTTGCCCAACTAAATTTTGCTCTAGAAACCCTTTCATCTAACTAAGCCCTAGAAATTTAGCCTACGGACTTAGCTCTAGAATGTATGTTTACCGACTTGCACCAAATTACTATCTCATCGACTTAAGTCAGAAGACAACTAAAATTGTGAAAGGTCGAATGATTTCCAAAACTGCACAAAGTCTGAGAATGTTGAAACTCACGCAAAAGCGCTCAAAAAGGAAAGCTCCAACTTCGTGTTAAAATACATTGCAATCGACTTAGTCAGAAGAGCTTTAAAACCGCACAAAGTCAGTGACTTCACTCTTTTGCGCAAACCCTAATTTAAGTCTGCAGTATGGACTGAAGCAAGCCCCAAGAGCCTGGTATGAAAGATTGGATAAGCATCTTTTGAAAATTGGTTTCAACAAAGGTACTGCTGATAGTAATTTATATTTCAAAATTGATCATGAAAACATCTTGATTGTTGAAGTATTTGTTGATGATATCATTTTTAGAGGAAGAGATAGTATGTGCCAAACTTTTGCAAATCAAATGAAAAGTGAGTTTGAGATGTCCATGCTTGGGGAAATGAATTTCTTCTTGGGTCTGCAAATCATTCAAACTAAGAAAGGAAACTTCATTTCTCAAACCAAATATGTGAAAGAATTGTTGAAGAAATTTTGGATGGAAGACTCAAAGCCAATGAATACTCCCATGACAACCGGATGCAAATTAAGCAAAGATGATGACTCACCTAAGGCCGATCAGAAAAAGTATAGGTCAATGATTGGAGGACTGTTGTATCTTACTCAAACTAGACCAAACATTATGTAGGCTATTGGTCTTGTTGCTAGATTCCAAGTTGATCCTAGAGAATCTCATGTCATGGCAATCAAGAGGATTTTTAGATATCTAAAAGGGACAGTTGAGTATGGTCTGTGGTATCCTAGAGATCATGATTTCTCTTTTTATGTATACACAGATGCAGATTAGACAGGAGATGTGGATGAACGGAAGAGTACCAGTGGTGGAGCATTCTTTTTGGGTAAGAGATTGGTTTCTTGGCTAAGCAAGAAACAAGAGGCAATATCTCTATCCACAGTTGAAGCAGAATATATTGCAGTAGCAGGATGTTGCACTCAAGTTTTGTGGATAAAGTAGATGCTAAGAGACATCAAAATGGAGTATGAGGAACCTATCACAATCTTCTATGATAATTCAAGTGCAATAAATATTTCAAAAAATCCAGTATTGCATTCAAAGACTAAACATATATCAATCAAGTTTCACTTTTTGAGAGAGCAAGTAAACAAGAATGAAGTCAGATTGGAGTTTGTACTCTCCAAGGATCAAATTGCAGATATTTTCACTAAACCTCTTCCTAAGGATTCTTTTGAGTATCTTAGAGAGAAGTTAGGGGTTATTACCCCTCCGGTAATGAACTAAGGTGCACTGATGTGCATCAGTCCGGTGGATCTCATAGTTATATCTCATGATCCGAATTGATGTTTGGGGAGCTGCTACTCAGGGGGAGCAGCAGGTATGATTCTGAAGTGTTATAGTTGCAAGTATGTGCCCTTTGCCATTGATGTCAAAGGGGGAGTGAAGACATGTGAAAAACAAGTGGTTGCTGATCAAAGGGGGAATAGTAAAGGAAGAGAAGACATATGAATGGTTGTTGGTGATAGGGGGAGTTGTGTTAGTAAAGGAAAGGTCTTGTCTTGATGGTCAAAATAGTTTTTCACATCATATGTTGCCATCAATGACAAAGGGGGAGATTGTTGCAAGTATGGGCCTAACTGGTGTTGTCATTGATGTCAACATACTCCTGTTGCATTAATGATAAGGATTGGATGAACTGTTTGTTGAGGATATTGAGAAAATTGGTCATATCAGGAACAGTGAAGAATAGTGAAGATAGTAAGGTAAAAGTCCTAGTCAAGATAAGGATCAGAGGATGTGGTTCAAAGGTTTTGTAGATATGTGTCTTAAGGTGTTCTAGTAAAGATTTCAAAGGTCCGCATGAAGATCTAAAGAAGTTGTGGCAGCTCAAGTAAAACTGGGTCCGGCAGGTGTTCAGAGGTGACAGAGTGATACACATAGGTCTGGTGAGATCTGGAAATGCATTATCCTATTCTGTAGATTTGGTGGAGTGTTTAGGAAGTCCTTGAGAAGTGTCAACTCGATTGGTTCATGGTCTAGAGGTCCACAAGCATCTATTTCTTTGTGACAGAGATGATAGACTGTGTTCTTGAGGTTTCAGATGAAGGAGAGAAGGATTTCAGTAAGAAGAGGTAGTGTGGATGTTCTTGGTGATTTAGGCAAGCTTGTGGAGGTCTTTGGATCATGTCCAGTTCGTGTTTGTGGTCCGCGTTAGAGTTTGAGCTCTAATTTGAAGAAGTTACTTTTGGATGATGGTGTTCTTCCCAAGTCTGGCTGACCGGATGAGTTACACATCCTACGGATGTTCTTGTGGATGTTTGCCAACTTAGATGATTATTCCTAAGTCGATGTCTTGTATAAATAAGGGATTGGAAAGTCATTTCAAAGGTATCTTGTGGAGATGAGAGTGTGGTAGAGAGGAGAAGAGCGAAAGGCAGAGCAGAGGTTTTGGGCTTAAATGGAACTAACTCAAGCATGATGAAGATGCTATTCTTCAGTTCAAGTATGTGATACTTATTCTTCTATAAAGAGTGTATCTCTTGTAGGCAGTGAGCCTCTTGTGAGCAGTGTGCTCGGGCAATGAGCCCTAATTGGCATGTACCATTTTGTTCTTTCTATTCTTCTAACAGAGAATACTTTCTTGGGTTAGTCACCCCGTGGTTTTTCCCTTAACTAGGTTTTCCACGTCAAAATCTTGGTGTCTTATGTGTTAATGTGTTTCTACTCTTGATTTAATGCATTGTGTTTCCATGATTGATTTATTATTATGCTGCTGAATTACAAAGTGGATTTAAGTGTTCAATTGGAAGAAAGTTTTGGACAACTGATTCACCCCCCCTCTCAATTATCTGCCCTAAATCTAACACTTTTTGCTTTGGCTTGGAGTCTCAACCTTTCCTTTTTGTGACAATGAGAGAGTGAAATTGTACATAGAATGTAGGATTTGTTCTAGATTTGAATATTTGGTATGTTTGAAGTTGTTTGGTGTCTTTCATGATTGATTTGGAGGAGTCTTGATTGGGTTTGTGCTTAAGAAGTAGCCATTTGTTGTCTTTTGTACTGAAATTGAGTGTTATTGCATTTTGCTCTAAAATCCTGTCACTGGATATAGTCCTTGAAACTGCTACTACAGGATGTGTCATGTTGAATTTTCTAGTTTCCATGCCTTAGAATTGCAAAATTATGTCAAATTCCACAAGGTTTCACTAAGGGGTTCATATGCATTCACCCTGATGCATGCTCCTGGCACCCTAATTTGGCTAAGTCTGAAATCTTGAAAACCCTGAAAAAATGGCTAAGTTTAAAATCTGGTGGATCCTCAAAAATCTAGAATCTGCATGTTAAATCCTATGGATCTGGAACCTATCTCAAACATCCTGATAGTATATTTAAAAATATTTAAAGTATAAGTCAAATAAAATATCTGACTTATACTTAAATATATTTTAAAATATACTTTACTCTAAGAAATTCAAAATCTGGTAGAAAAAACACCTCCTACTGCAGTTTGCGCTAATATCTTGTGTCACTGGATATTAGCACTAGACGCCATTCACACAACTTAGCGCTAAAAACCCACTTCACAGGATCGACACTAAAATCTTGCCCTACTGGACATGCCTGTCACCTTAAAAACCTCTGCTAAGGCATTTTCAAGAAAACTGGGTTTTTTTTCATCTCACTGGATATGCGCGAAAAACTACATTCACTGGACATATCTGGAAGGACATCAAAACTCTATCGATCCTATGATAGACACAATCCTTGCCGATGAATGAATATGTTTAGCGCTAAAATGTGATTGCACTAGATATGCACTGAAAATCCTTCCAATGTGATATGTCCGATAATGACCATTTTCCCCGCCATCCGGTGACCCGTGAAAATCCCCCCGGAAGCACTTCAAATAGTTAGCGCTAAAAGGTGAGTGCATTGTATAAGCACTAAAATATGCATCCACTACTCATGTCCGATGACCACCCAAATCCCCATCGATCTAGTGACACCTAAAATTCTTGCTAAACCCTTTAGGAGACTTAGTGCTAAAATCAACCTCCACTGGATATATCCGGTGAGGCCTAAAAACCCCAGTTTTTGGTAAATTGACCTAGAAAACACATTTTTCAAAGGTGAAACTTGGATTTTCTTGATTAATTTGAACTCCACATCCATTTATTACATCATGATGAGCATTTTTAACAAGTTTTTGTGGATTTTCAGCACATTTTGCATCAATTCATGTCACTGCACATGAATATCTGGTGACTCCCAAAAAATCCCACTTTTTGCAAAAAGGGCTATAAAAATGCCAAATAAAAGTTTCTAAATGGATCCAAATGGCCATAAAAACCTCCAAGATCATTATATGTACCAAATGGGTACTTGAAAATGGTGAAAAACTCAAAAAATCATGTGAAAGCCACTAGATTTGTGAAATTGTTCACAAGGAAGCAACATTAACATTGAGCTGTCCCAGACTGATATGGGGCTACAAATGGATATATTTTGATTTAAATTGATGGAAAATGACTTTTTAAGATGAAATTGATGCTTGGCATTGTGAACTATAGGTTGGAGAGAACAAAGGAGCGTGTGGAGCTATTTTGGAAGGATGAACACACAGAGATGCAGTGCTGACCCAGATATGCAGAATTATCATTTTGTCAACCAAATTGTTGTTGCACCTACAAGAGAAAATCTAGTCCAATGTCCAAGACTTGTTCACAGCTGCCTACACTTGTTCCAACAGTCCAATCATCAAATGTTGATCCAACAAGCATCCAATTGGATAGACCTTCATCAAAAATGTGCCACATACTCCTCTTGACTAGTCAACTCATTAGAAACATGCTTTGTCCAATTAGACAACTCAAAATTGACTTGGGTGGCAATGGGTAGTAAAGTGATCCATCCACAAGTGAAATCTCGTCAATCTACATCAACTCATATTTTCAAGTGTCATGTGGCCTTCCTTTGACTTCTTTTGGCCTTGGAAATTGGTCCTTCCTCCTAAACAGCCAAATGGGTGTTCATTTTGTCCACATTCAATGTATTTGCAAGTTGTATTTTGTCTTTTTCCTAAAGGAAAAATGCAAATCCGAAAATGTAACAAATTGTTGTATCTCATTCAATACAATGTAAATTTGGACCCTTGGTGTTGAGATAATCTCCATCGTCCGTCAAAAACTTGGTATGGTGTCTTGTCCATAAAAGGGGCCATCATTTCTCTCATTGTAACAAACTCTTGATAGTGAATTACTGAGACTATGTCAAAATTCTGATTAATACAAAGCAAGCTTTTCAGGTTACTGGGAATTTGCATATTGTGTTATCTATTTTGGTCTTCATGGTTCACTTCAAATCTGAGATTAATTAAATGTGACTTTGCAATGTTGAATGAATGTTGAAGATATCTGATGAGTGCTTTGGTCCATACTATTGGTGCTTGTTGATTGTAAGTTACTATGCATAGTTAGCCTGGGCCATTCTATTGAATTTAGTTTGGTTACATTTCATAAGTTAAATTATGCCATTGTTAGGGTATTTAATGAATGAATGTGATTTGAAAATCTTAATATTCCCTTGGTGATATCATCATTTTCTACAAAATTGTGGTTTTCTACAGCCTAGTGAAGTGGAAAGTGGTTTACTAAAAGTATTTGTCTATCTGTAGCATTTTATCCAGTTGTGATTGTCACTTAGGTTTCATACTTCCTCTAAACCCTTATACCTTTTGTATTTTCTTTATAAACATCTATTAGAATTAGGTTGTAAGAAGCACCTACATTGTCAATCGACTAAGAATTTCATAGGGTTTTGCACACTTTGTTGTCATAGTTTCATCAAACAATATCATTACATGTAAGTCCCCTTTGTTGGTACAGCGAAAACATTCCACTAAATTTATTCCTGCAAGCTAAGACCTAGCTGTAGAAACCGGGAGGTAGTCTTATCTAGGATAGGATACCTTTCAAGAGAGGTGAGATACCCTGTATTTCACCTGCGTTGTTGTGTGCTAAAACCATCATCAAAATTAAGGTCTTCTCTAAAATATGACATCCATTCTCTTAAATTTTTGGAAGAAATCCATGGTCACTACTTAAGGTGGTAGACACGATCCTAGACTATCAGGCGATCACTGGTAATTTGGGGAATGGTTTTCACTTTTCATTCTTAGATAGGTTTCATTTGGTGAACACTTAGGAGGAGCATAAACCTTGACTTTGATTTAGCACGAGTCTAAAGAAACTGAACAACTCTTCCTACTATGTCTACAATCTACTTAATTTAAAACACATTGAATAGTTGGTATAAGGGGGATATGGATGTGCTTATTCCCACTCTTTATAACAATATACTTCAGCTAGCTAAGTTGATGGCTAGTTCATATTTTCATTCTTTTAAAGATGGAATTGAGCCAAAGTGGGAGGACCCTAAATGTGGAAATGTATGAATTATGTGGACAATTAGCAACATTAAAGGAAGCAAGTAATTGATACTTTGTGGCTCCACAGTTTATTAGCAATTATTGGTGAACAGTTCAATAAAAGTGATAGAATTTGTGGGGCATGATGAGACAAAATATTGTCTCAACATTATTAAAATAAACTATTTATTTTCCTTTTTAATAGTAGACATGATGGACTTAAATGTAGACTTAATGACTTATAACTATTTTAAAGTAAGATAAATAGTGTATTTGGACTTATTTCCTTTTTATGTTAAATGTGCTTGAATGACTATGCAATATCATGTTTTCTACATATATGTCTTTGTGATAAATACAAAGATAGGTGCTAAGGTATATACACTCCAAATCTCTCCAAAGCTATCCACATAGCCATACAGTTAACTCTAAAGTCACCTAACCAAGATCTAGAATGTATGGGATGGAAATGAAACCAACATAGATTGGTGATAAATGGATTTTGACACTTTCCCCTCACATTTGGTAGATAAAATCATAAGGAACCACCTTTGGTCACATGTTTTATGGAACACAAGTCCACTTGGAGACCTTTCAACAAACACAACTCTAAAGTGTCTCTTAACTACCTTATTTCAAATCACTTGCATGTATGCCCTATTTCAAAGGAATCAACTACTCCAATTTATTAAGTAACTAAAATAGCTACAACTTTAAACTTCAAAATTTCTTCTAAAATTTGGAAATACTTCAAGTTAGGACTAAAGTACTATTATTTTATACCTTGGACTTAGCAATAAATGATTGTTGCATGATTCACATCTAGTAGTCCCAAATAGTTAGGAATGTAGGACTGGGGATTCTATAAATAATATTCCTTTACTTCCACCAATAGAGTTAGTTAATAGAGTAGGAAAAAATGTATGAACTAGATTTACTATTTTTATGGAATGAAGAGAAAGCAAGTTTAATGCCTTAGTACAATTAAATAATGGATCTTGAATGTGGGGTAGGGCTCACTCTTCCTGAAGGAGAGGGATCTTAATGTGGTATTTTCTTTTTTTCTTAGCATTTCCATCTTTATTTATATTTTCCAAAATTATTCTTGTTTCTCTATTTTCCACATAAGACCTATAGGCAATTGCTATCCAAATATATTAGACAAGCAAAAATATTTTATTTGTCATTTAATTTTCATGCAAGTGTGTTTCCTTTCAACAATAGTAGATTAATTAGTTTCCCTTTTCATGCTTGAATGTATTTCCTTTCAGTAATAGTAGATTAGATTTGATTTTGAATTTAGCAGTTTGTAGAATTGAATGGTATAGTGTTTATTGAGAAAAGCTATTATTTGAAGACTTAAAATCCTATTGCATGTTGCCACTGGACACTAGCCCAGATTGACTTATAATGATTAAATGATGGGTAATTGAGAAACTATGATGACCTCATTAGGACAATTGTTAATGTGTATTAAACAAGAAAAGATAGTACTATGGACTAATAATGTCATAAAATAGTCTTACTAGATGAGAATTGAGGCGATGGGAAGATGTCCTAAAACTAAAAATTAAATTAAAGGATGTAGAGAAGGAAGATTGGGCTCTTAAAACAAAGATAATTGAACTTCAATTAAAAGTGTAAAGGGAAAGAACATAAGATACTATGAAAAGCAAACTATTTTGAGGATAGAAATGTGGCATATACTTTGAAGTAGATAATAGGGATGTGGATACCTAAAGGAAGGGGTAGAATGTGAAAGGAAAGCCAAATGGATCTTCACATCCCATAGTAATTTATCATTTATGCTTTTGGAGGGTATGACTATTTGACTTCCCATTCAATCATACCTATTTATACTCATGTGCAACTCATTGTAAAGCACTAGAAAACTTTTTGAGGATTGGGAACCTTAAATTGAATATAACATACTAGCATACGTAAATTTAAAAGATATATCTAAAGTACGTCGAGAGATATCCTTCTCGAGGTGCCTATTTCCACCTATGTGTGGTAAATTGATTAAAAAAATAGGCACCTCGAGAAGGATATCTCTTGACGTACTTTAGATATATTTTTTAAATATAGGTATGCTAATAGCATCTGTAGTGACAAGCCTAATTCTAACTATATTATATAATTATATAATTATATGAATTATTATAATTATATAATATAATATTATAATATAGATTAGATATATTAGTATAATATAGATTAGATATATTATTATTGTTAGATCTAGGGCACACAACTAAGAGGGGGGGTGAATCAGTTGTACAAAACTTGCTTCTATTTCAAACACTTAAATCCTCTTTGTTATTTAATAGCATATCAATTAATCACTCATGAAAGCATAAAGCATAAACACCAGAGCAGATATACATCAACACATGAGACACCAAGATTTTGACATGGAAAACCCGGTCAAGGGAAAAACCACGGGGTGATTAACCCAAGGATTATTCTCTGTTAGAAGAATAAGAAAAATAGATGGCACATGCCAATTAGGGCTCACTGCCCAAGCACACTACTCACAAGAGGCACACTGCCTACAAGAGATACACTGTCTACAAAGTAACAAGTATTACAAATTTGAACTGGAGATTGACATCTTTACCATGCCTGGATCAGTTCCATTTCAGCCCAAAAACTCCTACTCTGCCTTTCACACTTCTCTTCGCTATACCACCTTCATCACCGCAAGACACACTACAAAATGAATTCACAATCCCTTATTTATACAAGGCATCGACTTAGGAACAATCATCTAAGTCGATAAACACCTACAAGATCATTCGCAAGACGTGTAATACATCCGGTCGGCCAGTCTCAAGAAGAACACCAATATCTGTGGTTATTCTTCAAATGCAAACTCTAACTTCAATGCAGACCGCCAATAAGAATTGTACACGACCCAAAGATCACCAAAACCTTTCCTGAGTCATCAAGAACATCCGCACTTTATCAGCTTACTAGAATTCTTCTGTTCTTCATCCGGAACTTCAAGAACACAATCTGTCATCACTGTCATAATGAAAAAGGTGCTTCTAGACCTCCAAACCATGAATAAATCTAGTTGTCACTTCACACGAACTTCTTCAACACTCCCTCCAATCCGCAGAATGGGATAATGCAATTCCGGAGCTCACCGAACCAATCTGTGACACTCTGTCACCACTGAACATCTGTCAGAACCGGTTCTACTTGAGCGATCATAACTTCTTTAGATCTTCATGTGGACCTCTGAAATCTTGATTGGAACATCTCAAGACTCATATCTACAAACCCTTTAAACCGCATCCTCTGATCCTCAACCTATTGAGGATTTTTGCCTTCTTCTCATCACTGTTCTTCACTGTTCCTGATTAAGACTAATAACCTTAGCACACAACTCATCCAATCCTTCTCATTTATGCAATATGAGTATGTTGACATCAATGACAACACTGGTTATCCTCATACTTGCAGCAATCTCCCCCTTTGTCATTAATGGCAACATATGATGTGATAAACCATCAAGACAAGAACTTCTCCTTTCTGTCACAGCTCCCCCTATCAGCAACAACTCTTCACATGTCTTCTCTTTCTTTACTGCTCTCCCTTTGATCATCAACCACTTGTTTTTCACATGTCTTCTCTCCCCCTTTGACATCAATGGCAAAGGGCTCATACTTGCAATTTTAATACATTAGAATCATACCAGCTGCTCCCCCTGAGTAGCAGCTCCCCATCATCAATCCGGGTCACAAGATATGACTGTGATATCCACCAGACTAATGCACATTAGTGCATCCTAGTTCATCATTGGAGGGGCCATGACCCCTAACTTCTCCCTGAGATACTCAAAAGAGTCCTTGGGAAGAGGTTTAGCAAAAATATCTACAAGCTGATCCTTGGAGGGCACATACTCCAATCTGACTTCACCCTTGTTCACTTGCTCTCTCAGAAAGTGAAATTTGATAGAAATATGCTTGGTCTTAGAATGCAATACCGAATTCTTAGAAATATTTATTGCACTTGAATTATCACATAAAATTGTGATATGCTCCTCATATTCTACTTGAATATCTCTTAGCATCTGCTTCATCCACAAAAGTTGAGTGCAACTTCCTACTACTGCAATGTATTCTATTTCAGTTGTAGACAAGGATATTGCCTCTTGTTTCTTGCTTATCCAAGAAACCAACCTTTTTCCCAAAAAGAATGCTCCTCCACTTGTACTCTTCCTATCATCCACATCTCCTGCCCAATATGCATCTGTATATGCATGAAGAAAAAAATTATGATCTCTAGGATACCATAGACCATACTCAACTATTCCTTTTAAGTACCTAAAAATTATTTTGATTGCCATGACATGAGATTCTCTGGGATCAGCCTAGAATCTCGCCACAAGACCAATAGCCTGCATTATATCTAGTCTAGTTTGAGTGAGATACAGTAATCCTCCAATCATTGATCTGTACTTTGTCTGATCTGTCTTAGGAGAGTCATCATCTTTGCTCAACTTACATCCGGTAGCCATGGGAGTGTTCATAGGCTTTAAATCTTCCATTCCAAATTTCTTCAATAGTTCTTTCACATATTTGGTCTGAGAGATAAAGATTCCTTTCTCTGTCTGAGTAATTTGCAGACCCAATAAGAAATTCATTTCACCGAGCATTGACATTTCAAACTCACTTTTCATTTGGTTTGCAAAGATTTTGCACATACTGTCTCTTCCTCCAAAGATGATACATCAAGAAATACTTCAACAATCAAAATGTTTTCATGATCAATTTTGAAATATAGGTTACTATCAACAGTACCTTTGTTGAAACCAATCTTCAAAAGATGTTTGTCCAGCCTTTCATACCATGCTCTTGGAGCTTGCTTTAGACCATACAGTGCCTTCTTTAATTTGCAAACCATATCACCATGCTCAGATAACTGAAATCCATCTGGTTGTTCAATGTACACCTCTTCTTCTAAGTCACCATTCAAGAAAGCAGATTTGACATCCATCTGATACACTTTGAAATCTTTGAAGGCAGCAAATGCAAGAAATAGTTTGACTGCTTCAATTCTTGCCACCGGAGCAAAGGTTTCCTCAAAATTAATCCCTTCTATTTGAGAGTAGCCTTTGCAGACTAATCTGGCTTTATTTCTGATTACTTCACCAACTTCATTTAGTTTGTTCCGGAAGACCCATTTGGTTCCAATCACATTCTTATTACTAGGTCTAGGAACAAGATCCCAAGTGTGATTTTTCTCAATTTGCATCAACTCTTCCTCCATTGCTTTGGTCTAATTTTCATCATTGTAGGCTTCATTTATTGTCTTAGGTTCAATCTTTGAAATCAGACAACATTCATCTGAATTTTGAGCAATTTTCCTTCTAGTTTGCACACCTTTGCTTTTGTCACCTATGATCTGATCTTCAGAATAGTTCAATCTTACATACCTTGGAACTTTGGGAGTTTCTTGCACTTCTATTTCTTGATCAGGCTCATTTAGACCTATCTCTTCTTCCTGATTTACCGGATCAGTCTGAATCTAACTTTTAGGAGAGGATTGGGCTCCTTGAACCAGAACGCCATCTTGATCATCTTCATCATACTCATAAAACCTTGAGGACTTCTCAATTCCTTCATCAACCTTCACATTTGTACTTTCTATCATCTTTCTCAGTCTCTTATTGTAACACCGATATGCTTTGCTTTGAGTGGAGTAACCCAAGAAAATTCCTTCATCACTTCTAGCATCAAACTTTCCTAGATCTTCATCTCTTTTAATGTAACATTTGCTACCAAATACTCTAAAATATCTCACAGTAGGAGTGATGCCAAACCAAAGTTCATAAGGAGTCGTACCGATATTGCTTCTGATTTGAACTTGATTGAGAGTGTAGACTGCAATGCTGACAGCTTCTCTCCAAAACATCTGGGGAACATTTGCTTCCATCATCATTGTCCTGGATGCTTCCTGGATGGTCCAGTTCTTTCTTTCTACTACTCCATTATGCTATGGAGTCCTAGGGGCAGATAATTGTCTCTTTATACCATGCTTCTCACAAAAATCTATGAATTCACCGGATGTGAATTCACCACCTCTATCAGACCTCAAACATTTCAGTTTTAATATGGTTTGATTCTCTACCATAGCCTTGAAGATTTTGAACTTCTCAAAAGCTTCTAATTTCTCTTTCAGAAAGGTAACCCACATCATCCGGGAATGGTCATCAATCAATAACATGAAATATCTATCACCTTGCATACTCTTGATTCTTGTCGGACCACATAGATCAGTATGAACTAATTCCAATAATCTGGTAGAGGATTGATCCTTGCTTTTGAATGAGACTCTGCTCTGTTTACCTAGCTGACATTCTTTGCACAAACTATTTGTAGGTTTTACCAACTTTGGAAGATCTCTTACAGGCTAAGTATTGGTTATCTTGATGATGTTATCAAAATTTAGATGACACATCCTTCTATGCCATAACCAACTATGATCAACTTAAACAAACAGACAACTTTTATTAGTACCAACTAGATGGAAGATATTACCTTTTGTTTGAGTACCAGATGCAATCTCAGTTCTGGAGCTTTCAAAGATCCTGCATCTTCCATTCTTGAACTGGAGATCA
Source organism: Cunninghamia lanceolata (assembly GCA_027924645.1). NCBI lineage: Eukaryota > Viridiplantae > Streptophyta > Pinopsida > Cupressales > Cupressaceae > Cunninghamia > Cunninghamia lanceolata. The sequence goes on along the minus strand of BSBN01000918.1, from coordinate 1,481,498 downwards.
TAGCCTTTGTCCACCAACTGTCCAACACTGAGAAGATTGTGCTTCAATCCTTCAACATACAGTACATTACCGGTTTTGTTCTTTCCATCAAAAGAGATAGTTCCCCTACCTCTGATTCTACCAGTAGAATTATCGCCAATCTTTACCATTCCTCCTTCATACCTTTCCAAATCTAAGAACTTGTTCTTGTCACCTGTCATGTGGTGAGAGCATCCACTGTCAATAACCCAATCATCCTTTTCTTCAACTTGGGCAGCCAAAGCTCTTTCTACAACCTTATGATTGATAGATTCAGAGGATATTGCATCTTCTTCCTTGATGGCAATAAACACCCATTCATTTCAGGATTTATCTCCTATCTCTAATTCATCATCTGTTACTCCTTCATTATCAGCTTCTTCATGAACATAATAATAATTCTTTTGGAACCTTTGTCTGTTAGAATTTGACCTTGTAGATCTTTCCGGACATCTTGAGGCAAAATGAGCAATCTTATTGCAGTTGAAGCACTTAAAAGGTAATTTTCCTTCATACTTACCGGATCCTCTTGGCAGTCTTTTTGCAATGAGGGCTTCAAGTTGAGTTGTTTCTGCTTCTTCCTCTTCCATGTCTCTTCTTGCTTGATCATACCATGATAGCTTCCTTGAAGAGTTTTCTCCCAGATCAAATCTTTGTTTGCCTTTCACAGAGGCACTGGCTTTGAATGCAGATTCAGTCTTGGGGGGATCATCTCCAAACTCAGTCATTTCAAAAGCAGCTAGTTTGCCAGCCAATTGGTCTCTTATGACAGTTGTATGGGCTCTGAATTCATCAATGGCAGCAACCTTGATTTTGTAGGCAGCAGGAAGGGATCTGAGAATTTTGCCAACAATCTCATTTTCATCAAAAACTCCACCAGCATTCCTAATTCCACACACTAGCTCATTTACTCTTGGCATAAAAGTAGTAATATTTTCATCATCTCTCATCTTCAATCTTTCAAATTTCCCTTTGAGACTCTGCAACCTTGCACTCTTAACATACTCATCTCCTTCATGCAGAAGTTCTAGTTTAATCCAGATCTCATAGGCAGTTGGTAGGTCAATAACATTTGAGAGCTCTGAGTCAGTTAATGCACTTAGAAGAGCCTCTTTGGTCCACAGATTATTTTCAGCATCTGTGATTTCATTTAGAGTTGTCGGACCACCCTGTGGAGGTACATATGCTTTTGTGACCATGGACAAGTATGCTTTTCCCATACACTCCAAGTGACATTTCATGTGACCTTTCCAAAGAGAGAAGTTGGTTCCATCAAACTTCGGACTATCCTTCTTGTATGACGACATCCTGGATCTCCTCAAGCGGTTAAGCTCCTTTTAGAGGAACTTGGCTCTAATACCAATTGTTAGATCTAGGGCACACAACTAAGAGGGGGGGTGAATCAGTTGTACAAAACCTGCTTCTATTTCAAACACTTAAATCCTCTTTGTTATTTAATAGCATATCAATTAATCACTCATGAAAGCATAAAGCATAAACACCAAAGCAGATATACATCAACACATGAGACACCAAGATTTTGACGTGGAAAACCCAGTCAAGGGAAAAACCATGGGGTGATTAACCCAAGGATTATTCTCTGTTAGAAGAATAAGAAAAATAGATGGCACATGCCAATTAGGGCTCACTGCCTGAGCACACTGCTCACAAGAGGCACACTGCCTACAAGAGACACACTATCTACAAAGTAACAAGTATTACAAACTTGAACTGGAGATTGACATCTTTACCATGCCTGGATCAGTTCCATTTCAGCCCAAAAACTCCTGCTCTGCCTTTCGCACTTCTCTTCACTATACCACCTTCATCACCGCAAGACACACTACAAAATGAATTCACAATCCCTTATTTATACAAGGCATCGACTTAGGAACAATCATCTAAGTCAGAAAACACCTACAAGATCATTCGCAAGACGTGTAATACATCCAGTCAACCAGTCTCAAGAACACCAATATCTGTGGTTATTCTTCAAATGCAAACTCTAACTTCAATGCGGACCGCCAATAAGAATTGTACATGACCCAAAGATCACCAAAACTTTCCTGAGTCATCAAGAACATCCGCACTTTATCAGCTTACTAGAATTCTTCTGTTCTTCATCTGGAACTTCAAGAACACGGTCTGTGATCACTGTCATAATGAAAAAGGTGCTTCCAGACCTCCAAACCATGAATAAATCTAGTTGTCACTTCACATGAACTTCTTCAACACTCCCTCCAATCCGTAGAATGGGATAATGCAATTCCGGAGCTCACCGGACCAATCTTTGACACTCTGTCACCACTGAACATCTGTCAGAACCGGTTCTAATTGAGCGATCATAACTTCTTCAGATCTTCATGTGGACCTCTGAAATCTTGACTGGAACATCTCAAGACTCATATCTACAAAGCCTTTAAACCGCATCCTCTGATCCTCAACCTATTGAGGACTTTTGCCTTCTTCTCGTCACTGTTCTTCACTGTTCCTGATTGAGACTAATAATCTCAGCACACAGCTCATCCAATCCTTCTCATTTATGCAATATGAGTATGTTGACATCAATGACAACACTGGTTATCCTCATACTTGCAACAATTATAATATATTATAATAATAATTAAATATAATATGAAGAACAATGCTGCTCGCTCCTGAATTTGCAACTTCTATTGAATCTTTGGTGTTGCTTCAAGTCCACCCCCTGCTTCAGATGGAAGTGCCTCTGTTTTGCAAGACCATGAAGGGGATCTGCTGGCAGGGAAGGTTGTTACGGGACAGATACTCAAAATCCTTCTTTGGTGAACCCTACTTCGATGTTGAGGGTTTCTGGATTATGGTGTTTAGAATTCTTCCATTTAGGCAATCCATTTTCTCTTTGCCCTGATGTTGGATCTCAAGGATCAATGGAATCAAAGTCCAGACAAAGCCTTTCATTCAGGGATATGGTTGCTAGTCTGATTCAGGACAAATTAAATCCTGTAGCTTGGGATGCTTGGTCGCTGAAGGGCAGTTCAGTTTCTTATTAGCGTGGGGCAACCAAGAGCGGCCCAAGAACCATCATCATAAAGGCACCCTCCTCTCCTATTCTTGTTTTTCCGGAGAAGCTCATAAAGGAGGTCTATGAAGGTGAGCAATTCTTTTCTTCCAATGGATTAATTGGCCAGTTCAATCACCTTTAGCCAAAATTATCAAATCTGCATAAGTGGATTTCATCAGCTTGGCACCCCATGCTCAAAGGTAATGCAGAAGTCTACCTTGTGCACATGGGTTTTTTATTGTGGTTTTTGATTGTAGATAGGATAGGGATGCCATTTTACAAGAGAAATGGTGTTGGGGGCAAAAATTGCTCCTTCTCAAACCGTGGTTTCCAGACTTCAACTCTTCTACTGCATCCTTTTCTGTAAAACCTGTTTAGATTTGCCTTCCGAATCTTCCGTTACAATTCTGGTTTGCAAACTTCTTTAAGGTCGTTGGTAATTCTTTGGGTTGCTTTTTAGCTATGGATTCAAACACAACTAATTTCACCCATACAACTTTTGTACGCATCTTAGTAGACATGGATGTCACAAGAGAGCTTCCTATGGACATCACCTTCAGGGTTTCAGACCGCAGCTGGAAGCAACTTCTAGATTATGACAGTTTACCATTCCAATGTAGGAAATGTTTTGAAACTGGGCATATGGCCAATTCCTACTCCAGAATTGTTAAGAATGTCATTCAACAGTCCTGGTGGGATGATGCTCAGCCACATCATTATTTAATTAAAGCCTTAGCAAAGTTGAAGGAGGAAAAGTCAGAATCTTCTCAAAGTCTTGGCTCATCCCCAATTTTGGAGGCAGAGGAAGATAAAACTCATAAATAGCAAATAGATATGAATAATTTTAATTCTCCAAAAGTTGATCCCGAGAATATGAACTCAGTCCCAATCGCCAATTCTTCTCTAGTGAGTGGCAGGAGATCTCTGGCAAAGGGTGGGGCGAATATTTCTCATGTTGTCCCCCAAAGTTTGGACACCATTAAAATACAAAAGATTGAGGTTGAGGAAGGACAACAAGAAGTGCAAAATAAGAAGAAGAAAGTTTTAAAGATAGAGTTGAATCAGATTAAAATGCAATTGCAATCTCACATCAAATCGGGTGTCCAAAATGCAACTTAATCTCTAAGCAGTGGTTTTGGGGAGTCTTATCTCATCCAAAGTTTCATTTGATGCTTAGATCATCATTGAAAAAAGGAGATTTTTTGTATTCATAATTTGTGTTTGTGCCCATGCTTTAATGGGCTATCAGGGTTTGCTAATGACTGTCTTTGGATTGATGCAAGTATTGTCGCTTGCTTTTTGCACCCCTATTCTTAGGGAATGCTTTTGGTTTATTTTGTACTTTTACTTATGGGGTATGGCTCCCTTATGCCTATATTACGGATAAAAATATATATATAATATAATATTATATTATATTATATTATATATAATTATTATAATTATTATATATATAATAATTAAAACCCTAACCATTAATTCTAATAATAACCCTAAATTTCACCCTAACCCTAACCCTTATTATAAACCTAACCATAGTTTTCACCCTAATTCTCATTGTAATGGTCATCGTTCTTTAAACTACAACTTGAATTCTAATTATAATTATAACCCTAAACCTAACCCAATTTTTATCTGCAACTCAAACCCTAACCCTAATTATAACCCTAGTCATAACCCTAACCCTAATTATAACCCTAATCATAACTCAAATTCTTACCCTAATTCTAATAATAACTCACCTTAATTCTAACCCTAATTCTAATAGGGACCCTAATCCTAATTCTAACCCTAACCCTAACCCTAATTCTAATCATACCATGATTCTACCCTAAATATAATCCTATTTTTAAATCTAACAAAAACCCTATTTCTAACCCTTACCTTAATCCTAATTCTAACTATGATTTTAACAATAACCCTAACCTGAATTCTAACCCTAACTATAGCCCTAACCCTAACCCTAACTGTAACTCTAATGCTTACCCTAATTTATAGTTGTAAACCTATTTATAATCCTAACCCAAACCCCAACCCTAATTATAATCCTAACCCTAACCCTTATCCTAATTTTAACCCTAATCATAATTCTAACACTAATTCTTATTCAAACCCTAACCCTACATTTAGGCCAATACTAACCCTAGTTTTAACCCTAACCCTAACCCTAATTCTAATCATAAATCTAACCCTACTCCTAACCTAAACCCTATTTCTAGACCCTAATTGTAATAATTTGTAACCCTAATTCTAATCTAAACAAAGATAATTGAACTTCAATTAAAAGTGTAAAGGGAAAGAACATAAGATACTATGAAAAGCAAATTATTTTGAGGATGGAAATGTGGCATATGCGTTGAAGTAGATAATAGGGATGTGGATGCCTAAAGGAAGGGGTAGAATGTGAAAGGAAAGCCAAATGGATCTTCACATCCCATAGTGATTTATCATCGTATGCTTTTGGAGGGTATGACTATTTGACTTCCCATTCAATCGTAACTATTTATACTCATGTGCAACTCATTGTAAAGCATTGGAAAACTTTTGAGGATTCGGAACCTCAAATTGAATATAACATATTAGTTTTGCTCAATTTTCTAATTTTTTTAGTTTTAATGGTGTTTTCCAAACTAAATTTATTTCCTTTCCACTTGATTCTACACATTTAATTCACTAAAAGTAGATGAATTTTAAGATGTGTTTAAACCAATGACACCTCATTGATGGGGAGTTATTTTGTGTGATCACATGGACACATCCATGTACACTAAAATTTTCAAACTATTATGCACATGGTTTTTCCTTCGAAGATCGCACCATCTTGATTTAGGGTTTAAGGTAACAGGTTTGACAAAGATTGGTTTTGTGTTGAGTTTGTCCATTTGAAAAATGATGTGTAGAAGGATTGGGGATAGGTCCAGATTCATTTTTACTTTCTCTTTACCCTTTCCTTCTCCCCTTTCCTTTTTTTTACATGGATATTAAATTAGTTTAACTTTATGTTTTAATGGTAAATTTCTATCACATAGGGTAGAAATTTGAAGTGATTTTATGACTTCCAAGTGGTAAAATCCTAAAAAATTTAATATGTTTCTCATTGTTCGAAAATTTTAGAATTGAATTATTTTAAAAATGGACAAATTCTAATGAATAACCTTTCAAATTCCATGTAAAATTTTATGATATTGTTGTTTTAAGTATTTTAATCACTTTCAATCCATTTTTAATGCAAAAATAGTTTGTAGGAAGTCAAAAAAAGATGAAACTAAAATTATCAATACATTTAAAAGTGAAATTGAGGTTTATGATGGCTAATATTGGTTTAGTTTCACTAAGTGAGTCTCTTTTCACATGAATGATTCTTGATATTCATTGTAGCCCCTTGAACGGACTAGCCCAATCACTCTCCAACTAAGAGATTCTGGTGAACCTCGTGCAACAATCTATGAAGACTATTGAGGCTAGCCACCTTCAAATCAGGGGAACCTTTTCCATTCCAACCTGCAGCACTTCATGACTCACCAAAAAGTTGGTGTGTCAAAAGCCACGTCAACAAAAATGGTGTTAGAAGGAGGGCCATCAAAGTGGAATATTACAATAGTTCACATGTATAATTTTTTGTTTTCAATTTTCAAATTACCTTCAACCTTGCTGAAATTTATCATCTTAAACACACAAACAAATATAAAATTTAAAAAATCAAAAAATTATAAAATTGAAACAAAAATAGAGATTGAAGTTGTGCACAAGAAAATGTATATTGTGCTAAAAGTTGATTACTGATGAGGTTTTTACATCAACTTATTTAATAAGATTAGGAGTAAATTCATCTTTATGGTGAGCCATATGTCTATATCTGGGGGTTTTCACCAAATTCCCATGAATGCATGTGATTGGTTTCCTATCTTTTCTCCTAGTGTCGAACAAAATACATTTGAGCATGTCAAGATTTGAAAGGATTTAATGTTCAATAATCAAGTAAATTACGAGGGTTTTTCTTGTCAATTATTTGTTAACACATTGCTTTATAATCGTGTTTTGTGCATCATTAGAATAGATAGTGATATATGTACTTTTTGTTTTTGTTTGTGTTCATTTCAATATATTTGCCTTACCTTCTTTATTTGTTTTAGATTAGGTATTATTAGGATAAATTTTATTCTCTTTATTTATTTAAATAATGTTCATTTTCCTCTGGTTTTCTTTTTTCTTTATTTATTCTTTATGTACTTCATTTTAGTATGTATACTTATTTGCATTTTCCTCTTGTTGTATTACTTTTCTTTATGATTGTTAATTATGAGGGTTTTTCTTGTCAATTATAGTTTACCTTGTTAATATATATTTTTCTTTATAATCGTGTTTTGTGCATCATTAGAATAGATAGTGATATATGTACTTTTTGTTTTTGTTTGTGTTCATTTCAATATATTTGCCTTACCTTCTTTATTTGTTTTAGATTAGGTATTATTAGGATAAATTTTATTCTCTTTATTTATTTAAATAATGTTCATTTTCCTTTGGTTTTCTTCTTTCTTTATTTATTCTTTATGTACTTCATTTTAGTATGTATACTTATTTGCATTTTCCTCTTGTTGTGTTACTTTTCTTTCTATTTAGCTTAGTATTGCCATATCTATTAGAAATTTCTCTTTTTTCACCCTATACTTATTGTAAATATTTATTTAATTATGGGGTTTTTTAATTTATTTATGCTCATGTCTTTGGCCCCCTCTCCTTCTGGTGGTACCTCTTTCTTGAATTCTTTGTCACTTTTTCTTTCCTTGTTCTATTTTTCCATCTTTTCCTTTATCCCCTTTTCTGCCCTCCCTTTTCTACTCTCTCCTTTTATTAATTTTGGTTTATATTTTTTTACTATTCCTTGCCCTGCGTGCCCCCCTCTCTCCTTTTTAGGTAACCTTCTTTGCAATCTTATCCACTTTTCATTCTCCATCTTTTTGCCCTGATGATGGATCATTGAGTATGATCCGAAACATTGACGTAAAAAAAGTAAGACACAGCGATTCCAGAAGCTTTATATTTAAAGGTAAACATTTTACATAGGCCAAATCAAATCAATTTGTTGAATCATTACTTATGAGAGATACATCGAGAGTGATCATGGTGGAAGCCTCTTCTCAAAGAACCCTAACATTATCTAACTTAGGATATGATCACACACAAGGAATCAAAAATTAGACCTATTGTGGCCTACAACAAAATCAAATGCTATATCAACCAAACATGTATGGAATATCAAATCAAACAAGCTATTACCCCATTTAAGTCTAATGTTGCAACAACTTTAACAAGGTAACCAACAAAGATTTATGCTTTCCCTTCATAAACTAATAAGAATATTTATCAAAATCATGTTGCTATTCCAATTATTCCACATAAAAATGTAAGAATAAATCCACCTAAAACTAGTTATGACTCTGATAATGAAATCACTAAACCTATCAACAGAGTTAACACTAAGGAAGGAATAAGTGAAAACAATGAGATTACATGTTTGATATGAGTGATCATAGCAACATAGTGGATCTAAGTGGTGGAATAGATTGGTACAAATTCAAGATGTTGTCTTACTTTATCTTAAATTTGGAGATGTAGTTATCTAGTTAGATGATCTTAAACATGTAAGTTTGAACAAGTAATTCATGAATGATTTTGGTTCGGAGATACAAATGATTTTTCTTTAATCATCTTTAATATTTACAACAATCTTGAGTTTATGGATGTGGAAAGTGACAATGCATCTGGTAAATCTTATTTGAATGACTCTTGCCTAATGGATTTCAAATCTTATAATTATCCAATGTATGAGCATGATGAGAATGATGTTGATTCTAAAAAATAATATGTCACCACAAAATTGGATATGATTGTAGGGAAGGATTTTGATGATTCACATGATGAAACAAGTCTTTTTGGTAATCTTTTTTATTTTGAAAAGAAAGAAATGCTAATGCATTTTATAAATCAGAAAGTATATGAAAAGCAATACCTTGAAGCTTATTTTGCTGATTTAAATTTATTGGGTGCAATGTTGACTAATGATTTTTTTTATGATGTGTGTGTACTCAATGATCATGTTGAATTGGATGGAGAAATACACATTGAGGAGCATAAGATGCATGAAAAAAGACATACTTCCTTGATGAATGGCATTGGGATACATGATTTTTTTAAACCCTTCTTACATATTATTCATCTTATTTTTCTTGCTTTGATGGTAATAAAGATGAAAACTTTATTATATCACGTCTTACCACCAAGACTAATGATTATTTACAATTAAACAATATGGATCCTCACCCTACTTTAAAGATTAATCATTTTAAGGGTATTTTAATTGATTAAGAGGGTTTATGTGTTTGTATCAAAAAAATAGTAAAATAGAACCTTCTTGTTTCTTTGATTATGAGGATTCAAAAAAGAAAGCAAGCTTGTGGATTGAGCATGAGGAAGGAAAACTCTCTCAACTCTTAGTTTTCCTTGAAACCGACTTGGAGAATGAATCCAAGAAGTTCAAACTCCTCATTTCTAAATTTAAAGATAAACTTGTTACTATTTACGACTAAAACCATAAAGCTCTTGCTACTCAATAAAGTCCAAAATGTAGAAATGGGAGCTTTACTACCCATATCCCTAAACTGTCAAGCTCACACTAATCAAGTAAGGTAGAAGATTTTGGTTGTGTTTTTATTTTGTTTTTTCTTATTTTGGTTTTGTTTGTTTGTTTGTTTGTTTTAGTTTTGTTTCTTTAGATCTTTTGATAGTAGAATATTTATAACCCTCATCATTGTCAATTTATTTTAAAGTCCTATTCTTTGGTAATTTACATGATCACAAATGGCTTGTAGATTGATATGACTATGCTTCCTAGATGTTGTCACTAACAATATTTTCCTTTTGCATTCATGTCATGGATAAATTTCTAAGGTGTGGTCTTCACTAATCTTTCTAAGGTATAGGAAATTTGAAAGTGTATCTTGCATTCCTTTTTATCCATCACTTTAGACATTTTAATCATTCTTAAGTTTGTATAGAAAGGAAACTATAGTCAAGGTATCAAGGTATCAAGTATAAAATGAATTATTATTAAAAATTAAAAAAATGATTATCTCTTTGCACAGCAGATGATGTGCAAGGGAAGTGATGGAGTGAAAAATCGCAAAGGAACAGCTAGTGTGGGAGCGAGAGGTTTGGCCTATGGTGTGGCTAAAGGTACCACTAGGAAAAGTAGGAATGCTGGACACAATAGGGGTACAAGACATGGTGTATCCTTATTAGGATTAAGGTACCATCAACCTTGTAAATCCTATGTAATTTATTATTCCTATTATTATTTGTAAATCACCCATAGGGGATGAAAGGTTTCACCAGAAGTGATCTTGTTTCAGCTGCATGTTTATATCCGGTCCCCAACACTAATTCATCCATGATGGGGGGTCGTATGAGGGTCATAGATCTGACAGTTGGTATTATGTTGATTTTCTTGCCCTAGAAGGCAACCCCCTTTTATAAGGATATTTTTACTACTTTTTTTAGAAGAGTTGAGAGTAACAGGCACCGCTGGATTGAAGACTGAAGAAGAAGAGGAAGTGCATGTATTGTAATCTCATATTTGAAGATAATACAAATTGGAGCCTCTTTTCTTGGTGGAGTTTTTTACCCGAAAGGGTTTTCTCCACGTTACATACTATGTTATGTGTTTAATTCTTAATGCATGTTATTTCTGTGTAGTGGGTTTTATTTATGTTGCAATATCCATTGATTCTAAATTATTTAGATGACATTAATAAGGTTTGAGTTAGATTTCCATTTTGCAGTTTGCAACCTTCATTTATAACAATCCCAGGTGGTTGAGGTTGGAGAGTGTCGGCAGAGATATTCATTATGTTTTGGTAATTCTATGGATCAGGGAACGTCGGCTCAACCTTCATCCACTCTTGCCTTTGACCCATTGGGTAGGGCTTCAGCTAATGAGCTTGCATTTGGGGTAGTATCCCATCATTTGGCTTCAAAAACCTTAATGGCTTGTAAGAGTAATTCCAATCCATTTCATGAATGCACTGATTTCTGTTTGGAGAAGATTCAGAGATCGAATCCTATTCCTCCTTCTCCCAAGATGCCTAATCCACCTCTCTCTGACTCAGAGGAGTTACACCCTCGTGACAATATTTTCACAGTAGGGGATGCAGAATTTGTTTTATAGAAAGAACCAATGGACTTTCACTTTTCAGATGAGTGCATTAACTCTATTTCAGCTGATGTTGGTAGTCGTTTCTTGATTATCAGATTCTTACGGAAGTGGTCATCCCTTGATTTAGTTATGGATTGGACTAAATCTATTTGGAGCAACTTGAACACTCCTAAGATTCATTCTCTATATTTTGTCTTCTTCTTGCTTATTTTCTCTTCTATTACATATTGCAAATTTGTGCTATAGAAAGGTCTGTAGTTTTTTGGGCTTTCTGGCTTGTTCCTTACTCCTTGGACCCCCTTCTTTGACCTTGCCATGGCTAAAATCTTAGAGATTCCTATCTGGATTAGGCTTTACAATATCCCTTTGGTCATGAGGGATCCAAATCTTATTAGCGATCTAATCAACCAGGAGGGGTCCTTTGTCAATCTTGACTCGGATGAGGGGGCTTCTTTGCGCAGGTATACCAGGGTTTGTGTCCTTGTGGATATTTCTAAACATCTCCCTTGTTTCATTTGGATCCATTCATCTTTTGGAACTTGGTTGTAATTCTTAAATTTTAAAGGCCTTCCTTTTAGATGTTTTTGTTGCAACAAGTTGGGGCACAATATTGGGCCTACACCTATCCACGAGTGCTTGACACTAGATGCATTAGTCTTAAGAAATGGGTCAAAAATTCTAGGTCTCTAGATGTAGATTTTATTTTGAGTAATGATGGCAAGTTCTTGGAATCTCATCCTAAGCTTGTGCCAGTTGTGGCTTCGGAACTCTTGCCTTCCCCTTCGAATCCTGTCAAAGAACTCATGACTTTTCTTGAGACAGAGGATGAAGGTTTTGAGTTGGAAGGCATTCATGGAGGATCTTGATGGTGTGGATCCTAATTTCTTTGGCAATGATTTGGTACTGGAACCTTCGAGGAAGTGTTCGATTGCTCAAACAATGAGCAACAAATCCAAACTAGATTGCAGCCCTACAAAGAAGAAGATAGGGCACAAGTCAAAAGTATAAAAACTTCATATTAAAGGCAGGGAAGCAGTGGATGAGGGCTCCCAGTGGACTATGGATGCTCTCCATTTATGGAACAACAAAAGAATTTAGGTAGTTTGGCCTTTGGTCAAGGTTTTGTTTCTCTCTTAGTTCCATTTAGATTCTTGTGTGGGCTTGTTTACCCCTTCCCCTTCTGTTTAGTTTCTCCCTTTCTCTTTTATTTAGGCAGTTTCTATGTAGTTTTCTAAGTTGCTTAAGTGGAATCTAAGTTAAGTATGTTGTTTGGGAGGAGGTCCCCCTTGTGACCTCCATTTTGGGGCTTTTAGCTCCTCTTACCAAACAAAATTAAAATTAAAAAATAATTACCACAATGGACATGAACCTAGAGGTAGGCTTAAGTGCCTACAGAATGAGGAAAGAAAAATAAAGAAGGAAAATAAAATGAATTACCTCATTCATTCTAAGTGAGTCAAGTAACCTCTACTAGAGATATGGATTCCTAGCTGGAAGTAGAGCTATGCCTAGAACAAGACCAAAGGCAACTCTGTCGAGGCTATAGATGTCTGGATAGCAATAGAGCTATGTCCAAGTAATCGAAGGAGTTATGTGTAAAATATATACACTATCATATCAAAAGGATATAACCTCTACCTAAATAAACATTAAAGTTATAAAAGCTTGATTTATGAAACTATCATATAACTAAGCCTTGTGGATGAAAGAAGGTAAATAATCACTCACACACACTTAGATGAAACATGTGTAGTATCATTATTAAATTGACTCACTTTGACTTTTGTACGAATGTTATTCAGTGTACCTAGATGCATTAAATTTTGAAACTATTCACCAAGTAATATTCTTGTTATGAATTCATTAGGATTAGATGATTAGGAATAATGTTTTTGAAAGAAAAATAATGATCAATTTTAAAAATCAATGTGATTATTACAATTAATAAGTTGTCCCCGTATGCAAATAAAGTTTTCATTTTTGTGTGTCATTTTGAGCTTGATCTTAGAAAATCCTCCTTTTCATTTTTAGGTGGGGGGGACCTATTTGTTGTGACCTCCGTAGCACACCCCTAATTTTCTCCAAATTTGGGGACTCCTTTTCACTTCATTCTATCCTAGCTTGCATTTGCCTTTCATGTTTTGTTCTAGGAAGCGTAAGTTTGAGTTCATTTGATCATGAATCCATCTTGTATGTCCAATTTTGTTGTGAACAATTTCCTTGGTGTTCATTCATTAGTCTTTGTAAAATAACAAGTTTGAGCTCACCTTGTCACATTTTTGTGGTCTTGGTTTCTCCCAAGCATAGATTTAATAATCTTTGGGTTTTTAAAATGATTCATATGAATCCAAAATAGTTCAAATTTCTTAATATTAAAAGTTTTAAATCTGACACTTCAAATTTAAACATTAAAATATTTTAAATCATATTTAAGTTAAAATATTAAAATTTAATATTTAAAAATTTAAATTATTTTCAGCTTTTTAATTTTGATTTGAAATATTCGTCGTTAAGGGCATGGTTTGGTGGTCAAGTCATTCGGTTGTAGTGGCGGCCACTAGAGTTCAAACCCCCACTGGGCCAACAAGCTCACAAGGCATTATGCCTTTGTTGGGCCAATGAGCTCACGGGTTTGAAGTGTTCCTTCTTGGGGATGAGGTCCCCCATGTTGTGGCCTCACAGATTCATCACTCTGGGCAAAAGCGTTAGTGTGGAACTAGAGGGAGTGTCATGCCAGCGTCACCGGTCACGATAAAAAGTTTACCAAGTGCATTATCTTAAAAAAAAATTGATTTGAAATATTCATGATTAAATATTAAAATATATTAATTTTAATATTTAAAACTTTAATTGAAATTGAAGTTTAATTTTAAGTTTGATAGCTAAAATTTAAATGTGATTGAATGTTTTGTTTTATATTTGCAGGCATTACAACTCACAAATAAGAATTTAGAAATAATTTAAATTCCTTCCTCAAAATCCATAGTTGTGAAACACCTCTAAAAACCTAGAATGGACATGGCAAGTCAATGTGAAAAATTCAAAAAAAATCCAGATCCACAAAGTGTAAGTTGCAAAAAGTTTTTAGATCCCTGAAGTGCACATTGCAAAAATTTTCTAGATTCCCAAATGCACATGGCAAGAAAATTGTAAATTAGACACCGAATTTGAAATTGCACCTTACACAAATCAGGTTTCAAACCCCATTTTGGAATAATAAATAAATGGGAAAAATGTGTGTTTATCCCCAAATCTTGAAATGCAAGGGCATCAAAATTTTAAGAAGTTGAAAAGTCATCTCAAGAAAACTTCATGGTCCTCCCAGTAGTTGCTACATAGGTATTGGATAAAAGGGAAGGTAGGATTTTGTCAGATATTATAGTTGGAAATTCTCATTGGCATTTTATGAGAAGTTGAAATTTCATATAGGCCATGACTATTTAACAAAATGCCTCAAAGAAGTTTTATTTCTAGTAGACAAAGCATGCAACTCGTTTGATAAAATGCTTCAAAGAAATATTGAACTTCAGTTTGCAAAATGTAGAAGTGTGGATAGACACAAGGCATGTAAATTGTTTAACAACATTCTTGGGGTAAACATGGTCTCATATAATGCCCTAAAGGAATATATAAAGATGAAATTAGAAATCCTTGCAAGCATCCTTTATGCCAAAACCAAAAGGGGAACTATTGATGTTGTTTCCAAACTAACTTTTATGAAGAGAAGATAAGAAATATATGGCATTATAAGGAATAATGATATCATAATCATCATCTATTTCAAACAAAAAATTAATATCATGAAGATATGCTTGTTGCACATCAGTTTGTAAATCATGTTGATTGATTACCATAGATTTCTCTAGTAATGGAACAATATTGATAGTGTTACGAGTACCAACATATTATAGAGGATTTGGGGGTGTTGGATTCAACATTGTTTAAAAGCGGAATAGTAGAATTATCAGGAACAACCTATCTTACAAAATTTGTAACTTAATATATCATTTCAAAATATTCATTTTTTTATCAATTATTGTTTCTTCCTCCTTAGTATCTACAAGATCTTTTTTTATCAAGGAAGAGATGCCAACCTAGAACAATTCATCAAAGATGGTTAAATCATTACTTTAGTAGTGTTTGCACCTAGGGGATGTACATGGCATGACCAAGCAAGATGGCAAGAAACACAAAACAAAGGACACAACATGATTATTTTTATATATTTGAAAGGCTATTCCCATACTTCGTAACCCATAGTTAAACAATGTCAACAAGTAGTTTTATTGAATTAGCACCTAACCTACTAGTTGTTGCATCCTTGTGTTTGAGAATAAGTTAATATGCATGGACATAATCACATTGAAAATTACTAATTTTCTTAAAAATCGCTTTGATTCAAAATTTGAAAGATAAAAGAAATAGGTATAAACATAATAGAGTTATAGATGGAAGCCATTTTATTTTGTCAAGCCTAGAATAATAGTATTATAAATAGAT
Source organism: Cunninghamia lanceolata (assembly GCA_027924645.1). Classification (NCBI taxonomy): domain Eukaryota; kingdom Viridiplantae; phylum Streptophyta; class Pinopsida; order Cupressales; family Cupressaceae; genus Cunninghamia; species Cunninghamia lanceolata. Next base: position 1,465,725 of record BSBN01000918.1, on the reverse strand, counting down.
TATGTGCTTAAGGAATTAAGGGCTTCCTTGAAATATGGCATCCATTCTCTTATAGTTTTAGCAGAAATCCATGGCCACTACTTAACATGGTAGACAAGATCCTTGACTATTAGGAGATCACTCATAAATTTAGGATTGGTTTTCACTTTCATGCTCAAATAAGTTTCATTTGGTAAACAATTAGGAGGATCATAAACCTTGACTTTTATTTAGCATGAGTCTAAAGAAAATGAGAAACTCTTCATGCTATCTCTATAATCTACTTAATGTAAAACACAATGAATAGTTGATATAAGGGGGAGATGGATGTGCTTGTTCCTAGTCTCCATAACAACTAAGTTGATGGTTGGTTCAAATTTTTATTATTTCAAATATGGAATTAAGAAAAAAGTGGGAGGACCCTAAATGTGCAAATAGAGGACTATGGATAGTTAGCAACATTAAAGTCAAGCAAGTGATTGAGATTTTGGGACTCCACACTTTGTTAGCAATGATTGGTGAACAGTTTGATAAAAGTGATGAAATTTGTGGGGTAGTTGTTAGTGTGAATATTTGATGCAGGAGCATCTTTGGTTCAAGAGCAATCTTGCATCAACCAAAAAATATTTTTATTTCAGTTTGTTTTCTTTCATTTTCTAATTCACTACAGTCAATTCAATCAGTAGCATTTTTTGTATTTTGGTCCACATTCTGCTGCAATTTCATTTAAGACCTTGTGGAGCTCAACTTATTAGCATCTAGACACCTTCATACACATCATATCCAAAATTTAGATCATTTGGATCAGGTACTAGAAAGATATCACTATCACAAGATTGATTGTTTTCTCAGAGCATAGCATCCTAACAGTCTCAAACAATCAGCTAAAGGAGAAAACTTGCGGAGCACTTTCATGATTTGTGGAGCTAAATTACACATCATTCAAGGAGCTTGGGATCATGGCCGACCTTCCCTAAGATTTGCACGCTATTCCATTCACTTGTAGAGGATTTCCATATGTTTAGGTCTAACCTATCTGTGTACACATGTTACATCTATTTCATTGGAGTTTGTAGCTATCCTTGGCCAACATGGAGGATTCTTGTGACCCGAGGATGATATATAATCATGTAATAGATACCTAGGAAGTCAGTTAGTGATAGTTCATAGTTTGATAGTTAGAATTCTTTTGTGCCAAGTGCTTCAAAGCTATATCTTGTGCATATATTGTAACTAAGGAATCAGGCATGTGAGCCCTAATTGTAAGCCCGATGTTGCAAGCATGTTTGGATTTTGGATCTATGATATACTAAATGACTCAACCTACATATACATTCTACATTTGAGTTGCTTCCATTGTGTTTACTTTTGTTGCACAGTTTGGATTGTTCACTATGTGGACCCTCCTAACCGTGACTGCACCAAGTGGTATCAAAGTGAAGTTTGAATCCTTTAGGATCGAAGTGAGCAAAATTTGAGAAGGAATTCTATAAGATCTTGTTGTGGACAGATCACCAAATCTAAGGCAGACTACCTATGTTGTTAATTGATCGCCGATTGTGAGGCAGTTGTCACCTCGTAGCCCGATCACTGAATTTGAGGTAGTTACACTTGATCCTAGGAAGAGATGTCACTAAGGAGAATACTTGTTGTTGGTACTATGGCTGGAAGAATGGATGAGATGATGAAAATGATGAAAACAATGCAAGTTCGCTTGGATGTTGTTGAAGAAGATAAGAGAAGAGGACTTACACCTAGACCTAATGTTGAAAGTGATGATGATGAAGAATTTTAATCCGTTGATCAAAATGAAGAAACCCTAGGAGAAGAAGAAGAATCAGATCAAGTGAATATGTGAGCTATTTCAAAGATTGGTAAAATACCTAGAGTTGATGTATCGAATTACATTGGCAATTTGAATCCTGAGGAGCTGATTGATTGGATAAATGACCTAGAAAAATACTTTAAGTATGAAGCAATTGAAGATCTGGAGAAGGTGAAATTTGTAAAGACAAAGTTGAAAGGACATGCCGCTATATGGTGGAAAGAAGTTCAGTTGGATAGAAATAGAAGAGGAAAAGAGAAGATTACAAAGTGGGATAGAATGGTGACAAAATTGAAGAATCGGTTTATACCTGCTAACTATGAGTTGGAACTGTTGAAGAGATTGCAAAACCTGAGACAAAAGGAGAAATATGTGGAGTATACTGAAGAATTTCATAAGATGATCATAAGGATAAGACATAGTGAAGCAAGCAAGGAGAAAGTGCCTCACTACCTAGATACATCAATGGACTGAGATTGAACATTTAAGAACAACTGAGTTTGGTAAGGATGACAACATTGGAAGAAGTATATCGGTTTGCCCTAAAAGTTGAAGAAAAGTTGAACAAAAAGCATGAACACAAACAGAGAGGTAGAGGAGGTAAATTTCAAAGGTAGAACATTTTTTAGAGGAGAAAGATCATTTACGAAGCAGAATAGACAAGAGAGCACATTTAAGAAGGAGGACATAGATAATGATGCATACCGGAGAGATGATAAAACTTTCTAGCATAGAGGAAACCCTAATTCATACCGGAGTGAAGGATATAGAAGAGATGGAAGAGGACCTAATAGGAGAACATTCAGAGGAACCTATTTTAAGTATGGAGGTGAAGGGCACAGAGCATTTGAATGTAATCAAGGAAGTACAAGCAAGAAGACAAAGAATAGTCAAAGAGCAGCCTATGTGGAAGAACAGATTGGATCACCCAGTTCAATTGGTAAACTAAGAAAGGGGAATCACTTGTCATGAGGAGAGCACTATTTCAAGCAAAGACAAATGAGGAACCGCCACAGAGGAAAAGTTTGTTCCAGACCAGATGCAAATCAGGAGGTAAATGTTGTAAAGTTGTAATTGATAGTGGTAGTTCAAATAATTTGGTTTCAGAAGATATGGTGACTAAGCTAAAGTTGGAAAGATTGAAACACCCTAAGCCATATCAGATAGCATGGATTCAAGATTATCATAAGGTACTAGTGAGTGAACAATGTTTGGTGAAATTTCATATTGGATCTTATCATGATGAAGTATTGTGTGATATTATGCATATGGAGGTTTACCATATATTGTTTGGTAGACCATGGCAGTATGATAGGAAAGTTATACATGATGGAAGAAAGAATACATATAATATAATATCAAATGGAAAGAGAATTACTTTGATTCCTTTGGAAGATGATCCTAAGAGTGAAGTATGTGGAAATTCTAGAATCTGTTTGGTAGATGGAAGGAAATTTCTAGATGTTTTAGACATGGGAATATGTGTTATGCTTTGATTCCTAAGAAGCCTAAAAACCTGAAGATGGAGATTGAACAATCACAACTAGAGGAGATAACTAAGTTGTTGATAGAGTATGAAGACATCATATTAGATAATGTACCTGAAGGATTGCCACCAATCAAGAGTATCAGTCATCACATGTATCTAGTTTGTCTAACAAAGTAGCACACAGAATGACACCAATAGAGAATGAAGAATTGAATAGACAAATACATGAATTGTTGAGGAAAGGTTTGATTAGAGAAAGTATGATCCCTTGTATAGTACCTATAGTGTTAGCACCGAAGAAGGATGGAGAATAGAGAATGTGTACAAACTCTAGAAAAATCAACAAGATCATAGTTAAGTATATATTTCCCTTACCTAGGATGGATGATATTATAGATTGTTTGAGTGGAGCAAAATATTTTACAAAGATAGACTTGAAGAGTGGATACCATCAGATTAGAATCAAAGAAGGAGATGAATCGAAGATTGCTTTTGAGACAAATGAAGGATTGTATGAGTGGTTAGTGATGCCTTTTGGATTGACAAATGCACCGAGTACTTTCATGAGGTTGATGAATGAGGTATTGAAGAAATTCTTGGGTAAGTTTGTTATTGTATATTTGGATGATATTTTGATTTTCAGTACGACAAAAGAAGAACATTTGTGGCACCTGTGACAAGTATTTTAGAGGTTGAGAGAAGATAAGTTGTTGATAAACATCAAGAAGTGTAGTTTAATGAAGGAAGAATTGGTATACTTTGGATTTGTGATTTCTATAGAAGGATTGAAGATGGACCTTGAGAAAGTGAGAAATTGTTGAGTGGCCTACACCTAAGAGCATTGGAGAAGTCAGATCATTTCATGGATTAGCTAGTTTCTACCAGAAGTTCATCAAAAAATTTAGCTCAGTATGTAACCCTATGACAGAGACAATGAGAGGTGACAGAAAAGACTTTAAGTGGATTTCAGGAGCAGATAAGAGTTTTGAATTGTTGAATTATAAAGTGACAGAACAACCTGTGTTGGCATTACTAGATTTCAATAAGGTATTTCAAGTAGATTGTGATGTAAGTGGAAATGCAATAGGAGCAATGTTAAGTCAAGAATGTAGACTTGTAGCATATTTCAATGAGAAGTTGAATTATGCAAGGAGAAGATATTTAGTTTATGATCAGGAGTTCTATGCCATAATTCAAGCCTTGAAGAAATGGACACATTATTTGTTGCCTAAGGAATTTGTGTTGTATACAAATCATCAATCTTTGTAGTATTTGAACAGTCAAGGAAAGTTGAATCAGAGACATATGAGATGGGTGGAGTTCATGCAGAGTTACACTTTTGTACTGAAGCATAGAAGTGGAAAATCAAACAAATTTGTAGGTGCATTGAGTAGAAGATGAAACTTGCTGATAGAGATGAGAGCTGAAGTATTAGGTTTTAAAGAATTGAAGAACATGTATGAAGAAGATCTTGATTTTGCAGAACCTTGGAAAGCATGTAAGGAGTCTATTGTGATAGATAGAAGTAAGTGGTTGGATTATTTCATTCAAGAAGATATGTTATTCAAAGGAAATCAGTTATGCATACCTAGGAGTTCAATGAGAGACAATTTGATAAAAGAGAAGTACGGTGGTGGATTGGCAGGACATTTTGGCATTGAAAAGATAGTGGCTTTGTTAAGTGAAAATTACTTTTGGCCTCAGATAGATAAGGATGTAAGGAAGTTTTTGCAAAGTTGCAAAGTATGTCAAGTTGAAAAAGGGAGTATTTAGAATATTGGATTGTACAAATTCTTGACAGTACTGGAGAGACCTTGGGAAGACATAAGCATGGATTTCATAATGGGATTGCCGAAAACACAGAGAGGACATGATTCAATATTTGTAGTGGTGGCATATTTTCAAAGATGGCCCATTTCATACCTTGTAAGAAGACAACTGATGCAGTTCATGTGGCTAACCTATTTTTCAAGGAGATTGTGAGATTGCATAGATTACTTAAGAGCATAATTTTAGACAGAGATACAAGATTTCTTGGATACTTTTGGAAGACACTTTGGAAGAAGATGAAGACAGATTTGAAGTTCAATTCAGTATTTCGTCCACAAACTAATGGACAGACAGAGGTAATAAATAGGAGCTTGGGAAACTTGTTGAGATATTTGGTTGGACAAAAGATAGGAAATTGGGATTTGATTCTATCACAACCAGAATTTGCATATAATAATTCAGTGAATAAGAGTACCAAAAGAACACCATTTGAGATTGTGACAGGGACTAACTCTAGAGGAGTAGCAGAGTTGAGAGACATCAATATGGAAGACAAGAGGAGTACAGAAGCAGAAGAATTTATAGGACACATAGAGACAGTGCATAATCAGGTTAAGAAGCATTTGGAGGAGATGAGCATCAAGTATAAGGAGTAGGCGGATGAGAAGAGAAGACAAAGAAATTGTAGTTGGAGATGAAGTGATGGTATACTTGAGAAAAGAAAGATTTACAGTAGGGACATATAACAAGTTGAAGATGAAGAAGTTTGGACCATGTAGGATACTCAAGAAGTTTGACTCAGGAAACACATATGAAGTGGAGCTACCGGAGACATTGGGTATATTACCTATTTTCAACATTGTAGACCTATATCAGTATCATGAAGTAGAATTAAGTGATAGCATTAAAGAAGACTTGAAGAAACAGTTACCACAACAAGCACCGGAGCAGATTGAATACATCTTGGATAGTAGAGTTGGACGCAACACCAAAGGCAAGCAATACAAAGAATATCTTGTGAAGTGGAAAGGCAAACCAGAAGAAGACTCATCTTGGATTTATCAGGCTGAGACAGACCATCTTGGATTTCCTCTAGCCCCAGCAAAGTGAGGGACTCAATTTTCAACAACCTTGGATGTCTGATGTAGGAGTATCCCTAGTTCAAGAGCAATCTTGCATCAACCAAAGAACATTTGTATTTCAATTTGTTTTCTTTCATTTTCTAGTTCAGTACAGTCAGTAGCACTTTCTATATTTTAAACCGCATTCTGCCGCAGTTTCATTTTAGACCTTGCAGAGCTAGACTTAGCATCTAGACACCTTCACACACATCATATCAAAAATTTAGATCATTTGGATCAGGTATCGAAAAGATATCACTATTAGAAGATCGATTGTTTTCTCCTAGCAGAGCATCCTAACAGTCTCAAACAATCAGCTAAAGGAGAAAACTTGCAAAGCACTTTCATGATTTGTAGAGTTAAATTGCACATCATTCAAGGAACTTTGGATCATGGTCGACCTTCCCTAAGATCCGCATGCTATTCCATTCACTTGCGGAGGATTTCCATATGTTTAGGTCTAACCTATCCGTGTACACATGTTACATCTCTTTCATTGGATTTTGTAGCTATCCTTGGATGATGCGGAGGATTCTTGTGATCCAGAGATGATATATAATCATGTAATAGATGCCTAGGAAGTTAGTTAGTGATAGTTCATAGTTTGATAGTTAGAATTCTTTTGTACCAAGCACTTCAAAGCTATATCTTGTGCATATATTGTAACTGGGGAATTAGGCCTGTGAGCCCTAATTGTAAGCCCACATATTGCCAGTATGTTTGGATTTTGGATCTATGATATACTAAATGACTAAACCTACATATACATTCTATATTTGAGTTGCTTATGTTGTGTTTACTCTTGTTTCATGGTCTGGACTGTTCACTCTGTGGACCGTCCTAACTGTGACTGCACCAATATTAAATAGGAAAATATAACACTACAGACTAAGAATGTTTCAAATGAGTCTTTCTAAATGAGCATTGGGAGGCAATGGGAGGAGGTCCTAAAACTAAAATTTAAACTGAAAGATGTAGAGAAGGAAGATTTGGCTCTTGAAGCAAAGATAATTAAACTTCAATTAAAAGTGTAAAGGACAAGAACAAAAAATATATTTTTAATTTATTTAAAATCTTAATTTAATTTTTTGAAATAGGAGAGGTTTTGGGGGTGGAAAAACCTTATGTTAACTTAGATGTTCTCACACATCTCCAAACATTTGTTACAATCATACTAGCAAATGTAGCAAATGGAAATACATAACTGCGATTATATATTTACCAAAATCATTACAAACTCCTGTGGAGACATATAATTACATTCAAATATGTTTTACGTAACCTTCTTACTCTATACTGAACATATCCCTTCACTAACAAACTAGACAAATCATGTGTTGATGCTAGAGAAACTCCTTAGGCTTTCCTAGACTAGACAATTGGCTCAACGACCAACCCTCAAAACATCTAAAAAAATGCATATATAGCAATCAACTCCTGAGTGTTGGAGAATTTGGTCAACAAGTAACTGTGTTGCATTGAATGTGGCACATGGCCCAGTTAGATGAATCGGTGAATATTTTGGTCACCCATGCCTTGAAAATTGATTTTGCATCCTTGAGGTACTATTTCAGCCACCCACTTTGCATTAATGGTATTCCCAGAAATTGTCAGTGCGTTTTTGTGTGTTTTCTAGATGATATACATATCAAGGAAGGCCAGGAAGTTGACCTCTAAAAAATCAGACTTCAAAGGTTGGGCCTTCCACCTTGCAACTTATAATATAATATCTGAAAGAGGGAAGAGAAGAGCCCCGACCTCGCTAATGTATAGATATGAAGGCATTGGGGGTCGGGCCTCAGGCCTTCTTCCTTCCAACTTATGCCATGACATCACAACCATCCACTTGGTAGCTTTCCATGGTTTTCCAAGCATGTTGCAGGCCCACCCAAAAGGTTTCGCAAAATAGCAGAATGTCATAGAAAAACTATTACCTATCGGGGGTCGATCGTCAAGCCTTTTGCCTTCCGCCTTCCATGAAGAAGATGAAAGAAGGAAGCTCAAAGTTTGACCTCTGACATACTTAGTGCTACATTGGCCCCATCGGACTTCGACCTTCGGGCCTTCATTATTTTTCCTACTTGGAAGAATAGAGAGCATCATCACCCTAACCCTTGAAACTACCATGTGTCCTCATTCTACAGTTCTCCAAGACAGTTGTGGGTCCCCCAAAAGGCTTGGTGAAATTCCTTAGAAAAAATACTTGTCGAGGGTCAATCATCAGGCCTTCCTCCTTCCGCCTTCCAAAAGAAAGAATGAAGAAGGAAGGAAGCCTGAAACTTCAAAGTCTTCCACACTTAAACAAATTTTAGAGCCTGATTTCAGAGCCAATAAAAGGGCAAGACAGAAGACATGAACTCCGAACATCAAAATTCTGACAAAGGTGAAAATATAAGGAAACACTTAGAATTTTCTAACTTAGTCATTGTTTTGGATTCATATCTTGCATTTTCAAAATGAAAACACATGAAAACCTATGGAAGATATTTCTGATCGGTTATAAACTATAGGTTCAACAATGGAGGTATAACTGGGATTCAGATGGAATTTGGGGGAAAAATGGGGCATTTTGGGGACTAATTTTTCAGGTGTCAACACATACACATATGACTATATGCATGTATGGATTCCCAAGGAGTATTTATGACCCTCCATTGGCACTACCTTCAAACATTTTCTTCTTAAAAAGGATATATGGAATATGTGAAGTGACATTTTAAAGTTACCTTTATACCATGGGTGTTGTAAGAGCTAAGCCACCCTAGTTTGTAGGAATGTGGATGAGGTATGGTTGGTAACTTCAACATCTCAATAGTTTCTAAAGAGAATGGATTATTCATACTAGCACCATCAATCATGAAGTCCAAAGGCTATCGTTTCACCCACATTTAGGACTAAAATAGCCACTCTACTTTAGCTTCCTTAGGTAACAAGGTTGTTGCTTGCATAGTGTTGACTCAGACCTTGGGTTATTTATCAACAGTCCTATTTGAGATCTTTGTTAGATCTAGGGCACACAACTGAGAAGGGGGGGTGAACCAGTTGTACAAAACTTGCTTCTATTTCAAACACTTAAATCCTCTTTGTTATTTAATAGCATATCAATTAATCACTCATGAAAGCATAAAGCATAAACACCAAAGCAGATATACATCAATACATGAGACACCAAGATTTTGACATGGAAAACCTGGTCAAGGGAAAAACCATAGGGTGATTAACCCAAAGATTATTCTCTGTTAGAAGAATAAGAAAAATAAATGGCACATGCCAATTAGGGCTCACTGCCCGAGCACACTGCTCACAAGAGGCACACTACCTACAAGAGACACATTGTCTACAAAGTAACAAGTATTACAAACTTGAACTGGAGATTGACATCTTTACCATGTCTAGATCAGTTCCATTTAAGCCCGAAAACTCCTGCTCTACCTTTCGCACTTCTCTTCGCTATACCACTCTCATCACCGCAAGACACGCTCCAAAATAAATTCACAAACCCTTGTTTATACAAGGCATCGACTTAGGAATAATCATCTAAGTCAGTAAACACCTACAAGATCATTCGCAAGGCGTGTAATACATCCGGTCAGCCAGTCTCAAGAAGAATACCAATATCCGTGGTTATTCTTCAAATGCAAACTCTAACTTCAATGTGGACCGCAAGAATTGTACACGATCCAAAGATCACCGAAACCTTTCCTTAGTCATCAAGAACATCCACACTTTATCAACTTACTGGAATTCTTCTGTTCTTCATCTGGAACCTCAAGAACACAGTCTGTCATCACTGTCATAATGAAAAAGATACTTTCGGACCTCCAAACCATGAACAAATCTAGTTGTCACTTCACATGAACTTCTTCAACACTCTCTCCAATCCGCAGAATGAGATAATGTAATTCCGGAGCTCACCGGACCAATCTGTGACAATCTGTCACCACTGAACACCTGCCAAAACCGGTTCTACTTGAGCGATCATAACTTCTTCAGATCTTCATGCGGACCTCTGAAATCTTGACTGGAACACCTCAAGACTCACCTCAAGACTCATATCTACAAACCCTTTAAACCGCATCCTTTGATCCTCAACCTATGGAGGACTTTTGCCTTCTTCTCATCACTGTTCTTCACTGTTCCTGATTGAGACTAATTTCCTCAATAACCTTAGCACACAGCTCATCCAATCCTTCTCATTAAGCAATATGAGTATGTTGACATCAATGACAACACTGGTTATCCTCATACTTGCAACAATATTGATATCAACATCTCCAATTTCTATCACTATGAGGACTTTATTTTGTGCATGGAACTCCTTATTAGAATGACTATAACTCTTGTGTTTGTCACACCACTTACTAGTCTTGGATGGTTTGTTCTTGTCCAAAGGCAGTGGCCTTTTGGGTGTGTCTATTGATTCTTAGTTAACCTTTTGTTTGAACTCTTCCTCAATTAGTACTACATAGTGATAGTTCACCCCCATAATTTTGATAGGTCACCCCCATAATTTTGATCTTGATTAGCTTCAACCTAAGCTAGGTTGTTAGACAAAGGTCACGATGGTATTTGAGGACTCTATGTTTCTCTAACTCAAATAAGCCTAGACTTGCATAGAGCTCATAAAAGGCATCACTCTAAGCTTGGACATACTAGTCATGCCCCTATCACAATTTTCATCACTACATGTAGTGGTCAACATAAACATCTTTAGGATAAAACTCATCCTTGAAGGCTTCTACGAATCGCTCCTAGGTTGGTTCAAATTTTTCATATGATTGTTCCTCTTCCTAATGTTAGTTGAATAGGGATATTACCTAGCTATTTTTCCCTTGTTGTGTGAATAATTCATATTATTTAACTATTTATTAGTTAAATAATATTCACACACACATTCACATGTTAAGTTGACTTAGTGAGCCTTCTAGATATTTCTAGATTTTTCTAGTTGTCTTATAGTTGTCTTATCCTACACATCAACTAGTTGGCATCTTGCCCTCTCGTTGTCACATGTAATAGGAATATGACACTTGTTACATGACTACAACTTCTTATCTCTCAACCTTGCCTTTATAAGCAAGGCATGTCTCTTCATTTTGTAAGTTTGGAGCTATACTTCTCTCTTTATGCTATTATGCCATTTGAGCATTTGCATTATGTTCTCATAGTACTATTATGTTGTTCATTCGTTTTGCATTATAGTTTATTGATTCTAACTCTTTCAATTTGATTCTGGGTCATTATACTTTTTCAAGATTCTAACATGGTATCAGAGCATATTTTGGAAGATTGGATTCATATTTTAAGAGATATTGAATGAAAATTATGGTGGATCTTAACAGTTGAGTATGTTCTTCTCTTGCATCCAATGATGACATGGACAATTGAAAAACTTGATAGAAAAACTAGGTTTGGAGGATTTTCCTCTTTGTGGACTTGTATTGAAGGTTGCAGCATGCCTTTTCTTGACTTAGGTGGTTGTTTCAGCTTCTACATGTCATTTTTTGTTGTTGGAGACTTTTTTTTGCACTAGATCCACATCTTATGCATGCCAAAAAGAAAAAATATTTCTGATTTTTGTTTGCCGCATCAAAAAACCATCTGGGTATTAGTTAGTTTTTGTATGCAAAAAATAAATTGTCCACGAATTTAATCAAAAAAATTCTGCATGCCCCCTCTCTGTTGGTAATTTTGTTTTGGCAGTTGAACTTTGCAGACCTATATCTTAGTCATCCAAGCTCCTTTCTTGGATCAATAAGTTTTTGTATGCATGCCCCCTCTTCGTCGGTAGTTTTGTTTTGGTGGTTGAACTTTGCAGACCTATATCTTAGTCATCCAAGCTCCTTTCTTGGAGCAATTTTTTTTATTTGGGGTAGAATTTCACAGAATTCATAATGGTGTAGATGGATTTTGATTTTGGTGTCTAGAGTTTCCAAAGATTACAGATTTTCGTTGTTGTTGATGAGTAGTTCTCATTTTCAAACCTTCTGGGGCTCTGTTTGGGGTCATACGATAACATTTTCTGAAGAATTATTTTGAAAGTGAATAATTTTCTAAGTACTTCTCATATCTATAATCAGTTTGGTCTATTTTGGCTCATAAATTATACTTTTAGTTATAGCCTAATTTAGCATTTGCATGTACCAAAATCAAAACACCACTTTGTTGTTTTGGCTTGTGGAAATTGTAATTGGACTAAATATAAATTCCCACAATTATTTTTTATTGGGGGCACTCTCTTGATTGATTAAAAAGGGGTGTCTCTTGTGACTCTTATTCACACATTCTTTCTTTGAGTTTTATGGGGTTATTATAATCATGAACTAGGATAAAGTTCTATTTTGGAGGGATTCATCATGAATCTTGGTATTAAATTCCATCTTTCTGTTGTCAAGCTAACTTCAGAGAACTATTTGTCCTGGGAATAAGGGATAAAGAATCATTGTCTTGAACAGGATCTATTACCCTATCTCCTTGGACTCATTCCTAAGCCAAGTGACAATGATAATAAGAATGCATGGTTCAACAATAATGACATGGTCTATGAACTAATAGGTTTTACTATTTTTATTTTTGAGGATATTCTACATCACATAGAGCACACTGAGTGTGCTTTCACTGCTTGGACAATCATCCAACAGTTGTATGGAGACTTTGGATCTTCATCTAATAGTGATGTTTCCTTAGATGACTAGGCTCTTTTGGATGATACTGATACTTTTGTTGCCTCATCTTGTGTAGACACTTTCTCATGTGATGATCAGTCTATTTGGTTGACATACATTGATACCCCATCTACAATACATGTTGCTACTTCTATTTTCAAAGTTTCTTCTTTGAGGGCTTCATGTGATTCTTTGCAACAAGATCATATTAGTCTTCCTGATCCACATCATTGGGATTCCTATCTTGCAGACATATCATCTTTCTTTGTGGAGTCTCATATTGATGATTTGGAGGACACATTTCAGGGATTAACTCTCCTCTTTGATGACAATGTTGTCATCACATCTATAGTGTTTTCAGATGTGGCTAACTATCCTTCCTCTCCTGGTTCTACTTCCTTGATTAAGCATTCAATTCCTAGTTTGGAGAAGACATCTCTTTCTAGCATGAGGACACTCAAGTTGTATTCTAAGGAAAACATATTGATTTGGATTCCCTTTTCATCTATGTTTTGGGAGTTGATTCTACATCAACCATTGGATTTGTTTCTTCCTAAGGGGATAAATGTCATTTGCCACAAATAGATCATCTTCAACATTCATATGTGGGCATCCTCTTTTGGCACAAGAGCTACTTCATTGTGGGGGGGTTTCATAGTTTATTTCACTCTCTATTCTAGGGGGTGTTTTCTCTCTTATGGGGGGGACTTTTTCCTCACAAGGGGTTTTTTTTCTCATACTATAGACAGCATTTTATGTTTTCTCTCTTTTGGGGAGGAGTTTTGTCCCACTGGGTTTTCTCCTTTTCTCTGTTTGTGAGAAATTTTTTGTACATGGGTACCTAACATGGCCTAATAGCTAGGACTCATTCTTGCATTTTTGCATCCTTGCATTAGTCAGCTTCTCCCTAAGGGCGGGTGCAAAAAGTTGGGGGGTCCAAAAAGTGGTTAGCTTTTTTTTAAAACAATTAAGCCATAACGCGAGTGCGTTATAATGCGCTCACATTATGGCTTGCTGATGTCAAGCCTAAGGCTCGGCAACATCAAGCCATAACATGCTCGCATTATAATGTGCTCGCGTTATAATGCGCTCGCGTTATAATGCGCTCGCATTATGGCTTGGTGATGTCGAGCCTAAGGCTCGGCAACACCAAGCCATAATGTGCTCGTGTTATGGCTTGGTGATGTCGAGTTTAAGGCTCGGCAACACCAAGCCATAATGCAAACGTGTTATGCTCTGGTATTTAAAAAAAACCTGTGTTTCATTTTCATTGTTTCATTACATTTCACAACAAACCCGCGGCTTGGAGACAAAGGAGATAGCGCTTGCATTATCAAAGGGCATATCATCAGCAATTTGTCACTGATTCATCATCAAAATTTTGCCACGACGTCGGGGAGGCCGAAGGAGTAAGTTCTATTTGCTTTCTTGTGTGAATTTGTCACTAAATAGGTAGGTTTAAGTAGTTTTTAGACATAAATTTCTTTAATTTATAGGAATTGATAATGCACCTCCTCCTCTTCCTAAAAATCCACAAAATCCTCCATCACTTGAACAACAAATACCTACTGAAGAACAACCCATCAACAAACACCTCCATTCATTCCTCAATATGCCCCTGGAACACAAGAAAATATAATGGGGTAAATTGAAAACAATAAAAAATAAATTGAGGACATAATTGGAAGGTTGAAAGAACATGCAACTTCAACCTCGCATAGATTCGCACTTGCTCAATCTCTTGAATCTATGTTATCAAATGTAGATTCAATTAGCAAGCAAATCTCTAGTTGGTCTGAAAAGAGGAGAGAATTTAGAGAGTTCTATGCAGACAAGTTGTCCTATGAACAAGTTAAAAATAAACAAATTACAAAATTGGACTTGTGTTCCATTTTCACAGACCCACGAACAAATCAACCTCTACCCCTTACATGCAAGAGATTCCCTATCCATCGGTGCAACAACCAAGCAATAAGAAAAAATTTTGGGTAGAGAGCTGGTGGATGGTTTTTGACCATCCTCCATGCAACAATAATGAGGTCCAGCAATATTTTTTTAGGAAACTCTACTGCGAGTTTGTCAAAAATAAAGTGCCAAACTATTTTGATATGCAGGAGTTCCAGGATAGAGGTGGGGGTCATCACAGGATAGACCAGGGGCACGTGTTGACCCACAGTGGCCAACGAGACGAGTACTGGCCAAACTAGTCCATGAGCACGTGTCTATCCCTTCTGTTGTGAAGGAGAGTGTTGAGGTTGAGACACTTCAGTCCATTAGTGCCTTGACCTAGAGCATCATAGATCATGTCAATCCTACAGCATAGTGTGGGTCAGGAGAGAGTTTGAGGAGTAGGGTTCCACCCCATACTTGTCAAGCTTGCAGGTTAGCCTGTGGTTATGACCCCACGGATAGTTGGAATGCAGGTGCATGGACTACATCTGCAGCTGAGTAGATGGTGATGACAGATGCCCTCCCGAGTGAGACTTTTGACCTTGATACTCAGGTAAATGTTAGCAAGTTCATTGAATTTAATTTATTAAATTTCATTTTTAAAATGCAAGATTAACTAATTTAGTATGATGGTTTTAATGAAATTTTAGGGTCATAGCATTGATGCAGTTTTCAGTGATTCTCCACCTACATATTACACAACGACATCTACTGTCGGGGTATGTAACTAGTAAACAATTATAAATATTACATGTGAATAGCATTGTTATATGAATGGTATCCTAATATCTGATTTTGGATGTTGAATAGCTTAATCTTGGAGATTTCACGGCAACACCTGCTAGTGGTGGTGGAGTTCAAAGCTTCACTCAAGTAATAAAATAAATAGTTTAACTAATGAATTATACTTACTAGATTTTTGTATTTTATAATCATATCGTTGATTACACTACATTGCACATCTTTCAAACTCAAAGCATTACTAGACATTGCATAACTAATAACTAGATGTTAATAGATGACAAAATTTTAATTACAATATAGTTATTTGAAAAAATGCCTCAAAGAAATGTGGTCTCATGGAATGTCATGACAAGAATATGCATAGACAAGGACATCACCATGAGACCACATTTCTTTGAGGCATCTTTTCAAACAGCTCACTGCCTTGTCTATGCTACCACATTTTCCACATGTCTATCAAAGCTTGTTGATCCCCTCCACACTATTCTTTGACAAATTCTCTCTAATAAACTCATCCAATTACCACCAATTAGACCCCAGGACATGACACTAGAGAGGGGCACGAGCCTATGACATCTTATATAGCATATGATTGACTCCAATATCATCTGATTTTAGGTATTAATTATGGGGGCAACAAGTCACCCCTAACCAAAATCTTCAAATCTACACTAACCCATTCCCCTAAAAACTATGTCAATCATGTATTGGCTCAATTTCTTCCATCCCTACTTCTAATCCTACATCTAAACCACCTAAGTCTAATGAGGACCCTTCATTTAATACTACTATATTCGTTGAGATGAAAGAGAGCACAAAATCCTCCAAGAACTCACATAAACATGTACCAAAAGAGCACAACAACAATGGAGACTTGAGGAAGCATAAGAAAGAGCTATAGTATATCACCAAGAGAGCCAAATCTTCACAAGAGTTCAAAACTAATTAAAGAGCCAAGAGAGTTCACCATAGAATGCATGACAATCAAAAGTGAAATTCAAAAATCCACCACATGAGATGCAAAACCTAGAGATAGAGTCAAAACAGAGACATTCTAAGCTACAAAGAGGTGTTACTGGAATCTTGAAACATGAGCCTAATATATTCTAACAATGGACCATGACCATTTCCATTCCTACAACCTGATAATGTTTCATTAGTTTGATATGTTTATAAATGAAACTTGACTATTTTGACACAAATATCTTCACCAATGAAACACCAATGTTTCGAGCCTATAATTTAATAATTGCTTAATAGGTTGATAACTTCACCAATGAACTATGATTATTACAAAATTGTACTCTAATAAATGTCCATGTAATTTATATCTAAACATCAATAAACCGTGACTATTTCAACACCTAAACTAAACAATTTTTCATGAACCAATATATTTTCCAATAAAATAGAACCATTTCAATGTCTACAACCTAGTATTTTCTTTTGCTAATTTCTAACTTCTTAAGGGAAGCATGAACTTTTCTTAAAATTATTAAACTCCTCACTTCAAAATTTTAAGAACTTTCAACCCACTAAAGCTTAAAATTTAATATTTTTTATCAATAACACTATGTTTAAACCAATCAACCTAACCAACACTAATATCTACAAGTTAATAATCAATATCAATAGACCAAAAAGCACAAGACTCTATAAAACCTTAGGGTTAAAGTAGCGCAACCCCTTACCCTAACTAAACATACCACCATATTTCCAAGTTGTTGATATCATACAAATGCTCATGGCTCATTTATTCTTCTTAAGGGCAAAGTAAAACACCTCTTTAAATACACAATGACCTTTTCTACGGATCCCTTGACCTTTGAAATGATCAAAGTTCCCTCATATAATATACTTTACATACTTGGAGCCGAGTAGGGTTCTAATTTCTTTTCATAAGGGAGTTGATCCTATCTTCCCTATCCAAAATAAGAAAGAACTTATTTACAATTTCAATGATTGTTACCTCCAACATTCATAGTTCTCAACCCAAGAAGCTAGATCAATAGATTAAACTCTTGGTTGTGATGTTTTTGATGCCCATACCCAAGACTTTACTATAGGAATTGATGGTGAAGAATGTATATTATGTGTCTAGTTGTATCATAGTGATGCATTGGTGACAATGAATATCTTTTTTTGGTACAATACAAAGCTTCATTACAATATCTAGACAAAGTACATTTTGCATATTTGGATACCTTTAACATGTTATTTGTAGAGTTAGATCATGTTATGTATTTAGATGGAGCCCTTTTACATTTATCTGGTTGGTTGGAGTCCTTTCTTCATAGTTAGAGTTTTTATCACTTTTAGTATAATTTAGGTGAACATGACTTGTGTGCTTTATTGTGTGTACTTCCATGTTTAGTTAAACATGTGTGTATGTTAGGAGCCATGACTTGCCTCACTATTCTAGTTTTCGTAATTGAATAATGTTGTTTTATTTTCAAATGATGCAGGTTGCAAAGACACCTCCCAAAGTTCATAGGGCAATGGATAATGGTGTGTCCTCTGCGATTCATAGCTCCATGCCTTTGACGGGGGTATGAGGCAGATTAGTAAATTTCAAATTACATTCGTTGTTATAGTTGTTTATTTTTGAAAAATCAAATGATTACTGATTTGAAGTTTAATTTCTATCTAGATGGTTTCTATAGGACATGACATCGCCACAGCCTAATCCTGGTATTGAGGCAAATGAGGAGACAGATTTTCTAGTAGTTGTAAGTGATTAATTTGTTAAATGTTTCATTTTTTATAATGTAATTTCTATATATTAATGTCTATACTTTTTATTGTAACAACTACAGATCCATGAACAACTAAATAGGAGGAGCCGCCCTCGGGTTTGTAGTAGACCACCCTCATACGCATCTCCATCCTCTCAAAGATCAAAGGCTACCCGTGATCTATTCTCTTCACCGAACATAAGGGAATGACTTTTTATTTGGTTCCTTTTTTGTGTGCCTATATGGCATTTGTGGACATATATTTTGTATTGCATATAGTTGACATTGTATGCCTATATGGCATTCTTGTAAGCCTATATTGCTATTTTGTATATATGTTATACTTATATCGACAGATGTTGATGTATGCCTATATGAATATTTGGTTAATACAAATCATTTTTGTTGATGGTGTCCATATTTGCATTATAAATCCACGATTCAATGTATATTTGTAGATGGTTTACTTCAAATATTTAAAGTCCAATTGTATTACATAGTAGGATTTTTTAAAATTCAATCCTCTCTATGGCTCTCATAATCCACTTAGCACACAAAGCTAATCCTTTGAAGACACCAAACAAAAGAGTCCTTTAAAATAAAAATGAATCATCATGTTGAATATCAACATGAGATTGCATATTAAAGTCATTAAAACTTAGGTTGTGTGTGGTGAATTTAATATAGTGGAAGTGGCATCAAACAAGTATGGTAATTTCTCCCCATGTAATAGACAACTAGTGAGATGGAAGCTTAGTCCTACATGCACAATAGATTGGGGCTTTCTTATCTCAATATTGTATGATGTAACAATCGCTCTCCATGGTATATGTGGAATAATCTCTACTTAGAATATGGAAGGGTTTTCAAAGGGATTGAATGACTATTTATGACATGTTTACTAGAATTTGGAGCCACATCCTCCTCATTAGACTAGCTATTTTGAATGGTGAAATAATACTATCAAGCATACATGCCAATTTATTAACATTTAAGGGTGCTAGTTGGTGCATGTTCACTATTGTTCATATAAGGTCACCACCATAAAGCTCTATCATGTCACTTCTAAGTTGAAATAGCAACTATTGAAATAGCAACAGATGAAATAATGCTTTCTTGATAAGTTGAAAGAGCTTGACCCTTAAGAGGGCTAATGTCTTTTACTAGTATGTGAAGTGCTACATGAATGGTTGATGCAGTGATGTTGAAAGCAACCCAATTTATTGGGGTGAGAAATAAAAAAGGATGATAATGCATGGAGAACATTTGCAGAAAGTGTTATCTTGATGTTCTCACAAATACTGATGACATTTCAAAGGTGAAAAGTTGTGACCCTTTGAATAGGAAAGACTATAACCCTTTTATAATGAAGGACAATGACCATGCATAGCATATATGTGCCCAACTAGACGTGTTGCCGCTAACGGTTTGGCCCACAAAGAATAAAACAAAAAGTAGCCTACCTTGCAACTTTACACTACATGCTTCTGACAATTTTTGGAGCAACAAAAATATTTCACCACAGGCAAATTCCTTAGAGATATCAAAAATAGAGAGGGGTTATTGTAGAGGGGTTCTACGTGATTGTGTAGCCTCAGATGGAATGTTTCTAAGTGACACAATTTCTGAGTAACAGCTCATCAAAGATTGTTGCCTTTTTGCACTTTGGTTTCTTGAGGGATATCGCCAATACAATGTAGCTCAGACTGTTTCTGCATGTTTAGGTGCGAACCAGGACCATGCCTAGCCTAAACATACCCATTCAGACGCGTTGGAACTGTTAGTTTGGCTATACAAGGAGCAAAACGGAAGTTACATCCCTTTGCAACTTTACACTGCATGCATCTGACCATTTTTAGAGCAGCAGAAAAACTTTCACCATAGGCAAACACCTCAGAGATATAAAAAATTGAGAGATTTTATTATAGAGGGACCCTACATGATCCTATAGCCTCAAACGAAATGTTTCTGACACGGTTTATGAGTAACAACTTGTCAAAGATTGATGCCTTTTTGCACTTTGGTCTCTTTAGGGATATCATCGGTACAATGTAGCTCAAACTATTTCAGCATGTTTGGGTGCGAAACAAGACCATGCCTAGCCTAAACGTGCCCATCCAGACATGTTGGAACTATCTGTTTGGCCGCACGAGAAGCAAAACAACAATTACACCCATTTACAACTTTACACTACATGCATCTAACCATTTTTGGAGCAACAAAAAAACTTTCACCACGAGCAAACACCTCAGAGATATAAAAAACTGAGAGATATTATTGTAGAGGGACCCTACATGATCACGTAGCCTCAGACGGAATGTTTCTAAGTGACACAGTTTCTAAGTAACAGTTCGTCAAATATAACTGTCTTTTTGCACTTTGGTCTCTTAAAGGATATCACCGGTACAATGTAGCTCAGACTGTTTTGGCATGTTTGGGTACGAAACAAGACCATGCCTAGCCTAAACATACCCATCCAGACGCATTGGAACTGTCTGTTTGGCCGCACGAGGAGTAGAACTAAAGTTACACCCATTTGCAACTGTACATTGCATGCATCTGACCATTTTTGGAGCAGTAAAAAAACTTTCACCACGTGCAAACGCCTTAGAGATATAAAAAACTGAGAGAGGTTATTGTAGAGGGATCCTACGTGATCCCATAGACTCAGACAGAATGTTTCTAAAAGACATGGTTTCCGGTAACAGCTCGTCAAAGATTGTTGCATTTTTGCCCTTTGGTCTCTTAAGGGATATCGCTAGTACAATGTAGCTCAGACTATTTTGGCATGTTTGGGTGCAAAACAAGACCATGCCTAGCCTAAACGTACCCATCCAGACACATTGGAACTGTCTGTTTAGCCGCACAAGGAGCAGAATGAAAGTTACACCCATTTGTAACTTTACACTACATGCATCTAACCATTTTTGGAGCAGCAGAAAAAAGCTTTCACCACAGGCAAACGTCTCAGAGATATAAAAATTGATAGAGATTATTGTAGAGGGACCCTACATGATCTTGTAGCCTTAGACAGAATGTTTCTAAGTGACACAGTTACTGAGTAACAGCTTGTCAAAGATTTTTGTCTTTTTGTCTCTTAAGGGATATCATTGGTACAATGTAGCTCAGACTGTTTCGGCATGTTTGGGTGTGAAACAAGACCATGTATAGCTTAAACATACCCATTCGGATGCATTGGAACTGTTCGTTTGGCCACATGAGGAGTAAAACTAAAGTTACACCCATTTATAAATTTACACTGCATGCATCTAACCATTTTTGGAGAAGCAGAAAAACTCACCATGGGTAAACACCTCAGAGATATAAAAAACTAAGAAAGGTTATTGTAGAGGGACCCTATATGATCCCATAGCCTTAGATGGAATGTTTCTAAGTGATACAATTTCTGAGTAATAGCTTGTCAAAGATTGTTGCCTTTTTGCACTTTGGTCTCTTAAGGAATATCATCACTACAATGTGTTGAAAGTTGTTTGTCATTGATGTCAAAAGGTCAGGAGGTGTTGATCATATCTCTATTGGTGTTGTTGTCAAAGGATTAGGATGCTCATCTATGGTGTTCATGTTTCATGGTATGGTCTTCACAAGATGCCTTCATTCATAGAGCTCACATGCCTTTCATGCTTCAGGATGGTGTGTTCATGTTTCACAAGAACCTTGCAAGACATGTATACAACGAACATGAACTATTTGACACGATGCCTTAAAGAAATGTTGTCTCATGGAATGCAATGATTGCAAGATATGCATGAAATAGATTTTCATAAGGCTTTAAGAACTCTCAAGCAAATGCACAAAAGTAAATTTCAACCAAATGCAAATTTTGGCATGTCTAAAACCAAATTGCACAACCTTATCCAACTTCCTCCTTGCCTATGCCAGAATGGGATCTGGAGAACATGGTGTGGACAACCATCAAAGCATAAATGATATAGGAATTTTGTCACATGTATTGTATTTGCAGCTGCCCTTGTAGACATGTATGGAAAGTGTGGAAGCATAGACAAGGTGCGTGAACTATTTGAAATGATGCCTCAAAGAAATGCACAGTCCCACAAAATACAATGATTGCAAGATATGCACAAAATGGATTATTTGAAAATGATTTATAAACTTTCAAGAAAATGCAATTGGCACGTGTAAAAGCAAATTCCTGTAATGATAATTGATCATCATATTAAATATTTAATATAAATTGTCATATACATAATGTCATGAACATAACATCTAGTTTATATACAAAGCCATATAGGCATGTCCAAACAAAGCCATACAGGCATATATACAATAATATACTTCGGTAACATACAATTTTATGTATACAAAGCCATCTAGGTATACAAAAAATGTCCCAAAAACTAGTTTCCTATGGACTTTTATGAAATAATCAGTGGTCCTTGCTTGACCATGAAGATGGAGAGACAATCCGTGACTCATCCTCTCTCTGTCATCGAGTAGACCTCTTTGATAGAAGTTCATCCAGCTCCACCTGTTAATACAATCAAACAATATGCACATTAATATAGAAAATGTATGAAATGTATAACATCACATATGTAAGCGATCACTTACCGCCACCTGATGATCACTCTCCATCATCTTGTCTCTCTCTTCGTCCATAGTTGGATGGGTTGGAGTTGTGACCTCCTGTGAGAAGCATCAAGAAGCAAAATTGACTAAACATAAATATCATTTATGTACATCAAATGACATGAGATAAAAAAAGAAATACAAAATTATGACATTTTCATGTTATTGGCTCATACCTCGGTCAAAGGATAGGAATTCTCAGTAGAATGGAGTGGTTGAAAGAAAGAATAGGACTGTTCCAGAAGCTGCAAGAACAATGGTAAGAGGAGTAAACCTACCAAATGTATACTGGAGGGAAGCAATTCATACTAGTGTTTATTACAAAACAAAGTACAAGTAACCATCTAGGAAAGTTTTATGCATACTTACAAATTAATCCAACGAACCATCCGGGTCTGCTCTACTTTTTATTGTGTCAAGTATTGCCTCATGGTCAGACTCATGCACCTTCCACAAGGTCTTGTTCAAAGGTCTACCCCAAAATTGTATTAAATGAACATTGGATGCCACGACAGGGTTTGAGTAATAAAGAATCTTTCGATGCGTGTCAAAGTCCTGAAATAGCCAAACATTAACACTCTTATGTGAGTACCTTCTAAGACATGTTCTAGTAACAACCACTGAGCCTATAGGGTATTTGATGTTTTCTCCATCTGTAACAGGGGCCTCCAATTTTATTTTGGCCTCACATCAATGACACAAGTAATAATCTGTTCCCTCTTTATTGTCTTCATCTACAATAACTAGATAAACATGTCCTACATTGATATGTACAGCAAATTAGATGAAATTAGTCAACATTACAAAAACACTACAAAGTAAGATAACATTAGGAATTTCAAAAACTATGCAAGTAGATATATTACCTGATTGAACTAGATCTAATATGTGGTCAAAGTCAACTGATCCCTAAACCCTAATCCCTTATCCCTAAACCCTCAACCCTTAAACCTCAAATCCTAAACCCTATCCCTAAACCCTCAACCCTCAACACTATACCTCAAACCCTAATCCCTCAACCCTAAACCCTAATCCCTTATCCCTAAAGCCTAAACCCTATCCCTAAAGCCTCAACCCTTAACCCTTAAACCTTAAATCCTAAACCTTATCCCTCAACACTATACGCTAAACCCTAATCCCTCAACCCTAAAGCCTCAACCCTCAACCCTTAAACCTCAAATCCTAAACCCTCAACCTTCAACACTATACCTCAAACCCTAATCCCTCAACCCTAAACCCTAATCCCTTATCCCTAAACCCTAAACCCTAATTCTGAGTTGGAGCACTAGGTCATGAAGCTCATAAACCACTAAGAGCTCCACAATACACAAGTACCCTAAAATTTAAAGATTAGCAGAAAAAGAATTATTTCGAGAGAGAGTTTTCATTTTAGAAGAAGAGAATGTTTTGTTATGTTGTTTTAAGTGTTTCAAGCATGTCGAGTTCACCTAAATGTTCTGTAGAAAAAGTGATTCTAACTAAACTATCTTTAATCAGAACAACTTCCTATTACACATTAGGATACTAGCCACCATAGATGTACACCTTGTTGCTATCCAATCTAGAAGAGCAAGATTATCCAAGTTATATCCCTTTGTTGCAATTGAAATTGAAATGATTAAATACTACTAACTAAGACTAATTAAGACTAGAAGAAATAGAGGAAATACAGAGATAGGAGTAATAATTCACAAAAATGAATACAGAAATGGAAACTACAGATTATGAGGAACCTAGCACCAAGCGAGCAGCCTCACTGCCTAGGATGACAGCGTGCGGTGTAGACGTCTGTGCTTAGCGTTGTAGTCTATATGGCATTGAAAACCAGAAACCTTGATCTATACAACTCTGCATGGATTTTGATGAATTCCTATTAACAACAAATACACTTATCAGTACACAAAAATCAACAAGTGAAGTAAATAGATAGAAATGATATGAGAATAATGAAATAATGAAATAATGAAATAATGAAATTGATAAGGAAAGAAAAAGGGAGTGCAAACACTCATGTGTTCGAAGCCTTTTCTCACGTAACCTACAATCACAAACAAGAGAAAAGGGTTGGGTTGTATAGAGGTTTGCCTTAGTCAAACCCCATTTTTGGTGTTTCCACCTCAACAAAAACTAGAGATTGAAATATTGATAAAAGAGTGTGTGCTCTGAATTCTATGTGCATCTAGAATTGTGATGAGAAGTGACAAAACGATATCACAATATTGATAAACAAATGAATAAAGAAATGAGATTCACACCAAGATAAAGGCTAATCTAGATAAATTGACAAAAAGGTTGAGAAAGATGTTAGAAGTGTCTCGTTGGAAGACTATCGCGTAAGGGAACAAAATGAATCTTTATTCTGAAGGATAGAAATCTTGAATGAGAACCTCTCGGGTAGCACAAGATACAAAAGTAAATCACATCAATCGATTGTTCTCAATAACCTGCAACAAAAAGGAAGCATACAATAACAATAATACAAACAAGATGATAGTGAGAAGTGATTTTGGCAGAGCTTCCCTATGAAAAGGAGTTAATCGTTTGAATGGCGGAGTGACAGTTTTATAGAAGAGGCGAGAGGTCAAAAAACTAGGAAATGAGTCATTTGGGTGCGGATAGACATCAGAAAAAGCTTAGAGTGCTATGCAAGTAAAAACACACTTTCTAAAAATGGTTGATGAACTGAAAGACACTATCGAGATGCCAACGCTTGGCGTAGATGTCCGTGTTTGGCGCTTTGGTCCATGCAACTTCAATTTTCAAAAGGTTTAGATTACCCAAGGTACTACCAAGGCTAAGGCACTTTTACAGTTTTTGGGTAGGACAAGCAGAAAAGGTTAACGCAATGTTTGGAAAGCACACTAAAGGAGTGGGCACTAAAGTGAGCACCAAATAGAATGTGAAATTGTGGGCAAGCACAATTTACGATGCTACACAGAAGAGAGCTAATAGCCCCTTATATCCACTATGAATCCATTCAAGTATATTATAGTAAGTCTTTTCCAAAACCAACCAAGCTCTAACATGAATAGAACTTGTACAACCTACAATGACATCTGCAACTCACAAAATCCTTCTCTATTGCGACATACACTTACAAATTTGAGTTTTAAGAGGAAAACACGAGTGCCAATGTTTGCACCTCATTGCGAATTGCTTAATATAGACTCCCATACATTTCTTAGATGCCAAAAATTGCAAACTAGTGCATAGAAATCGAACTAAATAATCAAAACCCTTCACAATCCAACCCATATCCAAATTGTGATGAATTCACCACTTTTTACCAAGAGGCATTTGTACATTTATGGTGGTCATGGTCCATTTGCTATAGTCATGGTTTGTTCACCACAATCGTTGAAGTTTTTCTATGGTCAATGACACTTTTCTTGCCTATGGAAAGTGACGAAAACACCAAACTAAAACTTGAAAACCACCTTGTTTTGATGCCTACACACCCATCCTATATCTCCCCCAAGGTGCTCTCGATCATCCCAAGTCTACATTTGACCTTGTTGATGAAGAAACTTAGATTAGTCTAAGATTGTACTCTATTCTAGATGTAGTAAACCCCAATGTGATGCAATAAAAAAGAGAACTCGAATATGCAATAAGTTTAGAACAAGTTAAAATAAATTATATACACCAATATACATAAGACCACATATTAATATATCCTAATGGCTTATACAATTTCTTATACATGTCTTAAAATACATTCATCATGCTTCCTTCATAAAATATCTCATATATCTTCCACACTTCCTTATTCTTACACATATATTCCATATAATTCATACTCCTATCTCCTATTTATTTTTTTATATAGCCTCTTTATGCCTTTTCATGATGTCTTTTTCTCATATTCTTTCATAATAACTCCTAATCACTCATAATAACTTGTTTCTCACGTTGTATCTCCTTCTTTTATAGTATTTATCACTTGTATTGCTTATTTAGGCATATTATGGTGTATTTAAGGTTATTGTAGTGTTGCATCTAAAAATAACCCTTGTAACATGTGGTACCGCACAACCTCCTGTATCATAACAACAAACCTATATACAAGCTCTCTGACCACTGAAACTAACAAATCCCAATCTCCACATGAAGCTAACCTAAACCAGCTCTCCTTGACTATATGTGGATGAACAACTGACCTTCCGATCAGAAATTGGATCCACCTTCAGATAAAAAATTGTTGATCATCTGTGTACAAGACCTCATCATTCCTATATAATAGAAGACCTATGGATCTTATAGACAATTCGTGCTTCTTGATGGGAAATCTCACCTCTCTAATTTTCTCAAGCTTGCTTCAATTTTCAAATGTAAGTATCATAGCCTAAAGAGGCTCCCTCTGTCGTAATGATTATTCAAATGTCATCTCACTTAGTGTTTTTTAGGTCATATTGCATTTTGACAATGCTTTCCCACCCACCGGTTTTGTTATGACATACCTTCCTTGTTTACTTCTGATATAGGACGACTGACAAATTGGTGTAGAAATTATCCCCGATGGGGCCTATTAAAGCATCAACTAAAGTGTCTTTACATACGTTCAAGTAATGAAAAACTAACTAAAAGCTCTAGACAATTGTTTTTAACATTTTTTATTAGTACCTCGAGCACGTAGAAAGTTGTGATAGTCCACATGACTGAGATTTTGGTTGCAACAGCTGGAATTGCATCTATATACTCAAAAGTTAAGATGAATAGTATATACCATTTAATTTGAGATTATAATAGTGCGTCTGACAAAGCTTTCACCACTACGTTATGGTAAAAGGTCCTGTATTTTGTTATATAGAATAATATCACGGACTTGCAAAAAGTTGGATTCCTACATCTTTTTATGATCAAAATTAGAATAATCTAAAGGACTTAGCAAAAAGTTAGATTCCTAGGTCTTTATACCCATTAGAAAAATGTTGAAAACTTATTAAAATCCACAATGCATACTTTCTTATCCGCCATAATGTGTGCATTACAACTAAATCACTTTAATATTTGAAACAAAAAAGCCTGAAAATTTATCTGAATTTTAACAACGACAAACATTGCATAACCATTAAACTCTGATTCTAGTTGCAACATAAACAATAACTGCTTTAGAAAACACGAGAAAACATATTGAAGTACAGAGAATCTTCTGTCAATTTTTGAACTTTGGGTGCCGATAACAAAGAAATAAACTAACTCTCTTGTGTGTACAAATCTTGATATGCCCATCTCGAACAATCACATGATATTGGGTGCAAATTAGCCTAAACAGCCTAAAGTGATAAACTAGTTCTCAGTTAAATGACATATTTTATTTATTAGAAATCAGTAGTACATGAGAAAAAGGATGCAATTATCCCAAAAAGAGGTAAGGCATTTATGAAATCTCAATAAATTTATTCAAAAAATAATGTTAGCTGTCTCATTACAGTTCACTTGCAGCAGCTTGTATGTAATCATAATTTTGTTGCTAACATATCAACAATTCAATAGGATAGAAACGGCATTCTTGAGTGAGAGTGAAAAATGATATTGTTGTTCAGTATCATGCTCACTCACTAAGAGCAATGACATGGCTCCACCGCAATCCATACAAATTACAAGTTTTATTGCCAGCCCTGTCTTAAAAGCAGCTTGCTCCAAACAAACTTCCAAATGCATGTAAAATTTACCTGTAATTTTTATGTCTCCAAAACATGTTTCATCAGCCATCCCACCAAATGCCTTATTTACAAATCAAAGGGAACCACAGGTATGACCAACAGTAGCAACTGCTAATCTCATCATTAACCAAAGTGTTCCCACAGACGATTAGCAAACCTAAGATTGTTCCCATCAAACAACCAAGTTCTTAACCTTTTTATGTTTCTTGAAGAATTGGGAATGATATATATCAAAGACAAGAGTCAAGATGGACCCCTCAAGGTCCTGTATTTCTGAGACTATGAGACTAATCTTGTAAGTGGAACTCAGAGTACGATTGCTTCAAAGCAAAACCCTGAAGCCTCCATAAAATCAACTATCCTTAATATCAACACCGAAGAAAGAAATATATTATGAGTTTCAGAAAAATAATCAGCATGGCATTTGTGAATCTGTAGTTGGCAACCAAGATGCATCTTATGACTATAGTCTTCAGAAGCATTGTATTCCATAGGAAGAAACTCTGCTCGTATCTACTCACTTGAGCACTGTGCTTGCTTATTTATTGGCCTTAGAGACAACTTTATTTTACTAAAACCTGTCGCTGGACTGTCTTCAATGGCTATATTTCTCAATGAAAACTCAGCTTTCTCCAAGCCTTCTCTTGTACCTTCACTCTCCCTTTTTTTTCTATCTATAGCATCTTCAATCTCAGCCGGACTGTTCTTCCTTGAAATTAATGAAGGGCAAAGATATGTATCCCGTTTGAGCCATGGATGAAGAAGGCACTGACCTGCTGTAGGTCTCTTTTCTGGTGCAAAGTCCAGCAATGGAAGTAAAAATTCAGCAAGTTCGCCAGCATCTTTCTCACTTAACTTATATTTCTCAACCAGTATTCGATCTAAGGGCCAAAATCTGAGTCGTCTGATATGCTTTAAATCCCCATGCCTGTCAAAAAGATCTCGTGAACAGCTCCCACCTAAAGCAATCTATTTCACACATCATTTGCATTAGAAAATGATGCCTCACTTGGAAGAATTAACATTCTTGACATTTCAGATTTCAACTCATGAACAAATGCCATGAATGTGGATAGAAAGAAACTTGACCCATGAACCATTCAAGAAAAGTCATTAATTTCTAAAAGGCATCTTACCTTACGAGGTATCTTCCCAAGGAGTTCCATCATCAAGGCAAGGTGATCCTATACAAAAATCATCACCACGATTACAAAAGAGCCAAATACTCAGGTAAACTTGTAAGGGTATAAGCCAACCAAGAAATCTTAATAGAAGTGTCTAATAGAATGCAGCTAACAACCTAAGCCACAGTTTTCAGAATGTGAACTATAGTTATGGTTTAAATTAATACCAAGCACTAGACTGTAAGTTTTGCTGCATAACAGTTAGTTTTTGAAAATCAAATATCCAAAAGAAAACTAACCATATAAAAGTCTGGGGATGAGACTGCTTTACCTCATCACAAGAGTATTGTTCTGAACCATGTGGATCAAATAACACGTCACCTGTAGCAAGTTCAAAAACTATGCAAGCAAATGACCACAAGTCTACTGGTGTAGAATAATTTGAACCCAGGATAACCTCTGGGGATCGATATTGCCTTGTCTGGATGTCTGTTGTAAAATGTTTGTGTATCCAGCAGGCATTTCCCATATCTACTATTTTGCATCTGAAATCCATTGACTGTAGGCTCTGAATCTTAGGAGAATGAATTGCTTTATTATCTCTCTCATGTGGATGTCTCAAACCAGTAGCTGAAAATTTCTCTTTAATTGCAACATCAGTTTGTCCACCATCCTGCTCTGCGTTGGCTGAATCCCATCCTCTTGCTCGAACAATTACACTGCTTGCACATTTATTCACAGCCCTATTAGCCTTTTTCTTCAATTTATTCTTCTGGGCATCATTCATACTCTCTCTTCCACGAGAAGACTTTAAAAGGAGGCTAGGATTGTCTAAAATGGGTGAAAGCAAGGGGGGTTCATTAGAATTTCTTGGATCTCTAGATGGGTCAATGGGAGAATATAAAAGAATGTTTTCAGGCTTCAAATCAGTGTGAATAATTGATAACTCTCGATGCAAATAATCCAAACCTATCAGAATATGGACACTAATTTGACGAACTATATCCAAGGAAACTCCTCTGTAATGAGTATACTTAATCAATGTCAACAAACTGTCCCCCAAATACTCAAAAACCATACAAACATGCTGCCCATTAGGCCCAGTATGCTTGAAATGGTCAAGCAATTTGACAACGCCATTTTTATCCTCCAGATCTCCTGCTGCAATTTGCTTCAATATATTGATCTCGTCTAAAGCTGCCTCTGAATAACTCTGTGCACTCTTCTGCACCTTCAGCGCCACATATCTCTGCAACAGGATGACACAACATAAATGACGCGTTCCTACATAAACAGATCTGCGGACAGCAATTCCATTTTCATGACCGCGCACAGCACAAATCTTTATAAATTTACATGTAAGATGAAACCCACTTACGAAAAACTAAATCTACACACAGGAAAACCCCCATAAGAATAAAACTGAAAAACCTCCACGAAAATTAGTTCACACAAGATAAATGACAGTATTCCTCCATAATTGGATCTCCAAGCAGCAATTTTAATTTTGGGATTGTGCACGGCACAATTCTTTATAATTACACATGAAAGATGAAACCCACTTAATAAAAACAATACCTGCGCCCATGAAAACCCACATAAGAATAAAACTGAAAACCCTCCATGAAAATTAGTTCACATAAGATAAATGGCGCATTCCCACATAAATGGATCTCCGGGCAGAGATTTTAATTTTATAAAATTCTTTGTAATTATATATGAAAGATCAAACCCAGTTAATAAAAACAAAATCTAGGCCCAAAAAATTCCACCTAAGAATAAAACTGAAAACCTTCCAAGAAAATTAATTTGTTGTAGTTAAATGAGAATTAGAACAACCCATGTTACAAAGGAATCCCATGACAAATTCTAATGTAGGGGGAGCTGAATTACAAGGTGTTATGTTCGATCCAGAGGAATTCAAAAGACCTGTGACCTTCCATTATAACCTAACCTACAGTATAATTATGAATGTTAAGCATGATAGTCGCTAAATTGGGGCAAATGGAGAAACTAGTACCGATTGATGGATGTCCCAGGCTAGCCAGACGGTAGAAAAATGACCCCATCCTAGCTTCCGTTGGACAACATATCTGCCATTGTTAAAGGAATCCCCTAAGCGAACAGCGTGATATCCTCCTTTCCTATACTCTTCCGTGCCTTCGTCTTCTGAATCTGCGAACGAATCCTCCCCTACTCCCGCCATCAAACCCAACAATCCCTGCTTTCCAATCCCGCTGCCAATTTTTTTCTCTTTCAAATCTGTTTGGTGTAGATTTAGGATAAAACTAGGACTGAATCAAATCTTCTGTCGTAGATTTAGAATAAAACTTCAACTGTCTGCTTTTATATCATCACGAGATCTACCTAGCGAAGAGTTTGGCAAGCTTATTAAGAAAATCACGAGGGCATTGCATTGTGTGGAATACACAAGTTAAGCACGCCTTGATTGTACGTATCTATCTATGTAGCAATACCGAAGCAGCGTGACTACTAAAGGTAGCCTCACCTAATTAGATTTTAATTTAAATTTGGCTACACAGATTAATATGTTTTGGGTGATGCATATGATATAGGTATGGTGTGATTGGGACATTGCCTTTATTTCCAAGCTACTCGTTATGTACATGTGTAAGAGAGAGAGATATTTAGAGGAGAAAAGTGTATTGTTATTTTTATTCATTACTTTTAGTTTTCCTTTATGTAAATTTTTGGATGCATGATTTTAGTATATATAATTTGGTTTTCTATATGTTTATTGATTAAGTTTAAATTTAGTATTTTAATATATAATTTATTTCAATTCAGAGTTTATTTGACTAATTTATTGATAATTGTAATGTTCCATCTCATGCATCAACATGTAAAAGACTTAAGATTTTAGAGTAATTTTATATATGTAAAGTTAGTGTGAATAGGGTTTAGCATTTAACTAGTTACTTTCAGACCTTTTCACACCTAGGTTATTAAGCTTACTTAAGGCACACTTAGGATAGTCATCTCTTTGTGTCTCATGTCATATGATTATGGCACTTGTCATAATCCTATGTAGTCCTATTCAGGGCACACTAAAGTTTATCTTGTACATTATTTATCTTGGATCTTGGATCTTGCATCCTCTTGTATGCGTGTATCATTATTTAATAATATATTATTTTTTGTTGCTTCTCTTTTATGTGTGGAAGGTTATTTAGTGTTGTAGAAGATTGTTGCTCCTCTGATTCCTTCTAGTGACTTCAACATGATACCAGAGCTTTGATTCTTGCAAGCCCCTTCTCATTTTGAAGAGATTCCCCTTCTCATTTTGAAGAGATTCTCCCATCATTTTGTTGTGGGTGCATCCTAGTCTAGATTTGACCCCATGGTTGAGTATGTAAGAGCCAAATCTATATGGATCGAATGTAAACTTGATATGCTTTGGTTACAATCAAATCTAGTCTTTTTTCTAGCCCGTATCCCAATCGTACACATCTATATTGGTTGTGCAAGCACTACTGTCATTAGAATATATTATGGCATCATATTTTGTCATTGGCGTGATTTTGGCGCAATATTTTCATGATAAAAAATCTTTTTGAAAAATATTAAGGTTTTTATTTTAAAAATCTTTATTTTTTTATCTAGGGTACGGGGTCCCTAGACCCCTATACCACCAGATATGCACAATATATTTTTGCAAGTCTAACGCATGGTAGGTTGTTGGAAGGGTGTTGGCTCATGGTGAAAGTTTTTTGGCACTAAGTGCCCAATGTCAAGCGTTCAGCACTACACTCTAGCACTTAAGCACTTAACTCAAAACGCATTCTTTTTTAGTTGTGTCGCTTAGATCAAGCCACCACAATCCGCACTCTACCCAAATTACACCACCAATGTGCAACCTCCACCCGCACTCCACCTAGATCATGCCACCACTGCTTGTGCACCACCCTAAGAGGCCCTAATGGCCATTGTCAAGCCCTTGGTGGGCATTTTTTTTGTCAGGGCACATCTTTCACCCACGAAGGCCATTTTCAAACTTATTATAGGCAACAAAAAGCTCTTTCCACATAGTTTGCAGCAACATAAGTGAATGTTTTCAAATTATGCTCCAAATGCTTGATTTTTTAGCTTGAAGGTACATTTGCATTCTTTTTTTGTGATAAGCATAATTTTTGCATAGTTAAATTGATCAAAAAATACAAGGAATTTGATTGTAACCTCTATTTTTCCTTTTGACAAGTTTTTTTTTAAATCATAAAAATCGTCGTGTGTTATAAATGGTTGATTTAAGCCTATCAGTTGTTCAAATTGTAAAAACTAGTCATTGTAATGTGCTAGGGGGTTGTAATTGCATAATTAATACATTTTGGGTGGTGTAAGGCATGATTTAAGTGTCCTTTTGTCTTTGATCTCTTAGTGTTTTTCTACTAGTCATGGTAGAAATTGGGCCTATTCAGCCCCTCGTTTCACATAACTATTACACATGGAAATTAAAAATGAGATTGTATACACTAAAAAATGCACACAAGAAACAACCTAAAACAATAACCTATTTCATGCAAGTTCTAATATACCTCAGACTAAGCAAAAGGAATGCAAAACAAATAAGTTAAACCATTACCTACATGCAAACCTTGATTTTGTGACGTGCTCCTTGATGTCTTGATGTGGATGGCTCCTCAAATGGGTTGCATGACCTTGCTTCTCATGGAGTCTTGAGTGAAAATAGGAGAATTATATTGATTGTGAAGGGGTGAGCTCCAATTTATAGATTTTTGGAGACTTAATTGGATGGTTGGGATTGAATTGAAAGATCAAGGGTGGAGGATTGTTGAGAGCTCTCAAGCAAGGAGATCTTGACAAGTGTCATGATAGGATTGGATGAGATGAGATGTCCTTGGATCGAGGATGAATGGATGGTCAAGATCAGGCTTTGGGAAGATTGGAGAGATGAGATTACCTTGGTAGATGGGAGGTATGGGTTGGATTTGATTGGAATTTTAAATTGGGTAGCATGGGTACATGCCCAATTTAAAATTGGAGGAAAAGGGATGAGTTGGCTTAGATTTGAATTTTAAATTAGAACCATGGGTACATGCCTAGTTTAAAATTGGAGGAATATGGGATGGAGGATAAAAGGACCTTTGTACATGGCACATTGACCATGCCTTTTGTGAGAAGGCCATGTGGACATGTACAATAGGCCATGCCTTTGTACATTTGGGGGAATAGAGAGGATTTGACCAAGATTAGTTTAGGGTTTAGGTTGTGCAAGTGGGGGATTAGGGTAGTTAATTAGGTTTAGGTGACCTAATCAAAAGTGTAGAAAATAGGGAATTAAATATAGAAATACCTATTTAATTCACAGGATAGGATAAAGGGATTTTAGATAAATTAAATTTATCTAATGTTTGGAATATAGGTAGGGATGAATAAATGATTAATAAATCATTTTGGCTAGGCTAGGTACCGATGTAGGTACCAATGTGGGTACAAATGAATAGTAGAAAGTACATGAATAGTGATTTTGACAATAAAATATTGTAAAATCACATTTTGAAGGGGAATCGATTAATTAACTATCTAAACATGTGTTTATTCAATTAATGTGGAAGAAACAGTGATTTAGGGATGTATAGGGATGTTCAATGATGATTTAGAGGGCTTTAGGGATGAATTGGGGATAAGTAGGAATGAATTAGGGATGAATAAAGATAGTTTAGGGATAAGATGAAGAGTGGACAGGTTTAGGTGTCTACAGAGACAACTACTGCAATCTAAGGGACTTTGGCAAATGTTAAATGATAATCCACTTAGATTCACTAAGGAGTTTGAAAGATTTTCTTATAGACATAAATTAGATGAATCCATGGGGATCATAGGATTGCATGTATCTAACAATTTGTTGTTTCATATTGTAGAGTGCAAAAAACCTAAGCAAGTATGGAAAAAACTTGAAGGTTTGTATGGTATAGTTATTGGATTATGAATCTTGCAACTAGAGGGAAATTTGGCATCAGTCTCTCCCCCTTCCATTTAGGATTTTCTTACACAATTCAAATTGATTTTGTCACAATTGAAAGGATGTAGACATGATAAAATTGATAAGGAATGTATATTCTTGATTTTGTCAAAATTGAAGGGTCTGTTTCAGGTGTTTTCATCTACTTTCTATTCTACTATGGATGCCTTAGGGAAAGATTTTAAGATGCCTAGCTTTAAGTTGTTTTGTGAGCACCTTACTAGGGAGCAAGCCAAGTTAATTCAAATGGATGCACTTCCTAGTTCTAAGAGTCAAGCCTTGATAGCTTCATCTTCCAAGGGTAAAGGAAAGAATAAAAAGAAGCCTAAGATAGAATCCCCTTCTGGTAATGAGTACCCCTCCAAACCAAAGCAAAAGAATAATCACAAGTCCACTCCTTCTTCCACTTCTTCCAAGTCTGGTGAGTCTGCCTCCAAGACGAAGAAGAAGAAGAAAGGTGAACCTTGTAATTTTTATGGTAGACCTAGCCATCATGAGTCTCATTACTTTTAGAGGGTAGAGGCATTGGAGGAAGCCATACAGTGGCACAATATTTCTATCTCCAAGCCCTCTTCTAAGGGTAAAGGGAAAGCTCTTTTTGTATGAGGTTTGTCTTCATCTACAGATAGTTGTGTTGGTGCTCAAGAATGCAGGCCCTCTCCTCTAGCACCATGACCTAGAGTGAGACAAGGGGAACAAGGTATCTTAAGTAGGGAGAGTCATACATCAACAAAAAGAAGATGGTTTTGGACCAATGCATAAGATTAGGGTAAATTCTCTTCTTCTTCAAGCTCTATAGAACCTAGGGGTATTCCATTAAGGTATTAACATAGGACAACAATTTGAACAGGGCTTTGACTACCATGCCCTAATGGTGATTAGGAACAAACCTACTAGACCTCATTAATGGTAGACTACAAGCAAGATTATAAGTGCACCCAAAATATAATCATTTTAAAGGTGAAGCCCCTTAAGTCACTAACACAGTTATATCTTGTAACCTCATCATCATAGCCCTCTAAATATCTAGCATGAGCTCACTAGAGATTTGTAATCACAAAGCAGTGAACTATAATGATGAGTCAAGATCCTACATGCACAAACCTCTAAACATTTCATTTAAGTATGAATCCCTTAAGATATGTCAAAAGTAATAATGTTGGTTTGTGTAGACAAGTAGAGTAGGAAACTAAACTAATCCTATAGCTAATAAAGGAGGTGATTAAAATGAGATGTGTTTGATCCTGCACCAATGTGACTTGTACCTACTCCATTAGGCAACAAATTTCAAACTAGAAAACATGATGAGAACGTGTCTACAAATCAACAATGGAACAAAGGTTGCATAGGTGTAACCTCATAAGATAAGGTAACCTACAAATGACATTCTTAATTATCTAGATAAAATTAGCAATACTCCACATGCAACAAGGAGGGACCATCACAAAAATATTTGTAATGCATTATAATGTTGTGAAATTTATCAACTCCTCATTATATCAAGCTAGCAAATGTGGCAAGAGAGAACTAGAAATTGGGTTTGAAGATTCCCCTAAAATATTTCAGCTCTTGTCATGGAGACATACATTTGCAAAAAAAACTCCATTTGTCTTTCTCTTGATAGGTAGTTTAAATTGCTTTCTTAGAATAGATCTGCTTTTAAATTGCTTAGATTAGATTTATTTTCTTTCCTAGAATAGATTTTCTTTCATTGTACTTAGAATAATTGCAAAATTCAATAGATTACAAGTCAAAATCAAACCATGAGAATACAAATTAAAAAATAGATTAGATTGCATATAAAAATTTGTTTAGTTGCATACATTTTCCCTTTCATAGTAATTAATTCATTCAAAAATAAAAATAAACTCAAAAGTTGTGTATTCATATAGGATTAATTACATTTAGGAACTCATAGAAAATACCAAATACATTCAAAATCATGAAAACCAAGTGATTAGACAAACCCTCAATTTCATCACGAGGTCGACAATCAAAACAAAACATTCAAAATGAAAACTCTCCCCCTTTTGTCTAACATTCAATATTCACATGCATAAGGGAAGATTAGGTTAAATCCATAATTGAGAGATTAGGAAGATCGTCCCTCAACCAATTCCCATAGAGGAAACATCCCAAGAGTAAGAACTCATATTGAGGCTCATTCAATAGGAAATAGAATAAAGAAGAAAAGCCAAAGAACATCAACAAAGACTCATTCAACAAGTCATTCAAAATGAATAAAGGAGATTAGATCACCTCCATATCATAAATGAATAAATAGGCTTAGATCTAGGCTTAGAGCAAGTGACCCTTTGGGTCATATAATAATCACAACCACCACACCCATTGAACATTTACACCCATCATCACAACTTTAATAAAAATTTATGACAACCACATACATCTACACATCACACAATCAACCCAACCGCAATCTATAATGTCTACTTCCCCACAAATAAAACAACCCCCCAGTTTTTCCTCCACTTGACTAGCTCATACCATGAGAGTGCGAGAGACTAGGTGAGCACCAAATGCAAGGACACAGTTCATGTGCCACATTGAAGTTTAACTCACCCACATTGTGTCTAGGTCACATTCTGAGTAACACATATTTTGGTGAACCCAATGTGAAGGACAAATCCTTTTGGATAAGTCTTTTGTGTCTCCCTTGCTTTTTTCTCACTTTTGTTTCCCACACTGTATTCACCAACACATATTTTGGTGAACTTGATGTGAAGGACAAATCTTTCAGGATAAGTCTTTTGCATCTCCTTTGTTGCTTTTTCCATCTCATCCATTTCACTTCCATCTTCCTCTCTCTCCATTCCATTTATTCTACAGTGTTTATGACACCCCCGAATATGATGGAATCAAATAACACTCAAGGGATCATTCCCTCAAGTAATCCAATAATATCTTATTTTGATAAATACATGCTGCCAAATCCATTGGCACCCATCAAATATTTTGACTATGAGGATTCGGACTATGACAATGACATATAAGAACCTCATTGCTCCTTAACATTTGACAATCCCACATGGGAGCAAGACTTAGTAATATGACCTGGTCATTCCAACCAAGGCATAGCACAAGAAGTGCTTGTATAATTTAAGATACATCAAGCAAACCATCCTCTGACAATTTACACTGAAATGGCTAACCAACTAGACAATAAAGTGAGTCATTTAGAAAGGCATTTACAACAAGCTAGGGAAGCTCAAGAATCTTTGCATGATGCATGTCAAGATTAATGCTTAGAAAACATCTTAGAAAAACAAATGGATGAAGTAAATCAATAATAAAACCCACCCCATGGTGGAGAAGTTCAAAGAATGGAGGTTGCAACCCCTGCAGATCTTATAGCCACCTTGGTCCAACAAATTAGGATGCTAGAAGCTGGAGGAGTAGAACAACCACCTCAAAACAAAACTAATCAAAGAACTAGAGCACGAATGGATCCACTTAGATCTAGAGTTGAAAAAAACTAAGGGGCAACTCAAAGCCCCCATACTTAAACTTCTATTTGTGAAATGCTAGCAATGACACAATACAACAACTTCAACAACCTAGTAGAGCTTATCCAACACAAAATTATCAAGCCTCTCATACAAACCAACAAATGCAACCAACATATCTAACCATGCCTGGACATCAAATGAATATACCAAACCAACAAGTACCATCCATGGGACTCATATTTTCAACACTAGCATCTCAAAGTGCATTCTCTAGAACTTCCTAGAATACCCAAAGGAACCTCTAAATTATAACATCTGCAATGTCTTATTACCATGTGCTCTCCCAAATTTTCCAAAATTTAAAGGAGAGGGAGATTCAAACTCACACATCAAAGCCTACACCACAACTAAAAAGGAAATCCTCCCTTGGAATGGAGTTGTGAGAATTTTCCTTAAAACCCTCAAAGGAATTGTCTTAGAAATTGGTACAATCGCATCCTAGAGGCTTCAATACATTCCTTCCACCAACTCATAGGCGAGTTTGTAATAGATTTTGACATGAACAAACAAATTAAAATAGGCATACAAGAGTTCCTAATGATGAAACAAGATGCAAATAAATTAGTGACACACTTTATCACACGGTGGAGGCAAGTCCTCTACTTGTCAACTAGCACCCCAAATATGGATCATTGAGAATTATGCGACCTCTTTTTGCATGCCCTTAACAAAGAGATTAGAGAGAAGGTGCAAAAATTTCTATATCATTCTTACGAGGAAGCATTTGAGAGTGCATTGAGAATTGATCAAGCTGTAATTGATAGTGGATGAAAACTTATAGAGCAAATGGATAGTTTATGACTCAAACAATGATAACAATAGAAGTAATTTTTCTGCAATCAAGATTCTAAAGAATAATCAGAGTGCAACTATAAATGGGGTGACAGACATACCCACACTAAGGAGTAACCCTAACAAGGGGTATAACAATGGAAGATATTATTTCCCTTAAAATGTCAATGACATAAACAACAGTTATCACCAAAGAGATAATCAACAATCAAAAAATTAAAACTAGAATGAGAATAGATATGAATCATATTGTAGGCCATTTGAATACAATCAATTTTGCTCCTTCTATAAAACAAGCGGACATAGTACTAAATCATGCCATGAGTATAATAAGCTCATGGAAAGATTTCTAGAAGATTAATAGCATAAGTATTCATTAAAATGTTCCTCAACCCATAGGAAGTAATGGAAAATAATGGTAATAATACTAGGCAAACACCCATCACACCCTAGAATGTAGACATGAATGTTTTTCAAGATCCCTTCCCTACCCATCGTAGTAGTGAAATAAACCATCAAAATCAAATAACTTTAGGATCCAATAGTACACCAAATGCTACTAAGCCAAACATCCCAAGTCAATTGGGACCAAAGGAGAAACAAAAATGATGGGGTTGGTAGAAATAATCCATAACAAAGAAATCATAGAAAATAACATCGAGCAAGAGGTCAAGTTCCATGAAAAAGAAATCTTAATGATGGAACCCACACCGCCCTATTAGACCATACAATCTAATAATAGATCTCAAGAAACCTTGTTCCAAAATCTCTTTCATAGATCTTCAAAGAAATTCACCATCACATTGTGTTGCCCTTCTACAAGCAATAGGGTTGAAATACCTTGATTGGATTACTCCACCAAATTAACAAATAGATCAAGTGGATTTTGACATGAAGCCACCCAACATAGAACTTTAATATCTTGGTTTCTTCTTTGACTTAAAACAAATGCCTATAGAAGACAAGTTGATTAAAAGAGGGGATCTAGCCTTATGTCTACAAGTATGGATTTATGATACTTGCATCAAGAGAACATTGATAAATGATGGAGAGACCATAAACATTGTCTTATTTTCCCTCCTTGAAAGGATAGGATATGGGCATACAACCATAACAACATGTCAAGAGGCCTTAAGTGGATGACAACTTAAAAGTAGAAATGATAAAAATAATCATGCTCCCCATCTCCTTAGGATCTACAACAGTCCCAAGAGTGTTCTATGTCATTAACAAGGACATCAATTACAACTTGTTGTTAGGAAGACCTCAAATTCATAAAATGAAGGTAGTACCTTCAACCTTGTTTCAATAAGTTTTGTTTCTACAATCAAGAAGATATACATTGCAAAAGGAGACCCTAAGCCATTTAGGATGCTCAAAACTGATACAACTAAGAAAAAGATAGGCATTCCGATCAATTATGAATTATCCATAAATAAAATTGCCATCTCTAGAATCCTTAATCCATACATTTAATAAATAAAGAAGAATAAATCAAAACCATCAACGACACAGAGATAAAAATAATACAAAGAGGTGAGTTGTCAAAACAAGGGTTAGTTGTCTCAAAGAAAAGAACAACTAAAATAATGGAGCTGTTAGAAAAGGATAGTCCCATACAATTTCCTCCTAATGTTTTCACCATCAATGTGTTCACCAATCCAGAAGAAGAAGAAATGATTCAACCAACCAAGTTGAGACAAGTGACAAACAAAATTCCTCCTATCCTACAATGACCTATAGCTGAAAATTAATTTCAAATGAGAATGAACAATTTAACTGAGTTAGATCTAGGTGCCTTTGTTAATGCCAAAGAGGAACCCTCAGAGAGCTACACTCCTTGGATATCTTCAATGCATATGGTCTCTACGAATCATTGTCATACTTACTCAATCGATAATGAGTCCATGAATGACCCTCAAAATCTCATCTAAAGCATTCAAAAAATTCCAACTCACATGAACCACCTTCAACTTCAACTTCAATGCAATAAAACGACACATGGAAACCCCCACAAGTCCAAATTGAGATGATCAAAATATTTCCAAATGACTATGAGGTGAGTGTGGGAGAATTTTAGAAAGGAAAAGGTTGCAAATAACCATTGGGATTGAAGACCCTACCATCCTTGATTTACCAGAAAAGTATGTAGGGTATTTCATGGACTTGTGATAAAAACCAAATGGAAAAATGAGCATAACTTTTATCCCTCCACAAGGGCAAAGGGAGCCTCAAACTCCCTTTGAATTGTTCCAATTTTTATAGAGCATTCAAGAGTGAGATGAAGTTAAATTTTAAATGCAATATGAGTTTGACTTGCTCACAAAATTATTAAATAATGATGGGACCTTGTATTGGACTCTCTCTCACCACCAAGCATATCAATCCTTAGCTCAAATCATACTACCTCAGGTCAACACAAGCATACCTAAAGAATAGGAAACCACAATTGGACCTTTTAGGGTGGGAGAGATAGTCCTCAACAAAGGTAGCACTAAAAACAAAAAGCATAGGAAAAAGCAAAAATTCAAAGTAGATCGGAAAGGGCCATACATGGTTAAGGAAGATGTTGAAAATGATGCTTACCTCTTGTGCACTATAGAAAGTGAAGAATTCAGTGAAATGGTTAATGCCTTTCATCTGAAGAAATATTATATCTAAAAAATTCAAAAATCCATAAAAAGTACAAAACTTGTGAAAAATTCAAAACTATGCATTCTCATTTTGTTTTCCATGCATTTGTTAGTGATATGCTCTTATATGTTTTTCATTTTAGCAAGGAGTCTAAGATTGTCTAGTATAGGTTGCCCCTTCTACACCTTAAAGATTCCTAAAATCATTATCACCATCTATCATTATCCCCTTACATTCCTAACAAGTTCAAAATAAAGTTAAGTTCTTAGCTTTATACTGATCTTGGTCTTAACAAATCATATTGTCAAGTCTAGGGCAAAGTGAGTATTCAAACCTACAATACCTAATAGAAACTTGCAAGTA
Source organism: Cunninghamia lanceolata (assembly GCA_027924645.1). Lineage (NCBI taxonomy): Eukaryota > Viridiplantae > Streptophyta > Pinopsida > Cupressales > Cupressaceae > Cunninghamia > Cunninghamia lanceolata. The sequence goes on along the minus strand of BSBN01000918.1, from coordinate 1,422,732 downwards.
GACCTTCCCTAATTCTTCTTAGTGAAGGGAAGTCCTATGGGATAATGAAATCTCTTGGTGGAACCCAACCCCTTATTCATCCTAGCCAAAAATATCAAGGGGATCAGAACTCCACAAAGCAATAAAAAAAGTGTAAGAACAAGAAAGAATTACTACAAAAAAAAGATAGGTATAAAGCACACACAAGCACCAGTTGGGAAAAGTTGAGAGTCTAGATATCTTTTAGGGCCATCTTTTGCTTTAGAGAATTTCCTTTACCCTAGGTCTAACTTGTTGGCCATCTCTAATCTAAGTCTAGAAGGTGCTACAAAAATTTATTCCATATCTAAGTTGAAAGCTAGTCAAAGTGTTTTGTCTAGATAAGGATCAATGTTTAGCCATTTGTAAAGTGTTGTTTAGAAATTATTCTTTCTCCTTCCCATTCCCACTTAATTCCCTAATAAAATTTCATCTCAAATTCTAGTAGGTTACCCTAAACTAGGTCAACTCGCAATCCCCTAGATCAAAAATCCTTCTTAAAAGCAATCACAGTGTTTGTTTCATTTGTATACATATCAATTAAAAACAACCAATAAGTCATGTCATAACACATGGAATCCATAAAATAAAAATGATAGAAAGATCTATTGCATTTTCATGTGTGTTTTGCATCCATACATGTTTACATTACATCTCATTCATATCAAAAAAGACAAAAAATAGCATTGTCATAGTATTATCATCCATGTGTGGTCATCATAGGTATACATTTGCGTCAACATAAATAAAGTTCTAACCATCCATGTGCACACAAGATAAAAGTAAGTACAAGATATCAGTTATGCCATATAGAACTCAACCAATTAAGGTCATAGCAATGAGTGCATATCAATGTCAAAGTACATATTTGATGCAGGAGCATCCCTGGTTCAAGAGCAATCTTGCGTCAACCAAAAAACATTTGCATTTCAATTTGTTTGTAGTTCAGTTTGTTTCTTTCATTTTCTAGTTCAGTCCAGGTAGTTCAGTCAAAAGCAGTTTTAGCTTTTGGTCTGGTATTCTACCACAGTTGCATTTCACACATTGTGGATCTGGACTTAGCATCTACATCCATTCATCTACATCATATCCAGAATTTAGAGCATTTGGACCAGTTACCGGAAAGATATCGCTATCAGAAGATTGACTATTTTCTCAGAGCAGAGCATCCTGACAGTCTTAGACAATCAGCTGAAGGAGAAGACTTGTGGAACCTAATGACACATCAATCAAAGATCTTTGGTTCATGGCTGACCTTCCTCAGAGATCTACACGTTATTCTATTCATTTGAGGAAGTGTTCTATGCATTTAGGTCTGACCTATATGTGTACATGTTACAACTCTTCATTGAAGTTTGTGACCTTCCTTAGCCGACGTGAAGGAACCTATTGGTCCAGAAATGAAATATATTGATGTAATAGATCCTTAGGAAAGTAGTTTAGAAGTTATCAATAAGTTCATAGTTTAGATTTTGTGTGAAGGAGGTTCAAAGCTTTATTTTGCGCATGTATGTAATCAGGCATGTGAGCCCTCATTGTAAGCTCGCATGTTGCCGACCGATCTCTATTTGAATTCTTTGATATACTGAATGACTGAATCTGCATTTGCTTCATTTATTTGAGTTGTTTCCACTATGTTTACTCTTGTTGCATGGTCCGAATAGTTCATTCGGTGAACCCTCCTACCGTGACTGCACCAAGTGGTATCATAGCGAAAGGTTGAATCTTTGGGAGTGAATTGAGTGAATTGAGCAAAGTTGGTGAGGGAATTCCGTAAGATCTTGTTGTGGACAGATCGTCGAATTGAGGTTGGTTACTTGTGTTGCAACTAATCACCGATTGTGAGGTAGTTGTTACCTTGTAGCTCGATCACTGAACTTGAGGTAGTTTACACTTGATCCTAGGAAGAATGCCGCCGAGGAGAGTTGTTGATGTTGGAACAATGGCTGGTAGAATGGATGAGATGATGGAGATGATGAAAATAATGCAAATTCGTTTGGATTTTGTTGAAGAGGATAGACTAAGAGGATTGATACCGAGACCTAATGTTGAAAGTGATGATGAAGAAGAATTTTAGTCTGCTGAACAAACTGGCAAAACCCTAGGAGGTGATGAAGAAGAAGAATCAGATCAAGTAAAGATGTTGCGAGCTATTTCAAAGATTAGAAAGAGACCTAGAGTTGATGTGCTGAATTGTAATGGTAATTTTAACCCTGAAGAATTGATTGACTGGATAAATGACATGGAAGAATACTTTGAATATGAAGAAATTGAAGATCCGGAGAAGGTAAAATTTGCAAAAATAAAATTTAAAGGACATGGTGCTATATGGTGGAAAGAATTTCAGTTGGAAAGAAATAGAAGAAGAAAAGAAAAGATTACTAAGTGGGACCAAATGGTGATAAAGTTAAAGAATTAGTTTATACCTGCTGACTATGAGTTGGAGTTGTTGAAGAGATTGCAAAATCTGAGACAAAAGGAGAAATTTGTGAAGGAGTATACTGCAGAATTTAATAAAATGGTCTTAAGGATAGGACATAGTGGAGCTAACAAGGAGAAAGTGGCTAGATACATCAATGGACTAAGATTGAACATTCAAGAGGAACTAAGCTTGGTAAGGATGACATATTTGGAAGAAGCATATCAGTTTGCCCTGAAAGTTGAAGAAAAGATGAATAAACGACATGATTAGAGGCAGAGAGGTAGAGGAGGTAAATTTCAGAGAGGTAGGACATTTTTCAGAGGAGATAGATCATACCCGGAGCAGAACAAGTTTGACAGCCCGTTGAAGAAGGATGATAGAGATAACAATGCTTACCGGAGAGATGACAGAATTTGTTACTGGAGAGGAAACCCTAGTGCATACTAGAATGAAGGGTACAAGAGAGAAGGAAGAAGATTTGATAAGAGAGCATTTAGATGTACTTGTTTCAAGTGTGGAGGTGAAGGACATAGAGCATTTGAATGTAATCAGGGTAGTACAAATAGGAGGACAGAAAATAGTGGAAGAGCAACCTATGTGGAAGAAGAACCTGTTGAATCACCCAGTTCAATTGGCAAACCTGAGAAAGGGGAATCACTTGTGATGAGGAGAGCACTATTTCAAACAAAGACAAATGAGGAACCACCGTAGAGGAAGAGTATGTTCAGAACTAGATGCAAATCAAAAGGTAAGTGTTGTAAAGTTGTAATTGATAGTTGTAGTTCAGATAACCTAGTTTCACAGGAGATGGTGACTAAGCTGAAGTTGGAAAGATTGAAACACCCTAAGCCCTATCAGATAGCATGGATTCAGGATGATCATAAGGTATTGGTGAGTGAACAATGTTTGGTGAAATTTCATATTGGATCTTATCATGATGAAGCCTTGTGTGATATTATGCCTATGGATGTTTGTCATATCTTGTTGGGTAGACCTTGGCAGTATGATAGAAAATCTATACATGATGGGAGAAAGAATACATATACTATAATAGCAAATGGAAAGAGAATTACTTTGATTCCTTTGGAGGATGATCCTAAGAGTAAAGTATGTGGGAATGCTAGAATCTGTTTAGTAGATGGAAGGAAATTTTTGGATGGTTTGAGACATGAGAATAAGTGTTATGCCTTGATTCCTAAGAAACTTGAAGCATTGAAGGAGACTAAAGAATCACAACCAGAGGAGATAAAGGAGTTGCTGATAGAATATGAAGACATCATATCAGATAATGTACCTGAAGGATTGCCACCTATAAGGAGTATCATTCATCACATGGATCTTATATCGGGAGCAAGTTTGCCTAACAAAGCAGAACATAGAATGACGCCGGCAGAGAATGAAGAATTGAATAGACAGATACAAGAGTTGTTGTGGAAAGGTTTGATCAGAGAAAGCTTGAGTCCTTGTGTAGTACCTGCAGTGTTTGCACCTAAGAATGATGGAGAATGGAGAATGTGTACTGATTCCAGAGCAATAAACAAGATCACAGTTAAGTATAGATTTCATTTACCTCGAATGGATGATATCATGGATTGTTTGAGTGGAGCAAGATATTTCACAAAGATAGACTTTAAGAGTGGATACCATCAGATCAGAATCAGAGAAGGTGATGAATGGAAGACTACATTTAAGACAAATGAAGGACTGTATGAGTGGTTAGTGATGCCCTTTGGATTGACAAATGCACCGAGTACTTTCATGAGATTGATGAATGAAGTTCTAAAGAAATTCTTGGGTAAGTTTGTGATTGTATACTTGGATGACATTCTAATTTTCAGTAAGACAAAGTAGGAACATTTGTGGCATATTAGACAAGTTTTGCAGAGGTTGAGAGAAGAGAAACTATTGATAAACATCAAGAAGTGTAGTTTCATGAAGGAAGACCTAGTATATTTGGGATTTGTGATTTCTACGAAAGGATTGAAGATGGACCCTAAGAAAGTGAAAGCAATTGTTGAATGGCCTACACTGGAGAGCATTGGAGAAGTTAGATCATTCCATGGATTGGCTAGTTTCTACCAGAAGTTCATCAAAAATTTTAGTTCAGTTTGTAACCCTGTGACACAGACAATGAGAGGTGACAGAAAAGATTTCAAGTGGACATTAGGAGCAAATAAAAGTTTTGAGTTCTTGAAGCAGAAAGTGACAGAGCAACCTATTTTGGCATTACCAGATTTTAATAAGGTATTTCATGTTGATTGTGATGCAAGTGGAAATGTGATTGGAGTAGTATTAAGTCAAGAAGGTAGACCAGTAGCATATTTCAGTGAGAAGTTGAATGATGCAAGGAGAAGATATTCAGTTTATGATCAAGAATTATATGCCATAATTCAAGCCTTGAAGAAGTGGAGACATTACGTGTTGCCTAAGGAGTTTGTGTTGTATACAGATCATCAAGCTTTGCAATATTTGAATAGTCAAGGTAAGTTGAATCAGAGACATCTGAGATGGGTAGAGTTCATGCAGAGTTATACTTTTGTGTTGAAGCATAGGAGTGGAAAATCAAACAAAGTTGTTGATGCATTGAGTAGAAGAAGAAACTTGTTGACAGAGATGAGAGTTGAGGTGTTGGGTTTTGATGAATCAAAGAGCATGTATGAGGGAGACACCGATTTTGCAGAACCTTGGAAAGCATGTAAGTAACCTATTGTGACATATAGGAGTAAGTGGTTAGACTATTTCATTCAAGAAGATATGTTGTTCAAAGGAAATCAGTTGTGCATACCTAGAAGTTCAATGAGGGATAATTTGATCAAGGAGAAGCATAGTGGTGGATTGGCAGGACATTTTGGCATTGATAAGATAGTGGCTTTGGTAAGTGAATAGTACTTTTGGCCTCAGACACATAAGGATGTTCAGAGATTTGTGCAGAGTTGTAGAGTTTGTCAATTTGTAAAAGGGAATAGTCAGAACACTAGATTGTATAAACCTTTGACAGTACCAGAGAGACCTTGGGAAGACATAAGCATGGATTTTGTAATGGGATTGCCTAAGACATAGAGAGGACATGATTCAATATTTGTAGTGGTTGACAAATTTTCAAAAATGGCTCATTTCATACCTTGTAAGAAGACGATTGATGCAGTGCATGTAGCTAACCTATTTTTCAAGGAGATTTTGAGATTGCATGGATTACCTAAGAGTATAGTTTCAGACAGAGACACAAAGTTTGTTGTATAATTTTGGAAGACACTTTGGAAGAAGATGAAGACAGATTTGAAGTTCAGTTCAACTTTTCATCCACAAACCGATGGACAGACAAAGGTAGTGAATAGGAGTTTGGGAAACTTGTTGAGATGTTTGGTTGGAGAGAAGACAAGAAGTTGGGATTTGATTCTTTCACAAGCAGAGTTTGCATATAATAATTCAGTAAATAGGAGTACCAGAAGAACACCTTTTGAGATTATGACTGGAGTGAATCCTAGAGGAACTGCAAAATTGAGAGATATCAGAACAGAAGAAAAGAGAAGTGCAGAAGTAGAAGAATTTGCAGATCATATGAAGACAATGCATAATCAAGTGAAGAAGCATTTAAAGGATATGAATAGTAAGTATAAGGAAAAGGCAGATGATAAGAGAAGACATAAGGAATTTGAAGTGGGAGATGAAGTGATGGTGTACTTGAGAAAAGAAAGATTTCTAGTTGGGACATATAACAAGTTGAAGATGAAGAAGTTTGGACCTTGTAGGATACTCAGAAAATTTGATTCAAGAAATGCACATGAAGTGGAATTACCAGAGACATTGGGTATTTCACCTATTTTCAACATTGCAGACCTATATCAGTATCATGCAATAGAGTTCAATGACAGCATGGAAGAAGGCTTGAAGAAGCAGTTACCACAACAAGCACTAGAGCAAATTGAAGACATTTTGGACAGTCAAGTTAGATGCAGCACTAAAGGAAGACAATACAAAGAATATCTTGTGAAGTGGAAAGGCAGACCGAAAGAAGATTCATCATGGATTTCTCAGGCTGAGGTGGACCGTCTTGGTTCTCCTTTAGCCCCAGCAAAGTGAGGGATTCACTTTTTCAATAACCCCGGATGTCTGATGCAGGAGCATCCCTGGTTTAAGAGTAATTTTGCATCAACCAAAAAACATTTGCATTTCAATTTGTTTCTTTCATTTTCCAGTTCAGTCCAGGCAGTTCAGTCAGAAGCAGTTTCAACTTTTGGTCCAGTATTCTACCGCGGTTGCATTTCACACCTTGTGGATCTGGACTTAGCATCTACATTCATTCATCTACATCATATCCAGAATTTAGAGCATTTGGACTAGTTATCGGAAAGATATTGCTATCAGAAGATCGACTATTTTCTCAGAGCAGAGCATCCTGACAGTCTCAGACAATCAGTTGAAGGAGAAGACTTATGGAGCATTCCTTGACTTGTAGAACCTAATGACACATCATTCAATGATCTTTGGTTCATGGCCAACCTTCTCGAGAGATTGACACATTATTCCATTCATTTGAGGAACTGTTCTATGCATTTAGCTCTAACCTATCTGTGTACACATTGCAACTCTTCATTGGAGTTTGTGACCTTCCTTGGTCAACACAGAGGAATTGGTCTGGAAATGATATATATTTATGTAATAGATCCTTAGAAGAGTAGTTCAGATGTTATCAATAAGTTCATAGTTTAGATTTTGTGTGAAGGAGCTTCAAATCTTTATCTTGCGCATGTATGTAATCAGGCATGTGAGCCCTAATTGTAAGCCCGCATGTTGTCGGCTAATCTCTATTTGAATTCTTTGATATACTAAATGAATGAATCTACATTTGCTTCATTCATTTGAGTTGTTTCTGTTGTGTTTACTCTTGTTGCACTGTCTAGACAGTTCATTCGATGAACCCTCCTACCATGACTGCACCAATATCACTCCACCAACATAATTCAAAAAGTTCAAAACAACACATTCACATGTGGGAACCTTCCCATGCAAGGGGAAAGTCAAAAAATCAATAAAAATTAGGTCTTTCAAAGATCTCAAGAACAACTTTGACCTATGGAACCATTTGGGCTCTTGCTCCATGGCCTCCTCCGACTATCCACTACATTGAAACTCAATGAACCCTATGAGCATGAGAAGGAACCTGACTATGAATGTGCAAGTGTGATGGTCTTGTAGTATATGTTAGTGAAAGAGTAGAAATTCATCTATGGACCCCTAGGATAGCCATCTCCTGAAGCAAGGTGACCTCATCTAGCGCAGTAATTATGTCCCTCTAGGAAGCAACCTCTTGGCTAGCATGATAAGTAGGTGTAGGAGTACAATCAACACTAAGAGGGGGGGTGAAACAGTGTTGTGTGAAATTTCTAATCTTTTTTACAAACTTTAACTTGTAGAGTACAAGGAGAGAGAGCTATCATTGATTTCTCACATACATGTGCACATAATTGAGAATGAAAAACAAAAACTCATGAGTAAAACATATATCCACAGAGAGAAGATCAAGACACAAGAATTGCACGAGTGGAAAACCCTCCAGGGGTAGAAAAATCACTCCAGAATTGCCTCACTGGCTTAACTGAAAAATATGCCTCACTGGCAATACAAATTGTATCTAGGAGCACCAACTCCTTATGGAGCACCAACTCCAATACCAAACAGAAGCACCCACTTCCAACACTAATATACCTCACTGGTAAACAAATAGGTCTCACTGACCTACAAGCCTCACTGGCTAATACAAGGCCTCACTGGCAAACTGAATCTTCACTGGAAGTAATAAACAAGTTCAGAGGGACACTCTGTTTCCATTCAATACAAAACATATGTCTGTCAAATGGCCATTCTATTCAAAATCAATCCTTTTTTCTGGATCCTCTCAACCACACTGCATACTCTGTATGTTTCATCTACATACATCTCTGTCTTACTAGTTTCAATGTCTTTGTTCAATCAAATTCATGATTCATGCACCTGATTATCATTGCAATTGCATATTGTCTTTCTGATCATCTTGTCAATCTTTGAATCTGTATTTGATCCCTGTCAGTTCATCATTCATCTGCACAACATCACTCACATCCAAGTATATCTGCAAAACCAATACTTATAAGAAATACAAAAGTGTCCTTTCATCTCCAAAGCAAACATTTATTTTCCTCTTTTCAAAACTTTTCATATTCTCTACACAAAACAATTTATAAAAAATCTTCAAATGAAAAATAATAAAATCTCTGAACAAAATCTTAGATAATCTTCCATCTCTGCATTTTCAAAAATCAAATCCCTTTCATTTTCTTTTCATCTTCCTGAAAAATTATTTCCAAACAAAATAGGATATCCATCTGCAAAATCTTTTCATATTCCTTCAATAATTTATTCTTCTTCTCTGCAAAATATCTTCAATCTGAAAAATAGCCCTCAAAAAAAATTGAATCATATAATATCAAACCCTATTTAAAACTCTTCATATTCTGTGTTCTTCAAAAATCTTTTTGCCTTTTTCAAAAAATCATTGAAAAACCTTCAACCTTTTTATCTGCAAAATATCTTTCATTCATCTGCAACAAAAATATATTTCTGCCAAAAATCTCTCTGCTCATTTGTATGTCCTTTCATCTGCTAAGAGAAATGATCTATTTCTTTTCTTCAATCAAATCATTTCACATTTCTTTTTCAAAAACTCATAAGAAAAATTTGTCTTCCAAAATCATTTTTGTTTTCCAAAAAAAAAAAATCTCTAAAAGAAACCAACTCCTCAATAAAAATTCTAATGTCATTTCTTTAAATTAGAAAAAAAATTATAATTTAAGAACCACTAATTACCAATTCAAGCTCACCATTTTAGAATTCAAAAAATGTGGTATAGGCCGACCACTTAGTGTTTGAGTAAAGTTTCTAAAAAGAAACTAAAGCTATAAAAGGGAATGACATCCTTAATAGAAACTTTTAAAATATATATACTATGCTCCCCTAAAGCAAGGTAATTCAATGCCTTTTGCTTTTCCCTTTTAATATCCATGCAATTTTTAAATAAAATCATTTCAAATATGAATCGGGCTCCAAAGAAGGCTTTAAGAACTCGGGCTTCTTAAGATAAAACAAATATTCAAAACTTTATAAACTATGAAGACCGCTCAAACTATGAAGACCGCTCACTTATTTAAACATATCAATGGATATGCTTTGCCGCCCAAACGTTCATGGAGATACCGAGGGTGTTGGTCGAGCCGGTCAATTGTATGTTTAAGGAACCCTCCAAGCAGTGATCATTAAGTTATCAACCTGCTATAATAAGTCAACAGCCTTTTATAACAAAAGTGCATACTTTGTATGATAGGTAGAGAGGAGTTAATGTATGTCTTGTGATAAGGTTTGTTAGTGAATTTAACTCACAAGAATTTTAATCAATATGATTCTTCATATATCTACCAAGAATTCCTCTAAAGTACAAGCAAGATGACTTCAAAAATTGATGTCTTGTATGCAACAAAAAACCATCACTACATGCACAACCTTGTCTTGTAGACACTTGAGTGTAAAAGCATCATGATAAGAACAACTTATCTCCTGTCATAAGATCCTATGAACACTTGAGGTGGAAACAACCAGATGATATCCTGAAACAAATGAACAAGCATTCCTTATGAACAATACAAGGATACAAACAACATGTCTTGATGAAACTTGCATAACAACTAAACAACATCACCTGATCAAATCAGACACTCTACAACCATGTAACATTCTCTACAAGTACCACTTTCTCCAAGGCTTTTCCATGACACCATTATGAGTAAAATATCTTGACATAATCAAAGAACATATGAAGACAAGGACACATTATGAAGAACGCATCTTGATCATCATGATCAAAATATCAACTTCAGAAACACCAATGAACATCATGATATTGCATGACATATAAAGCACTTGTTAACCTTCTTATATAAATCCTTTGCATATGAACAACTCCTGATTCCTACCATAAGTAAACAACTGTGAAATGCATGATCCTCAAATGTCCTGCAGTTCTGATGAAACCTTGTGAAGATGCACAACAACTCAACTCTCTCAATACCTTTTGACATCAATGACAAACTATCACCATCAGTAGGAGCTAGAATATTTGTGTGTTAATCAGCTGAAGAGAGCATGTGAGCATCAACTAATATAGAGTCTTTAGTTTGTCTATTTAAATGGATCAACACATTTAATGAAGCATTCTAAAAGAGATCTATCTGTCAGTGGTGCCTATGACGAATCATCAAGAGAAGAGAACTTTAGTTCAAGAGTTAGAGATGAAATATTTTCAAAGAAGTGAGTGTGATAAAGAAAGGAGTAGGTTAGTGTGGTACTCACGAGGATCTCCTAGCTACCATGAGGGGTCAACAAGTCTCGTATCCTCCTCTACTAGCTCTAAGATAGGAGCCTATCCATGTCTAGATAGGCCCTTCATTTGTGCTACCTCCTCATCCTCAAGAATCTCCTCCTCCCCTCCTGATGCTACCTCACCACGCTCCTCAAGATCATAGTCATCATTTGTATAATCATCAATCTCCTCTTCAATATTAATAAGTATCTGAGATTGATGACCTCTCATCCATCTAGGACCTTACTCTCAGAATGGTCTCATGATTGGGACACTAGTAACTAATGTAACCCATAAGAGAGACCTAAAATTTACATCCACCATCTCTTGCACTAATCTATAACAAGGGGGCATTGGAGACAGGCCCTCTAAAAATCAAGTTCTATTTGTTGAAGGATATGTGTGATGTAGTGAGCAACTAAATCATTTCTATCTATCAAATGGATCACCTCGTGACGGTAAGCCTAAATAGTGCTATCACCTAGCCAAAACCCCTCCATATCTATATACAAGTCTGAAATTAAATCATCTATAAGCGGAGCCACAACTCATATAGAAGCATCAAAATAAACAAGTCGTCCCCATCGCATAACTCTCAAAAAAATAGGATCTAAAAGGGGCATCTCCCTCTAAAATGATATAATATGCTCAAGGAGATAGGTCATAATAAGTGACGGGTGGTTGAAGGAAAGCACCCCCCATCGTGAGATCTTATACAAGTCATAGTAAACCATAGTAATAATGTTGATCCCCAAGAAAATATTATCCCTCAATCAAGCCGTTGAATGATTGGTACCTAACACCACCTACGTATAAGACCATTCTTGTCTCCTGACAGGCGAGAGGCAATTAGGCCAATGAAAACCTTCTGCAAGGGTAGAATATCAAGCCTTGGGACCAAAGTAAGTTGAATCCCACACCAATCTCTATGATGAATCTCTCCCATGATGGTAGAAATTTTGTAATAAATAGAGAAGTTAGTATCAAAATTAGAGGAAATTAAGCAAATTTAAGCATCAAAGGATATCATTTTTACCTTAGTTCATGCCTACAAACCTTCTAGCAGGGTCACCCATATTACCAAGTTAGATCTCTTAGGTGACCCAAGATAAAGTGGTAGGATCTCTCAAGTGACATTCCCTTGAAATACAAGTGACCCTATAGCACACCTCTGCATATCTGAGTGGGCCCCAAAAATAATTAAAATAAGAAAAACTTGGAAAATGACACAAACGCCTAGAACCTAGACAAATGGGACAAGAAAACACAAAGATAATGAACATTTTCAGATGAAATAAACAAAAAAATTGAGGGTTTCAAGAGATAGTTTTTCTTGTTTCCCATACCTATGGATCAGTAAGAGGTTGATTGGTAACTATTTTGTCAATCTCCTCATCATTTTCTCTTTGTTGACTATTCACTTGCATAATTTCATCATCATTTGCTCACTTTCTCTTAATTTTCCCTCTTTCTTATCCTCTCTCCTTCTTAGATTAGTTTGCATTAATGAAGTTTGTATTTTTTGTTTAGCTTTTGTAGTGCATGCTTTGTCTTCATCATAGCAGGTCTTCACAGTAAGACAAGGTGACTTAGGTATACTTCAAACTCACACATTGACAATGTGTTTCCTCATCTTCCTTTTAGTGCTTACTATCAATTCATCATAAAATTTAGCTAATACTTGTCATTTTAGGTCCAAATGCAAGACAAAAATAAAGGTAAAAGCCAAGTTTGGTAATAGTACCTACCTTTCATGTAGACTAGACCATACTCGATGGGGCAAATATATAAGTATGAAAAAGGTGCATAGGATGACATAGTTGTTTGATGATGATTTAGAGTCTTAATCATTCCCATGAAGGAATGAATTATATACCTCTCAATAGTTTCTCCCTTGGTGACATATCCCCCAATATTTTACCCCTTGGTTTATTCCTCTCATACCTTAAAACTGACTTCCCAAGGTCCTTCCTACCTTCTAGCTAATAGTCCAAAACACTTTGAGTGGTCACCCATATGACTTATAGGATCTCTTGAGAAACCCTACAACTTAAGTCTAGATCTCTTTGGTGACCTACCCTACTAATTTGGGTGATCCACTTCCCATAATAGGTGACCTTGTCATCTTTTTCCATGCATGATTTCTTCCAATTTAGCTGAATTTAACTCCATTTTTAGCTTTTCATTGCGAGTCCCTTCACACATAACTGACTATTGACTTCCCATAACTATTCATGGACTCTCAATCACTCTATTGTTAGCTCCCAATCATTCTATTATTATCTTCGAATCAATCTTTTATGATCTTTCCAGCTTTTATTTTCTTCCACTCAGAGCTAGATCACTCTTCAATCAACCCTTGTTAACTCCCCAATCAACACCACCTTTGGTGTGGATTCTAAACCTATAAATGCCCCCTCCTTAATTCATTTGACAAGTCAAATTCATTAGTGCATTCATGGTTGCTCAAGATTTTGCAAAATTGCCTCCCATTAGCATTATTATACTCTACACAGGACCTTATGTGCCTTTTTATATCTTCAATAGCTTCAAAACTCAATCTATTTGACATTTTATAATAGCATGCTTATGCTCAATCCATTCTCTTTTTATTTTTATAGCTTCTAAGCTCAATCTGATTGATTTTACATCCATGTTTTTATCTCTATTTCCAAGAGGAGGACCCCGTTGCTGTGCAGGACCTCTAGGAACTTATGTCAAGAACTATTGTTTGATTCATACATGTTTTTCATTCTTTCTTAGTAATTTAGATAATAAATCTTTCTCTTGAGGAAGTAAAACTTTGTTTGTCAAGTTCTCTTGATAAGCAGTTTAAATTGATTTCTTAGAATATATTTGCTTTTAAATTGCTTAGATTAGCTTTATTTTCTTTCTTAGAATATATTTTCTTTCATTGTACTTAGAATAATTGCAAAATTCAATAGATTACAAGTCAAAATTAAACCACAAAAATACAAAAAAATAGATTAGATTGCATATAAAAATTCATTTAGTTGCATACATTTTCCCTTTCATGGTAATTAATTCATTCAAAAAAAAGGAACTCGAAAGTTGTGTGTATTCATATAGGATTAATTGCATTTAGGAACTCCAATAAAATAGCAAAAACATTCAAAAACATGAAATCCAAATGATCAAACAAACCCTTGATTTTATCACAAGGTCAACAATCAAACAAAAATTCAAAATGAAAACTCTCCCCCTTTTGTCTAGCATTCAATGTGCCTAGGCATAAGGGAATATTGGGATAAATCTATCATTGATAAGATTAGTGAGATCATCCCTCAACCAATTCCCACAAAGGAAACAACCCAAGAGCAAGAACTCATCTTGAGGCGCATTCAATAGGAAACAAAACAAAGAAGACAAGACAAATAACATCAACAAAGACTCGTTATACAAGTCATTCAAAATAACAAAGGAGGTTAGATCACCTCCATATCATAAATGAACAAAATAGAATTAGAGTTAGGCTTAGAGAAAGTGACCCTTTAGTTCATATAATAATCACAACCACCATGCCCATTGAATGTTTACACCATCATCACAACTTTTATAACAATTTCCACCAACCACATACATCCACACATCACACAATCAACCCAGTTGTGGTCCGTGATGTTCACCTTTCCTGCAAACAAAACAACCCCCCAATTCTACTTCCACTCGACTAGCTCCTGCCACAAGAGAAAGAGTGACTAGGTGGGTGCCAGTTGCAAGGACATGGTTCATGTCCCACATCAAGTTTTGACTCACCCACATTGTGTCTGGGTCACATTCTAAGTAACACAATGCCAAGTAAAATCCCTAATTAAATTAGGAAACAGACTAATTAGGTTGTCTTTTAATTGTTGTAAACTTTAAGAAAGCTTCTTGTGGATCTAAAATTTGCCCAAATATATTAAAAGGGAATTCTCCAAAATAGCCTAAGAATGTATGAAATTTGGTGGCAGACTAACGTACCACTAACATGCAACATTCGTTAATGTGTTAACAAATAAATGGCAAACAACATGCTCATGAATGACTTGGTGTTGTATAGTCTAAATTTTGAAAATTTGCATGTACTATAATGTGATTTGAATGATGGTACCCACCAATAAAATCCCAAGGGAGCTCATGATAAATCCTAGTATACTAAAAGGATAGCCACTTGACTTCCACTACATGTTTCTTTTTCTTTTCTTTTTCAATTTTTATAATTTTTTATTTTTCTATTTTTATTTTTTGATGAATTTTAATGAAGTTAAGATAGTTTAATATTATTTTGGAACAACACTTTATGTTTTTTAACATCTTTAGGATTCCTCTTTCAGTCCTCCTTCTAGTGCCAGTTCTGTTGATGCGTGTTTTGACACATCAACACATTGGAATAGCAAATCTTTTCCTGCATGAAAGGCATTAACATTAAGGGTCTCTACTTGGTTTGTAAATTACAAAATCACTTGAAACAACTAAACAAGTGAGTTCTTTGACTATCCCATTGAAGGACCTCTAGTGGAATACTAAGAGTCACAAAGAAAATCTAATGACTATGGTGGTACAAACCAGTTGTGTACCTTATCTTCTGAAGTTCATGAATAGGTGAAGGTTGTCAAATTGTTTTGATTAATGTTATGCATTGATATTATAAAGTCATGTATGTTGCATTGTTATATATATTGGCTCTTGATGAAAAGCATTGCATGGGATATGAAGGACATTGTCTAAGTTATCAAAATGTCAAAGTTGTAACATCATAAAATATGTACACCGCTATTTTACACCTTGTTTAGCTCTTAGATGGGCCTCAAATGTTTACCCTTGTTTATTAGGACCTATTTTAGTACCTTTTTTAGCATTAAGCATGTAACACTTGATCTCAATGCACGAAACCATGAAAAAAATCATAAGGTAGGACTAAGCATGCTCTAAGTGCCCTTTTTTGGGAGGTGCCTGGCTAAAGGACCAAGGTGCCCAAGTGCCCTAGACCCTCCTTTAGCTCTCTCCAAAATTTGTGCCTTGTCAGCTTAGGCCCTTTAAAACATTCCTAATGTTGGTCTTATGTGATTTACTTCTCTGGAATTCGATGGGAATGCATATAAAAGTAAGTTAAGTTATTCATTTGTATATATCTACACTCTTGATAACCTCTTGGAATATTCTTGTGTTCTTCTATGCTCTCTATTCTGCTATCAATCTCTCTTGTGGATTATTGTTGCGGCATTAACATATTGCAAGTCTTGTGAAGATCTTTGGAGGCAATATCAACTTCTTGAGTTAAGTTGTGACACCATCTATAAGCATACAAGGGGTTCCATGCTCATGGTGACTTCATTCCTTCATGCTTTGCTTTGCTTTAGCATTCCATTCTACTTCGGATTCACCTCTACCCTCCTAGGGCAAGCACTCTTCATCAATCATATTTGCTATTGTGGAGGTGAAAACACTATTCATGGGGATTGACTGAGGAAAGCTCCTAAATAGCACCCAACCTTTTCCCTCTTTTCATGTGTGTAGGTTAGACGATCAAGTTTCAAAAGCTGAGCTCCAGGAAGAACGAAAAGCATGTAGTTACAGACTTGACAAAATTTACAGTTTCTGAAAGCCCTGATTCGGGACCAAGGCACCCAAGCACCCCTGTCCTGGGTATCCTGACCTTTGGGAGAAGTTTTTGAATTGTTCATTGTCCTCTTCTATTCCTTTGGTTGCTGGGTTTCAGGAACCAATAGTCTGTTCCACTCAAATCTTTGTTAACTAGGATTACTTGTCGTAATCCTAGCCTAATTGATTAAGATTGGTTAATTGATTTCTCTATACAACAAAAGGGTAGAATCCCTATAGTTTGTCTCTCCTCCTTGGGTAGAAACCAAGCTCTATTTGTGCCCCAATGTTTTGTAGAAGAGGGTTTGACCTAGTTTGATCCATTGAGCTAGTCTCTTTTTTCTACATTACAAAAGTCACAGGGAATTGTACTGTAGAAGCTCGGGAGATTGTACTACATTCTACTATAGATGAATATATGGCCTCGTGGCTTGGAGGTTAGCCAAAGAAAACTACGAGTTATGCATGATCCAAGTTTCAGAGCATAAAATTTACCACAGAGTTTTTCAGAGTTAGAAGAATGAGAACAAGTCGTGTTCCTGTGAAAGGTCATCAAAGACAGAACAGAAAGCCACCACATTTCACCGCACTTTGATGTTTGGTTTTGCTGTTTGAAAGACAAGTTAAGATGGTCATTATATATTCTCAGTTCAGGTTTCAAGTGTTTTGAAGTACCACAAGTGTGTTTTTCAATATTCTAAGTTAAGGTTGTGTGACTAAACTGTGTAAGAGATTTCGACATCAAAGTTTGTTTGCTTGTGCTAGCAAGTAGAAGCATGAAATAGAGAAAGGAATGCATGAGAAGGTTTTGCAAGTCATATATTGTTCATGGTTTGATCTGCATGATGATATCTCACTTCTTCAGTACCAGATAAGATCTAGAGCTAAAGCATGAGAGGATAAGTAGCTACAGTGCGGACATGGTGTGATTGAGTGATTGCACCATGTGTGTGGAAGCGTGTGCTAGCAAGAAATTTTGGGAGAAGGTAAAATGGGTCCAGTAGCCCTCTTCATATGAAGCACACAACGATTTTTCACTCCTACAGTACCGTCGATGATTTGGGAGCCGACAAGCAAGGTCGTTACAAGTTTTAGGATACACGTTACATGAAGGCTGACAAAGTTGTTGTTTAGAAGGCTTGCAGAGGATATATATGAAGGACATAAGATTGTTTCCAAGTGTGTGAGAATGTGTTAAAAAGGTGAATGATCTGGAAATTGAGAAGTGACTCTGGAAGTTCTGATGCATACTCCATGACAGAGCTAGTATTGTATTGCAAAGGTGTTTTGAGCCTGGAAGGCAACAAAGATGTTTGAGCAGAGGTGTTGAAGTCATTAGAATAAGTCAATGAAGTTGAAGTTGCAAAGGTTATTTATGAAGGTAAGAAGATTGTTGCAATTGTGTGAGTGTGTCTCAAAGATGTCAAGTGTATGATCTGAAGTGAGATAAGTAGCTATGTAAGCAACAATGCATGACCTATAGTAGAATGGATGTTGCGAAGGTTTTTGAGGTATCAGAATTAGTCAAAATGATTAAGATGATAGCAGAGAGGATAGTGCAAAAGTGTTAAGTCATTGAGAAAACATCAAGGATGTCAAAGATTTAGCAAAATTGATGTTGTGGAGGAAATTGAATCATCAGAATCAGTTGTATGTTTCAAAATAGAGGTTGGAGCCTTATTTTGTAAGATTTTTAGCTCTTCATGGAGTTGTTGCTTCCTTTGGGTTGGAGCCCATAAGACTTTGTATCAGGGAGTTGAAGCTTCTTTGAGTTGGAGTTCATAGAATAGAGGATTTGTCTCTCCTTTGGGTTGATGCCCATAAAACTTATTATGTACTTCCTTTTATTTGTGAGGCTAGATTTGGATAGTAGATCCAAGTAGCTTGATCACTGTGGTTTTTTCCATCTTGGGTTTCCACATAAATATTGTGTCATGTGTGTATCTGCTTTTATGATTCATTTAGTTTAAATTTTCAATTTGGATTGAATGCATTTAAAAGGAAAGAATTTAAAAATGTACTAATTCACCCCCTCTCAGTACTTATGTGTGTTTAATAATTGGTATCAAAGCAAGGTTCCTTGATGCAGTCTAAGAGCTAGAGGTAGATCTTGGATTGGATCACATGGTAAGTCAAGAAGGATCATTCCCAATTTATACAATTTTATGTGGTTTGACAAACTTAGACAATCTGTTGTAACCAGGTACTCTCAATTCTTTATGGTTATGGTTATTCATACAATAGGTTTGGTCATAAGGCTGTGGATTGTAGAACTAAGAGAAGAAGAAATGTTCATATGGGAAAAAACTCAATTTTGTTTCTGGAGTATAATGTTATATGCTACAAATACAACAACTTTGGGCATAAAGCAATATTTTGTAAAAGCGATTTTGTGAGTTAAACTAACTAGCACAAGAAGATGAAGGATACCATGAACAAGCAAAAGAAGATTACAAAATATGGAGAAAGAAACCATAACAAGATAATGAAAAGAAGGAAGAACCTTTGCATGTACCTCATGTAGAGAATTTCATATTAGATTAAGAAAAAGCATGGGTTCAGGGGGAGCTAACCCTTGCATAATCCTCTAGCCCCCTAAACAAGAGTGTTGCCTCTATTTTGAAGCAAGGCATGTAGGTGATTTGATAAGATTTGCAAGAAGGATATGATATTAGGGTAAGACTAAGTCAATGTCTCCAATTTTTGGAATGAAAACATGAAATGTAGAGGAATTTTGGATGGAAATAGGTCTCTATGAACCTACAAAACTCACCGACAGCTAATAAACTAACATGAAAAAGATGCAATTATGGTGGTCACTGGTTTAAGCTCAATAGGACTATACCGGTAATAAAGGTAATCAAGAATGACAAGGTTACAAAGTTGACCAGGGAAAATTTTGATAAGAGAACCCTAAGTGTGAATGATATAACTGATCCAGGGGTCTGGTACGCCGCAATGGGCATTGCATACAAGGTTTATAATGAAAACAAAGAAGGATCGACCATTGGTACATCAATTCATACCACATATCAAATGGTAAAGGAGGGAAAAGGCTTTGACCTCTGTGAGGTCATGAGAGAGCAATTGATGGAGAATTTGAAGAGAACAAAAGATTTAAACTACAATTTCATGTATGCAAATTTCATTATCTACCTAGTATTTTATTTCTTGAATGAGTTGCTTGGATTCAAAGTAAAGGTTTGGTGACAACATATCTTTGTTGCTGCACAAATCAAAAATCACATGAGGGGCTTCAGTATTTATAAGAATTGTAGAACTATGTACTGGGGGTTTTTCAAAACCCTACAAGCAGACATGCAAGCTACAGAGTTGACAAAGACTTCACATACATTAAAGGGGTAGAACCAAGGACATCTTGGCTACCTAGACTGTCTTATGAGGTCTCTGCGGAGAGATAAAGGCTTAAGCTGATAACCTCCTTAGTAAACCTAAGAATGATATAGCAGAAAGGTTTGGAACTTACAAAGAAATAATGGACAAGATGAATAAAAAGAGTGTGGAGGAGCATCTTGGGAAAAATAGAAAATAATTACATGAGAAATGGGGTGTACCACCAAAGCCTAAAACCTCATCACAAACCCCCGCGGAGGATCCTCAATCTATCCCCGCTAATACACAAGCTTCTCCTTCACCCAACACTGAGTCTCCTCTACACAATACTAATCAAAAAGAGGAGAAAATCACACCAAATGAAGGGAAATCATCTCCTCCTCACAATTCTAAGCAAGGGAATCCTCCTTTGAATAAGGCAAAGCAACAAGTTAAACTAGATCATCAAGAGGAGTAGCTCACACTTGATGCAGGGGAGAGCTCTCAGGTAAATTAGGAGGCATCTTGCTCTACCTCTCCCATTCACTCCATTAAAGAGTTTTTAGTGCAACAAAAGCAAATACAACCTTTGGTAACCCCTCGGCGGTTGCAATTATCTATTGTTTATGGACAAGTCAATTTGTCCAGTATTTTTGCTATCCACAAATTGCAACTGGGAGATATCTTTCATTCCTTTGCAAGGGAGGAGATTTTGCAACAACAAGCGGAAGGCATGAAGTTGTTAGTGAAAGAAATCAATATAAATACAAAATGAAATCTCATAATCAAAAAGGGATTCAACTCTACCTCCAACACAACAATTAAAACAGTTAATGGAATCTTTTAAAGCACATTCCTCATTTTTGGAGAAACAAGCAAAAAAGAAGATATATGAACAATTGTACAATAAGTGAATGAGTGATACTTCAAGTAAATGTGCAAAGACACATGTCAAAGTACAAGAAAATATTAAGAACATTCAAAATTGTATGGAGGAAGCAAAAGTGTTGTACCAATTTTGTCTACAATGGCCAGCAACCACCAAAAGTCTAAAGGACCAAATGGATGCAACTGAAGTATAAATTACACAAGTGACCACTGCTTATGATTTGGTACAGGATAATAATGGAGCCATAAGGGCACAAGTAGGGAAATTACACTCTCAACTGCAGCAGTTACAAGAACAGAGGGAACAAATCAAAGGACAAATCAAACAACTGCAAGAGGTAGTAAGCTTAAGGTTAGCCTCATTGACATACTAAAATTTTAATAGAGGCCAATAAATTAGCCCAAAAAACTCAGGTACCATATTCCTTAAAAGAAGCAGAGGATGTTGATAACTGAGAGGGGGGGTGAATCAGTTATCTTAAATTTATTCAACTTTTTGTTCTTCTTTAATAATTAGTGCAGCATCAAAGAAAACAAGCATGAAAGTAGAAACAAAGTCAATACACATAACACAATGATTTTAACGTGGAAAACCTGGTTAAGGGAAAAACCACGAGGTGATTAACCCAAGAATGTATTCTCTGTTAGAAGAAATAGAAGTACAAAATGGCACCTGCCAATTTAGGGCTCACTGCCCGAGCATACTGCTCACAAGAGGCTCACTACCTACAAGAGAGAAAGATAACACAATGTTTGAACTGATGAGAAGCATCTACACATGCTAAGATTCAGTTTCGGTTGAGCTCAATAAACTGATCTGCTGCACTTCATTCTTACTTTCTTTTGGTTCAACTATCCTATCACATTCTGGACCTGTCTTCCTGCCTTCTCACTATTCTTCTGCTTTTATTCACACAATTCACATTCACACAACACCCCTTCATATCTAAATTCATCTGGTATATATATCCGTACAAGTAATCTTACCACCTTTCTAGTCGGCATCCGGAATAGTTAATATTTTCCCAAGCTTTGATCTGTTGGCTGGATCCTTGCTTACCAAGTGATGCGGATCTAGGAGATGCTTGAAGAAGTCATCAATCATGTTGGCCAATTATGAATGATACCTCAAGAAACTTAGTCATCAGCAATATCTCTTCCAGATTTGGGTCTGACACTCTGTCGGTACAGTTCTTCCTCTGTCTACTCTGCCAAACAGGAACCCAATACTCAAGTGCTCATATCTTTTCACCCTTCCATCACCGGAGGCTAAATCCTTGGAATCTATTAGTTAAGGTACTCATCTTGATTTCCCCAAATACACACTTCACTGATATACTTCCTCTGAGAGATCTGGACCTGACTGTTGGACCTTGCTAACTGCTCTATTCTTGCTTACCGGATCATAACACTTCTTCAATCTGACTTCCGGTAGAGACTTGTCATGTCTTGCGGATGTGTGGGATAACCTGTGTTGCCATCAATGACAACATACATGAATCCATATAGTGTCTCTTGCCAACAATCTCCCCCTTTGGCATTGATGGCAACACTTAGTGAAAAATGACTAAGTGTCACACTATACTCCCCCTTGGTTGATGCTCTATTTTTATATACATTTTCTGGAGCTCCCCCTTAGCTGGATTCCTCATTTTTCACTGCTCCTCACTCCCCCTTTGACGTCAATGGCAAAGGGTAGGGTCCGCACACCAAAATTCTCAAAAAGTCAACTATACTTAGCCGCATAAATATATATATATAGCATACTTACATATACTGAAGTATGTCTGCAAAAGTTGTCTTCAATTGGACGAATTCTATTGCCCAACTTTGCTTCATCCTATCCAAAATTGAGATGTGACCACTCAACAAGAATGCAAACGCGTATGCCCTTTTTAGATATGTCAGATCACTAGTCCAGGCTGTGATCTAAGCTTCTTTTATGGCCTCATGCATGGCCTCTAACTTAGGGATAATTATCCCTCTAAGTTCACCCAACCTGCTTATTCTATTTTTCTTTTCCTTCTCAAGCTTCTTGATTTCATTCAAGACTGCAATAGTTTGACATTCTTGATTTATTATGGAAGAGGAGAGAGGATCAAAATTCTTAGAGAGTGTTGTCAATTTGTCCTCCTATTCTTTCACTTTCTTCTCAATATCCAATGTTACTTTGGACCATGATAAACAAAATTTGTACATTTCCCCTCCATCTTTAAGAGCACTTTCTAAGCTCTTTATCCCAATATTCATATTCCTCCTATCATTAGTTATTAACCCTTGTACCTCTGATGATCTTTTTGCCAAAAATTCCTTCCGGACCTTATCTTCTGTTGACTTCTCTAGGGAATCAAAATATGTGCTAACACTATTGACTAGAGATTTGAGATTACTGGATGAGGAGGCTGAGGGATCCTTCTGAAAAGATGGCATGATCTTTTCTAATACTTCGGATGCAACTTCTATTAGCTCACAGTCTTCCATGTGAGACTTCAGGAGTTTTTCTTTAGCCTTTGCATTAGCAAATGAAGCTATCTTCATTGTTTGTACCAGGGAAAGAGAATCAAAATCAAATGGCCCTTGTAGAAGTTTCGGTTCATCAATCTCTATTGTCTCTTTATTTAAAAATTCTTTGATAGTTTCTGCAGTGTCTCTTGCCAGAGACAGATTCTTCTTCTCTTCTGCAGTCTTAGAGCTTTCTCTCCTTCTACACTCTTACCACTAACAGCTATGGTCTTCTCTATTGAAGTCTTCTTTCCTTCTGCAACCTTAGTATTGTCATCTTCTTTTTCCTTCACTCCTTTTTCTTTATCCTCTATTCTTTCTTCTCCTTTGGATCTGGAGTCAACAGGGGAAACCAGAGGAGTGATGTTTGTTTGTTCACGAGCCACCTCTTCCGGAGCAGAGGATTCCAAGTCCTTGTCTTTTTCTTCACTGGTGTCCATTACTTCTTCTGCGATTGCCTCAGTAGATTCTTTTTCAACACTTGTAGCCAAGGGATCAATACCCAAGTCCTCTATAATAGGAATGTTGAATCTTGAGTATGCATTCTGGAGGATCTCTTCTGTCTCTTTTGCTATTTTGTCAATTTCTCCGAGCATAAGTTGATTCATTCTTGCTTTGCTCTGGAACTCATCCTTGCAATCTTTGAAGATCATATTCATTTGCTTTGAATCAATTGAAGGATATAGCTGAATGGCTATTTGTTCTCGGATCTCAAGATCTTTTGCCATAGCATTATTCTTTCTTATTTCTAACTCTTTCTCTAGGCTTTTGGGAATAAGAGATATAATTTCAATAAAATCCTTATTGTAGATATTCAGATACTTGACTGCTGCTTCCTGCAAGATCTTTTGGTCAGCCTCATTATAATGATCATAGAATTCAGCCATTGGTTGAAGGTTTCCATCCACAGTAACTGATTTGACGACATCATCTAATGATAGAGTGGGCTTTTCAACAAACTCTTCTGCCATCTCTTCCTTGTCTTCACCGGTAGAGGGTTCACCAAATACTTTCTTCTTTTTCCTCATTTTCCTTACCTCCTCATCTGACTTAGTCACTTCATCATCCTTCTGACTGATGTAAGACCTTGTGGCCTTTGTCTTAGTTCTTCTCTCTGCTTTACTAGATGATTTTGCTTCTAGTTTTGATTTATTTGAGCTCTTATCAGTGGTAGGAGCAGAGCTCCTAGAAGATCTGGTCCGGGAGGAGGATTCTACCAGAACACTTTGCTTTACTGCCTCTTTCTTCTCTTTCTCAGTCCTTTCCTTCTTTTCCCTATTGGCATCAAGTGCCTCTTTTGAGATGCCAAAGCTTTTGGCAATGTTTTCTACTTCTTTTCTTGCCTTTCTTTTCATCTCTGGTTGCCTTAGCTCAACATGGATCTTCACACTCAATTCTTCAAAGGTTCCAAACCTTTCTGCCTTGGGATCCTTTGGTTGACTCAGCATGTGCTGAACATGCAACTCTATGATTTTCTCATCCACCTCATACCCCATTGGCATGATCCACACTATTCTTGGTTCCACTGCCTCCATTAGGCACTAATCAGTCTCTACCATAAAGCATACTGTGTCTTTGTAATTCTCAACTAGAGATTGGGGAATTCTCTCTCTAGCTTGCATCATGTTCTGGAAGTTTTTGAAGAAACCCCAGAGAGTTGTGTTTTGTGCTTTGTCATCACCAAGTCCATGCAAATAATCCCTGATTTGTATGGCAACTGGTCTATCATTCTGCCATACCCATCCACTGGATCTAGGTAGCTCATTCATAAAGTAGAAGAATAAGCACAATATTAACCCACCATACTTAAATGAATTCTTTTTATCTTTCTTTATTTTCTGCAGATTCTCCAATAGTTGGTTTAGAAGGAGCTGACAAAGGTCATAATCTGAATTCTTTCTTAACATTTCATAAGTAGTGTAGATAGCAGTTCCAGGTACTGAATTCTCCCTGCTAGAATGGTATATCTTGTATCTGATGATCATGGAGGCAAACTTGATATCCGGATCAGTGATATCTTCTATTGTCATTGCTCTTTTGTCAAACCTAGATCTGGTAGCCTCACTTACAGTCTGATTCTTGACAGATTTGAGAATAGGTATCCCACCGGATGAGTGCAAACCGGTAACTGCCCTAATGGCATCTTTTGTGATCTTGAATGGTCCATTCAACCACATGAAGTTGTCATGTATTCTACTCAAGACATACCGGACCCATTCATCCTCAACAAAGCAGGGAAAATGTATACACTATGCAAAGTGCTTGTCCCAAAGGGCCTTGTATTGGGGTTGGAGCTCAAATGAATTATCTATTAGTTGTTTGTGGTAGATATCCCTCAATTTGAACTCTCTGAATTCTTCAATGTTTGCGTGAATGTAAACCCTAATATCTTCTGTATGCAAGACACCATGTGGAACACTGGAAAATGCTCCTAGGGGATCTACTTCCAAGGATTTGTAGGGATGTTTCTTGAATTTGGGGCGAGGCCTATCAGTGATCTTCACAATATTCGGAGTAGTCATCTTTAAAAAGATTTACAGAGAGATATTTAGGAACGGAAAATACCTTTTGCGCCTTTCGGTTTCACGGAGTGAGCTAGATCGATTTCTAGATGAATCAACTTCTACAAATGATCTTTGATGGGCTTGAGGAAATTTGTTGCAGAGCTCCTTTGTGCTTCTTCTTAAATGCAAAATGAACAAATGTTTAATAAGAAGAACCCTTAAATTACTCCGCAAACCCTAATACCAAGTTGCAATAAATGCTTGACCTAAGTCATTCTGGTTTGCCTTATTCAGATGACTTGAAGAACCGGATCAATCTTGATTTAAACATCTTGCGGATCTTCCATATCTTAACCATAGTTTGTTTAGATGTTTCTCTTATGAACCCTTTAATCCGCAACTCTCCTTGTGCCAGTTCCGGCACCAATTAACTGGCTAGGGGAAAATGGTTTCTTTGTGTCTCCCCCTGAGCCAAAGCTCATTTTTTAATTTTCGGAAGGAATATCAGCACCAAAGTCTGGTGCGGATCCATCCCCTACATTCTCTGTACTTTTCTTTGCCCAAATCTTGTTCATCTCACTTTGAACTTCATCCGCATTCACTTTTCATTTTCCCTTGTCTTGATTCTGATTATGATGTACCAGACCTCTTTTGTCTTGATTCTTGCTTCTACAGAATTTGGTAATATGACCGGATCTATTGCAAATTTGGCAAACAATATTTCTTTGCATATTTGATTGATATCCTCTTGATCTGCATTGATTAGCCATATGACCCATTCTATTGCATGCAAAGCATCTACCATTGAATGAATTGTTCATTTGCATATTTCTACATTCATGAGATTTGTGACCATACCTTTTGCAGTTGAAACACTGTTCGGAGAAGGATGTATTAGTCTGATTCATTCTCTTTCTGCACTGATTAGCTTTATGACCAAAGTTATTGCAGTTGTGGCAGTATCCATTGAAGGATGGATATCTTTGAGCATTAGGCTGCCTTACCGGAGGTCTTCTAGGCCTGTTCCTTGGATTTTCTAATCCAAAATTCTTCTGACCGGATCTGGAGCTTTCACCTTTTTCATATCCTAGGCCACACTTGTCATCTACCCTCTTTTGGCTTTCAAGAAGAACTTCAAGTTGAGCATAGCTTATCTTGAATTTCTCTTTGTATTCATTTATTGTTTGAAGATCCCTTTTAAGAGAGACAATTTGATCCTCAAGTTTTTCTTCATTATCTTTAGCATCTTCAAGATCAAATTCAAGATGTCTGATTATTCTATCCATCTTGTGGTAGTTTTCTGATTTTTCCTTGAGAGATTGTCTTAGATCATCTTCAGATTTTCTTCTCTTCAATTTCTTGGGTAAACTTCATAACTCCTGATTCCATTTCATGTCTTACCATGATGATTTCTTTTGATAACTTTCACATAACTTGGTTTTCTCTTTCAGATCTCCATTTGTATCATTAGCTTCACCTTGACTTGCCAATTACTGAAGTAGCTCCTTTCTCTTTTTCATAGAGAGACTCAGTTTCTCTTTTAGTTCTTTTATGAAATCATCAGCCTGTTTGAGTCTTTCCTTCAATTCATTGACTTCAGAATTTGACTGCTCAAGATCATCAAGGGCAAACTTAAGTTGCTCCCTCATACCATACACATCCATTTGAATTCCTAGATCTTCCTCAAGCTGTTAGGCTTTGTTGGGAGGAACTTGGCTCTGATACCAATTGTTGATAACTGAGAGGGGGGTGAATCAGTTATCTTAAATTTATTCAACTTTATGTTCTTCTTTAATAATTAGTGCAGCATCAAAGCAAACAAGCGTGAAAGTAGAAACAAAGTCAATACACATAACACAATGATTTTGACGTGGAAAACTCGGATAAGGGAAAAACCACGGGGTGATTAACCCAAGAATGTATTCTCTGTTAGAAGAAATAGAAGTACAAAATGGCACCTGCCAATTTAGGGCTCACTGCCTGAGCATACTACTCACAAGAGGCTCACTGCCTACAAGAGAGAAAGATAACACAATGTTTGAACTGATGAGAAGCATCTACACATGCTAAGATTCAGTTCTAGTTGAGCTCAATAAACTGATCTACTGCACTTCATTCTTACTTTCTTTTGGTTCAGCTATCCTATCACATTCCGGACCTGTCTTCCTACCTTCTCACAATTCTTCTACTTTTATTCGCACAATTACACATTCACACAACACCCCTTCATATCTAAATTCATCTGGTATATATATCCGTACAAGTAATCTTACCACCTTTCTAGTCAGCATCCAGAATAGTTAATATTTTTCCAAGCTTTAATCTGTCGGCTGGATCCTTGCTTACCAAGTGATGCGGATCTAGGAGATGCTTGAAGAAGTCATCAATCATGTTGGCCAATTATGAATGATACCTCAAGAAACGTAGTCATCAGCAATATCTCTTCTAGATTTGGGTCTGACACTCTGTCGGTACAGTTCTTCCTCTGTCTACTCTGCCAAACAGGAACCCAACACTCAAGTGCTCATATCTTTTCACCCTTCCAGCACCGGAGGCTAAATCCTTGGAATCTATTAGTCAAGGTACTCGTCTTGACTTCCCCAAATCCAAACTTCACTGAGATACTTCCTCTGAGAGATCCAGACCTAACTGTCGGACCTTGCTGATTGCTTTGTTCTTGCTTACCGGATCATAACACTTCTTCAATCTGACTTCCAGTAGAGACTCATCATGTCTTGCGGATGTGTGGGATAACCTTTGTTGCCATCAATGACAACATACATGAATCCATATAGTGTCTCTTGCCAACAGAGGACACCTATATACAACTAGAATGACAAATCTAGATTTTGACTACTGCAAAGAAACAATGGGACACTTCTCTGGTCCAGTTGAAAGCTATATATAAGAACATTCTACCAGTGAATTAAGTAGAATAGGTCTTGAAGTCAAGACAAAATTTTGAAGTAGAGCAATAGCTAAATGATATTTTGCTACAGAAAGAAGTTTACAGAAGATAGAACTTGTATAAGAAGTACATTTTTGAAAGAACAAACACTATATCAGGTTGATATGTGCATAGTAAATAAAATAAAGAGGCTATATCTCAGGGGGAGCAGGTAGAAAAAAGAAACTATAGAGGATGACAAGAATTGCACAGATAGGGGGAGCTTATATGTTTTGCCGGTATAGAGGAAGACCACTAGCCCTTTGCCTTTGATGTCAAAGGGGGAGAAAAAAATTGTATATTAGGTTAATATTGGAATTAATGACAAAGGGGGAGATTGTTGCACATGTTGTCATTGATGTCAAAGGAGTGGTGATCAGAGGAGGTGTGATGTGAAAGACATGGTGATGAAAGACATGAGCATGTTGTTGGATCAGTATCATATGTACACAGTTGTTCCTTATCTTCTAAAGTTCATGAATAGGTGAAGGTTGTCAAAGTGTTTTGATTGATGTTATGCATTGATATTATAAAGTCATGTCTATTGCACTGTTACATATATTTGGCTCTTGATGAAAAGCATTGCATGGGATATGAAGGACATTGTCTAAGTTATCAAAATGTCAATGTCACAGGGAATTGTACTACAAAAGCTCAGGAGATTGTACTGCATTCTACTGCAAATGAAGATATGGCCTCATGACTTGCAGGTTAGCCAGAGATAAATATGAGGTATGCATGATCCAAGTTTCAGAGCATAAAAGTTACTGCAAAGTTTTTTAGAGTTAGCAGAGTGAGAATAATTCATGTTCCTATGAAAAAACATTAGAGATAGAATAGAAATCTACCACATTTCACTGCACTTTGATGTTTAGCTTTGTTGTTTAAAAGACAAGTTAAGATGGTCATTATATATGCTCAATTTAGGTTTCAAGTGTTTTGGAGTACCGCAAGTGTGTTTTTCAATATTCTAAGTCGAGGCAATGTGACTAGACTATGTAAGGGATTCCGACATCAAAGTTTGTTTTCTTGTGTCAACAAGCAGAAGGATGAACTAGAGAAAGGAATGCATGAAAAGGTTTTGTAAGTCATTAAATGTTTGTGGCTTGATCTGCATGATGATAACTCACTTCTCTGGTACGGCATAGGTTCTGGAGCTAAAGCATGAGAGGACAAGTAGTTATGATGCTGACATGGTGTGATTGAGTGATTGTGCCATGTGTGTGAAAGTGTGTTCCAACAAGTTCTCCTACATTGTTGTCAATGATTTGGGAGCTGACAAGCAAGGTTGTTACACATTTCAGGATACATGTTACATGAAGGTCGACAAAGTTGTTGTTTAGAAGGCTTGTGGAGGATATATATGAAGGATAGAAGATTGTTTCAAAGTGTGTGAGAATGTGCGAAAAAGGTGAATGATTTGGAAATTAAGAAGTAACTCTAGAAGTTCTGATGCATAATCCATAACAGATCTAGTATTGTATTGCGGAGGTGTTTTGAGCCTAGAAGGTAGCAGAGATGTTTGAGAAGAGGTGTTTGATGGGCCTAGTTATTAGTGTTGTCACGAAGGATTGCGCCCTGAATGCTAAGCCTCTACAAGCTTGGAAATCCCGTGCAACATGGGAACATCCTCAGACTGTGGGTTTGTCTATTTTGAGAATGAACCTCTGGAAGAGCTAGCTCCCTTCAAATGTCCTTTAGATCTGTAAATTGATGGAGGAAAAAGATAGAAGAAAACTTGCATAAACTGAAAACTGAATAGAAAAATCTATCTAAAGGAGGTGATGCACCAAATATTTTGACTTTAATCTCTAATATAACTCACAAACATTCTCTAATACACCTGTTCTTACAATACAAACTGATCAGATTCACCACATAAGTATTTCACAAAAAGGCATGAATAATTTTGCACAAGATGTGACCTGTAATAAACTAAGATTTGTATACTTGCATCTAATAAATGAGACAAAGAATTCAGAGGTTTTGAAGCAAAACACAAAAAAATCCTATCAAATCACTCACAAAATAACAAGACACCTAAAATTAGATAGAAGAACCCTTGATTGTATTAGAAAATGGAAGAAATCTCTGCAAAATAACAATAAACTGCTAAAAAAATGAACTGTTACTATTGTAAAACTAGAAAAATAGCTGAGTTACAATGCAATCTCTTCTTTGCAATATGCAAAGGCAAAAAAAGCAAGAACTCCCTTTAGATAGATTTTTCTATTCATTTTTCAGTTTATGCAAGTTTTCTTCTATCTTTTTCCTCCATCAATTTACAGATCTAAAGGGCATTTAAAGGGAGCTGGCTCTTCTGGAGGTTCATTCTCGAAACAGACAAACCCACAGTCTGAGAATGTTCCCATGTTGCATGGGATTGTCAAGCTTGTAGAGGCTTAGCATTCAAGGTACAATCCTTCATGATGTAATGTCAGAAAATGTCCCCTTGGGGGCTTTTCCTTCATAAGGTTTAGCTCCGGGGTCTTTTGCATGCATTTAGGGCATCTTAGTTCATAATTTGGCATCATGATGGAATGAGCCCTAGGTAACATGACAAATGGGACCTAGGAGGACCCCTTGAGCTATACCCTGCCCAAAATAGGGGGGGAGGACTTGGATGCCCGCGCCCTAGTCCTGCCCTATTTTAGGGCAACCCTAATTTCTGGGTGTTAGTTTATGACTGTTATTTGGGTCCTTTGCCGACATGCTAAGTTTGAATTACAAAAATCTTGGTGGGAGTGTTTGTAGTTGCATATAAAAGCATGCTTAGGCATTCATTTGTAAACTAGATTTCAATTAGATGATTACTAGCAAGCTATTGTGTTCTCAAGGTGATTCAAGGCTTTCATTGTGTTGCAAGAGCAGACTTGTGTGGTTTATGTGTTTGTTTGCATATTTGAGCATTCATTTCATCATGAAATGAAGAGCATCTTCCTCCAATGATATCTTCACTACAAGGTGACATTATATTGTGTTTTCATTATCAATTCCTTTGGTTTTTGCCTTTGCCTCCCAAGGGCATGCACTCTTTATCTAACAACGGTGTTCAGAGACTTAAGTGTCCTCCGGGGCTTGACTAAGGCAAGCCTCTAAACACCACAGCCCCCAAACCAAGTCTTGTGATTGCAGGTTATAGGTGTCGTATTTGGGAGAAGTGAAGTTGCAGGAAGGATTGGCAAGCATCAAGGATTCAGGATCTGAAGAGAAGTAGGACACTGAAGTATTTCCAAGACTCGGGCACTCATTCCAGTGTCCTCCGCAGTTGAGTTCCCAAAAATAGAAGTTACAGGGTTGATCAATGTCGGAAGGAGATCAGGATCCCGCAAAGAAATTAGTACCTTGGACTTGGGTGCCTGCTCCAGTGTCCCTGACTGTTCCACCTCAGAACCCCAAAAATAGGTATTCTGGGATTTGCTATTTTACTTCCGTCTGCAAGAGCATTTTCTGTTATTCATCAATTTATTGTCGTATTTGCATAATTAGGGTTTTAATGGTCAATTGAGAATAAGAGAAGAGAAATTGATAATTAAGTTTCCTAATCCAAGTTTCCCTACATCTCACAGTGATATAGGGTATGATAGTGCTCGCCACTAGACCCTAGGTCCTTGAATGTAAAGTGGAGAGGAGGATTTAAACATCAAAACACTAAACATTAACAAATCCAATTTTCTACTAAACATTTTGGTGAACCCGTGTTTTTGGACTTAAATTGCAACTTGTTGAGTGTGTGTCTTCATATTTGCATTGATTTCATTCATTCATATAGTCATTCATTTTATTGCATTGAGAAAAATTCAAAAAAATTGAAAATTTTGAAAAATTCAAAAAAATTGCATTGTTTGGCTTACTAAATTGCATCAATTCTTTCTAAATTTTCCTAATTTATGATTTTTGCATCAGATCTCATATAAAGTACAGAAAAATTCAAAAATTCAAAAATTTGCATTGCATTTTCATCATTAATTTGCTATAGGCTTTTGTAGAAATTTTGACAATTTTCATTAAACCTAGTAATTCCAAAATCTAGGGTTAGTAGGCAAAATCTTCTTTTCTTAGATTTTTATACTGATTTTAGAGGCTCATTCAAATTTTAATTTGGATTTAGTCTTGCATTTTAGTGTAAATTTTCATTTAGATTTAAAATATTTGCAATTTTGCATAGAAAATTTTAACAAAAACTAGCAATTTTGATGCATTTTCATTAAATTTGCATTGGCATTTTGCATATTAAAGTTTGAAAATAATTTTCAGATCTTAGAGTATTTAATTTTCATCATAAATCAGACCTCAAAACATTCACATAGAATTTTGTGTCAACATCTCAAACCTAGGGCTTCAAAAATAACAATTTTCGCTAAATTTGGCCTTATCGACTCTCTAAACTTGCACCATATGTGTGTTGTGAAGATTATTTTTGTATTAATTTTCTTTTATCAGGGTAATCATTTTCTTCCCCTCCTAAAAAGCTTCACAACACCCTTTTATTGGGCTCTTGTAGTGAAAATTTGGTGAAAACTACACATTTTGACCATTTTGCCCTAGGGTTTGACCTAGTTTGCACTCCAAGTGTCTTGTGATCAATTTTATGGATTGAGGTGACTGATATTATTGATATTATTTGTTTTACCTCCTAAAATTCCTTACACAACCCCTTTTTCTAGGTCTTGGAGTTGAAAAATTGTGAACAATAGCCTATTTTTGCTATATTTTCACTAGGGTTTGACTTTAAGTCGCACTAAAAGCATGTTGTATTGGGTATTTTGGCACCAAGTGGCTGTTATTACCGATATTATTTATTTTCCATCATCATTTTTCTCACAACACCCTTTATTATGCTCTCTTGCATTGAGTTTTGGTGAAAAAAGTGCCTATTTTGACATATTTTCACTATAGTTAACTTGGCATTATCTTGGAGTTGCATCAAGAGTGTGTTGGGAAGAAACATATTTATGTTTTGGACTGATATCAGACATATAACTTGCTTCCTTTGATTGAAACCCTTACAACACCCTTTGGTTCATTCATTTGCATTAAAAGAGTACAAAAATCAAGCATTTGAGGCTATTTTGGGGTATATTGCTTTTGCACTTATCTTTGACATACTTTTGGAAAAACTTGAAAATCAGATTTAAACATATAAACATGGCCTTTAATCACAAAAACAAAAATAGGTTCCCTCCTAGACCTTACATGAAAAGAAAATTCCCTGAACACGTAATAGTATTTACACCTCATGATAGAACAATCAGTGATTCTGAAGGACCTCTTTACATCACTGTGAAAATAATGGGAAACCATGTGGATGGAACTCTCATTGATCCTAATTGCATGGTTAATGTTGCCACTGAGGAGTTCCTCTTTTCACATCAATTAATACAAGGTCATTATAACCCTTCAAACTTGATGATTAAGACACATACGAGAACCTTAAAGAAACCATTGGGTAAGATATCATTGTTAGTAACTGTATTTGAGAAACATGTTGAACAATGGTTTGATATTACCCCTGATTTTGATACCTTTGACATAAAACTTGGAATCCCTTGGTTAAAGGTTATGAAAGCGGTCCCTTCAACTATTTATAAATGTGTTAAATTTCCTTTGAATGGACAAGTGCATGTCATTCATCGAAATACATACAAACCTTCAACTACAGAACAACACTTCACATTGGATTACTTTTGCAACAAAAATAATGACAAATTAGAGCTGCGAACAGACTTTACATTTTTTAGCTATAGAAATTACAATGTGAAACTATTACTTCCAGTACCTAGTCCTCCTATACAAGAAATGACAAAAGACAAACAACCTGCATGTGAAGAGAACTTTAGACCAAAAGGACAAGGTCCCTATGTTGAGGTTCCTCCCTCGAAATCTTTACAAGGATCAGGACGTCATTTTCAACAACAAAATGTTCCACCGCATCAAATAAGGTTTGATCCCTGTGCTCCATCTTCTAATTTGCAAAAACCTATGAAAGAGCAAGGCCCTGTCTTACAAGAGATAAGTGGTCGAAGAAAGAGAAATAGAAAAGCAAGAGAAAGAAGAAGACAAGAATATGCCATAAACCTTTCCTCTCAAAAATAAAACATTGATCCCAACATTCCTCCTAAAAATTTTTACAACACCCCTTTTGCTAGGTCTTGGAGTTGAAAAACCGTGAAAAATAGCCTATTTTTGCTATATTTTCACTAGGGTTTGACCTTAAGTGGTACTAAAATCATGTTGTGCTAGTTATTTTGGCACCAAGAGACTGTTATTACTAATACTATTTGTTGTCCATCATCATTTTCCTCACAACACCCTTTGTTATGCCCTTTTGCATTGAATTTTGGTGAAAAAAGTGCCTATTTTGACATATTTTCACTATATTTTGACTTGGCATTAACTTGAAATCACATCAAGAGTGTGTTGAGAAGGATACTTTTTCTATTTTGGACTAATATCAAACATATAACTTGCTTCCCTTGACTGAAACCCTTACAATACCCTTTGGTTCATTTATTTACATTAAAAGAGTACAAAATTCCAATCATTTTTGGCTTTCAAACATATCATTCTCTTAGGGTTTGTCATCTTAGTTTGTGCATTGAGTGTCATGTGCTTTTGCATAAACTTTATGACCCGCTGTCCTAAAAATAGTATCCCTTTGAGAAGAAGTAAAAGATTAATGGGATCTAGTGCTCTTGATGAAAACAATATCCCTACCTCTGACAATCCTTTGTACACCTTCTTTACAAAGGGAGAAACTCAAATTGTGCAAGATATCATACATCCTTCAACCATTATGGAAGACCAAATATTTCATGACATTGAGGATGCTATTGAGGTAGTAGGACATGTACCTATGGATCAAGTCAATAAGCTTGATAAAGACCTTGCCGAATTTCAAGAATATGTGCAAACTAAGAGAATAGCCGAAGAAGCCTTACCCGTGATTCACCAAGTAAGAGAATTGATAAAAGAAGGACAAGATGGAATTAATGTTATTCATGGATTAACACATATTGTTCAAACTAATGTGATGCCGGTGAGTGAATGTGCAAAAGTCATTAACAACATATCATCATCATTGCATACTCAAGTTTCAGCACCTATACCGACTACAGGAATATCAACCTTCACATCAATGATCTTAATAATTGGTGCAAATATTTGTAGTAATGCTACCACTGGTATTGGAGTATCTAATGGCACCAATTACAAAGTTGTGGGATTTGATTATCAGAACTTGGTCCATAATGTGACTATTCCTATGAATAGTTGTTCTCAACCTCCCATCAAACACAATTATTCCCAACCATCTTCAACCTACCAATATGTCCAACAACCATTGACCTATTCCTAGCCTCTACCTATCACATCACAATATCAATCACCTCCTCACTTTGGTTCCAATTCATCTCAACAAACCACATCTCCAAATGATGCCATCCTAAACCAACTTTTACAGGGTATGAATGCTTTACAACAAAAGGTAACAAATTTGACAAACTCTTTGCAGCCTAGTCTACCAACATATCATGCTTGTAATCCGTTATCCTATGCAATCTTGAGAAGCCCTATGCCTAAGAGGTTTGAGACTCCTTGCTTTGAAAAATATGGTGGAAAAGAAGATCCCAATATTCATGTGGCAGCATTCACAACTGTGTAGTGATTTCTATTTTGAAGAGGATTTGTTGGCAAAACTTTTCCCGCGGTCTCTCAAAGATACTACTTTAGAATGGTTTTGTTCTTTGCCTCTGAATTCAATACACTCCTTTTCACAGTTAATTGATCAATTTTTATAACATTTTCAAGCAAATATCAAACCCCAAGTCACTCTAATTGACTTGGTTCAGTGCAAACAAGGTCCGAAAGAGAAGTTGACAGAATTTATTAGTCAATACCAAGGGCTTTATGCACAGATTCAATATCAGATGAAAGATGAAGATGTTCAAAAGATATTCATTACAAATCTACAACCTAATATTCATGATAAGATCCTCTTGATGAAGTACAACTCCTTTCAACATTTATGCACTGCCCTTCGTGATTATCAACTTTCGTCTAGTCAGTATGAAAACCAAAACTCATCGTCTCAAGTTGGTCAATCCACGGGTCGATCATCACAGACCAACTTTAAGAGAAACAATAATAATAGGAACTTCATCAAGATTAATGGACCAAATATGCACAACTTTTCAAATGTTTCAACTATATCAAATCCCAAGAAAGCATCATACCAACCAAGAAAGTTTACAATATCTGAATCCTACCATTCCATTATGAACCAAGCTATGAGTAATAACATTCTAAAGCTTCCCCTGATCAAGCCTATTGATCCTAGTAAACCAAGACCTTACTTCGATGCTAATGCCTTTTGTCATTATCATCGGATGCAAGGACATGACACTGAACGATGTATGCGTCTTAAACATGAAATACATGACCTATTGATTCAAATGTCATCCAGGTATCGGGTGTGAATGACAATGGAAACAAATCAGTTGCTCTGCTGAATCAAAACTTACAAATCTTGACTAATCCTTTCCCTAAACATACTAAAAACAATATGGTGGAATAGGGTTTAGTGGAAGTAAACAAGGATGATTACTTAGACTATGATAGCATCATGGGAATGATTGAAGTGGATAAGAAAAAAATAAACAATCCACCTCATCCTTGAAGAAATGGAATTTATGCTGAGGTTCCTCCTCCGTTATCCTTATATGGATCGGGAGATAATCAAGATACATCTAAAAAATAAGAACAACAACCAATACAAACAAGTAAGATGGTACAAGATTATTCTCGTCCCCATGATAGAGAGATTCAACAACAAAAACTCAATAAAAATTGGAAAAGAGCTAGACGACTGTCAAAAATTGGAGAAAATAGTGGTTCCCCTCCTCATAAGCAACAAAAAGTTATATTTACACAAGGAGTAACAAATCAAGCATCACACGACAATCAACAAAAATTTCATAAGAACCACTCAAACTTTGCACTCAACATGATCGAGTACCTCTCCAAGAGGTTTGCAAGTTCCCAAATCTAATACGCAGATCAAATAGGTAAGTATCTCTAACCCTTTATCTCTCCCGTGATGTGCTTCCCCCGTGATGTGTTTTGTGTTGTTTAGGCCTCCTGGGATGACCTTAAATTCTTCTGTAAGGTTCAGGATACTAGGAGACCGCCTCTATTGTGACCTTCTATTTGTATCATCATTCTTCTATATTGCCTCTCTCTCTGATTTCATTATTTTGTGTTGTGTCTTATGAACATAGAGTCGCGGTTGGTGACCTGGGAGCACCCTCCTACGTGACTGTCCCTAAGACACTTGTTTATCCTCTCTTATTTATTGTTTCCCTTCCTCTAGTGTTTCTATCTAGCGGGCGGATGACGACAAACATTTATACTAATGCGGACCTAGTGTCCCTTTCGAGAGCAATCAACAAATGGACTTAGTTCCTAATATGACAATGGGGTTGTATATCTTATTCGATGCTTGGCTAGTGGAAGCACTCGTGCTTTCCTTGTAGCAAATTTGATGATGTTTCTATCGCATTTACAAACCTTAACAATACTGCTGCTCTATGCACCTTTGTTTGTCTTTGAATCTGGCCTTGGCAATACTCGATTCGGAGAGCTTCGTGATATAGCCCCACGGTTATCCTCAAACTCTGAATTCATTGTATAACCTTGGCTCTTTGTGTGGTTAATCATATGCATTGATGTTGTTGTTTATCATGATGTTGTAGACACTAACATGTTTCTTGCAGGGATGTGTTTGTGGGAACATTTGGCGATCGTGAAGTACATGTCACCTCCGAGGGGCATGGGCTTTGCGAGAGCTTGTGTTCCCTTGTGTGTTTTCTTCCTACCATAATGTGCTTGATATCGATGGATGATATCAACCACCTTAAGGTGGGGGCATATATAAGGTAAGCTGTCTATTGTAGATGTTAGCTATGTGCTTGTCCTCAGGTGCAATCTAAAGACTTGCTCGATGAGTGCATCCTGCATCCTGAGTTTGTTTGCAATCAATCAATCAATCATATAAGCCATCTGCGAAAGCGGGATATCGCGTATATCCTTTTTATCTTAATCCCTATGCAGAGGTGGGGATGGTGTATTTCTTGGAGTAGATTGTACCATCCTATCATTTTCAAAAGTCCTCTGCGGAGGCGGGGAGCAGTTCTGTGACTAACTCAACCCTTAAGCATGTTTTCGGTGATTGTTGTGGCGAAGCCCAATCATCAGTGTGTGCCTGTAATGTGCCTGAGATGGTGATAAGCCTAGCAATATGGAACACACAATCACTTGTCTGTCATGTTTTCTCCGTGTCTTCAAGTGTGTGTGTTTGGCGTGTTTGTTTTGTGTGGCGTGTTTGTTGCCCCATATGCAGTCTAAAGACTTGCTCGATGAGTGCATCCTCTATTTTGGGAGGTTTTGTGTGTCTTGCATGTGTGTTTCCCCATATATACCATCTAAAGACTTGCTCGATGAGTGCATCCTGTATTATGGGAGGTTTGTTTACTTTCCAGTACTTGCATCTTCTTTTCATATAAATGAGAAAAAGAAAAGAAAAGATATCATTTCTGCCTTCCATGCATTAATGTGTCTTCTATGCATTGACTGTCTGCTCTGTGTTCTACATGACTGTAACTGGCTTCTCCGTGTTTTGCATGCTTGTTACTGTCATCTATGTGATTGGCATGTCTTCTCTGTGCTTGGCTTGTTTGTTGTGTTTGTGATCGTACTTTAATGCATGTATTGGCCTTGTGTTTATACATACATTAAAGTGGGGGCTAAATGTAACATCTGATAATGTCCCCTTGGGGGCTTTTCCCTCATAAGGTTTAGCTCCTGGGTCTTTTGCATGCATTTAGGACATCTTAGTTCATAATTTGGCATCTTGATGGAATGAGCCCTAGGTAACATGACAAATGGGACCTAGGAGGACCCCTTAAGTTGTACCCTATCCAAAATAGCCGGGGAGGACTTGGGTGCCCGTGCCCTAGTCATGCCCTATTTTGGGGTAGACCTAATTTCCTTGAATGTAAAGTGGAGAGGAGGATTTAAACATCAAAACACTAAACATTAACAAATCCAATTTTCCACTAAACACATGACAATAGTTTTTGGCACACCCGGTGCGACTCTGAACTAAGATTTAGGCAACTTAAACACAAATTTTCTTTGTTGTTTTGGTATGCACAACAGAGTTTCAACCTTTTGAGGTGAAAGCATCAAACCTGGCGACTCAATTCTCTGATTTTCAAGTAGATCTAGTGTAGATTGTGATAATCTTTATATCAAAATATTGTTGATTCTAGGTGTGTATATCAGTAAGATCTGCCTTTGGAGGCAAAATCTACACACATCTAGCAACTTTGA
The DNA here is from genome assembly GCA_027924645.1 of Cunninghamia lanceolata. Taxonomy (NCBI): domain Eukaryota; kingdom Viridiplantae; phylum Streptophyta; class Pinopsida; order Cupressales; family Cupressaceae; genus Cunninghamia; species Cunninghamia lanceolata. The sequence goes on along the minus strand of BSBN01000918.1, from coordinate 1,382,734 downwards.
GCTCAAATCTACTGGTTTAAAGGTGGACAAAATGCTGGAATGTTCTTAAGTTTTGATAAAAATGAGTTTTGATTATTCTAATTTTTAGGTCTGTCAATGAGTTTCTAGCTTATATAAATGTTGGAAAATGTATCCATTTCATGGAGAAAAGCTTCATCACGCTCCATTTCATGAAGTAGTTGTTAGAGTATCCTCCTTCCAGCCTTACCAAGTTAATCATGATGTTGGTTTTACACCTAATTCTTGTGATTTCCAAATAAACCAGCATGCATAGTATGATTAGCTCCCACCCACCCCTACTCAACCTTCATGGTAGCCTGACCATGCTTATAACCAGCCCCAGAATGACAATTTTGTTCCCAATTAGCATAATTTTTCTACTGATCATCCTCAACATGATGATAGCATGAGCATTCAAGATATGACTTTAGATCTTTGGGATTTTGCTTTGAATTTTCAAATACAGTTAGATGATATTGATTGAGAATGAAAGTATAACATGTTGCAAGAGGAATTGGCTTATCAGGCCTATCTTCATGAGCAGGAGTTGGAGGCACTAAGGTTACAGTTTGAAGACAATCTTGAGAAGGAGATAGCCGCAAAAGAGGAGTAGATCAAGCTTTTGGTTGCTCAATCACAAAGGCATGAGGTCCAAATAACTCTTTTCATTCCAGATCAGCCTGTTCAAGAGGAGGTTCATAAGTATAAGTTTTCAAGTTGCAAGAAAAATGAGCCTCTTAACCCTCCTAAAATCAAGATTCCAAGTTTTAGACATCCTTTACCATTACAAGAGCCTAAGTTGGTACAATCTAAATTTGTTATGCTTCAAAACCAACCACTCAAAGAGCCTTTTTTCCTCCATGAAACTCAAGAAACTTCCCAAGTTTCCCTACTAGATGAATCTGATTGTCCTATCACTATTTGCCTTTATAAAGGTGGACCTATTGTCTTTAAAGATAACTCACTCACCATGAAGGAAGCTAGGAATATAAATTTTGTGCATAAATCTATGGGGTAGTATAAGTTAGAGTAGAAATAGATCGAACAAGAAAAGATCTCTCAAGAAGAATCTTTGTATGAGCTTCTTTGTTCTGTTGAAAATGATGAAAATGTTGTAACACTTATCTCATAAAATCATCCAGGACAGTAGGATGAAAAGATAAAAGAGGATAATCAAGAGGAGCATTCCACAGTTTGGTTTAATGAATTACCTTCTTTCATTGAAAATGATAAAAAAAGCGTGAGTTTGCTCTCACCAATAGCAGATTTGGAGCAGCAAGAGGATGTTGAAGAAATTGATGAGTTGCTGGTCCGAGAGCACCAAAGCAGACATGTTTTGGAGATTGAAGAGATCCATGTTCACGAGGTTGCCTATCAATTCAACCAAGATGTTCAAGAGGATGGTATTAATACTTCAGAACAAGACAACTGTCATAAGGATAAGATAAGCCTTCTTATACAGAAAAGTGAAGATGTTTTTGAAGAAGACCTTTTCTTGGATATCACAGAATATTTTTGCTCTAACTTGGCTATTAAATTAACACCTCTTGAGGAAGAGGTTCACAAACAACATGAACATAAGATAGAGGTGATCATATTTCCAAATGAGCCACTTTCTAATCATCAAAGAAGTTGGTTTAGGGAGCATAAAGAGGAGGTAATTCAACAGAAACAGGAAGTAGATTTTGTTGTTGGTGTGCTTAAACACGAAATAAAAGATGACAAATCAGACATGTTAGAAAAAATGGAGGAGCATGATCAACCAAGATAGCAGGTTGAAGAACTTAAGCAAGGTAATTAGAAGCATGATTTCATGTTCTTATTTAATAAGCTCCCTTCTTTCATTGAACAAAACGTAGAGAGTATACAAACTTCAAAATCATCACAAGTTTTGGAGCAGCTAAATGAAGAAGCAAATCATGAGGAAAGGTTGGTTCATAAGGTCAAAAATAATCCTCTCATACAAAAAAGCAAAGAGCAGGTTGAAGAGGACATGTTTTGGGATGATCTTGAGGTATTTGTTTCACAATTGGATGACAAACAAGCACCTTTGAATCAAAAAATTCATGAGAAACAAACTAGCAAGGAAACCTTGCCTTTTGTCCTTTCAGGAGGATGCCTATTAGACATCTAGCTCAGATCAAGTACGACAGAGCCTCACAGGTCATGTTTGCACCCAAGCATGAAGTTGTAGCAGAAGAACAACAGTTTCATCTTACCTATGTACCACAAAGCATCAACATGTGTCATCATTATGATGAGGTAAGTGGACTTGTTTTCACTTTCTAGGAGATATTGCAGTAGTTGATCATGAAATTGTCATTTTTTGACATTTTGTTAGCTACTCAAAGGCATTGAAAACACCCCAGGTTGGTCAGAAAAGGGAGATATTTTTCAGAACCAGGTAATGGCTTTGTTTAGCCAGCCTGTTTCATTGATTAGTGTAGGTAGGTAGGCCATTTACTTCAATTTTTGTTTTCCAAGAAATGTTGTTGCACAGCTAGCTAGCCCTGTTCAGAGCCATCGTAGTTTGCTTTCAATTTTGTTTTATTGTTGTTTAGTTTCTAACAACTGAGTTATGGAGGTTTTCCTTGAGTTACAAAGGACAAGAATTGACTCCTATGCCCAATGGATAGGTTATGCTATTGGTCTAAGATTCTTAGCAGGAAAGCATATAGCAAAGGTCACCAAAAATGTTACTTAATTGTGCTTTTCAACCCAATCAGGTTAGGCTTGGACAACACTAATGTTTTCTACTTTGAAGAAGAAGAAAAGTACACAAAATTCTGCTAAGGTTTCTCATATGATCATATAAACAGTACCATAAAGAGAATTTTCAGTTTTCATTATGCCATTGCTTTACAGAAAGGAGAAATTGTATACAAACTTTTGCATAAAGTAGTTGTTCATATTCATTACAAGAAAATATGTTCATAAGTTTCCCACACAAGCCGTGGAAGTAACCGATAAGATGTAATAAAAGAAAGATTGAACATCTGTAAGTAAAAAGATAGATAAGAAAGGAGGGATTTGTCATTGCCTGAATGACGAACCCCATTGTTAATCAGTTGCATCTTCAGTTCCTCATTGAAGCTCCATAGTTGTCTACAAGAGATAGGAAGAGTGATGTTCGAGCTCAGGATTCCAAGTCTCTTACATGTTAAACTATCAGATATATAGCCTGTCTCTTACTAAACATCAAATCAGAAAGATAAAAGTGTCTCAAGATCAGATATACAAGTATCATGAAGATTCAAGAAAAATAAAGATCATCCAATCATCATGAGAAGCTCTAGGCTTCTTTGTTTTCTTAACATTTTTTCTTGATTGTGCAGGTACATGTATAATCTCATCATTTAGATCAGCAAATAAGTCGCTTGCATAATTAGCAGGAAGAGGGAACTCATTATGTAGACATTGCCCATCAATGACTATCAAGTCAAAGATTCAAAGGCAAGCCCTCACATTGAAAGGACAGTCACAAATGAGCAATATTTCCTCTTTAAAATAATAGCAATATGCATAATGAAATGGTGGTAGTCTAGAGAAGGATTTAAGCATCATAGAGGTGTCTCCATGTTTCAGTCATCAAATGTACCTTATTACAGAGCTAATAAGCTACTCTGAGAACAAAGATAGCCATATGCAACAATACAATGGCAAGGTGTTCAATCTCAGTCATAGATGTTGTCTTGTACATAAATGCCCACTATCAAAGCAAAGGATACAATGACATAAGAGAGGTGACAACAATAACATATCACTATCAAACATTAAGTAACAAAGTGTAAAGGATGCTAGTTCATGAATGATTCTTTGAATGGTTCAATGATAGTGAGACAATGAGAAAGGGTCAATAGCAGATAGTAGTATAAAAAAAAAAGAGGTGAGGGGTTAGAAGGAGGAGTAGCAATCATATAACACTGTCTAGGTTTGGGAAGATTTATATAAACCACTGAAAGATAGTGAACACCTAAGATGGAAAAGATAGGAGCCATCAAAAAAAGGTAAAGGTTCCTAGTATGATGAGGTAAGGATAAGAGATATTATGTGGGTAAAGAAATATGTGGGTCTACATATTGTGCTCATGGGAAGTGTTTTGATATTTCTATCATACCTATACCTATCTACCCCTCTACTAATGTGCCTCAGAGTTCTTCATTTCATTCTGTAGACGATACACTATCAAAGGTTCCTAAATGTTTGTAAGAAGACTGTTAAAGAGTTTGGTAGACTTTTGAGACTTTAAGAGATCTTAAACACATTGTGGATTAGGGTTTGCAAACCCTTTTGTAGAGCATAATTAAAAGTAAAATCTATGTCAAATAACCATTGGGCCTACACAGAACTAAATGAAGTATGAAAAGCCTATTGGAGCTATCCTAGTTTCACAGTATAGTAAACAGTCACTTATATTAGGGTATGATAAGCTACAAAGATCTATAAGGAAAGTGGTATAAAGATGATGAACAGAGACCAAGAGAGCTGACATAGGTTGGAGGTTTTGAAGGTAAGGAAACAATGAAGAAACAAATGATAGTTGCAAGTCTAATAGCCCAAAAGAAACACCCATCAATAGTCCACATGACAGTGAGTCAGCACAAAGGCAGTAGATATATAGCCAGTAGATATGTGGACGACAACAAGAACAGTCATAAGGCATGCAAAGTAGTCATTAAACTATCAAAACAACCATGTGGATGACTACCTTAGATGGTTGTTCTTAAATATCATCCACTCCAATAGCCAAAAGGCTCAGCCTGGGCAAATGAAATATTGTCTATTTACCACTCTATTGTGAATGAAGTGTGAAATTATCAAATGTGTGTTGATCATTGAAATAGATGATATTCAAGTAAAGCATAAAGAACCATACACATAGATTAGAGAGATCTCATGGCAGTAAACCAAAGAAATTAGAATGAGATGTCCTTTGGAACATTCATAAGTAATAGCTATAGCACAGAATTAGGAGAATCTTTGCATGAAAGCAAAATACTGCTACAAAGAATGATGACATCAAGTTTGGAACCATTTCCAAAATCCCACAGATAGAAGAGGAAAGCAAAAAATACAAATGATCAGCTGAGATGTCCTTTGGAGTAGTACATAAGAGTTTGCAAGTCCAAGAGACAGTCATTACTGCCTTAGAACAATCATGGAAGACTGTGAACAATCAAAGGTTTCAGAGGACATAGTGTTTAAGGAAGTTTCCAAAGAGATCCAAGACAACTAGAATAGTAGCTATGAGAACTCAAGGAGAAGTGCAAAGGAGTAGACATGGTTTTAGAACAACACACATGTCAAAAAGTGCAGCCTGGGCATAAAATAGAAAGCAAAGAGGAGCTGCTCACAGCCAAAGTATACAAGGAGGGGACTCAAAAGTTCTGTTATAAAATTACTTAAAAGGATGATTGTAGCAAAAAGAGGACTATATTGTGACAGTCAATTATAGAACAATTAGCCATGATAGTCAACAACCATGAAGAAGCTTATATGGGTAGATAAAATAAGACAAATATTTACCACTTTTTTGTTGTGAATGAGGTGTAAAATTGCTTGTTAAGTTCTTTGACCGCAGCCTATATGTTGTAACAACATTTACTATGAGTGTAACAACAGTATTTATGAGAGCAAGTTATAGATGGATGATACAGAACAACAGAAAGAGGGTGCAAACCCTTGCATTGAGTGAAAATAGATATATGTCTGTAATAGATACAGACAAAATATAGAAAAGTTAGACACCTGTATGATGATGCCGTTAAAACAAAAAATTATTTAATGATAAAGGGTGTCTCTTTCTTTGCTTAGAAAAATATTGAAAAGGTTGTGGGTATGGCTTGCAAGCTTTATAATGATATTTACAAGTACAAAGGAGCTGACGATATGAGTGTATACCCATTTCATGTATCTTTCTATGGAGAACCAGGAGTTGGTAAATTTGTAATGGCCAGTGCTTTTATGGATGATCTGTGGATAGAATGGTTGAGCCCTAGTGTGGCAGAAAGCTTTCAGATTTTCAACTGATCAATATTGAAGCAATTACGCCCATCAAACAGCTACTTTCATTAATGATTTAGGTTCATTTGTCACTCTAGGAACTCCAGGTGATGTTACTCAGTTATTAGGTATAAAGTCAAATATATCACATCCTTGCAATCTAAGACAAAACAACGCCATGAGGAAAATTCTAGTGTTATTGGGGGACCCTTCTAAGTTTTTCAATACAACAAAGAAACAACAAAATCAAGATGTAGTAGCCATAGTCTAAGATACACAAGAAATATAAAAATAAGAAAGGCAACTTTTTCACTATTTTCAAGCATGGGAAACAACAATATGTATGGATGTAGTGCTTACTAGTGGAGGCACAAAGAAAACCATCCTCAAGTAGCAACCAGAGAGCTCCATGACGACACTCATCAAACTCAACAGAGCTACAAATGCAAAGAAAGACTTCGACAGAGTAGAGGCTCAAAGCCCTCCATGGCAGCACTTTTTAAAACCCTAGAAGGAGAAAACATTGAGGAGAATGAAATGAAGTCTTAGGGTTTGGGTTTTTCTTTTCTTCATAATGCCCTAGCTTGACCAAGGAAGCTTTAACTTTTGTTTTTGGGTAGCCTTTTCAAATAAATCATCATGAAAAAATGAATTAACCCCGTGGTCAAACACTTTTAAGGTGTTGTGTTAGGGATGCATGAGGAGCCTGAAGGGAGGTAAGGGAGATATAAGGAAATTATGAGATTTTTTTACCTTCCAAATTTCTTTTGTAAACCTTAAATGAATCATAAAGGGAAAAAATATGATTTAAGTTAAAAAAAAAAGAGCTATGAGGGGTTTTATATTTTGCTTTTGACTTAAGTCAATAGGCAGGTTTTGAACAAGTTGAAGACCTTTTGATGACTAGGGGCAGAAGAGTATTATTTTTGCATAGAGAAATGATGGAGAGGGTATTTTAATTGCCTCTAAGGCTATTAACGTAATGTAGTTCATATCAAATTTTTGCATAAGTAATTGGCAAAATATATTGTATTTTATCAAGTATTAAGTGTAATAATGTTATAAATTGCTTTAATACTTGTTATGTAATAAACATAGGGAGAAATCATGCATTACATAACACTTATTAAATCAATCACATTGATTGCATTTAATAATTGTTAAAATAGTTTATTTTTTCCCTTTAATCATGCAAAAACAGAAGGAGTGGAACTGAAGTGTTATACATGCATTTGGAGTTTTGAGTTTCTATCTTTGACATCAAGTCAAACTAAGCTATTTTTGGAGTTCTCTTTGGTCAAACAGCTTGAGAGGGGGAGTTTGGAGCTAAATTAGCTCAAATTGGAGCAGTTATGACCCCCTTTTAGGGCTTTTTTGTTTTTCTCGTGAGATAGATATTTTGGAGTGTAGTTGACTGCAGTTGACTTCTCTTGATTTTTTGGGGACAATTTTGTATTCTATGGAAAAAGCTTATGCTTTTTTCTTGAGTTCTTGCTTTTTTTTGCCTTTTGCATATTGTAGAGAAGAGATTGCCTTGTAACTCAGCTATTTTTCCAGTTTTACAGTAGCAACAATTCATTTTTCTAGCAATTTATTGTTATTTTGCAAAGATTCCTTCCATTTTCTAATATAATTAGGGGTTCTTCTATCCAATTTCATGTGTCTTGTTATTTTGTGAGTGATTTGACAGGAGTTTTTTGTGTTTTGCTTCAAAACCTCTAAATTCTTTGTCTCGTTTATTGGATGCAAAAATACAAATCTCAGTTTATTACAGGTCACAGCTTGTGCAAAATTATTCATGCCTTTTTGTGAAATACTTTTGTGGTGAATCTAATCAATTTGGATTGTAAGAGTTGGAGAATGTTTGTGAGTTATATTGTAGATTAAAGTTAAAATATTTGGTGCATCACCCCCTTTAGATAGATTTTTCTGTTCAGTTTTTAGTTTATGCAAGTTTTCTTCTATCTTTTTCCTCCATCAATTTACAAATCTAAAGGGCATTTAAAGGGAGTCGGCTCTTCTGGAGGTTCATTATCGAAACAGACAAACCCACAGTCTGAGAATGTTCCCATGTTGCACGGGATTGCCAAGCTTGTAGAGGCTTAGCATTCAAGGCGCAATCCTTCATGACAACAATTAGCTAGTTTTCTTATGGTTTTATGCAAGTTCCAAAGACATTCTCAAACATTATCTTACACATATTGAACTACATTATGTTATCTTTTATGTCCATTATGTAGACCTAAACTTGATTATTAAGTATATGGAAATATGGTTTTAATGTGATGAATATTTCATGATTATGTGTGGGAATGTTTGGATTGTAAAGGATATCTATGCTTGATTATGGTTGTTAGTATTGTGTGCATGTTTTGTGAACTAAATCTTGCAGCTGAAGAAGATGGACTATAGCCCGCAACCAAAGAGTTCCCAGATAGCAAAATAGGCGAAGTTCCAAGATAAATGGAACGCAACAACTACAACATGGAGACACTTGATGAAGATGGTTACGCACTGTGATAGCAATTAGTAAAGATAATTGAAGGAGAAGGATTCTATTGAAGCTAGGACTCTAACGTGACTGATTCAACCAGTCCACGTTCCTCTATTTCAACAAGAAGTTCCAATTCCATTAGGGCTCTTCTTCCTTTCTTTTTTAGTTATTAGTTACTTTGGCATTTATCACACTCATGTATGTAGAGAGTGGTGATTTATGATTTTAGTTAAGAAACCATGTTCCAATAAACTCCCTCATGCCTATATGTATGACTCGGTGGTTGAGGTAGTTTAAGTTTTTAGTTTTTCAAGTTTGAAGTAGTTTGTTCAATCGCAAATATAGTTACCAGATATTTTTCAAGATTAGTTACATAGACAATGTTTATGTTTTTGATTATGAATGCACGAGAAAAATCTATCAATAGAATCTTATGTGATATTGCAAGGATTATGTAATGAATGAATTGGAATTAGTATGATTGTGTTAATCTGAGCAACTAGATTTGAGTTAGACCAATGGAGACAGTCACTTGAGCAAGGGCCACTCAAGGTAACTGTCCCTCACTTCATTTTCTGTATGTTACTTTGTTATAATAGTCAATTCATAAATGCATTAGATTCTTCAAGATATTCTAGTTGTTTAACTTGTACTCTGGAGTGTAGAGTGTATGTTAGGAGTCTATGATAAATTATCAATACCAAGTTAAAACCCTAGTGTTCATTTCTTTACTGTCATTAGTTATAGTCTTATATTGCAAGTACCCATAGCAACAGTATCAATATTGCTTCCTTTATCATTGTGCAGTTTGAATTATAACAATTGTATTAGGATGAGTTAGGTAGTCTAAATCTTTGAAAGCACATACAGTGTCAGTGCCATCACAAGTTTACTAGCCCTGGTTGGTAATTCAATGAAGGTCTTTTCAAGGGTTACAATGGACTATTCAGTTAGTGTGTTCCTCTAAATTGTGTGATTGCCACCAAGTTTACTAGACATAGTAAAGACTACATTTTTGGCATCGTTGCTAGGGATGGTGCTACTTTCATAGATCAGTTCCTATTATTTCCAAGATTTCCTAGTTTAAACATTTTACTTTCAAAAGATAGGATACTTAGGTTTCATCCCACCAAATACTGGAACATTTCACTAACATTGTGTAGGAGCCGTTGTTATACAAAGTCATACCTATTGTATGCAGGTGCAGAGATGCTTTGGGAAGGTTTCTTCCATCAACCCAATAAGCTAGAGAAGATATTGATGACTACAGTGATTAGAGTAAGGGTATTACTGAAGAAGAATTCTCATCAACATCTACTGATAATACAGAAAGGACCTTCCTAACCATGGTTGATGCAGTGGATAATCCACCAGAACATGTGACTTTTGAGTTTCCAATTACCAACCAAGAGAGGTATGCTTCTCTAAATAATATACCTCCTTCAACATTACCAGTCTTATATGGTTTGGTGATTGAGGATCTGGATACATTCTTGTTTGATTTTGATGTCCTGTGTAGAAGCTATGACTACACAACTAATGCTCATAGGCTTAAGCTATTTCCTGCTACTTTGAAGGATGCTGCTTTGAGATGGTTTATAGGACTAGGAAAAGATGCTATTCAAGATTGGGACACAATGAAAACAAAATTCTTAGATAAGTACCAAGATTATTGCAGAGGAATTGATAGAAGAAGAGATGACATTTTTAGGATGACTCAAAAAGAGGATGAACCATTGGAAGATTATGTAGAAAGGTTTCAATTCTACCCAAAAAAGAATCCACAGAATAAACTCTCAGATGAATCCCTGAAGCTTGTGTTTTTTAGAGGAGGCAATGATGATTGCATGGATGTCCTTAATCTTATTAGGGCAGGAGATGTGTCTCAATTACCCTTTGGTGATATCTGCAAAGTTTGTAGAAACTACTCAAGGTCCTTTACCAAGAAGATAAGGGGAGAAAGAACATCTACCATTGGCAAGACATCTAATTCAGTTTCAAGGGTGGAATTGAGCAACCTACTGACCAACATGAAAGTAGACAATATAAGTCACCTAGCTATACAGTTGGACACTCTAAATTTGAAGAAGAAGCAGGAAGAGGCTGAGGCAATACTTACTGAATACTACCCCAACTACAAACAAAGGAAAGCCAATTGCAAGTGCAAAAGGGTGGCTAGTATTATAGAAGACAAATTAGAGAAACCATATTTTCAACCATTTGAAAGTGAAGATGGGCAATTGTTCTATGTTGCACAAAGAAATCCATGGCAACCGGGACAAGGTATGCCACAAGACCCTCTAAGTTTTAATGCATCATTTCCAATTGGTAACCATAGTTTCTTTGGTTGGAACCCCCAGCCTTGGCCAAATAACCAAAACCAATGGCAAATCCCTCAACAAAACTGGAATCAGCAGCAACCAAATGTATGGCCACAACAAAATTTCCAAGGACCTAATTACAATCCTCAATGGCCAGTACAACAAAACTAATGGCAGCCACCATGGAAAAAGGGATAGCAATGGGAAAATCAAAATATGAATTAATCGCAACCTTTGCTACCTTCTCAGCCACAACAATAAACTATTATGCCCAATCCATCAAATCCAACATCTCAACCACCAATAGCACCACAACTACCTGCCCAACCTGCATCTAACCCCAATAACAAGCCTATCAAATAGGCATACACTAACGAGGCTATTCAATACCCCACTTATGGAGTAGAGGTGAGTGATGTCCACCTCATGTCAGGGAAAACATTAGATAGGTCTTCATGTCCCCAAATCACTGAGATGGTAGATGAGGAGCCCACAGCTGAAGCTTTAGACAATTCACCTCTAGACCTTGAGTCAAATCAAGTAAATCAGACTATCTCAAGTCCAGAGCCTTCTTTCCCTAAGTGTTTAGCCATTACAAAACATCATACCTAAGCTGAGATAAATCTATTAGGACAACTCAAGAATGTCAGTATCAAAATCCCCCTCATTCAAGCAATCAAAGAGATCCCAATTTATACCAAAATAGTGAGAGACCTTTGCCTTAAAAAGCCAAAGAGAAAAAGGAAGGATTCTCAGATAGTCCATATCTTAGGGAACCTTGCTAATATCATGCTAGGGAATATAATTGTCCCTAAATACATAGACCCTGGTAGTCTAGTAGTGGATGTTAAGATAAATGGGACCCTCATCAAAAATACCTTGATTGACTTAGGGGTAGCCATTAATGTCATGACTAAGGAAGCAATGCAATTACTTCAGCTACCTAACCTCAAGCCTACTACACCAACTATTTTATAGTTAGCAGATAGGTCCACAGTAAAACCTGAGGGGATCATTGAAGACATAGTCATAGAATTAGACTCATGGGAGTATCCTATAGATTTCATAGTCTTGCAGCCAAAGGTTAACCTTGTGGGATATCCACTTATCTTAGGCAGGCCATGGTTAGCAATAGTTGATGCATTCATAGGTTGTAGGTCTGGGAACATGATAATATCAAATGGAACTATAACCAAGAAGTTGGTCCTATATCCACTAGCCCAACCTCATGAAAATCTAGAGCAAGTTATATGGCCTACCTTGGAAGAAGAAGAAAACTATTCCCTACAAACTCTCATGACCATTGAATGCAGCCCTTGTTGGCAAACAAAGATGAAGATGATTTAATTGACCACATTATATAGAATAAATACAGTAGGGACCCACAGCAACAAGACTGTCTAACATGTCTGCAAGATCCACTGTAGAACATTATACTTGCAAATTGTTGAAATTAGGGCAGACAACTAAGGGGGGTGAATCAATTGTCACAAAACTTTATCTTTTGCTGCATTTAATCTTCTTTACCACTTATTAATAGATTAATGATATAACCATGAAAGCATGAATCAACAACACATGAGCAGAAACACAATCAACACACATAACACCAAGATTTTTACGTGGAAACCTGGTTAAGGGAAAAACCACGGTGGTGGTTAACCCACAAGATTTATTCTCTCTTAAAAGAATAGAAAAATGGGAAGGCACCTGCCTTTGGGCACACTGCCCAAAGCTCACTGCTCCAAGAGACTCACTATCTACAAAAACATTCACATGGTTAACACTGAAAGGTTGAACTGAGAAACATCTTCTCCATGCAAAGGTTCAGTTCCATTGAAGCTCACAACACCTCTACTCTGCCCCCAAACACTTCTTCGCTACCTCTGCATCTTCACACACATCATCTCTCACTGCCCTGTTTCACTGTTCTGCCATGATTTGGAGCTTAGATCTCTTTGCTTCGCACTTGATACTACCACACTTCGCACCTATCACATCATATTCACACATCCATGCCACACAATGCTTGAACCCATCAATCATATATATATCCACAACATGAAATTTCATCAACTGCAATTGACCTCAAGAAAAAGATCATTGTTTTGTTGACTGAATTCATGCACAAACATCAATGCGAACCAAAACCTATGTATTCAAGTCACCACACATGTTGGCCAATACCACTAAATATCATAAATTACTCAACCAACCACTTCTCTTAATCCACACAAGGATTAAACACCAAGTCAGCCTATTCTTCACCGGACTGAACTGTCTAACCAAAACTTGATACTCAGATACTTGTAACTTTCAATCCCTTCATCACCGGAGGCTAAAACTTTGGATTTAGGTAGCCCTGACATCCCTTAACATTCCCTCAAATCCACAACACAATATGATTAACTGTGGAGAAATATAGACCAAAATGTTAAACCTTGTCATATGCTATGTTCATGTCTATCCTGACTTAGACAAATCTGCAATCTGAGTTCTATTATGATCAAATGATACAATGCAAATTTGTAAGATAGATTCAGTTGCCATCAATGACAACACCTGACATGCCTAGCAGTGTCTCTTACCAACAATCTCCCCCTTTGGCATTGATGGCAACACTTAGTAAAAAATGACTAAGTGTTAGAACAACTCCCCCTTACTATGTACACTTGTGATTTCTAATGCTCCCCCTTAGATGAATTCCTCATTTTTTACTTCTTTCTATTCCCCCTTTGACATCAATTGCAAAGGTCAAGGTTTGAAACCAAAAATTCACACAAAAACTCTATATACATACTTCTGCATATGAACACACAATCCTCAAGCCTTGTTCATCAGCAAAAGGATGTCACCAAAAATATTTTTCAACAGTGTCAATTCACTGTCCCAGTTCTTCTTCATGCTATCCAAAATGGATTTATGCCCACTGAACAAAAATGCCTGTGATTCTACCTTTTGAAGATCAGTAGGATCACAAGTAGCAGCAGGAGCTTGGGTTTATGCCAATGTATCATACATAGTCTCTAACTTAGGGGAAATCAATCCCCGAAGCTCATCCAATCTACCCAAAACTTTAACCTTTTCCTTCTCCAAATTACCCAATTCATCAAGCAAACTCACTACTTGACATTCTTTATTTATTACAGACTTAGTTAAAGGACTATAGGACTAAGAGATGTTAGACAATTTAGGCTCTAAGTCCTTAATCTTCTCAATATCCTCAACAACTTTAGACTGAGCTAGGCAAAACTTATAAATTTTTGCACCTTCAGAGAGAGCATTTTGAATTCTCTTTACACTAGCATCAAGAACTGATCTATCATAACTAATCATTCTCTTTAATTTAGCAAACCTCTTCTCATTAAATTCATTTTGGACTTTAACTTCTGCCGACTTCTCAAAAGATTCAAAATGAGTACTTACAGAGTTTATCAGACTCTTCAACTGATCAAAGGGGGATGCTGATGAATCCTTCTGAAATATAGGCATGATTTTATCCAAAATATTGGATGCAAGACCAAGCAACTCACTGTCTTCTATATGGGACTTCAAGATTTCCTCTCTGGCCTTAGCTTGTGCAAAAGAGGCCAACTTCAACTTCTATACCGGTGATAGAGTATCCAAATTGATTGGACCTTGTATTATATCCAAATCTTCTGCAACTTGTTTATCTTTCTCCAAAATTTCTTTCACTGCTTCTACAGTGTCTCTTGCCCAATATGATGTTTCAGTTTTATGCTCTTTAGGGCCTGCATCTTCTCCCTTTCCGGAGTTAACTATATTTTCTTGCTTATCATTTTTATTCTTTTTCTCTTCTTCTACTTTCTCTGCATCATCAACAGAGGCATCCTTCTTTTTATCTTTATCATAAATGTCTTTTGCATTCTTTTCTGGAGGATTTTGTGTATCCTCAACAACAACATTATCATCATTTTTATCAAATTCCTCAACATCCAGAATGGAGGAATCAATTCCATAATCAATTTCTTCTTCAACAGTGGCAAGATTATGCCTTTTCAATGCATTCAAAAGAATCTCTTGAGTATCTTCAACTACCTTATCAATCTCACCCAGCATGAGCTTATTCATTCCGATCTTACTCCTGAAGTCCTCTTTCACTTCTTTGAATATCAGGTTCTTTTGATCCAGAGTAATTTGAGGACAATTTTATTAGCACATGCTCCCAGAGCTCAATATCTTTATCTTTTGCACTCTTTTCTTATTTCTAGAATATTTGCAAGGCTTTCCAGAATTTTAGAAGTTATTTCAAATAAAGTCTTATTATAGATATTCAAGTATTTGACTGTTGTTTCCTCCAAAACTCTCTTATCATCATCACTGTAATGATCATAAAATTTGGTCATTGGCTTTAAGTTTCCATCTACAATGATTGACTTTATGATGTCTTCCATAAAAGGAGTAGGCTTCTCAACATAAGCCTTTGACTTATGCCTTTTACTTGACTTTTTACTTCTAGAGGGCTTCTCCTTAGACACTTTAGCAGCCTTAGTGCCTGAGGCCTTCAACTCTTTGACCTCACCATCTGAATCAGTCTCTTCTTCATCCTCCTTCTCCACACTGACATATGACCTTTTTTCCCATTACTTTTGTCATTTTTCCTTCCTCACCGGTAGGTTTTTCTTTGAATTTCTCTATAATAGGAGAAGGCGATGCACCGGAGTTTGAACTAGAACTCCTAGTAGTCCTTGACTTAGAAGGGGATTCTATCAGAACACTTCCCTATTCCCTATCCTATTTCTCCTTCTCAGCTTTCTCTGTCCTTTTCCTATATTGTCTCATAGCTTCCTTGGTAAAGCCAAAATTCTCAGCCAACTGCTCAACTTCTTTTCTCATAGTCCTTTTGATTTCAGAAGCCTTGAATTCAACATGCAATTTTTGTGTAATCTCTTCACATGTTCCAAATCTCTCCTCAGTCGGATCCCTAGGTTGGCTCAACAAATGTTGTGCATACAACTCTAATGCATGTCCATCCACTTCATACCCCATGGGCATTATCCACACAACTCTAGGATCTACTGCTTCCATCTTGCACTGATCAACAGTAACCATAAAACAAATGGTGTCTTTGTATTTCTCAACCACAACCCTAGGTATTCTTTCCCTAGCCTACATCATACTCTAGAAATTCTTGAAGAATCCACAAAGTGCAAAATTATGTGCCTCATAATTACCCAAACAATTCAAATAATTTCTAATTTGAATTGCTATCGGTTTGTCATTAGACCAGTATACATTCTTCTTTCCAGGGAGGTCACTCAAGAAATAAAAGAAAAGACACATAATTAGCGTACCAAATTTGAATGAGTACTTCTTGTCCTTCTTTATCTTGCTTAGATTCTCCATAAGTTGGTTCTGCGTCAATTCACAGAGATTATAGTCTGTACCTTCTTTTATCATCTGATATGTAATATAAATGGTTGTTTTGAACACTAAATTTTCTCTGCTAGAGAAATATATCTTGTACCCTATCACCATTGATGTGAATCTAACCCCATGATCCTCTATATCATTTATAGTCATAGCTCTCTTATCAAATTTTGATCTGGTTCCCTCTGTGACTACCTGATTCTTCACGGCCTTCAACTGAGGCAGAGTACCGGTTGAATTCAATCCTGTAACTGCCCTTATTTCATCTTTTGTGATCTTAAACAGATGGTTCAACAATATAAATTCATCAGGGATACGACTCAAGACATACCAGACCCATTTGTCCTCGACAAATTTCAATAACTCAACAAATTGTATGAATTTCTTATCTTTCAAGGATTTATACTTAGGTTTGAGCTCAAAATCATTGTCTTTTAAGTGATTAATGAATAGATCAGCAAACCTTGAGTTACTATGCTCCTCTAGAGCTGTGTGAATGTAAGCCCTAATATCCTCTGTGTGAAGAACTCCATGTGGAATGCCAGAAAATGCTCCCATTGAATCAACTTCACTGCACTTGAAAGGGTGCTTCTTACACCTTGGCCT
Source organism: Cunninghamia lanceolata (assembly GCA_027924645.1). Lineage (NCBI taxonomy): Eukaryota > Viridiplantae > Streptophyta > Pinopsida > Cupressales > Cupressaceae > Cunninghamia > Cunninghamia lanceolata. The sequence goes on along the minus strand of BSBN01000918.1, from coordinate 1,365,919 downwards.
AGGTCGCTTAATGATATTCACAACCAGAGGTGTAGCCATTTCAAAAAGATCACAAGTTCAAAGCTTCAAAGAAAAATACCTTTTTCTCCATGGGATTAGGGTTAGCTATCGAATTCACTTTTTGCACTCCAAATCTTTGAGATCTCAGCTCGGGCGCTCTTCTCCTTGTTCTCTTCGAATGCCAAGTGATTCAAACGTTGAGTGAATGACCTTTTATGCTCCACAAAACCTAATTCACCATTATAATAAATGTTTTGCCCTAATTCATCTGGTTATATCGTTTCTAAATACAGTCAATCTTCAATTACTCCTCAGTCAATCGCATTAGCTTCTTTTCTTCCACAATTTGCTTCAAAAGATCTGCAATTGGCTTTTTTATCTTCATTCATCGTGCCAGATTCAGGCACCCACTTACTGGCAGGGAGAATTAGATTTTCAATGCAGCTCCCCCTAAGTCAAAGCTCCTATTTCAATTCCTAGAGGAATTACCAGCATCGGATTCCGGCGCAGACCTATCACCATCATTCATTACACCTTTCTTCACCCATGTTTTATTCATTTCATTCTGGATCTCATTCACATCTACTTTGCCCTTGCCTTTATCTTGTCTCTGCACATTCTAGTTTTTGTTTACTGGACCTTTTCTATCATCATTCCTGCTTCTGCAGAATCTTGCAATATGACCAGATCTATTGCAATTAAAGCACGCAACATTTCTTTGCTCATTTACTTGATTTCCTCTTGATATGCACTGATTAGCCATGTGTCCAAATCTCTTGCATGCAAAACATTTGCCATTGAAAGAATTAACATTTCCTCTATTGTTAGAGTTATTCATCATCATACTTCTACATTCATTGGATCTATGACCATACCTTTTACAATTGAAGCATTGACCAGAGAAGGATGGACCACTTTGATTCACTCTACTTCTGCACTGAGTAGCTCTATGACCAAATTTATTGTAATTGAAACAATTTCCATTGAAGGATGGATACCTTTGAGCATTAAGCTGTCTGACCAGAGGTCTCCTAGGTCTATTTCTCTAATTCCTTGATTCAGACTTTCTTTGACTAGATCCAAAGATTTCACCTTTCTCATAGCCCAGACCATGCTTATCATTTGCCTTCTTCTGACTATCAAGCAGCACCTCAAGTTTAGCTGAGCTTATCTTGAACTTCTCTTTGTATTCATTTGTAGCTTCTACGTCATGTTTGAGAATGACAATTTGCCTTTCAAATTGTTCCTCATTATACCTGGTTTCTTGTAGATCAGACTCTAGATGGCCAATTATTCTGTCCAATCTACAACACTCTTATGTTCTTTCTTTCAGAGATTGATTTGGGTTTTCTTCGGTCTTCTTCCTTTCCTCGATTTCCTTGGTTAGCCTTATCACCCCGGATTCCATCTCATGTTTTAGGACAACAACTTATTTTTCTAGCTTTTCACATTCCTTTGTCTTCTCCTTCAGAGCCTCATCCATGCCATTATCTTCCTTCTAATTTGCTAACTTTTGAAGTAGCTCCTTCATCTTTTCCATAGATTTGATCCGTTGCCCTTTTAAAGTCTGAATGAAATCCTCAGCATCTTTAAGGTTCTCTTGCAATTCTTTGACTTCTGCTTTGGACTGATCAAGATCTTCTAAAGCAACTTGAAGTTGTTCATTGATGCCATCAGAATACCTGAATGAACCCATTGAAACACCTTCCCAGATCTTCCTCAAGCTGTTAAACTTCTTCCAAGGAACCTTGCTCTGATACCAATTGTTGAAATTAGGGTAGACAACTGAGAGGGGGGTGAATTAGTTGTGACAAAACTTTATCTTTTACTGCATTTAATCTTCTTTACCATTTATTAACAGATTAATGATATAACCTTGAAAGCTTGAATCAACAACACATGAGCAAAAGCACAATCAACACACATAACACTAGGATTTTTACGTGGAAACCCAGTTAAGGGAAAAACCACGGTGGGGGTTAACCCACAAGATTTATTCTCTATTAAAAGCATAGAAAAATGGGAAGGCACCTGCCTTCGGGCACACTGCCCAGAGCTCACTACTCCAAGAGACTCACTATCTACAAAAACATTCACATGGTTAACACTGAAAGGTTGAATTGAGAAACAACATCTTGTCCATGCCAAGGTTCAGTTCCATTGAAGCTCACAACACCTCTGCTCTACCCCCAAACACTTCTTCGCTACCTCCGCATCTTCACACACATCATCTCTCACTGCCCTATTTCACTATTCTGCCATGATCCGGAGCTTAGATCTCCTTGCTTCGCACTTGGTACTTCCACACTTAGCACCTATCACATCATATTCGCACATCCATACTGTTGGTGCCTGCATGAACAGTCAGGTTCTAAGCTTCTAAATCTGCAGGCACCCTCCCAAAAATCCAAAAAATTCTAAGTCTTTGGGCCCCCTCAGCATGTTTCAGCTTGACCTGATATTCTTGGGGGGGGTCATCATATTTTCATGTATCGGCCTAATATTTCCGCGGGGCCATCATGTGTCTAACATCAGTCATCTTAGTTATGATCAACCCGATGTTGCTGCAAGGTTTCAATATGACCTGATATTCCGAAAGGGGGGTCATATTCTAATATCGGGTGATCTTAGTCAGGATCACCCTGACGCTATTTTATCACCCCGATGTTGCAGACATCAGTTTTATATGGGGGGTGATATCTACTTGTCCATCACCCTGATATTTTTGCGGGGGGGTGACATTTCAAATATTAGGTGATCTTACGAATATCACCCTGATGTTGCAACATGATGGTGACATCATCAGGATCAGTGGGGTGCATCATGTGATCTCTGGCATGTTATTATCAGCAGGTATGTGGGGGTCCCGCCGATCGCCTATGAGGACATGAGCAGGTACGGAAGGGTCATCGGTAAGGTATTTGGTATGGATACGATGAGAAGGATTTTTTCCCCAATACATCAGGGTGTACCGATGAGGTAGGTGGTCATCAGGATGATATTGAATATTAGGTGATGTGGTCGGCAGGGTGATATTTCGATGGAGGTGATATTTCATATCAGGGTGATATGAAATATCAGGGTGATATTGCATATCGATAATATCATGCAGGGGGTTCGCTGGTGGCACGGACCATGATGATGAGGTCTTGGCAGATGGTTCATTGGTCGCGCAAGGTAAAATTGCGTGACATCATATATGCTCATGACCTTGCTTTTAAAGTATTGAGGAGGTCGCTGCGGGGTGAATGTGGGATAATTAGTTCCCACATGATTTGAAAAATTAGGGTCATATTTCTTGGCGGGAAAATTGCTAAAACGCGTTGTCCACTGCATTTCCCAAGGCCGCGGGTTGGTATGCCATTAATGGCAGTTGTTACAGGGTATGAGCGAAGGCATGGACAGATCAACCACCCGATTGAAGATGTGAATCCCCAGGCGGCGGCGCAGGGCTCGAGTTCAACCACCCTATCTCCTCTCCCACCTGTTGCATTCAATATGTTGAGCACCATTTTCTCATGATGTACTATATATGGCAAATTTTGAATTGCCATGTGATTAATGCTGAATGCACTCTCCTACTGTATATAGCAGATGGTGTTACTTATTTGTTGTTGTTGAAAGCTGGACAAATTATGGCGCTGTAATAAGACACAACTTCATTGGTGGCCCTGTTCTGGATGTCCTGTGAGTTTATGAGTCTCATGTTGTATGTCTCATGCATAAATTTACTGATTTCATGTTGATTTAAATGAGTAATGCTATGTTGCATGTGTTCTATTATTTGTCTCTGAATTGAGTGTGTTCTTCTTCTGAATCTAAGCATCTAAGGGGTGTTTTTAGTTCTAGAATATAGGTTTACTATATTGAATGCTTGATTTCTTACTTCTACTTAAGGAGTAGATTAAATGTTTCAGATCAAGTGTTGGGAGGAATGTACTGCAGTAAGGATGTTTGTAAGCAGAGATAACTGAATACTCAGTCTTGGGAAGTATCTGTAAGGCAAGTGCTAAACAAATCCCCTTGAAATCTAGTCTTTGGTATATGTTTGTGCTGATCATTCACATGTGTATGTCTATTGACTCCAAGCCCTGGATAGGCCCCAGTCTAGTCTTGTATTGAGGTTACACCCCAGGTCCTAGTTTTGCATCCAAATATAAAATCAAACTTAAAACTTCAAAACCAAACCATTAGGACCTTAGAAGAAGTTTTAGGATCAAAATCCTCTGTCTCACAACTGAACATAGGCCCAAAGCTAGCCCCTTTGCACTTATTTCACAGTTTTGGTCTACATAAAGGAGGATTTATCTGCTTTGTGTCAACATCCCCCTAGTTCACAGGCTTATCTTATGGATGTTGAATAGGGAATACCCCCCTAGGTTTTGCAGAGCCTAAAGGAGAAGAGGAGATATCTATAGAGCCTATCTCCTACACTGTTGACCCCTAGCCCAGAGATCTTGTTGATCATTGATGGCTACCTTGTGGGGATAACTGGGAGAAAGCATTCAGTCTAGGAAAACACCAACAGATTTGGTGACTCTGCTGGGGAACTCTGTGTAAGAACCCTGATTTAAAAGAAATTGATTCCTAGTTGTAGGTGGCAACTCCGAACAATCTCCCAACCGGTAAAGTAAAATTTGTATGCAAGGGAGAAGATCCCTGCATAATCCTCTGTTTGAAGAATTACCCAAAAAGATGATGTATAGGAAAAAAAGGGACTGTTCAAGCTAGTCAAGATGGTTCTCCCAACCCCAGACACCATGATAACAATCAAAATAATCCAAGATCTTTAGAACAGCAGACTCCTTATTTTTCAAATGCAGAAGCTGATATTCAAGATGTATATGAGAGACAACAGGGAGGTGGATTAAGAATGAGGTCAGAAGTGTTTCAAGAACATTCTTTCTTAGACCCCCCTGACAGGTTTGAAGAAACTAAGTATTTGCATCCTCCTCTATGCCTAGAGATGAACAACTAGCTGAAGAGATCAAGAGCCTGAGGGCTGAATTTGAGTATTTGCAGGCCTTGAAAATCAGAGATGATATGAGACAAAAAGTGCAAGCTCTAAGAACTGCTCAGCATGATGCAGTCCCCACCCTTGCTAATGCAGATGTGCTGAGAAATTAGCAAAGAAATGAGGTCCAGTATCAGCAGAATGATCAAAGACAGAATGCAAATAATGCTAGAGTACCATTAAATAATGTAAGAAATCAGAATGCAAATAGAAATGTAAATGTAAATCAGTTTGATAGACAACCTATGCAGCTAGACAAATTCAAGCAGCTTATTTTTTATGGCATTCCTGGCTACCCTAATCCTATTGACAAACATGTGAGGCCGCAAGTGCCAAAGTTTTCAGGAAATAATACTGTGTCAGGGGAAGACCACTTGAAAGCTTTTCAGAATGTCATGGATAATTTTGAGGTTGAACATGAAGATGTTTTCATGAAATTATTTATGCAGTCCTTGGCTGATGAAGCTAGGGAATGGTATAAAGGTATGCCTGACCGAAGTATTTCATCATGGGATGATTTCAAAAGGATTTTTAAGGAGCAGTATGGTGACAAAACTGACCCAAGCTTTTTTGTAAATGAATTCACTGGTATCACTAAGGGGTTAAATGAGCAGGTTGCATATTTCAATGCTAGATTTACTAAAGTGCTGAATAAATTGCCACATCACATGAGACCTAATGAACCAATGTGCATAGTGTTGTACATAAATGATTTTGATGCCAAAATAGCTTATGGTTTAAGGGATAAAGGTCCTACTACTCTCAGGGATGCTTTTAGAATTGCTACAAATATTAAGAATAACAGAAAAGCATCTGGTAAGACAAACAGAAGAGATGATGTAAAAATTTTGCAAAATCCAAATACTAAATCTCAAAGTACTCAAGGTAATGCAACTGCCCCTAAAGACAAGATAGATAAATTGACAAATGTTGTTAAGGACCTAAGTTACGGACTTGATAGAAATGAAAAAGGGATAGGTCCTGACAGACAGGTTTACCAAAGGCAAGAAAGAAGGCCATCATTACATGATATGCCATACAACACTAATTGGCATAATGGTAAGCCCATACTCCCAAACAGCAACATAGGTCAAAGGACTCAAAATGTTAGAGAAACACCTGACCCTTTGAATAAATCTGTTAATATTGTTAATGATACTCCATGGTGCATAATATGTCAAATGCCTCATTCCCAGTCACAATGTATGATTGCTCAGTTTCTATATACTAATGTTGTTGCCTATGATGAATGCAATGAGTTGCATTATATGCAGGATGATAATATCAATATGTTGTCCACAGGTAGGGAATATCCTTCTCATGATGCTAATGCAAGTGCAAATAATGAGATTCAGGTCTGCCAGCAGCCTTCCTATGATGAGGATGATGAAGACAACTATGCTTATGCTCAGGACTCACACATCTTTTTGAACAACTTGAGAAGGCCTTCTGATGAAGAAATTAGAGCCCTCACGGCTGCGGCAGTAGCTCAAGTCAAAAGTAATTATAACCTAAGAGGTAAAGCTCAGGTAAATGATCCACGTCAGCCACACGACACTTTTGTGAGCCAGCCAGTGCACAGTCATAAAGGGGCCGAATCACAAAAGAAACAATGGAGCACTAATAAGCAAAATTTTAAGCAAAAAATAGGTCATGATCCTCAAGGACCAGAGAATAGAATTCCCCAGGCTGAGAATCAAAACAAAAATTCTCAGATCAAAAATGACAGTCAAGGGGCTATAAAAATTAAAGCTGGATCATCTTAGGATAAAAACAAAACTATGGATCAAGCCACAACTGTTATACAAAATTATACTCCATTTGACATAACTCAGGTCTTGTCCCAGGTAAAGGTCTCTGTTCCATTGATGGAACTGATGAAAGTTGAAGAGTTCAGAGATAAAGCATTGTCCCTGATTTTAGGAGTGCCTTGCCGAACCAAGCCAAATGATGAACCTCAAGGTAGGAAACAAGCCTTATATATTGATGAGGATGAAGTCCCTGAAGTATACCTGGGGATGACCATGACAAAGTGCCCTTCACAGGTTGAGCCATTTTATGTCTCCTTGGTTATCAATGGAAAAGTAGTTAGCAATTGTATGCTTGATTCAGGGGCATCAACAAATATCATGCCTCTAGCTATCATGCAACAAGTTGGATTAAAGATAGACAAGGCATGTGGGAAGTGCTATGCCATGGATGCTAGAGAAGTACCAGTCATTGGAATTATGAAAGATCTAAATTTCAGACTGGTAGCATATCCTGAAAAAACCTACAAAATGAACATAACAGTTGTTGATATCAAGCTACAATATGGTATGTTATTGTCAAGAAGATGGGCAGCACTGATTGGTGGAAGTATGCAATTAGACCTGTCATATGCCATGATCCCAATGAATGGCAAAGATGTCAAACTGGTTAGAGAGGAAAGGTCACAAGAGACAGTTGAAGATCAAGATTCAGAGGAGCACATCTGTTTTGTAGATACTGATTGTGAAAATTTCAGAGTTGTCTTGGGTGATCAAGGGGGTAAAGAGAGAGGCATTTGCATTCAAGAGCTTGACCGACAGGATCTATGGACCATGTATTTTGGTGGAGCTTGTGCAAAAGAAGGCTCTGGTGCTGGAGTTGTATTTCTGTCTCCAGCTGGTAAACTTCTGAAATTCTCTTTCTTGTTGAAGTTTGCCTGTACAAATAATATTGCAGAGTATGAGGCTCTATTACTAGGATTGAATGTGGCTCTGAAGCATGGGATTAAGATGCTCAAAGTATTTGAGGACTCAAAGTTAATTATTTCCCAGGTTAGAGATAAGTATGCCTCAAAAAATAAGAGATTAAAACAGTATAAGCATGTTGTCTGGGATACAATTGAATTATTTGATGCATTTTCAAGAAGCTAGATTGAGAGATCAAAGAATGTCATGGAAGATTTTTTAGCTAATGTGGCTATAAGGCTAGATGATATAACTCTGTCTGATGTTACAAATGTTGAGGTTAAAATCAGACCTGCAGTACCAGAAAATATATGCAGTTGGCAAGTATTCGATGATGACAAAGATTTGTTGAGATTCCTACACTGCATAGATGAATATGAAAATCAGGAGATTGATTTTCAAAACTTTGTGGAAGTTGTAGATGGGAAAGAAACTCTTATGGGGAAGGAAGTAATTCAACTCAAAATGAATAAGATTCCCAGAGGACTTGTTGCCTTAGAAAGAGCATTTGACAATAGAGACCAGTTTGTTACTAAGGCATCTTCTACAAACAAGGGTGATTTGGAGGAGATAAACTTGGGGACACATCAGGCCCCCAAAAAGGTATACATTGGCAAACAGCTCAAGCCACATATCAGAAGTATGCTGATTGCATTACTAAAAAAATATAAGCATGTTTTTGCCTGGTCATATGAGGACCTAAAGGCTTATAGAGAAGATCTGTTCCAACATGAGATCCCTTTAAAGCCTGGGGCTAAGCCATTCAGACAAAAATAGAGGCCAATTAACCCAACCTTAGCTCCAAAAATGCAGCAAGAGCTTGTAAAGCTTAGGGAGGCTAGAATAATTGTGCCAATCAAACATTCAACTTGGGTGTCTAACCTTGTCCCAGTCAGAAAGAAAAATGGTGACATCAGACTTTGTGTTGATTTTAGAAATCTGAATGTATCCTCTTTGAAGGATAATTATCCACTACCCAACATGGAGGCCATGTTGCAGAAAGTGACTGGCTGTGAACTTTTGTCCATGATGGATGGATTTTCAGGGTACAATCAAGTGAAGGTAAAAGAATCTGAACAATATAAAACTACCTTCACCACTCCCTGGGGAACCTATGTATATGTAAGAGTGCCATTTGGATTGACAAATACAGGTGCTACATTTCAGAGAGCCATGGATGTTGCTTTTGCAGGATTAATTGATTCAATCCTGGCTGTATATCAAGATGACTTAACTGCTTATTCAAAGAAGGAGGAGCAACATTGCATGCACTTAGAACAAATTTTTGTTAGAGCGCTAGAATATGGCATCTCACTTAACCCAAATAAGTGTACTTTTGGGGTGATAGAAGGAAAACTGTTGGGGCATATTGTTTCCAAGGATGGGGTCAGGATTGATCCTGAAAGGGTGGCTGCAATTGACAAAATTCAAGTTCCCAAAACAGTGAAAGGTATTCAGTCCTTCTTTGGACAGATTAATTTTGTTAGAAGATTCATCCCTAACTTTGTAGAAATCACAAAAGATGTTTCTAAGATGTTGAAGAAGGGTGCAAGTGTCAATTATTTCAGAACATCAAAGAGGCTATAAAGATGGCTCCTGTGTTGAAATCTCCTAATTTTTCTAAGCCATTTCAGTTGTTTTCATTTGCTTCTTTCCATACTGTTGTAGCATGTTTATTATAGAAAAATGAAGAGGGTTTTGAACAACCCATTGCCTTCTTCAGCATGTCATTGCAGGCAGCTGAATTGAAGTATGATATCATGGAGAAACAAGCATATGCATTAGTTAAAGCAGTTAAGAGCTTCAGGCCATATTTGGTTGGCTCTCAGATAGTTGCATATGTGCACCATGCAGTAGTTAAAGATATTTTTACTCAGCAAGAGGTAACTGGAAGAAGATGCAGATGGATAAATAAATTACAAGAATTCAACATAGAGATACAGATCACAAAGCTAGTAAGGGGACAAGGTTTGGCAAAGATAATGACAGAATCAAATCTAGAAGCATGCCAAGTGAACATTGTACAAAATGAAACTGTTAATATGTTAGAATCTGACTGGTATAAGGGCATTGTATATTACTTACAGAATTTGAATTGTCCTTCCCACTTTAGTGATAGTCAAAAAAGGACCTTGAAGTTACATGCAATCAAATACATAATTCTTCAAGGAGAGCTGTATTGGAAGAATCCTGAGGGTGTCCTACTAAGATGTGTGGATGAAAATCAGGTTGCTGATATTTTAAATGATCTGCACAAAGGAGTATGTGGTGGACATTACACTGCCAAGATAATAGCCCACAAAATTCTTAGAGCAAGTTATTGGTGGCCAACTCTTTTCTCAGATGCACAAAAGTTGGTAAGAAAATGTGACTCCTGCCAAAGATTTTTAGGAAAGCTCAAGTATGAAGGTGCATTACCCCTTAGGACTGTAACTGTAGATGCTCCATTTCAGCAATGGGGGATTAATTTTATAGGGGAAATCTCAGAAAAATCAAGTGGAGGACATAGTTGGATCTTGGTTGCTACTGACTATTTTACTAAATGGATTGAAGTCATTCCAACTAAAAAGGCTACAAGTAGGGTGCTGATGGATTTTATTCTAGAAAACATTATTATCAGGTTTGGAGTACTATTCAAAGTGGTCACAGATAATGCCATGTGCTTCAGATCTGGTGAATTTGTTGATTTTTGTAACAAATATGGGATTATTTTGTCATATGCATCACCATATCATCCACAGGGAAATGGTCAAGCAGAGTCAAGCAACAAAAGCCTCATGAAAATCATCAAAAGGATGATGGACAAGAATAAAAGAGCCTAGGATTCAAAGCTGAAGATGGCACTATGGGCTGACCGGATAACAGTGAAGAAATCAATTGGGAGGTCACCTTGTGAGCTAGTATATGGCACAATAGCTAGGCTGCCTATAAATAATCTCTTGCCAATCTATAGATTCATACAGGAAAATGATGAAGAGATTGAAGATTCAATGACTGAAAGGATTGATCAGTTGGTTGCATTGGATGAAATCAGAAGGGAGGCACACAAGACAAACATCAAGAAACAACAAAGTGTAAAATATATGTTTGATAGAAGGACTACAGAGAGGAAATTTCAGGTAGATGATTTAGTCCTTATTTGGAATGCAAGGAGTTAGGATAAGGGCAAGCATGGTAAACTTGAGCCCTTATGGATGGGCCCGTACTTGATCAGAAATATTCATGCAGAGGACTCCTACTTTCTCTAGGCCATAGATGGTGAGAGGCTGAAATTGCCTGTGCACGGTCAATTCCTTAAGCCTTATATTTCATAAGTGATCATCTTCTGTGCACATTTGTAAATTATGTAAATTGTCTGTAAATGCTCTATATATCAGTGTTGTGCATTTTTTGTGTTTTGCCTGGTCTGCCTAGAGATGATCCGGTTCTCGTTGCAGCCTTGTGCCCGCACGTCCCCAATCGGAGCCAATGTTGGTGCCTGCATGAACAGTCAGGTTCCAAGCTTCTAAATCTGCAAGCACCCTCCCAAAAATCCAAAAAAATCTAAGTCTTTGGGCCCCCTCAGCATGTTTCAGCCTGACCTGATATTCTTGGGGGGGTCATCATATTTTCATATATCTGCTTGATATTTCCGCGGGGTCATCATGTTTCTAACATCAGTCATCTTAGTTATGATCACCCCAATGTTGCTGCAAGGTTTCAATATGACCCGATATTCTGAAAGGGGGGTCATATTCTAATATCGGGTGATCTTAGTCAGGATCACCCCGACACTGTTTTATCACCCCAATGTTGCGGATGTTAGTTTTATATGGGGGGTGATATCTACTTGTCCATCACCCTGATATTTTTGTGGGGGGGTGATATTTCAAATATCAGGTGATCTTACGAATATCACCCCGATGTTGCAACATGATGGTGACGTCATCAGGATCGGTGGGGTGCATCATGTGATCTCCGGCATGTTATTATCAGCAGGTATGTGGGGGTCCCGCCGATCGCCTATGAGGACATGAGAAGGTATGGAAGGGTCATCGGTAAGGTATTTGGTATGGATACGATGAGGAGGATTTTTTCCCCAATACATCAGGGTGCGCCGATGAGGTTAGTCATCAGGATGATATTGAATATTAGGTGATGTGGTCGGTAGGGTGATATTCTGATGGAGGTGATGTTTCATATCAGGGTGATATTGCATATCGATAATATCATGCAGGGGGTTCGCCGCTGGCGCGGATCATGATGATGAGGTCTTGGCGGATGGTTCATTGGTCACACAAGGTAAAATTGCACGACATCATATATGCTCATGACCTTGCTTTTAAAGTATTGAGGAGGTCACTGCAGGGTGAATGTGGGATAATTAGTTCCCACATGATTTGAAAAATTATGGTCATATTTCTTGGCGGGAAAATTGCTAAAACGCATTGTCCACTGCATTTCCCAAGGCCGTGGGTTGGTATGCCATTAATGGCAGTTGTTGCAGGGTATGGGCGAAGGCATGGATGGATCAACCACCTGATTGAAGATGTGAATCCCCAAGCGGCGGCGCAGGGCTCGAGTTCAACCACCCTGTCTCCTCTCCCACCTGCTGCATTCAATATGTTGAGCGCCATTTTCTCATGATGTACTGTATCTGGCAAATTTTGAATTGCCATGTGATTAATACTGAGTGCACTCTCCTGTTGTATATAGCAGATGGTGTTACTCATTTGTTGTTGTTGAAAGATGGACAAATTCTGGCTCTGTAATAAGATGCAACTTCATTGGTGGCCCTGTTCTGGATGTCCTGTGAGTTTATGAGTCTCATGTTGTATGTCTCATGCATAAATTTACTGATTTCATGATTATTTAAATGAGTAATGCTATATTGCATGTGTTCTGTTATCTGTCTCTGAATTGAGTGTGTTCTTCTTCTGAATCTAAGCATCTAAGGGGTGTTTATAGTTCTAGAATATAGGTTTACTATATTGAATGCTTGATTTCTTACTTCTACTTAAGGAGTAGATTAAATGTTTCAGATCAAGTGTTGGGAGGAATGTACTGTAGTAAGGATGTTTGTAAGCAGAGATAACTAAATACTCAGTCTTGGGAAGTATCTATAAGGCAGGTGCTAAACAAATCCCCTTGAAATCTAGTCTTTGGTATATGTTTGTGCTGATCATTCACATGTGTATGTCTATTGACTCCAAGCCCTAGATAGGCACCAATCTAGTCTTGTATTGAGGTTACACCCCAGGTCCTAGTTTTGCATCCAAATATAAAATCAAACTTAAAACTTCAAAACCAAACCATTAGGACCTTAGAAGTAGTTTTAGGATCAAAATCCTCTATCTCACAACTGAACATAGGCCCAAAGCTAGCCCCTTTGCACTTATCTCACAGTTTTGGTCTACATAAAGGAGGATTTATCTGCTTTGTGTCAACATCCCCCTAGTTCACAGGCTTATCTTATGGATGTTGAATAGGGAATACCCCCAAGGTTTTGCAGAGCCTAAAGAAGAAGAGGAGATATCTATAGAGTCTATCTCCTACACTGTTGGCCCCTGGCCTAGAGATCTTGTTGATCATTGATGGCTACCTTGTGGGGATAATTGGGAGAAAGCATCCAGTCTGGGAAAACACCAACACATACCACACAATGCTCGAACCCATCGATCATATATATATCCGCAACATGAAATTTCATCAACTGCAGTCGGCCTCAAGAAAACTTAGAAACTTTTTCAAGATCATTGTTCTGTTAGCTAAATTCATGCACAAACATCAATGCAGACCAAAACCTATGTATTCAAGTCTCCACACATGTTAGCCAATACCACTAGATCTCATCAATTACTTAACCAAACCACTTCTCTTAAACCGCACAAGGATCAAACACTAAGTCAACCTGTTCTTCACTAGACTAAACTGTCTAACCAAAACCTGATACTCAGATGCTTGTAACTTTCAATCCCTTTGTCACTAGAGGCTAAAACTTTGGATTTAGGTAGTCCTGACATCCCTTAACATTCCCTCAGATCTGCAGCACAATATGATTACCTGTGGAGAAATACGAACCAAAATGCTAAACCCTGTCATATGCTCTATTCCTGTCTATCCAGATTTAGACAAATCTACAATCTGACTTCCGTTATGATCAAATGATACAATGTGGATGTGTAAGATAGATTTAGTTGCCATCAATGATAACACCTGACATGCCTAGCAGTGTGTCTTGCACACACAAATTCCTCATAAGACATATCCCAACTTTTCTACTCTTTACTGCCACAAGAGTGTGTTCCCAACATCAATGGATATGCTCTTTCATCTATACAATTAGCTTCAAAAACATTGGAAATCATGCCAGGTAAAATGTTGAATATAAATAATGCCCTAATTGAAGAACAACAGAATTCCCTGACCATTGTGTTGCAGGCACATTCATCAGCCTTTGCATGGGACTATAATGACATGAAGGGAATTGATCTAATCCTATGCATGCATAGGATTTACATAAATGATGGTTTCAAACCAATTAGATAGCCTCGAAGGAGAATGAACCCTCTCTTGCGAGAAATAGTTAAAACTGAGCTATAAAAATTACTTGATGTAAGCTTCATTTACCCTATTTCTGAAAGCCAATGGGTGTCACCTTTAGTCATTGTTCCTAAGAAAGGAGGCAAATGGAGGGTATGTGTGGACTATAGCGAGCTAAACACAGCCACTAGAAAGGATCACTTTCCACTACCTTTCATTGACCAAGTATTTGATTCCCTAGCAGGTAAAAAGTACTTCTCCTTCTTATATGGCTTTAGTGGCTATAACCAGATAAAGATAGCTCCAGAAGATCAAGATAAGACTACATTTACATGCCCTTAGTGTAATTATGCTTATTATGTCCTTCCCTTTGGATTATGTAATGCCCCAGCCACTTTCTAGAGGGCAGTGTTAAGTATCTTCTCAGATTATGCTTATGATTCCATGGAGATTTATGTAGATGACTTCACCACCTATGGAGAGACATATGAAACAACACTCAGCAATCTAGAGAAAGTTCTAAAAAGATGTCAAGAACACAATCTATCATTGAGTCATGAGAAATGTTTCATGATGATGACTCAAGGGATAGTTCTAGGACATTTTATATCAAGTGAAGGAATTCAAGTGGATCCCCATAAAATTGAGATCATTTCCACACTTCCCGTGCCACAAAAATAAAAAGATGTCAGGAGTTTTCTAGGCCATGCAAGCTATTATAGGAGATTCATTCAAGACTTCAACAAAATTGCAGCACCCTTGTTTATTCTGCTCGCAAAAGATATAGAATTTGACTGGGCCATAGAATGTTAACACTCTTTTGAGACACTTAAAACAACTTTGACTCAAGCACCTGTCTTGAGAGGAACAAACTAGACATTGCCTCTCCACATACACACTGATGCTTTTGATTTTGCTATAGGAGTTGTATTGGGCCAAAAGAAGGTAATAAGGAGCATGTTATCTATTAAATCAGCAAGAACTTACAAGGAGTAGAACTTAACTACATTGTCATAGAGAAAGAGATGTTAGCAGTTGTTTATGCCATTAACAAGTTTAGGCATTATATCACTAGTTATCTAGTCTTTATCCACACAAATCATACTACAATCAGGTACCTAATGAACAAACATGTGGTTTGAGGTAGACTAGTCAGATGGTTGCTCTTACTTCAGGAGTTTGATATAACAATAGTGGATAAGCCAGGAAAAGCTAATGTGGTGGCAAATTTTTTATCTAGATTGGCTACACAATTAGAAGAAGGTGTTGTAGATGACTCTTTTCCATATGAGCATTTGTTTGCTCTCAATATACACACACCATGGTTTACTGACATTGTAAATTACTTAGTGACAGGGCAGATACCATCACATTTCTCTCCTAGGGAGAAGAGTCAGCTAGTGCATAAAAGCTTTCCATACTCCTGGATAGCTGATTATATATTCTATACTGGTCCAGATCATATTATGAGGAGATGTATAAGAGAAGATGAGGTCTTTGACATCCTAAAAGCTTTCCATGATGAGCCCTATGGGGGTCACTTTGTAGCCAAAAGGACAACATTTAAGGTCTTAACAATAGGCTATTATTTGCTAACTCTCTATAAGGATTCAATAAAGTATACAAGGAGCTATGATAGATGTCAAAGAATGGGCAGACCAACAAAGACAGATGAGATGCCTTTGCAGCCACAAATTGCACTAGCACCATTTGACAAATGGGGGCTAGACTTCATTGGCCCAATTTCACCAGCATCTAATAACAAGGAATATATTTTAGTTTGCATAGATTGTCTGACAAAGTGGGTTGAAGTCCAAGCATTCCAATTTGCAAGAGATGGGAATGTAGCCAAGTTCTTGTATGAAGATATCTTCCCTAGGTATGGAGCCCCAAGAGAAATTATCACTGATCAAGGTCCCCAGTTCACTTCTAAACTCATTTCTGCATTGGTTAAAGAATATGAAATCAGACATAGAAAGTCAACACCTTATCACCCCCAAGCCAATGGACAGGTGGAGGTTACAAACAGGGAGATTGAAAACATTTTGCCAAAATAGTGTAAATTCACAAGAAAGGCTGGGAAGCCAAATTGCCAGAAGCAGTGTGGGCATACAGGACAACATGGAAAATAACTACAGGCTTTACACCTTATGAATTGGTGTATGGAAAAGCAACAGTCCTGCCAATTCAATTTGAATATAAAACACTTAGGACAACAGTAGAACTAGAAATGGACTTGACATAAGCAAAGAAGGAGAGGATACATACTCTGAATGGGCTAGATGAAATTAGAATGGAGGATATCCATCACACAGAGATAGTTCAAAAATAGAGGACTAAATGGCATGACCAGTTTATCAAGACCAAAGAATTCCATGTGGGTGACTGGGCTTTATTGTATGATTCCAAATACAAGGATTACAAGGGCAAGCTACAGTCTAGATGGTTAGGCCCCTATGAGATACAACATGTATTTCCCAATGGAGTAGTCAAACTACAGACCATAGATGCAGTAAGGTTTTCACTATTGGTTAATGGTCATAGATTAAAGCTCTACACAAAGCTAGTGACATGAGATGCTTTTCTAAAGCAATGCTCTATTCCCAACCCTAATTCAGATACTGCCATATTATCACCAAACAATAACCTAGAAGCAAATACTATCGATTCTCATAGTGACTCAATAGATGAGCTACACAGCCCACCTTTTAAGGTTACTCAGGTATAATTTCTTAACTTTCTTCACATGCATACTCAACACTGATGCCACAATCTTTATGGAGCTAGTTTCACTATGCCATAGGGACCTATAGCAAGTAAAATTAAAATCTACCATAGTTTCACTTTAGGGCCTGTTGTTATGGGTACATGCAGCATCTATTTGCCATAACATTCAAATTTCACACTGAGTTAATTGCACTTCTTTAGCATTTATTACACTTTGCCAATGCATGCAGCTGCCATCCATCCCATTACTGCATGTGAGCTTCCTCAACTCATTCGCATGTGCCAACATGTCATTCATTCCGCCTTCTACCATGATAATGATTCGACGTCCAATCAAATTCATGTTGCAGACACATTTCACAAACTACACTTGCGTGGAGTTATGTTCACTTCACCTCAATAGGTACATATACTAAACTTCCATTATTAACACAAATTTTCACTACATTCTATATATGATTGCATTTAATTGGGCATAATTATCATTATTAAAATTATTTCCATATCCTTGAAATCATTACCCTCTGTCGCGTACACGTACTGAATTGAGGACACTTCCAGATTTTAGTTGGGGGGAGGGATAGTATATGTTTAAAACAAAATTCTTGTTTGTCACCAAAATCCAACCAAACATAGACAAATACAACCCTTTTCCTTTGGCCTTATTGCATTCATAACCTTTTGTCTCATCAACTTCCTAGCATCCCGAGTTAGTACAAGTTTAGTGCATGCAAGTATAATGGAAGCTTTGAACAGATTGAACAGAGGGTTGTGAAAATTTTGAATTTGAGTTACAAGTTGTGAAAAATTTGAATTTGAGCTACATTGACAGAATGGGAGGTGATCTTATTAGAAGAGAACCAACAGTTCATCAGATAATATTGGAAGACCATTTAGCCTTGCCAATTTTACCAAAGAAGGATGGCTTGATTATTTTTTAAAGCTCACGGAATATAATGAAGGAATGACAAGGCAATTTGTAGCTACACTACAACATGATGACGACACTATCAAGGGTTTGAAAGTGGATGCTTCAGAAGATGCAATTGTAGAAGTGTTTGGTTTACCTAAGGATGGAGAAGAATTCCTTGTCAAGGTAGATGTAATAGCTACAAGAGATGAATTCAACGAGGCAAGAGAGAACCTGGACTCAACGTCATAGGGGACTAAGAGGTTATCACTCCCATGGGTATGGGCTTCTTGTGTTGTTCATATTATTAAGTACATTACTTGTGATGGTAGTGTCATGCCCATATTTGCCATGTGGTCATGACATGAAAACCACATGTCATGTCCACATTTGTCATGTGGTCATGACACAAAACACCAAAAAAATTTCCCACCTGACTCTAAAACCCCCTCGTGCACAACATGCACACTCGGTGTCACACACACACAACATGGTTGTATTCACAACACACGTAGGTGCATCACACAAGATGAGGAAGTCATACACAATGTGGGATGATGCAAAACTCCTTTCACAATCCCTACAATAACAAAAGTCATTAAGGGGGTGTGTTGCCAGAAGCGTCGCTAAGAGGGGTAGTTTCCATCCCGGAACCATCCCTAGGGTTTCCTAAGCAAAGGAGAGATGGTTTGACCTAAGTCAAAACCTAACCCTAGGTAAACTATCAACTATAAAACAACATAAAATAAGCCACTAACACGGAACAACTATAAAAATTGAATTAACTAATTAAATAAACATATCCTCAATACCAAAAATCTCGACAACATATCGTTACTAGGGAATTTAATTCACCTAAATTTTGGCAGCATAATGCTACGGTAATAATAGTGAGAGGGATACAATAAAAATAAAATAATAATTTTAACTATAGATCTTTTTGCAGCTTTAAAGAAAAGCATTAAAATAGAGTAACTACCTCAATAGTCCCACTATAGGATTTTAAACATTTAATCTAAATCAATTTGACAATAACATCCACTAAAGAATAAAAGCATTTTCACTAAACTCATTTAACAATTATTGCAACTAAGGACTTGAAAACAATTAAATTACAAAGATGAAATAATTCCTCACATAAAGTTTTCACTAAAAGAAAACACACCCACTCACTAAGTGAGATTAACAAAATAAACCAAGAATTTAAAGTTAAACCTCCCCTAACATCTAGGTCATCACAAAATCCTAGAATTTAGTTATAAAAGGCATCAAGAGATCCTATTTGCTCTCACAAGTTGTCTTGTTTTGCTTATTGGTGCAAGTTGGCAAGTGGAGGGAGAAAGAGGGAAAATCCCTTCCCCAAGTGGGAAGGTTATTTTCCCAAGCCAATATAATTTCTAACTATTTTATTTTACTCATGTTTTCTAACATGTCCATTTGCTACAGGTTGTTTATAATTTCTACATTCCCTTTTTTGCTTTTCTACAAGGTTTAAATTTACTTTCTAACAATTTTCTATTTAATTTCTAATATATACGTTTTTGTGTCTTTAAATATTGTTTAAGTTTTACAAGGCAACCCAAGGTTCTCCAATCAAGGTTTATGTGTTTTTGTTTTTCAAAGGTTAAAAGATAACTCTCTAGTTTTTTGGGTTTTACATAGAGAATATATATATATATTGGAGATAAAGATTATTAAATATTTTATAATAGCAGAGACTAACCCACAAACAGGGCCAAAATAAATATTTAACAGGGACTGTGTAAAAGCTCTAAACATGGCAGAAAGGAGAGTAGAGGCATTTTACTTTATTTTAACAAAGGGCTTTATTTATTTTTCTTTTGAAACATAGAGCAAAAAAGAATGTAGAGGGTCGGGCCGCGGACTACCTAGTCCGCGAGCCCTAAGGCCCACAGCCTGAGGAAGCTGCAGCGCACCGGGTGGGGGCACCACCCCATAGGAGCCCACGGACCCTGTGGGACGGGATCCCCTCCCGAGGCCCCTGCCTACTCGACAGCGACGGCTCAACTACAACAACTTCTCCTTTAATTTTTTTTATTTTATTTCCTTAAAACACAAAACACAGTAACCCTAATAGGGTAAAATGACCTCAATGCTATTTATCTCATTAAAAAATTATAGCCTATAATATATATAATATCTCTCATAAAATCTCTGTTTTAAGAGAAATTTTTAAAAAACACCTAAACCAGAATATAAAATATTAGGTGTAATCAATTCAAAAATATATAGAAATATGTATATATAAATCTATATATAGGTTTATTTCAAAAGCTCAAAGACATAATTACATTTTTTTTTTAACAATAAGAATCATCTAGATGAACAAGTAGTCATATTTCTTTTTTTTTTGTTTTACTAAAAACATATATGTTTTTGTTTAAACCATAGACCATTTTTTTCCATTTATTTCAAACAACTATAATAAAGCATTACATATTTTATTTTGCACAACAAAAGCCCATTTATTTTTCCTTTTTTTGTGTCATTCAAATAATGAATAGGAAAGTAAATACACTAATAATTCTTTCAACACATATATGAAATAAACAAAACTCTGAGAGAGAGAGAGAGAGATTTCTATTCCGCCATATTTATTTATTTCCAAAAAACTCAATATATAAAACTCATTGCTATACTTTTATTAAAAATGCACAAATATTTTTACAAGGGGGATTTACACATCAAGGCTCTCAAAGACAGGTTTGCTCTCTCTTAAATTACAAACTCTTACAAGGCTCAAAGCCAAGGCAATCATATTGTCTTCTTTTTTTTACAACACACAACTTAAATGCTCTTTTCTCTCCATGATACCAAACTCAACTCTCCTCCAAAAGATAAAACCTGCAAAACACACAAGGTTCCAAATGCCAAGGTATTGCTCACCTCCCATCCTAGGCTCGCTAGAACGCCACCCCCAAGCTAGGAGGCCCATTAGGTTACCAAGGTTTCACACAAACACTACAAGTAAAGTACTCATCAAAAACACACCAACACCCACCCAAGGAATATCACAACACAAAATCCATAACCATGGATTTGAAACAAGGGGGAGAGAGTGGAATACTCTCCTTAAGGGGGAAGACCTCAACGCAACTTACTTCTTTCAACATTACTTTCTCATATCTTCATTTAACCATTTTCTCATCAATATCAACTCATGTTATGAACTTAACCATTTTATCATTTCCAAAATCACAAGGAGGGCACTCTTGCCTCTCTCACATAACCACAACCTCAAAATAAGGCCTCAAGCCAAAACAACTCCTCTCAAGGAGTGACCTTTCCCCAAGGAGGTTCTCACCTCTCTCCAAACCCCAAATACAAGGCAAGCTTCTTCCACACAAGTGGTGAGCATTTTCCATAAACAACCCATCCCAAAACATTAACACAAAAACAATAACACAACCAACAAGAGCATACAAAAACATGCATTACATAAGCAAATAGAAAACTATCCAAAGGCTTGAAGACTCTTAAGAGCTTACCTCTCAAGCTCTCCAAGTATGAAGGTTTGAAGAAGAGCTCCGCAATAGCCTCTATCTCCAAGCTTCTACTCTTCTTCCAAGTCCAAAATTCCAATAAAACTCTCCCAACAAGAGAAGAAATAAAAAAATGCAAAAACAAAGAACCCTTGTCCCTTCAACAAGAGGGAGTTAAATAGGCTTTTCCCATGAGCCTTGATGAATGAGAAGGTGACACTTGTCACCTTCTCCTTCATCCACACAACCCTCTCACAACCCCACAAGAATGAGGAGGTGACACTTGTCACCTTCCCATTTAACTATGCTACACACTCTCCCACAAATGCTCTCACATGTGTGAGAGCATTGGGAGAAGAGATCACACATGTGAGACCCCACAAGAATGAGGAGGTGACACTTGTCACCTTCTTATTCAACTATGTTACACACTCTCCCACAAATGCTCTCACGCATGTGTGAGAGCATAGGGAAGAGGTCTCACACACGTGAAGGCTTTGGAAGCTTCCAAAGCACTCAAAGACAAGGGTAACCATACCATAGGTGAGTGGGGTTAGTTAAGGTGGGATGGTGACTTGCCATCCACCTTTCACATCTCCCAAACTCGTCACCTTACTTTAGGGGTAGGTTAAGGTGATCATACAAGGGTTACATCAAGAGTTAACATGTTAAAAATGACCCTAGACCCTAAGGGTATGACCTAGGGTCATTAATTAACCATAATTAACATAAGGGGGCTCAAAAATCCACTTTAAAAAGGCCTATAAACATTTAGCACGAAATTTGTGCAAACCAATAAAATTACAACATTACAAACCTTCAAGGCGATTAAACAATAGGGTGAAACCTTACAAAAATTTCATCAATTTAATCATGCAATTAAAATCAAACAACACCATAGTCCCTAAAAGGGACTTGGTTGAGTATCACTAGTTTTAAACATAGGTAGAGTCATGGACCTCCGATTTCCATTGGCAAAGGAATTAGTCTGCACACTACAACGCACATTAGTACCCACATGTAGTATATATATCCAGATAGCCGAAGCAACAAGTATTAGGAAAGCACACACATCATACACTCATAAATATCACATGATAACATTCACTTAATTCTCAATCAATCGTATTTCAAGTCACACAATCGGGATCATAAATAACCTAGTATTTCATCAATTTGATCATCTAACTAAACCATTTCAATTGCATCAATTATAGTAACACATTCAACATCATGGAATTCATAATATAATCAAGCATATAGGATATAGCATCATCCTACAATATCTCATATATCTAATCAAGCACAAGATAAAACTGTCAAATGTACAAATAAAAGGGATCAATAATCCTCAAAATGACCACATGTCAATATAATATGAACAACAAGTCTCATATACAAAACAAGGAGTGCAACTCAAGTTAGCCTCACACTACAACACCAAAGGTTCAAGTTCAAGCACAAATAGGTGATAATCCAATCAATCCCAGTTGGGGTGTGCATCGCCTAAGTACCCACAAATTAACACATCCATCTAATACAAAAGATTAACCACAACACTACACTAACTCTGAGATAGGGTCACAATTCCATAAACTGGACCCTTAGCTTGGGTGAAGTAAAACAACATGGTCTACTAGTGCCACTAATCTAGTCACATAATGGTGGGCCTCATAGGTAGACAGTCTCTTTTATATAATGTGCATCTTAAGTTGTTAAGTCACCTTCGCCATAACATAATAGTCAATGTACCCAACTTCCTATATAATATGTTAAAAAGAATGGGATATGACTACCAGTGAAAGTCAAATAAGTTAGCCTTGTCACATGATTGTTTGATTATCTTATTAGTGAAAAGGAGCCTTAGGGTTCAGTACCCACAGGTACCCTAGGAAAGATTCTTGAAATGTAGGAATATTAATGATATTCTAAATGAGCCAATAGTACCAGGGAATGTAGAGTCACCTGCTGCATCTTTAAGGGAAACTCCTCCTACACCTGCTGCTTCACCTACCCATAGCAAGGGAGAAATAGGGGAGCAGGATATGCCAAATTCACCACATGCACCATTTGATCAACCTGTAGAAAAAGAGGTATATCAAACCCCATCTTCTAGTAAAACACCCAACACAAAAACACTAAAAACCGGAAAGAAGAAAGGTGGTTCTTCTTTTGTGCCTTCAAAAAGACCAAAGAAGAAACTCGCACCATTAAGGCATTCACACCACCTAAAGAGAAAGGGTGTTATGAGGGCTAGTGTGGAAAAACTAGTAGAAGAAAAAGAAGATGTTGTGATAGTGGAAACTGACCATGAACAAGAAGCCAATGTGACTGAAAATGTGCAAGTACTAATTAAAAGGAAATGGTATATATCTACTACCTCTGAATCCAAGTCAGAGGATATTTTTGTTGCAAAGAAAACTAGAAAGAAAACCCTAGATAACCCTGACAATGAGGGTTATGAGTCTATAGGAGGTGGTGATGAGCAATCTTTAAAGGATGAGGAATTATTGCTTGAAGATAGAAATGTCAGAAGAGAATTGCAGGAATTCTTTGAGAGAATTAAGTAACTGGAAGAACTGATCAAAACTTATGAGAAAAAGGATAAGGAAAGAAAGGCAAAAATTCAGGAGTTGGAGGAAAAAGTCAATACTCATGGACATGGAACAAAATTAGATATACTTGCAAAACTAGCAATAGTTGTAGCAGGCAATAAGGAATTGGTAGCTAAGGAAAAGAGACCCCTTAACACAAAAACCCCAACTTGCCATACAATCATGTCCTTGGGTTATCAACTATGGAAAATTACTGAAAATTTTTCTAAACAAAGAGAGGAATGGAAGAAAGAGAAAGAAGCAATGATTGCAAAGCATACCCAAGCATTGGAGAGGAAAGATATTGAATTGAGAAGAGTAGCAGCCAAGATGGAAGAGATAGTAGATAAAGTTGCCCAAATTATTAAATGCAGACCTCCAGCTAGAACATATGCTTAGTTTTTATAGGAAAAGTTTTTAAGTTTTCAATTTAGTAAGTTGATTAGTAACAAACCAATTGCCACGAGTGGAAAAATGAATTTTCTAAAAGTATTTGCTACTGCCACACCAGAAGAGCAAGACCAGTTATGTGAGTACTGCTTGCATAACTATGTTATGCCTGATGATACAAAGTGGAACCCATTAGGTTTTGTGGTGGATTTACAATTGAGGGAACTTGCATTCTATTTCAGAAATGAGAAGTTAAGGAGTGAAATCATGCAAGCATATACAGAGAGAGAGAAATCAATTGCTCTCCCAATAAGGAGAATATTTAAAACCACTGACTTAATCTTTGGAGAATGGAAACAACTTCTAGAACATAAGGTTGTAGGTAGGGTAATCAATAATTCTATATTGTAGGATTATGACAGGATGTAACATTTAACTATTGGACTCATCTATAATTGTTATCAGTTTATGCAAGATAGATGGAATAGTTTAACCCCTAAATTGCAAAGGAAAGAACCCCACTCTGTTCATAATTTTATGGCCATGTTTGAAAGAGTACATAAATATATGGTTATTGCTAGAGGACATGGACTTGGATGGATACCACTTACCTTCCAGCCGCCAATGCTTCTGTACCCAGTGCCACATTGGACAGGGAAGAAGAATGTGGAGTGTGAGAAGGCAAAGGTTACCAAGATGAACAGATTGGCATATCATAATGGCTTTTACTTGGAATAGGTTGAAGGAGTGGATGTTATTACAGACCTCAAGGAAATTACTTTGCACTACAACCTCCAGTCCTAGTTGATTTGCTTGAGGACAAGCAAATGGGTAGTTGGGGGGAAATGATGGGTCTAGTTATTAGCTAGTTTTATTATGGTTTTATGCAAGTTCCAAAGACATTCTCAGACACTATCTTACACATATTTCTACATTATGCTATCTTTTATGTTCATTATGCAGACCTAAACCTGATTATTAAGTATATGGAAATATGGTTTTAATGTGATGAATATTGCATGATTATGTGTGGGAATGTATGGATTGTAAAGGATATATATGCTTGATTATGGTTGTTAGTATTGTGTGCATGTTTTGTGAACTAACTCTTGTAGCTAGAGAAGATGGACTGTAGCCCACATAAACTACAAGGTGTAGCTTGCAGCCAAAGAGTTCCCAGATAGTAGAATAGGGAAGTTCCAAGATAAATGGAACGCAGCAACTACAACATGGAGACACTTGATGAAGATGGTGTTACCTGAAATTTTGAACATAGGAAATTTCAAAATTCCAATACACCCCCCATATGCTTTAGCCTGCCATATCACAAAAATAATTAATTTTGAAAATCTATAAAGGCTGATGCGAAATCCTTTCATGAACTCGACCCTAACCTCATTTTACCCAATGTGACCAATTTGCACGCCAAAATACCCTACCGTTTGAAATATTTTAAACCTTAGATTTCTTGGACAACAACTTGCAAATGAAGCCAAAATTTGACATCTAGGTTGTTGGAGCTAAAAAGATTCTGGGTTTTGCTTGGAGGGGCCCAAGCATCTTCTTATCAAAATTTAGTAGTAAATAGAGCTATCATTTGAAATATATGGAATTTTTTGTCCTTAACTCAAAACATGATTACAAGGCTCCAAAGTTTTAAATTTTCATGAAGATATATTTTTCCAAGGTCAAAAGAGTGAGTAAATGCATCATTATTGGGAATTACTTTATTTACAATTTACGGTGATAATATTTGCCAAGTTTTTAAGTGAAGACTTTATTTAAGCCAAATAATTCTATTAGCAATATTAAAGTTTAAAATCTTTATTAAGTCGGCAAGTAATGAGGTTCTTGAACTTTACAAATACCAGACTCTCTTTGTCAATAGTTTTGCAAGTTTTTGAACCTCCTATATCATGAGGTTCCAAAGTTCTTAAGAGTATTGAATGCCTGACTCCTTTATAGTCGGAGATGTTAAAAGGTTTTTGAACTTATGTTTATCAGGTATCTCAAGGTTTCTGGAACCCTTATTTTGGCTGACCGAGCTGATGATGTTTGGAATTGATGAATGTTTTCATAGCATTTATTAGAAGATCTCCGTACATGTAATGTTGCTTCGAACATTGATTGGAGCAACACTTTCCCTGAATGCACTTCTCAGCATCCCTATATGATATGAAGTTTTTCTTTCAAAATTTAGTACTTTGTTCCTCCTCGCTTTGCACCAATATGGGGAACACAAGTTTGAGTTTTGATAGCATTCCTGGTGCCCATTATAACCATCTGCTTCTTGTCGATGCCGCACGGTCTTTCCTTTCATTTCTGATTGATATTATCAAAGAAAGTTATGCGCTCCATTTATGGCATCAAAAAGGCATATAAGGGTTCTTTCATAGTCTTCTTGTTAATACTATGCTATAATTTGCATTCATCCCAAATAGTAAATGTGTTTCCTATCATTAAAAGGATCTTATTGAAAGTTCTCCCCATTCACAACGATAGGGATAAGGGAAAATATTGAGGGATGCATGATGGGTTTTTCATATTAGTCTAACTTAAATGATGAAAGTGTTCAAGCCATCATCGAGGTTGATTTCTACAAAACGTTATGTGGAGTGTCCATTATCCGCAGTGGGTAAAGCACAAGAAAAATATTGCATGCATAAAGGAACCAAAATTGAGAAAATTTTAACCCATCATGATGGAGACAATGGTAAATAGCTTATTTATGAGAAATAACATCATGTTCTGCTCCTTGATTATGAGGAAGAGGATGTGGCACAGGAGTGGGTTGCTGTGAAGGCAACGATGCCCCTCAATGCAGAGGTGTATGCTGGAAAGTTTCCTTCAAAGGGAGATTTTAGGCCTGATGCTCATGATTTGATGATAGAGATTTGTTAATTCTTAACAAATAATAATGTACCAATTTTAGTTAATATATATCCATATTTGATTTTGTACGATAATCCATATTTTCCTGTGGATTTTGCTTTCTTTGATGATTGCAGCAAAGGTTGATCCACTTCCAAAAGGGACAGATCTAAATGTTGTCGGTGATTATCCAGAATGGGTTGTAAATGACAAGGAACCACTTTTTGATGATAATTACCTAATTACCATGTAGGAGGTGTATGGTCAACACAAGCGCGATCAAATTGGAAGCATGAATGCTAGAACTTCAACGTCACAATCTGTAGCCTTTGGATTGTAGCAGGGTCTCATTTGATCTCTCCTATTCTCATTTATAGTATCCACTTGACAAGTTCTAAATCATTGTTGGGATTCATTGGAGTTACATTAGAAATTCAACAAGCATTGCAAGTTCAGCGCCTGTCAGAACAAATAGTTATTAGTAGACTTTGTGAGTCAGCATGCCATTGTGAAGGTAGAGGATGAAAGTTTTGGGGGGATAGTAATTTAAAAGGAAAGTTTTGGGGCTACTCGATCCAGCTCGATCCTATTGGAGTTTTCTCACTCAAATTCGATGATGGAGAGTCTTTTCAGTGGAGTAAAGTAACAACATCCATTTATAATTTTATTTTGGGGAAGCTGTTGCTCTAGATTGGCTTATAAATGATGACATTGTTAAAAGACTTGCAAGCCTAAATATGCCTTTTTCAGGGAAAGACTCAACAAAGTCAACATCTATTGCGATTGTGATTCTTGATCTAGCAAGTGATTCTAAAGATCCTTATGTCAAGCACATTGCTTATTGTCTTGTTAAGAAAGGATGGAAGATTGTTGTTCCAAATCATCGAGGACTAGTGGGCACTTCTATTGTAAAGATCTATGCATAAGTTATTTTTTATTTGCATGATGACAATCTCAAGGCCCCATTACTAGCAGTTGGGACAAATATTGGGGCAAATATACTGGTCAAATATCTTTGAGAGGAAGGGGAGAATACTCCATCAGTGAAGCTGCAGCTATATGTTGCCCTTGGGATCTTGTGGTACATGATTGGTTTATACACAAAAGGTTTGTTCAAAGACTTTACAACAAGATTTTGACTACTAGCCTTCGAGATTATGCTCAGATGCATCATAGTACTCATGCACAGATTGTGGATTATTACCACAGGTACAATAGTGCCTACTTTTTAAGCAACGAATCAGTGCCCTTATTATGTATAAATGCTTTGGATGATCTTGTTTGCACTCGAGAGGTTATTCCATGCCTGATGAATGCAGGGTAAATAAAAATGTAGTTCTTTCCACTACATCACATGGAGGGCATCTTACATTCTTTGAGGGACTAACAACAGGTAGCATCTGGTGGGTGTGGGTTGTAAAAGAATTTCTCTCTATTCTTCATTCAAGCCTCCTTATGCATAGTGGAAAGAAGGCTTCTGGTCTAGGCTCAACACTTTCTTCTCCTATTGACAAGGGCCCTTATTTGAATGTCACACATGATGGAATGATTTTGTGAGCCAGTCACTATATGGACAACTCTGCTACAATATTTAGAGTGAACTCGGACCCTACAAGAATTATAAAGGTTTGTTTGTGTGATAATACTAAAATTCTTAACTTCATAATGATGTAATATGCTTTCGTTAAAAGCAAGTTGATGGATAAGGAAAAGGTGAAATTTCAAGACACATAAGCTCCACATGGTTTTGAAAAGCCAAGATGACCAGATAACGCAATGAGGATTGCCAATGTTCTTGATGGAAATGTCTATGATGGCATTGAGTTTAGTTTAATGCTTGGAGATGCAGAATGGAATATTATATATGATGAATTGGACAAATGTGTGAAAAGTGGGGACCACATTGCAAATCATGAATAAAATCAAGAAATCAAAGAGCCATAAAAAGAATGAAGGTCACTATAGAGTAACCAAAATGTTCTCAAAAGGGGATATGAAAGGCTATCAAGAAATGGTTATGCGGTAGAGAAAGATGAAGAATTGGATTTTGAAATACCTAATTTCAAGAAGTAGTTACAAAATAGTTATAGGAAACTGAAGGGTCTCATTTGGGAAAGGGACTTATTTATTGTAAAATTTTGCAGAGAGGGGGATCTTTTTCTGACTTCCGAAAAGGAGGATGGGGAAGGAGCGAGTTTAATTTTCTGTTAGTATGTAATCACAGTTATAATTTTCTTGACTTAGTCTATGTACAGGGGATTTTTCAGAGACTTTGAGCTTTGTTCTATTGGAGAAATGGAGAGTTATTTTCAGAACTTTGTGTCTTTAAATGTCTTCTTTGGTTGCAATTTTTCCTATGTTAACTTGTAATTAATCTTCAATGTGCTCCTACATCTGGATTCCAGACGCATATCTTATCTATGTTTGGTATGTGTTGAGGGAGATATAACTATCTTTATTAATCTATTACCATTTATGGGTTTGGAATAGGTGAACTTTGTGTCATTTGTTCGCATTCTCTTCATTCTAAGTTAATCAATCACATTTGTATCATGGTTATGCGCAGCAGTTAGTTTTTCCTTTTTTGCTTTCAAGTTAAAAGCATACTGTGTTTTCATTCATTGTACATCTTTTGAAGGTAGATGGGCCTTATAAAACAAGCAAAGGGTCATTGCAAATACCATTGAAATTGACTCAACTGTTGGTTCGATTGTCATTTTTGTGGGCAAGAAGATACAAAGTTAAGTGACTAATCTGTTAACCAACAGATGGTTATGCACTATGATAGCAATTAATAAAAACAATTGAAGGAGAAGGATTCAGTTGCAACTAGAAGTCTAATGTGACTGATTCAACCAGCCCACATTCCTTTGTTTCAACAAGAAGTTCAAATTCCATTAGGACTCTTCTTCCTTTCTTTTTCAGTTATTAGTTACTTGGCATTTATCACACTCATGTATGTAGAGAGTGGTGATTTATGATTTTAGTTAAGAAACATTATTCCAATAAACTCTCCCATGCCTATATGTATGGTTCGGTGGTTGAGGTAGTTTAAGTTTTTAGTTTTTCAAGTTTGAAGTAGTTTGTTCAATCACATGTATAGTTACTAGACCTTTTTAAAGATTAGTTACTATTATCCTAGTTTTCTCTCTTGGCCAAATAGTCTAAAGATCCATGAGATCCTGGTGTTTTTTCTTCTGGAATGCAAGGCAAAATTACCCAAAATGACTAAGTCCCAAAATATTGAGTTTGCCTTATGTTTTCAATGTTGTCGAACTTTCAAAGGTTAGAGTTTGGACCTTCCCTCTTCTTGTTTTCAAAGGCAGTGGCAGGCATCCTCTGAGGTGTGCCACGTGTTGGCATGATGCAAGTTCTACACAAAGCAAAGGCAAGTTCCCCTCAGAATTACATCATCCCGTCACGTGTCCAGTTTCGATGTAGACTAGCAAAATCCACGAAAGTTGAGCCCCTTGTGCTCATTGAGCCTAGCGCGGCCCCCTTTTTAGAACAAATTTTATTGCAGATGCTTAAAGGGTCCTTCAAGTTATGCAACTTAGTGCCCAATTAGCATGTTTTTCTTCCCTCGCTGAGACTTCCTTCTCCAATGGGCCTCATTTTACATTTCAATGACATTGTGAGTTTCTACGAAATCCTACGTGTCTTCCACGTAGGCTCTCCATTAAGACTCCACTCTTCATGGGGCCTTCCAAACAACTTTAGCAAGTCTGCGAAGGATCTAAGGCTATCTCTAGCTTGTGGATTGCTAAAGATGATGTTATATTTGCACTGTGCGGTTGCGAGATGAAGACAAGTGTAAAGCATATCATGGCCTATGGGTATAATATTGATGATTCAGTTGAATGAAGGAGATGGTGCCAGATGTCGAGGGATTGAAACAGCGAGGCCGCAGCAATTGAAGATCAGATGGTAGTGCATTATCGGAGGAGAATCTTGTCTGTAGGGAAGATTCTCTATGCTATTGCGAGATGTTGACACATGGTTGATTCCCTAAAAGGAGAATAAGGCTTGCATAATGTAGAATCTCAGAGCCTCAGTGCCAAATCAAAAGGGGAAGCGATGGTCGTTGATTCTAAAGGTAGATCCATCCATGACTGAGATTCAAAAGGGTCTCTCAGGCATCCCAAAGGTGGGAAATCTTGTCGATCAAGGAAGCAAACAAACGTGACTGACAGAGCATTTTAGATATCAAAATTTCAAAGGATTAGGAGCTAATGAAGACATAGAGACTCAAAAATCTAAAGATTTAAAGTGTTGTAAAGGCTTTTCTAGGGGAAATTAAAGAAATTTTGTCTCATACGCCATCAATGCGGACCCAAATATCTCTTAGCTGCCCCTTCCAGATATTTGTTACATTCATTGTTGCAGATGGTGAATCAGCTACTCACATTGAAGACTCAAAATATCTTCAAACGGCTAGATGGATCCATATATTTTCTACAATGAATTCTTGTAGGTAGACATCTCTTCTAGCAAGAAAATATCTCTGACAGGCCCATGGGTGCATTCATTATAGTAGTTAATGGTGCTCCATTTGTAAATGCTATATAAAGCATAAAATGTAATGTATTCTGGTTGGTTATTGTTCTGGGTTGTTATGCTGCTGAACTTTTTATTGTCACAGGTCTTGTAATGTGATTGCAAGAATTAGTAGAATATGATGCATTGTGCCTGAAGCTAGGGCTTTGATGTCTTCTAGTTGGTTCACCGATGAATGTAATCAATTATTTTGTATCTATTTCTACTGCAAATTGTTCTGCTTTGTAATGGTTATTTGACCTCTATGATCAATATTAATTAAATATTGCCTCTCTCATTATTCTTGCCCTGTGTTTATTTAATAGTATGTTTTATGGATAAAACGGTCCCTTCCATAGTTTTGTCTCTCTGCCCTAATCTCTATTTGAACCTGCATGAGTCTATGTGATTCTCCTTTAGCTTTGAGATCATTACTATGTTATGTCAGTGCAATCCAACACACTAAATCTTGGTGCATCGCCTTTTCCCTTTCTGTTTCCCTCTCTCCCCTTTTCTTAGTGGTCATTAGTGTAGGTTTAGTCTATTTATCTAAGCCTTAAGCTTAAAAAGAGGAACTAGTCTTCTTTGGAGGTTTGATCTCAATATTGCAAGGTCCCACACCTTGAGATCATTCCCATTGTGTCATTAGAATGCTTGGACATCCTCCAAACAGGGTGCAATTCTATGTGATAATAGTTTTTGGCACGTATGGTGGGACTCTCTTCTCTGAGTGAGAGTTGGACTAAGGATTCGGTGTCATTCTTGGTTCGTCTGCTACTATGAAAGCGTTCAACAGGCACTTGGTGACTCCGCTGATCCAGTTCCTATACAATCATTCAACATTTCATGCCTGGAGTACAGACAAGGTCTTCTTCTAGAGGTAACTTCCAATTAATAGATCTCTCTTTTGCTGATAGAAGAAGAAGAAGTAGACTATCTATATCCCCTGTGAGAGCAAGTAGAAGTAATAATTCATACCATTCAAGAGCTCAGTCTACTCCTATCCAGTTAATTTTTTAGGTTAGGTTTTAGTATTCAGGAAGAACCTTACGCATACTTATAATCAACCTAAATATCCCTAATATGGCTAGAAATATTCCATTTGTTACTTTTAATGGGGGTAGTCCACTAGACCTAGCTCAATATGGTGACATACCTATCTCAGCCTTAAAGGCTATTCCATTCTTTATCGGTGAAAATTCCACCACCCCAGCTGAGCATATTCAAGACATAGGTAGCATCTGCTCTATCCATAATGTCACTATTGATAATGTGGTTGTGAGATTGCTAGCTTCTTCATTCAAGGGAAAGGCCTTACAGTGGTATAGGGGTCTTCAAGCCAACTCTATACACAACTGGGATGATTTAGGCACTAAATTGTGCCAACACTTTGAAGACAAGAGTGATCATTTGTCACTTATGGAACAATTGGCTACAATTAAAAGAACATCTCATGAGTACATGGTAGACTTCAACTACTGTTTCCAAAAGACATGGGATAGAATACCTTTGCTGGTCAAGCCTTCTCCAAACACAACATTCATCTATTGCCTGAGGTCCTTAAATCTAGATATTGTTGTCATGATTCAGTCCATGGGAGGGACTGTATTGCCTGATGCCTATGACACAACAATAAGGGCAGAGAATTGCCTAATTCAAGCAGGAAAGATTACTCCAAGGCCACCAATGCCTCTATTTCCTGAGGCCCCTGTTATGCAATCCACTGTGGCACCAATTCCTACTGTCTCTTATGTTACTCCTCTAATCACACCTTCAGTTGAACTGCCAGAAGATAAAGATGCCAGGATAAGGATGTTGACTAATCAATTGGCACTAGAAAGGAGGCAGAATGCACAATCAAATAGGCCTTATCAACCCTCCAACCAGACATATCAACCCTTCAATCAAGGTTATCAACAAAACAGGCCACCATACCAAGGCAACATGCAAAGGCAAGGGCAACCTAGTTATATCAAACCATTAAATGTTGTTAATCCTAATGTAGCAAGTACCTCAAGGCCTCTTGTGCCAATTCAAACCAACTTAGCCCAAGACAGCGACTGGTGTTATCCTTGCAATCAGCCACATGACCAAAATTTGTGTTAAAGTGGATAGTTTAGTCATGCTTTGACAGTGCAAGAGCAACCAACAATTTTAGAGCAACAAGTTAGCACCGATCAAGGAATGGTTGGAGGTCAAAAACAAACGCAACATAATGCTACCTTGATGAACTGGACCCCTGATGACTATTGTGGTGTCAATCAAAGCGTTGACCCCATAACATTCAATACAAGGGCAAAGAGAAGAGCTACTGAAGATACTTCAGTACCTGCAGTTAGTCATACACTTATACCCAAAGTGTCTCCAACAGTTACAGTGAAAGATAAAATGCTTGAGACTCCTTCAAGGTAGGTAGATCAAACTGTTGGCAAGGCATGTTTAGTACCAACTATGCAATCCCAATCCAATCGGCAACCAAAAAGTGATCCAACTATCACTAAAATGTCACAAAAAGGGCAGTCAAATACCCTTTAGTATAGTGGATCAGATGAAGAAGAAAAATATAAGTGTTAGTATGTGGGATGCTTTGTCAATCCTAGCTCAAAGAAATATTCTTCAAGAGACCCTAGCATAATTCATTCAGCCTGTTGCAGAAACAACGAAAGAAAAGACAACTACCCCAACAAACCTATGTAAGCCCAAGGAGGAAGTAAGTATGTTGGGTGAATATTTTGTCATCAACTCACTGAAGACAAAATGGTTATATCAACCATAGTGTGATGAGATTAAATCTCTCCTCTCAGAAAGGGGAGGCTCCCTTCTTATTGCTAACTAAAATCAAACAGTAACTAACTAGATGTATTTATACTAAAACTAGCCATGGGGTGTTTCCATATCATCTATTTCTCTTTTTTCAGAAAAGATGTTTACAATTCACAATACAAAGCTTATGTCATACAATCACTACAAATTACTATCTTGGAGCAATAATAGCAAATATGTATTTGAGTTTCACAAAAGAATAACTAAAATAATACTAGTGTATTTGAATCACGAAGAAACCCACAAAAACACCAAGTTTTCCATTGCTTCTTATGCTAAATGGAAGTGAGGATTTTGGAATAGAGTGCAGCCCAAAGTCTTCAATATATGCCAAGATATGATAAGCTGATCATAGAAATCAACTTGCAGCTCAAAGTCTTCAAGTTATTTTGAATTCACAAA
Source organism: Cunninghamia lanceolata (assembly GCA_027924645.1). NCBI lineage: Eukaryota > Viridiplantae > Streptophyta > Pinopsida > Cupressales > Cupressaceae > Cunninghamia > Cunninghamia lanceolata. The sequence goes on along the minus strand of BSBN01000918.1, from coordinate 1,330,913 downwards.
TCTAACACAATTTCCACAAATGATATTACGGCTCAAATTCTACGAAATCATATTTGAAATATCTCTTTAAACACTTGATATATATGCTCACACTTCAACCACTTATCAAATATAATGCAATAGAAAAGACGTAAGAACAATTCTATCACATAACAAATTTGATCCAAGACAAAGATTGGATGCTAACTTGCTTTTCTTGTATTGATAATTGCTTGAAAATTGATTTACAACAATAAGCACAAAGTCTCAAATTGATTTTCAAATTAGCAGTGCCTCACTTCCATGAATAAAGATAATATTTATAAAAGAGGCCCTCTTTATTTATAGTGAGAGGCCATGAGCAAAAATAGGAAAAGTAAAACTAACTAGGACTTATTCAACAATAAGAGTGCTCATTGATTTAGGACTTTCCTTGTTTCTACATGTAATTACACATTTGAAAAATACATTTAGACATGTCCAAAGCTAAATATAAAAAGCATAAAAGAAATGCTTGGAAAATAATCTAAGGCATGATCAACTGATCAACTCCCACCATCGTCCTTCTTCATGAATTCTTTGTACATTGTCAGCATCGCTTGCATTTCAATGATATCTGGCCCAGAAGTGTTCTTTGAAATAGCACAAGCCCTAGTTATTGAGTCCCTCACGTTGGTAGCTACCTTCTCATACCTCCCCAAATTTATCTTAACTTTATCTAGAGTCAACTGATAATCCAACAGCTTATCCATAGAAGTCACTGAAAAAGTTTGTTCCTCAAATTCTTTTTGAAACATGTTGAATTCTTGCACCATTTCCTCTGGAATATCTGCCAACTCCAAATCTTCAACTTGACTTAAAGTCAACTAGTAATAGTCCATCTTCCTGATGTCTTCATCTGTCCTTAGATCAGCCCAGACATCCTCTACCATAGGCACATGAGACAAAGATTTCTTCTTCATTTTATCCTTAACCCTTTTGTAATCAAAGTTAACTCTTCTCTTGAAATGCTTCATAGTAACAAGTTGCATTTCAGATTCAATGGCTTTAGCCTTAGTAGAGGTATGAATGGCATACCTACCAATCTCAATCAAGAACCTGAAACCAAGTTTCTTCAGCTCCATTTGTTTATTATGCATAACAATGACCTGTCGGCATAATTCCATTAACAATACCTTGTCACTTGGATACCTTGGTAACATATAGGGATAACCTTAGAAATACCCAACTCTTAGATAAGTAAAAGTGGGAAATTGTAGATACAAGCAACCAAATCTATTAACAACTGCCCAAGCTTCATCAGAAACTATCTTCTGTTCTAATTGTGTATCAAACAAACACATGAAAATAGAAAAGAAAGCATCATTCACCCTCCAGAAATGATGAATGGCTCCCTTAAGAGTCAATTGAGGATAATATTGATACACTGGCACCACCCTCCGATCTCCCTCTGATGATAGACCTAGAAAACTCCTCATGGAGGCAGTGGCATAAACAAGATGTCATATAAAACTTGGAGGTAGTGGACACCTCAGTAAGCTGCTCGTGGATGGCATTGCTGATCTATTCACCCTAGAATATCTTTTGATTTCCCTTCAATATTACCCTGATGTAGAGGTACATCCACTCATGAAAAGTGGAGGATGTAGAAAGTCCCTTTACTCTGCTAAGAAGAGTAATCAAATCATTGATTTCTTCAATGAAATCACTCCTAGGAAAGCTTTTAGGCCATCACAAGAGATTTGGCCTTGTTGACTTTAGCCATTTGGTATTGATTACCTTCTTTGCTGCCTCAGAATCCTTATCATATTCTTTCTAAGAATAATCAAGATCAATCTCTGCACAAGTGTTAAAACTAGGACAAATGAAGACTTTATCCAAGAACTCTAGATCTAATCTTATAATCACATTCTCATTGGCATCAGTAACACTCTTGTTATCTTGTTGTAGTATGCCACCACTTGAAGTACAAACTCAAGATTATGTGCAGCAACAGGGAAAGCAACCACCAAGTGAATGTTGCTCTCTACAATCTGTTTCATAAAGTGATTGAGGGGTTGTTGTTTTTTTCTCTCTACAAACTCAGCCATGTCCACATGACCAATCTCAGTGTGTCTGATCTCATCCACATTGGATGTCACATATGTTATAGGAAACACTCCTTGATACTTATACTTTTTTTGTTTTCCTTGGTGACGGATCAGTCTTCTGAATCACAAGTGTCTTTGTCAAAAGATGGACCTCAGAGTACATGCAGAAGAAACTACAACACAAGATTCATGATTTTGCAGTGTTAGGAAAAGATGGTAATAGGAAACTGCAATGTTGGAAATTATGTTCAAAAGCATGAGCTTAGCAAGGCTAGAGAGTGATGGAGGTGAGAAACAGAGTGAAAGCAGGCAATGGTTGAAAAAAGGAAAAAATTCCCAGAGTTAGGGAAATTTGAGGGAGTGATGTAATGGTGGTGAAAATAGCCACCTCTGCAAGTAGAGGGAATTGCTTTTGTGCAAGGGTGGTAAATTTTACCGTCCTTGCTTCTTGGGTAGGATTTTGCAAGTGTAGCAACGACAAATTTTCGCACTTTTGCATATTATACTTTAGAAAATTTTAGGTAAAAAATTGCATAAGCATAAGCAACAAAAAATGTCATCGTTGCAGATGATAATAGAAGTACTAAACACTATGTATGGGTGGCGCAATTCACCGCCCCTACATATTAACAATAGGTAAATCACATGTATGGGCGGCAAAAAATGTTGCCCTTACATATTAATGAAAGGGGGTAAGTCACTTAGCATGGGCGGCAAAAAATGTCGCTCATGCTTGAAATAAACTTTGGAAGAAAAAACATCTTCAACGAAAAATGTTGCTCCTACTTGGAGAGTCTTTTGAACTGTTCAAGGCACGGGTGGTGAAAAACAATACCACCGCATTCATGAAGGTAAAATCATGCAAAGTTTGGCATACAACGATGAAAACTATCAGTCAAAAATAGAAATTTTGGCAATAGGTTTCTCAATTTGAAATCCTTGGCACATTGCAAGGTTACTAAGACATGAAACCAAGAGCCTGGGGTGACCACGCTAGGGTTCAAATGTTTCTAAACGATGGGAACAAAACACCAAACAATAGATCTATATGAAGATAAAAACAATTCAACAAACCCTAGTAACATAAACAAGTGAAAATATAAGCATAAAATGACTCGATGAAAAATGAAAAACCCTAGCTTGAATGACATTAAGAAAGCATGAGGTAGAAAAAGAAAAAGGAAGATAAACCTACCTAGTAAAGAGATTAGAACAATCAACGAAGACCTAAATCAAATCCTCAAATGAATCCACCTAGCTATGTGCTTAGCAATGTCAATGATTTCATCTGGATGTAAAGCACTTACGGAGACAAGGAGGAATGAAAACAAAAAAGAATAAGAATAAAACCCTTAAGAAAAATATTAAAAAAAACTGACTTAATGTGCATTTATTACACGTTAAGTGAACTGAAAGTTGTTTGGGCGGTGAAATTTGCCGCCCCTGCAACTATCAAGAGGGAGAATATGCAGTGGCAGCAATTTTCGCCGCCATAGCATATAACAAAGAAAATTAACATGCATCAGTAGCGAAATCTTCCGCCCAAGCATGTTGATGAAAATTGTCTAACTCCTAAAAATCTTGAACATTTGCAACTTGACCTGTTTTCGATTTCACTTGTTTTTGTAAACTTTGACAAACCAATATGAGACGATACTCAAATGGATTCTCCAGGGCTAGGGGACCGCACACGAGGGTAATGCGATTTGCCTCATTTTGCATGCTTAGAACTGTAGGCTATGAAACAAACAAGTTTCATAGGGGTCATCCTATAAATTGAGCGTAGCTAAAATTGAGGATAACAGCTGGCTCTAACTGGGGAGCTTCCTTCGATCATCCTTTGAAATGCTAGAAGGGAGAAGAACTCTAGTCTCTAAGTGCCTTCATCCATCCATTGGGCTATAGATTCAAGTGACACAACAAAAGACACACAAAGACTAAAAATAAAAAGACTCAAAACTATACAAATATTCACAAACTTATCTCTCGCTTTATGTGAGAAAAGCTTCAGATGTTGCCTACTGTGTGGCAGCAGGAAAGGCATTCCATCTTGATACTCTAGCAAGAAACTATTTTCACCATAAAGTTGATGAATGACAAAGGGGCCTCTCCACAGGGAATCAAACTTCCCATGCATTCCTTTTGGCTCTCTTCTCTTGTCCCATAACAAGACTTGATCCCTGACTTGAAAATTCTTGGATTTAGCCTTTTTATCAAATAACTTCTTCACTTGACTTTGGTGTTCCTCAATACGATCCACCACCTTAACACATTATTCTTAAATCTTAGAAAGGAACATCACACGCTTATCAATAGAACTCTCAAAAGTCCCATCTTCAATAGCTTTTGCCAACTTCAAAGCGGGTAGCTCTAATGTAATCGGTATCTCAGCATTCAATCCATACAACAATTGAAAAGGTGACATACCAATTTCTCTTTTGGGGGTAATCTGATCTACCCACAACGCATCAATCAATGCCTTGTGCCAGGTCCTTTGATTTTCATCAACTAGCTTCCTGATGATAGTAACCAAGTTCTTGTTACTAGACTCAGTTTGACCATTCCCTTGAGGATAATAGTCAAATGAGTCAGCAAGAATGATCCCATATTCAAAGAAGAAACTAGTTATTTCTTGGGAAAAAAAACAAGTAACATTATCTTCTACTATCTTGTTTGGAACACCAACCTTGAGATTATATTTTCTTTAAGAAACCTGCAAACTACCTCAGAAGTAGCGTGTTTCAATGGAATAGCCTCAACCTAGTGAAGTAGTCAGTTGCCGTGAGAACATAGTTGTGCCCTGTACTTGACTATGGGTTTACTACGCCAATGAAGTCAATGCCCCACTACTAGAAAGGTTCCTCAATTATTACTAGTTTAAAAGGTAATACAACCAACTTGGGTTTCCCCAAAAACTATTGACAAAGCTCACACTTACACACCCAGTTGTATGCGTCTTGAAATAGTGTAGGCCAATAATATCTACCTTGCAAAATCTTGTGAGTTGTCCCCGATGCGGAGAAATGTCTGCCACATGCCAAACTATGGAATGACTCCAATAGTTTATCTTATTGTGTCTTATCAACATAACGTATAAAAATCCCATCAAGACTTCTCTTATACAAACCATTGTCCCAAAGAAAAAAATTACAGCCTTTAGCTTGATAATCCTTTTCTCTTTATAAGACAGGTGATCAGGACATTCACCATAAGTGAGGAAGATGTTAGTGTACCATTCATCAGTTGTGCTAACAAATAGAACAATATGAATTACCTCATTCTCTGCTTCTTCATCACCCATTTCCTTTGGCACATTATCAGTGATGAGCTGACATAAACCTTTCCCACGTACTAGCTTGGTGGGTTTGATATCTAGATCATATTCCTATATTTTTGCAATCTGGTTCCCTCTCTTACTCCCAAACTCTTGTTGAGTCAAGATGGACTTAACTGTTGAATCTGGTACTAAGGCAGTAGTGTGGGAATTCAAGATGTAGTACCTAAAATGCTTAACTGCCTTGACGATAGCATAGGCATGTTTCTCCATGACAGAAGAATTGATTTCATGAGTTTTCAAAGGACAACTCATAAACGCAATCGGAGACTCGATGCCTTCCTCATTCTCTTGTACTAGGATGGCTGACAGTGTATGCTCAAAAGCATAACTATACATGATGAAATCCTTTGTATAATCTGGACAAACCAAAACTAGAGTAAGAGCAATGGCTTTCTTGATGTCCTCAAAATCCTCTTTACCTTATGCACTCCAATGGAACGTGGACTTTCCTTTCATCATATTCACAATATGACGAGTTTTCTCTGTGAATTCTAGAACAAACCTCCACAAAAAATAAACCTTCCCAAAGAAGGAGTGTACAACCGTCTTACTTGAAGAAAAAGTAAGCCTTTGAATGAATTTTACTCATTTAAAATCATTTTTTGTACCTTCCTTGGACACAATATGCCCAAGAAACTTACCTTTGGTCACCCTAAAAACAAACTTTTTGGGATTCAAGGAAATACCATGTTGTCGACATCTTTCCAGAACTTGTCTTAGATGATAAGCATGATCTTGACATTTTTTAGAAAAAATGGTTAAGTCATCAAGATAAATAATAATGAACTTACCCATCTCATCACAAAAGGCAAGATCCATCGCTCTCTGGAAAGTAGCGCCAGTGTTGATCAACCCAAAAGGCATCTTGTGATATGCAAACATGCCCCAAGGAGTGGTGAAAGTAGTTTTATGTTGATCTTCTTCGCTGACCTCCACCTAATTATATCCTGAGAAACCATCAAGCATGGACAACATCTCTGAACCCGTCACTGTTTGTAAAACTTAGTCCATTATCAGCAAGGGGTAATTATCCTTGAATGATGACTGGTTCAAATTGCGTAAATCGACGCAAATGCAAATCTCTCCATTCTTTTTCCTTACCGGAACAATGTTGGCTATCCACGTTGAATGGTGAATAGGGAAGATTATTCAGCTATTAAGCATCTTCTAAATCTCAGCTAGAATGGGACCTGAGATTTTTGGATTGTATTGCCTCTATTTCTATTTGTGAGGCAAAGATCCCATCTTGAGTGGAATCTCATGTTGAACTTCCTTTGGCTGAAATGAATTCAAGTCATCATAAGAGTAGGCCAGCACATCAATGTAATGATGCAAAAGCATCACAAACTTGAACTTCTCATCAGCTGTACAACAGTTTCCAATGTTAACCATTTTAGGATAACTTTTCATGTCTAGATTGACCTGCTCAAACTTAGTAGATGAACCTGTTCCAGATTGTTACTATTGTTTAACGTAACGGTCGTGCTTGTCAAAAAGTTTCTCAAGGGAAACCAGCCCTTTGGGGATCTTGTTTCCTTTCAACTACAGTATCTCCTCACCTACTTCTTGATCAATATCAGACACAAATTATCAGGGAGGAGAATCACTTCCTTCAAAATAGAGTTCACTAAAATTCTCTGCTTTCTCCAAGAACGCAATGGTTTGATCATCGCCATTGAATACTTGTCAATGGTCAAAATTATCAGGGACACTTGGTCTAAAGACCAACTTAATGGTATATTTATTACCCTTAAAATCCTTGTGAGGAACCATAAGAGTAGCCGATACGGCCAATGAATCTTCTCTATCAATAAAATCTCTTGGAACATTAGAAATGTTAAATGCATCAAAATCTTCAATGCAATGTCAAACGCGATTGTGATAACACCTTAACCTTTCGTTTTTAGTTTGGTAAAGATTTCTTACCTAACAAACAACTAGTTTTGCATCTCCTTGTGCATGGAGATTCTTGACTCCTTTTGTGTGAGCAACTTCCATTCCCAACAATAAAGATTCATACTCGGCATTGTTATTGGTATTATCAAACTTGTTGGCGTTTCAATTCGCACCTATGGAATGCGAGTTGGAAACGGACAGCTATGCACAGATAAACTACTCTTCTATTATGAGGGGAAGTTCCCTTTTTGTTGATGTTCACTTAAAAGATAAATAAAATAATTTTTCTTATCTTTTTTTTGTTTCTCAGCTGCGAGCACAAGGTTATAAAACTCTATTCACTGCAGTAGAGGTTTTTCTTTTTAAAACTTCTACTACAGCTAGGCCTAAACTAAATGACTCTTTTGATCACTTAAGTAAATTCAGAGCATAGGGATCAAAAGTTAACAGAGAATGATTTTTTTAACATAAAAGCTCAAATAACTCCTTCCAGATCACATCTGAAGACTCATTGTACTTTAAGATAAAAACTAAAAGTAATATTACACAAGCCACACATCTGATGACAAAACTAGATGATCGTGAGATAGATAATCAAAGAAAATGGAAGGCATAAGATTTCTATTCCCAATATCATAAAGTTCTTACAACTCTAGGACAACAATATTATAGCAAAAGACAGGCATACAATATGCGATCAAACACTGGAAAACAGATGACACAGAGTGAACAAGCACTTGGAATAACAATTTTTGTAGGCTAGAATAGGAACAACAAATTTTGCTATCACAATTACCATTACTTATAATGGGCAAGGTTTCCCTTATTTATACTAAATCAAAGGAGTAGGGAACCCTAAAATCTCCTTGATTTAACCTAACTAACTTGCCAACTCGCAAGCTTTATTTCTATTCTAAGACAAAGATTACAACTAACAAATGCTTTAAAGCAAAGAAAGCTCCAACTATTACAAAGTGATTTTGCTATTTTAAGGATGGATAAACTTTGAATGAAAGAAAATGCTTTAAAACAAAAAAAAAAACATTTGAGTTAAAGTTGCTTTCTTTTGAGTCACATCCTTATCTACATTCTTGCTTTATTGGTGATATCATCCATTAATATTTTGGGAAATAATATCTTCTAAAAAGCTAGTGACTACATCTTTACCAGGAACACTGAGACTCTCTAAGATGATATTTTGATTTTCTAACATTTCTTCACCATCTACAATCATCTGAAGGAAATCATGAACTTCGCCCACAACTTTGTCAAACTTTAATGTCATGGCAGCAAAATGATCCATCTTGCTGGCACTGAGATCACCATTAAAATTGTTGCGGATGAGAGTCTGGACTTCTATCTGTACTTCCCTTAGATCATATAGGTACCATCTTCTTTCTCATATGAACACAAGATCTAAGAACAAAATATCTCACGAACTTGAGAACATTTACCACTTTTTCTTTCCATTCTGCTAACTCTGAGATTATATTGTCATAGGTTTTTATCGCGAAAAGATACTGTGCTTTCCAAGTAGAAACAATCTTCTTATCTTCTGTTGAATCAATGGAATCATATGCTATCTTCAAGTCAGAGATTATGATCTCAAACATCGGTCTGTTTTCAGCCATAGTCTATTGTAACCCCTGAATGCCTTGACGCAGATCATGAGCGTTGTACTTTAATTGATAGATCTGTGAAAGTACAACTCTACCTTTAGTCACAAACTCTTCCACCCAATCCTCCATGTGCCTCCCATAAATGACCAACTGACTCAGCTGCTACTGATTGTTCGGTGATTCTAGAAACTGAGGAAGCAGTAAGTCAGCCTTTGAAGTGCCGTGGAAAAGATTGGAAATATATTGTCGTAGCTGCCTATTTTCAGCCATGAGGGCTGCTTTATCTTCTCCATCTTTCAACACCCTCTCCTTTAAATTATCTGGCGCAACCTCAAAGAGATTTACATCTATATGTCAGGTACTCTTACCAAGATTAGCTTTGACAACCTTGAAGTCATCAACCACAATATCATTAACATTCTTATCCTCTGGTGGTGTTGTAGTTTCAAGGATCATTTCTCCATCAGCATTCCTTTCAAAGTGAACTTGCTTCTTAAGTTTCTTGTCTAGTATGTCTTGGTAGACGCTTTTAAGCTCTGTCAAGTTCAACTGATATGAAGGCTTTCTCCTTCTCTAACCCAAAAATGTTATCAAGCCAAGATGAGCCAACCTCTCTAGGAAGCTCAGTTCTAATTTCATCAACTCCTGATGAACCAATATGTGTCTTAGTGTTATGAACCAGTGAGTCTAGCTCTGAATCTATATGAATGGGAGAAGAGCTCGGTGATGAAGGTGGAGAAACATGAACTGAAGGCAATGTTTCAACATGGGATGCTAGTTCAATGAGAACTTCTGATGCAACTGTTGGTTGTTCTTGATGAATATAGACTGGAGACTCAACCTTTTTCCTCTTCAACTTGGCCATCTTTGTTCCTTCTAGAAGGACGCTCATAGCCTTAACCCTTGGTTTTGATTTGGATGTGCAAGGTACTGATGGTTGAACAACTGGCGGCTCTGCAACCAAAATGGCTTATTTCCGCTTTTTCTTATTATTCAAGAATATCATGTTGTTTTTTTATAACCTGACTCGTTCTTTCCTCAATTGAGGTGTTCTCTTTGGCGAACCAATTCACTAGTGACAATGGTTGTTGCTCGACCTGATCTATGAAATATGTGGGAAGTAGAACCTCACTATCATCATCTGACAAGCCCTCTATGTCTTCTGATAGAATATCAACCAACTGCTGAAGAGTAAACCTATTGTAACTACGTTTCCACACTTCAAATTCATCTGCACAATTAGCCTAGAAATCTTCAACTGCAGGTGCATGTACACAATTTTGACCAAGGTGTGACGCAAAAACACCACGCGAATCATATGAAGACCTCCTTTCAAAAAATTTAAGACCATACTTGGATGATTCACTACCAATTACTTTGGCATCTGCTCCAGATCTACATCTATAAATACCCATCCCAATCAGAAAATTGAAAGTTGCCTTGCGCCTACTACGCAAAAATGTATGAACTTCATAGACTTGCCTCAGAAATTCTATGAATGCTACCTCATCCGTACGATATCTTGGAAGCATAGTTGGCTCTCCTGAGAAACCATATACTCTGATGTAGGAGAAAGTGGGAAACTGGATAAACCAATCAGCCCATTCTGCCATTGCCAATCTGACGTCAGTTGCAAATCATATATGCAACTCATTATCCAGATCTTGCACCACATGCATAAGGAATGCATCATTTATCCACCTATAATGTCGCTCAGCCTGTGAAAACTCTAACTACTGGAAATGGTGATATACATGTTGAATGCCCAGAGTTCCAACAATATTCAAACCCCTAAATTGACCCTGAAAAGCCATTAAATATATGAGGTATGACATCATGTGGAATTCATGGGCCCTTTGAAAATTAATTATCTGATGGTGGAGAGTATCACTGATTAGTGTTGCCCAATCATAGTACTCTGTTCTATCAACAATCTGGGACATGATGTAAAACATCCAAGGCTGAAATTTGTTATCTTCTACTTGACCTGTGATTTGGCTGAGCAGAGTAATCATTATTGCATGTTCTTCCTTAAACTCTCCACGTCCAATGTTCTTTGGCAAAATGTTCTATTTTTCTTTCAACCACTTTTGAGCAGTCTTTTTCCAATATTTTTTTTATCATTGTGCCACACCCTCTTGCATTCTTCAACAGAAATGACTAAATTCTCCTTCCATTTTGGTATTGAAAAACACTTCTCAATATCATTTGAGGTTGCAGAGCACACGTCCATCTGCTGATTGGATTTCTCTTATAACTGAATTGTAATGCTTAGTGTAAGCAATCACGAATTCAATGCTTTGCATTGTGATGGGGAATGAAGTTTCTACAAGCAACCCGCAGTGATTCAGATTCTTGATAGCTATGTTTCCTGCATCTTCCAAAGCATGCAAATTGAACACTGGAAGCACCTTATGCAAACCTGTCTCGAAATTTATCAGGTAATCATGAACCAACGTTGTTTTAGGCTTGATTTCTATTAGAAAGTACTGCATACTGAAAGACTTGAAGAATGATTGTGAACATGCCTATGTCGGAAATATTTTGGACAAAAGGCTGAAAATTGTTTGTTGATTTCTTCTAAAAATCAGATTCTGAAAAAGCTGAGGATTTCTCGAAAAAGCAGCAAAAAAGCAAATTTCTAAAAAGATAAAAATTTCCAATCTTCAAGAGGATGAAATTCCAAATAGATCCATTTTGATGAAAATTGAAAAAGCTCTGACCCTATTTCTGAAAAATGATGCCCTAAAAAAAGACCTTGAAAAAGCATTCCTCTATGCTTCCCAATCCTGAAACTATGAAGAACACCGAAAAAGCACTTTGTTTGGGTTTTAAATCTTCATGAAAAGAAAAAGAAGTTCTCTTTCCTCTGGATGCAACTTGCAAAAGTAATGAATAAAGGAGGCCAAAAGCTTGTCTTTATAGAACTTTAGGGTGAAAAAGCATCTTTCTTTGTGAAAGCATAAAACTTGAAACTTATCCATGAAGAAAGCATCTTTTAAAGCACAAATCCAAGTTGATATGCTCAAATAGGAAAGAATCCCTAATTTATAGCTGCCTATGGCTTCATGTGTGAGGATGATGAAAAAGCTTCTTCTTTGATGTTGTCATCAAACACATAAGGTTGCAAAAGTGTTAGCCAATTTTCCTTTCATTTTAAAACTTTTACACTCGTTCTTACTCCAGCATGACCTACCTCTGACTTCAACAAGATGACAAATTGTCACTGCCGACTGAAAAAGTTGACTGATCATGGCATCTCAAAACTTTATCAATCCTGATTTCATCCACAGCCTCGAACTGACGATCTGACAGTGTTCAACTGCAAATCTAACTTCTAGAAACTGTCGACGGACAAAGATTTGGAAGTGGCTACAGGCAATACTATTGGGACATGAAAATAAACTAACTTTGGAGAACTTAGGTGCCCCTAGCCTCCAGGGGTGCTTGGGTTTCAATGCCTTAGCCAAATTTTTGATATTTTCAACCTTTTCAATTTGTTGTCTTCTGCACGTGTTCCGGAGACTGTGGGACCCAGTTAAGCTGTCGAATCTCACCTGCCAGAGAAAAACTAAGACTGATGATCAGTCAATCAGGCAAGCCTGATGAAAACTAAATTGATTGTACATTTTGCCTACCTTGAAAACTGAGCCAAACTAATCTCTTGTGAATCTGACCGAGCTGATAGAGGAGGACTTGCACATTCTTCAAAAAAATGCAAAAATAAACTAAGTTTGGTTCTCATGGGTGCCCCCAGCCTCCTGGGGTGCTTTTGACTTCATGCCTTAGAAAAATTTTGGAATTTTTTTATCTTTGATTTCATTTTTTCATTTTGCATGCTGCAGCTCCCGTTCGATATTCATTTTTGGTCGTCCAGTTGACTGTTGAAGCAGAATGAGAGGTGATCTGAGTAACCTGAACATACCTAAGATGAATTTCTAGTTTTTAGGGGCATTTCAACTAAGTTTGACTAAATTTGATCCCCTGAAAGCGAGATGATGGAAACTTTTTTATGTTTCTCAAAAAATGTAAAAAACATTCTAACACTAGGAGTGATAGGTGCCCTCTTCCTCTAGGGACGCTTGGGAAACTGTGCCTTAGAAAATTTTATGGTTTTCAACTTTTGTTTGCATTTTACCTCATTTCCTGTGCCGGCAACTGCTTTCTGTCTCTGATTTTGATGATTTTTCAGACAACTGCCACTAGATGAAGGATAGACTGGATATCCTGGGTATATCTGATGTGATTCCCAACTTTTCAGGCCCTATTGACCAACATGACTGCTTTTCTTCACCCCAAAACTTGCTGACAAAGGTATTTTCAACATTTTCTCGAAAACACAAAAAAAATTCTAAGTCTGCCAAGGTTGGGCACCTCCAGCCTCCAAGGGCGCCTGGGATTTTTAGACTTTACCGTTTTGAGGAATTTTTAACTTTTCTTCACTTCCAGATTCATCACACTTCGTTCTCTGTTTCTCGTCAGTTCACAACTGCTTGATAGTTCTACATTATCTGAACAACCCTAAAAACTTGAAATTGAACCCTGGTAGATGAAACACCTTCATGAATAGCCTTGGAGCTCATGCTTCACCATCTGAAAAAGTAGAATTGACCCAGTAGGGAAAACATGACCTTTTGCAAATTTCATCTGGACCACTTTGATCATGAAGCAAAATGAGCTAATCAGAATCAGGCACAACACCTAAATCAGAGATTCTATTTTTAGAAAATTTTGCGAGCATCCATTTCTCAAGAAACCCAAAAAACCTAATTTGATGTCTATTTTTAGAAATTTTGACTTTTTGACGAAAAAATTTCTAGACTTTCACAAATGCCTTAATGAAGCAAAATTTTTGATTTGGCACAACAATTGGCTCTATTTGGGGACCATGTCAAATACTTACAGCATAGGAGAACCGAGAATCTCTGAACTTTTCAGCTTAGACTAGTGCATTGTCAATTGGGCAAATAGAATCAGGTCATTTTCCTAATCATCTAGAACAAGACTTTTCCCTAAAAATCACCTGAGATCGGACTTGCTAAAATCACCTAAGAGTTGGAACTTCCCATATATAAACAACACAACTATCACATTACGAAAAGGGAAAAATATTATGACATAACGATCACATCACGGAAAGGGGAAACACATTACGAGAACAAAAAGTTCACAAAAATGCTCTTTTTAGAGTGAGGATGAAAGGAACAAAAACTATCACACAAAACCATCAACTGACTCAGAAAAATAAGAATCATCTCTCCTTAGCTGTGAAGATTGTCTTGGCAACACAAAACTTTTCTTTCTCTGCAACATCTCCTCAAAGGGCCACGATTCAAGAGGGTATTCATGTTTAGGCCATGAGAAATTCATGAGGAACTAGTTGATACACCAGAGATTAGGTGGAGCATCTTCCTCTAAAGTAAGCAACCTCTGTAACAGATGAAGGTACAAAACTTCTTTTTGAAGATATGGAGCAAGGTCTTGTGGCCAAAGTATGCTTGTGGGAATGGTAATCACCACATATAGAACTTGACTTTCATTTATGTCTTGAACATATGCAACCTTGAATTCAGTCAATGTATCATCCTCTGAAAAAGGTCTAAGCTGCTCATACACAATCCTCATTACTGACTCTTGGCTTATCGGATCCACAACTATTGTCACCCATTTTTCTAGTGTTTTAGGTACTTCTTCTTCACCTTCATTGGTCATGTTTTCATCCATCCAATCCTCAGAATCTGATAAATCATCAAGGTCTGAATGGATAACATCTTCATCTGGCAGCTCACTTTACTATTCATTATTTTGAGTCTCGTCATCCTCCATAGAGCAATCTTCTTCAATGCGGATATCTGGTAGCATCTCATTTTCAGCAATAATGTACCTTTCTTCTTCTGATAGGTAAGTGGAATCAAAGACGAATTCATCTGAGCTATATGTTTCTTCTTCATCTTCTTGATCGATTTCACATGTGGCGTATCTTACAAAACATTTGTCAAGAATTTCTGACTTTTCAATATGATCCTCTTTAGCGACCAAGACTGAATATTCCATGAAATTTTCTTCTCCACAAGTCTCTTCATATGTTGTATTTTGTATTAGTTGTATAATATCGATGAAGTCTCTTTCTTGTACAGGTTCATAGATGAATTCAACATCGTCTTCTTCACTTGTGTGTATGAAAGCTTTCTGAGACAACGGTGAAGACGGACTACCCTATAAAGGAAAATCTACAATATCCTCTATTGAAGAATCACTTTCCAAGTGATGTAGAAAATAATTGAGATCCAATGATGAATCTTCCATTTGATTTGCGGTTTTGAAAAATTCTTCTAGTGATAGATCATCTTCAAGATGAAGAAGATCATGTTCTTGCTCCAATTACAATGCTTCTTCGGTCTCTTCTCCTTTGAATGTATTTGACACAGGTTCCTCAAACCAACCTTTGAAAGATGAGAAGAACAAATTGGATTCACTATTACTCTCTACATCATATTTGATTTCTTCCTCGTAATTTTTCTCTTGAGAAGATTGTTGCACTTCTTCCTCATAGAAAGTATGCAAGTTGTGCATTTCTCTAGATTCTTCCTTTGCTTTTCCAACCGTGTTGATAACCTCCTGATTCTCTTTGGTTATTTCTAACAGCATAACATATGTACAAGGACCTGCTTATTGATATAGCACTTGTGCTTGAGGATATTGAGATTTCACCACCGTGAACCGAGACTTGGTTTCTGGTTCCAATTTGAAATTGCCTTTCTTTAAAGGAATGGTGGTAGATGACCAATCCAATTGTATTTCTCCTCCAAGATCTTTGCATCAGCTACTAAGATAGTCATCATTATTTTCTTCCTGAGATAAGCCACCAACCGTACTTGAGCATCCTTTAATTATCCAAATAATGGCACTAACTTAGACTCAAGCGAATAACATATGTCATGCATCTTGGTACAAGAGAGTCCTAATGCACTCATCACCTACAAAGGCATGATGTTGTCCGAGGCTCCTGAATCAATGATACAATTGCTCAATTTATAGCCTCCTATATATAGAGAGATATAGAAAGGATTGGGCTTCTCTTCTGCTGGAACGGAGGATTCAAGCAATGTAGGTCATATGACAATCTCCTTCTTGACATACTTAACAATTCTATCCAACTAGTCTGGATGATCCTAAAGATATTCCAGCTGAGAAATCTGCACCTTTGTCTTCATCATAGAATCCACTATATCAAAATTCGTTGAAGACAGATCTTGAGCAGCCTTGACATTTTCACGTGGAGACTTAACATTAGAAGTGGAAGCCACTTCCTTCCACTTTTCTTTTGATCTTATTTTATCCTCTTCTTCTTTATGTGCCTTGAAATGTTGAGCACATGTGAACACAAGTGTCGAAAGATTTTAATGATTCACCGCAAGAGAATATTGACGAAGATCCTCTTGTTCTTCCTTTATTAAAACAAGTTCTTTCTGGAAGTATCCTATAGTAGAGTCGCCATCGAAGTTGTCTGTCTGTGGTAAGACAACGTTCACACTTGGGGAAGGGACAATGTCTGAAATGGGTGCAGCATCAACATATCCCATAATCTGATTCATTCTTAAATTTTTAGGACATGTGGCACCAGTATGTGCATCGGTTTCATGAAAGGAACAAAACACTACATTTTAAGTAACATCAACTGCTTGTCTTGGTGGTGGTGCTGGCAACCTAGCCCTGTAGTTATTAAAAGGTTGGAAATTGTTCCTCTTAGGCTGATATGGTTGCTGTGGTTGATACTGTTGCTGCGGTTGGTATTGTTGTTGTGGTGACTGATATGGTTGTTGTGTAGGTTGCCCCTGAGTAGGCAACTGCCTCTTCATAATACTCACTTCATTTGCCACCTTTTGTAGCAGTGGATCTGCAGAACTCTGAACAAGAGGCCTAATTGAATCTGTCTTCATCTTGTCAGAGGTAATCATGTTATCCTCTAACTTGATGGTATTTTCATGTGCACTGGATAATTTTGTTTCTTCAACTAATCTCAAGAAAAAGGCTATCTTAGAAGGAAGGGCGTTTATGAAACTGCTCAACAGAATTTGTAGAGATGGATTGAGTGTATAAGAAAGGTGCGTAACCAGGTGATTAAACCTTGCTACGAACTCCCTCATCGGTTCATTGTTTTCTATCTTTGAATTTGAGAGTTGGGTGAACAATCTGTGACTGTCTTCGGTAGGCTTGAACCTTGCCAAGAATTTCTTGCTCATAGTTGCCCAATTTGTAATGCTGCTTGGCTCCAAATGGTTGAACTAGTTGGTAGCATTTCCCATAAGAGTCTCAACAAAGAGACGCACAGCAACATCTTCATGTTATACATGGCGCAAGCTATTGTGAATGCAGAGATGTGTTCATCAGGATGTTGAGTCCCATCGCCATGGAACCAAGGAAAGTGCTTCCTTGACCCCTTCGGTAGCTCATGATGTGCTGGTAGGGCCAAAGGTCCAATGTTGTCACCCCAAGGCAATTGGGGGTGAACACCTCTGATTCTGATCATTGTGATTGTTATTATTTGCATCACCCATTGCTCTAGGCTGGATTACTAGTTCCTCTTGAGGTTCTTCCTACTTGACTTCAGGAACTATGTTGGATGCTTCTCCAACTTCTGTAGGAACAAGATCTTGGAAAAATGGATTTGTAGAATAGTCTCTTCCCCTTCTTGAATAAACCCTGTGAGCTAGGATTATCTACTGCCACGCGGGAGGTGGTAATACAGGTCTTTTGGCTGCAAGATCTGCTTTGTGTTCTTCTTCGTCAAGAATAGTAGCCGCATTTCTCTATTGAGCAGGACTTTCCTTTTGTACAAATATGAAACTCCTCACGCTACTAATGATGTTCGTTTTCTCTCCTTCAACACACACAAGATTTGGTTGAATAGTAGGTGGTGTAAGATTTGGTTGTTGAACATGAGTAGTAGGACACTAGAGAGTCATTCTCGTGTCATAAGTTGAAGCTTGCTTGAAGTTTTATGCCTCGTGCCCCACGGTGGGTGCCAGAAAATTGTTAGTGTTTCAATTCGCACCTCTGGAATGCGAATTGGAAATGGACAGCTATGCACAGATAAACTACTCTTCTATTATGAAGGTAAGTTCCCTTTTTGCTGATGTTCGCTTAAAAGATAAATAAAATAAATTTGCCTATCTTTTTTTTGTTTCTCAGTTGCGAGCACAAGGTTATAAAATTCTATTCGCTGCAGTAGAGGTTTTTCTTTTTAAAACTTCTAGCTACAACAGGCCTAAACTAAATGACTCTTTTGATTACCTAAGTAAATTTAGAGCATAGGTATCAAAAGTTAATAGAGAATGATTTGTTTTAACATAAAAGCTCAAATAACTCCTTCCAGATCACATCAGAAGACTCATTGTACTTTAAGATGAAAACTGAAAGTAAGATTACACAAGCCACACATCTGACGACAAAACTAGATAATCGCGAGATAGAGAATCAAAGCAAATGGCAGGCATAAGATTTCTATTCCCAATATCATAAAGTTCTTACAACTCCAGGACATCAATATTGTAGCAAAAGGCAAGCATACAATATGCGATCAAACACTGGAAAACAGATAACACAAAGTGAACAAGCACTTGGAATAACAATTTTTGTAGGCTAGAATAGGAACAACAAATTTTGCTATCACAATTACCATTACTTACAATGGGCAAGGTTGCCCTTATTTATACTAAATCAAAGGAGTAGGGAACCCTAAAATCTCCTTGATTTAACCTAATGAACTTGCCAACTCGCAAGCTTTATTTCTATTCTAAGACAAAGATTAAAACTAACAAATGCTTTAAAACAATTTTCTTTAAAGCAAAGAAAGCTCCAACTATTACAAAGTGGTTTTTCTATTTTAAGGATAGATAAACTTTGAATGAAAGCAAATGTTTTAAAACAAAAAAAAAAACATTTGAGTTAAAGCTGCTTTCTTTTGAGTCACATCCTTATCTACATTCTTGCTTTATTGGTGATGTCATCCATTGATATTTTAGGAAATAATATCTTCTAAAAATCTAGTGACTGCATCTTTGCCAGGAACACTGATACTCTCTAAGATGATATTCTAATTTTCTAACATTTCTTCACCATCTGCAATCATCTGAAGGAAATCACAAACTTCGCCCACAACTTTGTCAAACTTTACTGTCATGGCAACAAAATGATCCATCTTGTCAACACTGAGATCACCATTAAAATTGTTGTGGACAAGAGTCTGGAATTCTGTTTGTACTTCGCTAAGATCATACAGGGTACCATATTCTTTCTCATATGAACACGAGATTTGAGAAACAAAAGATCTCACAAACTTGAGAACATTTACCACTTTTTCTTTCCATTCTGCTAACTTTGAGATTATACTGTCATAGGTTATTACTGTGAAAAGATATTGTGCTTTCCAAATAGAAAAAAATCTTCTTATCTTCTGTTGAATCAATGGAATCATATGCTATCTTCAAGTCGAAGATCATGATCTCAAACATCGGTCTGTTTTCAACCATAGTCTATTGTAACCCTTGAATGCCTTGATGCGGATCATGAGTGTTTTACTTTAATTGATAGATCTGTGAAAGTACAACTCTACCTTTAGTCACAAACTCTTCCACCCAATCATTCATGTGCCTCTCATAAATGACCAACTAACTCAGCTACTGTTGATCAGCCGGTGATTCCAGAATCTGAGGAAGCAGTAAGTCAGCCTGTGAAGTGCCATGGAAAAGATTGGAAATATACTGTCGTAGCTGCCTATTTTCAACCTTGAGGGCTGCTTTATCTTCTCCATCTTTCAACACCCTCTCCTTTAAATTATCTGCCGCAACCTCAAAGTGCTTTACATCTATATGTCGGGTACTCTTACCAAGATTAGCTTTGACAACCTTGAAGTCATCAACCTCGATCTCATTAACATTCTTATCCTCTGGCAGTGTTGTAGTTTCAAGGATCATTTCTCCATCAGCATTCCTTTCAAAGTGAACTTGCTTCTTAAGTTTCCTATCTGGTATGTCTTGGTAGATGCTTTTAAGCTCTATCAAGTTCAACTGATATGAAGGCTTTCTCCTTCTCTGACCCAAAATGCTCTCAAGCCAAGATGAGCCAACCTCTTTAGGAAGCTCAATTCTAACTTCATCAACTCCTGATGAACCAATATGTGTCTCAATGTTATGAACTGGCGAGTCTAGCTCTGAATCTATATGAATGGGAGAAGAGCTCGGTGACAAAGGTGGAGAAACATGAACTGAAGGCAATGTTTCAACATGCGATGCTAGTTTAGCGGGAACTTCTGATGCAACTACTAGTTGTTCCTGCTCAATATGGGCTGGAGACTCAACCTTTTTCCTCTTCAACTTGGCCATCTTTGTTCCTTCTAGAAGGACGCTCATAGTCTTAACCCTTAGTTTTGATTTGGAAGTGCAAGGTACTGATGTTTGAACAACTAGTGGCTCTGCAACCAGAATGGCTTCTTTCTGCTTCTTATCATTCAAGAATATAATGTTGTTTTTGATAAATCGGCTCATTCTTTCCTTAATTGAGGTGTTCTCTTTGGCAGACCAATTCACTGGTGACAGTGGTTGTTGCTCGACCTGATCTCTGAAATATGTGGGAAGTAGAACCTCACTATCATCATCTGACAAGCCCTCTATGTCTTCTGACTGGATATCATCCAGCTGCCAAAGAGTAAACCTGTTGTAACTACGTTTCCGTACTTCAAATTCATATGCACAATTAGCCTAGAAATCTTCAACTGCAGGTGCATGTACACAATTTTGACCAAAGTGTGATGCAAAAACACCACACGAATCATATGAAGACCTCCTTTCAAAAAACTTAAGGCCATACTTAGATGATTCACTACCAATCACTTTGGCATCTTCTCCAGATCTGCATCTATAAATACCCATCCCAATCAAAAAACTGAAAGCTGCCTTGCGCCTGCTACGCAGAAATGTATGAACTTCATAGACTTGCCTCAGAAATTCCATGAATTCTACCTCATCCGTAGGATATCTTGGAAACATAGCTGGCTCTCCTGAGAAACCATATACTCTGATGTAGGAGAAAGTGGGAAACTAGATAATCCAATCAGCCCATTGTGCCATTGCCAATCTAGCGTCAGCTAAAAATCGTATATGCAACTCATTATCCAGATCTTGCACTACATGCATAGGGAATGCATCATTTACCCACCTATAATGTCACTTAGCCTGAGAAAACTCTAACTACAGGAAATGGTGCTATATATGTTGAATGCCCAGAGTTCCAACAATACTCAAACCCCTAAATTGACCCTAAAAAGCCATTAAATATATGAGGTATGACATCATGTGGGGTTCATGGGCCCTTTGAAAATCAATTATCTGATGGTGGAGACTATTAGTGATTAGTGCTGCCCAATCATAGTACTCTGTTCTGTCAACAATCTGGGACATGATGTAAAACATCCAAGGCTAAAATTTGTTAGCTTCTGCTTGACCTGTGATTCAACTGAACAGAGTAATAATTATTGCATGTTCTTCCTTGAACTCTCCACATCTAATATTCTTTAGCAAAATGTTATGTTTTTCTTTCAACCACTTTTGAGCAATCTTTTTCTAATATTTTTCTTTATCATTGTGCCACACCCTCTTGCATTCTTCGACAGAAATGACTAAATTCTCCTTCCATATTGGTATTGAAAAACACTTCTCAATATCATTTGGCCTGAGGCTGCAGAGCACATGTCCATCTGTTGATTAGATTTCTCTTGTAACTAAATTGTAATGCTTAGTGCAAGTAATCACAAATTTAATGATTTGCACTGTGATGGGGAATGAAGCTGTTGCAAGCAACCCGGAGTGATTCAGATTCCTGATAGCTATGTTTCCTGCATCTTCCAAAGCATGCAAATTGAACATTGGAAGCACCTTATGCAAATCTGTCTCAAAAGTTCTCAGGTAATCGTGCACCAACATCATTTTAGGCTTGATCTCTATTAGAGAGTACTGCATACTAAAGGACTTGAAGAATGACTGTGAACACGCCTATGTCAGAAATATTTTGGACAAAAGGCTAAAAATTGTTTATTGATTTCTTCTAAAAAGTAGATTCTGAGCGAAAAAGATGGCACATGGGTTTTGTAGACAATCCCGTTCTGAAGCAACCCAGATTGTCAGATTCTAAAAAAAACTAAGGATTTCTCGAAAAAGCAGCAAAAAAGTAGATTTCTGAAAAGATAAAAATTTCCAATCTTTAAGAGGATGAAATTCCAGATAGACCCATTTCGATGAAAATTGAAAAATCTTCGGCCCTATTTCTGAAAAATGATGCCCTAAAAAAAGACCTTGAAAAAGCGTTCCTCTATGCTTCCCAATCCCAAAACTATGAAGAACATTGAAAAAGCACTCCATTTGGGTTCTAAAATCTTCATGAAAAGAAAAAGAAGTTCTCTTTCCTCTTGATGCAACTTGCAAAAGTAATGAATAAAGGAGGCCAAAAGCTTGTCTTTATAGAACTTTAGGGTGAAAAAGTAGCTTTCTTTGTGAAAGCATAAAACTTGAAACTTATCCATGAAGAAAGCATCTTTTAAAGCACAAATCCAATTTGATATGCTCGAATATGAAGTATCCCTATTTTATAGCTGCCTATGGCTTCGTGTGTGAGGATGATGAAAAAGCTTCTTCTTTGATGATGTCATCATGATGGAGATTGGTTGTCATTGATGTCAAAACAGTGTTCTCAGTTTGTTTGATGTGATCAGAATAAGTGTAGTCAAATATGCAAATATGGTAAGAGATGAGATGTTTGATCAGGATATCTTCAAGTTTGTCTCAGGATGGATTCTCATATTCTTGGTGTTTGGTGTGTATATTGGTCCTTGGAGTTATCAGTTTTGGTTTATGATGTTAATGATTGATCATCATCTTCTTTCATGATCATAGGACTTGTTTGTGTTGGACTTATATTCTTGATCTTCATAGGTTTGGCCTTCATGGTGTTTTTGAAGTTGATAGTATGTTCATTGTTAGGTTCATGATCAGGATGATCAAGATGCAATTCTTAATAATGTGTTACCAAGAAAACTCACAATTGGTCTTCTTATGGTTGAAGAGAATTCAGATGTTGTTCAGATGATGTTGATATTGATTATGTCTTCAATCAGGATCATTATGTTATGGATGTATTGGTTTGTGGTACTCTCATGGTTCTTGGCACTCTCATGGTTCACTTGGCACATCAGTTATCACATACTTGGCATAGGTTCTCATGATGTTCTCATGATCTTCTAAATACTCTATGACAGTTGGCTCATATGGTAATGGGCATTTGGTAAGGTGATCTATGTTCTTTGCATCTGAGATAGAAGACAAAAGTGTTTGATATCCCTTGCAGAAATTTGAGTCAACAAGGTCAGAGTTTGTTTTATTTCTAAGCCTAAAATCCTAAATCTATACTGAATCCTATGTTCATCTTTCTCTACTCGTCATAAGCCTATTTTTCTTTTTGATATAAAAAAAATGTGACTTGCAATTGTAGGTTATCACTTAAGTAATGACCTACTGGAGGGGGTTCGGGGTCATTTGTGTGACCGGGCTTCTAAGGGCTTTTGCCGACGTTTCAAGTTTGTTTTTAAAAGGTTGGGCACCTAAATAAAAATCAATGGTCTATTTTAAAACTATGTGGAGCGTGAAAAAGGCAATCGATGGATTTCATTTAAAATCCAACTTCCACCTCAACAGTATTTAATTTGACGTCCTGCGAAGTGTCAATGCCTCAAGACTACAGTCTTCTTGCTATTTTTAGCCTTTTTCTTGCAATCTTTTTAGGAGACTTTGATTGCATAAAGCAATAAGGAGATTTTCTTTCTAATCATAAATTCTCTTGAATCATTAACGACTAAAAAGGAGGAGATATGTTTTAAGAGTTTATATGCTTTAATTTTTTTAGGGGAGAGAGTTTCTATGAAAAGAATTTCTTGCAGAAGGCTTTTTATAAAGATTCAAATATTTTGACAGATATGGCAGATTGGAGAAGATAAAATTAAAGTCTATTGAAGATTTTTTTTTAATGCAAAGAAATGGAAGTTTTATATGATTCTTATTTTAGGTGAAGATAAATGAAAAAGAGAATATGAAAGGTCTTCATTGGTCAGGGCAGATTGAGGATTCTTATGTTTTCTAATTTTTTTTATGGTGAAGAGTTGAATATGTAGAGGAGAAAAATTTCAAGAGTTTGTTTGTTTATATTTTATTGCAAGAGCTTTGTGATTGCATGAATGATTTTTGAGAAGAAGATGAAGAATATGAAAGGGCCTTATGAAGATGTACAGAGAGATAGAGGAAAGGGAATGGTCTTGAAAAAGATTGATTTATTTTTTTAGGAGAATGGATATTTGAAGATAATGGAAGATCAAAAGATCATCTCTTATATATTGGTTTTGCATGTGCTTTGGTAGTGTAATTTTTGAATGAAAAATGCAACATTGAAAGTATTTTGTGTGGATGGCCTAATATGTAGTGAAGATATTTTTGTGTAAGAATCTTTTGAAAAGAAAAATATAGATGATATTGTGAGATCATGTGTATGCAGGAATGAATCAAACAAGGATGAAGATATTATGCAACAAATTTACAGATTGAACCATGTCAAGACAATATGCAATTGATTGTGCAGAGATAATCTAAATCAGGTGAATTGTTTGAACATAGATACTCTGAATTAGATGAATTGATTGTGCATCAAATGTAGTTTGAATACATACACATAGAGAAATCAATTTTGATTTTTGAAGGCAAGGTAAAAGATGAAATTATAGATGAAGAAGTTTGTATTGAATGATGCAGAGATAGAACAATGAATTGTCTGGAAACAAAGTAACCCTCTGATTTTGTTGGTGATTGAATTTGCCAGTGAGGCATATTGTAGCCAATGAGGCTTCTTTGTAGCCAGTGAGGCTTGCTTGGTCAGTGAGACCTATATGTAGCTAGTGAGGCAGTTTTGAGTGGTTTTTCTACCCCAAGAGGGTTTTCCACTCGTGAAAAACTTGTGTCATGATTCATGTTGATTGCTTCTCTGTGTGTGTATATTAATGTTTTGGTCATAAGGTTCTATTCAGACTATTCATCATCATACTTGTGCATATGTACTTGATAGATTTTTTATGTCTCTCATATTCTTTGTCATGTAAATTAAAAGGTGAATTTTTTTTGAAAGAATATACAACATTGATTCACCCCCCTCTCAGTGTTGTCCTAGACTCCAACACATCAAACATGCGAGGTTGCAAAAGTGTTAGCCAATTTTCCTTTTGTTTTGAAACTTTTGCACTTGTTCTAACTCTAGCATGGCCTACCTCTAACGTCAACAAGACAACGAATTGTCACCGCTAACTAAAAAAGTTGACTGATCATGGCATCTCAAAACTTTATCAATCATGATTTCATCCCTAGCCTCAAACTGACGATCCGATGATGTTGGACTGTAAATTTGACTTCTGGAAACTGTCGACGAGCGAAGATTTGGAAGTGGCTATAGGGAACGTTGTCGAGACATGAAAATGAACTAACTCTGGAGAACTCAGGTGCCCCCAGCCTCCAGGGGTGCTTGGGTTTCAATGCCTTAGCCAAATTTTTTATATTTTCAGCCTTTTCAATTTTTTGTCTTCTGCGCGCATTCCAGAGAATGTGGGACCCAATTAGGCTGTCGAATCTTGCTTGCTGAAGCAAAACTAAGATTGATGATCAGTTGGTCAGGAAAGCCTAATGAAAATTGAACTGATTGTACCTTCTACCTGCCTCAAAAACTGAGCCAAACTAATCTTCTGTGAATCCGACCGGGCTGACGGAGGAGGATTTGCACATTCTTTGAAAAAATGCAAAAATAAACTAAGTTTGGTGCTCATGGGTGCCTCCAGCCTCCTAGGGTGCTTTTGACTTCATGCCTTAGAAAAAGTTTAGAATTTTTTATCTTTGATTTCATTTCTCCGTTTTGCATGCTGCAGCTCCCGTTCGATCTCCATTTTTGGTTGTTTGGTTGACTGCTGAAGCAGGATGAGAGGTGATCTGAGTAACCTAAACATACCTGAGATGAATTTCTAGCTTTTACGGGCATTTTGACTGATTTTGACTGAATTTGACCCCCTGAAAGCGGGCTGACAGAGACTTTTTGATGTTTCTCAAAAAACGTAAAAAAAATTCTAACACTGGGAGTGATAGGCGCCCTCTTCCTCCAGGGATGCTTGGGAAACTGTGCCTTAGAAAAATTTATGGTTTTCAACTTTTGTTTGCAGTTTACCTCGTTTCTTGTGCCGACAACTGCTTTGTCTCTGATTTTAATGATTTGTCAGACAACTACCACTGGATGAAGGATAGATTGGATATCCTAGGTATATCTGACATGATTCCCAACTTTTCAGGCCATGTTGACCAACATGACTACTTTTCTTCACCCCGAAACTGGCTGACGGAGGTATTTTCAATATTTTCTTGAAAACACAAAAAAATTCTAAGTCTGCCAAGGTTGGGCGCCCCCAACCTCCAGGGGCACCTGGGATTTCCAGACTTAACCATTTTGAGGAATTTTTAACTTTTCTTCACTTTTGGATTCATCACACTCCATTCTCCATTTCTCATCAGTTCACGATTGCTTGACAGTTTTGCGTTATCTGAACAACCCTGAAAACTTGAAACTGAACTCTGGCAGATGAAACACCTTCATGAATAGCCTCAGAGCTCGTGCTTTGCCATCTGAAAATGCAGAATTGACCAGTAGGGAAAACATGACCTTTTGCAAATTATGTCTGGACCACCTTGATCGTGAAGCAAAATCAGCCAATCAGATTTAGGCACGACACCTGAATCAGAGATTCTAATTTTAGAAACTTTCTATTTTTAGAAAGTTTTGCCAGCATCCATTTCTCAAGAAACCCAAAAAACCTAATTTGATGTCTATTTTTAGAAATTTTAACTTTTTGATGAAATTTTTTTTGGACTTTCACAAAATGCCTTAATGAAGCAAAAAATTTGATTTGGCACAACAAAACTGTAGCTTGTAGGAGAAAGGGAAAATATCACCTTTTGGAGATGTAAGTACAATTCTAGCCCCAAATCCTGTTGAAGAACAACTACCGTCAAATTCCAAAGTCCAAACATCATTTGAACTTTTCAAATTGGCATTCTTAGAATCAAGGGATTCATCACTTTAAGAAGGACAATCTTCTATCATCAGACTTCCATTTGAATCATCATCTAATGTCTCAGAAACCTCATCAGTGGTTAGAATATAATTTCCCATACCTGAAGATTCGAAAAGAATTTGTGTTTTTGGATCTTCATCTTGGTTACTGTATACTTAGCCTCTCTTTCAGGGAGAAGCTTTTGCATGACACCTTTGACAAGTATCCTTGCCTCAAACCAATCCATGTTGATTTCTCCACCAACATCCTTGAAAAAATTTCATCCCAGTAATATTCCGTAGGAAGCTGGAACATTGGCCACCAAAACAATCATCTTTATTCTCTTCTCTGAGAAAGCAGTGAATGCAAATTGTGCATCCTTAAACTGCCCTATGATGGGCACTTGCTTTGTTTCCATGGAGAAATAATGACCAAAAGTCTTAGTTAAAGTTAAAACCTAAGGCATTTGCTACCTTGGCATGCATAACATTATCAGAGGCTCCGGAATCTATAACACAGTTACTAAGCTTATGACCATTTACTAGCAAGAAAATATAGAGTGGTTCAATTTTTCCTATGGTGGTAGAAGGAGAGGCAACTAGATTACTCTAATTTGGTCTCATTTTAGGGATGATAGGAGTAGATTTGAAAGAATCCTGCCCAACAAGGGCAACTTTATTTTTAACAAACTTAACTAATTTGTCAAATTGATTAGGATTAGCTTGCAGGTATTCTACCTTAGACATTTGAATCTTGGTCTTTTTAGCATCGTCTATAATATCAAAAATTTGATATGGACTTGCTGCAGAAGACGGACCATTCTCACTTTGAGGTTTTACATAAGGACTATTGGTCTTATATGCTGAAGATGAAGTAGGAGAATCAGATGTACTTACTTGTTTATTGCCAGCCACATCTCTTGATTAGAAAGGTAAAGGAGTGCCCCTCTTAGTGATGGTAACTGCAGGGTGAGGATCTTCCCTAGACATTCCTTTATCAGCCACATGTTGAGGATTAGATTGGTTTTGTGATCATGTGAGAACAACATAAGATTCGCCAAAAGTAGCTTCTTCTTGTTCCATCTCATCTTTAAAATTCAAGAAACCAATATTAGAGTCGCCAGCCAACTCTTCTTCACCCTCTGTGAAGAGATTGGTACCACCTTCCTGATCAAAATCTAATTGGGGAAGATCATCTTGCTCTGCCTCATAGTAACCCATTATTGCATTTACTGGCAGTGCTTCTAAAGCAAGTCTTCCTTGTGATGAAGGATGCCTATTTTGACCTTGATTTCTGGCAGCGTTACCTTGATAATTGGGAACATTCTCCTTGGTATGTCCTTGTAGGAAGGAATGGACATATTCTGAGACATTTTCTTTTTCAGAGCTAACAGCTCATTAGCCAACTTCTGCACCATAGGATCCATGGTGCTAGGAGAAGGCGTGCTTGTAGAAGACTGCCCTTTAGCTCTGTTTGTATGTTTCCTTATCTTTCCATCAAGGATGAAATCATCCTCAATCTTTGTAGCCAAGTTCTGAGCTGCTGCTAGATCAGCTAGATTTGCACGTCGCAAAAGAAAACTTACTTTTCGCAGTTGAGTGTTTATGAAGAAACACTTTTGATTCTCATTTGTAGACTGAGTAGTTGTCAGAATCTAATTTGTCAGCTTGTTGAACTTCGCAATGAACTCACACATGGGTTCTTGCGGTTCTTTCTTCATTTGTGTAAGTTGAGATAATAGTGCATGTGCATCTTCAGCAGGCTTGAACCTAGCCTCAAACTTGGTTCAGAGAATATTTCATCCAGTAATGGTTTGTGAGGGAAGATGATAAAACCAATCTGCAGCTACACCTTAAAGTGTTTCAACAAATAGTCTTACAGACACATCTTCATGTTCAACTCCCAGAACACCACAAGCAATGTAGAAAGCAACAATGTGTTCATCAGGGTGAACTTTTCCATCACCATAGAACTTAGGAAAAATTTTCCTTGAACCACGAGGTAGTTCATGTAGTGGTAGAGTGAGATTAAAAGGTCCGAAAGCTTTTCCCCATGGACCTGGAGGAGGAAGAAGAGCCATTGTGCACCGGTTAAATGGAGGAATCACAAACCTTTGGACTTGTACAACAAGTGGAGTTTGTAATGTCCCCTTCTTGATACTTGGTTAGTCCATCATTGAGTTCTCATGGACTAGCAGTTTGGTTAGGGAACTGTGGTTAGTTTGGCCTTGGAGGTATTTGTCAGTGATGGAGATGTGGTTCGTATTCAGTGGAACCAGTTGGCACCCTCAGAGTTGGCCCAATTTGCTCTTGGTCATTACTTACTATTTTTAGTAAGTCTGGGTTCAGTGTCGGTTCAAGATTTTTAGAGTGGGGTCAGATTCATCTCGTCGAGGGATTTCTAACGAGCTATAGATCATTGCATTCTGACACCGTCTTCATATTCATTTTAAAGTCCAAAGATTATTAATGTTATATTTTAATTGGGACTTTATAAATATTAAGGAAAAGTGACTTTATGGAAAATGAAGACATAAGGCAAGTCTTGACCTTGGGCGCCCATCCCTAGGAGTGAAAAAGTGAATTTGAAATTATAATGTTCCCTCTCTAATTCCAACGCCCAACTTGAGGAGGGAAATAAAAGATGGAAAAAGGCTCATTTATGTTATGTTATGTTTTGATATCTTCTTTGTGAGCTCTACTAGGGTTTTGAGGGTTTGAGGATTCAAACCAGGCTCTTGGAGATGAAAACCTCCCTAAGTGACAGCATTCTACAAGTGTGCAATACCACCCAAAGGTGCCATTGTTGGTGGATGTATCTAGCATTCACATTTGTGCTTCCATGGAGTCCGATGGATGAGATTGTTGGCGTTTAGTGATCACATCATTGGTGGCTTACTTGAAGAACAACGAAATACATTCATAGTGGGTGATTTGATGTTGGTTTGAGGACCCTTGTGATAGCTGTACCTTTATACTTGCTGGTCGTACCTCTTTGGAGTTGGCCGTACCATATTTTGGGTTGTTTGTGGAGTTTATTGTGGTTGATTTCTCATTGTACTGGGTCGCCCTTTCTTGGAGACTAGTACACACTAATTTTAGAGCATTTATTGAGGATTACCAGTAGTATTTGTTGTAGATTATACTTCCATCCATGGTCATACTAGTACCAGTGAGGACGTGGGTCCTTTAGTGGCTCTTTCCCCTTCATTGCAACTTCATACATGGTCTTAGAGTGGTGTTTCAGGCCCTCTTCATTACTGATAACATTTGTATGAGCCATTCTTATCAATTCACAGAGTTTGATGTGTTTCCCGCTATACCCACTTGCTGGTCCATTCCCGCTATTATACTAAGTTGCATATTTGAACATGGGTATGTCATAGTAATTCGTTATTGGCCATTTTGCTATCTAGGTTGTCGATAGTTTCTTCATATCTGTTGTAAATTTTTTGGGTTTCTGTTATTTGCAATATATTGTATGCTCGGGCAACACATCTACAGGAAAACTAAAAACCCCTTTTGCATTCTTCTCTCTAGTCTGAAAGATCACAAAAAAAATTAATAAAATAACACATAAAAAGATCTTAAAAATATACAAACAGGTACGACACATTATAGTGGTATCAGAGTAGTGTATATTGCCATCTTGTGAGGTTGAATGTGACATGCGGATGATGAAAATGAGACATGTTGCCTACAGATAGATATAACTTTAGACCCGGACTAGGTACAGGGAATCCACAGAGAATACAAGAAGAAGAAACAACAAGTTGATCCATTTGAGTCAGATATAAAGATTGTAGCTGCTGAGGAGCAGCCAGTAGTATTGTATAGTGAGGAAGATCTCAAAGTTCCAAGAACATATCCCTTTTCTGGTGTACTTCCAGAACATCCTAAAGAAATGGGAGACAGGGAAATCGGAGAGCCTAGTACACAAGATATTCTCAATGACTTGGTGAGAGGATATCAACAGTTGATTAATAGGATGGACAGGTCCTAAGAGGCACTCACACGGCTTCTCACCCATTTGTTCCCTAAGTTGGATGATGATAGGAATAACGGAGATAGGAATAACAGAGACCAGAACAGAGACCGAAATGACAGAAATAGGGACTGAAATGATGGAGACAGACACAGAGAATGGGGTAATGGAGAACGCAATGGAGATGGAAATAATGGTGACAGGAACAGATACAAGGATCTTAATGGAGGGGCTTTGGTGAATAACTGAGGTGCTACACAATTCACAACCACAAATAGACCAGGCATTCCCATCTTTGTGCCGAGGAATGAGATTCCTAAACGGGATGCTACACAGGGGGAATTTGAGGATGAGATCTTTAGAGATTGGTAGGCTTCTAGTGCGGAGTTTCAGGTTGAGATGACTTTCATGGATTATTCAAATCTTAGGATGAGGCATAGACCCAGAGGAGGTAACGGGTATTAGAATAATGAGCTCCAAAAGAAAGTTAGTAAAATGACTTTACCTTACTTTGATGGTTCAGGAAAAAATTTAGCGAGAGCTTGGGTCTAAAATTTGGACAGTTATCTCCAGATTAGCCCCATGCCAGAGAT
The DNA here is from genome assembly GCA_027924645.1 of Cunninghamia lanceolata. Lineage (NCBI taxonomy): Eukaryota > Viridiplantae > Streptophyta > Pinopsida > Cupressales > Cupressaceae > Cunninghamia > Cunninghamia lanceolata. The sequence continues at coordinate 1,299,237 of BSBN01000918.1, read as the reverse complement.
TGATGCCATCACATATGCAACTTTGCACTTGGAGGGCAATGCACACAAGTGGTCAATTAATAGGAAGGTAACTCTGGGACATGAATAGATTACATCATATGTTGAGTTCACAACCAAACACATAGACAAGTTCGACAAGAAGACCCTGAGTTGCAATTCATGGAGATGCCACAGTTGAGATAGAGTCGATCGGTGGACTCATACATTTTAGAGTTCCAGGATCTTTAAGTCATGGTTTCAGATATATCAGAGAGGAGGTTGATCATGCTCTTTGTTGATAGGTTGTTTGATCCTCTACAAGGGTGGGTGAAGGGTTTGGACCCTATGTCATTGTAGGAGGCCATGAAGAAGGCCCGTGATATGGAGTCTTCTGCATGGCAGAGCAAATTTCAGAATAAGAACTTCCAGCATAGGAGGGATAAGGAGAGAGATAGGAGACCTTTTCAAAAGGACTCAGGACACTAGTCACATAAGAGTTCTTCAAGATTAGACAGTGACTAGTTGAATGATCTCAGGAGGAAGAAACTCTATTTTCACTGCAAAGAGCGTTGGGATCCTAAGCACAAGTGTGTTGCCCAAGGAAAGGCAAAATAGATTGAATACTTTTCAGCAGATGAGTCTGTGGAGTCAGAGACACATTCAGAGCAGCATACAAAAGACAATGATTTAGGGTATGATGTTGCATCTGAAGTATTAGATAAGGATGAGGAGACCTCTCTACCTATAGCCCATATCTCAAACATTCAGAGAGAAGGGTCATTTAGGATCTGGGGAGTGTTGGGTGGATAGAGATGCATTACATTGTTGGATACAAGTGCCACTCATAACTTCATAGATGAGGGCTTGGTTGCAAAGAGGGGACTGAAGACAGAGGAGTTTGAGGGGTTTAAGGGGAAGGTAGCCGATGGGTTCATACTCACTTGCACAAGGAGGATACCCAATTTGACCATCCATCTAAACAATTACACTTGCTAGTCGGAGTTCTATGTTGTTAGCATGGGTGACATGGATGTAGTGCTGGGTATGAAATGGTTACATGAGATAGATGAGTTCACTCTCAACTTAAGGATAATGGAAATTAAGTTTGAGGTGAACAAAGTTCGACATGTGCTCAGGGGCATTTTATATGGTGGGTTGAGAGTTGTTTCCCTTAAGTGGATGGAGAAATTGATTCGCCATGATCAGGTGCAGTGGGCAGTAGAGGTGATGGTGATGCTTATAGCTTCAGAGCAACAAAAGTGAGAGTATCCCCCTGACATATAGGTTCTCCTGACTAAACACACCAAAGTGTTTAGTGATATTCCACCAGGTAGACCCCCTAACAGGGGTATTGAGCATGTGATCAAGTTAGAAGAGGTTGCAAAGCCAGTGATCACTACCCCATACAAGCACCCTAAGAGGTATAAGGATGAAATCGAGAAAGCTATCAAAGAGCTTCTCAAGATGGGTCATATCAAGTTGAGCAAGAGTCTATTTGCATCATCAGTGGTTCTAGTGAAGAAAAAGGAAAGGACTCTTAGAATGTGTATTGATTACAGAGAACTCAACAAGAAAATAATTAAGAATAGGTACCCTATTCCTAGGATAGATGAGTTGATTGATGAGTTGCATGGGGCCTATCACTTCTCCAAGATAGACTTGAGATCTGGGTATCATCAGATTCGGGTCAGGGATGAGGATGTGGAGAAGACAACATTCAGGTGTTTCTATGAGCACTTTGAGTTCTTGGTCATGCCATTCGGCTTGACAAATGCACAAGCCACCTTCCAGTCTTTCATGAACTGAGTTTTCTGTGAGCAGTTGAGGTGGTTTGTTTTGATATTTTTTGATGATATTTTGATTTACAACAAGACATGGGAAGGACACTTGAAACACATTGACATTGTACTAAGCATTCTGGAGAGAGAGTCACTTTATGCAAAAATGTCAAAGTGTGAATTTGGGATGACCGAGTTGCTATACTTGATATACGTCAAACAACTGAGAGGGGGGGGTGAATCAGTTGTCACAAAACCTCAAACACTTTCTATAATTTAAACATTCATCACTTATCTACAATTATTATGATTTAACCATGAGTGCATGAAATCAGGAACTTAACCACAGATACAACATCAAACACAAGAGACACCATATTTACGTGGAAAACCCCAAGGTGGGGAAAAACCACGGAGAGGATTAACTCTCAATATATATTGTAATCTTGAAATAATGATGTTCAGGCTTGGTCACTCCATGGGCCTAAACATACTGGCTTACTGCCATGAAGAACAACTCCTCAGCTCTGCTCTTCCTTTGCTCTGCTCTTCCTCTTCTTTCCTCTGCCTCTTCTCTGCTCTGCCTTTGGACCTTTCTTAATATATTTTCATTTTTGTTCAAGGAAACCTTTTCCACGACTCAACTACAAGTATTTATACACTACATCAACTTTGGAATGATCATCAAGGTCGGCATCACAATCATCAACCATTGGAACAATCTCCAAGGTCGGTATTACAAACATTTACAAAATAGGTCCTCACCTATTACAACAATGTGCAAAGGAAATGAAATGTGGATCATGCCACACCTTAGCTAGGACTCAAGCATGATCTTCCATGCCACAACACGCTTCCACAATCTTCCAGAGATCTCTGAAATCACTGGGACAACCAGGTCGGCCAAGACTGGTTACACGCTACATTATCTAGGAACAATCTTCACACACCATCTCAATTTCTTAACGCAGACCAAAGTCTAGATAGGAATATTATTAGGAGACATCTACAAGCACGCTATAATCATCAGGAGCAACCACACAAACCTTAACTACTTTATCCATAGGAATCTTCTCACCGGAACACATGAACTTCTCTATCTTCAACTGTCATAAAAGAAAGATTGCTTGCGGACCACCAAACCATGAACCATTACAATTGTAGGCACTTATCATCATCTCAAACTTTCATTTAGAACTATAGAGCCAAATACTTTAATGCGGAGGAATGCAAAGCCAAATACTATCTTCCTATCTCAACTAAACTTACAAAAAAAGTAGGTTTCACTCTGGTGAACACAACTCATTTAGATCTTCATGCGGATGGCTCAGACCCAAAATGTAGCATCCTCAGACATACCTCTAACTTACTTCCAATCTACATACCACGATCTTCAAGCAGAAATAAATGCGGAGTAGTTTACTGAACTGATCTTCAGCATACAACTCACTGTCTGTACTGCACTTCTCTGTAACTCACTTGTTTCTTCCAGAGAGGCTAATTTTCTCAATATCCTCAACATACAAGTCTTCTAAATAAGATACAGTTGACACTAATGACAACAAGGATATGTTGACATCAATGACAACACCGATTAGGCACATACTTGCAACAATCTCCCCCTTTGTCATTGATGGCAACATATGTGAAAAACTGCAACAACCATCAAGACAAGATTCGCCCTCTTTCTCTTTACACACCTACACTTCTTTCTTTCTCCAAAATTCTCCCCCTTTCTTTTACACATCTACACTCTTTCTTTTTACACACTTGCACTTCTTTCTTTCTCCAAAATTCTCCCCCTTTCTTTTACACATCTGCACTCTTAATTTTTTCACATGACTTCTCTCCCCCTTTGAAATCAATGGCAAAGGGCATATACTTGCACTCTTCTACTTTGATCTAATCTCTCTTCTAAACTTTCTGAATACCCCCCCTTAGAAGTAGCCCTAAAAAGCATCAATTCGAACCTCAGAACACCTCCGGACTAATACACTATTGTGCATCTTAGTTTAGAGTAGAGGGTTGATGACCCCTAACTTTTCTCTGAGATACTAAAAAGTATCCTTGGGCAAAGGCTTGGTAAAAATGTCTGCAATATGATCCTTGGTAGAAACATACTCCAACTTGACTTAATTCTCTATCACTTTTTCTCTCAGGAAATGATACCTAATGGCCATGTGCTTGGTCCTTGAATGGATCACTGGGTTCTTTGATATGTTTATGGCACTTGTGTTGTCACAAAAAGATTGCAATAAGTTCTTTATACACAACTTTGATGTCCTTCAAAGTCTGCTTCATCCATAACACTTGGGTGCAATTGCATGTTGTTGCAATGTATTATGCCTCTGTAGTAAACATGGATATTGAATCATGTTTCTTGCTTAGCCAAGATACTAATCTTTTTCCCAAGAATAATGAACCTCCACTTGTACTTTTTCTGTCATCCACATCTCTGGCCCAATCAACATCAGTATATGCACTGAGAGTAAAGTCACAGTCCTTACGGTACCACAAACCATAATCTATTGTGCCTTTTAAACATCTTAGAATTCTTTTGACTGCCATCACATGTGATTCCTTAGGTTCGGCCTGAAATCTTGCCACAAGACACACTACATGCATTATGTCACGTCTGGTTTGAGTTAGATAAAGTAATCCTCCAATCATAGATCTATACTTTTTCTGGTCTGCCATGGGTGAGCTATCATCTTTGCTCAACTTACAACCAGTTATCATAAGTGTGCATACTGGTTTAGAGTCTTCCATCCCAAATTTCTTTAACAACTCTTTCACATACTTAGACTGAGAAATGAAGATACCCTTATCTAATTGACTTATTTGCAGACCTAAAAAGAAGTTCATCTCTCCAAACACAAGCATTTCAAATTCACTTTGCATTTCTCCAGCAAAAACTAAGCACATACCTTCATTGCCTCCAAAAATAATATCATCAACAAAAATTACAACAATCAGGGTTTGTTCATCATTGATTTTGAAGTAGAGATTACTATCTGTAGTACCTTTACTGAACCCTATATGTATCAGGTACCTATCCAACTATGCATACCATGCCCTAGGAGCTTATTTTAATCCATACAATGCTTTCTTCAATCTGCATACCATGTCCCCTTGTTCTGATGACTGAAATCCTTCTGGTTGTTCAGTATAGACTTCCTCTTCCAACTCTCCATTTAAGAAGTCAGACTTCACAACCATTTGATAAACCTTGAAATCTTTGTATGCTGCAAAAGCTAGAAACATCCTTATTGCTTCAATCCTTGCTACTAGAGCAAACGTTTCTTCAAAGTCTATTCCTTCAACTTGAGCATATCCTTTGCATACTAATCTTGCTTTGTTTCTTACCACTTCACCATTCTCATTCATTTTGTTTCTAAAAACCCACTTTGTACCAATTACATTCTTGTCCGCTAGTCTTGGAACAAGATCCCAAGTCTGATTCTTCTCTATCTACATCAATTCTTCTTCCATGGCCTTTATCCAATTCTCATCTTTGCAAGCTTCATCCACAGTTTTAGGTTCAATCTTTGAGATCAGACATAAATTTACTTGTTCTTCTGTAGCTTTTCTTCTGGTTAAGATCCCTTTTCTCTTATCTCCTATGATTTGATTTTCAGAATGACTGATTCTTACATATCTTAGAGTTTTGGTAGCACTTACCAGAGCTTGTTCTTCTTCATCTGTGTTGTCTTCATGTTGCACCACTTCTGAAACATCTGGATCATCTGACTCATATCCACTTGATTCTGAAGACCTTTCCTTACATTCATCAACTTTAACATTTGCACTTTCAATGATCTTATTCAGCCTCTTATTATAGCTCCGGTAGGCCTTACTCTTGGTGGAGTAACCAAGGAAGATTCCTTCATCACATCTAGCATCAAACTTGCCTAAATTTTCTTCTTTTTTGATATAACATCTACTACCAAAAACTTTGAAATATTTCACAGTAGGAACTCTACCATGCCACAATTCATAGGGAGTTTTTGAACTATTATTTTTTACTTGAACTCTATTTAGGATATATACTGCAGTGTGAATTGTCTCTCTCCAATACGCTTTTGGAAGATGAGCTTCCTTCATCATGGTTTTAGCAGCTTCTTGAACTATTCTATTTTTCCTTTCAACAACTCCATTTTGTTGTGGAGCTCTGGGCGCAGATAGCTATCTCTTTATTCCATGTTCTTCATAAAAGAAATTAAATTCATTTGATGTGAACTCTCCTCCTCTATCAGACCTCAAGCATTTAATTTTCAAATCCATCTCATTTTTAACCATTGCCTTAAATGCCTTGAATTTATCTAGAGCTTCAGTTTTCTCTTTCAAAAAGGTCACCCAAGTCATTCTAGAATAATCATCAATGAGAAGCATGAAATACCTATCTCCTTGCAAACTTGTTACTATGGAAGGTCGACACAAATCTGTATGCACTAGCTCAAGTAGTCCTCCAACTGATTGGTCCTTGCTTTTGACACTTGTTCTTGTCTATTTCCCAAATTGACACTCCTTGCAAACTGGATTAGCAGGATTCACAAGCTTGGGCAAATCTCTAACAATCTATGTAGTACTTATCTTCATAATATTATCAAAATTTATGTGACACAACCTTCTATACCATAACCAACTCTCATCAATTTGAGTCAATAAACAATAGTTCTTGGTTCCTTTCAAGTGATAGATATTACCTCTGGTTTTCTTACCAGTTGCAATGACTGTTCCAGAGCCTAATCTTGCATCCATTGTCCTTGAAGCTTAAGTCATAGCCCTTGCCACACATTTGACCCACACTTAGAAGATTGTGCTTTAATCCTTTCACATACAAGACATCTTCAGTATTATGCTTTCCATCAAAAGAAATAGATCCTTTTCCACAAATCCTACCAGCTATATCATCTCCAAACCTAACTAGTCCACCATCATATCTTTCCAAACTTACAAACTTACTTTTGTCACTAGTCATGTGGTGAGAGCAACCACTATCAATAACCCATTCATCCTTGTCCTTAATGACCTGAGCGGCCAAAGCACTTTCCACTCGTTTTTCTTCCTTCACACAGCTAGGAGAATTAGTAGACAAGATCTTCCTTAATAGCTCAATGAACAAGCATTCATTTACAGAGGAACTAGCACTATCTGGTTCACCATTATCTGATACTGCTTCATCATCATCAAAATCTTCAGCATAATAACACTCCTTTTGGGTCCTAGGCCTATTACATATCTTCTTCTATTTCTTTCAATTCTTTCAGGACATCTGGAAGCAAAATGACCTACTTTACCATAGGAAAAACATTTGAAAGGAAGTTTGCCTTTATACTTATCGGATCCTCTTTGTAGTCTGTCCACAAAGTTGGCTTCAGCTTCATCTAACTCATCATCGGATTCTACCTTATACTTTTCTGATCTGGAAGTATTTCTAGGAGTACTAGCTTTGAAGGCCGTCTCAACTTTCGGTAGAGCATCATCTAATTCCCTCATTTCAAAAACAGTAAGCTTGCCAAGCAACTGATCCTTGTTAACAGTTTTTACTTGTATGAATTCTTCAATCATGGCTACCTTGTGACAGTAGGACTTGGGCAGAGATCTGAGAATTTTCATAACAATTTCCTTTTCTTCAAGGGTTTCACCTATGGCTTTTATCCCTATAACAAGTTCATCAACTCTTTGCATAAAAGCTGATATGTTTTCATCATTATTCATCTTCAAGCTTTCATATTTCACTTTTAGACTTTGTAACTTGGCTTCCTTCATAGAATCATCTCCTTCATACAGATTTTTCAACTTTTCCCATACCTTATTTGCAGTTTCAAGATCCACCACTTTAGTCAATATTGAGTCAGTTAATGAGCTTAGTAGAGCATCCTTTGCCTCGATATCTATCTCATATTCTTTGATTTTGTCTTCATTCGTCGGACCATTTTGAGGTATGGTGTATTCTGTTTCTGCAGCTTTCCAAACTTTGTAACCAAGAGAAAGAAGATGGCTTTTCATCCAAGCCTTCTAGAGAACATAATTAGTTCCATCAAAATACGATGCTTCCTTCTTGTAATACATTTTGGATTTTCCTCAAGCTATTAAACTTTCTTCAGAGGAACTTGGTTCTGATACCAATTATTGATATGCGCCGAATAACTGAGAGGGGGGTGAATCAATTGTCACAAAACCTTAAACACTTTCTACAATTTAAACATTCATCACTTATCCACAATTATTATGATTTAACCATGAGTGCATGAAATCATAAACTTAACCACAGATACAACATCAAACACAAGAGACACCAGATTTACATGAAAAAACCCAAGGTGGGGAAAAATTGCAGAGAAGATTCACTCTCAATATATATTGCAATCTTGAAATAATGATGTTTAGGCTTGGTCACTCCACGAGCCTAAACATATTGGCTTACTGCCATGAAGAACAACTAGGTCTAGCAGGCTCACTACCTCAACCCTAAACCTAGCAAGATTATAATAAGGGTTGTTAAACCCTACTGGTGGCTTACTGCTAGACTCACTGCCAAGATCACCACCTTTATGTATTGTGAATAATAATTCCTCAGCTCTACTCTTCCTCTGCTTTGCTCTTCCTCTTCTTTCCTCTGCCTCTTCTCTGCTCTGCCTTTGGACCTTTCTTAATATCTTTTCATTTCCGCTCAAGGACACCTTTTCCATGACTCAACTACAAGTATTTATACACTACATCAACTTTGGAATGATCATCAAGGTCGGCATCACAATCATCAACCATTGGAACAATCTCCAAGGTTGGTATTACAAACATTTTCAAAATAGGTCCTCACCTATTACAACAATGTGCAAAGGAAATGAAATGCGGATCACACCACACCTCAGCTGGGAACTCAAACACGATCTTCCACGCCACAACACGCTTCCACAATCTTCCAGAGATCTCTGCAATCATTGGGATCAACTAGGTCGGCCAAGACTGGTTACACGCTACATTATCTAGGAATAATATTCACACACCATCTCAAATTTTTAACACGGACCAAAGCCATGATAGGAACATGATTAGGAGACATCCACAAGCACACTATAATCATCAGGAGCAACCGCATGAACTTTAACCACTTTAACCATGGGAATCTTCTCATCGAAACACATGAACTTCTCTGTCTTCAACTATCATAAAAGAAAGATAGCTTACGAACCACCAAACCATGAATCATTGCAATTGTAGGCACTTATCATCATCCCACACTTCCCTCTAGAACCCCAGAGCCAAATACTTTAATGCAGAGGAATGTGGAGCCAAATACTATCTTCCTGTCCCAACTGAACTTATAGAAAAAGTAGGTTTCACTCTGGTGAACACAACTCACTTAGATCTTCATGCGGATGGTTTAGACCCAAAATGTAGCATCCTCAGACATACCTCTAACTTACTTCCAATCTGCAGACCACGATCTTCAAGCAGAAATAAATGCGAAGCAGTTTACCAGACCGATCTTCAGCATACAACTCACTGTCTGTACTGCACTTCTTTGTAACTCACTTGTTTCTTTTGTAGAGGCTAATTATCTCAATATCCTCAGCATATAAGTCTTCTAAACAAGATACAGTTGACACTAATGACAACAAGGATATGTTGACATCAATGACAACATCGATTAGGCACATACTTGCAACAATACTTGGGTCATATTATCAGTGTTGGTAGCATGAAGGTAGACCCAGAGAAGATTCATGCAATAGTGGATTGGCCGCGACCAAAGAATCTCACTCAGTTGAAGGGATTCCTTGGTATTTGTGGATATTACCACAGGTTCGTGAAGGGGTTTTCTCAGTCAGTTGCACTCCTCACAGGTTTGAGTCGTAAGGATGCTTTTACTTGGACAAGGAGTACACAGGAGTGCTTTGACAGATTCAAGTAGATTATGAGTACATGCCCTGTGTTGGCCATACCAGATTTTAGAAAACCCTTTGAGTTGCAGTGTGATGCATCAGGAGAAGGCATAGGTGCGGTAATTATGTAGGATAAGCAATCCATAGCATTTGAGAGCAGAAAGTTGAGGGGTGTGGAACATAGCTACAACATTTATGACAAGGAGATGTTAGCCATCATGCATGCATTGGCTAAATTCAGACAGTACCTTGTGGGCAACAAATTTGTGGTTAAGATGAATCACAATAGTCTGAAACATTTCCTTGGGTAGAAGGATCTGAATAAGAGGCAACAGAAGTGGGTCAACAAGCTATAGGCCTACGACTTTGACATTGTTTATGTCAAAGGAAAGAAAAATGTTGTTGTCGATGCTTTATCTAGGAGGCCCCATTTGTTTGCATTAGGTGCCATTGCAGATGATTGGAGGGAGATGATATTAGTTGAATATGCTAAGGATGCATGGGCTATTAGAATAATTGATGGCACCATCAAAGATGATAGATACACAGTGGTAAATGATTTAATCATTTATAAGGACAGGATCTTTTTGGTGTCAGGTTATCAGATGAAGTAGAAAGTTTTGAGGGCATTCCATGATTTGCCTATGGTAGGGCATCTAGGATACTTCAAAACTTATAGACAAGTTAGGGAGAGGTTCACTTGGAAGGGCCTCAAGACAAAAGTGATGCAGTACATGAGAGGGTGCTCAATATGCCAACAGAACAAATAGGAGCACTATTTCCAGGAGGTTTATTGCAACCCCTGCCCATTCCTAAGAGGAAGTGGGATTATATCACAGGTTTATCAAAAGTTCAAGGTAGGGATTGTATTTTTGTGGTAGTGGACAAATTGACAAAGTATGCACATTTCTTTGTCATCCCTACCACCTACACTGCAGCTCAGGTTGTAGAGTTTTTTTTTGTGTGAGGTATTCCAACTTCATGGGTTGCCACAAAACATTGTCAGTGATAGGGACAACAAGTTCCTCAGTAATTTTTGGCAGGAGCTCTTCAGGTTGACAGGGACAGAGCTCACCCCCAGCACGAGATACCACCCACAGACAAATGGTCAGATAGAGATAGTTAATAAATTGGTGGAAGGGTACCTCCGCAATTATGTTTTAGGGCAGAAAAAGGCATGGATTAAGTGGCTTCACATGGGAGAATACTATTACAATTCCACTTATCACATGTCCATTCAGATGTCACCCTTTATGGCATTATATGGGTATGAGGCACCGAGTTTTGTTGATTTGTTGTTTGGTGATAGCAGAGTGCCCAAGGCCAAAGACCTTCTTTAGGAGAGTCGGGATATCATGAGGTCTTTAAAGGAGAATATACAGAAGGCTCCAAATCAATAGAAGTAATATGCAGATCAATAGAGAATTGAGCGATCATTTGAGGTTGGTGACATGGTATACCTCATGTTGCAACCCTATAGGCAGTCCACTCTCAAGAAGAGTGGGGTAGAAAAGCTTAAGCCACGTTGTTATGAACCTTTCAGGATCTCCAAGAGGATTAGAGAAGTGGCTTATGAGTTAGAACTTCTAGCAGGTAGCAGGGTACACAATGTATTTCATGTATCTCACCTCAAGAAGGCACTAGGACATAATGTGACACCATCAGTTGAGTTGCCTCCTCTTGATGAAGAGGGGAAGTTGATCTTGGTACCAGAAGCAATAATTGACACTAGGGAATGTAATTTGAGGAGGATTATCAAAGAGAACCTAGTTAAATGGAAGAACCTACCAGTTGAGGATGCTACTTGGGAGAATGAGCAGATATTGGAGCATCCTGATCTGAGATTGCTTGAGGCAAGCAATCTTAGGGAGGGTGGACTATAATGTCCCCTTATTGATACATGGTTAGTCCATCATTGATTTCCCGTGGACTAGCAGTTTGGTTAGGGAACTGTGGTTAGTTTGGCCTTGGAGGTATTTGTCGGTGATGGAGATGTGGTTCGTATTAAGTGGATCCAGTTGGCACCCTCAGAGTTGGCCCAATTTGCTCTTGGTCGTTACTTACTATTTTTAGTAAGTCTAGGTTCAGTGTCAGTTCAGGATTTTTAGAGTGGGGCCAAATTCACCTCGTCGAGGGCTTTCTAATGAGCTATAGATCATTGCATTCCGACACCGTCTTCATATTAATTTTAAAGTCTGAAGATTATTAATGTTATATTTTAATTGGGACTTTATAAATATTAAGGAAAAGTGACTTTATGAAAAATGAAGACATAAGGCAAGTCTTGACCTTGGGTGCCCATCCCTAGGAGTGAAAAAGTGAATTTAAAATTATAATGTTCCCTCTCTAATTCCAACGCCCAACTTGAGGAGGGAAATAAAAGATGGAAAAAGGCTCATTTGTGTTATGCTATGTTTTGATATCTTCTTTGTGAGCTCTGCTAGGGTTTTGAGGGTTTGAGGATTCAAACCAGGCTCTTGGAGATGAAAACCTCCCTAAGTGATAGCATTCTATAGGTGTGCAATATCACCCAAAGGTGCCATTGTTGGTGGATGTATCCAGCATTCACATTTGTACTTCCATGGAGTCCGACATATGAGATTGTTGGGGTTTAGTGATCATATCATTGGTGGCTTGCTTGAAGAACAACGATTTATACATTCATAGTGGGCAATTTGATGTTGGTTTGAGGACCCTTGTGACAGTCGTACCTTTATACTTGCTGGTCGTACCATATTTTGGGTTGTTTGTGGAGTTTATTGTGGCTGATTTCTCATTGTGTTGGGTCGCCCTTTCTTGGAGACTAGTGCAAACTAATTTCAGAGCATTTATTGAGGATAACCAACAGTATTTATTGTAGATTGTACTTCCAACCATGGCCATACCAGTACTAGTGAGGACGTGGGTCCCTTAGTGGCTCTTTCCCCTTCATTGCAGCTTCATAAATGGCCTTAGAGTGGCATTTCAGGCCCTTTTTTTGCTGATAACATTTGTATGAGCCATTCTTATCAATTCACAGAGTTTGATGTGTTTCCCACCATACCCACTTGCTGGTCCATTCTGGATGTTATACCAAGTTGCATATTTGAACATGGGTATGTCATAGTAATTTGTTATTGGCCATTTTGATATCTGGGTAGTTGATAGTTTCTTCATATATGTTGTATATTTTCTAGGTTTCTATTATTTGCAATATATTGTATGCTCCGGCAACACATCTGTAGGAAAACTAAAAACCCCTTCTACATTCTTCTCTCTAGTCTGAAAGATCACAAAAAAAATTAATAAAATAACACATAAAAAGATCTTAAGAATATACAAACAGGTACGACACATTACAGAGTTCTATGAACATTTGAAGCTTCACTTGGTATGGGAGATCTTGCATTAGTAGGCAGAAAACTATGTGTACGATGAAGAGATCTCTTAGGGAAGAGATTGAAATTATGTTGTTGCATTAACTCAAAAATATGATCTATAATTCCTTGTGCTCTTCTGCTTCTTGTATACCTCGGTTCAACCAGAATGCAATTTAACAAATGAAAGATAAGTAATACAAAAACCTATTACAAGAAATGGGGCCGATATACTTCAACTAAAAGTGTGAGGCTCTTGGTTGCATTTCGTTCCCCAGTAGAGTCGACAAAAACTGTTGGGTGAATATTTTGTCATCAATTCACTAAAGACAAAATGGTTATATCAACCACAGTGTGATGAGATTAAATCTCTCCTCTCAGAAAGGGGAGGCTCCCTTCTTATTGTTAACTGAAATCAAGCAGTAACTAACTAGATGTATTTACACTAAAACTAGCCATGGGGTGTTTCTATATCATCTATTTCTCTTTTTTCAAAAAAGATGTTTACAATTCACAATACAAAGATTATGTCATACAATCACTACAAACTACTATCTTGGAGCAATAATAGCCAATATGTATTTGAGTTACACAAAATAATAACTAAAAGAATACCAGCGTATTTGAATCACGAAGAAACCCACGAAAACACAAAGTTTTCTGTTGCTTCTTATGCTAAATGGAAGTGAGGATTCCATAATAGAGTGCAACCCAAAGTCTTCACAATATGTCAAGATATGATAAACTGATATTGTAGCTCAAAGTCTTCAAGTTATTTCGAATTCACAAACATAACACAATTTCCACAAATGATATTGTAGCTCAAAGTCTACGAAAATCAGATTTGAAATATCTATTTAAACACTTGATATATACACTCACACTTCAACCACTTATCAAAGATAATGCAATAGAAAAGACGTAAGAATGATTCTATCACATAACAAATTTGATCCACGACAAAGATTGGATGCTAACTTGCTTTTCTTGTATTGATAATTACTTGAAAATTGGTTTACAACAATAAGCACAAAGTCTCAAATTGATTTTCAAATTAGCAGTGCTTCACTTCCGTAGAATAAAGAGGATATTTACAAAAGAGGCCCTCTTTATTTATAGTGAAAGGCCACGTGCAAAAATAGGAAAAGTAAAACTAACTATGACTTATTCAACAATAAGAGTCCTCATTGATTTAGGACTTTCCTTGTTTCTACATGTAATTACACATTTGAAAAGTACATGTAGACATGTCCAAAGCTAAATACAAAAAGCATAAAAGAAATGCTTAGAAAATAATCTAAGGCATGATCAACTGATCAACTCCCACCACCGTCCTTCTTCATGAATTCTTTGTACATTGTTAGCACCGCTTGCATTTCAATGCTATCTAGCCCAGAAGTGTTCTTTGAAATAGCACGATCCCTAGTTATTGAGTCCTTCACGTTGGTAGCTGCCTTCTCATACCTCCCCAAATCTATCTTAAGATTATCTAGAGTCAATTGATAATCCAACAACTTATCCATAGAAGTCACTAAAAAAGTTTGTTCCTCAAATTCTTTTTGAAACATGCTGTTGAATTCTCGCACCATTTCCTCTGGAATATCTGCCAATTCCAAATCTTCAACTTGACTTAAAGTCAACCGATAGTAGTCCATCTTCCTGATGTCTTCTTTTGTCCTTAGATCAGCCCAGACACCCTCTACCATAGGCACATGAGATAAAGATTTCTTGTTCATTTTATCCTTAACCCTTATGTAGTCAAAGTTAACCCTTCTCTTGAAATACTTCATAGTAACAAGTTGCATTTTAGATTCAATGGCTTTAGCCTTAATAGAGGTATGAATGGAATATCTACCAATCTCAATTGGGAACTCCATTTGTTTATTATGCACAATAATGATCTGTCGGCATAATTCCATTAACACAACCTTGTCACTTGGATACCTTGGTATCATATAGGGATAACCTTGGAAATACCCAACTCTTCGATAAGTAAAAGTGGGAAATTGCAGATACAAACAACCAAATATGTTAACAACTGCCCAAGCTTCATCATAAACTCTCTTCTGTTCTAATTGTGTATCAAACAAACACATGAAAACAACAAAGAAAACATCATTCAACCTCCTGAAATGATGAATAGCTCCCTTAAGAGTCAATTAAGGATAATATTGATACATTGGCACCACCCTCCGATCTCCCTCTGATGATAGACCTGGAAAACTCCTCATGGAGGCAGCTGCATAAACAAGATAAGATGTCATATAAAACTTGGAGGTAGTGGACACCTTAGTAAGCCGCTCATGGATGGCATTGCTGATCTGTTCACCCCAGAA
Source organism: Cunninghamia lanceolata (assembly GCA_027924645.1). Classification (NCBI taxonomy): domain Eukaryota; kingdom Viridiplantae; phylum Streptophyta; class Pinopsida; order Cupressales; family Cupressaceae; genus Cunninghamia; species Cunninghamia lanceolata. The sequence continues at coordinate 1,283,899 of BSBN01000918.1, read as the reverse complement.
TATCTTTTGATTTCCCTTCAATATTACCCTGATGTAGAGGTACACCCACTCATGAAAAGGGGAGGATATAGAAAGGCCCTTTACTCTGCTAAAAAGAGTAATCAAATCACTGATTTCTTCAATGAAATCACTCCTAGGAAAGCTTTAAGGCCATCTCGAGAGATTTGGCCTTGTTGACTTTAGCCATTTGGTATTGATTACTTTCTTTGTTGTCTCGGGATCCTTATCATATTCTTTTTGAGAATAATCGAGATCAATCTCTGCACAGGTGTTAAAACTAGGACACATGAAGACTTTATCCAAGAACTCTAGATCCAATCTTATAATCACATTCCCGTTGGCATCGGTGACACTCCTATTATCTTTGTTGTAGTGTGCTGCCACTTGAAGTACAAACTTAGGATTATGTTCGACGACATAGAAAGCAACCACCAAGTGAATGTTGCTCTCTACAATTTGTTTCATAAAGTGATTGAGGGGTTATTGTTTTGTTCTCTCCACAAACTCAGCCATGTCCACATGACCAATCTCAATGTCTATGATCTCATCCACATTGGATGTCACCGATGTTATAGGAAACACTCCCTAATACTTATACTTCATGCTTTTTGTTTTCCTTGGTGACGGATCAGTCATCTGAATCACAAGTGTCTTTGTCAAAAGATGGACCTCGGAGGACATGCAGAAGAAACTACAACACAAGATTCATGATTTTGTAGTGTTAGGAAAATATGACAATAGGAAACTGCAAATGATGGAAATTATGTTCAAAAGCATGAGCTTAGCAGGGCTAGAGAGTGATGGAGGCGAGAAACAGAGAGAAAGCGGGAAATGGTTGACAAAAGGAAAAATTTCCTAGAGTTAGGGAAATTTGAGGGAGTGATGTAATGGTGGCAAAAATTACCGCCTCTGCAAGTAGAGGGAATTGCTTTTGTGCAAGGGTGGTAAATTTTACCGCCCTTGCATCTTGGGTAGGATTTTACAAGTGTAGCAGTGGCAAATTTTAGCGCTTTTGCATATTATACTTTGGAAAATTTTGGGTAAAAAACTACATAAGCATAAGCGGCAAAAAACGTCATCCTTGCACATGATAATGGAAGTATAAAACACTATGTATGGGTGGTGAAATTCACTACCCCTACATATTAACATTAGGTAAATCACATGTATGGGCAGCAGAAAATGTCGCCCTTACATATTAATGAAAAGGGGTAAGTCACTTAGCATGGGCGACGAAAAATGTTGCTCATGCTTGAAATAAACTTTGGAAGAAAAAACATCTTCAGCGAAAAACGCCGCTCCTACTTGGAGAGTCTTTTGAACTGCTCAATGTATGGGCGATGAAAAACACTGCCACCACATTCATGAAGGTAAAATTGTACAAAGTTTGGCATACAATGGTGAAAACCATAAGTCAAAAATAGAAATTTTGGCAACGGGTTTCACAATTTAAAATCTTGGGCACATTGCAAGGTTACTAAGACACGAAACCAAGAACCTAGGGCGACCACGTTAGGGTTTAAATGTTTCTAAATGATGGGAACAAAACACGAATCAAAAGATCTATACAAAGATAAAAACAATTCAACAAACCCTAGTAACATAAACAGGCAAAAATATAAGCATAAAATGACTCGATGAAAAATGAAAAACCCTAGCTTGAATGACGTTAAGAAAGCACGAGGTAGAAAAAGAAAAAGGAAGATAAACGCACCTAGTAAAGAGAGTAGAACAATCAATGAAGACCTAAATCAAATCCTCAAGTGAATCTGCTTAGCTATGCGCTTAGCAATCTCAATGATTTCCTCTGGATGCAGAGCACTTACAGAAATAAGGAGGAATGAAAACAAAAAAGAATAAGAATAAAACCCTTAAGAAAAAAATTTAAAAAAATTAACTTAATGTGCATTTATTACACGTTAAGTGAACTGAAAGTTGCTTGGGCGGCGAAATTTTCTGCCCCTGCAACTATCAAGAGGGAGAATATGCAGTGGCAACAATTTTTGTTGGCATAGCATATAACAAAGAAACTTAGCATGCATCAACGACGAAATCTGCCGCCCGAGCATGTTGATGAAAATTGTCTAACTCCTTAAAAACTTGAACATTTACAACTTGACATATTTGCTTTTTCACTTGTTTTTGCAAACTTTGAGAAATTGAAACGAGACGATACTCAGATGGATTCTCCAGAGCTAGGGGACCACGCACGAGGGCAATGCAATTCACCTCATTTTGCATGCTTAGAGGTGTAAGCTATGAAACAAACAAGTTTCGTAGGGGTCATCTTACAAATTGAGCATAGCTAAATTTGAGGATAACAAAGTACAAGCAAAACTAGTAAGCCCCCTCCATTTTATGTTTCCCTAATCATAGGTGATAAATTGTTGCATAACTGTATGAGCCAGTGAACAAGGGTGTAGTTCAATTAGATGGCACTATTGTTAAGACAGTAGGTGTTATTAAAGGTTTAGAACTCACTCTACATGCATGCCCTGGTTGCTTTGTTTTACAAGATATCTCAGTCATTGACCTCCTTGCATACTTTGGCATATGTTTATCTAGGGATTTCACTACCAAAATAGGTGGGTATTTGTCTTCTGATTGGTCCCACATGTTGTTTAGAACTAGATATAACACCAAAGTGACCATTAGGGTTGAGCCTATTGCAAATGATCATATAGAACCCTACTCTCCTAACCCAAACAACATGAATTGCACAATACATGAGTTGGAAGAGGAAGACAACAGTGGGCATGAGGCTGCAACGCCTATGGAGGAAATACCTGATATACTGCTAGATGAGTGGGCTAATTGTTTTCAATTTGACACTCCTGACTGCATAGAGGAAACGAGGCTGGGTACTTATTATATCCATGAGGAGGATGCTACTATCCCCAATATTGAAAAGGAAGAGTCAGATCCAGGTGGGATGTGGCAAATGTACTTTGATGGCTCCATAAACAAAAATGGAGTAGGTACTAAGGTTGTATTGATTTCACCCCAAAAGGAAAGTTATTTCTCTTCATTCATATTGTAGTTTAGCTATACTAACAATGTAGCTAAGTATTAAGCTTTGATTTAGGGCATAATGCTGGTGTCATGTCCCCATATTAAGACATTGTTTAAATTAAATATTTAAAATGTCATGTTAAATGTCCCGGCCATAGTCCATTAATAAATATATAATATTATATGATATTATCTATAAATATTTTATATTATATTTATAAATAACCAATACAAATATAAATATAAATATTAAAATAGCATATTATATAATAATAATAATAATAATAATATATGATAATAAATATAAATGTTAATATTAATATTAATATTAATATTAATTATTATTATGATTATAATATAATAAAAATGAATATAAATCATACATTATATAATATATTAGATTGCCTTTAAGACAATTCGTCAAGGCAGCAACAACTAATATATTTATTAAAAAAGGGCTAAAAATTAGCGATCACATATTATGCAAACTAATAGCCTTGCAAACTATTGTAAATACAATTAGCAGCTAATTAAAATGAATAGCAATTATATTATAAAAAGACATGACCTTTGTGAAAAGGTATAGTCATTGACCATTTAGGAAAATATAAACGTAGAGAGTGGAGGAAGCAAAAAAAACACAACAAAATACAATGAAGCAAGCAGATATAAAATTAATAATTTATGAGTTTGAATTACAGACATGATTAATTGCTGGGGAAAATAAGATAAGTATGCTACACCTATATTCCCAAAGAAATAAATAAATTAATATCTATAAGTTATTTCATTATTTTTTTATACGGAATGATATTAATTAAATGGATTATAATATGAATGATATTAAAATATAGATTTAAGTAATAAATTGAGTAATATAAGAAAGCAATATTATAAATAATATATTATTAACAAATATCAATATTAGTGATTAAATATTATTATAATTATAAATATAAATATGTATAGATGATATGATAGCATGTTATAGTCAAGGTGGAGCGAATAACTAACATGATATAGATAGCTTAAACATCTATGAATAACATGATTATAAATGCTTAGAGAATCCATCATCATTAGGATTAAGCCCCAATAAAGAGTAATCATACTTGATTTATATAATGAAGGCAAGGTCCTTAGAAACAAACCCATGATATAAGATCATAGAACACATTGAGAGATTGGAGGTAGACTTGTTAGGAAGAAGTAGCATTAATACATCGAAAGGTAGATAAGACCGGCGGTGGAATGGACCATGTTACATCATACTTAGGCAATAGATAAGACCTGCGGTGGAATGGACTATGCTACATCATACAAGGGTAATAAGTAAGACCTGCGGTGGAATGGGCATATGTTACATCATACAAAGGCACTTAGTAAGACCTAAGGTGGAATGGGCATGTGTTACATCATACAAAGGCACTACCTGTAGAGGATGATTCATGCAACCTAACAAGAGATAGTACCCCATCTCCACTAGGGTTTGAAAATAAATAAAATTAACATATAATAAACAACCCTAAGTATGAATCCACTTAAGATTGAATAATTAAATAATTTATTTATTTGATTATTTTAATATGATTTATTGATCTTATCTATTACTAATGTTTCCTTTAAGAAGTAATTATCATGTGCAAGGTGGAAAATAAGGATCTTCTTAAAGGGGACATTACAGTGGTATCAGAGCAGTCATCCTGCCATCCTGTGAAAAATAGTTAAATAAAAAATAAAAAAATAAAAAAAGTATTATATATTTTAATATTAAATTTATTATTACCATTTTAACATTTTATGTATACTTCAATATTAAATTTATTATTATAATTACCTATACTTTTGTCTAATCTTTTAAGTATTCTTTCGTCATAAATTTGATTTAGGATCCTAAAAGCATCCTAATTGTGATTGCTTGAGGACAAGCAATCTTGAGTGGGGAGGGCTGTCATGTCCCCATATTAAGACATTGTTTAAATTAAATATTTAAAATGTCACGTTAAATGTCCCGGCCATAGTCCATTAATAAATATATAATATTATAAATATATAATATTATATGATATTATCTATAAATATTTTAGATTATATTTATAAATAACCAATACAAATATAAATATAAATATTAAAATAGCATGTTATTATATAATAATAATAATAATATATGATAATAAATATAAATGTTAATATTAATATTAATATTAATTATTATTATTATTATAATATAATAAAAATGAATATAAATCATACATTATATAATATATTAGATTGCCTTTAAGACAATTCGTCAAGGCAGCAACAACTAATATATTTATTAAAAAAGGGCTAAAAATTAGCAATCACATTATATTATGCAAACTAATAGCCTTGCAAACTATTGTAAATACAATTGGCAGCTAATTAAAATGAACAGCAATTATATTATAAAAAGACATGACCTTTGTGAAAAGGTATAGTCATTGACCATTTAGGAAAATATAAACGTAGAGAGTGGAGGAAGCAAAAAAAACACAACAAAATACAATGAAGCAAGCATATATAAAATTAATAATTTATGAGTTTGAATTACAGACATGATTAATTGCTGGGGAAAATAAGATAAGTATGCTACACCTATATTCCCAAAGAAATAAATAAATTAATATCTATAAGTTATTTCATTATTTTTTTATACGGAATGATATTAATTAAATGGATTATAATATGAATGATATTAAAATATAGATTTAAGTAATAAATTGAGTAATATAAGAAAGCAATATTATAAATAATATATTATTAACAAATATCAATATTAGTGATTAAATATTATTATAATTATAAATATAAATATGTATAGATGATATGATAGCATGTTATAGTCAAGGTGGAGCGAATAACTAACATGATATAGATAGCTTAAACATCTATGAATAACATGATTATAAATGCTTAGAGAATCCATCATCATTAGGATTAAGCCCCAATAAAGAGTAATCATACTTGATTTATATAATGAAGGCAAGGTCCTTAGAAACAAACCCATGATATAAGATCATAGAACACATTGAGAGATTGGAGGTAGACTTGTTAGGAAGAAGTAGCATTAATACATTGAAAGGTAGATAAGACCGGCGGTGGAATGGACCATGTTACATCATACTTAGGCAATGGATAAGACCTGCGGTGGAATGGATTATGCTACATCATACAAGGGTAATAAGTAAGACCTGCGATGGAATGGGCATATGTTACATCATACAAAGGCACTTAGTAAGACCTAAGGTGGAATGGGCATGTGTTACATCATACAAAGGCACTACCTGTAGAGGATGATTCATGCAACCTAACAAGAGATAGTACCCCATCTCCACTAGGGTTTGAAAATAAATAAAATTAACATATAATAAACAACCCTAAGTATGAATCCACTTAAGATTGAATAATTAAATAATTTATTTATTTGATTATTTTAATATGATTTATTGATCTTATCTATTACTAATGTTTCCTTTAAGAAGTAATTCTCATGTGCAAGGTGGAAAATAAGGATCTTCTTAAAGGCGACATTACAACTGGCTTAAAAAAGAGGAATAAAAAGTTTGTAAGTATTTGGTGACAGTGAACTGGTTGTCCACCAAATCAAAAAACTAAGTGCTTCAAAGAATGACTTGCTAAAGTCATACAAACACAGGGTCTGGTACCTGATTGAAGACTTTGATGCCTTCAATATTTAGGTAGTTCCCAGACAGAGAAACAAGGATGTTGATCGATTAGCTACAGTTGGTGCATAGTCTGACATTCCTCAGAATGTCAAACAAGTTTCAAATCAGCATGTAAGGATTGTTGTTAGGTCTGTTGTGCCTGACAATGTGATGAACTGGTAGGTACTTAATAATGACCAGCAAATTGTAAATTTTTTGCAAGATGAGGCAGAGTTTGCTACCAAAAATCAATCAATATTGCAAGAACAATATGGTCACCAGGTGATCCATCTAAAGACCAACAAGTCGCCCAGAGGGTTGATCACTTTAGAGAGCATATTTGGTGTTGATGATCAGTAAAAGAAGGAAAAAATGAACATGACAGTCAAAAAATAAGACTATGAAAAGGTGGAGATTGCACAGGGAAGATTCCTAAAACATGGCAAGGTATGTGATCAAGTTGAGAGGTAAGGTTTCATTGAGCTTTGTAATAAATTTAATGATCTAATAGCTTGGGATTATAAGGATCTAAAATGCTTTGATCCTAGTTTAATCCAACATACTATTGATCTAGACCCTAATGCCAAACCATTCTGCCAAAAGTAAAGGCCTGTCAATCCCAAAATTGAGCCATTAATGAGAAAAGAGCTATCCAATCTTATAGAGGCTAAAATCATTTATCCCATCAAACATTCCTCTTGGGTGGCTAACCTTGTTCCAATTAGGAAGAAGAATAGGGAAATTAGATACCCTTTGAAAACTATATATACCGCCTTCACTCCTTCAAAAATCCTCTTCCATCATTTAAGCTTTGGGCATTCGTAATACAGTGCTTTGAGCTTTTATCACGCATCGTTGAGCACTTTTGAGCACACGTACAATCTACATCCACTTGTTGCAAACATGGTTTCACAATTTATTGAGCAGTCCACATTCGACCAAGAGATCAATACAATCTAGGTGATAGCTTTCGATTATTATTTGCATTATTCATTGATTTGGTTATCTCTTAGATCGATCTTTTGATGTTATAGGATTGAGTTTACTATTCATTGTTTTGATTTATCCTAAGCTCGATTTTACCTATACACACTAACTATGGACAACATTTTAAGCATGGATATGCATACACAAATATGATCCAAAATTTTGAAGAATGCAAATGAAGAACCAAAAATTAGTATATGGACAAAGGTTATGAGTTAGAAGTTGTAAAATTAGGTTTGATGTCTTAGAGGTTGGGGTGAATGTATAATGTTGGATATACACAAGAAGTATATTAAAGATTGGTCAATATGAAATTTGAAAGCATATAGCACATTTTAGATAGGAAGGCCTAATTATTAGGTTCTCATACCAAAATGTGACACTACTTTTCTCTCATAGTTATTTAAGTATTACCAATGGATTTATTATAGTTAACACTAGAGTTAAGATAATTTAGAATATTAAATGATGTGTAAATAACAAAGGTAAATTATAACATGTGATAAATAAGAACTCTAAAGTAAATCATTAACAAAGCAAATTGGATAACATAATCACATAATTAGATTAACATCAAAACCCATGCATATAATAATTTCAATATCTTTTATTAGTAATAAGTTCAGTACTTATCTGAATCATTGAGCACTTGGATTGGTCACTCTCACCCTAGGAAGATTTTAGTGGTCTTGGCCCTCATAGCTATGGCACATTCCAAGAGGAACTAGCTCTTATTCATAACCAACTAGTCCTTATTCAGAACCAACACACATGCTTCCCAAGAATTAGCCCTGACCAGGACAATCCTAGGTGTACATTGTATACCCTAAGTTGGATGCACACTGTGTGCCTCTTCTCCAATGCCCATAGCCTACCAAAACCACATTCTTCTTCCTTGAGTGTTCTCCATGCCCTTTCCAATTCTCATAAATATTCCTTATGTAACCTTTTAAGGGGTGGTTTCTAAACCATCATACCCTTTCACAAAGGTTATCATTAATAATTATTAACATACATAATAATTTCTCCCTTTTTAAATGGGTTTTTATAAATATTCTTTATTTATCTCAATTTTAACTAAAGAATCATAATATCCTTTATTTTTTCATCTCCTTTTAACTATAAAGGGTCAAATAAACTTTATCCTTTTATAATTCTAAAGGGTTATTCATTAAATAACTTTCTTTTCCATTTGGAGAAAAAGTCCCATAACATAGGGTGTGTACTAGTTTTAACTTTTGAGTTGGTAGAGGTGAAAGGAGAAGTGCATAGTTGATTCTGGAAGCCTATTCATGTGTTTGGTCCTTTAACCTCAAGAATGATTTTATCATTTAGCCCTTATTTGTGATCATTAACTAACAAACTACTTGGGGTGTACGATGTAAGAGCATCCCACGTCTACAAATAATCATGCATCAACCAAAATGATTTCTTTATGTTTTTTGTCTTTGTAAAGTTCTTAGTTCTTTAGATTTTGGTTTTTTACAACTATCTAGATTTTTTATCCATAGTTATCAATTTTAGCATTTAGACCTAAAGACAAAATCATCTATGTGATAATGCATATGTACCAATTTTTAATGAGATTTTGTCTAGAGTATCAACATAGCATGTCCACATGTTAATTTTGTATTTCATGTTATTTGCATGAGGTGACTTTCTAAATTAGCTATTGAAGGTCTATAAGGTGTGCATCATGATTTTGGGGCTTGCACCAATGAATAATGTCATTGGTAACATCATTGGTCCTAGGGTTGTTCATGTTTAGAACCTCATTGATTTTAGAGCCATATAACTGACATCATAAGAAAAGAAGACCATTTACACGTTTCAAAGATGTGCATCGAATTCAAAGGCAAACTTCATGGAAAAATAATTTAATATTCGTTCCATGATCTTTATCCTAAGTGCATGGGGTTTGCACTACATTTTTTGTTAGTGCCAACCTACTACATCAATCTTCACTATAAAAAGGTGGCAAATTGATGCAAAAGGTACTCCCTCTCACTCTTACACACATTCAAAATCTCAAAATTTAGATTTCAACAAAACAAGAATAATTTTATTCAATCAAATTTGCAAAACAATTACAATAAGTTGGTCGCCCATGGCCTCTCTAAACATACACACAATCTACTCCCACTCTTACACAGGCACTCCAAATCCTACTCGGTCTTTGCCATTGTTTTTCCATCAAGCTCTCCCTCTCTCTGTTCCCTCGGGCTCTCGACTTGTTCTCAGAGCTCCCTTGTCTGTCCCTCTTCCTCCTCTCTACAATGTCATTATGTTTGCTTTTATATTGCATAGATGGGAGAAATGAAAAGACATCGGTTGGAATGCCTTAGGAACTGAGGTGACACTTCCAATAGCTTTGACGTTTCATTTGCTTCTAAAACTCATTTCTAATGTTCTCCACTGGATGAACATTTTCGTTAGATGCAGTCCATGTATTACTAGTTATTATTTGGATCATCTTCACCAACTAGTATGTGTGGTTTCTGCATTTTCTTCAATGAATATGTCCTACATTGTGAGGAGTTGCACGTAACTTCGGATTTTGTCAAATGAATCTGCATCTCAACATCCAAAGTCACAGAGATGATGATTAACCGAAGATGAACTATAGGTGAAATAGAACCCACGTCTGGAAATTCCCTTTTTGCTTGTGTTGCTGACATTCTTACACCAATTTTCACGAACATCCATTGCTATCTACCTCTACCCAATTTTCTTCAAAATTCGTTGACTTTATTACTGGTTTTATTTGATGGAAGTTTGAGAGCCACCAAACATGGTGAATTGGTGTCTAACAAAGTTTTTCCTTCTGAGAGTCGTTGGCAATCACAAAGAGTATTGATTCTACTGCAATGATCATCATGGAATAGTTAACCCCAATCTTCGCATGAGAGCTTTTAGTCAAAGGGACTTTTGGGCCATTGCCATTACAGTTCAACTCATACTGTAAGTTATCTTTTCCATTCAAAACTAGTGAAACTAAATCGATGATAGCTGGAAAAGGGCACCAAATACCTTTTCTCACTAAGATGTTGTGACAGGTTTAAAAATCCAATAAATTCATACCATATGTTGCTACTTGCATTTTCAAAAAGGCCATATCCTGCATAAAAAAGATGATGGTACCTAACGGTGCATGTATTTAATGCTAGATTTCAATTCATTAGTATTCTCTTTAGCTTCAAGAAACTGAATGTGCAAACAATCCAAAGTGAATTCTACCCCTAAAGGTTGAGATATGTCAACAAAACCATAGCAAACCAAAACTAAAAACAACTGAAAATCTTTTTGGGTGGTGTCGATTGCCTATGCACCCATGTGCTCCTGCACCAGACATGTTAGGTAAGAGAAATGTTCCTTGAGTTGATAAACTCAAGAACATTGATAGGTGCATGGGACGGTAATCCCATGTTTGTTTTTAATCCACAATTGCTCCTTGGCTATGGGAGCCTTCCCTCTTCTGTTGTTCTGCTCAACCTCAACACCCAAGCCACCACTATTGGTGTCATCCCATTTCTCCAGACAACTCCTTACCATAGGTCCATGTCTGTGACCACCACACCCCTTTAAACTATTATCTTTCACTCCTTTATTGCACTGCTGTGGTAAATCATACTCCAATCTACTCTTTGCTCTCAAAATATGTCCTTTGAATGGCTACAACTCACTGCACTCAGCCTGTTCCTTTTCTTCTATTTGTTGCTTCTCTGCGCTATAACAAACAATAGCACTAGAATCTTTCATCTGTTTCTCCTTCTCCTTTAGAGAATTCAACACAAACTTTTGCCCATGTTTCTGAATGGTATACACATTCTTCCTACCATCATAGATGGCTTCCCCATCAAACTGCCACAACCTACCCAATAACACATGACACACAGTCATAGGCATCACATCACACAACACCTCATCTCTATAAGAGCCAATCTAAAAATTAATTAAACATTGATCACTCATAGTCATCTCATGCTCCTTCTGCAACCAAGAAACCTTGTACGAACTAGGATGCTTACTCCTTTTCAAATTTAACTTTTCTACCATCTCTTCTGAAACTAAGTTATCCATACTACCACTATCTACTATAACCTTGCAACACTTACCTCCAGCCTTGCACACAGTTTAGAAAAGATTTCTTCTTTAGGATGGCTTCTCCTCACCCGCCTTTGGATTCACCAACACTTTCCTCATCATGAGTGTCACTTTCTTTTGGATATTCACCTTTCGTCGATGCATCATATTCCTCATCTTCCTGTGCCAAGTGATTTCTTGCTACACTCTTCTTGCTACCCCCTTGTATTTGATGACACTTGAAGGCACGATGACCAACTTCTCCACACTTGTAACATCAGAATGGGAACCCTCTACTGTTGCTACCACGTCCTCTGGCCAAAACCTCCTTTTCCTTGGTGTTTTGGTCCACCTCCTTATTGGGCTTGAATTCTTCTTCAATATGCTTCCCTTTACTGCTACTCGCTTGTCCCTTGTCAGTTGCAAATCTTCCCCGACCTTTGGAACTGCTCATTTGCCTCCTCACCAATTTCTCCTCTGCCTTTAACACATATTGGTATGCTTCCTCAATTGTGGTAATTTTCAGCATACTCATCTCATCTTGAATATTAAATTGCAAGCCATTCACATACCTGGCTACCTTCTCTCTATCGATTTCATGCCTTCCAGATCGAATGGTCAACTTATAAAACTCCTCCGTGTAGTCCTTTACACTCATGTCCTTTTGCCTCAAATTCTATAGTTTCTTGAATAACTCCATCTCATAATCCCCAGGAATAAACTTTTTCTTCAATCTTGTCACCATCTGATTCCATCTTGTTATTCAGGGATCTCCATCCATTTCTTGTTCTCTCTGCAACCCTTTCGACCATAGTGCAACATGCTCTTTCAATTTCATTTGGGCTATATCTTCACCCACTGTGGGTCTCTTATGTCCTCCATTTCATAGTACTCCTCTAGTTCTCCAATCCAATCAATTAACTCTTCTGGATTTAATGTTCTAGAGAAATTTGGCACATCTACTTTACCGCTCTTTGTTATTCTCAAAAGAAATCTCAAAAATCTCTCTTCTCCTGCATCCTCTGGTCGTTCTTCTCCTTCTTCTTCCCTTCCCTATTCTTCCTAGATTCATATTCTTCTTCATTCTCAAAATCTCTGGCGTTACCAGTTTCCACTCTCACTTCATTTTTGATATCTTCCATTAGCCTGTCTTGGAACCGTTCTAACATTACCTCTATTCTAGGTCTTCCTCTTTGTGGCGGCATCTCTGTCAATCAACGGCTTTAGCTCTCAATTGTTTGGGACTCCACACACACCCACAACAATCCTCTTGAGCACTCCTCAACCATTATTCACTCCCACAGATCTTGGTGGATACTCTCCACACTTAGGATAACTAGCTCTGATACCAATTGATGCAAGAGGTGCTCTCTCTCACTCTCACACACATTCAAAATCTTAAAATTTAGATTTCAACAAAACAAGAATAATTTTATTCAATCAAATTTGCAAACACAATTACAATAAGTTGGCCGCCCATGGCCTCTCTCAACATACACACAATCTACTCCCACTCTTACACAGGCACTCCAATTCCTACTCGGTCTTTGCCATTGTTGTTCCACCTAGCTCTCCCTCTCTCTGTTCCCTCGAGCTCTTGACCCATTCACAGAGCTCCCCTGTCTGTCCCTCTTCCTCCTTTCTACAATGTCATCCCATTGGCTTTTACATTGCATAGATGGGAGAAATGAAAAGACACCAGTTGGAATGCCTCAGGAACTGAGGCGATGCTTCCAATAGCTTTGACATTTCATTTGCTTCCAAAACTCATTTCTAACGTTCTCCACCGGATGGACATCTTGGTATAAATGCACTCCATGTATTACTGGTTATTATTTAGATCATCTTCACCAACTAGTATGTGCAATTGCTACATTTTCTTCAATGAATCCGTCCTACATTATGAAGAGTTGCACGTAACTTCAGATTCTGTCAAACAAATCTACATCTCAACGTCCAAAGTCACAGAGATGATAATTAACCGAAGATGAACTACATGTGAAATAGAACCAGCGTCTGGAAATTTCCTTTCTACTTTTGTTACTGACATTCTTACTCTATTTTTTTGAGAACATCCATTGCTATCTACCTCTACCCATTTTTCTTCAAAATTTGTTGACTTTATTACTAGCTTTATTTGATGGAAGTTTGAGAGCCACCAAACATGGCGAATTAGTGTCCAACAAAGTTTTTCCTTTTGAGAGTAGTTGGCAATCACAAAAAGTATTGGTTCTACTGCAGTGATCATCATGGAATAGTTAACCCCAATCTTTGCATGAGAGCTTTTAGTCAAAGGGACTTTTGGGCCATTGCCATTACAATTGAACTCATACTGTAAGTTATCTTTTCCATTCAAAACTAGTGAATCTAAATTGATGGTAGCTGGAAAAGGACACCAAATACCTTTTCTCACTGAGATGTTGTGATAGATTTAAAAATCTAATAAATTCATACCATATGTCGCTACTTGCATTTTCAAAAAGGCCATATCCTGCATAAAAAAGATGATGGTACCCAATGGTGCATGTCTTCAATGCTAGATTTTAATTCATCAGTATTCTCTTCAGCTTCAGGAAACTGGATGTGCAAACAATCCAAAGTCAATGCTACCCCTAAAGGTTGAGATATGTTAACAAAATCCTAGCAAACATGTTAACAAAATCCTAGCAAACCAAAACTGAAAACAACTGAAAATCTTTTTGGGCGGTGCTGATCGCCTATGCATTCGTGTGCTCCTGCACCACAAATTCATTGAGTGCAAAAGGAATAGGCAAGAGCAAGTAGGACCCAAATAACAAATTTGATGCCCATTAATTGAGAGAAGAGATTTTGAAGGTAAATTAGCATGAGGAGTTTGACATTTGTAGTCACGCCCTTGTTTGGTGCATATTTTGTATTGAAATCTAAAACTAAAGTCTAGATTTGTTGTAATCCCTAGAAGAAGATATTTTGATGTAATTTGAGATTGTGGATAATAATATATTGATCCAGTCATTTTTACATTATTGTTATTATATTTGAGTTTTGTCGTGCATGATGACAAGTGTTTTGTGTTAAGGCTATCTAGTTATGTAGTCTTTCATTAGACCTCCCTATTATGACCACACCACTCTCTAAGGTTAAAACTCTTGTATTTTTTTCACCCATTCTTACTTTGTAGTTCTACCCTTATGTTCCAATCTCTAGATTGCTTGAGACCAAGTTTTGATCCCTTAAAGATCTCATCACTATCATATAATTTAATTTCCACTAAAATCTTCATACCTAGTAACTTGATCTAATAAGAAAATGATCTATACTTGCATCAAAAACTTTGCTCATAAACTACAGATCACAAAAATATATTGTTTCTCTAGTTAGAACTATGAATTTGATCTTGGAAGCTAGTTAGATTGTGCATTCAACTAGAAATTAACAAGAAAAGATACAAAAAACTACATACTCTTAGTTTTTCCCTATAAAACCTCCGTTAATAGAGGAAAAACCAGGTGGTAGGTGCCAATAATATGTTTATCTAATTCTTATTGGTTGGAAAAACAAGTACAAAGAGTGAATTACAACATGCAAGTTGTTCTTGCTCTCTATCAAGCCTTTTATAAAACCATAACTGAATTTTCCCTATTTCGATGCATACAAACATGTTTCCAACCTCCTAGACCCTTTGTCTCTCTTCTCAATGCCTTTTTGATGCTGTTAGGAGGTCCTCTTGTGCACTAGAAGCCTCTTATGAGAATTTAGAGCACCAAAAGACAAGGTAGCTTGTTTCCCTTGCTATTGGTTGAATCACATCAAAATCACTACTTTCAATAGTCAAATTCACCTTGGCTATTGTAAGACTACCTCGAAGGTGCCAAAACCATCACTAAATTGACCAAACTGCTCCAATGGTTTTGAAATTGCCACTGCCAATTTTGAAACTACCTCTTGATAACAACCTATGGCTTTATTTATCATAAAAAATGAGTACTTACACTTTTTTAAACCATAGGGGATCTAAGATAATTTAAGTTCATCCATTTATGTAAGGGAAAATAATACACCTCACATAAATATCCTAAGTAAATTAATTAAATCACAATGAGTAATCAATCTAACCTAGGATAAAGAGTTGGAACTGATCATGTTACTAAAAAATTGCACATAATTAAAATAAATAAAATAATGGTACTTAGTTCTAGGTTTGATGTTGATTTGACTATGACATGTTGCTAATTGATTCACCAATGTGTTAGAAAAATTAGGACACGTTAGACAATTTCTTAGGGATTGAGAAAATTATTGTCTGCTCCTTAGTTTAATTTTGCGATTGTGGAACTGACCTTTGTGCTTGTAGATTTGAACCCTACGTATATATTTGAACTTGTCCTGTAGATCTGAACTTTGCTAATTTTAATGCTAGGAACCTATTTACCTTGATGTTTGCAACCTGTGTTTGAAAACACGCATCGATAGACATTGTTTAAACGTTTAGCAGGCTAGGATTCTTCTCCTTTGGTCAAACCCCTCTTACCAAGATAAGGTATAGAACAATGATGGAGGACAACAAGCAATTGTGCAATATGCTTAAAGTGTTAATGCAATGTTGTTGTCATACTCTTGTGATGATGCAATGTGTAATTGGGCTCTCTAATAGCTTATGGATGATGTAATAATGAAATACGTTTTGTCCTTTTATACAACATCCTAACATGTAATTTGAAATATTTTACACTTTAGTTGGCTATTAATAGATAGTTGAAAAGGAGTACAAGCCTTTTGTTTTAAATTTGAATTTAAAAATTCAAAATTATTTCTGCACCAAACTTGTAGAAATAATTTGAGATAAGGAATAGATACAAAAGAGAAACAAAACCCATCTCTTGGAATGTGTGATAATAAAGTCAAGTTAGAATCCAATTATTTGAGGAAGAGAGGATTCACAACACGGCCGGCTGTTGGTAAAGATCCATAGAAGGTAGGATGACATCGAAAGGAACCTGAAGAATTCCTAATGCTTTGGACACTTGGTCCCATAGACTTGTTTTGGTCTCATGGACGTTATTAAAATTCATTCATTCATTCAATTATCTACTAACTTACGAAAAACCCATGGTTGTTTTGCACATTAATCATTGCGTTAGGAACGAACGGGCCAAAGTGAGTTCAAAAGCAAAGAGGAAAAATAAGAACCTGAGTATAAATGACCATTTTGCACCCAGAGTAGGGAAGGAAGTGAAGGTGAACGGATGACTATTTCAATTGCAACAGGAACAGGAATAGGAATAGGAATGGCGGCGACCTTGCCCAAGCCTCGTTTAACCTTATCCAATACTTGTCTTGGTCCTCTTCCATGGGGCAGGGAGACGGGGAAATGGAAAAGCACGAGGAGCCGGCTATCCTCCAACTTACTGGTAATCAAAGCAAACACTGTTTTCACGAGTATCTGTTATGCTAAATTGGGCTGGAAAACAAAGTTTAATTGTTTTTATGGGCGCTCTATTGAATTCTGTTTTAGCTTGTTGAGCGGCCATTGGAATGGAAATGTTTGCCTGCTCAAACTTAGGGGCAGCAGGATTATTCGGAGTCCCGGATTGCCACCGTTCCATGCTTTGCCATTTTATAAAAAAATGGGTAGCCGTTTTCAGAAGTTCCTTTAATGTTTTTATTATAATGGAGATTTCGTAAAGTTCTAAGAATTACATACAATTTCCGATAGAATGGATGGCATACTGTGGCGGCATCGTTCCGTTCATACATTCCGACCTTCCCATTGCTAGATGAACTAGCTTAAATTCAGTCACCTGGAAATTCAAAAATGTTTCATCTCTGCATAATTAATCGTAGTAGCAGAACTGCAATTTTTTGAGTAGCATGACTGTACTAGTGCAAGGTGACTCTTCATGATACTGAAAGCACAGTAGCCATTATTAATAAATTGAAAACGAGAGGACTGAAAAAGAAGAAAAACGTGGAAGGATGGATTTTAGAAGGGAACACAACACGTGCTTTAAAAAACAGATGTTGATGTCGATTCGTTTGAGACATTTAGGGCAATAGGCTTTGAAGGTCGGTCCAATAAGAATTCTAGGGCAATAGGCTGTTTTGATTAAGGTAAAAACAGGGATTTTGAAAGGGCCGACCCTTGAACAAAGAAGCAAAAATGGGACAACAAGGACCAACAAAGAGAAGCAAGCAGCAGTAAGACTGCACTACAACATCAACCAACCAAAGGCGAAGGGACTGCCAACACAGACCAACAACCAACCTACTGAATCATGGTGGTTTGAATCTAAATTGCTTCAGAGAGCTTTGGGCTACCCCAATCATTTTTTTTGAAATTGAATTCCTTTTGAGTAAATCTCCCCTTTTTTGACAAGGGATCACTTGAAATTCCTGAACCCAATTCTCTTTTATCTCTATTCAAAGCAACTGAAGTCTCAGTCTCATCTCCACAATCCTTATAGTCTTTCCCCCTGTTCACCTCCTTCAGCACTTCCTCAGAAGGGGAACAAACTTCCTCACCCACTGAATGACCAGCCACCTCTCTATTGAGAGGGATGGTTTTGCTTGGACATTTCACTTCTGCATGACCCACTTTGTGGCAGCCGTGACAAACAGCCATGGAATTCTCAAAAACCAGCTGTTGCACCCAAATTGCCAGTTTGAAACGTAAAGAAATCTGAGACGGGAGCTCCTTTTCAGCATCCACAAAAACACAAAAGCGAGCAAACAACAGTCATTTTCTGAGGTTGGTGACTGCATCCGACACTATGAATTACCCAAATGAGTCGGCTATCCCGATGAAGATCTCTTCATCCCAATATTCCAGCGGCAGACCAGGCATTCTGACCCAAACTGGAAACTTGTTGATCCTTTCCTTCTCAAGTTTGAAACTAAGCGACCACATTTTGAGGTATAAGCTATTTGTTCCCAAAAACCAAGGGCCTTCGGAAAGGATCCTAGTGCAATCTTCAGGGTTTGTGCAAGAAATCAGGAAGAAGCTGTTTGGCATAGCAATCTCCACCTGGCTACTGAGTTTCCATCTACAACGAGCCCATCTTCTTACCACGTCAATGTTGGAACGATTACCACAAAATCTCCCAACTAGAGAATCTTTGAACCTGAAAGCAGCTCTGTCAATGTTGCATTCAGGAATAAAAAGAAGAGGGATTTGTTTCTCTTCCAGGATCAGGGCATAAACAGCCTCATCCCCATACCAGATCCCACATTGATTGGCCTCGGCAAGAGAGTTCTGGACTTAGCCCAGCAAGCTGTGCACTTCACCTAGGTGAGAGACAACACAGATAGCTGCCCCAACACTATAACCTACCCGCATTCCATCCGCCACAGCAGGGGAGATTCCAGCGGATCTGGTGGCTTCTTCGACGATGTCAGGGGACATAGCAGCCCCATGAGGAGGAGAACCTTTGGCAGGGGTGCCAAGCACATCCCCGCCTGACCCCAAAGCAACTAGTGCAAGAGTTTTGGTCTCCTCTAGCGTGAAACTGCACAAAACCAGCCATAGGGAGACTGCTGCAAGCATTCTTCCTCAACAGAGCTTTCAAATCTGGACCCTAGATAGGGGAAGAGGCAATCTCCCGATCCAAACCCATCCACGGCGAAGTAGGAAGCGTCGGCTCCACCAAACCCCTAGCAGGGTCAGTCCTCTCCAGAGTCGTCGGGACTTCCAGGTTGGTTGCCTTCTTGGGTTCGCTAGGGGGGAGCAACAAGCCTCTGCGCAACCCTTGGCCAGAATTGTCCAAAGATGGGCTCCCACCGATAGATCCTTGAACCACTGTCGAATCCTTCAAGAGATTCGTTCTAGTGTGAGTTTTTTGAGAGGATTTCACACTCCTACAGGCGTCTAGCCAAATGTCAAGGAGTCTAACTTCCTCATCGTCCTCATATGGGCCTCCCCATTCGTCCACGCCGCCAGAGTTGGCCTCAGACTCTTCGTCGCTCACTTTTCCGTCCTTCTCTCCATCTTCTTCGTCATCCTGGTCCGCCTGTTCTTGGTTCGAGAGCCCCTTTGGTCCTGTGTTCTGGCTCTGCATTCCTTTCCCACTCGCCTTCCTCATCGCCCTCTCATATATATGGGCTCAGGGCAATGGGCTGTTACTATTCAATTCTTTTCTCATTATATTTGTGAATTATTTATATTTTGTTCAACAATGATTATACTAGGGAAAAACTTCTTTTAGAACTTTCTGCTGAAAAAGACATGCACACATATTTATAACATACACATATATGTATATGCACATATATATGTATACCCTGGTTTTGGCTACCATCACTTTTGTTTGAGACTTAGCAGTACTCTATGTTACCGGTTCTTGCCTGGGAACCCCTGGGTATTGGTCCAATTCGGACCTGGTCCAGTCCTCCTGGGGATTCGGCTAGGGTCTTACATTCGGACTGTGGGTCCATCCGGGACAAACCCAGCTGAACCCGGGGTGAACCCGGACAAAATTTCTGGGACCTGCGACATTTTTCGGTTTTTTAAAAGTTTTTTTTTTGCATTTTTTTATTTTTTTAAAATGATTTGACTCACTTGGGTGTGCCCTAACCCTAAAAGCCTCATTTGAAGGCATTTGAAAGACAAAAACAGTCATATTTACCTCATACTCTTGATAAGATTAAAACAGAATGATATTATAATAGAGTTACAATGAATATGTTTCTAAAAGGAATACAGGAGTTTCATAAAGAAACTATAGCTAATAAAGTAGAGGAAAAAGAAACATACTAATACTAAAAATAGAATTAGAAACTATCTAATAGGAAACTATATTGACCATTAAATAACTAAATATTATTTTAATACCCCCTGTACTGGTCAATCTACTAACTACACCAAGGTGCCCCCTAAATTTGACAAATTTATCTGGGGCATTCTGGTCCACGAGCACCTGAATCAAAATACCATGCAGAAGAGTTGACAGGATCTGCTGGTGTCTTGGCCAAAAAGGCGTAGAAAACATACTCCTTCTGCTCAGTGTGCTCTGCAACATGGGTTGATGGTGTGGACTCTCCTGGCTTGGACTTTGCAGAAGCCAAGTGTTTCCGACAATCCTTCTTCATATGGCCAAACTTATGGCAGTAATTGCACTGAATGTTTTTCTTCTTGGAAGGGTCCTGTGATTGACCTTGACTGGATGGCTGAGAGGGCTGATTGTTGCCCTTATTCTGCTAAAAGGACTTGGCAGTAAATGCCTGCTCCGTGGAGGAGGAACTAACACTGCTACCGAATTGCTGTCTCCATCGATCTTGCTGCAGAAGTTTGTTGCACAACTCTAGAAACTTCAAGTCAACATTAGTTGAGGTAATGTTGAGTGTCTCGGTAAAGTGCTCATAAGATTGTGGTAGACTTTTCAAAGTGATGACTACCATATCTTCCTCGTCCATCTTCCAACCAATTGCCTCCAACTGATCACGGATGTCCTTGATTTTGGTAAGATGCTCCTACAGAGACATCTTTTTATCCATCATGATCGAGAAAAGCATGTTCTTCAAAAAGAATGCTTGGCTTTTGTCGGACGTTTCATGAAGGTCCTTCAACGAATCCCAGATTTCTTTCGCTGATTTCCTAGACGAAACCTGAGGCAACGGATCATCGGTGATTGATAATTTAATTAGCATGACTGCTTCTCGATTCTACTCATCGAACTTATCCTGATCTTTACCCGCCACTGGAGGGCGTGTAGATTTGCCCAGAACAAGCTGGTCAAGGCACCGATACTCGAAGATTGTCATCATGCATTGCTTCTAGGTGTTGTAATTGCTGCCGTTGAACTTCTGACTGCCTTCCAATTTCACATTTTTTTTGAGGCACGACAAAATGGAGTACAAGCTGATGGCACAAAAAACTGGGCAGATTTACAGCACAGATCAGGAGATAGAAAACACAGGCTCAAAAACTCGAACATGGATTTTGAGGCACAGATCTTGAGACAGAAAAACACATGCTCAAAAAACCTGAACACGGATTTCGAGGCACAAGTCCTAAGAGTATGGAAAACGCAAAGCCTAGCACAGTTTGCACAAATCCCAAGGTGAAAATATCCTTAAATTTGCGCTAGGTGCTGGGACGACGAAACAGGGTCAATGTAAATGACTAGGCACTAGATGCTGGTGATGTGACCACAACCTAGAGTTGAAGCTGTTGGGTGCTAGCCGCTTGTATCAAAGGTGACCGTGAGCTATTTACAAAGCGCTCAACACAACAAGACCTCCGACAAAACATCTGACACAAGTTTGACAACGAACAGAAGTAATCCGCCAAAAATGCTACCAACAAATGTAAGTCACGAATCTTCTAAACCCATCAAAAATCTCAACCATAAAAGATTATTGCCGAAACCTTCAATGAAATCGCGATTTGCAGAGTAGAAAACACGGCACACACGACATGATTTAGCAGAAAACAGTGATTAGAAATAGACAAAAATGACTGCCAAAGGAGCCAAAAACAACAGACGCCAAATTGAGACCAAGGGTTTCAGACGACGAACAATTTTTAACATGGGATCTACGACCTTAGGAGACTTGCGACCCCAGAAAAGAAATAGAAGGCAATCAAAAAACAGGAAACCCACGTCCAAATAGGAATCGCGACTCAGATAAACTCGACTTCCTTCAAAACGCCGCCACAGAGGAAAACGCGATCCGGGCAAAAAATGAAAGTCGTGACCTTCAGAAACGGGAGGAAGTGAAAAAGCACGACCTTAGAAGGATTCAAACGACGATCAATGCAGGTGATGAAACCCGTTATAGAACAAATTGTGATCTAGGCAGACAAAGACATGACCAAAAAATTGCGATCTGCAACTTGAACAAACGGCTTCAACAAAAGATCATGACCTAGAAAAACAAAAACACGAACTTGGAGCAGAGGTTCGAATTGGTATGGCACCGTATGGAACTGTACGGCCGCGTACGGAGTAGGGAATTTTTTTTAAAAAAAATTGTTTTCCCACTCGTCTGAGCTCTGATACCATGATAAGATTAAAACAGAATGATATTATTCAATGATATGATATTTACAAAGAGCAAAGCTCTTTAAATAGAGTTACAATGAATATGTTTCTAAAAGGAATACAGGAGTTTCATAAAGAAACTACAGCTAATAAAGCAGAGGAAAAAGAAACATACTAATACTAAAAACAGAATTAGAAACTATCTAATAGGAAACTATATTGACCATTAAATAACTAAATATTATTTTAATAACTCCTTGATCCACTTAGTAAAGCGTAACTGGCTGCACTCAAAAAAGGCGAAGGACTTAGTGTATGTGCATTCCAACTTGCACCTCCTTACACACAAAGAAAGGGCCTACAAGGAAGGGGACACAAGGAAGTGGGATACGAGTCAGAGCATACTGACCTGGATGCTACCATTTCCCACCTTGCTTCACTTGAAGTTCAAGACGAGCTTGGTAGTGAGCATGAGAGTGCCAGTGCCAGTGCCAGTGCTAGTGGGAGTGCCACTTTTTGTGGTTCTTCTAATATACCAATACCTGCATCATCTGATATGGATTGTGATGATGATATTTTTGAAGACCCATACGACACTGATGCCTAATTAGTGATGGCTGATTGTTGACATTTGACATTTTAATTTTGAATTTTAATATATATCATGACATTTGTGTTTGACTAATTGACACTATAGTGTTTTTAATTTTTAATACTATGGAGGTTTTGTTTATTATATGATCATATTCATGATGCTATGGTATTTTGACCTTAATTACTGCTGCAAATATGAATATATTTCTGATTTTTATATGTTTTTGTATGGATGAACCTAAAACGAACTCACACCCAATTTTTTTTTTGACCGAACCCGCAAACGCGAACCAGTACCAGGATCGGTAACTTAGGCAGTACTTAAATTATATCATTCTAGGTGAGGTGCAAGAACCAATTAGTGTCAAATATTGTTTCTCTGAGTTTCTAGGATGTGGGAATCCAGGGACGGGGGGTGCAGGGATGTTGTTTCGGGGATGGCAAAAAGGTAAAATATTTGTTGAATTTTGGGGACAAGCGGGGGACTGTCGGGGGACAACTATTGACATAACTTAAACAAACTAAAAGCAGCTGAAATTTTAAACAGTAAATGCAATGTGCTAAATTTGTAATTTTTTAGGGATTTTTAGCATTGTTTTCCTATACCTTTTTAAATATTTACGCACCAAATCCAACAGGTTGTCCATTCTAGAAAAAAGGAGACATCCCCTCCAAGTCCCCATGTCCCTAGGATGTCAGGGACATTGGGGACATCACGTGGACACCTGGGGATGTGTCCCTTTTTGGCACCAAACAACTCCAACTACTGTCAACATTATCCAGTCAAGTATCATGAAGCTGCATCAGACAGACTCTAGAACAAATGCAACAAATCAAATTCAAGCTATGTTCCATGGAGTTTCCTGATGGGGGGACAGGTTTCGAGAATAGGGGGACGAAGGGCCTAAGTTATTGGGATGGTGGCGGGATGGTAGTGGGTGGGGGTGGAGCCCCCAGTAGGGTCAAGGGGCAGCGCTCCCAGTGGGGTCGAGGGCTAGTGCACATCATTTTCACAATTTTATCACTATGTTTTCTACAATACCAAGGCCTCACTTTACCTATCCTAATACTCACTCTTGCAGCCTTTAGCCTTTCTCATTTTGATTTTTTTCACTTTTGTGACTGCTTAGGGTGTGGGTAGAGCCCATAGACCATTAGGGTTAGGGTTACTAGCATGAAGATCCAAAAAAAAATTTGATTTAAAAAAATGAACTTTTTGCCTCAGTTGTTGTGGCCCGTGGGGGATGTCTGGGTGTCTCGAGGATGTGTGAGAGTCCCCTGGATGCCTCAAGGACGTCCCAAAGTCTCCAAGAAGACCAAAAATAAAGGGGATGTCCCGAAAACATCCCCTCTTTGAGAAGGACGTCTCAGAAATGTCCCCGGATCGTGGGTGGCGGTGGTGAGACATTTCCCCCATGTCCCTGAAACGTCCTTGTCTCGGAAACGCGGGGTTTTTAGGGGGGAACACATCCCCACAAAACGCTTATTCAAGATAACTCTTTTGTCCTTGTAGGCAATGGAGGAATTTTCTTGTGGTTATTCTAGAAAAAAGGGGACGCCCCCCTCCAAGTCCCCATGTCCCTAGGATGTTAGGGACATCAAGGACATCACTTGGGCACCCAAGGACGTGTCCCTGTTGGTACCAAACAACTCCAATTGCTATCAACATTATCTAGTCAAGTATCATGAAGCTGCATCAGATAGACTCTAGAACAAATGTAGTGGATCAAATTCAAGATAACTCTTTTGTCCTTACAGGCATTGGAGGAATTTTCTTGTGGTTCACCCATCAAAGGGCTCTCCATCCTGCTCCATTATCCTCTTCACCTTCGTTGTGTGTCGGGCACCCACTTGTCATCTCGTGTATGTGGCACTATACATTGTAAAAGTCATAGATTGGGATAGGTTATATTTTTCTAGCAAGATGTGGTTCTTTAAGGGCAATCTTGGCTTCACTTGTCGGATGTTTTCTTTATTCATTCTCTTGCATTTGGAAATCTCTTTATTTGATGGGCCTTCCAAAGATTGCATTGATAGCATGCTTGGCTAGATAAAGGCCACCATTCATGAGAGAGATCCCACCCTAGAGTTCTACCATGAGCATATTCAACCCATTATTCATTGGAGCTGGGAAAAATGAACACTCTTTTACACATTGCACATATGTGGTAAATCCAAAATGGTATGTGAAAAGGCCCAATAGAGTTGTCCCCATCATGAAGGCCTTCAAGAAAATGTACAACCCTGATGAAGCATAAAAAAAATTAAAATAGAATGGAGTGGATCAAATTTATTGAACTCAATGGCTATAAGAGTTCAACATGGAAAGACATAGGAGAGGCCAAATAGTTGGTGGCGATTATATGGGCCTCTAGGATTGTTGCATCCATTTCCCATTCACCTCCTCTTGTAAGTTTCTAGTTCCTCATCTTCTGAGAGGAATTGGCGATTATATGGACCTCTAGGATTGTTGCATCCACTTGCCATTCACCTCCTCTCATAAGTTTCTAGTTCCTCATCTTCTGAGAGGAATTGGTTGACATATAGTTCCATCCACTTTGTTAAGAGGATCAGATTTACCTCTAGGAGAGTGGAGAATCTTGCTATACATAGTGCCTTGCATCTCATTGATCTCAAGACACCTTAATACAGAGAGAGCCCACTATCGTGGTGGGATATAGAGCTTGAGGAACCAACACATATTGATGAGGACTGGGATGTGCATTCAATTAGGGTTCCACTACAAGGGGTAGTTAAGTCCAGTAGTTTTAGTGGTGACGAGCAATTTTTGACATATCTATTTGACAATGACTCCAATTTCTAAGTTTGTTGCTCATTGTACCTACTATCCATGTACTTCGATTTCTAAGAAATATTATAGAATCAATGGGTTGCTATTGTACTTACTCTTATAAATTTGAATTTTAGCTTCTTTTGGTATGTTTAAGTAAGTTATTTTTAGGTATTTTTAACTTTTGTATATTTTAAAAATTCACATATTAGTTTTTGTTTATTATTTTAAGAGCCGCTAGCATTTGTCCCCAAAATCTAAAAACTTTGCTGCCCCAAAATCTTGTTTTCTTGTCCTTGAAGCTCATTTCTTTGTCCCCGAAGCTCATTTCATTGTCCCCACAATTCATTTTGTTGTCCCCAAAACCTGGAGAAACACAATTTAAACCATAGTTTGTGTAGGCTGTTCATAGGCTCAGCTTCCAAGTTTTCCAACAACTTGTTGAATCGTTGGTTGGTTTGGGACCATCTTTGTCTTACCTTGGTAGATCTATGTGATGATTTCATTGTCATATCTGTAATGCCCCTTTTGGGGATATACCTGATTTCTTCGCCTACAAACAATAATACTCACTAGAAATGATATTAGAAATATTAAAGATCAAGAAATTATGCTAATATTCAGATCATAGCATTATTAATATTCAGAACAATACAACATAGCATCATTTAGGTCCAAATCAATACACCATAGCAGCATTAATATTCATATCAATACATCATAGCAGCATTAATATTCAGATCATTACATCATAGCATCATTAATACTCAGATCAATACATCATAGCATAATCCTCATAGCCAATCACATTGTGAATTTCTTGGAATTACTTGCAAATGGCAATATCAAGGCTGGTCGTCCTTGACTTGCCGAGAGCAGGGAAGGTGGGCCATCCTTCCCACTCTTAGTCCACCTTGGAGGCTGGCCGTCCTCCTTGATCAAGCCCAAGAGCATGGAAGGCTGGCCGTCCTTCCTACTCTTGTCAGACCCGGAGCACGAAAGGTTGGCCGTCCTTCCAATTCCAGTCCATAACTTGGTAAGAGCACGAGAGGGGGGCCATCCTCTCATCTCTTGTGAACCGGAAGGGGGGCCATCCTTCCTATTTGCAAGACTCTTCCTTAAATTCAAAATTGATTGCTTAGGGAATTGGCTAGATGATTGCTGATTGAGTACCTCTTGATGGATGGACAAGATTATTCTTTTAATGGCTGCAATAAATGATTTTCTGCTGTATATGTTTGTTGTTATCTGCTGTAGATCTTTCTATATATCTTTATTTATTTCTCCTTGGTTGATACCCTAGAGTGAATGATCTTTTATATCTTATTTGGGAGAGAGTCACAACTTCTCATAAGCAACTGCTGCCCCTTTCAATGGGTCATACCCTTGTAAACACCACCTCTGCCTTTTGATAATAATTGTTTAATTTTAATTTGTCTTACACCTTCTAAAATAGCCGCTGCCTTTTTAACCACTGAAATCTTATTTAAGTTTGATTTAACCACTCCCAAACAATCGCTGCCTTTAGACTTTGCTTTATTTAAACTCCTAGTGTCACTTCCTTATTAATCCCTGGTATGATCGCACCCTGTTATGCAATTTAGATGTTTGTTGCATATGAAGCGAAATCATAAACAAAACATTCCAATCATTCCGCCCAGCTTGTCTTATGCACTGACGACAACAGGTCAAATGGAGTCTTCAAAGCAGTCACTCCGTCATAACTGGATATTCTGTAGTAGAGACATGGTGTGTATGCAGGTTCAGTGTTTGAGACAGCAGGATAATGCATAAATATTATCAGTCCACTTGCTGTTTGTTGTTCACTCTATGGCTATCTATCGTCATTGATGTTTGATGATAACATTGCCCTTTGACAACTTGTAGACAGCTGTAGTATAGAATTATCCCGGTGAGTGGATCCAATCATTTGCAGGATTTTTTGATATTTAGATTTATTTATGCTGCTTGTAATGTCCATGTGATGTCTCTTTAGCAACAACATATTTTGAGAAAGGGACATTTCAGTCCGCCCTGCCCAAGATTGCTTGTCCTCAAGCAATCACAAACTAGGATGCTCCTAAAGTCATCAGGGTCCCAAATCAATCTCCTTGAAGAATTGTTGTTAGTATACTTGCCTCGATCCAACCACCCACATTGTCCTTTAAGATCATAAGGTTGATAACATTCTCTAAAGTATGAGAACAGTTTTTTGTCTAAATATTCTTCTGGTTCATGTACTTGTATTCCCCAATATCTCTCAACAACAAAACCAAGGGTTGGTAATTTGCAATGTCTATAATTTAAGACAAGTTTTCTCTCATCCTCAAAAGACATCTTGATCTTCGATCTTGGGATGAGATATATTTGGTCTTTGTATAGAATGAGTTCCTCCACTACTTAGTACTTATCCACTTGTAGTTTGCCTTCCCATATATCATCATCTTTGCCACATGACTTGAAATAGGTGTCAAGAATCTCCATTTACTCCAATTACAATTGTTACACTCCTTAGGGTGGCATGGAATAACCTAAGCCAATAGTCTTGGTCATCTTGGCCATTCACCCTCCACATGGTAATGTAGAATTGGCAATGCCTAATCAGATGCTTTTTGCCTTCACCATATAACTTGGCAATTGTTGTTCATCGTGATGATTAGGACCTTCCATCTTTATTCTTCTTAGATAGTCTTGGTCTTGGTTTTGGATCTCTCAAATATGTTGATTATGGGCCATGGGAAACTTTTGTAGTATTCTCCTCCTTTGATAAATGGGAAACTTATGCTCTCATGCTTGACTCTTGTCCTCAACATTATTGGATGCACATCATTTCATAGTCAATTATCCTTGCACAATCTTCCCAAATTGAGCTTTGATATCCACTTCATTCTTGTCCTCACAATGCCCTTAACAAGTTGTATAGTTGTATTGGCTTTCCACAAATTAGTATCCAACCAAACTTGTGGCATCATATGTAACGAGTGATGGCAAGATCTCTTCTTCATCGTTTGACCTCACTGTTCTTCACTCCATATCAATAGTCTTACAACAGCTGTGATGTTATATTTGAAGGCGATTTTTTTCTTGTTCAAATAGGGGTTTGATCACTCCTTTGTCTAAGGACTTCCCTCATATAGAGGGGATTCAATCATTGGAGTCTATGTTGCTTGTGCCACTTGGTTAGTAGTCTCCACACTTTACCTGGAAGGGGCATGTTCCTGTCCAACACCATTCTTGCCGACTTCATTAGTTTAGGTCATTGTATCCTAGGCAGTTCCTCATTAAGCACTTCGTGTGGTGCTTCCTTTGCACTTGACACTGTCCTATCCTTGTGAAGTGACTCTCTTTAGCAACAAACCTCTTAAGGTTGGCAACCTCCTAGTTACTTCCAAGAGCCTTGGGTAATCTTCTTTCCACTAGTTGTGTGGATCTTCCAACTAGTATCCTTTCTTCTTGGAGCTTTTTTTGTCATGGCCCTCTTGGAGTCTTGAGAATAGATTGCCCTATTCACTTCTTGGTCATTGATTGCCTTGGTAGTTGTTGTCTACTCCAACATTGACACTCTTTGTTCCTTTGTTGCTTCTTGTGAGACTCTGATGTGATAATGTTAGAGGATTTGTTGTCTATTGTTCTATCATTAGTTTACTTCATGCAACTCTTCCAAGATTAGGTAGTGATGCCTAAAATTTTGGCAGGTTGGCAATCAATTTTTCCATATGTTCATTGAGACCAAAGTTGTCTATGACCTTAGGTGGTGTCACATGTAGGTCCTCAACTTCTTGTTTGATGTGCCCTTTGACTACTATATTCCACAAGGAGAAATTCTTTGCGAGGTGGTCATTTCTTGCTTGCTTGTATCTATTAGAGTCAAACTCTTTACCCATGCACTTGTTTGGCTGTCTTGCAACTTGTTGGCAGACAAGTCCCTTGGACATCACCTTCTTCGACTAGGAGTTGTTGACACATATTTACCAAACCATTAATTATCATTCAAGGTTAGTTAACTTTAAAGTGCAGTGCAAGAAAAACATGCTTCTACCAGGATGGTATCTAGCTTGTAGGAAAGTAAATTGGAAGAATTGAAAACCTTTTTAATTAAAGCAAGGAAATCGAACAAATGCACAAGATGTCGGCTTCTTGTGATGGGGAGTTGGGTCCTACCTTCCATTAACCCTCGAGGTGTCTCCTAGTGGGTTGGACATCTCCCTTCACATTGCTTTTCTTTTGGGAAATTTTTTGCCTTTGTATTTATTCTAAAAATAGGATTGTATAATGGAGTGTTCTATTCCTCCTGCTTTTACACTTTTACGCTTAGGGACATACAACTGCTTCTTTAACTAGCTACACCTGACTCCGTTGAACCCTTTTATTAACCATGACTTAACATTTATTTTATAGGCTTATTTTAATGATTCTTGGTGGGGTCTCTCACAACTTGAAAGTCACCCATAATTCTTACTCTACTTTATCATATAGCCTTTTAAATCATAGATGATCATAGTGAAGATAGTAAGGAAGGAAGAGAAGAGGATCATTAAAAGAAATTTGAAGAACAAGATAACAAATAAGAAGACAAGGAAAGATCATAAGAAGAGTAAGAAAAAATTAGAAGAGAGCATAAGGAGTAAATTGAAGAAAATTACAAAGAAAAGTCTAAAGAAAAGCACAAGGAAGAAGTTGAAAAAGAGCATGAGGACTAGGGTATTTGTGAAGGAAACTCACACCCTTCATCTACTCTAGAACTAGAGGAGTTAAAAGTTTAAGAGTCAAAGGATAAATAAGAAACAAGCTATGAAGGTTGTGACATATATAGATCCAGATAACCATGAGCCATAACAATCATGGAGGCATAGCGTGGAGCATCAGAAGAGCAATGACTATGGTATACATAGAATCAAAGATGCAAATACTATGGGTATGCTTGGTATCAAAATAATGACCATGGGCATACATGGACTTAGAGAACCAACAACTACATTTATGCACAACATTAAAGGAGAAACAATCATGGACAAGTTTTAAAATGAAGGAGCATAGTGGAAGCATGGAATTATCAAGGACCATTACTTATCAAGATTATGTATGGATGCATGGGTTATCAAGAGCACCTCAAATGTATATAGTTTGGTGTTGGCCCTATTGCTCGGTCTCTTCTCATGTTTTGAGGGTGAAACACGTAGAATTTTAGGCACCTAAGGACATTATTTTATGATTATTAGGTTTTAGAGTAGCAAACTTATGGTGCACATAACTCATGTTTAGATAGGATTTGTCCAAGAGTAACTTTTGTAACAGTCAAATGGGTAACTTGTTAAATAAGTTACATTTGGTTGGTAGTGGGTATAATGTGTAAAGGTTTTAAGCTCCCCCACTACTATTATTTGATAGGTAGAAGGTAAAGTTAATTTTTATAGGTCAATGCCCGGTGGGGCACCAATTTGGTGTATGAGACCCCCATTATGCAACCATTGCACAAGGTTGTTTTTTCCTTTTACCTTAAATGGTTTGGAAATGTACAACCATAGCCCCTTGAAGATTCGAACATGTGACATCCACTACACATACCTTAACCATAAGGCTAACTTAGATTGTAAAGGGGATATAAGGAAATTTATCATTGTAGAGGGATCATTTTTTCTTTATAAGTAAGCTGGGAATATTACAAAAGGCCTTTATCCTTTATTAGAAAAAATTAGAGAGGTCATGGGTGTGGATAATTTATATTGAGTAGTAAAGGTAGAGTAGGCTATAAGGTGTGGATCTCATTGTTGGAGATATCATGGAGTGTTTCCTTAAGAAATATTTAAATTGTGTGGCTTACTTCAAAAGTATTTCTATTTCTATTATGAGTATATTGAAGATTAGGGCAAATCACATCTCTTGTGCATATGATTTATGCATAGTTACTAGGAGACAGGGATTGGGATTGGTACAAGAGATGGGGATGGGTATCAGTATGCCATTTTCAAAAAAAGTTGGAGACAAGTACTTGGAGACGGAAAAAATAACATAATATATATAATTTAAATTTAGAAAAGAATGGTGTTCCATGAGGATGCATCCCCCCTAAAAAACAGGTCATTTCTAGGATGGGGATGTCCTTGGGATAGTGGAATGTTGAGGGGACATACCTCTACCACCCCCCATCACCACTAGTAGGCAAGGGACATCCCCAATACATTTCCCTTAGAGTGGGGACGTTTCTGGGGTGCCCCCCCTAATGAGGAATTTGAGGGGACGTTGGGGTGTCTCAGAAACAACATTAAAATTAAAAAAAGGTCTTCAAAATGGAATAAATTCTTTATTGATACTTGCAAAAGAAGGCAATTTGTAGAAGTTTAATAGTCTCTAGGGCATGCAACAGGAGGAAGGGCACATTTTTTCTTGTTCAATTGCATTTTTTTTGGTTCAGTTGTGTGAAGTTGTAATGTTTGAGCATAGGTAGACTAGTCAAGTTTGCATTAGTTGTAGGAATCTAAGTTGCGCAAATTTCTTGTCAAAAATATTGTACTCGGCGGTTTACATGTACTTTGAGCTCTGAGAAACACACTCCAAGCTCTTTGGATTAAATTTGCACCTTATAAATTTGGAAATTTGCATGGATTTAGTGAATGCCAAGTAGGAATATAATAATATTAATGTGTATTATTAATATGTTATAAATTTTAATATATTATAAATGTTTTGATTAAGATAACTGAGAAGGGCCGGAACCCATACATAAAAGCCCAAAAAGGCGAGCAGACAGTCTTACAAGATGTAAAACATAACACAGTCAAGACAGAACATTGAGCTTAATAAATAGACACAGAAACAACAGAAGTAAAGACCACCCACAGACCAGCAGAAGAAACCCTATTGTTTGGAAAGAAACTTGAGGCCGTTGATGGCCTGCCACTCCCTATTGAGGAACTCCAGCTTGACCTTGAAGGAATTCTCCTGTCCACTGTTGACCTGACCATCCGAGGTGTCCATGTCAACCTCTTTCCCTTTGGTGTTCCTGCTCTTGGCCCTGGTTCTATTGGCCGGCCCCATAATGACTGACTGCTAAATGTTGGTGCTCGTAGGTATAGTACCAGAATTACCCCCTTTAGCATCCTTTCTCTTATCCATTTTTGCCTGGAACACATATAGAGTGGTAGCCAAATTCTTAACAGTTTCCTTGCTAAATGCAACTATTTCCTCTGTGTTCTTCATTATGGCCTCCTGGTTTTTCTTAATCTTAATCATCTCATCTTCCATATTCTCCCACCTATCAAACATTTTGGCTAGATTCTCCACCTCCTGCCACAGCTCATCATTTTTCTCCTTGGGCCAATCTGAGATCTCCAGCTGAGTGACAACCTCAAGGTGCTGAATCTTCCTCTTAGCATGATGCATCTGGGCTAATTGCCATTTCAAGACTTGGTTTTGCAAATCTTAGGCTTGATACAGGGTTGCCACCTTATCCTCAAGCTGATTGCAAGACTTGCAATTGATTTTCTCAGAGCTGGGGGTTTTCTCCTTAGTAGGAGGGCTACTGAGAGGAGTAGTCTGAATGTTAATGGGAGGGGTGGATTGATCCCGGGAAATGGGACTCAACTAGGCAGGAACATCCATTACCTTCCGTTTACCTTTGTCTCTAGCAATATTAACAATAGGGGACAAATCACCCTAAGCAGGGGAATCCTCTAGGACCTTCCGTTTACCTTTGTCTTTGGCACCCTGAATAGGGGAATCCTCCAAGACCTTTTGTTTACCTTTTTCTTTGGAAGCATTTAATTTAGGGGATAGATCTCCCATAACAGTGGTATCCTTGAGGGGGTCTCGAAAGGTCACCTTCTATTGTTTCTTGCCATCAGGGGGCTGGGTGGGAGTCTCAACAGAGTCCTTAGCAGGGGTAGAGTCAGCCGAGGATGAGGGTTTTGAAAGTTTGGGTTTCTTACTGGAAAGCAGGTGAGCAGGGATGTGCTCGACAAGGGAAGGATTATAAATCCTAGGTTTGAAGGCCAGAGCCGGAGTGAGGGTCAGTTCAAATTTGTAAATGGCATAGATTAGCCCTTGATGGAGCGGGAGGGTTTTCTCACCAACCAGAACCTTCTGGATTGACTCCTCCAAAGAGGTGAAGAGCCAACACGGAAAATTGAGAGAAGCATTCAGGCAAAAATGATTAAGTAACGGGAAGAGATAAGCATGAAAACATTTGAAGCGACCTTCGAGAGTTACATACCTCATCAGAACCTCCACAACTCTTTTCCACACCCCCGGGAGATCATCACGACAATACCCATTCTGCAATCTATTGACCTTTTCTCCCTCTTAGAGAAATCTCTGCATATCCTCCTGGTAGTTGCCTTTGACTTTTTTAGGAAGGCAGATTCCTTCCATCTTCGGCCCAGTAACTTCAGCTATCAGTTCCTTCGTCACCCTAAAAGAAATTCCCCTAACATAAACCACACCAGCTTTCCACGAGGCAGCAAATTCACGGGAAAGAAGGGTATCAAACCCATTCATGGCCTCAATGTAAGGGGTGAAGTGTCCCCTCTCGAGCACCCCCCAAAGCTTGGTGTCATTTCTGAAATTCTCATCGCTACTCGGATCAGTCTGTAACAAATCCCCTCCCATGGCAGAATTCTCAGACTTAGCAAAGAAAACAACGATAAAGGTGAATGGCAACCATTCAGAACAGGAAAGGTTGATGTGAATGCTGAAGCGTAACTTAACATTATTATCAACTCTCCAACAAATTCCCTCCCCCGTGTGAGACGTCCTCTCAATGGCAGCGATGTTCATTACCAAATGTGGGTTTAAAGACTTCATTTTTGATGATGGAGTTTATGTGATCCGGAAGATTTTTACCTTGACCATGTTATCGGCATTGGTGCCTAGGTTGGCAAGAGCGTTTGTCGGCCCATTGCCCTCTCTAAATATGTGACATATAGCAACCTTTTCAAATTTTAATAAAAGGTTTCTACAAATATCAATTAGTTCTTTGTAGGACCAGCTGGGTTTAGCCTTAGACTCAAGCATATTTAGGATGTTCTTAGAATCCCCTTCTACAACAAGGTTCTTGATCCCTTTGTCAATGGCCATTTTGATGCCTTGGAGAGCAACGCTGGCTTCTGCAAAATTGCAAGTTTGAAAACCCAAGTTCTCATCGTAGGCACCCACAACATGTCCCTTATTGTCCCTTAAGAGACCACCCCCACCCGCCTGACCTGGGTTGCCCTTGGAGGCCCCATCAAAGTTAAGTTTGATCCATCCAGCATCAGGGGGGGGGCAATGGGTGTTCCTTCTAGCTGCTCTCTTGTCAGGATCAACATTCCTTAGTTTGTCAAGAAGCCCCCAATTTTGAGCTATCCTGGAATCCAACTCCGTGGGGTTGAGATTAGGATTTCTGAGGTTGATTACTTTAACATTCTCAATGATTCTATATTTTATGGCCTCAGATAACACCGTCCACTTTTTCTTTTCCTCCCTGAACACCCTGTTGTTTCTTTCCCTCTAGAGCCCCCAACTGACATACATTAACGCTTGCCACCAAAGCTCGGTAATTAGAGGGTGTTTGAATGGAGAGGCCCAACTATTAGTAGTTTCCTTCGCCTTACCTTGCCAAACCCAAGGAAGGAGGAAATTGCTCATGATTTTCTGTCTAGTTTTCCACGCATAGTTACAGTGGAATAGCAAGCAATCTATACTCCTTAGCCCTTTCACACGACATACATCTGTTAGCCATTTGGAAACCATGCTTTTGGAGATTGCCAATGGTTAGGATTTTATAATGGTTCATCGTCCACCAGAAAAAATTGATCTTGGGAATGGACTTATTATCCCAAATGTGCCTCCAGTTAAAACAATCCTTGTAGGAATTATCCAGAATGTTATATCCAGACTTGATCGTGTAATTTCCAGAATGGTCTCCTTTCCAAACGATCTTGTCCTCCATAAATTTTCTATGAAATCTGTGACTTTGAAGGTGCTTTAGCAACGTAGAAGCCGCAATATCTAAAGGATAAGCAAACCAGAACTAGGAGACCTTCCAGACCATCTGACCACCTTCCATTTTCCAGTAATTGTTGACATAATTGCCAACCCTTCTCTGAAGCTCATCTTTTATAGCTGTTAGATGGGGTGAAAATGCAAGGGCGGAAAGGAGACCCAAGAGTCTTCCCAGAATCCGATCTTCCCCCCCCTACCAACCTACCATTGAAGACCCAAGGCGAGAGTAGATTTAGATTTAACAATATTATTCCAGATAGAGGACCCAAAGGACATTTGATTGCTTTGCATTAGAGAAAAGCCTTCTCTACCATTCAAATATTTAGCCTTCATGATGTCAGTCCATTCATTGCTAAACGAAATGAGTCTCCATCCCACTTTGGCCAGCAGGGCTTTATTCAAAGTGGAGATTTTCTTGACTCCAAGACCCCCTTTGCTTTTGGGGGTGCAAACAACATCCCATGCCGCCAGGGACATTCTTTGCTTTTCCTCAGTGCCTTTCCATAGGAAGCGTCTTTGGATTTGTTCAATTTTGTTGGCAATGGTCTTAGGCAATTTGAATAGAGATAGCAGGTAAATGGGAGTACTCTAGAGAGAGGCTTTGAGGAGCTATAGTTTTCCCGTGTGGCTTAGGAGGACACCCTTCCATGCTGTAAGTTTTTTTTGCATCTTTTTGATTAGAGTGTTCCAAGGGGTCTTGGGGAGTTTACCGTGCACTAAAGGCATTCCCAAATAGGTCCCAAAATTTATCTTATTTTGTAGTTGAGAACATTGGCAATAAGTTTCTGTAAACTTGGAGGAGTGTTAAAGAAGAAGATGCCATTTTTTTCCAGATTAATCTACTTGCCAGACACATAAGCAAAGTTATTGAGAATAGTTTTCCATTCGACAACTTCCTCTACCGTAGCTTTCCTCAGGAGAGTGGTATCATCAACGAATTGTTGATGAGAGGAAGGGTGAAAGGTGGAGGCAGGGCTAAAACCTTGCAATCTACCTTTATGGATATAATCCTCAATAGTTCTTCCCATAACCTCAGCCATTATGATGAATAGATAGGGAGAGAGGGGATCGCCTTGCCTCAGCTCCCTTGGAACTTTGTAGTGCCTTTGCAGAGAACCATTGACCAAGACCGAGAAAGTAGGGGTGGAAAAACAGTTCATCATGCTGAGAGTTTTCTCTTGGAAGCCAAACCTGGAAAAGACTTTGGATAGGAATTGCTAGGAGACCATATCATACGCCTTAGAGATATCCAGTTTTAAAACCATACTCTCCTTATTGCTTTTAATCATATAGTGAATATTCTCATGGACAGTGATGATAGCATCAGTGATTTGTCTTCCAGGAACAAATCCTTTTTGATTGGGGTGAATGATTTTGCTTAAATAAGGCTGAATTCTGAGGACCAGCATCTTCAAGAGAATTTTGTAGAGTGTATTGCATAGGCTGATGGGCCGGAAGTCGGACAATATATTATAAAT
Organism: Cunninghamia lanceolata; assembly: GCA_027924645.1. Taxonomy (NCBI): domain Eukaryota; kingdom Viridiplantae; phylum Streptophyta; class Pinopsida; order Cupressales; family Cupressaceae; genus Cunninghamia; species Cunninghamia lanceolata. The sequence continues at coordinate 1,246,332 of BSBN01000918.1, read as the reverse complement.
GTTATAAATATATTATAAATATTAAATATTATAGATATTATGTATTAATATATAAATATTTTATGAATCAATTTTTTAATATATTTATTATTAATAATATATTTATTATTAATAATATATAAATAAATATTATATATTATATATTATAATTTATTATTAATTATATTAAAGTATTTATTATTATTATATATTATATGCGTCATTGTCCCACTGCCATCCCCAAATTTAGGTCCTTGTCCCCCCGTTCCGAAACTCTGTGGAATTATGGAAAAGAATAATTATGCAATGAATATGCAACATTAAAGAATTTGTAAAATACTGAAATACTTAAAATAAAAAATTAACATTTGAAAGTATTGAAATAGATGTCAGTGGAAGAAAAGATTAATTATATTGATATGAAAAAATTATTTTAAACCATAATCACTTAGAGATGGCAGATAGAGACTAGGAGGGGATTGCCATTTTAAAAACATGTTGTGGGGGTCCTTGGAGATTACTTTTTTTTCAATCAATTGATAAAACTTCAATGAATGTTCACATCTTAAGCCTTATTGTTGTTTCTATTTATACTATTACATCTTTGGGACTTGATAAGAAAATTTTCTGCTACAAAAACACTTGTAAATTTTCATGTGAAAATTAGAAAGATACAAGTCAATTAGTGTTTTTCTTTAGCTCTTTTAGCTTTTATCAACCACATATCAGCACTTTAGGAAAACCCAGTGTAATTTATATGATATATCTGAGAAACCTCAATAGCAAGTATCTCGATTTTCAAGAGATGCTTCTAGAAGGCATATAGAGACAAAAATAATCTTCATCTGAAGTCTTCTAATGTCTGGAGACATCCCCATAGGGGTATTTAAGACGGGGACACATTTCCAAAATGGGAGATGAGTACCAAGGGTCAGATATGAGTCTCCTGGTAAATATGGATTTATATTAATAATCTGTAATAATTTTGTATATTGGATATTTCATCTCTAATAGCCAGTCTCTCATATGAGTATCTTTTACTCTAATCAAGATCTTTAGATCTTCAAAAAGTCAGCAGTTCATGAATTCTGATTGGGCAACTAGATGTCTCATTAGATCAAGTTCTTTTTGCATATAAGGATCGGAGTTTCTTGAGGCTTGCTGGATTTCAGATAGCAAACAACATTTTTACAATTTGGATACTGGGTGTAAACTGTAAGATCATTTTCTTTGATTATAATGGTGATACCTAAGATGTTTGCACATGGAAACTAGATATACCCAATTTAGGTTGCTGTTAATATAAAGTATGAGCGCATGGTTTACAATTTCATGGTCTTTATTCAATTGTCAATTAATAAGGTCCAAGCTGGTCTTAACAATATGGTAGTTTGCTGTGACTATATGCATTTTTAAAGGACTAAAATGATTATTGTTTTCGCAATTACATGGATATGAGACTTGGATTTTTGATGGAATACACATTGCATTTTGTTTGAGTGATAGACCTGACCCATTGTAATGTATGGTTTTGTACTGAGGTGACAAATACTTCTTTGGCAAAAACCGATTGCTAGGATTAGCAGAAGCTTTTGTGATCGACATCCTCACAACATTTTTTTTCTCAAGTTGTCGTGAATTTCCAGCTCATGTTCAGAGTCTTGAGCTCCGACAACCAGATTGCAATCTTGAATTGGATTCTGTTTGGGATAACCTTCAACAAAAAATTTGTAGTTCAGTCAAGATGTTTAAGTTCATAGACCTGATTGATGTTCTCAGTTGCGTGCTTAAATAATAGAACCTGTGAGAGCTTACAAGTGTTATTAGCTTATCTTGTCTATCGATACCATTATCCTGTGTAGAGTTATGAAATCTGTCTTAGCAGGCCCATTGGGTTACCAATATTGTGGTATATATCCTTGGGACTGGCATTGGCTTAGTAGGTTATATAACATTGATTATCCCTACATGTTATAAAGCATAGGTGTATAAACAGTGGCTTTAACCCACCTATTCCATCACGTATCATTCATTCTTGTTGCATTCTATATTAGTATACTGTGTTTAGGGTGCCCAAAAAAGGCATCTACCATATCTTGATGTTCTTGTGCATTGATCTATTTATGTGTGGGTTTTCTTTTCTGTCAGTCACAGGACTTCACAATTAATTCTCTCAGCCAAAATGACAATCCACAATATTTTCAGGGACAGAAAATAAATTCTCTGAAAACCATGATCTCATTTTTTTCCTCGTTTAGAATTATTCTCTTCCAATTAAGGTCCAAATTACACCCAACAAAAAATAAGATAGGGGAAAAGAAACCTCTCTTAAGAAAATCAAACTGAAAGAAGCTTGATAAACATCTTACAGGATTTCATCCTTTGTCTCTGTGAAAACAATCTTTGTATTTTCTGTGTACTTTCAATGCTTGCAGGACAGTTGTTGGTAGGGAATGCTATTCTGACCCTGAAGAAAACTTCTGTTTCCTAATGCTAACTACCCATGTGCTAGGCATCATTTGATTTCCCTTATGTTGCCTATAGATCTTCTGTTAACTTCTCCCTGAATGTTGCAGAAGCTGGCTGTCTTAATAGATTAGTTCCATTGTTTAGGATTCTCTCTTAGTATGTGTTAGGGTTACATCTTTGCATCAAATACCTCTGACTTCTTGGTATGATTTTTCTATTTTTTATTGGTAAATGCTCCAAATGTTTTTGACTTGTTGGATCTTTGTTTCTAGGCTCATCCTTTATGTACTTTTGACTAACTACTTCCTTGCACTCTCTTGAAATTATGTATTTTTTATATTTTCACTTAAAGAGAATCTATTCTCTCTGACATTATGCAACACAATTATTGTCATACTTGGTATTTCCGCTTTGGTCTTGTTCTGAGATTTCCCTTATAGTAGGTTTTCCTTTGTTTTAGTGATCATCTTCTGACAACTGGATGACAATCTAGGGATCCTGTCTCATTAGCCATTTATGGTCTACAATTAAGCATCTTTGGCATTACATCTTATTTCATTTGGGATTCTCCTTTGTATATGTGGTTTATATAGGCCTCAAGTTGCTGTTGCCCTCTTCCGAGTTCAACTTATGATAGATTTGGATGGTTCTGATCATTGTCACTTCTGTCAACCAAGGTCTGATAATGGGACAAGGATGTTGCTACTGTATCTGTTCTTTTGTTTATTACAAAATAGATCCTTACAGTTTACACACAGATCTCATATTATAAAATGATGCTGTTGGATTCTTATATGGAATGTTTAGTATTCAGTTGTAAAGAATTATTTTTTTGAATTTTAGGCTAGTTTTGAATCTAGTTCATTGGTGAGTTTTATTTTCCTCTAATCAATGCGATTTTTTCAACCAGTATATTTCTATATTATAAAGCTACTTCATATTTTGGTGCGTGGGTTTGTGTTTATGGGCTCAACTAGGTAATTGAAGTTGCTCTCAGAGAATATATGATTTAAGACCAAAGGCACGCTTCTTATAATTGTACATCATTAGTCTTTATGGTGGCTGATATGCCGGATAATTCATGACCACTTTTATAATGCATTTATATGTATGAGTTTTTGTTCATATACATCCAGGACACTAATCGGGGGAATTATAAAGGCTACCTTATGGCCACGTGTGAATCAACTGTTACTACAGGTGTGTGTTCTAGGACCATGTTTGTAGCACTCAGAATTGTATAGTGCAAATGGCTATGGAATTCTTAATGGATGATGAAATAATGTCCTTTTGTTTGTATGCTAATGAATTTTTGTGACTTGAGAGGAACACGAGTTGTCATAATGGAAAGCTCCTTTAGATGTATATCTAGTATTTAGTTCTTTATGCTTCCTCTATTTATAAAATCTCTTGGCATTCATTGATATTTTCAAGCTTGCTTTTGTTTTTTAACAAGCTAAAAAAAGCAGTTGCATTTTTCTTTTCTCTCTAGTCTTAATGTTGACAATTGTATCTCCCCTTCAGTAGCAGGTCCAACAGAATGGACACAAAAGACCTTTTCACTTCGTCCATTTGGAAGGTGAGCTCTTTTAGTCTGTGTGTTTTTCTGTGGTGTCAAATCCTGAATATTGGCTCTCTCATCACATTCATCTTAAAATATAGAGTTTCAGTCTGAGTACAGAATGGTCTTTTCTTATTTTATTGATATTGTTACTATGCTTCTAATTTCAATGAATTTATTCAGTCTCTCAGTGCTAAATGGATTATTGCTTTTTCTTCCAGGGGTTGCCATATGATAACCCAGTATATATATGAGGCAGTACCAGAAATTAGTCAGTTTGAAGTTGGTCTTGCAAACTTGTTCAGTAAGAATGAACTAAAAATTATTGCCTTCAACTAAGAACATAAAAATCCTTTTTGGCAAATTGTTTGGATGGAATTACATTCACTCTGGGGTGGTCTAATTCTTTGTGTGTACTGCACAAACAGTTGTACTCTGCATTTGCATTTAAGTCTAAGAAGCCATGTTAAGGAAATTATTGTTTGCTAAAGTTAATAGTACTCATGTTCTGCATAAAAGAATTGCAAAAGGCATATGTGATTAGCTTTTATTTTATGATTAATTTTGTCACTAGGCATATTTTTTATTGAAAATAATTGTAAGCTTTGATTTAGCATTATTCCCCAATATTTTTTCATAAGTTTCCTTTTTACATGTTTCTCAGTTCTGCATACTTCCGCAAGCTTGACTATAAATGAGAATGCAAGTAGTGATGTTCCGCTTGACATGGAAGATGCCTTGAACCGGATCGTTCCAGAGGTATGTTAATAGTTGCTTTTATAGGCTTGCTCTAACCATAAAACCAACCACTTGTAGAGTCTTTGACGTGTCTTGAATGCTATCTTCCACACATTTTCCTCCTTTACCCTCAATTGATGATATCCAGACTTAAGGTCCATCTTCATAAAATACTTGGCATGCTACAATTGATCTAAATCATCGATTCGAGGCAATGGATACTGTCATAACAGCACAATAATATACAAAATAAATTGAACAACAATAAATACAATCTTCAAATATTTATGCATGAAAGCATTAACACGGAATGTATCCAAGAATAAGAGAGGATTCTATTCAAAATAAAACTTCTTTTTTATATTATAGTTAAACAATTCATAATGACTATTCTAATTCTTTTGCTATAAGACATTGTAATAAGAAACAAATAAAATAACTGAGGAAATAGTAACACCTTAATTATTTGAAGAACGAAAAGGTAGATCAATGCCTCTCAAGTCTTGTTTCATCTGATAAACCTTTCTATCTTCTTGCTCTGTCAATTTGGGAGGGAAAATATCATCAGGGCGTTTATCCGCCCATCCTCGGACTTCTAGTCCATGTCGTTCCTACTGAAATGACCCGGCCATCCGCAGAGAAGTAACATGAAGAGAATCCAATGCCATCTGAGACTGGTGTTTGACCCTACATTTTCCTAGTCGGTCACACACTATAGGTACCTCCTAACTAGTGTGACCATCTGACTGGAATGTATCTGGGACAAGGAAACTGACTGACACTACTTAGTGTTATTAGCGTCACCTTGGTCAAGGTTTTACTTCAAGTGAGCGCAACATGACTCGACTGGTCATGTAGTTCAGTTGACACCCTACTCGGTTTAATTTTCAATTAAGAGCAAGTCTTCCGTTTAAGTCTCTTGCTCTACTGCACACTAACTGAAGGAAGCTCCTTACTTAGGATTTTAATTCATTCCATGATCCTTTCCACAGTTAGATAAGAATAGATTCTGACAAGAATGCCTTTCTAATATAAAGCTGAAGATAAAACTCGACCCTTTTGGCTAATAGAGACGTTTTTCTTTAGAGTTCAAGATTGTAACCAGGAATAATTTGCATGGAAAGAAGTTCTCTTTTCTTAACTCCGTTGCCAGAAGTTCTCATAGGTTCTTGGAGTTACAAGATCTTTATCAAATGTTTGAAAAGAAAGAAAGTTAAATATTTAATCTTTTTCGTCAAAAGAAAAGACTCAGAAATCCCATGCTTCAACCATGGTACATTTCAAGTATATTTTTTTAAGCTCAAAAGTTTGAAAGAAAGCTTTCTGTTTAGGACATTTAATGGAGTCTTTACTCACGTTAAAGCAAACAATGGATTTTTTTTTAAAGGTTTAACTAATAAGGAGGAAAACATGCATGTGCTTAATGTGAAGAACCTCGCGCCTCTAGCGAACTTTCAAGCTGGAGTGGTTAGTGACGTTAGCTCTGCAATTCCCAAGCTCAACTCTCCTACTTGTTTCTTTCTACCTTTCCTAGGATGCACTATCCGCTGGCTTAGTATTACCAAACTGAAGATTGGCTCGACACACACACTCGCCACCCTCTGAAAGCTTCGTTCCTTCTGACTTTAGCTTTTCGTTTTTTTCTTTCTCCTTCCAGAATTCCACTACGGTTGTTCTCTATCAAGAAAAAAAAGAAAAAGCATCCAAAAACAAGAAACGGTTCTCCGTATATGGTATGTTCTTGCTCGAACTAACTCCAACTATTGCGGAGAGCCCAGTTTACATCTCTCCAATTTAATCTTTTCCTCACGATACCAAAATAATGCAGCTCCCGCTAGAAATTAAACCAAACTTTAGAAAAGATAAAGAAATGCATTTCTCCCAAATGAATTCGTAATTGACGGTAAGAGGTTTCGGTGGGGTGCGTTGAGGTGGTGAAAGTTGATGGTTAAGCCACTTGCCACTAAAGTAATTAAATCCTTTTAACCGAATGTGATCTTCACCGCTCAATATTCAACTTAGAGTTTAATCTCAGTTGTTTACTATGGAATACATGCAAGGTTGGCCCTTAGCTGCAAAGTTTTTAATGTTATAAGGAATATATGCATATTGATGGCAAAAGGTGATTAAAAATTTGGGATTTTTTTGAAAAGAGCATTAAGATGTCAAAATAACAACTACAGGTAGATAACGTTAAGTTCATATAAAGAATTGGCCCCTTATTGTTTTGAAAAAAATATTAAAATTGGTAAGATGACGATACTCAACTATCGATTTTTGGTTAGAGAAGTCTTCGCTTAAAGTTGACAAAAGGTTTACTTGGCAATTTGGTTCTAGACATACCCATCTAAAAGACAATTTCGACTTACTGATGTTTTCAGATGGCATTAAATTCTCTTCGATACTTCCTGTTCCTGATGATATTTTTCCTCCCCCTTTTTGGGAATAGGCCAATCCTATGTTCACTCACACAAATGCAATAATTAGTCCGATATCATATTCCAATTCACATCTGTATTTAATTATTCAAAAATTCATCTATCCACATTTTGAACTGAACCAAGAACATACATATACATAATATATTTTCATTCGTCTCTGATCAACAAATTATGAAATATGTTTTTCAAAGCTTGAGAACATGTCCATTATTTCTAATCACACATCTGCATAATTAAACGCATAGCAAAATATTTAAGACACCAATGGGATGTAACATATCCATCCCCTTGTGAATCATCGTCCTCGATGATTTAGTGTATCAATTAACAAAATTATCATTGTTTAACCAAACATTAAAAACGATTCAACTATTATAAATATTGAACATATGAGGAAATTTTTGCTGCATCTTAGTATAATTCTCCCAGGTGGCATTATCTTTTGAATACTGGTCCCACTGGACCTTACACTGGGCCACTTCTCTGTTGCATAAGCGACGCTTACGTACCTCGAGCACCTTGACTGGCTCGATCATAATTACCCCTGGGTCCTGAACCTGTAATGAGTTCCAATCAATTATATGTGCAAAATCAGATATATACTTTTTAAGGTAAGAAACATGGAAGACATTATGCAACCGAGCGAGGGCTGGTGGTAGAGCAATTTTATAGGCAACTGGGTTGATAACTTCCAGGACCTCAAATGGTCCAACATACCGGGGTGCAAGTTTAGTGGACTTCCCAAATTTTATGGCACTTTTATGTGGTTTAACACGTAGAAGCACTTTCTCCCCCACTTCAAATTGTCTGGGGGTTCGTTTGGCATCTGCATAACTTTTTTGTCAATCGTTAGCCTTCTGCTAACCTTTTCTTGATCAACTTTACTTGCTCTTCCATTTCAGAGAGCATTTCTGGACCGAGGGTTATCCTATCTTCCAGCTTATCCCAATTGATAGGAGTTCTACACCTCCTTCCATATAGTGCCTCAAAGGGTGCCATTTTTATGGATGATTGGTAAGAATTATTGTATGCAAATTCAACTAAAGGAAGATAATCTTCCCATTTATACTGTTGATCCATACAGTACATTCGAAGAAGATCCTTTAAAATCTGATTAACTCTTTCCGTTTGGCCCTCTGTCTCAGGATGGTAGGTGGAACTAATATTCAGTTGTGTACCCAGGGTTGAAAATAATGTTTGCCAAAATCGGGAAGTCATTCTAGCATCTCTATCAGATATTATTTTCTCGGGTATTCCATGTAACCGAAATATTTCTTGCACAAATTTATGAGCAATAATGGTTGCACCATTTGTCAAATTTTCGGGTATAATGTGTGCTACTTTGGTGAGCCTGGCTACCACTACCAATATGGTATTATGTTTATTCCTGGACATGGGCAATCCCTGAATAAAAGTCCATGCTGATTATCTGCCACTTCCAGTCTGGGACTGCATGGGGTTGTAATAATCCCGCTGGGTGTTGATGTTCTGCTTTGACTCTTTGACACTCTAAACAACTTGCCACAAATCTCGCCACATCTTTCATCCCTTTCCAAAAATATAGAGGTTTAACATCTGCCATAAGCTTGGTAACCCCTGGATGTCCGGAATATGGTGCGGAGTGCACTTCCTTCCAGATCAAACTCCTAAGCTCGGTATTTTCAGGTATGCACATTCTACCCTGACACCTTAATAATCCATCGCTTTCTATCCGGAACCCTTCATACCTTGGATCTAGTGGATTGAGTTGAAGAGCCTCGTTTACTTGTTGATAGTACTTATCATCTTTTAGTTGGTGAAGCACCCAGTTTCTGAAATCGGAATATACTGAGGTTATTGCATTAACATGCCTACGATGGCTTAAAGCATCTGCCACCCTGTTTTCTTTTCCTTTAATGTAATTGATTTCGAAATCATAATCGAAAATCAATTCTAACTGTCGCCTTTGTCTTGCATTTAGGTTTGGTTGAGTAAATATGTATTTCAACCCTTGATGATCAGATCGGAGCTCAAACGGTTTTCCTAATAAATAATGACGCCACATTTGTAGGGCATGAACAATAGCAGCCAATTCAAGATCACGGGGTGCATAGTTCTGTTCATAATTTTTGAGTTTTCTAGACTCATATGCTATTACTTGTCCATTTTGCATGAGTACTCCGCCTAATCCTTCCCCTGAAGCATCGGTTACAACTACAAATTTTCCTTCAGGATCTGGTATTTTTAGCACGGGCGCAGAGACTAGTTTTTCCCTAAGCAATTCAAATGCCTTCTGACATTTTTCTGACCACACAAATTTCTTTCCTTTTCTTTGCAATGATGTAATTGGGTATGCTATTTGTGAAAAATCCCTTACAAATTTTCGGTAATAGCTTACTAAGCACATAAAGCTCCGGACTTCCTGTACATTTTTGGGAATAGGCCATTTAGTTATCGCTTTTATTTTAGCAGGGTCTACTGCAATACCCTTTTCAGATATAATATGTCCCAGGTATTGAACTTCTTCTTGGAAGAAGATGCATTTGAATAACTTCCCGTAAAGCTTGTTTTCACGCAGGCGCTGCAACACCAATTGAAGATGCTGAAAATGTTCCTCTTCATTCCTTGAATAAATCAAAATGTCATCAAGGAAGACTCAAACAAATTTATCTAGGCAGTCATGAAACACACTATTCATCAAATTCATAAATGCAGCTGGGGCATTGGTAAGCCCAAAGGGTAACACTGTGAATTTATAATGCCCGTAGCGGGTTCTGAAGGCCGTTTTATGAATATCTTCTTCCTTGAGTCTCAATTGATGGTATCTTGACCGAAGATCTATTTTGGAAAAGACTGATGCTCCTCGCATTTGGTCAAACAAATCATCTATGCAGGGCAGAGGATACTTATTTCTGATAGTTAATTTGTTTAACATTCTATAATCTATGCATAGTCGTAAGGTTCCATCCTTCTTTTTGACAAAGATCACTGGTGCCCCCCATGGTGACACACTAGGTCTAATCAATCCTTTGTTCAACAGTTCCTGTAATTGGGCTTTCAACTCCATAAGTTCAACCGTTGTCATGTGATAAGGGGCTTTAGACACTGGTGCGGCTCCAGGTACTAACTCTATAGAAAAATCAAATATTCTCCTAGGTGGTAAACTTGGCAACTCTTTAGGAAATACATCCTAATAGTTTTGGAGATAGGGGTATTTCTCAGCAAAAGATTCCTGTGGTTTCTCATATGCCTTTTCACTTTGATTATAGCTGATTTCTTTAGCTTCATCAATTTTCTCCATTTTTACTGCAAATATTTGACAACCTCTTCTTCCACTCCTTTTTAATTGCATGGCAGAGATTCGTCGCAACTGGACTTCATGTTGGATGCCTTGCACTTGCACTTTATTTCCTAAATCATCTTCACACTCAATTATTTTATCATAGCAATCAACTTTGACCTTATGTTTTTCCAACCAGTTCATGCCTAATATGACGTCATATGAGCCTAAGGGTGCTACATATAGATTTACTTCTGAAACAAGACCTAGAAGTTCAACCCTGGCTTCAAATAAACACTGCTCTACCCAAGCTCTCGATTGGTTAGCATACTCGACCATCCAAGAATTAGCCATGTGTCCAGCTCTTTTTGGAAATCTACTCAACAATTTGGGTGAAATGAAATTCTCTGTAGCCCCTTTATCTATGAGTATGGTAATAGGATTTCCATAAAGCATACCTGGAATTTCTATAGGGGTGAATTGATACTCTGCTTGCCTATTGTCCATTGCCGCGTGAATCCTTTGCTGAAATGCTGTCTGTTGGGAAGGTAGAGGGTTCTTCTGTTGCTGTCCTCCTTGACCTCTTGTGGGACATTGGTTGGCATAATGTTCTCCTCCGCAAGTAAAACATCCTCCTGGGGGTCCCCTCCTCTTTGCTCCTTTGTTGTTCTCTTCATAATTCCTCCTAGGTTTGTCAAAACTCCTATCTCTTGGCCGTTCTTAGCGTCTTCCTTTGTTTCCTTTCGGGTCCCTATTCCTGTTACTGAAATTACCTCCTTTCCTTTTGAAGGGCTGGGTACTCTGTGTCCAATTTCTCTTCTTCCTATTTCTGTCCCTGATGGAGTCGTCCTTCTTAAGCTTCTGCTCTTGTCTCACAGCCTTTTCATAGGCTTCGTTCATGGTAGTGGGTGCCAAAACATCTACTGACCCACCGATACGGTTATTAAGTCCCATGATAAACTTCCTGATTTTATACTTCTCATCCTTCTGAAATTGGGGAACATATTTAAGTAAGCGAGTGAACTTCTCCCAATAAGCATGCATTGAAAGCTCGCCCTGCCTCAAGTCTTGGAAATCTGTTAACTTTTGTTCAAAAAATAATTGAGGTAGCCATCGCTGTCTAAAAACTTCCACAAATTGATCCCATGATATGTTCGCGGATGTCCATCCTAGTTTTGCCTTTTTATTCTCCCACCAACCCGCAGCTTCTCCGGTTAGCTGATAAGCCCCCCACACAGCCTTCATATTTTTTGTATAATCTCTTATTTCAAAATACTTTTCCATACCTGTCAACCAGGCCTCGGCAGCATCACCTGCCTCAGATCCATCATACTGCGGGGGTTTAATTTTCTTCATGTCATCTGAGATAATACCAAGCATTGTCCTTTCTTTACCAGGTTGGGTTATAGTGTGTTCCTCATTTCCAGTTGGATGGGTGTGAGCATTCTCAGAGTTTCGATCCTTATTTCTTGACTTATGTTCCTCATCTTGATTTCTGATGTGCCTATTCTCTCTCTGCTCTAACTGTTGGAGCCTAGCCTGAGTATCATGCATCATCTGCAAGAGTCTATCTAACTTAGCAGCAGAGGTCTCTGGGGGTTCAGTTCCCCCCTACCCTCAGATAAGTGAGCCATCCCTTCTCCTCCAACTAAACCTGTTAAAGTAATCATACCTTTAGACTCTATATTATTTATTTTTGTTCACATAAATGCATAACAAAGTTACACACAACAATTTTTTTTTTTATTTACACACTACAAAATTTGGTTTCAATATTTTTTTTTTACAAAGTTTCAGTACAGAGCCCTTGTCTAAGAGCTTTCATCACTACCAGTTATGGGCTCTTCTTGCCCTTCAAATTCAGAGTAAGGAATTAATCGATAACCTGGAGTGGGTACACGAGATTCCTTCAAATCAGAAGACATGTTTTTGTTTTCCATAGAAGTTACAGATCAGTTGACAGTTTTTTGTTTACTAGTCCCTAAGGAAGGGATTTCCGCTACTTTTCTCTTTGAATTTTCTCGGGTCTGTTTTTCTCTTTTAAGTCGTTTGATGGCATCAACTAGAGTTTCTTTATTAGAAGGTATAGTACAACATTGTTGATCACATTTCGCATTTGCTATTTTCCAACGCGGAAGGTTACCTGGTTTTCGAGTTCTCTTACGTTTTGCTATATAGACCTGCATCCTGGCAAAAACCAAAATGCTTGTTTCAGTTCTAGAAGTTCTGAGTTTTCTCTGGGTGATGAGCCCAAGGTTCAGTGTCGAACCCGGTAGCTCTGATACCATATGTCATAACAACACAATAATATACAAAATAAACTGAACAACAATAAATACAATCTTCAAATATTTATGCATGAAAGCATTAACACGGAATGTATCCAAGAATAGAGAGGATTCTATTCAAAATAAAACTTCTTTTTTATATTATAGTTAAACAATTCATAATGACTATTCTAATTCTTTTGCTATAAGACATTGTAATAAGAAACAAATAAAATAACTGAGGAAATAGTAACACCTTAATTATTTGAAGAAGGAAAAGGTAGATCAATGCCTCTCAAGTCTTGTTTCATCTGATAAAACTTTCTATCTTCTTGCTCTGTCAATTTGGGAGGGAAAATATCATTAGGGCATTTATCCGCCCATCCTCGGACTTCTAGACCCCCTGTGTCGTTCCTACTGAAACGACCCGGCCCTCCGCAGAGAAGTAACATGAAGAGAATCCAATGCCATCTGAGATTGGTGTTTGACCCTACATTTTCCTAGTCGGTCACACACTATAGGTACCTCCTAACTAGTGTGACCATCTGACTGGAATGTATCTGGGACAAGGAAACTGACTGACACTACTTAGTGTTATTAGCTTCACCTTGGCCAAGGTTTTACTTCATGTGAGCGCAACACGACTCGACTAGTCATGTAGTTCAGTTGACACCCTACTCGGCTTAATTTTCAATTAAGAGCAAGTCTTCCGTTTAAGTCTCTTGCTCTACTGCACACTAACTGAAGGAAGCTCCTTACTTAGGATTTTAGTTGATTCCATGATCCTTTCCACAGTTAGATAAGAATAGATTCAGACATAGTTTAATTACAGCCTCTAATTAAAATTTACTTCTTAAGTTCTTTGCCTCTTCTAGTTTTTCATTTCTTTTTAGTTAACTCTTGTTGGGAATTGGCTAATATTGCAGAAATATGAAATAAGGAAAGAAGTATGTTTCTGGTTAAGTATTTTCATTAACGTAGGCTGGTAGAGGCTCTTGTTATTTGGTCATAGTTTTCTTTTTGAGTGAAAGATCACTTTTTTTTTTTTTAATTTCCTCAGGAAAAAAATTTTAGAGTGCTTCAGACTCAGTGGTGTCCACCCCTGACAAGAATGCCTTTCTAATATAAAGCTGAAGATAAAACTCGACCCTTTTGGCTAATAGAGACGTTTTTCTTTAGAGTTCAAGATTGTAACCAGGAATAATTTGCATGGAAAGAAGTTCTCTTTTCTTAACTCCGTTGCCAGAAGTTCTCATAGGTTCTTGGAGTTACAAGATCTTTATCAAATGTTTGAAAAGAAAGAAAGTTAAATATTTAATCTTTTTCGTCAAAAGAAAAGACTCAGAAATCCCATGCTTCAACCATGGTACATTTCAAGTATATTTTTTTAAGCTCGAAAGTTTGAAAGAAAGCTTTCTGTCTAGGACATTTAATGGAGTCTTTACTCACGTTAAAGCAAACAATGGATTTTTTTTTTTAAGGTTTAACTAATAAGAAGGAGAACATGCCTGTGCTTAATGCGAAGAACCTCGCGCCTCTAGCGAACTTTCAAGTTGGAGTGGTTATTGACGTTAGCTCTGCAATTCCCAAGCTCAACTCTCCTACTTGTTTCTTTCTACCTTTCCTAGGATGCACTATCCGCTGGCTTAGTATTACCAAGCTGAAGATTGGCTCGGCACACACACTCGCCACCCTCTGAAAGCTTCGTTCCTTCTGACTTTAGCTTTTCGTTTTTTTCTTTCTCCTTCTAGAATTCCACTACGGTTGTTCTCTATCAAGAAAAAAAAGAAAAAGCGTCTGAAAACAAGAAACGGTTCTCTGTATATGGTAGGTTCTTGCTCGAACTAACTCCAACTATTGGTAAGACGACGATACTCGACTATAGATTTTTGGTTAGAGAAGTCTTCGCTTAAAGTTGACAAAAGGTTTACTTGGCAATTTGGTTCTAGACATACCCATCTAAAAGACAATTTCGACTTACTGATGTTTTCAGATGGCATTAAATTCTCTTCGATTCTTCCCATTCCTGATGATATTTTTCCTCCCCCTTTTTGGGAATAGGTCAATCCTGTGTTCACTCACACAAATGCAATAATTAATCCGATATCATATTCCAATTCACATCTGTATTTAATTATTCAAAAATTCATCTATCCACATTTTGAACTGAACCAAGAACATACATATACATAATATATTTTCATTCGTCTCTGATCAACAAATTATGAAATATGTTTTTCAAAGCTTGAGAACACATCCATTATTTCTAATCACACATCTGCATAATCAAACACATAGCAAAATATTTAAGACACCAATGGGATGTAACAGATACTGGTTCTTCATGGTAATTTTATTTGAACCTTGATGGTCTATGCACATCTGCAAAGTCCCATCTTTCTTTGGCACTATAACAATAGGCAATTTGCATCAAGAGGTACTTGGTTTAATCACCTCCTGCTCCAACAACTTCTTAAGCTGCTGCTTGACTTCCTTTGCTTTGACAACATTGTTTATACAACCCCAAGTTGGGTAAAGGACTCTCAGGTAATAACTGAATCTCATGTTCTATAGCTCTCTTCGTGGGCCTTAGTTTCTACAAATACTTTAGAAAACCTACTGACCAAACTGTCTATGCCTTGCTGTTCTTGATGAATATATCTGCCATGTAGTCCCTTCAACTCAGTAAGTGCTTGTTTTCCTTTGTCTCTCAGCATTAAAAAGGCAAACTTGCCACTGGCATTGATCAACTGCTTGGCTTTGGCTGCACTTATCATGGTGATTTGCATTTTCTTCACAGCTGCACACAAAATATAGGGCTCTCCATCTACAAACAACTTATATTTATTAGGCCTTCTCCAATATGTAGCGTCCAGAAGGTATAAGTATGGACTTCCAAATATAACCCCACATAGCTCCAGTGGTGCTACATCAACCAACACTTCATCCTTAAGTCAGTCCCTATTGAAAACTTAATGCATTGCTTTTTCAACTTGTTTTTAATGCCATCTTTTGGCAGACCCAACGCATAAGGTTGTGGGTGGTCTATAACTGTCAATCCCAATTCATTCACCAAATTCTGAGAAATTAAGTTGGCTTGAGAACATGTATAAAAAAGAGAGTAGCCATGAATCTCTTTTCCTTTGCTCTTCACAACCATGTTGATGTCCTCTCTTCTTCTCCATGATGGCTGCAAGTCCGGGTGTCGCTTCCAACATTTTTTTCCACATGCCTTTCTTTTCCACAATGGGCACACTGTTTTGGTTTTATTCTTGCCTTTGTCCTTCTGGAGTGTTGTGTTTGCATTCTTCTTCATTTCCCTTTCTCCCTATTCTTTTGGCCTCCTCACTGTTGTTCCTTTTGTCTATTTTTATTTCTGAACAAGGACATGTTCTTATCCAATTCCATATAATGGGCCTAGGCATATGCCTTGTCAATGTCTTGAGGCTTAGCCATGAGTACTGGTGTTTTTAGCTGTCCGAACAACCCATCTATGTACTTCATCAGCATGTCCTTTTTCATGACATCTTTACCTAGGTGAACTGCCCTCTTTCAAAACTCACTGGTATACTCCTGTACACTTTGTCCTTGTCATCGTCGAAAGTAGTGCCATTGAATAACATTGGCCGCTTCATAATAGATAGGATAAAATTGCCTCTTTAGCAGCTTGTTGGAGTCTTCCCATTTCAAAATGGAAGGGACTTTGTGACATTCAAAGGAAAATACATAGTTCTCATACCACGTGAGAGCATGGCCTGATAATTTGAGCTTGGCAAATGGGATTTGTTGATGAGGAGTCAACTTATGAAGGCTGAAATACACCTCCATTTGAGATATCCATTGATCCAACTTCTCAGTGCTAATTTCTCCATCATATAGTTGTATGTCAATCTTAGCTTCAGCCTTGAGAACACAGCATGTTGATGATTCTCTTTCCTCCAATTCAAGTTTCACCTTTTGTTCTTCCTCGAGTTTAGGCATCATAACCATTTTCTCAAACAATGCTTGCATAAAGTTCTCAATTTGATCCATCTTTCCCACTAAACTAGAAATCCTAGCCACATGTTCTTCGAGTATTCTAAAATGGACTTCTCCTTTCTCCTTTTCTTTTCTAGCCATTGCTCTAACAACCCTATTCACTGCCTTGTTCCGATCTTGGGTTTGTAAGGAACTAAGTTCTCACTGCCTTCTGAACTCGTGGATGTCATAAACTGTCCAAACCCTAATCGACAGTCAGAAACTTAGCTCTGATCCCTCTTGATCCATAAATCATTGGATTCATAATCTTAATGACTTACCAATTACAAATTTCCAAATAAACTCACCTCTCAACTCGTAGCAAATTATGATGCAAATTAAATAGCAAGAAGGAAATGATAAATAACATAGCATACATAAGTAATAGAACATATGACATAATAGTTTCCTTTGGAGAAAACTCAAGATGGGTGAAAAACTTCAGGAAGCATCTGTGCCCAAAAAGTGCGAGTTTTTCTCAGAACTCAGTCAAGTATCCCTCTGAAAATGGCAAGTTCCTGGCAAGTATTCGGCCAAGACTCGGTGCGCGAGTTGCATTGACTTGTTGCGTTTTGTAGAGAGACTCGTGAGTCATGCTGAGTCTGCTGAGTTATTGGCGAGTTTTGAAACACACATTTTTCTCACCTATTTCCTTTTTGTGCAATCATTGATTATAATACTTTTGAACTTGTTATCTTTTATTATCTTCATAAACGAGAGTTACAATTTTATTTCTTTGTGGCATGCCAATATATAGATATGAAAATTCTGTTGAAAGTTTAGTTTATATTGAGAGCACACTTTCACTTTGTGTTCTACCTCAAAGATAATTGCGTGTCTTCTAAAATATATCTGTTTGATAGGGAAACCATTATCGTCATTTGGATGAAGGGTATGACGACATGCCTGGTAAGTTTACTGCACCTGATTGGTAACTCTTTATTTCCAATATCTTTTCTGTTTCAGCATTTGTTTTGACATTGGTTCCAATGGGTTTGGTGACATTTGTGGCAGCGCATGTAAAGGCGTCAATGATGGGATGCTCACTGGTAATTCCTGTGAGAGCAGGAAGGTTTCATCTGGGTATTTGGCAGGTGCCTTTTTAGAATAGTTAAAGTAGCACCATTCATAGACCAAAGATTTTGTTACCTTTCTCTTTCTTGACATGTAATGATACTTTTAGCATATCATATGATTGTCAGTTCAGTATGTTTTGTTCTGTGTATAAAAATAGTTTGAATTCGTGAATCGCATCAGTTTTTGGCATCTTTTCCAATTTGTGACTGCCTGTTTTACTGTTACTAACTTGGCCCCATTTACAAAATCTGTGACAGGCTTCCTTTTTATCATTTGCTATGAGTTAAAGGATAAAAAAATTGTTATTGCCAGTAGGTAAGTCTAGCATATTAAGATTAGTATTGTTAATACTCTCCCTTCTTCAAAGATCTGTTCAGTCTCTTCATACTGGATTCCTAATGCACAGAGCTTCTTCTGGCAACTTTAACTTTAACCCAACTCTCCCTTCTTCAAAGATCTGTTCAGTCTCTTCACAATGGATTCCTAATGCATAGAGCTTCTTCTGGCAACTTTAACTTTAACCCAACTGTTTTCTTAATCCTTCCTCAACCTTATACTGGTCCATTGGGAGATGCCTTTCTGAATAATCAACTAGAAAATATTCCCTAAGAAGTGGTATTTTCATATTCACTACTAGCTTCACTTTGGTTTTATGCATATAAATCTAGCTTTCAGTTTTTGAACAAACAATCCACATCTCATGTTAGCTTACTCAACAATTTCCCACAAGCTGCCTAAGTTTTACATTTCCATTTCACATGGTATTCCATACAATTTCCAACAATTGCCATTGTTTAGTTTAGCATATAGTCCAAAGTTAGTTTTCTTTTATCATTGCAAATAATTATGGTTAATTCCTAGATTATCCTATTTACCGTAGTCATCTAGTTAGTTGCAGTTATCTACTTGAGACTTAAGCAACTACTTGTTACGCCTCAGTCTCATCTAGCTTGATTAGGAGTTATGAGCTGTTAGACTAGGATTGATCGGTTAGTTGATTGAATGTCACTCCAGTGGGTTGTAAACTTAACATGGAGCCTCATTTGACACCTCAGCTAGTCTTTCTTAGGTATACTCTTTAGTGAACTTGCCTATTTAAAGTGCACACATTTTGTAATAATCATTAGAGTTTGAAAATAGGTTTTCGGTAGTGTTTTGTAATATTACTCTGCCATTTTTCCTAATATAATTGTCTCCAATATTCATTGCAATGTGAGATGTTCAGTTTGTGAGTTGGTTCTAGGATTTTAGATCCCGTGGCTTGTTTCAAAGGGTTTAAAATTTCAGCACTGTATTAGAGCCATACGACTACAGCTCTTTTCCTGCCAAATAAGTGCTTTTTGGAGCAATTCTAAATCTGCCATTGACTTTGGAGCATGGGTTTCTCCTAGGAAAACCCTCGAACACACTTTTGTCTTCGTGAGCTCCAAATCAGCTTGTTTGTAATGGATTTTGCTTCTGTACAACCTTTTTGGGCCATGTTGGGAAGTGTGCCAAAATCAAGGTTTTTCCATTTCATTGAAAATTTTACTGGAAGAAAGAACAATATGTCTACATTAAAAGTAAACTTCTCCATTAGATCCAGTTTCTTCCTTGCAACATTTTTTTGTGACGTTGATAATTGTGCAAAAAACTCAAAATTTCTAGGTTGGGCTGATTTTGACAAAGAGGTATATTTTGAAATTTCAAGCATTTTTTTTCTTTTGTTGCAAGTCTAGGTTCTTTACTATTACTTGATGACATGCAATTTTTATTTGTGTTATGGTTGCACACTTTTTCTGCAGAGACTTCAATTTTTTGGCCATATCCTGGTCATCTAGAGAAAATTCTCACCATATTCGGAATCAATGGAAATCTGACTCTGAGAGCTTCATCATGAATCATGATAGTATAAGTTTCTATAAAAGTTTCTGCTAAAGTAGACTTTTTTCGCAGATCTTCAAAAAGCATTTGCATTGTCCTCATTTTCAAAAACTCAGCAGGTGTAATGTCCCCTTTTTAGCATGATCCTGTTTTATGATGTTTTAGACTATCACTGGCCCTCGTAGGCTAACTTAGATGGTTAGAGGGTCCCTTTTGGCAGAGATCAGTGTGTTTTCTCCATCAGAGCTCAGTATGGGTTTAGGTTTGGCCTTCATTGGACTCAGTTCTACACACTTACTATTTATAGTAAGTCATCTTTCCTGAGTTTCTATTTATAGCAGGGTATCTGGTCATGTGGTGATTTCAGTGTTGTTCCCCAGTTTCAGCTGGTGATAAGGTTGTTTAGAGGTCTCTGGTCCTGTATTGGAGGCTCTTGCTATTTTTAGCCAACAGAGGTTGATAGAGATGGACCCCTGCTATTTTTGGTAAGTTGGTTGGATGCATAGAGGGTACCATGGTGAAACCCCAGGTTCAAACGAAATTGGAAAATGATGTTTAATTAAGGAGATACAATTATTTTAAGTGGCATTAATGATATTGTATTTATTAATGATATATTATAAAGTTATCATTTAACTTTATAATTCAATGTTGAGTTTGGAGCCACTTAAATGATTAAAAGGTATATTATAAAGTTATGATTTAACTTTATAAGTGGGGCCATTTTCAGTCAATGAGTCATTAATGAATTTATGGAAAAAGTACACCCATTTATGAGACTTATAATAAAGTTTTTATAAAAAACCTAAAGTGGATTTGAAAGTGGAATTAAAAGTTATTGAGGAGATTGAGGGTATATAAAGACTCAAAAGGCAAATGAAAATTCATTATTCAATCATTTGATGCTTATGCTTTTTGGTGTGAGGCTGTGAAAGATCAGCTGAATCATTGCCAGAGAGTTGGCTTCATACAGGAGTCAAATTGTGCTTAACTAGAGGGAGAAATACAGAAATTATTCAAGGGTTTCAAGAATATTAGTTGTAGATCTGAAATTTTTATTGCTGCTACAGTACAACCGTGAATAGTAACGCGTGAACAGTAACGCGTGAATAGTGACCCGTGAACAATACCCGTGAATAGTGCATGAATAGTGCGCTACAGTGCTCAGGAACAGTGCGCTACAGTACTTGGATCAGCAATTTGGGCATTTATATCTAAAGCTTGGCATTGCAAATTGGAACTAAATAATTGTTGATCATCTTCAGAAATTCATCATAATCAGCAATCATCTTTCTGGGTATGAATTCATTGTTGTGAAGAGGAAATGAAAATCTGATTTGAACTTTTATTATACTTGCAATAGAAAGATTTGTAATCTGATTTCATATACTGAAATAATCATCAATTGCATCAGCATATATCTTGTTTGAATGTGTATGTGTATTTCTATATCTTGCTTGGCATTATTCCTAGAAATTACAAATATACTATTGAAGAGCCAAAAACAAAACCACTCAAGAGAACACATTTAGTAAATTATCAGCATAACTAGAGTTGAGGAGAATAGGGGTTCTTACAGCAGGCCATAACTTCTTTTGTAGGAGTTTTTTGGTAATTATTTTATTCAATGTGATTTATTTTCCAAGATCTCCACAATGGTGCAGTTAAATCTTAAGAATTTTACCTCATCCAATCATTTCTTCAGTTGTACTCTTGGGCAATGCTTTGGCCTACTAGATTTCTTTTCTGCAGTTAGGCACTTGAATACTAATATATTAATTCCTTAATTGCATATGGGTATCTCATCAGGTACAGTATTTCTTGCGACCCATACCAAGGATATGTTTGTCTCTCTACATTTTTGACATCACGTCAAAGTAACTAGTATAGAGCACTTGTGCAGACCTCTGATACTATTCATTAGGAACATACTAAAGGCATGTACCTTTCCACCTGCATATGCTTTAGCACCTTGTTGCGTGATGGTATGTGCAAAATTTTTGTTTGTCGCACAAATTAGACCATCCATGCACTTTTGGGAGCATGTTTGATTTGATTTGATCGACACTTCATTGGTGATTTCGCCATTTTGCACAAGTCACAATTTTGTCTAAGTAGTGGATTAATACACTTGTGCAAGGAGTTTTTTTTCTGGTGTGGGGGCAACTCCATCTTTGTTTTTCTTCTCTGTGAGTTTGTGTCAGATTACTTCAGCATCTTCTTCCACCTGTTCCAGACATCACCTAGTTGAGCATTACAGGTAGATAGTGTGTACTGCTTCCTTGATGTGATCCTTTTGTTATGTTCTATATGTCCCCATTTTCTGAGTGATCACCTAGTGATGACCTAATTGGCAAGTTTTCACACTTGGCCAATTTTGTAGGGCAAATCGATGATGAATTATGACTTGGTATAATTTTGTGGTATTTTTGGTGGAGTCAATGTTGATAAAATAAATTGCCCTATGGAGGAGCAACCCAATTGGAGGTTGGAAAAATGAGGAAATAAGCATAAAATAAAATAATGTTTTATCTCTTGTTTGGGCGCCTATAAGGAAGTCGGCTTAGGGAGAAAATAACACAAAAGACAAATCTTTAATTTGTATTTTGAGTGCCTATCTTGCCTTGAAGAGGTCAGCCCAATTTGGGAAGAAAAATAATAAAAATAAAAGGATAATCATGCCTTGGTTGGCCAGCTTGAGAAAAAGATGAAATCATGTATAAATAGAAGATCATTTGTGGTCATTTCACATATCATTCATTCATATTTTCATATTGAGTTTATCTCATTTAGCTGCAACTTTGTTGGGCTTGAATCCAAGGACGAAAACCCTTGTGATTCTTGGTGGATTAGACGAAAACCTAATTCATCTTGTGAAGGTTTCATAATGGAGACCTACTTGCACTTCATTGGAGATCTATAGAGGTTTTGGGCAGATTTGCATATTCAGATTTTTGGATCAAGATTGGAGCAGCAGATTTGTGGCATTTGGTGTGTATTGCATTAGGGTTTAATCCTAACTTGGAGCGCCACTATTGGAGAGGTTCGCTAGGCTTGTTGTGGAGTATCTTTTGCATGTGGAACAACAAGCCCTAGCCGTATTTGTAGCAGCATTTTCAGATCAGATTTGAGAAGGGCAAATTCATCCTTTGAAGACATTTTGGTGATCAATCATTGCATATCACTAGGGGAGATTAGAGCGCCACCATTGGAGGTTTTGTTTGAGCATCATTTACCATCATTTGGTATGTACAAACCTAGGATTTCGATCTGATTTGGACAGCAGCATTTCCGGGCTTGTTTGTCATATTTTAGCCCATGTTTGGATGTGATTTCAGACTTCTACATTTTGATTTGTCTTCAGAAATACAGACTTGTTATGTGCATTTGATGTTCATACATTGTGTATTTCATGGTGTATTTCACTTATGATATTGGGCGAATGATTTGGCATAATATTTTGATGTTTTTGGATATTATATGTTGGCTGTTATAAGAATTTATGCTTCTGAAAATAAAATCAGAATTCAGTCCTAGGGTTTAGGGCAAAAAACTAAATAAAAAAGTGCAGAAAAATAAATCAGAACTTAGGGTTTTGAGCAGAAATCTAAAGTGCAGAAAATTAGGGCAGAATTCAGAAATTTAATTTTAGAATTTTAGGGCAGATCCCATTGGTGATATTACAGTGGTATTAGAGCTTTGATCTTGCTAGCCTGAAGGGTTTATATATGAGATTTCATCGTTGATCACCTAATGTTGATATATGATTCCCGAAGATAGAGTTTTTATCACATACAGGAGAAGACAGCGAGTTGTTGATACAAGTTTTGAAGAAGAAGTCAACATGGATGATAGAAGTGATGAAGAACCTAGCATGAGGGATATCCTTCGTGATCTTGCTAAAGGACAACAAGATTTGGTACAATTGATGGCTCGACTTGTGCAGAATAATCGAGGTAACAATGGTGGCAACGGAGGTAATAGAGATAATGGACATAACAATGCTAGCACTTCCGGAAATATTGGAGGCACTCCTATTCATACATCTCATGCATCCACGGTGAGACCTCTCATGTCTACCTTTTTGGATCAGCAAAGAGATATAGAAAATGAGCCATGAGTTGAAGGTGAGACATTTGATGATTATAGAAGAGAATGGTTATCATTGAGTGAAGAATGCCGAGAAGCCTTGCCAAGGCCGGATTTCTACAATGTGAAGTATAGGAACAGGGATAGAACTAGAGGAGAAAGAGGCAACAACAATCACAACAACAACACTAATCATGACTTGCAAAGGAAATTGGGTAAGGTCAACATCACTCCTTTTGACAGTTTGGGAAAGATCACGGCGAGGGCATGGATCCAAAAGTTGGATAACTACTTCACCTTGAGCCCTATGTTTGAGAGAGATGCTATACAGTTTGCTACACTTCACTTGGAGAGAGATGCTCTAGATTGGTGGTATAATGGTATGGTGACTCAAGGTCATAACCTTGTCACTACTCATGTTGATTTCTCACAGAGATTGATTGATAGATTTGATGAGTCAAATCCGGAGTAGTTCATCAAGGAGTTGGCACAACTCAAGCAAAGGGAGTCCTTGGACACATCTCCGAGTTTCAGAAACTTGCAGTGTTGGTGCCTAATGTTTCGGAGACTAGATTGACCTTTCTTTTCATCGAAGGTCTTGAGGAGCCACTTCGTGGATGGGTGAAGGCCCTGATCTACCATCATTGAGGGAAGCCATCAAGAGGGCTAGAGGTATGAAATTTCCAGCACCATCTAAGCCCAAGTTTCAAAGTAAGCCTTTCACTTCATCTAAGAAGGATCCAAAGAAGAATTTTCAGAAGGATTGGCCGAAGAAGACAACACTTGATCTAGAGGCAAATAATGAGCTAAGGAGAAAGAAGCTTTGCTTCTCATGCAAGGAGCCTTGGGAGTACAATCATAGATGCCTTGGGAAAGGCAAGGCATACTACATTGAGGTCACTTCCGATGTGGATGAGGAGATTCCAGACACTAGCTCGGAAGGTGATAAGGAGGATCAACCATTGGAGCAAGATGACATGGCACAAGGTACGATTGCTTTTCTTTTGGAAGTTCCTAAGCATTATCCTTTTAGGGTAAGAGGTATTGTGAGAGGACAAAGAGTATCTTGCTTGGTTGATAGTGGTGCAACACATAATTTCATTGATGAGGGATTTGTGGTCAAGAGAGGGATACAAGTAGAGGAGTTTTCTAGATTCAACATCTTATTGGCGGATGGATTCAAGATGAGTTGCACAAGGAAGATCTCACAACTGAGTATCCAATTGGATAGCTACACATTTGTTGATGAGTTCTATGTGGTTGGTATTGGAGAGAGAAAGATTGTATTGGGGATCCAATGGCTGAAATCTCTTGGTAGGTACATTCAAGACTTCAACAAAATGGAGCTAGAGTTCACATCCGATGGCAAGCAAATAATCTTGAAGGCAATAAACGGTACACCTATGAGCATGACAGCCAAGACGATGGAGGTTCAGATCAAGCTTGAGGCATGTGATTTTCAGTTGGAGACACCTAGGGGTTATATTTAAGTAAGTCAGCCTAGGTGGCAGCCAAGACCTAATTAGGTATATATAGGAGCTAGTGGTAAGTTTGTGATCATCATATTGTGAATTCTGTTCTCATTGGAGATATTTAGAGGTTTGCCTCCTCGAAGTGGCTTGTTATTTTCAGTTATTATCAAGTATTTACAGCATATTTCCTATTATATTCCTTTTTGTGCAAGTTATTTCATTACAAAATCTATTTGTAGCTTGATTCCAAAAACATCATACTATGCTTAGCCAAAAAATCTTGAATATCAAAATGACATCTATTTTGCTTACCACCTTCCAACATCAAGCATCTTGCTGTCTTTGCAATTGTGACTACCTCTATTAGACCATAGTATATATTAGGCATCATAACTTTGTCTTCAAGTGTAGGATTTAGCTCCAAAGAAT
Organism: Cunninghamia lanceolata; assembly: GCA_027924645.1. Classification (NCBI taxonomy): domain Eukaryota; kingdom Viridiplantae; phylum Streptophyta; class Pinopsida; order Cupressales; family Cupressaceae; genus Cunninghamia; species Cunninghamia lanceolata. The sequence continues at coordinate 1,220,671 of BSBN01000918.1, read as the reverse complement.
GGCCCATGAATTGCGGGCATTGAACCTTCATAACTTTGTTAGAATTCACAACATACTTTATATGATTCTTCATGAGCTTACTTTTTATCCAAATGCATGGGATGGGGAACTCATTAGGAATAATGATATTGATCTCATTAAAACCCTTATCCTTATTGTACCTCAAAATATCACCCAGATCCCATATGCATAAACAATTTGGAACTTGAGTCAAAGAATCTATATGACCTATATTGCAAGTTGTATCCTTCACCCTTTCATCATTTTTAGAATGTTTTCCATGATGCCAATAATCTGGGAATGACATAGTATGGAGCAATAAATCTAAAATATGACCATCTCTCTCATACCTTGGGTTGTAATCAAAGTGCTCACCTCCTTTTGCTGAAATAGAAGTTGAGATATCCTCAACACTACCATCCTTGTGACTTGAGATTATCGAGTTACGATCAACCAAAACATTCTTCTCAATTGTATGTTCATCCACACAATTAATCTGAAAATTATGGCAATGACTCGCCCTTTGGAAGACCGATGGGTAGTGCATGGATTGGCACATCCTTTTCCCTCTTAGGCTCTTCGCATTCAACAAGTAATGTTTTTTCCTCCTTAACTTTATCAACATCTTGCTGGCATATGCACTCATTAGAAGTCAATAAAATATCTTTTTTTGATAAAAGATTCTTACCTTCAACTTGCATGTTGGATCCCTTCTGTTCTTGCACAATGGCTTGTTCCTTCATAATTTGTAATTTTGATTGTTCTTCCTTCTTTAGGAATGTCTTCATTGGCTTATGCTCCATAATTTCTTCTTTGACCTCTTCTTGTAGTTTTGATTTTGACCCTTCCTCTTTCTTCAACAATCTTCTATGTCTATTTTCTTCATATTCCTCCAAGAATTCTTCAAAAGTATATAAGATTTGTAAATGTCGGACTTTTTGTCATATTCGTCAAAAGCAACTTCCTTCTATTACACTGCTCTACTAACCATGCTTCTTGAATAGGATCCTTCTTCCATGAGCGTCTAAATCAATTTAGATCTTTAAAGCTGATAATATACTGATCTAGTAATTGGTTCTTAAAATCGTAGCTCCTCATTTGTGCTTCTTGTCTTGGTCTTTTGTTGATTGTTTCAAGATGATCCCTAGCTTTTTGATTGATCTTTTTGTATTTGTATCAACACCTCTTGAATAGGATCTATATCTTCTTCCCTTTGTAAGAACTTCTCTTGAAGAAACTGTAATGTCCCCTTCTCAAGCCTAGTCAACTGTGGGCCCGATAGCCTATTTCCTGGAGTCTCAATAGGCTATGTGGTATGGTAAGGGGTTCCTTTTTGTGAAGATCTTTGGTTTAGTTGTTCTTGTTGGTTTCTGATGTTGGCATTGAGTTCGGTGATGTTCAGGATGACAATGCAACTTTCAGAAGTTTGTTCGGCTTCTTGGATGGCTCTCCAAACTTCTTGGAGAAGTCGTCTATTTTTAGATGTCACTCGGAAGGCATCATTCTTCATCCCAAAACTTATGGATTACGATGGTACAATTTATTTTGCAGTTCGATGAAGTTTGGGATTTTCCGTAAAAGCAAGTATTTTAATGAGCAATCAGTTAATTATTTTGCACATAGTTTTATAAAGTTGGAAATAATTATTAAGTTTATTGGTATTATAGCTCATTGGAATGGGAAAAAGTCACTCTTTCTAATAGGCACATAAAAGTGAGAGCTAATGTTGGTGAAAAAGGGAACTATTGGAGTTTGAGTGGAAAAGTCTATTTTTCCAATTAATATATCATTTTATGTGCAAACTCCAAAAAGTGCCTATATAAAGGAGTTGAGAGCTCATTTTGCTCTTTATGCTTGATATTATACTGTTATGTTGCAAGAATGGACCTGTGAGATCTTCTTCCCTTCTTGTGGACACAAACCCTTTGGAAGTTCAGTTTCGGTGGTGCAATATCCACCCTAGTTGAAGAAGGTGACTTCATTTCGAGAGTTGCATTGAGAGCTATCATGGAGTTTGATGTTTTCTAATGGCTTTTTGGATTGAAGTGATTTTGTTTTGTTGTGTGGGTTTTTGGTGTGGTTTTAGAGTTGATTGTTTGGGTTTCCTTTGAAGTTTGATGAAGATCCTTACCATACAGTTTCTAGCCGTATAAGGGACATATTGGAGCACTGTTTGTGAAGTGTGCAATGTTTATCATGTTTGGATTTTGCTGCTATAATTCCTGCCATACCAAAACGTCCCTTTCAAACCACATTTCATTGAGTTTACTGCTGATTTGATAGACATTTTCAGGGCCGTACCATTTCTGTACCTGGCCGTACCTTGGCTGGAGGTCAAGTTGTTTGTGAAGAGAATGAAGTTTACAATGCTTGAAATCTGATCAAAACCTTGCTGCCTTATCCCAACGACCATTTCAGACCTGATTGCATTGAGTTTGCTGCAGGTTTTCAAAAGTTTGTGACAAGCCATACTTGTAACAGGCTGTACCAGCATGCAGGTGGGTGTGTGGATTTCCTGGGTGAATCGCCCCCTTTTGAGTCTTATTCTCCATTTATAAATGAAGGTTGTTTTGAGTGAAGCTTGAGCTTGATTTGAGGTGTGTTCATGGCTGCCACAATCCAGCAATCAGCTACATCAGCATCAGCAAGTCAGCCAACATGAGTTCCTTTATCCTTCACATGGTATTTGCATAGTAATTTACATATTCAATCCTGTGTGTTCAATCTTCATTCCATAGAGATTTCCTATGCTCTATTTGTTGCAGTTCTGACTTGTCCAATTCAGGAGTAGTGATCTAATATTGCAGACTGTTACTACATTGAAATTCTTACATTTGATGCAATCTCTTTGTAACCCCTGGATGGTTCAACCGCCAGTGAGGATAGATATGTTTGCTTTCTTTGTAATGGCTTCCCATTGAATAAGTGGATGTGCTTATTTCTCTTTCAATATTTCATGTTTAGGTTCCCGCTGAACAAGTGGATGCACCTGGTTTACTTTTAGCTTCCCACGATTGAGTGGATGGCCACTGCATAAGTGGATGTTTCTTTTCAGTTTCATTCCCACGATTAAGTGGATGCCCACTGAATAATCAGAAGTTGTTCTATTCGCGGGTTTGGGGTTTTGAATGCTAACTATGAAGCACTTGTATGCTCTCACCTTGCCCACATCAAGATCTGGGTGATCAAAAGAGTGCGGAAGACATTATTGCACTTATCTTTCAGTGTTGTTATTTGTTTCAAAAAACAAATTAGGGCAGCTCATTACAGTGGTATCAAAGCTGGTCTTTCTGCTAGCCTGTTTGGTCACTCTTCCTTTTGAACTTCTAGTGTTGAGATCAATTTTCTTGCATGTGCCTTTGATGAATCCAGAAGAACCTGATTTCATTACATACAGAAGAAGATGTTATCAGATTGATTTAGAGACAGAAGAAGAGAACAATATGGGTGACAGAGCTCCACAAGACCCTAGTACCAGGGACATTTTGAATGATCTTGCTAGAGGACAGCAAGAGTTAGCGAGGAGTAATCAGCAGATGACAAGATTGTTGGCTCAGTTGGTGAATCAAAGTATGGGTAATGGTACTCCCGAGAATAGAGGAAATAATGAGAACAATGGAGATGCCAACAATTCCAACAATGCGAGCAATCAGACCAACAACACTAGAATCACTCGGGCCTCAACAGCTAGGCCTATGATGCCCGTTTTCTTGGGGCAGCAGTAGAACCAAGGTGGACAACAATTTGTGGTGAAAGCTTTGCAGATTACAGGCAAGAATGGCTTTCCTTGGGTGAGGAGTTCCAGAATGCTATGTCCCTTCATGATTTTTGCCAAATCAAGTACAGGAATAGGCCCAGGATCTAGAATCAGGACCTTCAACAGAAGCTCGGGAAGGTGCCAATCCCAATATTTGATGGGTCATCAAAATGCACTGCTAGGTCATGGGTGCAAAAGCTAGACAACTACCTTTGTTTGAATCCAATGTTGGAAGGAGATTCAATCAAGTTTGCCTTTGCACATCTTGAAGGTGATGCTCATGATTGGTGGACTCATGGCATGATCACTCAGGGTCATAGCCTCATCATATCATATGAAGACTTCACTCAAAGACTTATTGATCGCTTTGACAAGCATGATCCTGAGAGTCATTTCAGGGAGCTGGCCCAAGTTAGGCAAAGAGACACGGTGGATGCCTACATTTCAGATTTTCAAAGAATAGCTGTGATGGTGATTGATGTGTCCGAAGAGAGGCTTATTTACCTCTTTGTAGAGGGGTTGATGGAACCGTTGAGAGGTTGGGTGAAGGCTTTGGAGCCTAAATCTTTGCAAGAGGCCATTAAGAAGGCTAGGAACATGGAATTTATTGCTCCTAAGAGTAAATTTTAGACCAAGACATTCTTTGATAAGAAAAATGACAAGAAAGAAGACAAGAAGCACTTGCAGAAAAAAAAAATGCAGCCTAAAACCAGTGCACCAAATATGGATGATGAGCTTCGAAATGAGCTAAGAAAAAAGAAACTATGTTTCACATGTAAAGAGCCTTGGGCCCCTAGACACAAGTGCTATGAAAGAGGAAAAGCTCATTAGTTAGAAGCTTATGTGACTGCTGAATCAGAATTAGAGAATTTAGAACAACACACTGATTCAAAGTCTAGTGAAGAAGAAGAAGCTCCATAAGGGTCTAACAAGAACAAAATTAATGATGGTATCTTTGACCCAATATCTTGTCAACATAAGAATGATCCTTTTATGGTCCGTGGTGTGTTGTGTGGACAACGAACCACTGCTCTAATTGATACTGGTGTTACTCACAATTTCATTGACGAAGGAGTGGTGGCACGAAGAGGCCTTCAGACTAAGGAATTTGAGGGATTCAATGTTATAGTTGCGGATGGGTTTACTATCCAATGCACGAGAATAATTCCAAACCTGAGTCTCCAATTGAGAAATTATGAGGTAAATGATGTTTTCCATGTAGTTAGCATTGGAAATTCTGAGATTGTCTTAGGCATTCAGTGGTTAAAGTCATTGGGAGATATATCTTTGAACCTACAAACCATGGAACTCAAATTTCAAGCCGATGGTAAGACAGTGGTTTTGAGTGGAATGACTAATGGTACATCTAGAGTTCCTATTGCAAAGAGAATGGAGAAAAGATCTTGTGTTGATGTGCATACCATAGTTGATGAGCAAAATGTTGGTTCCTACAATATTTTGCTTGATAAGCTCCCAAAAGATGACTTTGAGCTTGCTGGAAATTGCAGAACAACAATAATGAAGTCAAGTTTAGAGCTTGTTTTGCATACAAATTTGGTAAGTCAAGGAGACAATCCTGATTTTCACTCAATTGTTAACCCACTTTATGATATAGGAGCTGATTTGATTCATCACAATCCTCTTTTTGAGTGGAATGTGGAGGCATTGGTTGATAGAAGATCCTTGAAAATTGATGATGATATAGTGAAGGTGCAAGAAGATAGAGATGAAGTGGTCTCAGATATTCAGTGGAAGCTGGAGGATGATTTGAATGATGATGCATTATTATATGATAACAAAAATCCAAGTGCATCGGAGATTCCTTTTTTTGATAGTACCCAAATTAATGAGGAGGATGAGCAACACATGCAGAGTAGAGCTGTTCCATTACTTCTTAATCAGCAGAGAAGTCACCAACAAAGTATGTTGGAAGGTTATGGAGACCAAAGAGATGTACCTTGGAGAGAAGAGGATCAAATTTCCAGTTCTAACTTTGTTGTTTTGTTGTAGACCAGCCACCTCAAACTTGGGTTTGCACTAATTCATGGGGTGTGGCAAAGTGATTCAAACTTGGGAAGGAGGAATTTTCAGTTGGAAGATGTGTGGAAGTCATTTCCAGCCTTTCCTAAGTTGGATTTGAGCATTCCAATGCTCATTTTTAATAATCAAACATAGAGGTTTCATTCGTGCAACTACTGTCCTAATTCTAAAGCCATGATTTTGATAAAATCAGGTTATGAACTGCTGTTTTTTCCCTTGGACAGCCACATGTTGATTATGGTTTGGGCTCCCACACCTTGGTTGGATGATGAAGATAAGTTTCAAATTTGGGAGAGTGATAATTCATCCTTCCTAGCATTAAATGGGGTATGGAAATTTTAGTGGGATACCTTGAAACGTTCCAAGCGGTTATCTTTTGTTTTGTTAATAAGGAGGTTAACACATGATGGGAATTTGATGAGAAGGTGCACATGGTGGTTTTGGATGGTGATGTTTGGTCATCATGTCTTGCAATTGCTTGAGAATAAGCAATTTCAAGGAGGGAGGACTGTAATGTCCCCTTCTCAAGCCTAGTCAGTTGTGGGCCCGATAGCCTATTTCCTGGAGTCCCGATAGGCTATGTGGTATAGTAAGGGGTTCCTTTTTGTGAAGATCTTTGGTTCAATTGTTCTTATTGCACTTATCTTTTAGTGTTGTTCTGATCCATGTTCTTTCTTCTATGATGGTACCTGAGTTCTCTTTCACTCGTGTCCAATGTAGATCTACACTCAAATGTTAGCTTTCTACCCTGCAGGTTGGCAAGATCTAAGCTCTGATACCACTGTAATGTCCTCAATCGGACAACCTTAGAAAATAGACAATCCTTCAACTATGTGCAAGCTGAAATGATGAACAAATGCCAAACATAGATGCCAAACCCTACTGAAATTAATGCTGATAATCAATATGATAGAGTTGCAAAACCCTTATCAATCAAACTACTCAACCATGAATAGTAGTTCCAACATCCCACAAGCTGATATGATTTTTAGGACCTTCAAATGACGAAAATATGATAAATATACTAGCAAAACTGATGTATAACAGCTGGTAAAAATGTACGAAACCCTTAAATACACTTAATCATGAATCATAAATTATATATGAGGGCAGATCTGATCTTTATGGAAGTAATTAGTGATGGCAACAATAAATAACCGGCAAACTTAAGCATATATGACAACAATAAATAGATCTGGAAACTGGATACCGAAATTTCAATTTATTTCATGCAAATTAACACACAAATCCATACGGAAAGGCTGATATGATATAACACACTGCTGCATGGATGGATCAAATCAGATTGCAGGCTGGAATGATATTTCAATATGCATAAACCCGTAAAGATTTGAATGACTGTTGGAATGATGATTGGAAACAGGTTAGATTAAGCTGGGAATTAATTTAGACCTTAAACCTTGTTGTACAGTTGCTGGAATCTAATTTTTTGCTGATGTTGACTACTGATGATTGGCGCAGTCAGCTGGGAAGGTGGTGACAGGTTTTCAACAGGCCAAATGTCCAAATCTGAATATATCCTTGCTGATTTATGTTGGGCGGCTACTGAAACAGGCTGTATGCTGGCTAGAAAAAGCTGGCAGCTGATGTTAGTGTTGGTTGCAGCTCCTTAAAAGTGACGGTTAGGGTTTAGGATGGGCGGCAACCCTCAAATCAGCATTGACTACTGAAAAAAACACTAAATAACCCTGTACTATGGCGATAACTCCTCCAATCAGATCTGAAAATTATTGCAATGTCACACGCAGATGGAATCTTCAATATACTCCTTGGTCGCCCTACAATTTTGGGATTAATCTTCAAACAATTCAGCTCTAATGTGATCCAATAAATGTTGTAAACCCTTCCCATAACAGATAATACATCGTCAATGAATTTGCTTGCAAATATGAATCAATCCAAGCTGAAATCTACTGTAGTGGCACTATAGCAAACGAAGAAAAAGACTTGAATCTTTCAGCACAATTGTGATCCCTAAATGGTATCACCTCTAATTGATAAGGGGGTTTTTGTCCTTGAATGCTTCAAACTCCAAATTGGAACGAACAACGAAATGACAAAATCAGATGATTTGATGTGAGCCTTGATCTCTCCTTTATAGGCACCCACTTTGGGCTCTCTATTTTATTTTATTTTTTATTTAATTTACTTTTTTCCCTCCAAGTATTTAAAAATACTTCTAAATTACATCCAAAGGCCCCTTTTTTAAATTACGTATTGAATTAAGTGTTAGAAACACTTTTTAAATAATATTTAAGTTGCCCCTTTTGAAAATAAAGTGATTGGGTCCGCTTAAAATATTATTATTATTTCCCTTATTTTATCCCTTAGCCCATGAGAAATAAAATAGACTATAGGTCTTTAATTAATTCTTTTAGTTCTGAAAAAGGGACATGACACCCATCCATTTGTAGTGCTTTGCTTGTAATTTGTTTTGTACATATAAATATTGTAGAGGTTGATGATCAGTGTACACTATAGTTTCTTAACCAAATATATGGTGTCTATTTTTTAGTAGCTTGAACTAGTGCGTACAATTTTTTATCATACATTGGACATCCTCTAATTGCTGAAGTAAAACCCTCTAAATGGTAACAAACATGTTTACCACCTTGAAGTAAGATGACACCCATCGCATATTCACTAGCTTGCTCTCTACCTCAAAATTTTTTTGTAAATTAGGAAGCGCAAGCATAGGCGCATGACTTATTTTATACTTTAGTGTTTCAAAAGCTTTATCATGTTCTTTACCCCAATGAAGGTCCCTTCCGTTGATGTAATTTGATGTAAAGTGAGGCTATGGAGGAAAAGGAAGGAATAAACTTCCTCACATATAGGTCTTCAATTAATTCTTTTAGTTCTGAAAAAGGGACATGACACCCATCCATTTGTAGTGCTTTGCTTGTAATTTGTTTTGTACATATAAATATTGTAGAGGTTGATGATCGGTGTACACTATAGTTTCTTAACCAAATATAAGGTGTCTATTTTTTAGTAGCTTGAACTAGTGCGTACAATTTTTTATCGTACATTGGACATCCTCTAATTGCTGAAGTAAAACCCTCTAAATGGTAACAAACATGTTACCACCTTGAAGTAAGACGACACCCATAGCATATTCACTAGCTTGCTCTCTACCTCAAAAAAAAATTGTAAATTAGGAAGTGCAAGCATAGGAGCATGACTTTATTTATACTTTAGTGTTTCAAAATCTTTATCATGTTCTTTACCCCAATGAAAGTCCCTTCCGTTGAAGCAATTTGATGTAAAGTGAGGCTATGGAGGAAAAGGAAGGAATAAACTTCCTCACATATTATGCAGCCCCTATGAAACTTCTAGTTTCAGTAGCACTCTTTGGTGTATGCCAATTTAGAATTTCTTCTACTTTTGAAGGATCTATCCTTATTCCCTTCCTACTACCGCATGTCCCAAATAAATCAATGATTGTTTTCAAACTCAAATTTCATGTTACATAGTACTTGCTTTTCTTTTAGTTTTTTTGAGACCTATTTTATATAGACGAGATGTTCTTCCCATGTAGCACTGAAAATTAAGATGTCATCTAGATATATGATCACACAACTGTTTATGAAAGCTCGTAACATATCATTTATAAGTCCCATAAAAGTAGCTAGTGCATTACACAAACCAAAAGGAAGAACTAAGCATTCATAAAGTTCTTGTTTAATTTTGAATGCAGTCTTCCATGTGCACCTGATGATAATATGATTTAAGATCCAACTTAGTAAAATATTTTGTGTGTTGAAGTTCGTCTAACACGTCAGTTACCCTTAGAAGGTGATATCTATTTTTGATAGTGATATTATTTAGTGCTTTGTAGCCAATACACATCCTCCAAGAACCACTTTTCTCTCATACCATCACAATAGGCAAACCACAAGGTGAAGTACTAGGGTGTGTGACCCCTTGTTCAAGCAACTCTTGAAGTTGTTTTTAGACCTGATTGCTTTCGAGAAGAGATTGCCAATACAATTTGATGTTTGATAGAGGAGATTTGGGTAGGAGTTGAATCTCATCCTCCATCTCCCTTCTTGGTTGCAACCCCCTAGGCTCATGGAACACTTTCTGAAAAGATGACAAGACTTCATCCAAGCCTTTAAATTTTGAGCCAGTCATGGTAGAAATACCCAATCCCTCATCTTTTTTATCTTTCAATAAAAGTAAACAAAATTGTTTAGTTTTTTTGAATTAATTTGATTGCTTGATTAGAGCTTACCATATTTGATTCCATTCTTGACCCATCAATATTTGTTAGCCCTTCTTATAAAAATTGCATCTCTCACATATAGATATGGACTCCTAGGTACTATCTCAAATGCATCAAGAGGAATAACATTTGCATCTACCTCATCTATGTACTATGCATTTACCCTAAATTCGAACCTGCACTTTAGTTACTTGTGTTTCTACACCCTTTTTCATCCATCCCATTGGGTATGGATGAGGATATTCATATGTTTTCAAACCAAGCCTTTTAATCAAATCTTCTAAAATTAAATTGCACTGTGAACTAGGATCTACAAATGCATTAGCCTTTCATTTCTTTACTTGTTTCAAGATAGAAATTTTGTTCATCTCTTCAATTTAATTCTTGTCCTTGGTGTTGGTGGCTATGCATCCTAGCCTATCATCTACATCTGACTCTATTTCAATTTCTTATTCTTGAATAGTTAGTATGGACATTTTTGAGTCCTTTGTAATGTGCCGCACTTGTTGGTTCTTTTTAAAAATCTTTTAAGTGTTATTTTTTAATTTTTTTAGAGTGTTCTTTCAGACTAAACAGAAGATGCGGAAGGGGTTTCAGTTTTCTTGCAATGTGTTCGCCAGAAAGGCACAATATAGAACATGCATTTCAAACCCATAAAAAGTACAATAGATATGAAGAAAATAACTAATATCCAGATCATAAAATGTCATATAATGAATTACTATTACATACCCACATGAAAATATGCAACTCTGTAACAGTGTTGTAGCTGGACCAGCAACCGGGTATTACAAAAACCCTCCAATATCACTGCAGAAGATGGCAATGGATCATAGGATGATGGATATGAGTGCTGGATCTCTGGATGCCAAAGCAGATATAGATAATGGGTGTTGTAAGCACCAGGAAACACCTTTTGGAGACCCACGTCCCACTTGTCAAGCTGTACGGCTGGGCTGGAAATGATATCAGCTAACACAGAGCTGGAAACTCTTCAATAACTCGCTGAAATGGACTGTTAGGTGTTGCTGAAGCTAGGCGGCCAAGTATGGATGAGAAACATGCGTTGAAACACACCAAAATGTCTCCAAATGAAGTACGGCCTAGGCTGGTTATGGTACGGCCAGCAAGGGAATCTCACAGCTGCTACAAATCTCTTGCTCAACACTGAAATCTGTACCTTATCAATATTCTCAGCTGCTCGCTCACAAACTTCATTTCAAATGTATCCATTTTTCCTTTCAAAATCATTCCAAATGAACTCTCGAGAAGCACACTTGCAAATACTATATGTATTTTCCCAATATCACCTTTGGACGGTCTTTCACGCCTGTAGAATGCTGCTTCTAATGGAGGTTTTCGTCTCCAAAAGCCTTATGGATTCAATCCTTCAAACCCTCACACAAACCCTAGCAGAGCAAAATAGCAAGCAATATCATAAACTCAAGCATACCAAATGAACTCTTTTTTCCTTCTTTTATTTGCTCTCCAAGAGGGGCGTTGGCTTTTTAGGGGGAAATGTTATGTTTCAAAATTACTTGATATCCCCTAGGGATGGGCGCCCAAGTCACATAATTGACACTTTTGATTTTTGCTTCATTCCGGTCACTTTATAAAATAACACTTAAGTTCCGATTAAATGAATTAACTCAACTTACGGACTTTAAAATAACTGCCAAGATAATATTGGAATCCAAAGATCTATAGCTTGCCGGAAAGGTCTCGACGAGACGAATCCAATCCCACTCTGAAAATCCCGAAATGACACCAATCCCGAACTTACTATAAATAGCAAGTATGGCCACCAAACGAGCCAAGTCGTCACTAGACACTACCAACTGGCTCCAACTGAATCCAAACCACATCTACACCTCTAAATTACATATCCAAGGCCAAACCACAATGGTTCCCTAACCATATTGTCAGTCTACGGGAACCCAATGATAGACTAACACTGTGAACAGAAAGGGGACATTACATCCTTTTTTTCTTTATCCCTGTCCTTATTTTTAGGATGTAGTTTAGCACTAATATGTTCATCAATCTTACAATGAGTACAATGATTTTTTGTCTTTTCTTTTTGTACAACAGTATTAGCTTTCTTTACTTTTAGATTACTTGTATAATTCTTGCTTTTTGTTTGTAAGGCTCACCTTCATACCTCTTCTTCTCCTCCACATGGTAAGCTTGGACACATGCTTCATCCAAATCCTTTGGATTGGTGGGAACTACTGTTCTTTGGATATGGGAATGGAGCCCTCCAAGATACTTTGTCAATATTTTACCTCATCCAAGTCCATGCCATTCAACATGGCCTGTCTCTTAAACTTTGTGGTGTAGTCCTACATACTTTGCCCACTTATTTGTTTGTAATATATCCATTTTATATTTTTGTCTAATTTATGCCCAATGGGATAAGAATTCCTAGGAATTAATTCCTTAAAATCATTCCAATTGCTAATTGGGCTTATTTCTTTTTTCATAATTTACAAGCTAATTTTCCCACCATAAAAGAGCATGCCCTTCCATTTTGAGGTGTGCAAAGAAAATTCCTTGTGCCCCATCTACTCTACGAACACAAAAATAAACTTTTAACTGCTCTATTTATGAATCTAACATTTCAGAGTTTTTTTTGTCTATCAAAAGTCTTTATTTCTACTTTAAATGGATTTGAATTTTACATTGTTTTCACAATGCTCCTTCAAGAAATCCTCTACTTTCATACCTTCTTCGTTGTTTTCAAAATTTCACATGACCCTTTCAAGAAATCCTCTGGTTTATACCTTCTTCGTCCTCTTCCGCAATATCAAGTTTCTTGGCAAGGGCTTTTACAAAATCTCCAATGGAAGATTGTTCTTATGCCATTTTTAATTGTTGCCTTGACAGATGCTCTTGTAGTTGGTTTTTTATTACTCCCTTCATGTCTTTCTAATGTAGTCACCCATGCATTCAAATCCTCCATTTGGGCCTTTTGTGCTCTTGTTGTTACTGTCATGCACACAAAATATCCACAAATCAAATTGCTCTGATACCAAATTGCTTTGTAAAAACTTAAAACTTGAAGATTTCATGAATCACAAACTAATTTTTACCTGTCTACTTGCTTAAAAAAATGAGGTTATTCAAGAGATATAAACATTGTGAGTAAAATTAGAAAACTAAGCTTTCCAAATAGAAATATAAACACTCACACAACTCCAAGAATTTATCCTGGGAACCTGTGAGGCAAAAACCAGTTTATGGTAGTGGCAATGGCCCTACTATCCAATGGAATTAATTTGGAAGGATAGGTACAACAATGGATGCCTTCTACTTCTTGTCTATCTCCTACAACTCATGAACAACTGAACTTGCTTTTAATTCTCCTCATCACAATACTCAACTCAATTTTCTCATGCCAAAACACATTCCAAACACCTCTGCTTATACTTTTTTGAATGTTGGAGCTTTCTTCCGGGCCCAAGGAGAAACCTCTTGAAGGTGGAAGTGCAAATGATGTTTCAGTTTGAATTCTAAATTAACATAGTTGAGGTTCACTTCCATGCACATGAGATTGATTCCGCAGACACGGATTTGAACCTATGTAGATTTGAACTCCGTGGATGCAAAACTGAACCAAACCCACAGAATTGATCCTGTACATTCTGCAATTCTAATATTTTCTGTCACTTGTTTTGATCTCTATCTGATCTCTGAATCAATCTTACTGTTCAAGTTTTAGTAACCTGATCCTTAGGGATCATGAATACTAGATTGGAGGAAAAAGAGTCAGCTTTAAAGATACGTATGGAAAACAGTATGAGAAAATAGGGTAAGGAGAAATTTAAAATATCCACCAACAAGTTAATAATGGCTAGGACAAAAAAGGGAAAGAATTGAGGAGACTAGACCTTGAAGCCATGACAAGAATAAGGTTGATGAGAGCTAGGCCAAATACTGATGAGATGGACATAGAACAAGGAATAAGAATAAATCCCCAAACAAGGAGCAATATGTTGAGAAAGGAAGAATGTAAAGCAGAAAGAGGTAAGATGTATGCAAGACTCAAAAATTGAAGAATAGAGTCTAGAACCGGGTAAGAACTATGGGGCAAAAAGAGGCATGGGGAGCAGCTCATAAGAAGACCCAAAGTACAAAAGAGTGGGCCAGCATACACTAGAGTCCATGAACGTAGGAAAAGATGAATAAGGAGATGGTTGAAATGACACGTGTGAAGATTGTGAGGTATGGGAGAAGTGATCGATTAAAAAAAATTCACATACAAAGGTAACCTATAAAGGAAAAATCTCCCGCCAAAAACAAGGATTGGTAGAAATGCAAAAATTTGGATACGGGATAAGATAGAAATGACAAATCTACAAATAAGGATGGTTATGCCACATGCAAGGGAATAAGGTTGCAAGTCCCAAGGAGGTGGCCATGACTATAAAATCAAGCAAAGAGCTCAAGTGTTGGAGTGAAAAAAGTAAGAAAAATTTATGATGAAGGGGAGGAGAAAAATGAGAATTGAAAGATCCACAACAAAAGTTTGGGACCAAGGGGAACAAATTGAATGGCTTGTCTAAATAGGGTCTAGATGGGAATGGAAGAAGTGAGCTGAGGGGGCCTTGTAGCTAGTGCTGGTAGCAAATCTTGTTGTATTGCTGGAAAAGTTTGGTTATATGGCCCTGTTGGCAAGAGACACTGCTTTGCATTGGTAGGTGTTGTCATTGATGGCAACTAAGTTCATCCCAATCATCCACATAACACAATTTGTTCACATCGGAAGTCAGAATTAGAATTTGTCTAAGTCCGAGCAGTCAGAACAGAGTAGGTGACAGGGTCCGGTATCTTGGTCCGGATCTCTCCGGTGGAAAGGCATGGTTTGCTATGGATCTAAAGTAGTTGAAAGCATTGTCAAGACACTCTAAATCCAGAGTTTTGTCCTCCGGTGATGAAAGACTCAAAAGATATTAGCTTCTGAGTATCGGGTTTCAGTTTGATAGAACAGACAGAAGAACAACAAGCCGACCTTGTGAATGATCTTAATTCCGGATGTATAGAAGTTGTTTATTGGGCAATTGGTGATGATCAGTGATGGTAGCCGACATGATTGATGTTTTGCGAGTACAAGTTTTGGTCTGCATCTCATATTATGTATGGATCTAGCCGACGAGAGCAGAGTACTAAACAAAGTTGTAAATATTCCTGAAGCCGACTGGTAAAATGATTGCAGATCATGTTGTGGATATATATAGCCGATGAAATTGGATGATTGTGTTTTGAATGGTGTGCGAATAATGTGTAAATGTGAGAAGAGTAGAAATCTACGGTGCGAATGAAGGCAGAGCAGTAAGAAGAGCAGAGCAAAGATGAAATGTGTAAGATCAATTTTTGCACTTAACCGGAACTGAAACTCTTGCATGGGTAGATGCTATTGATCAGTTCAAAATCTGTGCTATTCTCTTGTAATCTTTTTATAGGCAGTGAGCCTCCATTTGAGCAGTGAGCTCTGGGCAGTGAGCCCGAATGCATGCGCATTCCCATTTGTAAAAATACTTTTAACAGAGTATTAATTTTTGTGGGTTAACCCCCACCATGGTTTTTCCCTTAACCAGGTTTCCACGTCAAAAATCTTGGTGTCAAGTGTGTTTTTGTATTGCTGCTCTTACTCTTATGATTGTTGTTTTTATGGTTAAATTATTGAATTGTCAGTGGTAAAAGAAAGAATTAACTGCAGAACGTTCCAAAGTTTTGAGACAACTGATTCACCCCCCCTCTCAGTTGTCTGTCCTATTTCAACAATTCGTATCAGAGCGAGGTTCCTTGGAGAAGCCTAACAGCTTGAGGAAAAGATCTTGGAAGACGTTTTAAATGGGTTCACTCAAGGATCAACTTCAGTTGGCCCTAGAAGAGCTTGTTTAGTCTAAAACAAAAATTAGTAATCTAAGAGGTGAACTTAAAGATGCTGATGATACCATTGAAATGTTAAAAGATAAATTAAAGAAATCTATGCAAAGGAAAAAGGAGCTACTTCTGCAGCTATCCAGTTTACCTGAAGAAAATGGCATGAATGAAGCTTTGGAAGAAAAGACAAAGGAATGTGAGAAGCTGTCAAAAGAAGTTGTTGTTCAGAAAATTGAAATGGAATTTGGGGTGTGAGGCAAACCAAAGAAAGTGAAGATAGGAAGAAAATTGAAGAAGATTTGAATCAAAAACTAAAAGAAAGAACTGAAGAATGTTGCAAATTGGATGGAATAGCTGGCCATCTAGAGTCTGATCTACAAGAAAGTAGAGACAATGAGAGAGAACTTGAAAGGCAAATTGTCATTCTGAGGCATGACCTAGATATTGCAAATGAATATAAGAAGAAGTTCAAGATAAGCTTAGCAAAACTTGAAGTACTGCTTGAGGGACAAAAAAACGCTGATGGCAAGTATGGTCTTGGCTATGAGAAAGGTGAAAGCTCCGGATCCGGACAAAGAAATTTTCAACCTAGGAATGGAAGAAACAGAACTAAAAAGCCTCCGGTAAGACAACCTAATGCTCAAAGATATCCATCATTCAATGGAAATTGTTTCAACTGCAACAAATTTGGTCATAGACCTACTCAGTGCAGAAGCAGAGTAAATCAAAATGGTCCATCTTTCTCCGGTCAATGCTTCAAATGTAAGAGGTATGGCCATAGATCAAATGAATGCAGAAGTATGATAATGAATAATGCTAACAATAGAGGAATTGGCAATTCCTTCAATGGTTACTGTTTTGCTTGCAATGGGTTTGGACACATAGCTAATCAGTGCAGATCAAGAGGAAATCAAGTTTATAAGAAAAGAAATGTTGTGTGCTTTAATTGCAATAAATCTTGTCATATTGCAAGATTCTACAGAAGTAGGAACAATGGAAGTAGACGTTCGGTAAACAGAAAACCAGATGAGCAGAGACAAGACAAAGGCAAAGAAAAAATTGATGTGATGAGACTCAGAATGAAATAAACAAGACATGGGTCAAGAAAACAATTATAAATGACAGTAATGGATCCGCACCAAAATCTGGTGTTGAAAATTCCTCCAGGAATTGATTTGGGAGCCTTGACTCAGCGGGAGCAGCATTGTAAATCAAATTCCCCCAGCCAATAAGTGAGTGCCTGGATCTGGAACAATGAGAAAAGGTACCTTGGATTGATTTAGAATATCTGAAAGGATTTCCGGAAGAAAGGAAGTGATTATGGCAAATTGCGGAGTGATTCATAAGAGATTACCCAACAAACAGAGCAACTGGATGTATTAGGGCAGAGCATTTATTACAAAAGCAAATTAGGTGCTACGGAACTTAAAAAGGTCATTCATTCCTCATTTGGATCACCTTGCATCAGAAGAAAGCAAGAAGAAAGAAGTGAACGAGCTTAGAGCTGAGAATTCTCAAGATTTGGAAGCGCGAAAAGGATCTCTGAGCAAAAACCGTAATCTGCGGAACAAGGTATTTCTGCTCTCTACGAAATCTCTTGAATTCTCAATCTCTGCAAATGGCTACACCTTTAGTTGTAAATGTCACTGAAAGGCCTCGTCCTAAATTTAAAAAGCACCCTTACAAATCTGTTGAAGTCGAGCCACTAGGTGCTTTTTCGAGTGTTCCATATGGAGTTTTACATGTTGAAGACATTAGGGCATACATTCATTGCAATGTAGAAGAATTTGGAAATTTGAAACTATTGGAGTTGTTTAAGAGCAATCTAAAGGATGACAATTACCAACTGAAACCTGAATTTGAAGCCCTAGAAAGCAAACATTTTCTGCAAATTATTGAATTTCTGTCATTTGATGAGAGTGAATGAGTTTGCTATGTGTTGAGCCGGATGCACGATGAATTTATTTGGCTACTAAAACCATTTAAGATCACTAAAGATGTTATCAGAATTGTGACTAGGCTGAATGCAACCGGTGGATTACTTGCTTTGAAAGCTGTGAAGAATCAAACCATAGAAGCAGAAATCGGATATAAATTGCGATTTCTGCAAAAAATCGCGAATCGGGGGCAAACCCGATTTTTACCCTTAAAAAATCGCAAAAAATCGAGTGCTTGTTGACCAATGATTTTCAATGACAAAAATCCATAGTTCCACGGAGTTTTGGGGACGGGGACGGGGGGACGGCAGGGGACGCGTTTCGGGTTCAGGGACGGGGGGGGCCCTAAATTTGGGGACGGCGAGGGACGGCGGCGGGGGGGCGGCGGGGGAGCGGCGTGCTGAAATACATATAATACTTGAAAAATTAGTTATAAAAAGATGTATAATTGTAGAAGCCTAAGGAATAAGTAAAGTTTAGAGTTTAAACACATTGCCATGATTTCATTGAACTAGTGAACATTGAAACAATGTGAGGCATTGGAATGAGAACTAGATGTTTCATAATTTGAATTTCATAATCATTGTTCATAATTACAATCAAGTTTCAAGTTTCAACAATGTTCAAAATATTGAAATAGTAAATACTAAATACTAAATAGTAATGCCAAAATGGTTAATGGCTTGGTGCCACCAATGATCTAATCATCCCCAAGCTCCATGTCGATCTCGTCATCACTGGAACTGCTGGACCCCAAATGCTCAAGCTCATCTAAACCAATACCAACCAGCCCTGTCTGTGTAGCATCCTCATCTATCTGTGATGGCTCTTCTGGCTCTACATCCCATCTGGCTGCTGGACTCTCCCTGTATGTAGTTGTGGTGCGGTCAATGAGACGCAAGGAACTATGTACAGCCACAAGCTTCTCTGCCCTCCTAGAAGTAAGCCTGTTCCTCTTAACAGAGTGGATGAAGCTATAAGTAGACCAGTTCCTCTCAGCAGCAGAAGAACTAGAAACCTGGGACAGCAAACGAATGGCTAGAGTAGTAATCAAAGATCTAGGCCCATGCATAGTCCACCACAACTTGGGGTCCTCCTGTGACATAGTCTCCAAATCTATCTGGGCTGCCTCTGAATATCCCCAAAGAATGGCAAATTTTGACCACTCAGTACGAAGCAAGCTGGCCTCTATAGAATCATACATTTTGTCAATGGCTTTCATGAACCCTTCCTTCACCTCAGCATCCTGTATAGGTGTGATTCTACCGGGCCTAGGTATGTACCACTTTGGGTTCAATGCATAGGCAGCCATGTGTAAGGGAGTGTTGAGCTTCTCCCATCTACGTTGAATGATTGGATGAATATGCTCGGTGTAGAATTGCATTGTGGGGTCCTTCTCTCGCACAATTGTCTTCATTTGATCAAGCATGGAATCAATGCACTCATATACCTCTCCAAGGGAAGGTGCATTAGAATCCCCAAATCTAATAACTGTGAAGACTGGCTGAATGATGGAGACAATATATTTGGCATCAGCCCAAAAGACATCATTCGTCACCACCTCCTTAACCCTCAATCCCTTCTGTGTCTTTGACTCAGGCCATCGGTTCCATTCTGCTGTCATTACCATTAGTTGCAATGGCTCTTGCAACTCAAGCATCCTCTCCAAGAGAATAAAATATGATGCATACCGAGTCTCTATAGGCTTCAGGAATTCCTTCTTGGAGAAGGACCTGAAAAGTGCATGTGAAGTATGGTGATTGCAGATAAACATCTGCACATCTCTAGCATCACTGACAATTAATTTGATCCAACTGATTTTACCCATGTCCTTAAGTGCATTATTCATAGCATGCACACAACAAGGAGTCCACCAAATATGTCTATAGGCTGCCTCAATCAACTTCCCTGCAGCTCTGCACACATGGGCCGCATCTGTCACTACCTGCACCACATTTTGTGGCCCAACCTCCTCTATAGCATCCTTGAGGATCTAGAACTGATAATGGGCATCCTTGCTATGCCCAGAACAATCAATAGCCCTAAGGAAATAAGGGCCCACTGTAGATGTAACGATGATGTTGATGAGTGGACGGTGCCTAATGTCCGTCCACCCATCCATGACTATGCTGCATCCACTTGTGATCCAGGTTCTCTTCATCTTCTCCATCAAAATATTAATCTTGGAATAGTGTTGATCCAAGATTGTTGTCCTCAATTTAGTCTCCCCTGGTGGCACATATGATTGTCCTACCCTTATTATCTTTGACACAGCTTCCTTATAATAAGGAGAGCGAGCCACATGGAATGGAATGCCATTAGCAAAGAAGAATTTGCCAATGGCATCATCTGCCTCATCCTTTGCTTGCACATTGAATAAATCTGCCAATGGTTGTGAAGATGCCATCTTATGTTTCCCCTTAGGCTGTGTTGCACTTGAATTGGATGGATTTGGTGGCCTTTGAGTCTGCAAAGTAGCACTAGAAATTTGATCACCCCTACTCCTTTGTGGCAACATAACAGAAGGTGATGCTTCATCCTCTTTACAACCCCATAATTTTAACATTTCAGCCCTGAACTTCAAGTTACCATCCACAACTTTGCATACATCTACACCTTTGCCTCGAACAAGAAGAAGGTGAGCATTAGTTCTTGTAATGCTTCCAAACCATGTAAGCTTACATATGTTGCACTTCCATTTTCTAGTGGCCCCCCCCTTGCCGCAGGGTTTGCTTCTATCTTAGATGCAAATTGTTTTAAAGGTGATTTTGGATCAAAGGGGCCCTTGGCCCATTTTTGAAGGAATTGTGAAGGGCACTTATCACGAGCTTTACTCCCAATGGAACTTGTGTCAGTTTGAGAGTGAGATCGAGTATTTGAGGCATGTTCACCCTCCCCTTCTAAATCAAAATCAGGATCTCGATCATCAGATTGAGATGAGTCATTTTCACTGTGAACTTCAACCTCTCTATCCTCATTGTCACTTATGCTGTGTGACTGTGAACTCATTATGATGATGATGCTGCAGCCTGCAAAAGAAAATCAAAAATTAAAATTGAAAAAAGTTAAAACAATGTACAACTTCATTGTTAAGAAAAAAATTTTAAAAATGAAAATCAGAAAAATTCAAAAATCAAAATGTGGTCTCATGGACTGCAATGATTCCAGGATATGCACAAAATGATTGCAGGATTTGTTAAAGCAAGCTGCAAATGCAATTGGCTGGTGCAAAGCCAAATTCGGAATTCCACAACCTTTGCCAGCCCAGCATCCTCCCTGCCTGTGTCAAAATGGGAGCTTTGGAATAGGGTATGGAGTTGGACATCCATCTAAAACATAAAGGATAGAGGAATTTTCAATTTTGTGACTTGTCAGATGTTGTAGTTGCAACTGCCCTGTTAGATGTGTATGCAAAGTGGAAGCATAGACAAGGCACGTGAACTGTTTGACAGAATGCCTCAAAGAAATGTGGAAGCATAGACAAGGCATGTGAACTGTTTGAGTCTTTGACAGAATGCCTCAAAGAAATGTTGTCTCTGCAGTCTGCATAGACAAGGCACATGAACTGTTTGACAAAATGCCTCAAAGAAATGTGGAACAGTGGAAGCATAGACTGTGATAGAGAAGGCACGTGAACTATTTGACAGAATGAGGCATTCTGTCAAACAGTTCACGTGCCTTGTCTATGCTTTCAGTGTTCACACCTTGACAGAATGAGGCATTCTGTCAAACAGTTCACGTGCCTTGTCTATGCTTCCAGCCTTCCACATTTCTTTGAGGCATTCCGTCAAACAGTTCACGTGCCTTGTCTATGCAGAGACCACATTTCTTTGAGGGAGACCACATTTCTTTGAGGCATTCTGTCAAACAGTTCACGTGCCTTGTCTATGCTTCGGAGCTTCCACATTTCTTTGAGGCATTCTGTCAAACAGTTCATGTGCCTTGTCTGTGCTTGCTGCTTCCACTTTGAGTTTGCAATGTGCATACAGACTACACTCTACAGTCTAACAGTGCAGTTGCACTTGCAACCACAACATCTGACAAAATTCCTCTATCCTTTATTAAAAAAATTTAAAAATAAAAACCAAAGCTCCCATTTTGACGCAGGTAGGGAGACGCAGGCAGTATGGACTGCAACGATTGCAGGATATGCACAAAATGGATTTGTCGAAAAGGTTTTACCGTTTTAGAACTGGAAGTTTAGGAAATGGAAATCCGAAATTAAAAACGTTTTAAAATTTTTGTATGCTGAATGCCTCAAAGAGATGGCATCGTGTGGGATATCCCACGCGATGCCATCTCTTTGAGGCATTCATTTTCTGTTCTTCAGAGGTAAACGTTAAACTACAAACATTTGACTGTAAGGTATTAATGGTGCAGAAGGCACTTCCAATAAGATTGTTCACAGTGGGGAAGAACAGATCCAATGGGGTGCTGCGTGCAAATGGTGGTTGATGACTATATGGAGAAACTTCGACGATATTGCAGCATAAAAAAAGATCAAAAAGAATGCCTCAAAGAGATGGCATCGCGTGGGATATCCCACGCGATGCCATCTCTTTGAGGCATTCAGCATTCATTACGAATCACCCAAAATAAAACCCTCGGGCCTCACCTGTGATTCGACGGAGGCAGAAAAACTTCAAAGTTCAAACGCAGTTGAAGACTTGTTGAACGCCGGTGAACGGGTGAAGTGAATGAACATTGAAAACTTCAAAACAATGAAAAGTAAAACCTAAACAAAAAAAAAAAATTTCATGTTTCGAGGGGGGACGCCTGGAAGACTCGGGGACGTCCAGACGTCCCCCCAATGAGAAACGTCTTCTGATGCGGCGGGGGGACGGCGGGGGGACGGGGGGGGGGACGTTTCCCTGACGTCCCCCCGTCTCGGAAACGTCCCCGTCTCCGAAACGGCACCTTTTTCGGGGGGGGACGCGTCCCTGTGGATCAATGCAAAAATCAGTTTAAATTGCGATTTAAATCTTCATTAAAACGTGATTTGTCTCGTAATTTTGGCGCGAATTTTACCCACGTAATTTCGCGTCTCGTCTCTGCCTATTTTAGGCATTTTACCCCGCATTGTCTCTGCAACTGGAAATCGTAGCTTGAGGTCTGGACTTCTGCAAATCGTAGCTAGAGGTCGACGAGTTTGTTTTTGGCGTCGAAGCTTAAGGTATTTCCCTATTAACTTCTTTTATTTATCCCTACCTCGGTGATAGTATTTACATTTACTTGCTGCGTATTGGCTTAGAACAGGTGCAAGAGGATAAATGTGATTTCTATTTGTTGCCATTCATGGGATTGACTAGCCAGGATCAAAAAGTATGCCATATGGAATGGTATGTAAAGATTTAAATCCATCTCTTTGGAGTAAGTCTGTACTGTCCTGTATGGAGCATTTTTTCTGCCTGCTAGTGCACTCCATCATTCTTTAAGATTTCTCTGTATTCATAGTTTCTTTTCTTATGTATTCTTAGAATTCAAACAACAAACGCAAGATGCATTTTGTTTTGTTATTAGTGATTTTCAAAAACTGTTAATGCACCAGATGACTTAGCCTGGACCATTGGCTGCATTATTCTTGATTTGCTTTTCTACACCCATATATTTAAATAGTGCCACAATGATACCTAGAAGGTCTAATCCTCATACTAATGATAACTTACCATGCAACATAGGAATCATAACTTGATGGCCTGATCTTCAACATAAAGCAGAGTCAAACACCAAATAACACCTATATATGATAAGTTTGCTGATGGTCATCCTGTGTTCTGCACTTTAAGGGTTTGGTACCATTCTTCCGACTGCTGACTAACATGAAGCCAGTGAGTTTAGTAGATTAATATACTATTCTTTCATACCTGTAATAAATAGCACTAGATACTAACATTTGTATATTCCATTTATTATATTTAACATGACATACCACTGAGCAACTGTAATACATGATTCAAATGGGATGATAATTAAGTAGCATTATTACCTTACTTATTGTCACACTCTCATGCTATAAGTCTATCTTATTATCCATTCAATTAATTCCTTGTCTGGCCTCTTGCTGGGATTCATTAATGGCTCTTCAATCATGGTTGGAGCCTGGAGACCACCTATATATTTATCCTATTAAAGAAGTATATGCTTCCACCATCAATATGTTTCCATGCATTTTAAGAGTATGGTGCTACCATTGAAATTAATCCTGCACATATTCCACACTAATCCCTAATGCCACCTTTAAAAATTAAAATTATAAATCTATTCAATCTTAGAGCATTATGGTCTGTTTAATCTTATTAATATTGAATGCTTAATAATCCATGTCTATTATCTTTGTGTCTTATACTTGACTGGTCCACCACACATTCAATGTGGAAAGTAAATAGTTCAATAATCCATGTCTAATGAGTAAGCCAATGAAACACATCTTTAGGCTCACAAGGATAAAGAGGTCAGATTAAAAATAGTTGCAATTTTTTCAATTATGTTTACACCCTTTTCTTTCAATGTCTCTGAACCTGAAATGTTGGAAGGAAAGATCTGACGACAGTTATATCCAAATATATGACTTCAAATATTAACTTGTACAAATCTCAAAGTTTTAATAGTTAACACATATTCAGTTTTAATTTTGCTGCATACTAAATCTTTTGGAACTTTTTCCTTTCAAAGGTGTTGAATCGGTAACCATAGATGTTGAGGAGAAAAAGGTGACTGTGATTGGAGATAGTTCAAAAATTCTGTCAAACAACAGTAGAATACAATGATACATAACTCAGAAAATACTGTCAGTGGACAAATATTAAAAATATTAAATATTATTAAGAATATTGTCAGTGGACAAATATTAAGAATACATTCCCTTTTTAATAAATAAATATTAAAAATAGTCACTTCACTAAATATATTTGTGTACAAATTTGCATGCCTTTCTTTCAACTATTCTTGCTCTACTTTTTAAGTTAGTTATTATTCAAAACTACAAAAGTGGTCCTCTAAAATTATTAACAAAGTTTGAGCATAAGAGAAACCTACAGTTAGCAGAATTTTGTTTTTGCAAATATGGTATCATGAAACACTGAATTCAAATTATTTATCATGAGAAACCTAGAGTTAGCACATCATTTTTGTGTAGAAAATTATTTATCATGAAAGACTGAATTCAAATGCTTTTACAGCTTTGATCATAATGCCACGTCCAAGAGACTTTGCGTGGACTCATTGCACATCAGTCTCGGGTACAACCAGGGTCAAATGCAATTGGTGTCAAGCTGAAGTACCTGGTGGCATTTATCGCTTCAAATGGCATTTGGCAAAGGAGGTAGGACATGAGACCATTATTTGCCAAGGTTGCCCTGCAGATGTCACATATCAGGCAAAACTAGCTCTTGGGGCGATTTCTGATAATAAGGCAAAAAGGGCAAGAACTGGGACAGAAATGGCATTAAATTCTACATATGCTAAGAGCAATCCTTCGAATGAGGCAAGTAGTGAACAAATGTCTTTCAAGGAGTCTGTGTCAACGCCTTTTTCTACAACACATGGCCCAAACACAGGTGGAGGAAACATTAATTCTTTCTTTGCACCTCGTACTACACTAGGATCACAGACCACTTTGGAGAGTACAGGATGGAGAAAGAACGTCCATGAACATGCAAAGAAGGCAATTGCAAATTTCTGGTACTCCTCTAGCTTGTCATTCCATGTTGCCAGATCTCCATATTGGCAAGGTATGGTGGATGTGATTGCAGGTGCAGGTCCTGGGTTCAAAGCCCCATCTTATGAGACATTGAGAGTTGGTATGCTCAATGATGCAGTAGAGGATGTTAATGATGTTGTTTCTGAACATCGACTAGCGTGGACAAAGACTGGTTGCACCATAATGTCAGATGGATGGACAGATAGAAGGAACCAAACCCTAATCAACTTCCTTGTCTCTTGTGATATTGGCACCATTTTTTTGAAATCTGTGGATGCATCAAATAGGATCAAATCTGCAGCTGAAATGTTTGAGTTGTTTGATGATGTGGTCAAGGATGTAAGGCCAGAATATGTGGTACAATTTATTACAGACAATGTTGCTGCTTGTGTTGCTGCTAGGAAACTCCTGACGGACAAGTATCCCTCTATGTTTTTTACTCCGTGCGTGGCACACTGCCTTGATCTAACCCTAGGGGATTTTGGAAAACTTGAATGGGTGATGGAGGTATTGCAACAGGGTCGCACAGTTACCAAGTTCATCTACAATCACACGAGGCTGTTGTGTCTAATGCGCTCCTTCACAGAGGGCAAGGAGCTAATTCGGCCAGGGGTGACACGATTTGCTATGCACTTCCTTGCATTGCAGACTCTTTGGCAACAACAATTAAATTTGAAGCGAATGTTCCTTTCTCCTGAGTGGATAGAGTTTGGCTTCACAAGGCTAGCAGATGGCAAAAAGGTGGTACAGTACATTTATTTTGCAAGTTTTTGGGATGCAATTGAACAAGTTGTACAATTTTCTGAGCCTCTAGTCAAAGTTTTGAGGCTAGTGGATGGGGATAAATCCCCCATGGGCTATTTGTATGAGGCCATGGATAGGGCTAAGGAGGTGATGAGGGGTAGGATGGAAAATGACAAGGACAGTACATGCCATTGTGGGACATAATTGATAGGAGATGGGATCAACAAATGCACTCCCCTCTCCATGCTACTGGGCATTATCTCAATCCATCCTTGTTCTATAGCTCCTCATTCAAAGATGATGATTCTGAAGTCACATGTGGCCTAGTCATATGCATGGAGAAAATGTTCCCTACCCTAGGAAAGTTGCACGCAGTTATGGCAGAGTTGCAAATGTACAAGCAGGCGAGGGGTGTTTTCTCAAGTATGGTTGCGGTGCAAGGCAGGAAGACCTACCAACCAAGTACACTCTATTAGCTTTGGACAATTTCTCTTTATTGTGGACATGTAGATTAAAGATGTTAAAATTTTAATATATCTTACATGAAATCATCATGGTAATAATTTGTGTTTTTCAGCACAATGGTGGGATTTTTTTGGTCAAGAAACCAAAAATCTTAGATGGATGGCAAGGCGCATATTGAGCCAACCATGTAGTTCATCTGCTTGTGAGCGTACTTGGAGTGTTTTTGAACACATACATTCCAAGAAACGCAACCGTCTAACACAAGAACGAATGAATAATTTGGTGTTCGTTCACCACAACCTCCGCTTGAAGCTAAAGAAAGCTCAAGGTTAGACTTCTAATATACTTGCAATCATAGTTATAATTGTATTCATTATGTTTTTCACTTTCTATTGCCACGACTAATTTATATATGGACAAAATCAGGTACTGTTGAGGATGACGCACCAATTGACCTTGATGAAATTGATCCAGAGTCTGAGTGGATTGCAGCTGATGATGATGATGATGATGATTTTTTTGACCCTAACGATCTTGATATCCTAATGGAGAGCAACATGAGTAGTGAATTGCTTGAACGAGTTAGGACAGGGTCTGACCCAGGAGCTTCATCATCAAGACCTACAACTCTCTAGTGTAGCTCTCTTTGTAGTAGCAAGACTCATTGGCTACGTCTAGTTTTTTGGAATTTTGTACTCAGTTTCTATATTGACATTGTATAAACTGGATTGTAATTGAAATTTTGTCAACTTTCAACATCTAGTTATTAGTTATGCACTATGAAGTATGCTTTGTGCAATGCAATGTAATCAATGATTTAGCAATATGAATATAAACAACTACAATCTATATTTTACAAGTCATGGGCAAAACTCTCGATTTTATTTGCTCTCTATATCTCTATGTTATGGAAATGCCTTTAAATTTAAAATACAAGAAGTTTTTGTCCCTTCTACATTTTTAATGGTTTTTTGGAAATCCGATTTTTTCTGATTTATTCCCGTTTAAATCACGATTTTTTTAAAAAAATCTTATTCTTTTGGTTTTCCGATTTTACCCTACAATTTTTCCCCTTTTTTTCACGATTTTTTGAAAAAATATTATACTTTTGGTTTGCCGATTTTATCTCTAAACATTTTTTGCTTCCTTGAATCAAACTGTTACTGATGTAGCCAGAGCGAAGTATGACAAAAGAGTAATGACAATAAACGACATCATAGAACCGGATGTCAAATTTGCTTCTATGATTATTGGCTATAAGATCTATCACTCTAGCAGGGAGAATTCTGTTTCTGGGACTGCAATATATGCAGCTTATAAGATGTTAAAGGAGAATGCTGACTATGATCTGTGTGAATTACTACAGAATCAGCTGGTAGAGAATCTAAGCAAAATCAAAAAGGACAAGAAAAACTCTTTCAAATATGGTTCTTTGATCATATGCCTATTTTTCTATTTCATGAATGAAGTGCCTGGAGTGCAAGGTGTGCACTGGACAAATGACAGGCTTGTGGCAATCCAGATAAGAGGTCATTTATATAGCCTTGGGGATTCAAGTACTCAAAAGACTGCAA
This sequence comes from Cunninghamia lanceolata, assembly GCA_027924645.1. Taxonomy (NCBI): domain Eukaryota; kingdom Viridiplantae; phylum Streptophyta; class Pinopsida; order Cupressales; family Cupressaceae; genus Cunninghamia; species Cunninghamia lanceolata. Next base: position 1,192,320 of record BSBN01000918.1, on the reverse strand, counting down.
TTTGGGGGTATTTCAAAAACTTTCAGAGTCTGATGCATGCAAGGGAAAGAATCCCTAATTCAGTTGTAGAAAAGTATGAGAATGAGATATATTTTATGGTCGACACAGATCAATGTTTGATGGAAGCTGTAGAACCAAGAACAGTATGGATAATGCCAATGGGTTATGAGGTGGATGAGAAAGTTCTGGACATGTATTCTCAGCATCTTCTGAGCAAACCTAAAGACACCTCTGTGGAAAGGTTTGGAACTTACAAGGAACTAAGTATGAAGTTGCATATGGAACTTAGTCAGCCGGAAACAAAAATAAAAGTGTTGAAGCAAGTAGAGATGTATGCAGAAAACATTGGGCTTACAAAAGAAGCAATGAGAAAGAACAGAGAAAGGATTGAGGAGATGAATAGAAGGGCTGAGCAAGCTTCAAAAGAAAGGACAGAAAGTGGGCCAGCAGCTGCTCCGGAAGTCCCACCTAGCTCTTTAAGGAAAACAAGAAGCTCAGCAACTGTCTCAGAACAATTCAAGTCTATTCCCATCAAAACATCGGAAGCTACACCATTCGGTGAAGGAGGAAAGAGGAAGAAAACCAAGGCCACAAGAGCCTCCAAAGGCACAAAAGATGATGAGGAAACAGAAACAGATGAAGAAGTTAAAGAGATAAGATCAAAGAAAGCCAAGACTTCAAAGGCTTTTGAAGACCAGCCTTCCGGAAGCAATAAGGCCAGTAAAAAGCAAGTAACTGGTAAGGTCGCTATGACTATTGATGAAATTGTAAAAACAATCACTGTTCATGGAAATTTAAAGCCTTTCAGAGTTTACTATGATAATTTTGATCAAGCAAATAAGAAAATTTTGGAAGATGCCATTATCATATATTTGAATAAATTCAATAGAGCCCTGTTGGAAGTTTTACAAGAACTTCCTAAAAGTTTAAGGAAAGTACTGGAAATGAGGAAAGAAGCAACTAAGGATAAAGACATAGAACTTAGAGAGTATGTTCTCTCCACTTTGTGTCCTGTGATGACCAGAAGAGAAGCAGATAAAATCCTCAGAGAAGTTAAAGATAATTTTAGAAGTAAGGTCCGGATGAACAAACTAATGCTTGGTGAAACTAAGGAAATTGCAAAAGAAACAGAAGAAATCTTGAGAAGGGCTTTAGACAGAGATAAATATTATATTATTTCAGAGAAACAAGTAGAAGTCAATTCTCCAGTTCTGGAACATGAAGCTTCGGAGTTAACCTATGAAGAGACTAATGTTGGATTTGATTCATCAGATCTGAATGTTGGAGAAGTTCAAGAAGAGGAACAAGTCAATTAGGAGGACACAAATTTGATAGACAAAATAATTGATGCAGAAGTAACTCCACCTGATCATTCTGGAAAAGAAGAGAATATTGCTACTACACAGAGCCCTTTGGATCAGGTAGCATGTGGTGAACAAACAGGAAAGAGTTCCTTTGCAGAGAACACAGAGAAAAATAAAGTAGGGAAAGAGGAAGAAAAAGGAAAGAAAGACAAAGCAGAAGAAGATGGTGCAAATACTGAGAAAGCTGATGAACAAAAGGATGGTTCAGAAAATGTTGCAAGAGACACTGCAGATGCAGTGAAAAGTCTTCTTGAAAAAGAGATGATTGAGCTTGATGAGCCTAAACTACTCCAAGGATTAGCCTATCTAGATGCTCTCTCTCCAATTCAATTGATGAAAATAGCATCATTCACCCAAGTAAAGACTAGAGAAAAGATGTTAAAATTCCACATGGAGGACAATGAGCTACTGGGGCTTGCAACCGGGATTTTGGAAAAGTTAATGCTTTCCTACCTGAAGAGTCCATCTGATTCCCCCTCCGGACATCTGAAAAATCTTGGAAGTTCTGTAAATACTCATTTTGAGTCCTTTGAGAAGTCTGTTGAGAAAAGTCAAAAATGAGTTTTTGGATAAGAAATTTAGTGAAATTAAAAGTTTGATAGGGTATGATAGGACTATACTTGCTATCAGTATAAAGAGTATTCAAAGTGATGGAAGTGATGTATATAAATTTTGTCTATCCTGGCCCAAAGTAAGTGAGGATATTGAGAAGAAGATATAGGAACAAGAACGGAAATTGTCAAATCTATCCAATAATTTTGATCCTCTAACTATGTCACCCATAAGTCAGGAATGTCAAGTAATTAGCTTGACTGAGGAGATATAGAAACTTGTCAAAGAGAAAGGCAACATTATGAAGAGAATGTGTGAGCTCCGGGGATTGATTGCTCCTAAGTTAGAGACAATGTATAATGCCCTATTTGAAGCTCAGACTGCACTTCAGACTAGTGATCCATCAGATCTATCAAAGGCAGAAGCATATTCATTTTTGTTGAGTGGGCACATCTCAATTTTGGATGGAATGAAGAGTACTTGGGCCTCTGAACTTGTGCAGATGAAAAACAGTTTTGCAGACATTCTCAAGTTCATGTGAATAGAACTTAATGATTTCTTGTACATATGCGGCATTATACACAGAATTTTTGGAGAATTTTGGCTTGCGGATCCCACCCTTTGCTATTGATGTCAAAGGGGGAGTGAAGAGCAGTGAAAAATGTAGAATCCAGCAAAGGGGGAGCTTCGGAACCAATAGAGAAGCACAAGTGTATAGAGTAAGGGGGAGCTAAATTAGACACTTAGTCATTTTTCACTAAGTGTTACCATCAATGCCAAAGGGGGAGATTGTTGGCAAGAGACACTGCTTCGCATTGATAGGTGTTGTCATTGATGGCAACTAAGTTCATCCCAATCATCCGCATAACACAATTTGGTCACATCGGAAGTTAGAATCAGAATTTGTCTAAGTTCGGGCAGTCAGGAACAGAGCAAGTGATAGGGTCCGGTATCTTGGTCCGGATCTCTCCGGTGGAAAGGCATGGTTTGCTGCGGATCTAAAGTAGTTGAAAGCATTGTCATGACACTCTAAATCCAGAGTTTTGTCCTCCGGTGATGAAAGACTCAAAAGATATTAGCTTCTGAGTATCGGGTTTCAGTTTGACAGAACAGATAGAAGAACAACAAGCCGACCTTGTGAATGATTTTAATTCCGGATGTATAGAAGTTTATTGGGCAATTGGTGATGATCAGTGATGGTAGCCGACATGATTGATGTTTTGCGAGTACAAGTTTTGGTCCGCATCTCATATTATGTATGGATCTAGTCGACAGAGCAGAGTACTAAACAAAGTTGTAAATGTTCCTGAAGCCGACTGGTAAAATGATTGTAGATCATGTTGCGGATATATATAGTCGATGAAATTGGATGATTGTGTTTTGAATGGTGTGCGAATAATGTGCAAATGTGAGAAGCAGAAATCTAAGGTGTGAATGAAGGTAGAGCAGTAAGAAGAGCAGAGCAAAGATGAAATGTGTAAGATCAATTTTTGCACTTAACCGGAACTGAAACTCTTGCATGGGTAGATGCTATTGATCAGTTCAAAATCTGTGCTATTCTCTTGTAATCTTTCTATAGGCAGTGAGCCTCCATTTGAGCAGTGAGCTCTGGGTAGTGAGCCCAAATGCATGTGCATTCCCATTTGTAAAAATACTTTTAACAGAGTATTAATTTTTTTGGGTTAACTCCCACCGTGGTTTTTCCCTTAACTGGGTTTCCACGTCAAAAATCTTGGTGTCAAGTGTGTTTTTGTATTGTTGCTCTTACTCTTATGATTGTTGTTTTTATGGTTAAATTATTGAATTGTCATTAAGTGGTAAAAGAAAGAATTAACTGCAGAAAGTTCCAAAGTTTTGAGACAACTGATTCACCCCCCCCCCCCTCTCAGTTGTTTGTCCTATTTCAACAGGCCCTTGTTGAGGAGTGGGTCATGGGATTGAAGCAGGTAAAAATTTGGGTGGATATAGGCTAGTGCCACAACAAACATTAGTTGCATCCGATCGTGTTGGTGATCTAGAAAAGTTGGTGGAACTCTAAGGGCTAGAAATGTTTGATTCAAAAGGCCTTGAGATGTTCTACCTTGCTTGCCAGTAGCAAGAAATGTGTTGCTAAATCTTCAATCTCCACAGGGAGACATCTTAGGGCAATCCAATATTGGAAGATCACTCAAAATAGTCAAACTAATGGAGGTTGGGGTTCTGTGCATATGCGACTAATGGGGAATCTTGGAGAAGAAGAAGTTTCCCATACGTAGAGGTGGGAGTAATGATGCTTAAGCATGTGTTTGGGGATGCCAAAGGATTGGGACCACCAAGGAAATGACCTGCAATAGTACTAAATGAGTGTCAATTTGTGTACAAATGGACAATATATTTCGTCTGGGGGGATGTTGGCCAAAGATATTGGTAATGGAAATGTGGTTGCACAAGGTTGACATCATTGTTGGAAGTGTCACAAAAGTTTGAGCATAGAGAGACCTACTTGGGGGATTAATGGACAATCTACACATGCACCATGTGGTAGGCTAATGTGGTAGGCTATGTGGCAAGACAACCATGCGAAGAATGAGGAGGATCAACCCTAGCCAAGCACATGAAGACCAGTCCTGACCATTGATTGAAGGGCAAATCTTGACCAAGTAAATTAGAGGCAATGAGACTATATAAAGATAGAATATGAAGTGGAAAAGAGAGGAGGAGAAAAGCAAATGAGAGATATAAAGAAGACATATAGATGTATAGTTATAGATGAGATTTAGAGAGTTTGATAGAATAGAATTAGCTAAGTATAATTTTGTGCATTTTGCACAGAACTTTGTAATGAACCCGGGATGTCTAAGTCTGCAAATGATGAATAAAATGAAACTATTATTTTGAGTTAATAAGTTTGCAATAGATTGTTTATCAGGTTCTGAGTTATCCTTGATGTTTCCATTGTCATTGAAGTCTTAAGGAAAGAATATGCCGTTCCGAAGATGACCAAGTATGTACAATCTGCTCAAACAAACTAACCTTTAATGCGATGCCTTTTTACCATTGTGGCACTAAGTAAAAAATCTAACCGGGGCCCTGGGGAGCTGCCATGCTTTGGGTGATAGGCTGGTGCGGTACACCTCTCTAGCTGGCTGGTCGTTGGTCTGTGCAGGATCAAGGGCATGACTACATGTGTGTCCATGTTGAGAACAACCCAACAGGTTAGTCACCTTTTTTTGAGAAGCAATGGCCCCCATTACATCATGTTTTGGAGCTGAGCGTGGAAACTCATATCCAATGAGTATACAGAAATTAATGCATAAGTAATCTTCTTGTACTTAGTTGTTTTAATTGAGATCCAATTCTTTTTATCAGTTGAGAAGATTTGTGAACAGGAATCCCAATGAATCAACTTGTAGCTCTGTTGTGCTTGCATCTGCCACATAATTCATAAGGCTGAAGATTCCAACACTGCCTAGATTCAAGACCTCTTCCACTACAATAGCATCATATGGCTTCTTGTTGAAAAGAATGAGATGCATACCCTCTGTGTATGGGCAGGTTGCTTGGACTGATTATGTTGAATATGCTGTCTTGTTGTATTTGCACAGAAATAGGCTTTCATGTGAGAACTTCCTGCACATTCTGTGGTTGTATCAGTGTGTCCCAAACTAACATCCTTTGTTTCCACCTCAAGAGGATTTCTGATGCTTTCGCCTTTTCTTTCCAATCCTTGGGAATTGTAACCCATTTTCTTAAACAACCTAAAACCAATTCTTCTGCTGTGTTCTTAATGATTGCCACATGAGTTTGATGAAAGATTAAGTTGCTAAAAATCAGAAAAAATTATCATGCTTTGTCTGTTATTCATTTGAGTTGATTTAGAATGTTCTTAATTTCCTCACATTCTTCCAATAGGATAACTAATATTCCCACGTTGGAAGCCAATTCTTGTTGAAGATTCTTCATAGCTTGGTTGCGTGTCTCCTTTGCGTGACAAACAAGATGAGCATACTTCAATTCTTAGCAACAAGGCTAGGGGTTTCTTCTTTTGTGTGAAAGCTCATTTTGTAGCTCTTGATTCTTGTCTCTTAGAAGCTGGACCTCTTTGTACAATTGTTTGTTCTCTTTCAAGTATTGAAACTCGCAAATATATAGTCCCCATGTTTTCTTTGAGATTACTAATAGTTAAGGGAAGTAATGTCAGCTCTGATTCCACTGACATTGTAAAGGAATAGTGCTAGATCTGATAATGCTGATCCTAGAAAGGAGCAATAAACTAATCCTGCAAAGCTGGAGACTTGGCTCTGATTCTATTGGATCCAGAACCCAAGAAATTCTGGTGTACAGCATATCAATAATGATAATTGAAGTACAAAGTCAATTTGCAGATATATGAATAGAATGAAAAATATGTTACATAGTGTACAAGAACATAGAGCAGTTAATGAAAATGTAAGTTGCATGTTATTAATTTACATTGGATCCAGAACCCAAGAAATAATTCCATACAACACATCAATTGCACCATTGATATGTTCTGGTAATATAGAGTATATTAATGAACAACAATTGCAATACAAAATCAATATAAAGAGAAAAAGTCAGTTTTCTCTGTCCACATGAGTAGAGAGCAGATAAAATAAATATAAGTTGCATGTTATTAGTGTAAACTGTGTACATGGGTAAAGTACACAATATCACCACTTGTTAGGCTGTCTCAGTTGTGTATTGATACAAAATGCAATGTAAAAAGCCTGCACATGCAAGGGATGTGCATAGATTCCCTGTACTGTAATGTCAGTCAGGGAGCTGTGTATGTGCACAAAATTTCACCTTAAGGAATGTGTGTTAGAATCCCTATGCGGGAGTGGACTGTTTATGTGAAGTTATAGGGCCAAGTTATGTATCATCTCTCTACTTGAGGGATAGGTCAGGGGAATGCGGGAAGACACGTTTAGAATCAGCTCTCTGTTCTGCTCTGCTATGTTGTGAAAGATATATGTATAACTCTCTGTGATGCAAAGAAAACGATTTTCCTGAGAAGAACTGACCCATCTTTAAGAATTTAAAGAGACTTTGAACAAAAGTCTCATTAGAAGGTGACAAGTATGTGTAGTGATGTGGTATGTAGTGAAAAAGTTGTCACCCCCTGACCATCTAGGGAAAGAAAATGAGAACAATTATAATTTTTTCTGAGCTACCCATGCTTGTACACAGATCGCTAATGCCTGTTAGTTCTCCCATACATTTCATTCTGTTATTTTTCTTGTTTGTTAAAGGATTTTTTTTTCCTGCAACCGATTTTGCTTTTCTTTTCCATTCTTTGGTTGTTTTGTTTTCTTTAAACATCTTAGTAAACATAAAGACAGCGAAGAAGAGAAATAACTTACAAATAATATCATCTCTAGGCTATTGCAATGTGGGCATATTATTTTATGAAGAGAAGCAGCCCAGAAAAAATTATTTACTTCATATCATTTTCATTGGATGGTGTTTAACTTGGATGACAAGTCTGACTAACTTTGAGACTAAACCCTCTATACTGTGTGAGCGCATGAAGCAGAGGAATTTGTGGAGGTTTGGTGATCATGCTCTAGGTCGTACATTAGCAGAGGGGGTGACAGGTATGAGTTATTGTTCTATGAGTGGGCATCATATCCCTGAAAGTGGGATTTTTGAGTCGCATTCGTATGATTTGTTTTCTTGTTTGTTGGGATTTTCCACATTATCTGACTGTTATATTGAATGATTTGTAAGTTTGCTATTGGATTAATGAAAATGAGATATATTTCTTCTTGCTTAGCCATTTTTCCTTTGATTGATATGTGTGCCTGTAATTTATATAGTTTGAATTAGAAGCAGTAACACAACTTATCAAGGAAAGGGCTCAGAATTCCCACAAAGCAATCCCAGTTCGGATTCTTACTGGAACCTCTCTTTGTCAACCAACAAATGATGTGAGAGGCAGCAAAACAACCTACAACATGTCTGGCCAACACCACAATTGAAGCTGCTCTGATGAACACAAACATTGACCTAGATGCGCTTGTCAGCTGATGTTATCTGCATTTATCTGACTTTGTAATCTGATATGTAACTGCTGAATAGTACCTATAGTTCTTATTTTCAATGTCACTGTTATAGTGACACGTAATCCTTTTTGTTTGCCCTTTTGTGATCTCAACTTGTTAAAGTGCAGTCTTTCCTCAATAGAGATTATGTAATATGTACCCTTCTTTGGCATCAATATAAATTATCATTTTTCATCAAGAAAATTCTTGAATTAGTTTTTTTTATATTTCAATATGGTATTTACTCATCGAGCTAGATTTATAACATAACTTTAACAGCTGTTACACTTTTCATTCTCTAAAAGGATAGATTAGTAGTTTTTGAAATTTCAAAGGTTGTTATATCCCTAAAGATTAGAGTGCAACAATTAGAAGTTCAACCAGGAATTTTCAGTTTGATGATTCATAGTGATTTGGGAACTTCTAGAGAAGATGGTTTGAGCAATATAGGTGTTCAGGAGATATTTACTATGATTTTATCGTTGAAAACTTGAAAATATGAGTTATTGAAGTCCCAAGGATTGGAAATTTTAAAATATTTATTTTCATGCTATAGGAAAGTGTGGCTTACCAGTACTATGACTGTTCATTCCGTTTGGATATTGGAACTTATTTTGGAAGATCCTAATGTAGTTGCCAGTTTAGAATATATTGTTATGATAGCAATACTTATTTTTGCCAACACTCAACCAAAGGTATTTTAATTTTTCCTGGGTTTATTATGCATGCCAGATTTATCATGATTAGAGCATTCAATTGTTCTAAATTATGGTGATGCATAGAAAGATTAGTTGTCTGTTGGGCTTGAGCATTTTAAGTGCTGTGTGTGTGTGCGCGTGTGTGCACGCGTGCGGCGCGCGGAAAGTCTGGCTGACCAGTACTATGACTCTTCATTCCATTTGGATATTGGAACTTATTTTGGAAGATCCTAATGTAGTTGCCAGTTTAGAATATATTGTTATGATAGCAATACTTATTTTTGCCAACACTCAACCAAAGGTATTTTAATTATTCCTGGGTTTATTATGCATGCCAGATTTATCATGATTAGAGCATTCAACTGTTCTAAATTATGTTGATGCATAGAAAGATTAGTTGTCTGTTGGGCTTGAGCATTTTAAGTGCTGTGTGTGTGTGCGCGCGTGCCTGCCTGCCTGCCTGCCAATATTATGAATTGTAGAGTGTGTGTGTGTGTGTGTGTGTGTGACAATATTATGAATTGTAGAATGCATAATGGAACTTGGAAGGCAAGATGCAGAAAACCATAACACATTTAGAGAGACATTGGCAGAAATGCTACTTCTATTCATTACCAAAATAGCGATAAATACATAAGTGTATTCATTACAAAAAACAACTGAGAATGAGAATTAACATGATCAGAAAAGGGATGAGACAAATTTCCTGAGTTGCCTAGATTGCATGGGAGGATCTATCAGATGTGCAGAGCATGTTGATATGTTGATGCCTGCATGGAGTGCTTGACTTGCCAAACTAGAGTGTTGTACTCGCTGGGCTGTAGTGCTAGACTTTGAAGTTAGATGCTCTGATGGCTCTTCTTGTTGACCAATATTTATAGGTGAAGGTTGACAGCTAATAGCCACATCCATCCTAACATGTGTCCAACACATATGGTCATGTGGCATGTGTAGATAGGATGTTGCCAAGTGCCAAACCCATATTTTGCGGATAATATTATGTGGCATGGGGTATTGCCATGTGCCGGATGCATATGGTGCCAAATGTCAAACTTGTATGGAGCCATTTCTTGTGGTGTGGGGGCTTGTAGGTTCTGCACATGTATGGAAGCATAACATGTGGATGTCGATGTTCCATGTGTTGCACATGTATGGTCAAATGCAATGTTGCATAAGGTAGAGCATGTGCAGAGCATATGTTGTAGTGCACGATGCAGAGGGGTATAAAGCATATGAGAAACATGATGCTGAAGAAGCTTTGCGGAGCTGCTAAAGCTTGTGTGCAAGGGACTCTTGATGTTGTTTAGATATGCATAGAATTGTGAAGGTTGATGCTTGTGTGGCTGTGCATGAAGTCTACTGTTGGATATGCATCTATGTGCAAGGCATTTCGGCGCTATGCTAGCCCACAAGTGGTTGCACTAGGGATGTAAAGCAAGCAATGTTGTTAATGGTCCAATGTGCAAGGCTATGCCCTGATCATATACCCTTTCTTGAGGAGCGATGGTCCCCACTGTGTTTTGGTATGCACTTAAAAAACTTGTCTAAAGCTAATGAACTGATGAATTGGCATGCACAGTTGTGCTCAAATCATTCACTCTTTCTTGAGGAGCAATGGTCCTCCATTGCATCCATGCTTGGAGACAATAATGTAGAAATGGGGTGTGACCAACTATATATGCATTGATTCGGGGTGAGCCAATCAGATGGTGCTAGTTAATCTAAGATGTGTGGTGATATGGGGATGCAGATGTAGTTATCTGCTGATCTAGGGTGAGCCAAATGGATTATGTAGATGTGTTTCACAAGAGAGTCTATCTCTGCCCAAGAATTGTTGAAAGAAGCCCATATATATCAAGAATTTGATCATTTGCCTTTTCTTGAAGAGCAAACCTTCCTATTTATGGTGAATCTTGAAGTTCCCAAGAATGCTGGTGTTATTGCTGCTGAAAATGATGTTCTTATTGTGGATGTATTCAGATGTCGAGTTATGTATGTAATATCCCTATAACACTGAAAAGGAGAGGGTGTAGATGTACTTGTGTTGCCTTCTCAAGGAATCCTATATGTGAGAGTAGATTGCAGAAAGATACACATGCTAAGAACACGACAAGTTCAAAGAATTTTACTGGTGTTGTGATGACAGTAATCTTGGGGTGTGCCAGTCAGAATTGCGCAATGCTAACTCCTGGGTGAACCAGTTGGAGTAGTGCGTGTAGATGCTATTGTCTGGCATGGTGCTTGACCATTTGGAAGTGAAGTTGAGAAATTCCATCTGCTTTAGTCTTGATGAGAACTTGAAGTTTCTGATGTAAGTACAGCCGTGACTTTTTGCAGGCGTTGAGCTACAAAGGTGAGCATGCTTCATTCCAATTCTAGAGGATGTGTGGATGTGTTGGAATCCAATGCATTGCTAATATAAGAGGATGTGCGCTTGTAGGCATGTTGCAAAGAGGAAGTAACTTTCCCCCATCCGGTTGGGTCAATCCACCCATAGTGTTGCTTCAGCATGTGTGCAATCTCTTGTGTATGGATGTTTGAGAGCCAACAAGTGGATTGCAAATGGTTGCTCTTTCCATGAAGATTGCATGGATGCAGGCTCCAACACTATCTAGCTGTATGTCCCCTACATAGGTAGTGGTGACTTGTAACTGAGGTGTGTGCTGTGGGCCTTTGTTGAGGATGCCTTCACCTATTATACATTGGAACAATGGAGTGTTCTTGCACGTGATGGCATGTATGTCATGATTGGTGTTGATGTTGTGCAAGAGGTGATTGAGAATGTCCCCATCTTGTTGGTGGTGGCAGGGCGCAATGAGGCAGATGTTTCGTCCACATCCCTGAGACATCCTGGTTTCTAAAATGCAGGTTTTTAGTGGGGGTGTGTCCCCATAGAACTATGGCTTTAAGGTGCATTTAAAAAAAAAGTTTCACTTTTAATAGATTTATTTTATAATTAAAATTTATACAGCAATGATGATTTTTTCTATTAATTTACAACCCAATGAGGGTCTAGGTTAAAAGCATAGGACTCTCCCTAAAATAGTAGGCCCTGCTCCGTGACAACATGTTATGCTATTTTATGACCAGTTCTTTGTTTTTTTATGCACACTCTCTCAGGTAAAGTAAAATAAATTTTTAAATCCTAATAGTTTTCTTAATATTTGGTATTTTTTATGTAATATATTTAGTTTTTATCTCTATATATTAGTTATTACATTTGACTTGAAATAACAAAATAAAATGTTTTACTCTACACAAATATTACATCATCATTGTTTAGTTCCCTAAGTTTTTACCATTTTAAACCCAAGTAATTGAATTCCTTTTTACACTCTTGTAATGCCATGTAAATGGAGTAATACTATGATTCTCATGAATTACATTCTATATTTGACCTGGTTATGCCATTATGGCCTCATTACAGAAGATGGTGTCATACTAGAAAGGATTAAACAAACAGTAAGTGCTACAGATCTGAAAGCAAAAAGTTCTAGATATAATATGGAAGGGAAATTAAGGATTGAATAGATTTAAAATCTGAGCCAATCATTCTTAGTGCTGTTGTCTGTTGTTCTAACTTCTGAATTTGTGCCATTGTATTTTCTCTTCGGTCTTATATTTTCTAATGCCTTGTTTATTATATTTTGGCTTTTGATGGATCTGATCACCACTTTTTGCTTATTAGTATATTGTTAATTATAAGATGAATGAACTGATGAATGCAGCTTGCTGAATTGGGGTTTTAACTGTCAGGTAATCATACATGCTATTTCATTAACTATAATTGACATGTTTACAGGGGATATGGTTGAATGAGCACCGAAACTATGGTGGTCCAAGGAGGATCTGTGTTACTTTACATGGAACAAGAAGGGCAGATGAAAGGTTTAATTTATTTGAAAATACAGTTATTTTTTTGAAATGTTCCTCATTTTTTTACTACATGAGATTCATCATCTGACAGCAATTTGTTTGGCACAGGAAATATGCATAAGGAAAATCCATTTAGTGTGGAATCGTCTACAAATTCTTTTTCTTAAATGCTGGCCAACAGACTTTCAAATTTAACTACATGAGATTCATTGTTTGAGAGCAATTTGTTTGGCACAGAAAATATGCATAAGGAAAATCCATTGTGGAATCATCTGCAAATTCTTTTTGTTAAATGCTGGCCAACAGAAATTTATATGATCTAGAAATTCAACAAATTAGAAATAGGGCAATCTCATGCCCACTGACTTGAAGTTACCTAGTATTAGCATAAGTAGAGTACTTTGGGACTTCATGCAACCTAGTGTTAAGAACCACTTTTAAATGCTTATATAAATGGGGTTTATCCATATGAACACAAATTTTGTCATTTCAGATTTGTCTAATCTCTGAATTTTCAACCTAATGAAACATAATTTCATATTCCAGAGTCCCCATTTTGGGCAGGAGGGAAGGGAGCGGGGAACATGGGAACACAAATAGAGGATGTCTAGAAGCATCCCGAAAATCTTAGACATGGTATTTGAATTGGTAAATAGCATTTAGATTGGCAAGCAGATGGGGCTGGGGGTTGCGACAATGGGTACACATCCCCATGAATCAAATGTTTTAGATCAAGTTAATAGAGAAGGTTATTATATTTCCACTGAATGTTTTTTTTTTTTTCATAAATAAAATTTGCTGACCATGGTACTTGCTCAATTTCTTTAGGGTGTCTTTTTTTTCTTTAATGCTTAGGATTATATTGTTTTATTTATCCAATAGCACAAGATCACTTATTTCTACAAAGTTTCTATCCTTAAGCTTTTTTCTTTAATATTGTAAAGAAATAAGTGGATTCCTTCACTAAAATTAGGTTTAATGAATATGACAAGCAATTAACTTAATTTAGAATTGTGACAAATCATGTAACAAAAATTTGAAATTTGGAAAAATAGAAATGAAAAAATTTAGCTAATTTTGATGGCCAATAGATAGTTGTCCATTGTTTTGATCATGACTTTTTAATTGTAACTCAAAATCCCAACTTCTTATATGTGTTGTAAGTAGAATGACAAAATTTGAATTGGGTTGCTCTCAAAATTTGGCTAGGTCAAACCCACGCCCTATGGGATTGACCTTTGTTTGTGGGAATGATCCGAGACACACAAGATTGATTTGGTGAAAATGCACCTAAGGACTTGTTTGCCTTCACATTCTAGATATCTGAATCTGCCATGGTGTTTCGAGACATTGTTGACGAGCTTGTTGCCCTGACAGGTGAACTCCCATGTCAATACCCTTGGTGGACTGAATTAATGGCGATGGGAAAGATCAAAGACAACATTCACAAACATGCAAATGGTTACATGATGATGCAGATTCGATTGCTTTTTTTCCCCTTGGAATTGGAATGTGATGTAAGTACTCTCCTCTATATTTTTAGTGCACAATGAATGTCTTTAAATACCCTAACATAGCAACATGTCACATGAGACGTGCTAGGTTAGCACATAACGACTAGTGTAAGAGGGTGAGAAATTTGGAATTTGAATTTGAATTCCAAGTTGCTTGAGATTGACCTAGGTTAATCCTACCTCCATCAAAAATGAACTTAAAAGGGATAAAGTGTTGATTTCAAGGTGGGGAATGAATATTTATAAATTAGTGCAAATGTGGGTGAAATAAAGATGAATAGGTATAAAGAGGTATGGGATTGTGAGCCAAATGTACCACAAGAGTATGACACTCCTCAACATGTTACTAATGGTGTTGAGGAAGTCGGAATAGGGTAAATCACTAGTCATGAGTCCTAAGCATTGGAAGAAAGGTGAGAAGAGTGAAGAAAGTTGGGAAACATTGAAGGAAGACATGAATGCAAACACGTTAAGGAAATTGCAATCCATACAAACCATTGAAGAAATACATGAACATTGACATGTTAAGGACAACTTAGACAATATCTATCAGTGAAAGAAATCCCAAAATATGCTAGAATAATGATGTTGAAAGGAAGTCTAGAACTATGTTCTAAAATGTGCTAGAACAATGACATTGAAAGAAAGTTTAGCATACAACCACCATCTAGTTGTGAGAAAGCAGTCCAGTCACATTAAGGAAGAACACAAGTATCATTTCTCAAATTTGTGCATATCCCTTGTAAATAAAAATGGTTTGGTTTGTGAAAAGTATGCAAATAAAAATGACATAAAACATTTTATTTTTTGTGGAAAAGAAGTTTGTATTTATCTTTTTGTTTTTGAAAGCCACTTAGGGGTTTAGAGTCTAAAAAATAAATTTGAGGCGTTTCTAGGTTTGAAAAATAAAGGTACATATTTGTTTTCACCTTGCAATGGCCAATATCCAAAACTTAGTTCTATCACAGGTGCATAAGCTAATAGGGAAAAATTTCAATATATGGAGTTGTAAGATACTCACAATTGTTGTGTATTGAATGTGTGATCGAATAATTTTAAATAATGAAACTAGACTTGCAACAAACCCTAAGGATTATGACAAGCATCGTAGAGAAGCCTTGTTAAAACTTTATGTTTGATGACTCTGCAAGTGCACAATGAGATAGATTGAACAGTAAATACCAAACTTCATAAAGAGGTCGGGTTTTATACTTGAAGAACTACTTGTTATCCACCAAACTCAATGAGAGCACCTCCTTAAAATGAAGGATCTAAGATCAACTCATTGTTGCGAACAAAAAGGTAGATGAGGATGATATGATGGCTTTGTTTATCAATAGTTTGTCACCCTCTTTTGAGTCATTTGTGGAGTCTTTAAACCTCTTCGTTGAAAGCCATGCTTTGACTTTTGATAAAATTAGTATACACTTGCCGCAAAAAGAATGTAGGAAAACAAAGATGGGTGAATTCATTTTTGGAAATTCAAAGAGTGCTTCTGTTGCATAGTATAAGGGCAAAACCAAGAATTGTTCTCCTTCTTACACTTCACAATCACAAAGAAAAATGAGTGTTACTATTGTCATAAATTTGGGCATGTAAAGAAGGAAGGCCAAAAAAGAGGATATGACATCCCACAATAGTAAGTTGCAAGTTGAGGCTAGTTTGGCAACTATTAAGGTGGAGGATTTTGAGGAAGAATATGTATTCATGACATCCTCTCAAGATAGTGTTGATATTAGTTATTGGTTCTTTGATTTCAACATATCTAGACACTTTGTGTAGGGTAGGAAAAATTACTCCTTGATTGAATAACCTCAATCAAGTGAATTCTCCACTAACACTACACTTGGATTTCGTTATCTAAGGTTTTAGATGCTCAAGAACCTACTCTAGGTTACCACAAAACCACTATGCGTCCCAATCAAAGCAACACAACCTGACTAGGTGATTGACAATGAAGAGAAAACAAAAGAATACTGAATTGAAACGACTGTAAACATAATTGAAAGAAACTGATAACATAAATGGAAAGAGGTAGAAAAGTGGAACCTAGAGCCAAGAGGGGAAGCTCATTGCCTCCGACGACATGTCGCAAGGACGTCTGTGCTAGGCGTCAGAGTCTCAAAAACATAAAAAATAAAAATACTTCAATATGTACTATCTCAAAATGTCTGCACAACACAAAGGTCAACAGAAAACATACCCAGTAGTTTCCAGATTACACAAAATTAAAAATGAAATCAATAATGATATGAAAATGAAACAAGGCAAGAAAGAGAAGAAGACAAGCAAAACCTCTGTGCATTCGACAAGTCTTCACTCTAAGAATACCTACAAAAATGACAAAGAAGGGGTTGTGTTGTTTAGGGACTTGCCTCAGTCAAGTCCCGATTTTGGTATTCCTACCTGCACTAGTAGCGATTGATGAAGAGTACAAAACAACAAGGAAATGAAGGTGTGTGCTCCTATCCTAAGTGCGTCTAGGAAGGTAAGAGCAGTGATGAAACAAGTACATTAAGAAGATTTACTTCCCTGGTCTATGGGGAAGAAACCCACAAGCATGTAGCCAATGCAAGATAACACAATGGTGGTCTACACCATAACACAACTATGCAATACGAGGGATGTCATTTCTCCCCGTTGAGCGAATGAAGGCAATTAGGGCGAATAGGCCAAGCATGGAGAATGAAGGCATCCCGAAGAGTCACACAGACAATGGAGGGGCTGATGTTGGTGGCGGCTTGTCCAATGGCATGGATGAGAATATGGCACACGCAGACAGGGCGACCGATGGGAATAGCATTGGGCATATTTCTCCAGATATGTGCACCTTTTTCTTGGGACTTTCTGCAGGTTTAGGCGGCTCCTTGGCGCCTGTTGAGGGTTCGCCTATGCAGGCTTTGCCAGGCTGCTCTTCTGAGGCTGCGACTGATAACGAGTCATTTGTTGGTAGAAGAGCTTATGGACGAAAGTCCTTCTCGGAGGCAGTAAATAGCTCTGGAGCTCAAATCTTCCCATCATTAAGTGGGAATTGGCCATTGCCATGTGCCCAATCGTCCCTGGTGGTGGTGTGTGGCCCTGATGTCTTAAAAAATGAGGAATTTTATCACAATCGCAGGGTTATTTGCAGATTCAATGGATTATGGCCCTCTCTAACTGATCTTCACAAATGGGTCATGGAATCATGGAAGCCGTTGGTGGGTGGAAAGATTGAGCTCTTCCCCAGTGCTAGAGGATTCTTCATTGTGACCTTTGCTTCCTCAAAGCAGCGAGACTTGGTGCTTGACGACAAGGTTTGGATGTGGTGTCTGCATTCCCTCTCCATCAAAGCCTGGACTCTTTCCTTCAACCCTCTATTGATCCGCTTAATATCAGACCAATATGGGTTCGACTACCGAATCTCCCTCTCTAGGTCTGAGAGGATTCATGTTACGAAGGCATCAGTAATGCTATCGGTCCCTTCTTGAAGGTAGACTCTACTACTTCATTTATGGGGCATTCTACAGTTGCTCGCATCTTAGTGGATATTGACATCTCCAAACCCCTTCATGGAGATGTAGTTCTGATGGTAGGGGAAAGGCCTTGGAAGCAACTTTTAGACTATGAGGGTCTCCCCTTCAGATGATGTATTGTTATTGGTGATTTGGCCTCTTGTTGTCCTCTCTATCGCCGCAAGGGTGTTGCAACTTGGTGGATGGATGCTCACCTTGATCATTTGACTATCAGTGCTTCCTAAGAGGATGAACATCTTCAAGAGACTCTGTCAGTTCCTTCAGCGAACCCCTCGAGTTCTTCGGCCGCTTTTGATAGACCTTCGGCTCCTTTGTCGGCCCCTTCCACTTCGGGTCGTATTGCTACTTTGTCGATACCTGCTTTATCTTCTTCGCTGTCGGCTTCTAGTTCAGCGTGTGAGATCTCTTTGGTTGTGGTGTATGTTGAGAGTCCCCTCCTCTCGCCTTGCTCTGAGGATTTAGACTCAGAGTTTTCATGGACAGTGGTTTAACAAAAAAAAAAGGACCCCCAAAATCTATTCTTCACGATCGAGGGTTAAGGGAGTTAGATTTTCTTCCTCGGGATTTGGTGTTGTTTAGATCCCTTGTTTTGTTCTACAGCTGGGTGTTGTTTTTTTGCTATTTATGTGATGTTGCTGGCTTGTTTTGGTCGTCCCTGGGTCCCTTTGTGTAAAAGGGATCAACACCCTAGTTTGCTGCTTATCTTAATAAAAAACACAACTATGCAATACAAAATAGATTTAAATGAAACAACACTGAGCAATACAACTGAATTGATATTATCAATGTATTGAAGGAGAGAAAGCTACAAATCTACAGGAGTCTAAATCTGTTGCACAACCTCAAACACCAACAAGATAGAGCTCCCTCAATGAACACAAGAGTAAACCAAAACCTCCAAGAGCAGCCAAGAAAAAGCAACATCACCAAAGGAGTACAAACATTCATGTAGTTGCTATAGAGATTGAAAACAATATTGCAGAGTAGAGCCAAGAGAGTTGTGAGCTTGAGAGAGTGAATGGAATGTGAGAGTTGCAAGGATTGTTCAAATATTCATTCAAAATCCCATCAAAGAAGGGATAATCTCGAAATAGATTCTTGAGAGACGTTATGTGACCACGAAGGGCGTTAATGAGAAGTCTCATGCTCACCAGAGGCATGTCATAATGCTCAAGAACGATCACCTGGTAGTGAACGGATGAGGGACGCTAGCGCGTCGCGCCAACATCCACGTGGAGCACTTGAGTCCAGGTAAAACCATATGACCATCTAAGCATTAGAACAAAATTTGAGGAAAGAGAAAGAAAGAAACCTAAATTAAGAAAACCTTAGCTTATAATGCAGAGAGAAGGCACAAACACTAAGGTGGTTGCGAAACGTAGCATGAAATTACAAGGGTATGCAATTTTCGACGTTACACTTTGTAATGCCCAAAAATTACTAAGGTCAAATCGGGGAAAACAAGGCCAATGAAATTTTTGTCAACAGTTGCAACCAACATTGTAACAATGCATGCTTTCACACTAGTATTATTACAACATATGAGAACAATACACACAAAAACCTCTACTCATGTGAAAGATGAGTAGACATACATAACTAGAGAGGTGTCGTCACCTCAGACAACAAAAGGTGGCACACATACCATGATCTAAGTGCAATATTATGCATTGCACATTCTTGTGCTTTGGCTTAGCATTAACCATCTCATGTTGTGACTTCCTCTTGCACTCACAAAATGCCAAGATGTGTTATGCACTTAGAGACATGAGATTATAATGTATATAGGTTGATGGAGATGATGACTTGTGACACACATCCCTTAAGTTAGTTATATTGGATCATGTGGATAATTTGTGTAATTAACTATATTAGGTTGCGAGTAGGTCCACATGGGTTTAGTGGTACTTGGCTATTATATTATTGGGAGGTCTATATAAAGGAGGTGAATATTATTGCAAGGATATGCAAAGATTATGGCATTGTATTTCAGATCTCTTGGAGATATAGCATGGAGTGGCTTCTTCCATAAGGAGTATTGCCCTACCTCAAGGGTTTATTTTTTGTATATATTGGATATTAGGGCATCTTGGCCCACAAACATCTTTTGTGTTTATATGATCTATATTCTACATTTTCTTATTGCTATTATTATATGTTTGAATATTATCAAGTGGTATCATAGCAACAATTTAGGCAAAGGTGAGGGCAAAAGCCTAAGTTTTGAAGATTTGCTTATATCTCACAAATGGTTGTAATTTTTTTGACAGTTTTTTGACTGAAGTTGAAGGATCATATAAGGAAGCTACAAGTCAAATTATAATTTTTTATCATCAATATTGAGAGAGTCATTGCATTTTAGAGTTTTTCATAAATTCACTCTACAAGCTGTAATTTGTAGATTTTTTAATTTGTTTACACATTTTCAAAGCTCGTCAAAAGTCATTGGGGGTATGTTATTTGCACTTTTGGATTTGGGGTTGACATCATTATGAAATGATTCAATGAATGCTTGGTCAACTATATGTGGTAAACAAGTGATCTATTGAAAGAATTTGTTTTCAAAACCCTAGTTTCATGGTGTTTCCTTATTAGAAATTGAGATCATAGGTTATTAATCATCACAAATAAAATATAAGATAAAGAAAATGAGAATTGCAAGATGCACAGATTCAACAAATTACACTATATATACATGGAAAAAACCCTTTCAGGTAAAAAATTCTATAAAACATCATTCTATTATAAAACACTTACAAATTTGTCTATAAAATTTTAGACATAACTTGGGGATATCACTTCTCCTCACTTCCACATGGCCATTAATCCCTCTTGTACATAGTGATAGAATTCACTATAAATCTCCAAATTAAATTACCTCTTAATGAGAGCAATTCCTTAAATATAGGAGAAGGGTTGGCAAAATACTTGAAAGGGTATTAGTCACACCCATTCAAAGCTACCATTTACAAATAATTAATAATTTTAAAGTTTATTAAATTGTTAATTATTAACTATTTTATAAAACATACAATAAACATAAGGTTTTACAACCTTATATTAGAACAATATATAAATGCTATAAAGGTATGATCCCTAATGACATTATGTTCTAACACCCCTCTTAACGTTTTTGATTATAGGTAAAGCAGGTTTTGAAGAGACCTTGAAACCCTTTACAAAGAACAAAATGTTCACCTATGCGAACCCACAACAAAACAACTTATAAAATAACGGCCAAGAATAGCTGAAATAAAAAACAATAGCCACGCTATCAAAAAGAACCACACATTGACAAAACAAACAACAAACATGTTAGAAAGCTAACAACTCATGACCCAGTCCTAGAGATTGTCACTCCCTTAACATGGGAATGTGAGTCATACAAAGATTTAGGGGTACCTTTTTTCCTTCTTTGGACCATCGTCCATGTTACATCATTAACAAGATCCGCTGATCTAGGAGAGGGGATAACCTCTAAAGTTTCCTCCACCAGGGATGTCTCCCAATAGGAGGGAGACCGAAGGCCTAAGGAAGTCGAAGACAACCTTATGTATAAAGAAAATTCAAGAGAAAGGATCCCATCATGGCGTGTTTTAGGGGGGATATCGACCTAAACCGAAGCTGGAGAAGAAGTCTCCTCAGAGAACACAGAGTTTCCAACCACATGGGTCCCTGCCTTGTGGGGGCGAAAGAGAGGAATCATCGTCCTGAAAATCGTCATCCTGAGAAGAACCCACCTCCTGTGACTTAGGGTCTTCAATTGTCAAGTGTTCAACGCGTGCATTCTGCCACCAAGTCACACCAACCTTGCAGCTAGAGTGGGAGCAATCCGAAGCCAGGTGTCCAATAGAGACACCCATCTTAATGTTAATAGGGAGCATAACTTGTCAATTTCTATATATATAAAAATGAAGTACCCTAGTAATGTATGTCTTCTTTGACATGGATAAATAGGGAGACAAATACATGCCAAATTGAAGATTCAGACTACACATAAGTCATTTTGTCATAATTTATAATTCCACTTTTTAAAAAAATGATGCTTTTAATGAGGTTTTATAAAAAAATTATTGGAGCCTAAGACTCTTCAAATTAGCCTCCACTAGGTTCATTACATAGTGCCATGGGTCTTCTATAATACAATGCTTTTACAAGTGGATGAATTATAGAGAGAAGAATTACAATATGCCTGAAGGACTTATACAATAAAAAAAATGCATGTAAGCCTTTGACACCTCCTATTAGCTAAACTTTGGATGTAAGACCTAAAAGGCATAAATAAGACCTATATGGAAACTCCTTAAGGCCAAGCATAATTTGAATTTGAAGAATTTGGTATTGCAAAAAGGTTTGGTGCTATACTACATCTAGGATTTCTTTTGTGATTATTAGGAGCCTAGCTCGGTTCTCCTTAATCATAGTATATTTACCACCTGATAATCAGTCTAATAGAATATGAGAGTAATTTTGTGATGGAATTCTTTCCCTTGAATGAACTGCCCATGAATTTCATGTGCTTTATTTCTAGAAATAAGAGTATTTGGTAAGAGTAAACAGCTTTGGTTATCATATAATGAAGTGAGACTTTCACTAGTACCTAGATAAAAACTCTTCCAATAATCTCCTAAGCCACATTGATTCTTTTGCAACTATTTTTTTATTTTAGCCTCTATAAATTAAAGAGCCATAGAAAGTTGTTATTTTAAGTATTACGCCATCCATTTGATATCACCTGCACTATATTTTGAAGACATAGCCTGAAGTAGATTTCTTATTAATAGGATCACTAGAATAGTCAATAACACAATAATCAAATAAAGTTGATTTTTAGTGTAGGAACAATAAATACCCTAATTAATTAATCTTTAATATACACTTGTCATTTTCCAATGATCATATAGTATTCCACAGAAATCTAGACGTAATACCTAAAATATGGTAATGTAAATCAAACTTATGACAAGGTAAGTTTGGTTTTTTTATATGATAGATTTATAGTTTGATTACATATCAGCCTTAATAGGTATAACAACTAGTTTGATAAGATATACTTCTTTAAGGTAAATGTTGCCAACAAAATGTTTAAACTCTGCGTTCTACGTTCCATGGCTTTTTAGGGTTTCTGACTGCTTTTCTGTGATAATGGAGGCTACTGCCTCGGGCAGTGCCTCTGGGAACCATAACTCGGTGGGGGATGATCCTTTCAAAGGATGGAAAGGGGTGTTAACAGGGAAGAAGATTGGTTCCCCTAAAGGCGCGTCGGGACTTCCAATCCAAAAGGATTCGGCTAAAGGAATGGCTTTGGATATTTTGGATGATCTAGTTGAAGAGATAGTGGCGGCCATGGATCTTGCACTGGTCGGTAAGTTTTTTTCCCTTCGTCCTAATATTGAGATGGTAAGGAAGTGGGTGGCCACTTGGTGGAGGATCAAAGGTAGTGTGTCGGTCATCGCTATGACAAGAGGATTGTTTTTATTCAAGTTTACGAATAGGGAGGATATGCTAGCTATTCTCGCAGTGGGACCCTGGCTCTACGGCACCCATTCGCTTGCATTGTGCCCTTGGAAACCTGGATTTGATCCTAGTATGGATCTCAACAGGTCCACCCCTGTTTGGGTAAGATTGTCGAGGTTCCCCTTGGAATTTTGGGACGAAAAGATATTTTCTGCTATTGGCAATACCTTTGGGTAGTAGTTACTGTGGATAATACCACTCACACTAAGTCCCGGTGTGTGTATGCTCAGTTTTGTGTTAATGTCGAGATTCACCAAAACCTTCCCATGTCCATAGAGTTAAACTCTAAATATGGGATTTGGACTTAGCCGATTCTCTATGAGAATGCTGCTACATTCTGTCAGATTTGTAAGAAGAAGGGCCATTTAATGACCCACTATAAGACGAAGCAAATGGAAGGCAATGCTGACCTTCGTAATGAGGCTGAGGAGAACTCATTCAAAGTAGTTACCCCTATTAATCAGGGAATGGGGGGTAATGAGGAAAATATTATCCCATAAGATTACACTGAGAAGGATATGGAGAAAGTTTATCAGAAATTTGTTCCAGACACAGATAACTATCAGGAACAACAGAACAATCTGATTGAGGAGGGTGAGATACGCTCTCAGTCAATGGATGTTGTTGTTGAAGGAGACAAGGCCTTGGGTGATGACCAGCAGGCCCAACCCCCAGAAATGGTTAGCAATGATGGGGTGGTTACCTCCCGACCACCTTCAATGCAGGATCCACCCCTTACCACGGAAGAGGGAGACTAGACAACTAATCTGTCATTGACAGTTGATATAGGACCAAGTGGCAGTGCTAATGAGCAGGAGGATTGGATTACCCCTAGGAAAAAGAACCGTAGGGCTAAAAAGTATGCGGATGTAGGCACTGACTCAAAACAAGGGAGACCGACCCTCAGAGAAACAAGGCAAAGAGAGATTGCCAGTGGTAAGCAAAAAACACTGGAGGTTCAATCTCTTAAACCTTTTAAATGAGAATTCTATCCTGGAATTTGAGGGGCTTCAATAGTCCCACCAAACAGTTTGAAGTAAAAAACTATGTTCTAGACAATAAATTAGATATTTTGTTACTTCAGGAGGTTAAGATGAATGAGGAGAGCTTTAAGAAGATAGCTGATTATATATGGCCCAAGGCTGCATTTGCATTAGCCCAGCTACGGGAGCCTTTGGCAGGATTGTCACAATGTGGAATGATGCTAAAATCCAAGGCTCACTTGCTGTTTCTAGTAAGCATTTTCTGGTTGTTAACTTCTCTTCACCTTCCTTAAATTGGTCCTTAATCAATATTTATGCCCCTAATACTAGAGCTCTTAGGAAAACTTTGTGGACTGATTTGAGTACCACTCTTTCCAATTCCCTACACTCCCATTGGATGTTGGCTAGTGATTTCAATATTCCCTTATATCCTTCTGAGAAATCTGGGGGGATTCTTGATTATTCTGATAGCATGTTTGACTTTGCAAAATTTATCAATGCTTTTGGTTTACTGGATATAGAGCTACAAAATCAGAACTTCACCTAGTCGAACAGAAGAAGAGGAGATCAGATGATCCAAGTTAAATTGGACAGATTTCTTAATTCTAGCAATTGGGATAACCATCATAATAAGAGTCTGCAGGCTCATCCTAGAACCATGTCTAACCATTGCCCTATTTTCTTCAATTGGAAGGATCAGTGCAAACATGGTCCTTTCCCCTTCCGATTTGAAGCTATGTGGATTAAACATAGAGATTTTAGAAACCTTGTGGCTCAATGGTGGCAAATTCCCATTCAGGGTACTCCTATGTTTAGGTTGGTCAAAAAGCTCCTTCACATTAAACAGGAAGTTCGTGGGTGGAACAGATATAGTTTTGGCAATATGTTTATTCATAAGAAACATATCTCTGGGAGATTAGCAGAACTTCAACAGCTAATGGCTCAAGGAGATGCTCCCGAGGGTACAATCTGATTAAGGAGGGTGAGATATGCTCTTAGTCAGTGGATGTTGCTGTTGAAGGAGATGAGGCCTTGGGTGATGACCAGCAGGCCCAACCCCCAGAAATGGTTAGCAATGATGGGGTGGTTACCTCCCGACCACCTTCAATGCAGGATCCACCCCTTACCACGGAAGAGGGAGACCAGACAGCTAATCCATCATTGACAATTGATATAGGACCAAGTGGCAGTGCTAATGAGCAGGAGGATTGGATTACCCCTACGAAAAAGAACCGTAGGGCTAAAAAGTCTGCGGATGTAGGCACTGACTCAAAACAAGGGAGACCAACCCTTAGAGAAACAAGGCAAAGAGAGATTGCCAGGGAGATTGCCAGTGGTAAGCAAAAAACATTGGAGGTTCAATCTCTTAAACCTTTTAAATGAGAATTCTATCCTGGAATTTGCGGGGCTTCAATAGTCCCACCAAACAGTTTGAAGTAAAAAACTGTGTTCTAGACAATAAATTAGATATTTTGGTACTTCAGGAGGTTAAGATGAATGAGGAGAGCTTTAAGAAGATAGCTGATTATATATGGCCCAAGGCTGCTTTTTGCATTACCCCGGCTACAGGAGCCTCTGGCGGGATTGTCACAATGTGGAATGATGCTAAAATCCAGGGCTCACTTGCTGTTTCTAGTAAGCATTTTCTAGTTGTTAACTTCTCTTCACCTTCCTTAAATTGGTCCTTAATCAATATTTATGCCCCTAATACTAGAGCTCTTAGGAAAACTTTGTGGACTAATTTGAGTACCACTATTTCCAATTCCCCGCACTCCCGTTGGATGTTGGCTGGTGATTTCAATACTCCCTTATATCCTTCTGAGAAATCTGGGGGGATTCTTGATTATTCTGATAGCATGTTTGACTTTGCAAAATTTATCAATGCTTTTGGTTTACTGGATATGGAGCTACAGAATCAAAACTTCACCTGGTCGAACAGAAGAAGAGGAGATCAGATGATCCAGGTTAAATTGGACAGATTTCTTAATTCTAGCAATTGGGATAACCATCATAATAACAGTCTGCAGGCTCTTCCTAGAACCATGTCTAACCATTGCCCTATTTTCTTCAATTGGAAGGATCAGTGCAAACGTGGTCCTTTCCCCTTCTGATTTGAAGCTATGTGGATTAAACATAGAGATTTTAGAAACCTCGTGGCTCAATGGTGGCAAATTCCCATTCAGGGTACTCCTATGTTCAAGTTGGTCAAAAAGCTCCTTCACATTAAACAGGAAGTTCGTGGGTGGAACAGATATAGTTTTGGCAATATGTTTATTCAGAAGAAACATATCTCTGGGAGATTAGCAGAACTTCAACAACTAATGGCTCAAGGAGATGCTCCCGAGGGTACAATCTGATTGAGGAGGGTGAGATACGCTCTCAGTCAGTGGATGTTGCTGTTGAAGGAGACGAGGCCTTGGGTGATGACCAGCAGGCCCAACCCCCAGAAATGGTTAGCAATGATGGGGTGGTTACCTCCTGACCACCTTCAATGCAGGATCCACCCCTTACCACAAAAGAGGGAGACTAGACAACTAATCCGTCATTGATAGTTGATATAGGACCAAGTGGCAGTGCTAATGAGCAGGAGGATTGGATTACCTCTAGGAAAAAGAACCGTAGGGCTAAAAAGTCTGCGGATGTAGGCACTGACTCAAAACAAGGGAGATCGACCCTCAGAGAAACAAGGCAAAGAGAGATTGCCAGTGGTAAGAAAAAAACACTAGAGGTTCAATCTCTTAAACCTTTTAAATGAGAATTCTATCCTGGAATTTGAGGGGCTTCAATAGTCCCACCAAACAGTTTGAAGTAAAAAACTGTGTTCTAGACAATAAATTAGATATTTTGTTACTTTAGGAGGTTAAGATGAATGAGGAGAGCTTTAAGAAGATAGCTGATTATATATGGCCCAAGGCTGCTTTTTGCATTAGCCTGGCTACGGGAGCCTCTGGTGGGATTGTCACAATGTGGAATGATGCTAAAATCCAGGGCTCACTTGTTGTTTCTAGTAAGCATTTTCTGGTTGTTAACTTCTCTTCACCTTCCTTAAATTGGTCCTTAATCAATATTTATGCCCCTAATACTAGAGCTCTTAGGAAAACTTTGTGGACTGATTTGAGTACCACTCTTTCCAATTCCCTGCACTCCCATTGGATGTTGGCTGGTGATTTCAATACTCCCTTATATCCTTCTGAGAAATCTGGGGGGATTCTTGATTATTCTGATAGCATGTTTGACTTTGCAAAATTTATCAATGCTTTTGGTTTACTGGATATGGAGCTACAGAATCAGAACTTCACCTGGTCGAATAGAAGAAGAGGAGATTAGATGATCCAGGTTAAATTGGATAGATTTCTTAATTGTGGATTAAACATAGAGATTTTAGAAACCTCGTGGCTCAATGGTGGCAAATTCCCATTCAGGGTACTCCTATGTTCAGGTTGGTCAAAAAGCTCCTTCACATTAAACAGGAAGTTCGTGGGTGGAACAGATATAGTTTTGGCAATATGTTTATTCAGAAGAAACATATCTCTGGGAGATTAGCAGAACTTCAACAGCTAATGGCTCAAGGAGATGCTCCCGAGGATATTATTTAGGAGGAATGCGATCTGATTTCTGACTGGAAGAATCTTATGAGCAAAGAAGAGGTTTTCTGGAAACAGAAGTCGAGGGTTCAGTGGATCAAAGAGGGAGATAGGAATACGGCTTTTTTCCATCTCTCAGCCATGAAACATAGGAAGGCTAATTCCATATCAAAATTATGCTTGGAAAATGGCAATATTATCATGGAGGATATTGAGATTGGAGACCAAGTTGTGTTTTTTTTTCAGAATTTGCTGTCCGATCAAGCTAGCAATGTTGGGAATGGAAGAGTAATGGACCAGTTCATTGATAAAATCCCCTGCTTGATAACTAAAGAAGACAACTCGAAAATGCTAAAACCTATTTCTGAGGAGCAGGTTCGTGCTGTCTTATTTTCTATGGGCTCTTTCAAAGCTCCTGGCCCTGATGGCTTTCCTCCAATATTTTTCCAGGAATATTGGGATATCGTGGGGGCTGATCTCACTGCTGTTGTTAGAGACTTTTTCAAAACTGGTAAACTTTTGAAGCAGATTAATAATACTTTTATTGTCCTTGTCCCTAAAAAGCCGAAGCCTACTCATCTCTCTGATTTCAGACCCATTAGCTTGTGCAATACCATCTATAAGTTGTGCACTAAAGTGATTGTCATGAGATTTCAACCGTTTCTGAATAAAATTATTTCCCCTTCTCAGAAAGGCTTTGTTCTTGGTCGTCAAATTCTTGATGCTGTGATCTCCACTCATGAAACTATTCATTCCATGGACAAGAGTAGAATCCCTGGCATGGCCCTTAAATTAGATATCTCCAAAGCCTATGATAGAGTTTCATGGAAATTCCTATTTGAAGTCATTAAAAAATTTGGTTTTAATGATAAAATTTCTCTTCTCGTTCGTGAGGCTGTTTCTACTGCTAAATTCTCGGTTCTGGTCAATGGGGTCCCTAGGGGTTTTTTCTCCTCTTCGAGGGGAATTAGACAGGGGGATCCCCTCTCACCTTACTTGTTTATCATGATGGCGGAGGCCCTTGGGAGATTTGTTCACTCTAAGATTTCCTCTAGAGAAATTATGGGCATTAAACCTGCTTCCTCCCTTCCTCCTATGTCTGTGCAACAGTTTGTGGATGATACCATCCTCTTTGGCATCTCTTTTGTGGCCGAAGCTCGTAGTTGGAAAAATATTTTAAATGACTATGCCAAAGCTTCTGGTCAAAGCATAAACTTTCAAAAGAGCAATGTATATTTTTTTAACACTCCTAATGATCTCCGGCAAAAAATTATTAATATTATTGGTTGTGCTGAAGCTGAACTTCCTGCTATTTATCTTGGCCTCTCCCTTACGGTCAAAGAGGTGTCTCAAGGATTTTGGAATGGAGTTTTGGAAAGAACTCAGAAGAAGCTGGTTGGCTGGAAGGGTAAGTTACTCAGTAGTGCGGGCAAATTACAGCTACTACGTGCTTCCTTGCAAGGTATTCCTACTTACTTCCTGTCCCTTTTTAAAATACCTAGTTTTTTTGCTAACAAATTGGAACAGATTCAAAGAAAATTCTTATGGACGGGGGTGGAAGACAAACAGAGAATGTCTTTGGTTAGTTGAGAAAGAGTTTGTCTTCCCAAATCTCATGGTGGTCTTAACATTAGATCTATTAGGAATATGAATAAAGCCCTCCTTTCCAAAATCAACTGGAA
Organism: Cunninghamia lanceolata; assembly: GCA_027924645.1. Lineage (NCBI taxonomy): Eukaryota > Viridiplantae > Streptophyta > Pinopsida > Cupressales > Cupressaceae > Cunninghamia > Cunninghamia lanceolata. The sequence goes on along the minus strand of BSBN01000918.1, from coordinate 1,162,991 downwards.
TTTGATCCACAACCATAAAGATTGGGGGGACATTATGCAAGCCAAGTATCTTCATGGAACTGATCACTTTAGTTTTCTCCATCAGGAAGGGATCCCCCAAGGATCTGTTATCTAGAACAAAATTCTGAAGTTGAGAAGTCTTCTCAAACAAGGGCTTAGATGGAAACTGGGGAATGGAAATTCTATTAACTTCTAGAAAGATATCCGGATGAGTGATAAGGCTCTTGTTACTCAAGGGGATTATGGAGTTATAGCTGGCCTTGCCACTCAATTTTTTGGGGATAAAGTTTGCCATTATATGTATAATAATAATTGTATTAGGGGCTGGAAAAACTTATTGGATTGCTGTACTCTTCGCCCTGATCTCACTCCTAGGATATGGTCTATTCAACATTTGATACAGGGGGTCAGAATTCCTCTGTTCCCTAGAGAAGATGAGCAGTATTGGTGGCCGGATAAACAAGGTCATTTTTCTGTCAAGTCTGCTTACCATCTGCTAGTTCCTGAGGTGCATAGAAATGAGATTTGGAAGAAAGTTTGGAACCACAAACTTATTCCTAAAATCAACATATTTTGGTGGGTTGTTGTTCACAACAAAATTCTAACCCAAGATAACTTAAAGAGGAGGGGATTTACTCTGGTCAATAGGTGTTGTTTGTGCCTAAAAGAGGAGGAAATAGTCTCATTTAATTATTCACTGTGATTTTGCCAGGGAAGTCTGGAATTTGATCTTAAGGAATTTTGGCATTTAGTTGGTTTGTAATTCAGATATTAAGGAAGTCATTACCAATTGGTGTCCTACCTTCTCTCATCCCTGGCTTGTTGAGCTATGGAACCAAACTCTACCCTGTCTTGGTTGGACCTTATGGAAAGAACACAATAATCAAATATTTAGGGATGCTGCTAGGGACACCTCTCAGGTTCTTCATTCCTTTTCTAAGATCCTCATGGAAAGTGTGACTAATTCTCACATCAAAATTGCAGAGAAACTGCTTTCTCACGAAGAGGAGCAAATTGCGGCTAATTGGAAGCTCCTAAACCAAATTTTGGCTCATAATAATTCCAAACAGTTACAGAGATTAAATACTAGATGGATTCCCCTGAGGCCTAATTGGCTCAAACTAAACTTTGATGGGGCATCTAAGGTGGATGGCAAGGCTAGTGGTGGCGGGATTATAAGGAATGATAAAGGGTGGATAGTTGCTGCTTATGCTGGTGGAATAGGCTGTCAAAGTAACAATTATGTTGAAGCCACTACTCTTCTATGGGGGGTGAAGTTGGCAATTTCTCTTGCTATTAGGCAATTGTATGTTCAAGGGGATTCCAAACTGGTTATTGAGGTGGTTAATAATGTGTCGACTTGTGGTTGGAAGCTGAAAGATCTTATCGTGGATATCTAGATCCTTCTGCAGAGGATTCCCAGCGTGGATATATCTCATATATATAGAGAGGGTAATGGGGTTGCGGACGCCTTTGCTGACCTTGGCCAACAATTTTCAAATTGGCGTTGTTGGTGCCAAGTTAACCAAATCCCTTTATTCATAAGGGACTTAATTCAAAAAGAGGTGACGTGTTGATGAGTCAGTATTCTTGGAAAGACAACTCTCTCTATCGGCTTTGTTGGAAGATGCTGACGTGTATCTTGAAGTACGTAATTTTTTGTACTTCTCTGCTTAATGTCACCTCTACCTTATTACTCCCTCCGGTTAAGGCGAGTTGCTTACCTGTTAATTATAGCGAATGCCAAAAAATCATGATCGAGCATGGGAAGAGTAGGTGTCAAGTTCGTAAGGCGGCTCTCATTAATGTTAATGCGTGCAGTTTTATTACCACTATCATTATCCCTGATCAAGCTGCTAATGTTACCCTGCACACTCACTCTGTGAAGTTTTGGGGTTTCTGTGATTTTATCTGGAAGGCTAATATGGGTGCCGATAGAATCCGAACGAAACTTGTTTCCTGTTGTGAGTTTAAGGACAATCATGTGGTCTGGCACTACTATAAGGAAGGCGGTATCAGCCCTTATTTGGAACGTCTTAATGGTTATGATGAAAATATGTCTAAGCAATTTGCTAGGTCTTGGCAAAACAGGCGCGTCACAGTGGGGGGAATTGGGTTTGAGATTTCTGAGAATGTTATTGCTATGGCATCTGGCATGTCGACTCAGGGGATCAAACTTCAGAGGAAAGCTAAAGTGGTGGACCATTCTAACCAGAAATTATTCCTTGGGGATGGTGAAGAACTCATTCCGTATCAGGGAGGATTCGAACGCGCTAAGTTGCCTGAGCCATTGGACGGGGTGTGTTTTCTCCTTATGAAGTACTTCACTCTGGAGGGGCACTTCACCAGGTTCTACAATTATCATCTTCCCCTTCTGAATCACTTTAGACACAATGCTCATATTAGTTTTCCATTTTATTTACTGTCTTCCCTTGAGCATTCGGTTCTTAGGGTTAGAGCTAAGTTGGCCAAGAAACCTTCCAAGAAACCCATTCCCCTACATTAGGGTCTCGTCCTATGTTTATACAATTTCCACCTTGCCTTGGAGTTGTCTAAGCCTATTCAGTCTCATAGTGGGGAAACGTCTACCAACCCTGAGGATACTGTTGTTTCTGAAGAGTCGTGCCCTTCCCCTATTTCTCCTAAGACAAAAGGGGTTTCATTTTCTACTACTGAGGAGATTCCCTTGGCGACCACTACTAACACCCCGATCTCTAAAGCTAGTGCAAAGAGAAAGAAGAGGAAGATAAGAGAAGTGAAAGAGGATACTGTGGGGGTTGCTGTGGGGACCCCTAAAAGTCTATATAGTACCCTTGTGGGGCAGGGCTTAAAATCTAATTTGTCTGCTAAGGATATTAAGGAGGGATTTTCCTCAGGGGTTAGACGGTCGGGGAGGATTGCTGGAAAACCTGCGCCCCAAGCTAAGCTTATAGATTATTCTGAGAGTGCGTCTGACGAGTCCACTCAAGGTGATGAGGCTAAGGTTATGGAAGTGCAGGAGATTTTTGAGGATGCTGATGGTAAGAATGGGAACAAACTATTAGAGGATACTGATGAGGCTGTTGGAGGTTCTGAGGGTAATGCTGACGAAGCGGGAAAGATGTTTGTGGAGGAAGCTGCTGATGAAACGGAGACAGATGCTAGTTACAACAATGACATTGCTACCTTGAGGGGCTGTGTTGAGAAGCTGGAGCAGTCCTTTTCCACTATGCTCAGGCATGTTGTTTTACTTAATCTTTCTATGCTGCAGGATCTTGGGGCTACTGTTGCTATTGACACAGATGAGAACTCTAGAAAGTTGGATGATTTTATTGATTCCATGGCTAAAAGAGGAGAGAATCTTTCTCCTTAGGTCTAGTTTATTTTATGTTGTCGCTACTCTGCTACTTCATATATACTGTCTTTAGACTGGTTTTGTTGTCTATGTTGTTTTTGCTGGTTAAGTGGGTTATGCTATAATTGTTTCGAGGCTCTTTTGTGTTAATGCCTCTGGGGTTTCTTTTTGCTATGTTTTAAGGGTTCGGCCCCTATTTTTAGCTGCCTTATATTATCAAAAACAACTAGTTTGATAATATTACATTTCTTAAGTGCACATTTTATTTTTGAAATATTTGTAATTGATAATAGAATATAGCTAATATAATGGAGTTTTTAAGTAGAAAAGAGATCTCTAGCCTAAAGAGTTAAACTAATTCATCCCTCTTCTAAAAAATATTAGGGCACAAACTGAGCATGGCTTCTACCCAAGGAGGAGAGCCAAACTACAGGGGTTATGCCCTTTTGTTGTATATAGAAGGGCCAACCAAGTTCAACCAAAGCCAAACAAGCAAGCAAAGACTAAGATTAGACCATAAAATGATGAATAATAGGCTATAACAGACTACAAGAAATGAATCTTAGAGATCAACAAGAACAATAGAGGTAAGAGAGCAATTCAAAACCTGGAAACTATAGTAGAAATGCCCAAGATAGTGGTTCTTGGGTGCCCTGGTCCTCTTTTAGGGTTAGGTAGAACTTTGGGTATGATCAGACCTGTATCCGTCTGCACTGCCTTCTTCCCAGAAACCAGCCTCTGAAACATGTTCTTACTTGGACACATGAAAAGAGGGAAAAGGTTGTGCTATTTAAAGGGTTTGCCTCAGTCAAACCCTATGTTGGTGTTCCCACCTCCACAACAGCAAATGATAAGATCCAAGAATACGTGCCCTAGGAGGAAAAAGACCAGATCTGCAATAATATGATAGATAATGATGAAAGATGATGATAATAACCACAAGATATCCAACCTTAGTTGATGAAGACCTAACACCAACAAAGGAGAGTGATGAAGAGGGCTTGAAACTTCCTACAAATCCTGCAAACAAGTTCAATGGCATTCACAAGTAGAAGACAATCCAAACATGAAGAATCCTTTAGCATTAAGCATCATATGAGAGCAATTTTGCATTCATCCGATTAGGTGTAAAATTAACTACAAAACACACTTAAATATGCATTCTCGCTCACCTATGACAATTAAAACAACTTTAGGCTGACAAATACTAACTAAAGGTGTGTCCTAAGCCAACACCACAAAGTGGGACCAAAGTATCCAAGCGGGACTATGGTGCTCGGTTGTTGTGGACCTTTGGCCCACAAACTTCGAAAAGTGTCTTTTAATGTGAGATTAGTCCAGTCCTAAGTTGATTATGCCAGGTTTACTTGTCGGGATTGGGATATTCATTGTTTAGAGCTCAAAGAGGTATTAAAATAGGTCCTAATTAACAAAGGCAACAAAAACAGGTCCAACCGAGAGATAAACTAAGTGTAAAATGCTAGTGTACACATTTTACGACTCAACATTTAGCCCCCACTTTAGTGTGGGTAAGAACTTACGTTCAAACTCATATTAAAGGATGGACAAAACACACAAACATAGAAGACCAAAGAATTCTGCCAAGTTGTGGACTACAAGTATCCCCCAAACATAGGATCCTAAGGTCACAAAACACATAAGCAAAGAGAAAACACGTAAGACATGGCAACATTAATTCGCACATGCGTGGAGTACTAAAGCATATATAGGAATACACATGGAAGACATACAATACACAGCGCATACATGCTTAACACAAAGCATACACATAAGAAGACACAATGCATACACATAAGACATAAAGGAATACACATTAAGACACAATGAATACATAGAGAACGCATGAAAAATAGGATGAAGACATGTGAAAACATAAGTTAAAACATAACACAAACAAACATAAGAATACACAGAAAAAGAAAAAAAAGGCAAATGACTCTGACACTAGCTTGCTCTATCGCTAGGGGCCATGTGAAGAGAAGTGCCAACATGGATCACACACTAGTAAGGACCGCTGAATTACTTGGTGACCACGACAAGTCACATGAAGCACACAGGCTAGCCAACTATGTTGCCCTAGGCAACTCATGGACCAAAGAGGAAACATCACTGTCTAGTGAGGACCACCAAATCACTAGGTGAGTTCAACGCTAACAGGCAAATCTGCAACCAAAAGAGAGCATAGCACGATGCATGCCCCCACCTTAAAGTGATTGCTAACTCTTATCAGGGAGCAATTGCTTTAAGGTAGAACAAATCATAAAATAGGCACAAGAGCTTTTTGGAAGCACATGCCCACAAGATACATGTTTCCGAAGAACTACATCGCACCAAGGGGTTTCCCCCACAAAAGGCAAATCAAGGCAATGGTACAAGCATGATACACAATGGCCTATATAGTCATGGTATGATGCCGAGCATAGCAACAAGATGCCACATGAATCAAAACATAAAAGAAACAATGAGTAACACTAAGGAACAACACAAAGGGATCTACTAACTGGTGTCAGTATAAGAATGATTGTATATAGGAGACATCTCAAGACCATATATATATATATGGAATTGTCATCATTCATCGGCTGATAGAACTATAGAGACAAAGGAAGAAGTGTCACATGAAATCAAAATAAACATCCCTTAGGTCAGCGAGGGAGGATACCGAAGCATTCTACACCTTGCATCATCCCCAAAGGACACAACAACAAGACAAATTGCGACAGATAGAAGAACGATGATACAAATAGAAAGAATGTCACGACGGATTTTAGGCCCCTTTGTATCCTTACACCTACAAGGGTGTCAAGGGTCATCCAAAGAGAGCTTAACAACACAACAACAATAATAATAACAACACATAAACACAAATAAAGCATCAAGTAGCACATCACGGGGGAAACACGATCGCATACACACATAACACAGAAAACTAGGTACCTCCCACGCAAGTCAACCTAAAGCAAGTCATCCTCCTCCCAATCTAGTTCTTTATCCGTTTGAAAAGGAGGACAACATGCAAGAGGAACTATAGCATGAAAGGTATAAGGTACCATAGCCATACATGTATTATCTTCAGAATCGCTATCGGAATGTAGTACAATAGGCTCCATAGTGGCATGCGAAGCTTCTTCTTTCTCTACAAGAGACACAAGGGTAGTAGTTGTTTCTTTGGCATTTGTCAGTGATAAACACTTGCAAGGGGGGAGATTCTCCTCTCATGTGGCAAGGTGAGCCATAGCACGACGACGCTTCTTTATTCATCGTGCAATCTTATTTCACTTAGCTTTATTCATGATGTTCTTAAGGGGAACTGTAGTATCTTCCAATGTGAGTTCCTTTTCTTCCTTTGTTTCAGGAACATTAGAAGAAACAAGAGAAACCACCGAAGGCTGGGAGATTACGGGGGAAGGGTTCCTCAATGCGGGATGCTCTTCCTTCTCAACTTGCGAGGTAGGTGGAAGTACAGGAGCATCCTCAAGTGGTTGAGAAACCTCAGGAAATAAAACTCGCGCAACTGATTGATCACCACCAGTCTCCTTAGAGGTGGGTGGAACAAAAGTTATATTGTGATTGTGGGGAGGTCTATTTTATGCACGAAGGTTGCCTTGTTGTCCTTGAAGGGATGGTGGAGGGAAAACCTTGGCATATCTACTAGACTCTCGGGGACAGGGAAGACCTTTTGATTCAAGCTTAGCCTCATTCACTACTTGTGGGACATGAGGAATTACAGCTGGAGCCTCAAAAGATCGAGGAGGTTTGGGAACATCACCAGGGGGAATATTACTAAGCGATAACTCAAATATCTTCTTTGCTTTAAACTTCTGATATAACAAGAAGAATAAATCATCTCTTTCTTGAGTGACTCCTACTGGTTGCAGCCAAAAGTAGTCGAGTGAAAAAGTGTCCATTTCGAGCAATGGGGCGATACTGACTATGATGTACAACATACACTCATCCCTCAAATAGAAACTTCAAGAACTTATGGGACATAGAGGGGATTGCCTTCATGGAGCAAAGCCATGGGTAGCCCAACTTCACATGAAATAGATCCGATGTAGGAATAATAACAAAATGAACATTCAAAGCTCTTGGCCCAACTTTAACTTCGAGGGTTAAAGCACCAAGAGTTGACAGGTAGACCCATCGTGTGCTCTAATAGCCACCTCTGATACATCATATGTATCTCGATGTAAACCATGCATGTAGAGAAACTCTTCAATTACTACATTCACCATGCATATAGGATCTATCATAGCACCCCGAATAGGTTTATCATTGATTTTGGTTTTAGTTTATAAGGGGCGGAAGTAGGAGATGACACTACCACCACATGTTTTCTAATGTTATATTATGAAATTTGGTTTATATTGATGAAATTATTGTTTTGTTTTTTGAAAGAATGATTATGAGAGGCCTCAGATTGATTAACTGGAGCCAATGAAGGATTATGCTCATACTAACTAACCAAAAGTTGATAATCATGAAGAGTCATGCAAAGGTGAGTGAATGAATTATACCACCTTAACAATCTCTTATCACGGATGTGAGGTTGTAAGTTTCCTATGAATATTCTTTGCACATCAACATCTGGAATAGAATATTGGATTTGTGAAAAGAGGGCTTGATAACGCTCCATAAAATTATTTATTTTCTCTTTCGTTCCTTGTTTACAATGAACCAAGTCTGTCAAAGAGACTTGAGGTCCAATGTTCGCCTAAAAGTGCTCGAGGAACTTATTAATTAATTGTGAAAATGTAGTTATAAAATTAGGAGGAAGCACGCAAACCAATCCAAGGCTATGTCCTTGAGTGACCTAGGAAAGAGTTTTGCTAAGATCACATCCTCAAAGTAGAAATCACTATACATAGTGGTAAAAGATGCCACATGGTTGCTAGGGTCTCCCTTCCCATTATATTTATCAAAGTGGGGAGTCTCAAACTTCTTAGGCATAGGAGTTCTTAGGATAGAATAAGACAAAGGGCTACAAAGGTAGTGTGTTGTCAGACTAGTTTTAGGTGGGCTATTACTCATGCTAGCCAATTGTTGTTGCATGGAAGTCATGTTTTTCAACAATTGGTTTATGACAGGTTTGGAAGTGGAATCAAGTAGGGATTGAAATGAAGGACTATGTGATGGTGTATGAGTAGCATTTTGAAATATGATAGGTGGTTTGGATGTAGGTGGAGTAACACTAGGTGCAGAATTTATGTAATTATAAGGAACAACACCATAATGGCAAACAAGATTCCCAGTAGATAACCCAACACATGTGGTAGCAGTATTACTCGGTTGCATAGTAGTGGTAAGAATAGTAGATGAATAAGTAGGCATAGGGAGTGAGGGTATGGGCACCGACACTTGAGTCCATAGTTGATTAGGAGAAGTCACATTCACCATGATCTCAGCACAACTAGCTACTGACATAATGTTGTTATGCACTATGTGAACTAGGCCAAGCAAAACTTCTACTCCCTCTTGTCCCTCAAGCAACAACCCTCTAAGATTCTCAACAACAGGGACAACCTCCTTGGCTATATGTTCCTTGATCACAAATTGTTGAAAGTTAGCCAACTCCATGTCTAACTTTTGAATTTGGGCCTCAGGAACATGAGCGATAAGGTCATCAATATCAATGGATTCTTGAGCAGTTGATGTTTCAGGGATAAGTGCATTAGGAAGTTGTGTGACTTGATTAAGAATTTTAGATTCATATGCATCAACATTAGAACCCATAATTCAAATACTTCTTCGCACAAAGATATTAGAATCGGGGCACCATGTCGCAAAGCTCATAAAGTGACTACAAGCTTTAATAACACACAAGATGCCCAAATAGAAGAAATTGATGATGTAGCAAAAGAAAGATTTGAGTTTTATTTTAAGTGTAGCAATAGTTTATCCTTAATCAAATTCAATTCAAATGAATCAACAATGCTAATGCTAAATTCAAACACAATTTTCAATGCAACAAAATGACAACTATGCAATTTTCAAATCTAGGATGCATTTTTTTCTTTTTCCATTTTCAAATGCAAGAATGCAAAATGCTTTGAACAACAATTAATGAAAGATACAACAAATGCAAATGCTCTAATCAATGCAACAAGATCTAAACAACCTTCAAATCTAAAAACCCTAGGGTCAAAACTAACAAGTTTTTTTATAAAATGCAAAGTTTTAACAAACCCTAGCTTGAAATTCTACAAAATTTAACTATGCATGAATGCAAATCAACCAAAGATCAAACTCCCAATCAGATCTAGAGTGATGAACAACTCAGATCTGAAAGAAAAAAGTGTAAGAAATGACGGGATCACCAAAATGTTATGTAGAAAAGAGATCTCTAGCCTAAAGAGTTAAAATAGTTCATCCCTCTTCTACAAAACATTGGGGCACAAACCGAGCATGGCCTCTACCCAAGGAGGAGAGACAAGCTACAGGGGTTCTGCCCTTTTGTTGTATATAGAAGGGCCAACCAAGTTCAACCAAAGCCAAACAAGCAAGCAAAGACTAAGATTAAACTACAAGATGATGAATAACAGGCTATAACAAACTATAGGAAATGAATCTCAAATATCAGCAAGTATAACAGAGGTAAGAAAGTAATTCAAAACCTAGAAAATATAGCAGAAATGCCCAGGACAGGGCCACTTGAGCACCCTGGTCCTCTTTTAGGGTTAGGCAAAACTTTGGGTATGATCAGACTTGTATTTGTCTGCACTGTCTTCCTGGAAACCAGCCTCTGAAACCTGTTCTTCTTACCTACACAAACGGAAAGAGGGAAAAGGTTGTGTTGTTTTAAGGGTTTTCCTCAGTCAAACCCCGTGTTGGTGTTCCCACCTCTACAACAACGAATGATAAGATCCAAGAGTGTGTGCCCTAGGAGGGCAGAGGCTAGATCTGCAATAATATGATAGATAATGATGAAAGATGATGTAATAATCACAAGATATCCAACCTTAGTTGATGAAGACCTAACACCAATAAAGGAGAGTGATGAAGAGGGCTTCAAACTTCCTTCAAAGCATGCAAATAACTTCAATAGCATTCACAAGTAGAAGGCAATCCAAACATGAAGAATCCTTTAGCACTAAGCATCATATGAGAGCAATTTCGCATTCATTCGGTTAGGTGTAAAATGAAATACAACACACACATAAATATGCATTCTCGCTCACCTATGATAATTAACAACTTTAGGCCGACAAATACTAACTAAAGGAGTGTCCTAAGCCAACACCACAAAGTGGGACCAAAGTATCCAAGCGGGACTAGGACGCTCAGGCGTCGTGGACCTTTGGCCCATAGACTTTGAAAAGTGTCTTTTAATGCAAGTTTAGTCCAGTCCTAAGTTGATTATGCTAGGTTTACTTGTCAGGATCGGGATATTCATCATTTAGAGCTCAAAAAGGTGTTAAAATAGGTCATAATTAACAAAGGCAACAAAAATAGGTCCAACCGGGAGCTAAACTAAGTGTAAAATGCTAGTGTACACATTTTATGATGCAACAAGAGCTATAATGACAATACTAAAAAATGATGATAATTTGTCAATTTTTATTGAGGAGATCATTAAGGCATGAGATTTTCACAATCAAATGCTATTTAAATTCTCATGTTTATTCAAGGAGTCAAAAGTCATTCAACTAAACATATAGTGATGGGTGAGCTATCCTTTCTAGGTTTTCTCCTCAGACAATTTCTTAATGTGACAACTACCCTTTATAAGTAAGTGCTTTGTACCCAAGAAAATTAGAGTTTTTATAAAATAAATGTGTTAGAAATGAAGGAAAACCACTACAATATGGAAATCTAAAATAAACTGCAAATCTAAAATTTATCTGTAGAATATCAAAATGGAGATTTAAATTAATGTAAATTAGCAACAAAGAAATCAACGAACTCAAGAGAATAAAACATAACATAGAGATTTACGTGGAGAAACCATTGCGAAAAAAAATTATTAGAAAAGAAGACAATTTTATATTTTCTTCAAAATAAATTACAATACAATCACTTATTTCTTTCCTACATCCAATCTGACTGCACTTATATTCATACTCAACTCTCCTCTAGCTTTTGTTAAATAGAAATACAAGCTTATAGAAGAAGTGTCCAAAATATTGCCAAACTTGGGAAATATCCAACACCTTACTTGGGATATGCAATAATTACCCTCTTACAGTTATCATAACAAAAGCACAACATCCCTCCTTGAGATTCCCACTAACAGACCAAAAATAGGCACCATTATACCTCTTACACCTTCTTACAAGTTGTCATAAGATGTTCTATCATAACAGTCTATTAATAGTTGATTCCTTACATGTAAGGCACTAACAATAGATGATGCTCTTACATCTGCCATAAGCCAAATATAGATTTAGGCGCTCCTATTTTCACTTGTAGTAATCCCAAAATAAATAGTAAATAGTAACTATTTTTGATAAATAAATAATTATTGTTGCAAATAAATAATTAATTACCATACCAATAAAAAATAAATTACCACAGTTGATGGATCTTACATCCCTTATGAGTACATTTACAAAACAATATTAGGAGTAATTAAATACTTAAGATTTACAAGGTTGATAACACATTAATCCTAACAAAATGAAGCTCATAAAAAATTCAACCTAAAGCAACACTGAAGAGAAAAAAAAATATAGTATCCAAATGATGCTTTGAAATTTTATATAATTCCACCTTGTCTATGGATGTGTAAGAATTTGACACCTTTTACTCTTGGCTTTTGATTCACCCTGTCATCCTTCTGTCTTTGTAGAAAGGGGGACTATATTTGTCCATTTTGATATAATGAGAATGAGAAGTCTTAGAGAGCAATACTAACCTACTTGGATGGTTGTGAAAACCACCTATGTACTTTATCAACATGTCACTCTCTTGGATCTCTTTATCTATTTAGACATATCTTTTTCACGTGTAATATCTTGAGCTTCTTGATTATGTTAGTTGTAATATAACCTTCTTTAAATAATTAATATCAAATGTTATCAATCCTCTAGTCATGCAAACTTAACCAAGGTTCTCATCAATTTATTTCACATACAAGGTAATCATCTACACTTACGAGTTGAGATATATGATAAGGTCTTATCTGTATGACAATGGAAATTATATGTCCTCTCTTACTTTAGAGGTAGCAATTCTCTTAACATCCATGACAAAAAAATCCTCTATAATTACAAACGAAATAGAATGAAGTTATGATTTTAGTGTCCAAGTTGTTCTATGGTAATATACCAAATTTGATATATTTGAAGCGTTGAAACCTAATCATAAGTATAAGACCAAAAGGTAATAATTATAATGCACTTCAATGATGGAGATTGAAAGAGTTTGATATCTAGAACTTTTATCTATAGAAGCTCAAGATGGACAATATTCTTGTTGAAAAGAATTAATGGATTGTTTTTTTAAAGAGACATGGCTAAAGATAAGAAAGAAATTATTGGGCATAGCTATCCTTAATAGCTAGTCTAAGTTTTAGTGGTTCCCTATAAAGTATGTTTTAGTGTTAATAACATGTTAAATGTTAGACATGTACCCACATATTTTATTTTGGGTGTTATTATGTCCAGAGGTAAGGATGGATCTTATGTTGTTCATCTGTATACATAAAAAATAAAAAAACACAATGGGCATATAAGACAAAAAAAAATTAAACTATAAAATTATTATTATTATTTTTAAATAACATATAAATATATAATATTTATGAGTAAAAAATTTAAAAAAATTATCAAAATTATGAATGATGGTTTTTTCAAAACTAAACTTAAAATTTACATACAAAAGTAAAATAACTCTTTAAATAAAAAATAAAAAATGTAATTAAATAAAAATACATTGATTTGTTTTCACTCAAAGATAAAAATCCTCTTATACTGGCCGCCACCTTTCTACTGATTGCTATTAACAAACTTATGCATTTATTGTCTTCCCATTATGATTTTCCTTTGACTTAGAAAGGCATAGACTATCAAACTGGATATCCTTCCTGCTGGAGCGATTCATCTTCAAGACAAATGCTTTGGCTGAATGGCATCACTTTATTCTTTATTTGTTTTATCTCTTCAACATGGCGTGAGGAAGTTTATTCGATGCACTTCCTCTTCCATAAAGGAGAGTGGGAAACCTTTCCTTTATGGGATTCATTTTTGATGTTTTATGATGCTGCATCTTTTCCTCTGTATGGAGACTGGGAGTATCATCTACTTAATCTTCACACTTTCAATCCGCAAATCATGATTCCCTGTTTATAGACTTATCTTTGATTTCCTAGTCACTGTTATTTTTTACTACCTTTGGCAAGGCCTTCAAACAGGTTCGTTGAACATCTGATGTGGGTGATTGAGTATGAAAGCTTTTTCAATGAGTGCATGGATTTTTAAAGTTAGGCGCTCACTCCTTTTTGTCTGCAATTTTATTAACCTTTCACATATGTGCGTTCCTCATTATTTAAAGGCGCTCTATCTTTCCTTTGAAGACCATTTTGGATTGTGCTGAGGCATGAGCTTCTTCCTTTGACAATCACTTTAAACAATAATTATCAATAAATATAATTTAAAAAATTAGGATTTTGACAATGACTTTAAACAATAATTTTAACTTTTAAAAATCATTAATAACTAATAATCATTAAAAATAATTATTAATTAACTAACATAGATATCTTAAATATATCTATCTAAAAGATGTGGAGAGATATGAGTCTAGAAGCATCTATCTATTCTTAATAACAATTTCAATATAAGCACCTCCATATTTTAGATAGATGTATTTAAGATATCTATGTTAGTTTCAATATATTATTGATTTGATTGATTAATTTATATAGGTTAATATGTTACTTTTCTTTGTAATAAATATTATATAAATTTATGTAAAAGACACCTATTTTTTATTCAATTTGTGATATAAATGGAATAGTAATAATTAATAATTAAAATTATGGACAAATGACAACACAATATTGACATTTAAAAACGAACATCAGACTTGAACATAATGACCTTTTTTAACCCTTGATAATGACAAACAAATGATAGATTTTGACAATATGATATTTAACCATAGCAATAGACAAATGATGGACTTGAACATAATGATCAAAACTTAGTGACTGACTTGAACACGACGATAGATGATGAAGATTCCTATCAGCACAATCCAGATTCAAACTGGATGCAACAGAATGTAAGAGTTACAAGATTATGAGAATTTTTCTTTCAATTTTTACTGCTTGAGTCTTTTCTTATACTCCCCAACCTCATGAGTCCTGTTATAATAAATAAAGAAAAGCTTTGCAATGAAAAATGCTACTAGCAATGATCAAAAGTTCCTCTCCAACACTATTCATTATAATGGCTATGGCATTGGTTGTCCCCTTGTATTGTAAATAGTTTTTCCAATGTCCATTCTCGAGTGTCAAAAAATAGTGGAAGGTGATATTTGATTTTAAAAAAAAAAAATCAACGGACATGCTTCATTGACACCATTGTAAAGAGAAACTAGGTTTGATTATGCTTTGTTTGTTTCTAGTGAGACAAGAAATTAATCCAGAGAATCAACACATCAGAATCAATACATCCATATTATAACAAATTCATAGGTCCTCGAATTATAAAAAGCACCAAAGTCTTGAGCTAGAAATATCCCTAAAATTTTAAACTTCTTTAATCAAATTAGAGAAAAAAGTGTGAATAAAGATTTTTGATAAACTATAAAGTTGATTGCATATCATAATTCGTGCACTTTTCTAAGGACCGACAGATTTTAGCTTTAAGTTTCCCTATGCTATATAAAGGGCCATGCCTCCTTGTGAATTATACACGACTTATGAAAAAGTAAAACAAAAAATCTTGATATTGCAAAGAAAATCAATTTTTAAATAGTAATTCAAAGGAAATAATGTGTCGGATTAATCAAATATCCTCTGTCCAATGCATTCCCATGATAATATAGCCTTCATCTTTGATTAGTTAAAAATTCTAGATGATATGTTTTTCCACTTTATGAAGTTTAAAATCATTTTTAGAATGATTGTTTATTGGTGTCTTGTTTTTTATCAATAAAAAGGGAATATAGAGAACTATTTGATCATAGTTTTGTTATTAGGAGGAACATTTTTAGTTGTCATTTTATTATTAATATTTCTTACAAGGTGATGTGGTGTCCATTGGGATTTTCTTTTCTACCATTTTCTTGAGGATCAAGGTTATAGATGCCTTTCCAAGTGATAAAATAACAAGGATTATGGAGACTAAAAATTGGTTATTATGAAGCAAATGTGCAAATGAACCTCAAAAAGACAAGTTTGGATAATATTCATAAAATCTATAAACATGGTAGTGTTTAAAATTTACTCTACAACCATACTCATCAAGCTTTTCACACCTTTTAGTATAATATGTAAAAATGATGAGTATAACCTAACTCACTTTCATACCATATTAGAGATAGGTTATTAATAATCACAAATAAAATATAAGATAAATGAAATAATTACAAGATGTGCAGATTCAACACATTACACAATATATACATGGAGAAAACCCTTTTGGGTAAAAAATCCCATAAAGCATCATTCTATTATAAAACACTTACAAATTTGTATATAAAATTATAGATAGAACCAGGGGATATCACTTCTCCTCACTTCCACATGGCCATTAATACCTCTTGTGCATAGTGATAGAATTCAAATTAAATTACCTCTCAATGAGAGAAGTTCCTTAAATATAGAAGAAGGGGTGACAAAATACCTAAAGGGGTATTAATTACACCTATTGAAAACTACCATTTATAAATAATTAAAAATATAATAATTTATTAGATTATTAATTATTAAATGGTATATGTTTTATAAAGCATATAATAAGCATAAAGTTTTATAACCTTATATTAGAACAATATATAAATGCCATAAGGGTGTAATCCCTAGTAACATTATGTTCTAATATTCCTCAATTTGATGGAAGTGGTAATGCATTAGAATGTTGGTTTCAATTCAAAAGAACTTATTATCAATACCAATTTTGAGACTAACTATTTAGACTTAGATTAAAAGGTGCAACTAAATTATGGTTTTCTTTGTTGCATCTTAATAAATATTCTTTTGATGAACTGGAACAACTTTTATTAGAAAGATGAGCACCAAAAGAAATAATAGTTGATAAGGATGAGAAAGAAGAAAGAATGACGAAGAGGAAAAAAGTAAGGATGAAAGAGGAGGAAAATAAGAGGAAGGAGGAGAAGAAAGAGAAGATGAAAAAAGATAAAGGATAAAATTTCATGCATTTTAGCTCCAAGGTAGGAAAATTTGATCCTTAAATTTCATGGAGGTATTCAAAAGGCAAAGGTTATTATTTCTATAAACCCTAGCAGTAGGTATGACTTCATCAACATGGAATTAGTCAAGTAGCTACATGTATAAACAAATCAAATCAAGGATAGTCAAATAGAATGTAAGGATATTCAAGCTTTTAAAAATTTGATGCTCTATATGGATAATGTGTTGCAATCAATTTTGTATGTTTTGGATATTATTTTTTGATATGCTTCATTAGAATATTTGGGGACAATAAATGTTGATGTTCAAAAGAAGTTGACGAAGCTTTGGTATAAAAAGAAAAAAGTTATATTGCATGATACTACACATAATGGAGACCAAAGGAAAGTCAAGGTAGAGCAAATTTAGGAATCTACTGAGGTTTGCTTCAAAGTATCAGAAGACAAACAAGAGGAGCAAGGCATAAAAAAAGGAAAAAACTATTTCTATTCATAAGCCAAGAAAACAAGTGAAAAAAATGTGAAGAACCCAAAAAGGTTCCAAAGATGGCAAATGGTGCGATATATAAACACATGCACCATTGTGTTAGGTGAGATAGTCGTGAAAAGCTTTCATCGAGGTGATGGCAATGGAGGCAACAGATCCTTCTTTCGCTAAGAATTGGGTATGAACAATGTGATTTTCTACCTTCAAAACCCCAGTTTGAATTTTGTCAATTTTCTTGTAAATGATTTCGTTTTTGTCCATTTTTATGTCGCATTGTGTCTGTTTTGTCATTTAGAGTGTAAATGTCTTTTCGTTTGTTGAAATCGGGTACAATTTTTCATGTTTTTGTGAATTTTAGTATGATGGGGCGTGGGACAGGGTCGCCCATGGGTCACACCTTTCACTAGGGTAGGTCGCCCTGGGTGACCCAGATGTTTCACTAGGGTCGTCAGGGGAGATCCAATCTGACAATAGGGCCTCACAGGGAGTTTTTCCCTGCTAAAAGGGGCGACCTTGCTTGTTTGATTCTGACTGTAATTTGATGCTCAACGATGTTTCTATGACTGTTTTTAACTAATCTTGACACTAATCTCATCGTTTTATTGCAATTTTGTGAAGAATATATGTTTTTTTGTGATTTTCTAAGTTTTGATGAGATCTAACACGTGGTTCTTTGTTCTTGATAGGATGGATGCATTCAATGGAATGCAGGCTATGAGCAGCAGTGGCTTTCAGATGCTTATAGGGCCATCTCTTCAGGAGATCATGCTAAATTCTAAAGAAATTAGGGTTGGATAAGATATGCCATGTTCCAGTTGTCCATGTTGCTTCTCGTATCTGTTGTGACATTCTAACTTACTGGGACGCCAATAGGAACACTTTTAGATTTCCACAAGTGTTTGGAGATTGGACCATCACTCTATATGATGTGTATTGCATCTTAGGAGTTCCTATGAAGGGACAACCACTTGTTCTTCTCAAGAGCGACTTGCTTGCCGAGAAGCGATCATGGGCTTCCATTATGGGAGTATCTTACTCTGAGACACAGACAGGGGTCCAACTTACTTCGGTTCTTTGAATTCCTATTTCTCCTTTGGGGAAGTATCTCATTGGTCTAATTGCTTTGAATTTGTTAGGAGAAAAGGGAGCATCCAGACTTAGATGGTGTTGGGCACCAATCATTCAGTGCATAGAGCACGGTACTGTATTTATGTTGGGTGTTGACATCTTAGCTATGGTCTACCAAGATTTCTATCGTATTGTGCGTCGAGGAGCTCTTGCCTTTAATCACCCCTCCCTGATCATGACATGGATTTATGAGCACATTCAACCATTCCAAAGGGAGATTTCACTTCTTGATCCTAGACTTCCAAGAGCTATATGATGGGGTCGGCTTGGTCACTTTGACTCTAGTTTATGTGCAATCGCCACTTTGACTGACACTGACATGATTTTTGATCCCTACATTGACATGGAGGGTGCATGGCCTGGTGACACACAGATCAAAGTATTTTACAGGAGTGTGGTTCAAATTTTAGATCGAAATGATTTTGTCGAGTTACACCACATCAAACGAGTCTTACAGCAATTAGGTGATGATTTTCTAGAAGACTTGCCCCTAGTTCCCACTTACTATAGGACTATTCGGGAGATGGGCAATTCTGAGTAGGGGATGATCACATGGACTCCCTTGACCCCTGGAGTCCCGATTACTAGGCTAGCTCAAACACCTCATAGCCCGGGTTCCAATCGTAGGGGAAAGAGAGGGTCTGCTCCTTGCAGATTGATTCCTCTTGATGATTCTATTGATGAGGATTACGATCCAGAGGGAGAGGATAGAGAGACTCCTCCTTATGAGGAAGTTGCCACACCTCCTGTTCATGATCATGCACTAGATGACCCCTCTTGGGATGAGGTTGACCCTCATAAGTCCCCTTTCTTTTGCTCTTGTTTTTGCACATTTGGATTGTTTGACTAACTCTCTCTTCTCTTCTTTCTTCTCCTTAGGTACTGCTACAGGATGGAGGGAACTATTTCATGACTCTAGCTTAGATCTTTTGGTTCCAGTCATGGGTCGTTCTTGTGAGTCTCTACTTGTTGATACCCGTCTTCCTTCTCGGGCTAGCCACCACATGGACATTCTTGCGCCTACATACTACGCCAGCTAGGAGATTACTTCTTTGTTAGGGAACTTAGAGTTGAGAATGTTGACCTTCAAGAGATGGCAAGTCTTGGCAAACAGGCTTCTCGAGCTGATACGACGGGTCCTTCACATGCTCCTAGTAGAGTTCTCTCTTTCTCACAGGACTCAAATGGATTCTAAAGCTACTAGTCATAGGATATCTAGGAGTCAAAGCCTTGGTGGCTCTATTGGTCACCTGAGGTTTATCTAGGTTTTGCTTACTTCTATTTTGCCCCCTTGCATGGGGAGACATAGAGCATTTTGTCTTCGGCTCTACTCTTTACTTTGTATCGGCTTTGTACTAGCACTCTTGGAACTCTCTTTATGATCATGATTATCTCTATCTTTTATGTGCATTGGTGATTCAGAACCTTTGTGATTATGATCTCTAAGACTATACACAAATGCAAAATAATTATAATATTTTTTGGTCTTTTCTAGAATATATGAATGCAATGTGATGTATGAAATGCAAGGATACAAGAAGGAATGCAACACACTTTAAAGCTATGGAATGTAATGAGTTATGACATAGACTTATTGCTTTTCATTATTCTGATTTTTGGTATGATGAATGCATGATAGAACAAACAATGTGAGCTCTTCAGTGAAATTTTTGATTTAGGGGATTTGCAAATTATCTTGGTATAAGAGATTTATTTAACTTTCTGAGATAGGATTTAGGAATCAAGTAGGAACGTGGGGATATGGAATGTTTCTGAATTCTAGGCTTTGCTAAAGGTTGAATACTAATCCTTATCTAGACAAAACATATTGACAAGTTTTCAACATAGACAAGTAGCAAATTTTATTAGTTCTCACCTGACTTAGATTGAAGATGTCCAACAAGATAGACCTAGGGTAAAGGAAGAGACTCCAGAGTAGAAGATGGCCCTAAAGATGGCTAGACTCTTGGTATTGTTTAGCTGGTGTCTCTAGTAGATTGTCACCCTCGTAACTTCGAGCTTAGATTTATTTCCACTCAAGAGTACGAACAATCAACAATCTTCTCTCTTTTCACTTTTTTTTTGTATTTTTCTATTTTTTTGTATTTTGCAGTATCTCACTTTTCTCTCATTTTTTTGATATTTTTGATGTTTTTTATGGGATGCTTTGAAACTTTATTGAATGCTTTGGATATTCGACTACTTTGGAGCTTTCCTTATAATCTCACTTTTCTCTCACACTCTTATTTTTTTGATCATTCATTTTTTATTCACTCTTATTTTAAATTGCTTCCTTCAAAGTTATGATCTTCCTGATGTTTTTGGCCATGAGAGGTTAGGGGTTGAGCGCCACCAAAAGTTTTCACTATCTAGTCGGACTTTCCTTCTACTAAGAAGAAATGGGGGAGGTCTATTTTCAAGCTTCTATTGAGTATTGTAGGTTTGAAGACTGACTTTGTTTAGACATAACAACGTGGATTGCTAAGATGGGGATCAGTGTAGAGCTAAAAATTAGGCTTTGACTAGAATCATTAGGGAATGTGAACAAGGGAATGATAAAATGGCAATTGTGAATATAAGGGATCTCAAAAGCTAAGGGGATCAACCGACACCTAAGTAATTATAGACTCCTTACTAAAACGAAAATCCAACAAGAGCATGTCACTCACAAAGATGCGGGATGAAATAGAAATGCAAGAAAGATTTGATTTTTTTTATGATTTTTATTATTTTTTTGGATTTTTGGAATTTTTTATTTTTTGGTGCTTTTATGTTTTATGTTTTTTTTTGTATTTTTTAGACATAATATTTTTTGAGGGGAAAGGCGTTGACTGTCTCACCAAATTCCGGACCTTCCATCGTGCACAAAAATTAAGTGTCGTTTTCAACGTCTTCCTTGACCATATACAGACCTTTCCAATCTTAATGAAATTTCCTCTTTTTCTTATGTTTCTTATTCTTAGTAGTCCCTTTTCGGAGGACAAGCTCACCTATTCTGTAGGATCCTAAAGGTTGGCTTTGCTCTAGTTTATTTGATTGAGGGACTACTTCTGTTAGTGTTATATACAAAAGGGTATGAAAGGCTTGTTGATGCAAGGGAGTCCAATACAAGGCTCTATCGCAATTCAAAATCTCAATAAGTTGAACTCGTCTTGCATGAAGATCTTCACCTCAGGACATTCTTGAATACTCTGAAAGAATTAGAACAATTCAAAGGGGGTTTACGGCTCTCTTTGTTCGTCTGGAGGAACAAAGCTTATGCTTGTTTTCTCTTTTTGTTTTGGCCGCATCTATCGAATATCCTATATACCTTTCTGACAATTCAAAAATGATAGGATCTTTTGTTCCTATGATCACTCGCATCTTACGTTCTTTTTGGAATTCCCCCACTCACCTCATCTTCATTTGGGAGTCTTTCTACCATCTCTATTTGTACTAAGGGTGCTTCCCATTCATCTACATCATTGGATTGTATTGAAGTTGAGGTAGAAGGTTGCTCATGGTTTTGAGGGGCCAGGAAGGCTTTTTGTGAGCTTTCCGAAATGTTCATTGATTCATTGTCTATTGAGTTTGCTTTTTCTTGATCTTATGCTTTTACTTCTGTGGGTGGGCGCTGTGTAAGAATCCTCGAAAGGTGAGAGCAATGTGTACAAATCGCTTTTCTCTTGTATTTCTGATACGTGTGTCTCACTAGATGTTTCCCTTGGTGGCATTAAAGGAGTATACCTTTCAAAAGAATCATCCTCAAGATCTAAGAAGGTGTGTGGGTCTACTCCATTTAAGTCCAATGTCTTTTTTTCAAATTTAGGACATTCTGTTTGAAGAGGTTTTTCTCCTATGCACAGGAAAACCCGATTAACTTGCTTGTCTTCTAGGGATATGTTGATGGTGAGAATCTCTAGAGGGAATTGTAGAGGTCCATCTTTTTCCAACCACTCCATAATTTTTATCATTGTTTCTTTAGGGACCACTTCCCTTTGTTTTGACAATTCTCCATTCTCAGAGTTTTTATTTATGAATTGTTGACAATTTTGGAAGGCATTTCTATCCTTTTAATTTGTATTGATTGAGGTGTGGGATCTAGCACGGAAATCTTGTTCGTTGGCAGTTCGTAATCTATCAGGATCCCTATCTTTTTGGTTGCATCAGTCTTAACCATGCTAAAGGGTTCTGGATCCCCTTTTGTGACATACACTTTTCCGAGGTGCAAGAATCTAACTTCCTAGAATAATGTGGAAGGGATGGCCTTCATTTAGTGTATCCATGGTCTTCCAAGTAGTAAGTTATACCTGGTATCCTTGTCAATGACATAGAACGTAGTAGGAATCATTTTTGGCCCTAACATCTATAAGCATGATATCAAACAAAACTTCTTCATAAACTCTAGTCTTAAATTTGATAAGACATTGTTCACTAACCAAAATTCTATGATCCTTTTGCAACCAAGATACTCTATAAGGAATTGGATGCTATGTGCTTTTCAAATTTAACTTTTCTACCATTTCACTTGAAACCAAATTATCAATGATTACCTTGTAACATTTGATTTGTATATAGTTCTAAACAAACTTTTCATCTTTACTCGTTCATTCTGATCTACTGCAAGTTTCAATAAATTTCTTTTCATTAGTAATGACTCAACTTTTTCTGGCATACTTGTTTGCCACTAGAAAAATTCTCTTCATCAACAGGCATTGCTCTTGCGGTTTTCTCAAATCTTCTATCATATCCTCCTTCTGATTGTATGCATTCAAATGCTTTGTGTCCTTCAACTCCACGTTTAAAACAAGTTCCTTTGAATGATCTTCCACCACCTTTTGCATATCTTCCTTTGCTTCTTTGGTAATGATCAAACCTACCTCTGCAGTATCCTTTAATATCTTCTTTTGCCTCTACTTCATCCTTATAAGCTTCTCTACCACCACCTTGATATCTTCCTCTTGGGAATCTACTACCTCTTCCTCACTAATTCTGCTTATTCTAAAATCTCCTGTTCAACTTATCTTAAACCTTGAGGGTAAACTAATATGCTTCATCAACAATTTGTAAATTTATCATACTTAGTTCTTCTTGAATAGATTCCCTTAAACCATTTCTATACCTTGCCACCTCTTGATTATCCTCATGTTGACGAACTCTTATTGTCAACCTATAATATTCCTAAATATAATCTTTCACAATCATATCTTTTTGTATCAAATTTTATAACTTCTTCAATCATTACAATTGATAATCTACATGAATGAACTTAGACTTTAACTTATATACTATGTTCCATAGCTTTTTGGTGATGGAGACGACAAATTTTGTAACTTCTTCAATTATTCCAATTGATAATCTACATGAATGAACTTAGACTTCAACATTTTGGTGACGGAGACAACAGGGGACAATGAGACGTATTTAAGGGATGGCAATCTGGGATGCCATTTTTTGGGGACAAGGGGATGGCAATATAAGTATATATTTATATAAATATATATTTATAGGGATTTTTTTTAGACTGCAGGAATCAACTTAGCCCCCCTATAACCTATAGTACACCAGGTAAACTTCTTAACGTGACCGGCAACGCTGGCGTGACACGCCCTTCGATACGTGGGCGAAGGGTTTGGACCTTGTGACCACTTGCCTGCAATAGGACGCTTTCAACCAAACGAGCCAGGGCCCCCACCCATTTATAGGGATTTTTTTAATATATATAAGAATATCAAATTTCTACAAGTTGAACTAATACTAAACAACTTTATGTATTTAAAGCCCTTGCCAACTTCTTTAAATGTCATGTTTTATCCCAACCTTTAATCAAGATTTGAACAATGACTCAATCAACTTTGGGACCCCGTATTCAAAGGCCTTCTAAATTTCCCATGAGAACTTCCTCCACCATCTACATGTTATAATCTCCATCATTGATTCATCCCTATGTTTGGTCCCACCTTTCTTTACCTTTTAAAAAGCCCCAAATGTTAATTAAAAGTTAGTGTAATCTAATAGCCCTTGTGCTCTTTTGCACCATGTGTGTTCGAAATGATAAATGCTCCTTTGAAGCCTTCAAAAGCACTTCTATACCACTGATCTTTCAAACCAATAATTTTGCTTGAATTTTTCAATTTCAAATATTTACCACAACAAATACTATGAAGTCCACTATAGAAGAAATCATGGCACATTTGGGAGTCATAAGGATTGTATTTGTAGAGTTCTTGGGCAATTTGATGTGGATTTGTTATTGTTTTGATGGGCTATCTTTAAGGACATTGTTGACTTAAACCTACATCATGCTTCATGCCTGCCTTTGATATAATCTCATTCAATGGTTGATATCACTATGTTACATAGTATTTCCCCAAATCCCGTTTTAAAATTGTTTTTTAATAAATGCAAGTACTTTTTGAAAAACCAAATGAATTTTGTTCACCGTCCAAGATGCCTAGACATTCCCAAAATAGTTGAGGGACATCTCAAACATGCTAAGCCATCCCAGAGACAACCAAACATCCCACACATTTTTCTAATGTCTTAGGGATGTCGGGTTTTACAAAAACTTGGAGATGGCTAGGCGACATCCCTGTTGTCATGTCATTCCAAAAACGTTGTTAGGGATGAGGAGGCGAGTTTCAAAGCAAGGACACATCCTTATGCAACATAGCTTATATGTCATTCTATCCCATTTTTCAATATTAGGTTTTCCTCTCCTATTCCTTTCCAATTGAATTTCTTTCCACAATATATAGTAGCATGACCCTTAAGTTGTCCTTGCAAACTTCACTTTATCAAGATCAAAAATTTCCTCATATTCAAAATGTTCTTCTAGATAAGTTAACTAGTCAATCAATTGTCCCAGATTCAAACTACCACATCATTAAGAATATCAATTCTAGTCCTCATACCAATATTAGAAATTGCCTTAACATCTTTTTCTCTCGATCTTCTTCTTCTATTACAATTTGTTCAACTGGTCAGCAATCTTCTTGTTCATCATCAATTTCATCAACTCTAGGATTATAGCCTCTTCTGCAATCTTCCTCTACAACATCCAATCGGATCTGGACATTCCTCATCATATCAGATATTTCTTCAATTTGTTCTACAACATGAAGTACACCTTGATCTCCACCCATCCTTTGTGGATGGCATCTTGAATTTGTTGCAAACTACTTCACAATCGACAATCTATTCACAACCAGATTACACTTAACAAGAATCTTCTACACAAAAACTCAGGGTTGGAACACTCTCTTCAATGTTCTCTTTCTTCACTTCGAGATTCCAAACTTTCTGTTACAATCGCAATTGGAGGGTCTAATTAAATATTGTCTAACAACACTACAAAAGATAACACTCAAACACAAAACACGACGGATAATAGAAAATTCACACAAAAAATTGATTTATTATTCTATAAATGCAATTACATCATAGCTTCATGGGCTTCAATACAACATGGGCTTCAACCTTTCAATTACAAAATAGAGCTTAGGTGATCTCTCAATATATGATTTTCAATACTCTTCATGAGTTATTCTTGCTTAACCGAAACTAGCTTCTTGTTAGTTGTTCTCAAATGATATCGCACTTATCCTTATATAGAAGAGTGTAGAATGATTTGCACCATTTGGAAATGTATTATACCACCATAGAGACATGGGATCAAGATCAACGATCCCAAAATTAAATGATTTCATCTTCAATTAGTGTCAAAATTGGTTGTAACACCTTGATAACATGCAAATTCACCTTCTTTGATGTATCTCAATCTAAAATTCTGAAAATTCAACGTAGTTCCATATACGACCCCACTTAGGACTCAAAATTAAATAGCAACCTCACGAATCAGCACAAGATTTAAATAATTGGCGCAAAGTCCAATTAAGGCAATGTTCCCTAGGGACGCATCCCCCTAGTTTTCTGCCACTCCCAAAAACCAAAATGCCTTGAGGATGCGGGGAAGAGGACAAAATGTCCCCCCATCATCCCATTTTTTTTTAAATGAGGACGTCCCAAGTACGCCCCCTCTACGGGATATCAAGGAGCACTTAGTCATCCTATAATTTAAAAAAATTGCAGTCAAAGATAGTTTAAAATGCTGACTTTTAAAAAAAATGAAAAACCCTAAGCATTGGGCTCTACAAGTCCGCTCAACACTTTAGGTTTTTGTTCTTTTATCATTTTTCTGATTTCATTTGAATTTCATGCTTTCAAGTTTCAACTTCGAAGACAGACGAACCACAACAACAATCTACAACTCTATAGCAAGGTGAAACTTTTCAAGTATTACTAAACCCATACCTAGTGAAATGTTCTCCCTAATACATATATCTATATTTGTCTAGCAAAATTTTTGTGAGGTTTGCTAGTTAGTTCTTGGACATAGCCAATATCCTTAAGTTAATGTTTACATGTTTGATATAACTAGTATACCTATATTTAAAAAATATATCTAAAGTACGCCGAGAGATATCTTCGAGGCGCCTATTCCCCTATGTGAGGTAAATTGATTTAGTAATTTTAAACATCATACAAGATTCTCCTTAAAATTCTAACTTAACTACTGCACATTGCAATCAAATGTTGCTATTTAAAAAAGATGTGTGTCCTTTGATATGCCATTCATGTAACGTTTCTTTCTTTGATGATAGTGGATATGTAATTCTTCTCCATCCGCCTTCCTATCCATCCATTCATATATTTTTAAATTATGGAATCTTATTTGCTATTTTTAATTTTGTTTCCACGGAAATTATAGAATCTTTCAGCACTTCTTCTCCAAATGTAGAAACGCCTCTCAGCGTAACAAGCATAACGATTTTCCCTTAGGCCAATGCAAATACAAGCAATGAACTCGTTCTCATAAAAAATGTGGAAGTGACTACACAAAAGGATCAAAAACACTGTAGTGAATTAAATGTAGCATAGGACCTCCCAAAACAAAAAAAGTTCTTTTAGAAGTTTCTGTTCTATAAAAGTTGTTTCAGATTTCGAAATAGAGAAGCTATATTTTATGCAATCAATGTAGGTTCCAATATATGAAAATTGCATGTTGAGCAAGACAAATACTCGTTTTTAGCTTTTTACTCTTTGACGAGGAATTTAGACATAGTTGATTGGCTTCTTGTTGTGAGTTGGAGAATAGAAATAGCACATCCTATTAATTTTCTTAGATTTGAGTCATTCAAGAGCAGTTGTATGTATAATGCCTTTTAAATTTTAACCATATTATATGTTACTACGTAAATGCTGCGAGCATTTTCCAAAAGATCATCTGTAGGTATAGTTACAAGACCATCAGTGTATGTCAAACTCCTTTTCTTTGGCATCTTAAATGTGCATCAAATCACATGTTTCAAACAGTTATGACTTTTGGAGTTGGTAAACCGTAAATCCTATCATTGATAACAAATTTACAAAACCATCAACAAATCTCGGTGCCGTTAAAGTATATCCATATATTAAATTTATACGTGCTGAAATAGCTAAAGCTCTTAACAAAAAGGAAAATTCAGTTTAAACTTTTAATTTTTAAGTATAACTAGCACAGCAGTAGTTTCCATTGTACAATACTTCAAAGCATTCATTTTAATAATTTAATTTTATATAATATATTGTTATTTTATGTTGCATCTATTTCAAATTTCTTGAGTCAAAATGGATACATTTAGTGTTAATGCTGATTTTGATTTGTCTAATGAAATTGATGAGGGAAGTTGCAGGCGGCAAAATGCAAACCCCAAGCATAACCAGAAACAGTTCAACTGCAAGTGTATTGAAATTTGATTCCCCTTCAGAGTTGTTGGCACAATATGCCAAAGGGCCATTTAACAAGAAAAATCATTTACAACAGTTTGCAATAATAACTAACACAAATAAAGTATCTAATTTAGGTGGAAATCAGAAATAGAAATGCAAAACTTGCCCAGTGGGTTGGAATGGCAGCATGACAAGGACCAATGCACACTTTTTGCAATACCCCTAGTAAAGAAGTTGGGACTTGTGAGAAACTCGCGCTTGAAATGAGGGCTAAGATGATCAAATTATTTAGAGGGAAAATCACTGCACCATTAGTTTCTAGTACACTCAGAGGATCGGGTAGACCACCTTCATTTCTCTCATTTGAGGTGAGTGCAGTGGAGTCAAGGGGGAAATTGGAAGCTATAGGTTCATCCTCACTGAACCCAATCACAGATATGTTCAAATTGCAAGGAAAGGAGGTTATGGATGAGGCCATTGCCAATTTCTATTTTGGTAAGCATTCCTTTCCATGTTGCTTGATCTCCTTTGTATAAGGAAATGCTTAACAATGTAAGCAAAGCTAGTCACAATTATGTGGGTCCTAGTGAAGACTAGATTGAGAACCATTCTCCTAGAAAAAAAAAAGTTATTCCAAGGTTAACTTGTTGATGGAGGAGAGGAAGACCAAATGGGTGAACATGACCAGCATAATCATGGATGTGTAGACTGATATTAAACTGATATAAGAAGTAAGAAAGATTGGAAAATACTTGCAAAACAAAACATGAAAACAAATATTTTTAGTTAGTACAGAATTGCTCATAGGCCTAAGATGCACTTGCATCAACTACTTTGAAGGTAGAAGAGGATATCTAGTTGGCCTTGGAGCCTGTTCCGATCTTAAAGCAATCGGACAAAATTAGGGTCCAATGGGACCGTTTTGATTAAACTTCAGCTAGATGGAAAGATGCGATTCAGTTCCAAGTACTTCATCCCCACCTCTTCCAACAACTTTCAAGCAAATGTCTATTCTTAGCGAAGGGGATGCCCAGCCTTATGATAACCTACTGTGGATGGTGCTTCAGCACTTTTGAGTTGCCTGGAAGCATTGGCAGGTAGGCCTTCAGGCTTGAAATGAGTTAGGAATCAGCAAATTTGTTTTCAGCATAATAGCCTGTAATAAACATGTTCTGAAATCTATATGTTTAAGGTTACGAAAACTGTGTAAAAGTGTTGTGTTGGCTTGTAAATCTCTGCATCCTTAGTTGCGTCCCTCTAAGCTGGAGGGTAGGTCAGGCTTTGTAACCATAGGGGCTGAGTAGGAATAGTTAAAGCTGATAAGAGACTAGAAATCCAATATCTTATGCAAGCATGTCATAAATCTGAAATTGGTCATGAAATAAGTAGCTCTGCCTAATTTCCAAGTGCCCAAGGAAGGGTGAAAGAAAACAGGTACATGATACTCTGTGTCCCCTGAGAGAGTGAAGGAGATTTGTGACACTCCAAGTGCCATAAGAGGATGAAAGGAGGGATTTGTGTAAAACTCCAGATGCCCAATAGGGTGAAGGGAACCATATGAAACTCTGAGTGTCAATATCAATGAAAGGGGTTGCAGTAATTCTGAGTGCCCTGTAATAAGATTGAAAGGAATTTATTAATAAAGTCTGAAAAGCAAAATAATATGAAGATGTTAGTGCAAGGAATGATTGGATAACTCCGAGTGCCCTATGAAAAGGGTGAAAGGAGCGGCAAGTGATACTCCATCCTAACTTCTCCCAGGAATTAAATCTTGCAAAAAGAGATGTAGTGCAATCAGAATCCCAGCCATGTAAGTGTTTGCACCATGTGTGTTTTTTATTATATTGGTCAAACAGGTTTTGAAGGGGCCCCAAAACCCTTTACAAAAAGAAGCAAACAAAAAACAGAAAGCCAACCGTTCGCCAATTGAAAGCTCCAAAAACAATATAAGCATAGAAAAACATAGCAAAAAGGAACAGCCCAAATTAATTCATTTTCTTAAGGGTCTCTGCTGCCTCAATTTCCTGCTCGTAGAAATTCTCATGCATTTTGGCGAAGTTTATCAGTTCCTTTTTCTCCTCATCAAACTATTTTTTTTTACTTCCCCTTGTGCGGGTAGAAGGGCCACCTAAATCCTCCATAGCGACCTGTTTACCTTTACCTTTAGTGCCTTCCTCTTTGTCCTATATGCCCAGTTCTTCCACATTCAGAATGTCCTCAGCTCTGAAATCTTTGAACTGATCTTTTTTGAGCTCTTTCACCTTATCTGTCAGCATCTTCATTCCATTTAAACTGTTCTGAATGGTTAACTTGCTGATATGCATTATCTTCTCCAAATTAGTATTAACCTCCATTAATTTTTCCTCCAAATACTAAACTCTTGTGCCATACTCTTCCCTCATCCTTCCCATTTCACGGTCAATCTCTTCCATTTTCGGTATAGCTTCCCAGTTTTTGAAAATCAGTTTATCCTATTCCACAGTCATGTTGTCTCCTTTCCCCAGGCATTCCTGCAACAGCTGTAATTTGATGTTGATTCTGTTGATCTCAACAAAGAACCATTTGGTCATCTTATGCTGTGAGTTGACAGCATTTTTCACCAGTTCAAACACTTCCTCCACTTGGTCTCTGTTTTTGGCCTTGGCAAGCAAATCATCAAAGTCCTCAAGGAGATTGCAAGGGGTCTGGAATCTCAAGAAAACGAAGGCCAATTTTGGGATCAGGTGTTTACAAAGTTTTACTAGGGATTTACTTAGCTTTGAAACCACTCTCCACTCCCATCTCAACCATAACATCACGGTTCCCCTGTTTTTGGGTGATCTTCTCTCCGCCCGGCTCAACCCCCAAATCCTCAATCTCTTTCTTAGGAGACTGCTTACCCTTCTTCGCCGAACTAGAATTTTTCCTTTTCACAGGCAGACTCTTCTTACCTTTCACCTCCTTGAGAGAGGCATCAAACTCATCTCCCATATTCGACCCATATTAACTTCCCTCTTTTGAGTCCTTTTTTTGCTAGACTCTGCTTCACTTTCCCCCTCTTCTTCTTCCATAACCCAGTCCTCATCGTCCAAATGGGTTTCCTCCTCACTAGACACCATACACACCTTTTTCTTGCCACTGTGCTTTTCCTTAAGCCCTTTTCTAGGAGTGTTGATTTTCATATATTCCATTATCAAAAGAATAAGGCTTTCATGCAAAATGGGCAACTTAGGGTTTCTACAGTTTTCCTTTATGCCATACTCCAGCGAGGAAAGCAAGTAAAACGGAATGGAGACATACATACCATGACAAAAATGGTTGAGCAAATTAAAGTGATAGCTGTAGACTGCAATGTACCTCTCGTCCAGCATGATATATCTCATTATCACTGCCACCACCTCAGCCCATATCAGCTTGATAGAAATGCGATTATACCCTCCAGACTGCAACTTAACCAGTTTGTCACGTTCATTGCCCTTGAAGAAATTATTCAGGGCTTCCTTGCTCTATTTCCGTTCACGGAAGAATTTCTTCCCTTTGGTAGATAACCCAAAGACCGAAGCTATGAGGTCTTCTGTAATGGCTAACTCCCAGCTATACGCAGAGACCTTCTTGTTCTTGTAATTTTTCACAAACATCCCAATGATATTAGGGTCGGCTCCATGTAATTTCTCCATGTAGGGAGTTAATCCTCCAGCCTCCAAGATTTTCCATACCTTTTGTTTCTAATGGGTCCCTTCACAAGACAAAGGCTCAACTCTGTTCCTCTCACCACCCATGCTAAACTTCGAACCCCTGTAATTTTCACAGCCACCGCAAAGCAGAACGAGAATAAGAAGGAATTGAAGCCTGTAATGGAAATTCTGGCCATTCATCCTACCCATAATCCGTGTGAACTGACTCTTCGTGAATGAGTAACCCTTCGGACCCTTTGAGATCATAATGATCTCTTCATTGCTTCTCGAGCCTCGTACCATGCTTGCAATCATTTACAATTAGCTCCTTAACCTTGCTCGGGGTTATTTCCACATCATCCCATATGATCTTTGATTGGCTAGTAACCCCAAGGTTGGCAAATATATCTGCCACCTTGTTTCCTTCGCAGAAAATATGAGAAATATAAGTTTCATCAAAGGTCCTTAAAATCTTAATCGCATCTTCAACAAGGGTTGCTATAGACCAACTAGGTTTTAGGGAATTCTTTAGGCAATTTATAATGTTATTAGAATCCCCTTCCACCCAAACTTTTATGTACCCCTTGGCATGAGCAAGTGCAATAGTGTGATAGGCAGCTGCAACTTCGGTGAAGTGGTTTGTCTGGGTACCCAGAGGGAGTGCCACTACCGTTTGCACCATGTGTTGTCTATGAATATGTTGAGCTTTCCCTGTGTGTATGCCTGACTTTTTTCCTATGGCACAAAATTATCCTCTTGGCTTGGGGGATGATTAGAGCAGCGGGCTAGTCCTAAGTTGGTTGACAATGGCATATTGGTTGGGTGGTGAGCATCCATCCAATATATGACTCTGTTCATGTATTTGAAAACTCTAGCTGGGATCCAAAAGTTTCATTGCAATCTGAAAAGAAATCATGTGTAACTGTTTTGTACTGAATATGTGTAAGAGATTTATGTGTCATGTTGTAAAGAAGGTTGCCACTCTCTGTACGGGAGTCTTGAGTGGAGATCTGTTATGTATATGCCTGCATGTTAAATGGCAAAAGTGTAGGATTAGTTTCTTGTACTTATCCTTAGCTCTAGGTGCCCATGTGACAACATTAATTTATAGTATTGTATGTGAGGAATGAACAAAAGTATCATCTTGTATAAATACTTCTTGTTGAGATGAAATTTGTACTGTATAATGAAAGAGATATTACTAGGAAAATCCGATATGGTGAATCTGGAAGGTGTTCTTGTTGGCAAACAAAGAAGTCTAAAAATATTTCTTTATTATGTACAAATCTGAATACCGATTATTGCGTAAGTAATTTATGAAAAGAATGGTCTTATTGAATGCATGAAATCTATGAAAAAAAACTGTATTTTTATTACTATTCCAATCATGAGTAGGCTACCCAGAAAACAGAGAATAAAACTCAGATTTAATTAGTCATTGAACTCTAAAATTATTGCACTAGTTTTTGGGATGACATTCTCTGGGTGAGCGCATTGGAAGTTCTGTTCCAATAGGTGTAAAAAGGGTTGTAACAGCATGTTTTTATATCTTGCTAGCATTGTAGTTAATTGGGCACCTGGGAATTCTCCAGATTCCAACTTCTGAGTGTGTTTTGCATGTGCTGTGCTCTTTTGTTCTTAGCCCTGTCTCCAATTCCAAGTCATGCTTAACGTCTTGTTTGGGTGAACCTTGCACCATGTGGTGGAAGCACTGCGCTTTGTCAGGAGTATTATTTGTTGCCCTTGCTCTTGTGCAAACAGGTTGTATATTCTTTTAGCAGCTGGAAGATTGAAGCTGCACAAGACTACAATTGTGCACTGTGCAACCCACCATTGGCTGCACAAGGCACTCTGCTTTGCAAGAGACTATATATGCTAGCATGCAACCCAAACTCATATGCTGCACAAGTCCTTCATGGGATTTTCCTGAGCTAGGCACGCAGTAGCATGAGGCTTTTTTGTTGTACAAATGTTACGCATATTGGTGCTACGCAAACTGTCTGATGGCACTGCACAAGAGGCCAAGTGTGCAGACCTTTGAGGGGCTCTGCGCTCATTGTGCAGCTGGACATTGCACAAGTGGTTCTACATTGTTGTGCAAGCTATCCCAGTGGCTGCACAAGATGCGGCCAGTTGTTACGCAAGTCATTTCATATGGCTGTACAAGTGACCTAAAATGCTACGCTAAAATACATGTTGCTGCACAAGCCATGATATGGTTATGGTGGAGCAGCAAGTCAGGGATCAAATGAACAACCATCAAACGGATGCACAAAGCACACAAATAGAAGCAAAATAAGGAAGAGAAAAAGGGGCAACAATGAGAACCTAATGAAATTGCAAAAAAGAATGGAAAGAATACAAAGGGCAACAACATATGAAACCCAATCGCGCTATGCTTCCCAACCCCTAGAGATATATGTGCAGAGACTCTCTACAACTACACTCAAGTTCCAAGCTCTACCCAAATCCCAACAATTCGGAAACCCAACCAAACCAACTTTGCCAACCTAGCCAACCCGTTCAAATGACCAGAACCTCTCATTATATAGTGCATGCCACTGGGGCTGGCACATAGGATAGAAGTTGGTCATTGAACTAAATGTACAGTCAGAAAGGTAACTCAACCAGTAGGGTGCTATCTAACAAAGAACAATCCAACCATTCCTTAATAAATTCAAACTAACATTCTTCTGACTCCAAAACTAACAGGCTAGCAGAAGATCTAATTGCACCATCTGATAGAAGTATTCTAACAAAATGACCAACTCCCTAACATCTAACATCAGCTGATCACTACAAAGTACATGCACAAAACAGGTTGCATGAAGGATCAACAGCAAGTCTTTTGTGCACTAGAACTTGCACTGGGCAGAGTTGCACAAGGAAACACCAATAAGCAATAGAGCATGCAAGACAACAAAAGCTGCAAAACACAACACACGTGGCAAACTACTACAACATAGGGTGCGCACAAGATAAACTCACACACAGGAAGCTAAACATCTGTTTTTGGGCGATGCAAGATTGCACCGTCCCAAGGATGCTCCTGCATCAGGTTATGCATGTAGTGATGTTTCCATGCCAGCCACTTGGAGTAGTTGTGCAAAATTAATCATTGTGGTTGCACTAGATGCAAATATGGCTGCACAAGAGTGTGATGTGCAAGCCAGGCACTATGTTGTGGAAGTGAAGTGCCTTGCTATGCAAGTTAAGTGTATTGTTGCACAAGGTGCAAAGCTGCTGCGCAGGCTGATCTTGCTACGCAACCAGTCTTGCTGTGCAAGACGTGGTTACCACGCAAGCTATTATGTTGCACACGTTATGTTCAAAAAAAAAAAAACACTTACTCTGAAATCCTAGTTTCCACATGTTTGTTTTGGTGAGTTGGTTTAGGGCATCACAATCAACATTTCAACCACAAAAGTAAGACTACAATTCACCTCTGTGAGAATAACAAAAAAAAAACTACATGTATGTGGGAAATAAAAAGCACTACACAGTTATCTAATTTCCTTTCAATAGCCAAGCACACTATATCCTTATCCTACAATCAAAAGAGAAACTAAGAAGCTATACATTCTGTTATCCTCTGCCCAGATTTGAAAAGAGAAATTATGCACCCACTTCAAAAATGTGTAATATCTACATTAGTGTATCCAGTTGTCTACATGATTGTTCCGGAAGATATTAATTTTGGAGTAAACATTTTGTACCCTGTTATATTCATCAATTTGCCTCATCCGGACGATGGATCATGATGGGTAATCTGAAACATTAATGCAAACAAAACCCACACAGTTTAATTAATCCACAAGCATTTCAATCGATTTAAGCTTTCGAATTCTAAGTTGTATCTTGTATCAACATTAATAAATACCAAACAAGAAGATCAAAGTAGTAAAAACCTAATTGAAAAGAAACATAAAACAGAACTGACCTAGCATTGAAAAGTTAGAACTTCGTGTGAAGCAACGAGGGCGGGCTATAACTGTGCATCGGCAGCATCTGCAACAAAGGGTATGGTGGGTGTGGTTCCAAGGACGCAAGAAACCAGGGCATAGAGAAAACCGAAAACGATACAGAGGAAGAGCATATTGTAGGCAAGCAGTAAGAGATTAAACATGGGGCCACCGCGGGAGGGGCTCAGAATGCGCTGAAATATCATGGGCAACGCCAGCAGGACATCCACCACTACCGCCTGCATTGCATTGAAACGAACGTAGCGGCTGAAGGTGGGATTCCTGACCACGCCCAAATAGAGGCCGAAGAAGGCAACGAAGGAGGCGTAGGGAATGGAATGATAGGCCTCAACCAGAGGGAAAAGGGGGCGGAAGAGGAGTTCTACAGTGGGGAATTGCATCATCAGAGAACGCCCGTATTGCATGCCGTTGAAAAAGGGGAGCGCGTAGCCCAGAGCTGCCACCATTCGCTCTGCTGCCGGTACCACGCATTGCACCGCTATTGCGCTTCTCTTTTGCCTCATTTTAGGGTTTATCTTTCTCTTCTCAATCTCTTGTTTTCTGCACCCCACTGGCAATGCTGTTCTACTTATGGCTGACCCAAATATAACAGGCTTCAAGCCATACACAGGACCCGATATCAACATCGCTGCATTCATTTTCTGTTCAAATGCCTCTCGATGTTATACCAGAAGCGTTTTTTTGGGTTTTCTTTTCCAACACTCGCGTCAAATCTGTACCAAACCAAGAAAGCCCTCAAGTTTTTCTCAGAACAAAATGCCTACACATACACATAAATCAACTTAGCCCACTGTAGATATCTTAAACACATCTATCGTTAAAAACACCAAAGAGATATCATTCCGCCTAATTATTAATTTTTTAATTTTTTTTTTTTTATAAATTAGACATGCAATAATTTTTTTAGTACCTTCCGCAAGACTATTGCAATGAGTTTTTTAATCTAGTGATTAATCTATCTAAAGTAAACTAATCAAATAAATTTTAGTTTTTCCGAAGTCTATATGAGAAAATTTTAAGAGAAATTTGTATTGTGATTGGCTCAAAATTTGAACTCTTAAGGACGGATTTTGTTGAAATACTATTTTGATTAAAACAAAACACACTAAAATGGAGAAAAAAACATGGGCAATAACAAATTAACTTGTTTAATTAAATTTTGACTTGGCTAAAATCTTGCTAGGAAATTTGGTTATTAAACAAATAATATTTTTTAATGTTAAATAAATAATATGTTTTTATTTAAGTCTATAGGCAAATATTATAACAAAAATTTAATATTTATAATGTGATTATTTATATTTGATTCATTGTATATATATTATTTATAAATTTGATATTTTAAATATTAACGAAATAATATAATTAATTATATATTAATAATAGAATGTATATTAAATTAGTAGAATTATCATTATAATCTATTTATATTTATTGTTATATTATAGTAAAATACATATTAACATATATTTGTGTATGAATATTAAATATTGAAATATTATACTATCTAAATATTAATATATTATATTGTGTAATATTCATATTAATATTATTTTTTATTGATAAGTTGTTGCCCTTATGATAGCTAATATATTATAAAACGTAAGAAACAGAGTACTATGCTCGCTATATGAGTGCTTACATTAAGGATATGAGAAAAAAGTAGAGAATTTAGTTGTTGTGCCAGAGGATAGCCCTAACAACCTAAGATGGTGAAAGGAAATCCCCGTATTGGCTGATGAAGTAGGAGAAGGTTTCCATGTTGTTTCTCCTAATCCCTTCTCTGAAAAGCACTAGTGCTTGCACTGACACCTTGTTCTTGTTCATTATCGCCGCATCGAAAACCCCGGCAATTATTCTGTGCTTGGGCCTCTTGTTAAAATTGGAAATAGCTTCAGATGCAATAGTCCACATGTCGTCCACAATGTAGTTTCCTGTTAGCCATCTTTAAAGGGGCTAAATTATGTTTGGGAGAGTTCATTACAGAATAATGCCTGGGTGAGGAATCCTTCCACCAAGAGGTTGTTCGGGTTGGTTGAGATTTAACCGTTGGGCACTCAGTTGTAGTATGCCTGGTTTGATAGCATCTCCTACACCTGAAGATCAAACCTTCGAAATCCAATGACTATTTCCAACATTGTCGATTAGCTCTCAGGATAATTTCAGCTGGAAGATCCTTAGAGATGTCCAATTCCACCAAAATCCTTGCATAAGTTGTGTGGATAAATTGTTTAGAGTTGTCATCTGTAGACACAAACTTGCCCATTGAGTTTCCAATTGCTGCGAAGCAAGATTCGAACCAAAAGTGGAGGGGAAGATTTGGGAGGCGAACCCAGATTGGAAAAATTGAAAATGATTCAGTAGTCGGATCAAAATTTGGATGCCAGGGTTTCATTTGCAACAAATTTTCTTCCCACCACCAGACAAAATTCAGAATGTTGTTTTTGTCTTTCATGCAATCAAACACTACAATGAAAAAACCCCTTGCACATGGATAAATTTCTAGATCTCCATCCATGTGAGGCAGCCAATATTTAGAAATCCAATCATGGAGATCAGGAAGACTGGGCCAATGATGGGTGAACCTACTGATTAAACCATGCTTTGAGAAAAAATCTTCGTTTTCACGTAGCTCCTTCGATAGAGAGGCATCGAAGTTAAGCGACAGGGGTTCACCTAAGCATTGAATAAAATGTCGGTTGCCATTGGAAATCTTTTAACTCTACAGTGGAATCAGAGGGGGGGACGATCCAGACTTAACCGCCTCCAGAAATGAATAATTGAACCCCGTCGCACCCCGCTCAACAGGAGAGTCCTCATGAATCTGGTTAGAGTGCATTTGTTCCAGCGAGGCAAATCCAACGGAACCATCGTGACCAGCATAAACACCATCATGTTTGGGCACATGAGGAGATTTAGAGGCAGTAGAATGCATAGTCGGTCCATTTACACAACCATTGGTAACCTCAGCAACTTTCGAAGAGGTCAAGGCCACGGCCAAAGGCCCAGGAGAACCCGTAGAGACTTCGCACCCCAAATCCATAGCCACCTTTGTTTTGGACTTCTCATTTCATGGAGGAAAGCCACAGACCTCCACCGTAGATGCCCCATAGACCAAACCGTCTGAAGTAGTGCTAGAAGAAACCCTAGCTCCTGAAGATTTTGCCAATTTCAGCATATTCGGTAGCCTTTTTACATTACTTTATATTTATATGTATATGGATTTTAATTAAATATCAATAAAAAAAATTAGTTGATCAAAATCACATAACTAGTGATTAAATTGATTTTGTAAATTTTATTCTTTTATTAGTACTTGCCTTCAGCAGTACTATTGCATCCGTTGAGGCTTATCTAGTTATTAATCTATTAACAGTAAACCAATCAAGACACAAGATTATTGGCAACAAAGTGAGCAAGGAAGATCTAGATTCCCTCATCAATGTGGGCAATGAACTGGTAGACATTGCCAACGCAACCAAAAAAGGAGAGATTGACATAGACAATTTTGAAGGCGAAGATTGGTTTGCCGAACAAGATCTAGAGCTGATGGGAAATGAAGTTCTTCTAGTTGAAGAGGAAGCCACAAGCAAATTTTTGCACAACCCCACAGAACAAGGAGAGTTTGGATTGAGAACCAAGGAACCAACCAAAATATTACCAGACTGTGGAGAACACAGAGGGAAAGGTAGGATCCTGAACAAGGAAAAACTCAAATGGGATGGGGAGGCTTCAGGACAACTAAAAATTCAAACTTTATTGAAAGTAGGGAAGGGGAATGCCCTTCCTGAACAGCAATGAAAATCTTATCTTGGAATGTTAGGGGCTTAAATGCCCCTAACAAAAGATGCCTGTTGCGGCAGCATCTGAATTCGCAGCTACCGAATATTTGCCTGATTCAGGAGTCTAAGCTAGGTGAACAAGGAAGAACTAATCTTAGTTTGAAGTTGAAGAATTGGAAAATCTGTGGTGTCAATGCGGAAGGAGCCTCGGGAGGGCTGTTAACTCTTTGGAGGAAGCAAACAGTCATGTTTGAAGTCGTGGCCTCAAGCAAGTTTTGGCAAGCATGTAAGGTAAGGAGCCTAGCCTCCAATCTTAGTTTCCTTCTGATAAATGTTTATGGGCCTAACAATTACATTCATAAGAGAACTGTTTGGAGTGAATTGGACAAGGTATGTAATTCCCAAGGGTTTGAGTTTATTATTTTAGGAGGGGATTTCAATGCAATTCTAAAAGAAAGTGACAAGAAAGGGGGAGTAGGCAGGAAACTTCAGTCCCAGATTGATTTCAATTTTTTTGTGGATAGAAATGAGCTTCTTGATATACAGATGGGGGGTGGGCAGTACACTTGGACAAACAGAAGGTTCGGCTTTTGCAACATAGCTGAGAAATTGGATAGATTCCTTCTCAAAGGAAACCTCAGTACTTTTCCTTTTTCTTTTGACT
This sequence comes from Cunninghamia lanceolata, assembly GCA_027924645.1. Lineage (NCBI taxonomy): Eukaryota > Viridiplantae > Streptophyta > Pinopsida > Cupressales > Cupressaceae > Cunninghamia > Cunninghamia lanceolata. The sequence continues at coordinate 1,122,872 of BSBN01000918.1, read as the reverse complement.
GTCAACTGCTACCGTTACCAGGCTCAGACCATTACCTAATTCGCCTGGAAATACTGGGAGAAAAGGGAGCAGTTAGGAGCCCCTTTAAGTTTGAAAATATGTGGTTCCAGCATGAGGATTTTTTGGAACTAATCAAACAATGGTGGAATGAAACACAACCTGTAGGTTCCAAAATGTTTCGCATTGCAGTCAAGTTGAGAGTAATCAAACAGAATCTGAAATCTTGGAATAAAAGCAACTTCAAAAATATCTTTGAGGAGAAGAAGCAATATGAAGCAGAATTAAAAGTCCTCTCAGAGAAGATCATCAGAGATGGGATGGACAATTCCAGTTACCTACAGGAAAAAATGTTGATTGAAAAAATGAATGATATTCTCTCCAAAGAAGAAGTGTTCTGGAGGCAAAAATCCCGCGAAGTGTGGCTATCGACCGGGGATAGAAATACCAAATACTTTCATAATGCAACAAAGGTGAGAAGGGAGGTAAACAGAATATCTAGGGTTAGAGATAATAATGGAAGACCTGTAGAGGATGTGGATGAAGTCAAACAAGTCGTGGTGGCACATTTTCAAAATCTTCTGAATGAGCCGGAAGGCTCTCCCCTCACAGCTCAAGAAGAGCTGGTTGGTTTGATACCTAAGCTGGTAATTGATGAACAAAATGACATGCTTAATAGTAAATTCATGGAAGAGGAAGTAAAGCATGCACTCTTCCAGCTCCATCCAGACAAAGCGCCTAGACCCGATGGCTTCCCAGCAGGTTTTTTCCAAAAATGTTGGGACATCATCAGCACTGATATTGTGGAGGCCATCGAGGAGTCTAGAACATCCGGACAACTTTTAAAGGAGATCAATAATACTTGTTTAGCTCTAATTCCAAAGAAAGAGAAGCCTGAACTTTTGGATGACTTCAGGCCCATTTCCTTGTGTAATACCGTCTACAAGATTTTGGCTAAAACAATGGCAAACAGGTTAAAACTTCTTCTTCTAGATTTGATTTCAGAAGAGCAGACAGGATTTGTCTCAAATAGATCCATCTTGGATGGGGTCATTATTGCCCAAGAAGCCATCCACTCAATTCAAAACACGCGAAAGCAGGCAATGATCTTAAAACTTGACATAAAAAAGGCTTATGATCGTGTCAACTGGCGCTTTTTGTTTAAAGTTCTGCAAGGATTCGACTTCACCAAGAATTGGCTTGATTGGATTTTTTCATGGATAGCGTGTCCGAGATTTTCAGTCCTAGTGAACGGATCCCCTAAAGGCTTCTTCAATGTCTCCCGTGGGCTAAGACAGGGAGACCCAATTTCTCCTTTTCTGTTCATTTTAATGGCTGAAGCACTTGGTAGATCAATTACAAGAGCCTGGAACCTCAGGGAGATTGAGGGAGTTTAAGTTACAAGCGGCGTTCCACACATTACTCATCAGCAATTTGCTGATGACACTATGTTGTTTGGGAAAGCCCATTGTAGGGAGGCTCGGAGTATAAAGACAATCCTTTAAAAGTATACAACCACCTCTGGACAAGAAGTCAGTCATGAAAAATCAGAAGTGTTTTTCTTTAACACATCAGCGAGAATGGAAGCTCAGATCTTAAGGATACTTGGATTTTCGAAGGGATCTCTTCCTTGCACTTATTTGGGGATCCCGTTGGACAGAGGGCTTCGACCAGGTAATGTCTGGAACAGTTTATTGGAGAAAGTCAGAAATAAGGCAGCCTCTTGGAAAAACAAGTGGTTGTCTTGGGCAGGCAGGCTAACGAAACTTAAGGCAGTTATCTCCGCTCTGCCTACCTATCTTATGTCGTGTCTACCTCTATCAAGTAAGGCCAGTAAAGAACTAAACAAGAAGATGAAAAATTTCTTTTGGTAAGGGTCGTCTGAACAGTTCAAATATCCTCTTGTAAAATGGAAGCAAATCTGTGAATCCAGACAAAGAAATAGATTGGGAATCAAAAATCTTCTTTTCCAAAACAAAGCTCTGGGTGCCAAATTAGTCTGGACAATTTTTTCCAACCCAGACCTTAAATGGGTTCGAATAGTGCGAGCGAAATATTTGGAGGAAGGGGTTGATAGTATTTTCACCTCAAGGGAGTTACCTTCAGGCTCCAGAATTTGGAATTTTATCCGCAGTTGCAGAAATCTTATTTCTGATCATCTTTCCTAGGAAATCAGGAGCGAGGATTCAGCCAACTTCTGGGATGATTCTTGGCAAGGATTGCCTAAATTGAACAATGAGGTGGGATTGGCTAATGTCAAATCTATAACTACCCAGGCATGGGGGGATAAGGTAAGAGATTACATGACTCAGTTTTTCCATAATGGCTTTCTAACAGTCACCTAGAAGAGTCCACTAAACCTTCAGTTAAGCCAGGCAGAAGTGGATTTATTTGACAAAACTTTGGCTAATAGACCAATCAACTTTAGGGAGGGCTCTGACATTCTCAGATGGATAGGAGCTCCAAACGGAGTCTACAGTGTCAGAGCAAGTTACAAAAAGTTAACGGACAGCCAAGAGGATGTCTCTGTTATTCCAAGGGAGTTGTGTTGGAATCCCAACTGCCTGCCAAAGGCAGGAGTTTTCTTATGGATAGCCTCACAAGGGAGAGCATTAACAGCGGATAGGTCAGCCAAACTCAGTTTCTAGGGTCCTTCAAGATGCTGTTTATGTAAAGATAATTCTAAGGATGGAGATCACCTCTTCCTCAGTTGCTCTTTCGTGAACTCTTGTTGGAACTGGCTTATGCACAAACTTTTCTAGAAATCCACCAAGCCAATGGGACTGCTATATTGGCTGTCTAGTTGGCCTAGTTTGAACAAAAACGTGGTGTATCACAAGCTGTGGGTAATCAGCCCCTCATTATTGATTTGGGAGCTCTGGAAAGAACGAAACAGAAGACTCTTCCAGGACAAAGAATTGCCTCTCCCCACGTTTCTAAATAAACTTGAGAGCAGCATAGTAGAGGTTTTTAATTCAACGTTGGGCAATTTGTCCCAAAAGAACTTCTCAGTTTGGGATGCCAAAATAAGACAAGGCTGGCAAGGTCTCAAACTGCCGCCCCTCAGTTTGAAAGGTGGACTACATTCAGTGCTTAAAAGACAACTTGCCAAATGGTCTCCACCGGATCCTGAGTGGTTCAAATTAAATTTTGATGGAGCGTCACGAGGGAATCCTGGCAAATCAGGAGCGGGTTGCATCATTAGAGATTGGGATGGAAAAACAGTTGGCAGTATTGCGGAGCCACTAGCAGATGGAACCAATAATGAAGCAGAGTTGGAGGCCTTAATATTAGGCTTAAAACTCTGTCATGAGCTACATCTACGTAAAGTTGCTATTGAAGGAGATTCCCTCTTGGTGATCAATGGGCTACGCACAAGGAAACTACAAAATTGGAAATTGTCCGTGAAATTGGAAATAGCTCTGGATTTGATGGATCGGTGCGAGTTAACTACTGTAAATCACATTTATAGAGAGGCCAAATTAGAAGCAGACTCTCTTTCTAATCAGGGGGCAGATGGATTAAGAGTCAAATTTATCTCCATTTGAAGAAGTTTGATAGGGTGGCAAGGTGGGCACCCAATCCAAGCATAGTTGGATGGGTTGTTGCCATAAGGAACTATTATGGCCAGTTTTTGTTTGGCTATTACTCAACGGCATTGGATGGGTCGTTGGCACTCATTTTACGGAGACTCTCCCCTCTCTGTGCTGAGCTCACAGACCTCCGATGTGAGCCGTCGCACGCGCTGCTCTCACCAAGCTGTTCAGGATATAATTACAAGCATGAGGTTAAGTAAATGCATTCCCTCCATGCTACAGACAGAAAGAGTTCTTTGCAGTTGTCACAGTGCTTTCAGTCCTCGGCTGTCTTCATCGGCGACAATAGTGGACAGTATGGAGAAGGGCTCAGGTTTTATCGCAAAGATTTTGGTGCATGGGATGATCAACTTGGGAATTTCAACCCCTATTTAGTTGGAGAGTTTGGTTCGACATATAGCATTTAAAGGTGTTGTTTCAGATTTAAGGCTTAAACGTATCCTGCGTAAGCACGAAGGCTTTCTCCTTCCGGCGGTTAAGATTGTCCTGGGGGTGGATTTCTTGGCTGCAGACGAATTCTACAGGGTGGACTCTCACATTTCCTCGCGTTTCTTAGCGTCAATCCTGGATGTAGGGGTGTCTACAGAGGCGGTGAAATTCATCATGACAAGACTGTTTAAACTAGAAATCCTCCAGGGACTCAATGACATTGTTGAGGTGGCCATTCCGGGGGTAGGTATCCCCCGTCCAAAAGACATAGCTGCCCATACAGATCCTCTAGAGGTGACTAAGGTCCTGCCATTCATCCTCAACTTAAAAGGCATGGCGCTGGTAGAGCACCAAGATCGGGTCCTCCAGGTCTACAGGTTTCTTCAGAGCATCCTGCAAGAGGACGAGGACTCTGGGGAAGGGGTTTGGGTGGATAGGTTGCGGGCTTTGGCTGTGGAACTCGGCATCTTCTGATCCTATGGTAGAATCAATACACCAGTAAGTCTGTTAATACTATAGCCATATGCAGAATAGTAAGCTATTATTACAGTTATAGAAAGCCTACTGGCTAATTTTGTAAAGCTCCAACAGGCCCTAGGAAAGGTTTTAGGGTTTTTGTCAGACTGGCTGTTGCAGGTAAACGGAGTAAAGGCACCTGCTTGTTCATACTTTCTCTTGATCAATACAAACTAATATTTACGAATCAAAAAAAAAAAAAAATACTATTAATAATATTATTAATATCCATTATTAACACTTCTTCATATATTATCTTAATTGATATTATAATATTATAATAATATTGTATAACAATATAATAAACATAAACATAAATATAATATAATATAACAATATAATAAAAAACAAAAACATAATATAATACTATATAAAAATATTAGAATATTAGAATAATGTAATAATATAAATATATTATCATCATATTTATAATATAAACATTGTTTATTATCAATAAAAAATTATAAATTATACTATAAATATTACAATTTTGTTATAATATTTATATTAGCTTTAAAAAAAATGTGTTTCACATTATTGGAATCCAATTTGTCTATACAACAAATATTTATTCTAAGAAGAAAATTAAGTCAAATATTATATCAATTAATATTATACTATATTATAATACTATAAAATCAATTAAGATAATATATCAAGTGTTATTATTAGAAGCCAGAAACAACTAAGCATTGGCTGATTACAACATGGAGTGAAAGTAATTGTGAATTACAATGATAGATTATGAACAAGAGGTGACATATATAGGTGAGAGAGGTGAAGAGGTTGAGTCGACTTAGGAGTCGACTTCAACACTCCTCTCACCAAGTGTCGAATGAGTGTCGACACATAGCTTGGAGAGTCCAATACAATTCTCCAAGTTTGACACCTAGCACCTAAGGTGGCTTAAAGCCATGTGCTTAAATATATTACTTAGAATAAGTAATATAAGGTATAGTTTAACACTAACCCCCCCTTAAGCACAGCTTAGGTGAGTTCAAGAAGAGATGGGTCTTGGATACAAGTCCTGGTGAGGTACCCATTTACAATGAAGAGAAATGGGTCCCAGTTACTAGCCTGATGAGGTACCCATTTACAAATAAATCTCTCAAAAAATGGAGTAAGATAGAAAACCCAGTGGGAAAAAATATCCTTCAAAAGAGAGAAAAGAGAAGGATTTAAGACCTTCTGAAATGATGTCCCTTGATGATCGGAACATCATGAGAAGAACTCCTGAAGCATGTAAAAGTTGTAAACTCTGCTGATGATGGACTGGTGTCTGTTGGAATAAATGAATCTTCAAGAATTGTAGATCAAGATAAGAGATACAAGATGCTGCATGAGTGAACATTCGAACACTACTCAATGATGTACACAAAGTCAATCAAACTTTGTGAAGTTGAAAATACAGATAGTACTGTGATTAGGAGTACTAGAATCTCAAGTTATGATCCACTGAAATAATCCCTCATGCAAGAGATTAAAGAGAAGATTCTTCCATTGCTTCATTGTGTGAAGCATAAGCATGTAACACTTCATAGTCCCCCCTTAATGCTAATAGAAATAAGCAGACCACCTGAAATGTGCAAGGAAAGTAGACTAAGATGTAGGTCCAAAAAAAGTGCAAGAACCTAAAAAAGGATGTGCATCAAGGCACATACGAATGAGGTGAGAATCACGAGGATCCATTGTTGTGATTGGTACAACCCCCCATTACACTTTATAATTCAGTGTAAGTACAAAATTTCTCAATTTTCCTAACACACATTCAGTTTTGTGGCACTTTATGTTAGTGCATTTACAAATTTTATTTGCTACTGAGTTCAAAAAAGATACATGAATCTGGAAGATGCATGAATCTCCCTCTCTATCAGTCCCTCTCTATAGTGCTCTATTAAATTTCCTATAAGAGAAGCAATCAGGACTGCATAGGGAATTGAAAAGAGAACTCTCTCTCTCTCTCTCTCTCTCTCTCTCTCTCTCTCTCTCTATATATATATATATATATATATATATATATATATATATATATATATATATTGTTGGAAACAAGGTAGATAACTGAGAGGGGGGGTGAATCAGTTATCTTAAATATTTTAACTTTCTGTTCTTCTTTAACAATTAGTGCAACATCAAAACATATAAGCATACATAACCATGGAAGCAGAAATAAACTCAACACATATAACACAATATTTTTGATGTGGAAAACCCTGTTAAGGGAAAAACCATGGGGTGACTAACCCAAGATTGTATTCTCTGTTAGAAGAATAAGAAGTACAAAATGACACTTACCAATTAGGGCTCACTACCCGAGCACACTGCTCACAAGAGGCTCACTGCCTACAAGAGACTCACCGTCTACAAGGTATAAAGAAAGTAACCAGGTGTTTGAACTGATCAGAGGCATCCACATATGCTGAGGTTTAGTTCTGGTTAGGCTCAATAAATTGATCTACTGCACTTCATTCTTCCACTCCTTTAGTGTTGTTGTTCTGTCACATACCCGACTTGTATTATTGCTTCCACACCTATCTCTGCCTTTCTTCGCACACTATCCCATACCACACACATCCTCACATCAAAATCCATCTGGTATATATATCCACACAAAGGATTTCAACATCTTTCTAGTCGGCATCCGGAAAACTCAAGATTTTCCCAAACTCTGGTCTGTCGGCTGAATCCATGCTTACTAAGTGATGCGTATCAAAAAGATAGTTATAGGAGTCATCAATCATGTCGGCCAACCATGAATGATCCCTCAAGAAACTTGATCACAATCAATTTCTTATCCAGATTAAGGTCTGATGCTTTGTCGGTCAGTTCTTCCTTAGTTTACTCTGCCAGACAGGAACCCAACACTTAGGTGCTCATATCTTTTCACTCTTTCATCACCGGAGGCTCAATCTCTGAAATGTAGCAGTTATGGTATTCCTCTTGACTTCCCCAAGTCCGCACTTTGCTAAGATACTTCTTCTAAGAGATCTGGACCTGATTGTCAGACCTTGCTGCATGCTCTGTTCTTGTTCACCGGACCAAAACACTCTTCAATCTGACTTCCGGTATAGACATACTATGTGCTGTAGATGAGTGGAATGGACTTTGTTGCCATCAATGACAACACTCATGAAGCCACACAATGTCTTTTGCCAACAATCTCCCCCTTTGGCATTGATGGCAACACTTAGTGAAAAATGACTGTCATAATAAACTCCCCTTTGGCTGATGCTCTGTTCTTATGTACATTTTTTTGGAGCTCCCCCTTAGCTGGATTCCATATTTTTCACTACTCTTCACTCCCCCTTTGACATCAATGGCAAAGGGTAGAATCCAAACACCAAAATTTCCAAAAACCAGCCTATACATATCCGCATAAGTATATATACAAGTTATACTTACATATACTTAAGTATATCTACAAAGGTGGTCTTCAACTATATAACTTATGTCGCCCAACTTTGCTTTATCCTGTCCAAAATTGAAATGTGACCACTTAGGAAAAATGCAAAAGCTTCTGCCCTCTTTAGGTCTGTCGGATCCCTGGTCCGGGCTGTGGTCTGGGCATCAGTTAGGGCCTCATGCATTACCTCTAACTTGGGGATAATTATCCCTCTTAGTTCACTTAGCCTGCTTATTCTATTTTTCTTCTCCTTCTCAAGCCTCTTTATCTCATTTATAGTGGCAATAGTCTGGCACTCTTGATTCAATATGGATGAGGTGAGAGGATCAAAACTCTGGAATAAACTTGATAGTTTGCCCTCTTGTTCTTCCACCTTCTTTGCAATGTCTATTGTTACTGTGGACCAAGATAAACAAAATTTGTATAATTCTCCACCATCTTTAAGAGCATTTTCTAGGCTCTTTATTCCAATATTCAGATTTCTCCTATCATTTGCTATTAGCCCCTATACTTTAGAGAATCTCTTACCCAAAAACTCTTTCCGGACTTTCTCTTCTGTTGATTTCTCCAAGGAATCAAAATGTGTGCTAACAGAATTAACAAGAGATTTCAGATTACTGGATGAAGAGGCTGAAAGATCCTTCTGGAAGGATGGCATGATTTTCTCCAACACACCGGATGCAATCTCTATCAGCTCACAGTCTTCCATGTGAGACTTCAGAAGTTTTTCTTTTGCCTTTGCTTGGGCAAAGGATGCTATCTTCATTGTCTGAACCGGGGAGAGGGAGTCAAAATTGAATGGTCCATGAAATAGCTCCAGTTCATCTAATTCCATCATTTCTTTGGTCAAGAAATCTTTAATTATTTATGCAGTGTCTCTTGCCGGAGACAGAGTCTTCTTTCCTTCTGTAGCTTCAGAACTGTCACCTGGGGTCTTCTCTGTTTGATCTTCTTCTCTTCCCTTTACCTCTTCTTCTTTACTGATTCTCTCTTCTTTTCTTGCTTCTCCTTCAGTTCCAAAGTCTGTTGGGGGATCCAAATGAGAGATATTTACTTCTTTATGGACTTCCTCTTCTGGAACAAAGGAATCCAGGTCCTTAGTCTTCTCCTCACTTGTCTCCTTTGACTCTTTTGCAATTTTCTCAGTGGAGTCTTCCTTTGATGCACTTAATCCTTCGACATCAGAAGGTTCATCACTTATGTCCTCTATAATAGGAAGATTGAATCTTTTATATGCATTCCGGAGGATGTCTTCAGTCTCTTTTGCCACTTGATCAGTCTCTCCGAGCATAAGCTTGTTCATTCTGGCTTTGCTCCGGAACTCATCCTTGCAATTCTTGAAGATCATGTTCATTTGTTTAGGAGTGATGGAAGGATAGAGCTGAATAGCTATCTGTTCCCGGATCTCTAGGTCCTTTGCCTTAGCATTGTTCTTTCTTATTTCAAGTTCCTTCTCTAAGCTTTTGGGAATTAGAGATATGATTTCAATGAATGCTTCATTATAGATGTTTAGATAGATACCTGACTGTAGCATCTTGCAAGATCTTCTAGTCAGCTTCACTATATTCATCATAAAATTCAGTCATTGGTTTTAGGTTCCCATCCACAGTGACTGATTTGATGATATCATCAATGCAGAGAGTAGGCTTTTCAACAAATTCTTCTGCCTTTTCTTCCTTGCTTTGACTGGTAGAGGATTCACTGGATGTTTTCTTCTTCTTCTTCTTCATTTTCTTGACCTCCTCATCTGACTCTGTCTCTTCATCATCCTTTTGGCTTATGTATGACCTTGTGGCCTTTGTCTTTGTTCTCTTTTCTCCTTTTCCGGATGTCTTTGCTTCCGGTTTTGAGGCTTTTGGACTCTTAGTAGGTGCAGAGCTCTTTGAGGATCTAGTCCGGGAAGGGGCTTTCACCGGAGCACTTTCTTTTTCTGCTTCTTGACTTTCTTTCTTTGCCCTTTCTACCTTCTCTCTGTTGGCATCAACTACCTCCTTTGATATCCCATATCTCTTGGCAACTTCTTCTACTTCCCTTCTCACTTTTCTCTTGATCTCAGGCTGTCTCAGTTCAGCATTAATCTTACACTCAACTCTTGGAAGGTTCCAAACCTTTCTACCTTAGGGTCCTTTGGTTGACTTAGCAGGTGTTGGATATGCAGCTCTAGGATTTTCTCATCAACCTCATACCCCATTGGCATAATCCAGACTATCCTTGGCTCCACTGCCTCCATTAGGCATTGATCAGTGTCTACCATAAAGCACACTGTATCCTTGTATTTCTCAACCAATGATTGGGGGATTCTTTCTCTAGCCTGCATCATACTTTGAAAATTCTTGAAGTATCCCCAGAGTGTTGTACTTTGAGCCTTGGCATCACCAAGCCCATACATGTAATCTCTGATTTGTATGGCAACCGATATGTCATTTTGCCATACCCAACCACTGGATCCGGGGAGCTCATTCATGTAGTAAAAGAAGAGACATAATATCAGGCCACCATATTTAAATGAGTTCTTCTTGTCCTTTTTGATCTTTTGCAAGTTTTCCAACAGTTGGCTCAGAAGAAGCTCGCAAAGATCATAATCTGTATTCTCCCTTAGCATCTGATAAGCAGTATAAATTGCAGTTCTGGATACAGAATTCTCCCTGCTGGAGTGATATATCTTGTAGCCAATTATCATGGAGGCAAACTTGATATCCGGATCAGTGATATCTTCTATTGTCATTGCTCTCTTGTCAAATTTTGATTCGGTAGCCTCAATTACAGTTTAGTTTTTGACCGATTTGAGAGTAGGTAACTCACTGGATGAGTGCAATCTAGTTACTACCCTAATAGCATCTTTTGTGATCTTAAATGGCCTCATCAACCACATGAAGTTGTCATGCACTCTGTTCAAAACATACCGAACCCATTCATCTTCTGCAAAATAGGGGAAATGGATGCAATGTCCAAAATGCTTGTCCCGGATGGCCTTGTACTGAGGTTTGAGTTCAAATGATTCATCTATTAACTGCTTGTGATAGATATCCATCAGCTTGGATTCCCCAAATTCCTCAATATTCACATGAATGTATGCCCTAACATCTTCTACATGCAAAACCCCATGCGGAATGCTAGAGAAGGTGCCTAAAGGATCAACTTCTAGAGATTTGTAAGGGTGTTTCTTGAACTTAGGGTGCGGCCTATCAGTGATTTTGACAACATTCAGAGTAGCCATCTTTCAAAGGATTCAGAGAGAGATATTCAAGAGCAAAAAATACCTTTTACGCTTCTAGGGTTCACGATAAGAGCTGAAAAAGATCGCTGGTTGAATCAAATTCTATGGTTGATCCTTGAGAGAGTTGAAGCAATCTTGTTGCAAAGCTCTTTCTTCCTTCTTCTTGAATGCAAATGTGCAAATGATGAACAAAAGAACCCTTTTATTTCTGCGCAAATCCTAATTCCATTTTGCAATAAATGCACAACTTAAGTTATTCTGGTTGCCTTGTTCTTCTTATCCTAAGAGATCTTTCTGGATCACTGAGATGCACTTAGAGTTATTCTCAGTGATTATTGACAATCTATCTACCTTTCTCCAATCATTCCATTTATCCGCAGATCAAGATACCTCAATTTTTGAATCATACCGGATGTAACTGTGAAAATCTTGCTCTTACCGGATGACTGTTAAACTAGATTAATCTTGGATGATTAACCTCTTCAAAAATTCTTGCGGATCTTTTATATTTTTACCAAGGGTTATTAAGATATCTCTTTGAGAACTCTTCAATCCACAACACTCCATGTGCCAATTTTAGGCACCAATTGACTGGATGGGGGAAATTATTTTCTTTTGTGACTCCCCCTGAGCCAGAGCTCATCTATTTAGTTTTCAGAAGGAATATCAGCACCATATTCTGGTGCGGATCCGTCCCCAACATTTTCTGTACTTCTCTTCACCCAAATCTTGTTCATCTCCCTTTGAATTGCATCTGCATTCATTTTTGCTTTTCCTTTGTCTTGATTTTGATTATGATGCGCCAGACCCTTTTTGTCCTAATTCTTACTTCTACAGAACTTGGTAATATGACCAGATCTATTGCAATTGTAGCAAACAATATTTCTATGCATATTTGATTGATATCCTATAGATCTGCATTGATTAGCCATATGTCCCATTCTATTGCATGCAAAGCATCTACCATTGAATGAATTGTTTATTTGCATATTTCTACATTCATGAGATTTGTGACCATGCCTTTTACAGTTAAAACACTGTCCGGAGAAGGATGAATTAGTCTGATTCATTCTTCTTCTACACTAATTTGCTTTATGACCAAAGTTATTGCAATTGTGGCAGTATTCATTGAAGGATGGATATCTTTGAGCATTTGGTTGCCTTACCGGAGGTCTTCTAGGCCTGTTCCTTGGATTTCCTGGTCCAGAGTTCTTCAGACTAGATCCAAAGCTTTCCCCTTTCTCATACCCCAAGCCTTGCTTGTCATCTACCCTCTTTTGGCTTTCAAGAAGAACTTCAAGTTGAGCAGAGCTTATCTTGAATTTCTCTTTGTATTCATTTGTTGTTTGAAGATCCCTTTAAGAGCGTTTATCTGATTCTCAAGTTGTTCTTCATTGTCTCTAGCTTCTTCAAGATCAGATTCCAGATGCCTGATTATTCTATCCATTTTGTGGCAGTCTTCTGACTTCTCCTTGAGAGATTGTTTTAGATTATCTTCACTTTTTCTTTTCTCTTCAATTTCTTGGGTAAATTTCATAACTCCTAATTCCATTTCATGTCTTACCATAATGATCTCTTTTGATAACTTCTCACATAACTTGGTTTTCTCATTCAGATCTTCATTAGTATCGTTGGCTTCACTTTGACTTGCTAATTGTCGAAGTAGTTCCTTTCTTTTCTTCATTGAGATACTTAGTTTTTCTTTGAGTTCATTTATGAAATCATCATCTTGTTTGAGTCTTTCCCTCAGGTTATTGACTTCAGAGTGAGATTGCTCAAGATCATCTAGGGCAGACTAAAGTTGTTCCCTCATACCATATATATCCATTGAGATTCCCAGATCTTCCTCAAGCTGTTAGGCTCTGTTAGGAGGAACTTAGCTATGATACCAATTGTTGGAAACAAGGTAGATAACTGAGAGGGGGGGTGAATCAATTATCTTGAATATTTTAACTTTATGTTCTTCTTTAACAATTAGTGCAACATCAAAACATATAAGCATACATAACCATGGAAGCAAAAATAAACTCAACACACATAACACAATATTTTTGACGTGGAAAACCCTGTTAAGGGAAAAACCACGGGGTGACTAACCCAAGATTGTATTCTCTGTTAGAAGAATAAGAAGCACAAAATGGCACTTGCCAATTAGGGCTCACTGCCCGAGCACACTGCTCACAAGAGGCTCACTGTCTACAAGGTATAAAGAAAGTAACCAGGTGTTTGAATTGATCAAAGGCATCCACATATGCTGAGGTTCAGTTCCGGTTAGGGTCAATAAACTGATCTACTGCACTTCATTCTTCCACTCCTTTAGTGTTGTTGTTCTGTCACATACCCGACTTGTATTATTGCTTCCACACCTATCTCTGCCTTTCTTCGCACACTATCCCATACCACACCCATCCTCACATCAAAATCCATCTGGTATATATATCCGCACAAAGGATTTCAACATCTTTCTAGTCGGCATCCGGAATACTCAAGATTTTCCCAAACTTTGGTCTGTCGGCTGAATCCATGCTTACTAAGTGATGCGTATCAAAAAGATCACAAGAAATGATGTCGGCCAACCATGAATGACCCCTCAAGAAATGATCACAATCAATTTCTTATCCAGATTAAGGTCTGATGCTCTACTGGTCAGTTCTTCCTTAGTTTACTCTGCCAGACAGGAACCCAACACTTAGGTGCTCATATTTTTTCACTCTTTCATCATCGGAGGCTCACTCTTTGGAATGTAGTAGTTATGGTATTCCTCTTGACTTCCCCAAGTCTGCACTTTGCTGAGATACTTCTTCTGAGAGATCCGGACCTGATTGTCGGACCTTGCTGTATGCTCTGTTCTTGTTCACCGGACCAAAACACTCTTCAATCTGACTTCCGATATAGACATACTATGTGCTGCAGATGAGTGGGATGGACTTTGTTGCCATCAATGACAACACTCATGAAGCCACGCAGTGTCTTTTGCCAACATATATATATATATATATATATATATATATATATATATATATATATATATATATCTGTGTGTGTGTGTGTGTGTTAAATAGAGAAAATAGAGAATGATAGAAAAAATGCATAAATAAATTCTCTTTGCTTATTTCTGGATGAATAGATAAAAAAATGCAGCCAAATTTTAGGCCCAATTGCTAGTTCATAATGTAGGTTCCATGATGTCCATAATCCTATTCCTTACTACCACATGGGAAAATTGAAGAGAAATTAATTGGGTAGAATTGAAACAAACTATAACATATTGAGATATAGTAGAGTTCAAAGAAAATTATGCTTGGATAATAGTGTAAAGTTCTCCTTTGATGGGAGTGTATCTTCCTTGAAGATAATGGATGATTAATGTACAAGCCTAATAGAAAGAAAATTACTCAGATAATTGACCGTACAAGCTTTATTAAAAGGATGCTATCTTCCTCCAAATTAATTGAACATTCAAGCTAGATCAATTTTGTTAAAAAGGCATTCAATTAGGTCTTGCTTGGCAACACCTGCATGTTTATATTATAGACAGCTTGAACTGCCCAACTCTCATAATAGATGTTAAACAAAATATGTAGTGGCAATAGAACAAGTAATCACTAGTTATAATTGATGTGCCCATCTAGACAAGATTTAAAAAAAATGAAAGATCAGTGTACCTTTTTATACTTTTTATAGGGAACACATTGCAAACAAATTAAGATATGCCTATTCAACAATGTGCAACATCTCTCAAGTTCCTGTAGTGAGGATAATTACAAGAACACAACCTAGAGTTGTGTGGTATTAATTTTTAAATGCAAGTGAAGTATAATCAAGATAAGCCAAGAACTAATTTTCCTTGCATGTCCACAAATAATAACTATACATTCACAAAATAATTCTTCTTGTATCTCTATCTCACATGGGTTCTGTACATTCTCATCCTTTATACCATAACTTATTTTCTATAGGATGGCATTAAGAACAGAAATAGTGCCACAATTGAATGATGACATTGAAATACCACACTCTTATTGAAATGTCATATACATATACATAAAACATGGGCAGAATAACATGTACGACAAGCAAAAGGGATATCTATGCCTTTGTATGTAATCATGTCATTTGAACTTGTGACATACCCTTGCATTTTCATGCTATATTTTGGCCTTGCTTTTGTGTCCATTCCCTTAGTTTGTTTGTAGATACATTTTAGCCCTTGCATTATCCTTTTTCCCTCCCATGGTGCTTAGGCCTTGTTTTCAGTGTTATCTTTTCATCAAGTTTTATTGTCATTTTATGTTAGCCATGTGATGTTCTTGTGTCTTGTTGTTTTTGAGCCTAAACTATCTGAACACTAGTGATTCACGCTGACATTCATATGATGCGCTAGCATCCTGTGATAATTTTCTTATTTGGTGGTCATTTTTGAGTGTTTCACCATTTGTGATTTTTGTTGGTCAGTGGTAATGCCCTGGCAATATTCTAAACGACTCGTCAACCCCTTCATCTTCCCTCATCTCATTTTTTAATCCATTTTTCATTCTTGTTGATCTAGACAATACCTAGCGTTGAGCCAGTGGTATTGTAATGCAATAAAATAAACAAAGAAGAATTGAGTTTCTGCAAATAGGCAAACTCGCTAAGAGTTGTGAATTGCCTCCGAAAAACTAATTTTTATTCATTTTCATTTGAAATGTAGTCTTACATATCATATGAAGGGTCACATTACCCTTGGAATACAAAAAGAGCTACTGAAAGGTGAAACTAATTACAAAAATTAAAAAAAACTTAAAAATTTAGGAAATTTTTTATCTTCCCCTTGGCAGGGTCATAACTCCTAGCTATTTTATCAGAATTTAAACTTCTTGGACTTGTTGGAAAGATAAACTAATATCTAGTTTGAGTTTCTTTGTTACTAAGGCCTAATGCCAAGTCTTGAGACCTAATTCCACTCCGAAGGCCTCTGAAAATGCAATTTACTAAGATGTAGAAAATACCAAAAATTATATTTTCGATATTTTCCCAAAAATACCACTCAAATGACCCTGGACTGGATCACTTGCACCTCTCTTGGCTCTCTCTCAAGTTCTCTAGCTCTCTACAGTTTTCTACAACACTCTTCAATGTTCTCCTTCAACTCTTTTTCTCTCTTTGGTTTTCTCAAGCCCTTTCAAGGTGATATTATTCTTGTTATTTATTGTTGTAAGCATTTCTTTTGTGTGCCCTTGGGCAACTTGGGATTCTCACATTCCTTCTATTTCCTTCATTATATTTTTCACTATTTGCACAATCACAACTCTTACCATTCTTAAGCACATTTGGGATAGAAGCATTCACACACAATTTTCCTTCTATTTGTCCTTGTTGTGGAGGTAGAAATACCAAAGAAAGGGTTTGACCTGAAGGCAAACCCCCAAACAACCCCAACATTTCTTTTTAGCTATAGGTATTTTGGAAGCATTCAATCGCACTAAGGTTTGTTGTTTTCTTCCTTCCTCTTGTTATTTCATTATTTCATTTGATTTAGTTAGTTTATCTTCATTATTTTCATCTTTTTATTATCTGGTACCTTGTTGTTGCGTTCCCTTATTCTAGTTTTGTAGATGGACAAACCGTTGGGTTGGATTTTGCATTTTCTGGGAACTATTCAGGTTTCTAGGCCATACGGACGACGATGCTTAGTGCATACATCCGCACGATGTTGTGGCATCCTAGACAGTGAGCTTCACCTTTTAGTGCCAAGTTCTTTATTTTCTGTAATTTATGGCTTTGTATTCATTTTCTTGAAATTGTATTTCAATTTTCTGTAAGTTTGTGTTTTCCATTCCAGCACATATTGAATGTAATATACAAATTAGAAGTAGCATAATATTTATATAATAGGTGTCCACACCTACATTGTCTTTAGATTTAATTTTATCCACTTCCTTAGCCTTTCTTCCAATAATGAAGATGCCAAGCAACCCTATTTTTGTTCTTGATTATTTTTGCAAGCCTATCTTAACTTGGATATTAATGCAATTATGATAATGCCCTTGTCACCACTACATTTGTGGTAGCATCCTCAAGATTTCGACCATATGGGAACATTTAGAAGGTTGACTCCATTAGTGTTGTTATTTTTCTAAATGGCTCCCATCTACACCACTTTATAATTTAGATGAATTCAACCCTCTATTCATCATCATTTTATATCTTTTGAATACATCTCTTAATCTTGGTTATCTCTCACATCTCACATGTTGCATATCTTCTTACAACTTTAACATACACCATGTTCTTTATTGGATATTATAGAAACTTGGAGCAATATATTTTTGGAATCTATTTCAAAGTCTTAAAGCCTTGCAATCTAGCTCCCATGAGCACTTCTTCTTAATGTCATTTTCTTTCTTTTAGTATCTATACTCATAGATTCCTTTCTATTGTCTTTTATGAAAGAAATAAGAGGTGTGGAATACACTTCCTACACTAATCTACGAGAGTAGGTCTATGCAAAAATTAATCTAATCATACAATTACAAGGAAATAAACACAAAATCAATATATCATAACATATCCATTTACGCGGGGAAAACCCTTTTAGGAGAAAAACCCCACACTCCAAAGCAACTTGATGTATTATTCAATTATCAATGGTTATAATACACTTGTAGAGTTGAATCCTTTACAAGAGTATCACCAACAAGAGATCTAGAGTAATTCTAGTAGCATAACAATACCTACAAAACCCACTATCAAAACCTCCTTCTCTATCGCCCAAAAAATAGGAGAACCACTATACGAAACCATCAAAGGGTAATTAGGAAACCATGAGATAAAACTACCTAAAAAGTGGCATCCAAATCCCTAGTTAAGAACCCAACACCTAAATCCCAAGCTAAGATCACAAGCTAACATTAACATATTCCTTCCGCTTGACATAATTTCTTCATAGTACACTCAATAACATGGGTGCTCCATTTTGGCTCCATTATATCCACTCAAAGATGCCTTGTGATGTGTCATAACATGCATCACAAGTTGGTCAACAAGTGTAACTCCCTCTTACAACTCATAAATGTTCTTACATTTCCAATGTGGGAGGCCCAACTTCTAGAAGTCGTAACTTTTGATCCAGGAGGCTGATTGAGCCCGTTTTCTTTTTAATTGTAGATCTTGAAGAGGTCCATGTCATGGGCATTGGGTAACTAATGATGGCTTATCTAAAAATATTTTTGGGGCTAAAATGACCTCTATAGCCCAAAATTAAGTTTTTTGTTCTATAGCCCAAAATTGCATTTTGTATTCTTACATTAGGATGCAAGGTTGAGATACCTTTCATAACATTCTCCCACTTATTGAACACCTTTCAAGAGTAAAGGGAGTTACCAACACTATCAACTATTTGCTAGGGGTCAAGAGGCCCATAAACTCACAACACCACTTGAATTTTTTAGTGCTTACTAGTTTTATCAATGCATCTACAACATTATGCAAAGTGTCAAATTCATCTAGCATCACCCTCCCATCCTCTACCATGTCACAAACAAAATTGTACTAGAAATTAATATGCTTAGTCCTCACATGAAAGGTCAAGTTATTTTTTAGACACATATGGCACTTTGATTGTAACATAAAACTGTAATCGCTCTTTGACTTAGCGCCACATTTGAATATAACCTCTTAATCTAGATGCTTCTTTACAAGCATGACTATCTAACATGTCCTAAAACTTTTGGAGTGGACAAAGTGGCCATAGTCTGCCACTTTATCATCTAATTGATAGCACCACTGAATAAAGTGAAAATGTACCCACTGGTGGATCTCCTACTATCATTATCATTTGGCCAATCTGAATCCATAAATCCATGTATATTCATGGAGTGCTAGTCCCCCATAGAATCACCATGATAACAAATAGAGTACTCAAAGGTACCCCAAAAATATATGAAGTCCCTCTTGATTGCATCCCAATGAACTTATTCAATAATTTCCATGAAATGACTAAGGACTCACATTGCTTACGCAATGTCTAGTCTATTATAGACCATAGCATACATCAAGCTCCCAATAGGACTAGCATAATGTACTCAAGATCCATGTCCTCCATCTCACTAGGTGAAGTCAAACATTGTACTATATATAATTTGGTTCCCATTGAGATAGGAACACAATGGTCTAGAAGTTGTAATGTTGAATCTCTCCAACACTGAGTTCACATACTTGCTTTGGCCTAGCCAAAAAAATACATTTTCTTTATCTCTTCTAATCTCCATACCTAAAATATATTTGGCAGCCCCTAAGTTCCTCTCAAACTATGTTGAAAATTGAGACTTCAAGTCACAAATCACATCCTTACTATTACCAAAAAATCATCATAATATCAACATACAAAGAAATAACAAGGAATCAATCACTATCCATCTTATAATAGATGCAATGATCATATTTGGATCTCAAAAATCTCAAACCCAACAAAAAAGAATCAAACTTTGGTACCACATCCTAGAAAACTATTTGAGATCGTACAAAGACTTCTTCAACTTACAAACCAAAGATTATTTATCTTCTTCCACATAATTCTCTGGTTGTGCCATGTATATTTCTTCCTCCAAATCACCATTAAAGAAAGTTGTCTTCACATCTATTTGCTCAATCTCAAGATCAAAGACTACTGCAAAATTGATAACAAGAATCGAATGGATGTCATCTTAGTAATTAGAGAAAAAATCTCACCATAATTGATTCCCTCAACTTGGGAATATCCCTTCGCAACCAATCTATCCTTATACTTCTCAACATTGCCATTAGAACCAATCTTCCTTTTGAACACCCATTTACAACCAATGGGTTTTTGACCATCAAGAAAAGGTACTAAGTCCTATGTGTGATTTTCTTCAATGTAGCCATCTCCTCATCCATAACCACTCTCTAAAACTCATAATCATCCATACCCAATGACTCCTTCATAGTTCTAGACTCATCTATGTTAGTAATCAAAGCAAAAACACACCTCCAATCAGGGGGAGTATACATGTCTATTTGTTGTCTATACTGAGTGGACCTTCTTAAGAGTTGAGGTGGAGATTCTACCTCCTCTTCGAAACTATTTGAATTGTCTAAGCTCTCCTCCTCTTTAGGTCTTTCATGAGATTCTAGTTCAACCTTCTTGGTCTTTGGAGTTAGCTAAACCACATCTTTCTTTCCATCTTCTTTTGGCTTCAAAACTATAAAAGAAGGCTTACTCTCTAAAAATATTGATTTTTTTATACAACTCTCTCAACCATAGGATCCCAAAGCTTATAACCTTTCACACAAATACCATAGCTGACGAAGATACACTTAACTATCTTGTTCTCTAATTTTGACCACCTCTCCTTAGGTACACGAGCATATGCCTCATAATAAAAAAACATAAAGATGTTGTAATGAGGACCTTTTTCTCGACTAAGCTTACATAGGATTCTTATCCACAAGAGCTAATGTAGGATACTCGTTAATCAGGTATCAATCTATAGCAATTGCTTCTACCCAAAACTTCTATTCCAAGCCATCTCCACTAAGGGTACTCCTAACCCTCTCCATCATCATCATGTTCATTCTCTATGTAACTCTATTCTATTGAATGGCGTATGGAGTTGTCTTATGTCTCTCTATCCCATGCTCATTACAGAATCTATCAAAATTTGTTAAACAAATTCATCGACACTATTAGTTCTAAAAATCTTGATCTTCTCACTAGCCTATTTTTTTACAAGAGACTTAAACTCTCTAAAATGATTGAATACTTCAGATTTACTTCTAAGGAAATGCACCCATGTCCTTCTAGACTAGTCATCTATGAAAGATACATAATATAAAGATTTTGAAACTAAAGGAACATTAACAGGACCAAAAACATCATAATGAATTAGATCCAACACCCCAGAAGATTTGTGAGAAAATGAGTAAAACTAAATATGGTTTTATTTTCCATATATACAATGTTCACATAATAAACTCAAGAGCACAATTATTCAATCCCTATAAAAGATTTTTATTTTTTAGTGTCCTTAGATCCTTCTCACCTATGTGGCCTATTTTTGGTGCCATAACATTGTCTTCTCTATAGGTAAATTGGTCTCTGAAGAAAGAGCACCCTTAGGTACCTAGAAAGCACAACCATTAGAAGTAGATACAACACTCCTCTTTGATATAGGTTATAATGGTGAGAGTGTAGAATCTGTAGATCTCTTCACTCAGCAAGGAAATATGAAATATTGTACTAAACTGTACATGCACCTAGCTAAAACAGAGTGCCCACGTGAACAACCTTAGCTCCCACCATAGCTCCTCACACCATATTACACCCTCCATTAGAGAAAACAACCTGCACACCCACATTATTAAGCTTGCTAACTAAAAGTAGATTTTGTGCCAAACCAAGGATATGTAGTACACCATTAATCCCCTTCACTCATCCATTAGGGAATTAAATCAAGACTCTTCCATGACCAACAATATTTAGATGAGTCGAGTCATCTCCAAGGTACACCTTCCTACCATCATATTTTGAATACCAACCCCAATGTGAGGTCATGTGGAAAGAAGCCCCAGAGTCTATCAACCATACACCTTTTGATGCATGCGTTGCCAAGGCCATTACAAAGGCATCACCATCATCTTTAGAAGACTTTTTGGACTCATCGTCTTAATTATTCATTTTCTTTTTTATTTTCTCCTCCTTACAATCTCTTCTAAGATGCCCAAGCTTACCAAAGTTCCAACATTTTGCCTTAGTTTCACTAGGAGATTTATATCTCCCATGGGATTTGGATCTAGACTTGTCTTTCTTCTTGTCCTTCTTCTCACCTTTCTCTTTTTTATTTCATGAATAGTTAGGGCCTCCTTGGAAGATTCAAAAGTTTTTCTCCACATCTCCTCTAAAAGTAACAATGCAATTACCTCATCCATTTTGAGATTAGAGGTAGTTCCCCTGATTGCTATCACCAAGTGATCCTATGAATCTAGCAAAGAACATAACAAAGGCACGTGATGATACTCCTCTTCCATCTTCACTCCAATGGAGTATAACTAGCTAACAATCATGTTAAAGGCATTCAGGTGCTTGGCCATAAAACCACCACCCTCCATATTGAGGGTATACAACTTCTTTCTTAGGAAAAGTTTATTTACTAGGGATTTAGCATGATAAATCAAACACAACTTCTTCCAAAGAGCTACAATGGTGGCTTCTTCATATACATTCAACAATATAGAGTCTACTAAACATAGCCTAATGATACCATTTGTTTTTTGTCCATTTTGTTCTATTCTTCTTATGACATAGTAGTAGGTTTGGATCCAACTGTTGTAACCCATAGATCTCTATCCATGAGAATATCCTCCATCTTGAGCTTCCAAAGCTCAAATTTTGTACTTGAGAACTTCTTGATTTCTATCCTTGATGTGCTTGCCATTTTTCCTACAAGATCTTGTTCTATGCAAGCTCCCACTCAATCCAAAGTTAGTTCAAAAAACCCTCATCCTTAACACCTATGCCCAAGGTGATTAGACTCTGATACCAAATGAAAGGAAGCAAAGGTTCATAATATGCTTCCTACTTTAATTTATGAGAGGAGTTATGTGCAAAAATTAAATTAATCATATGATTACATGGAAATAAACATAAAATCAATTTACCATAACATAATGATTTATGTGTAGAAAACCCTTTTAGGTGAAAAACCAGACACTCAAAGAAAATTAATGTATTATTCAGTAATCAATGGTTACAATACACTTGCAAGGTCTAATCCTTTATAGTAGTATGACCAACAAGAGATCCAGAGTAATTCTGGTAGCATAACAATACCTATAATACTCACTATCAAAATCTCCATGTCTAGCACCAAATAAATAGGTGAAGTAAAACATGAAACCACAAATGGTAATTAGGAAACCATGAACTAAAATGAACCAAAGTATGATTTCCAAATCCCTAGTTAAAAATCCAATTCACAAATTATAAGATGAGTCCATAGGCTAAAACAACATATTCCTTACACCTCCCATAAGTTCATCATAATGCACCCACCAACATGGGTGCTCCACATTAGCTTCATTATCTCCATTCAAAGATGGTTATGAAATTTCATAGTATGCATTATAAGTTGGTCAATAAGTGTAATTCCCTCTCACAACTCAAAGATGTTCTTACATTTCTAATGCGGGAGGCCCAACTTTTGGATGCCATAACTTTTGATCCGAGAGGCCAATCAAGCTTATTTTAAAAAAAATGTAGAGATTGAAGAGGTCCATGTCATGGGCATATAGTAATCAATGTTGGCTTTTCCAAAAAAATGGGACAAAAAATAACCTCTATAGCCCAAAAATTGAATTTTTCTATTCTATAGTAAAAAAATTACATTTTTGTATTCTTACAATAAGGAAGAAAATGTAGTGGAAAAAACTTCCCATGCTAATCTTGAGAGGAGTAGTGTACAAACAACTTTAAAATCTGATCTAAAACTATTACACAAATTATACAGAAACACATATGAAAGCATAAACAATACAACACATAAAACTAGTATTACATGGGGAAAACCCTTTTGGGAGAAAAATACACACTCCAAAACCTTCTCAATGCATTATCAAATCAATAACAAGATTACAACACACTAGCAAAGCAATCTTTTACAAGAGTTTCACTATCATATAAACTTGGAGTGATTTTAGCAAGATTTTGGTAGCCCTGTAAGTTCTCGATACAATACAACTCCTCAAGTAACCAATTTATAGACGATGAATAACCTAGAAACCATAAATGGTTTTCTAAACCATGTGCCAAAACCCCTAGAGGTATAGCACCTAAGTTTGACACAAATTCCAACACCATAATTGGAGATTCCCAAATCAAGCTAACAACAGTAAATTTTTAAACCCTCTTACACCTGTCATAATTTGTCATAATATTCCACTCAACATGGGCACCCAAGTTTGTCATTATTCTAATATAAAAATAGGCACTTCATGACAAATAATAATGTTTATCATAACTGGTCAATATTGTAAAGCAAATCCCTCTATTCTTGGCTCTTACACATCATAGAATTTGTTATGACATCTATCATAGCATCCCACAAAAGTAGGGCATCCCATTTTGCATAAGATAATTCAAGTTAAATATTTTCTACAACGCCATACAAGGTACCGACATGTGGCATATGATGCCACCTCAAATTCCCATGCCCTATTTATACTGGAGAACAATTAATTTAATATATAATATAATATGCGAGAAAATGCTAAATAATCAATAGATCAAACCAAGAATTTTGCCAAGGTTGAGACACCTTTCTTAACATTTTCATTTCTTTTGTTGCCTATGCGATTCTTATGAACTTGACCACCATTGAACCTGTAATCTCTTATTTTTCCACCATGACAATAACTTCCCAAATCTAAACTTATAACTTCACCCTATAGCCCTTTCCATCTATAATACTTCCATTACCCTCTTTCCATTCTATACACTAGGTATTGCACACACTTTTTTGATAGTCTACAAATATAACTCAAATGAGCATATGCGTCAATTAATTCTAATACTTAGCTCCTTAAGAGCATTAAAATTTAGATAACAATTAGAAATTCCTACTAGAAGCCAAACAATCAAAGACCAAGAGTCACCACTTAGAAGCCAAACAATCTAAGTTGGATCCAAAAGCACAAAAAGAAGTCTATTTGAGCAAGAATAAAGCTATGAAAGTTTCCAAAATGAGAACTACTTTGTAAAATTTTGATAAAACTATAAAACTATAAATTTTAGAAACTAGGTGCATCAAATCCAAAAAAACAACCTTGCTAATGTGTAGTTGTTAAAAATAGCTAGGGTAGAAATATTCATCTTAATAGAGTCTAAATGAATGTGAATGAGGCCTTCAAACTTTGGATATTAAAACCAAAACATTACAAACCCTACACCCTAGGCTCCTCTAAGAAGGATGCTAACATCATCCATATGATTGATGATGTCAACATGTTATACAATGGCATGGGGTTGGCTAAGTTGGCCATTGATTGATTGAATCTAAATAAGAAATAACAAGAGGTTAGTGTCTGATGGAACCCCAACTAAAGTACTAGTAGCCAAAAATTTGACAAGATGAATGTGGTGTTAGGATTAAGTTTTGTACCATCTTGAAAAGTTATAGGAATAATTGTAAATATTCAATATTGCATATGTTTTAATGTTGGTCCCTCTTCAAATGGGGCACCCCACATGGGGAATCTAGAATATTCCATGTATGAATAGTTTGACACTTATTTAAGTGGTTATGACAAATGTAAATGAACATGCAAGAAGAGGATTACAAAGTAGACTTGAAAGATAATCTAGGAATATCTATTTTGGGTAGTGGGTAAGAGCATCTTAGCAAGGGAGTTACAATTCCAAGGTAAACTACTAGGTTTGACTGATTGACTAGATAAATGGGAAGTTAAACATGCATGCATTTATGATTCATAAGAGCATCTTTGAATGAGTCCAAAGTGGAGCACCCAAATTGGACAATTCCAAGATGGACTCTTCCATATTAAGAGTTAAATTATATATTGGTATTGTTGATTACTCATGAAGGCCTTGGAATTAGAGCTTGGTTTTGTTGAAACCACAAGTAGTTTACAGGATGGATAAACTTGTGTATGAGGAAAATCAATTAAATCAAAACCAACAAATCAAAAACCCATAACATAAAGAGAATTAATCTAAATAAAAGCCATTGTCAATAAATCAAATGAAATAAGAAAGCTTTTACCCAGATTGTGTTGTTCTCTTTGTTTCGAATGTGGATTGCTCAATAATGCCGTGAAACCATGTTTGCAACAAGCAAGTAAAGTGCTCAAAGATCAATATCAAAAGATCGTAAACTTGCTCAATCAATGCGATGTATGCTCAAAGCACTGTAAAGGATGCCTGAGAATAAGTGATCAAAGAGGATTTGTGAAGGAGATGAGGAGGGTTTATATAGGTTTCAACAGAGATCGATCAACAGTCCAGATAATTCAGGAGAATCAACGGAGGAGATAAAACAAATAACCATGATGAATGTGCACACGACATGTGTCAATCCATAAGGATATTTTTAGTAAAATATGATGAAAACAAGATTGATTGAATAGATAACTCAACTTGTAATTTGGCCTTTCTTAGAGTTCTAAAAATAAGACTGATTGTGCACATGAGTTAACAAGATATTTTAAGAGGAATTGGAAGATAATTGAAATTAAATAAATAAATTTATTTAATTGATTGTGCATGAGAGAGGAACAGAAGATTATAAATAAAATATTTGATTTTATTTATTTTTAGAGGATAGAGATAATTTAAATAAATTTGCATGATTTATTTAAATTTAGAAGAACAATTGATTTAATTAAATAATGTAAAATTATTTAATTGTAGATAAGATAGAATTGTGATGAATTAATTAAATAATGGGATTTATTTAATTAATGGAGACTTAAAATTTGACAGAGGATAATGATTTAATTAAATAATACTAATTATTTAATTTTGGAAGAACATAGAGGAATTTAATGGAATTAATTAAATAAACAGAATTTATTTAATTAATGTTGAAATAATGTCATTCGAAAGAATTTGATGAAATTAATTAAATAATTAGATTATTCAATTAATGTTGAAATGCAAGTGATGCTACAGATTAGACGAAATACAAGTGATTCGAAGACATGGTCATTTTAGGGTGTCTACATTTTGCCCCTCTTTGATGCAATGCAGTTTACACGTTAAAGAAAAGGATTGTCGAAGACGTGATACAATTTTTGATGCTCTAGTGTAGGTAGTTGCCCCAGCGTATGCCCCCTCGAGCGGAAAGACAAGGAAGCAACAGAAGAATTAGGTTGACGCTCGACTTAGAAAATTGTGAGACAAGGTAGAAGGACACAACAGAATGGGGTGGGAAGAAAAAATGAGGGAGGGACACTATAAATAGGTCCCAAGGGGACCACACTCCTCATTTGCACACTAAGAGTTTGCTAAATTTAGAGTGTAGAGCCTCCAAACCTAGTGTGTTAGAGTCTAGTGGAGAAGGAGCTGACAATGAGGAGAGATGTCGATCCCAGCACATAGGCATCAGGTGGAGTTGGTGCGGATGTATAGGAGACCAGTAGGAGCTCCGGCAGTAGTAACTGTCTGAAAAACTCCTTGTATTTAATGCTTTAGGTCCGATTTAGGGTTTTAAATTAGGTAGGTCACTAGGTCAACCAAGAGCGATGTAGGGTAGTATGGTGCGTATGGTAGTTGGTCTAGGTGCTTTGGCGTGCTAAAGCGTGTTTGGTAGGTCAGTACAACGCTTTTGGTAATAGCTCAGCGCTCCTGGTTTTTAGTTGTTGCGCCATAGTGCGGTTGGTAGGGTCCCGCAACGCACTTGGTATAGCAGTAGAGCGCTGTTGGCTAGGGCATGAAGTGCGGTTGGAAAGGGTAGGGCAAAAAATGAGTCGCCTTTGTGGATACAGTAAGGTGCTGATGGATGCGCAGTGTAGCGCACTTATGTAAAACAAGTCACCTTTGGTAGAGGACAGTAAAGTGCTTTTGCAGCAATAGTAAGGCACTTTAGGTAAGACAGTGCAGCGCACTTGTACAAAACAAAGCACTTTTGGATAAGTTAGAAGAGTGAAGTAGTTAGGGTTGACTTAGGGGTTGACCATCTAAGCTGGAGAAGTGCCGAATCGGTCTTAGGGTTTTCGTCATAGGGTAGATGTCAGTATGACTTTGGAGAAATGGTTAAAAGGTCTGACAAGTGGCTTTGTGGATGCAGAGGATGATGCAATTGTTGATGTCGACAGAGCAACGCCACCCTATAGCACCCGAGGTGGTACAACTGACATGGGAGGAGGATGCGTTCCTAGAGCACACGGGATTATGGCATGTGGCACACCTGACACACATTAGGGCGAATCTCGCCCTAGTGATAGCGGTTGTGGAGAGATTCCACAGTGAGACATGTTCTTTTCACTTTCTGACAGGGAAGGCGACAGTGACACCCAAGGATGTGTATCGCATCCTCAAGATCCGAATTGATGGAGAGTGAGTGGACTTCAACCCGACACGGGGTGAGGCAGGTTTGATTGAGGTTTTCTACACAGATGACCTGAGGATAGATGATGGTGAGATTCGGTGCCCAGACAGGCGATCCAGAGGATTATCTGTAGGATGGGGCATTCTACTATCTGGTATGTTTACACGTGGCACTCAGTATGCATGGGACCCGTGTGTGCTTGGGTAGCTATATCGTGATATGCATGACTTATGCAGGGGTGACTTTACTACATGTGTGGGTGTGGGAGCATATCCTAATGATCTGAGCTATCACACAACGCCGTCGGGAGAGGGGGAGCCCTATGCATTTCTATATGAGGGAGTTATCACACACAGGCGGCTCAGATCTATGACCCACTGGAGGCGACAGATCGACGAGATGGACGTGTTTGTTTGGAGGTCATGGTTACTATGTGAGGAGTGGGAGGATGAGCATGAGCAGCTGATGTACTGTCGAAACGCTTGCTACCTCTTTGGGAGACAGACAAATACCATTGAGAGATACTTGCCAGAGCGGGTACTCAGACAGTTCAGACTACCACAGGGACTGCCAGTTGGGGAGGTGACCCATGCAATGACATGGAGGGAGATTGGGGACTGGGATGCCGAGATTCCAGTGGCTACAGCCTTGGCAGAGGTACAAGGACTTGTCCTAGTGAGATGGGACTGGAATTCAGGGCTAGCGGACCTAGGTACTTTACCTGAGTACAACATGTACTGGCAGACACACAGGCCAGTGAGACTGACTACACCAGGTGTGGCAGGGGCAGTGGGGGAGGTATTAGTCCCAGGTGAGGAGGCCAGGATGAGATGGCAGGCCAGAGCAGCGAGACAACAAGCAGGTGGAGAGGCTGGGGGCCAACAGGCAAATGTGGAGATGGCCGAGGAGGAGGATCCAATCGTAGAGACTGACTTACAGCGGGCCGAGCGGCTACTACAGGAGGAGATAGCCCGGAGGACATGACTAGAGCTATGGATGGTGACGGACTACCACAGGGACTGCCAGTTGGGGAGGTGACCCATGCGAGGACATGGAGGGAGATCAGGGACTCGGATGCCGAGATTCCAATGGCTACAGCCTTGGCAGAGGTACGAGGACTTGTCCCAGTGAGATGGGACTGGAATTTAGGGCTAGCAGACCTAGGTACTTTACCTGAGTACAATAGGTATTGGCAGACACACAGGCTAGTGAGACTGACTACACCAGGTGTGGCAGTGGCAATGGGGGAGGTATTAGTCCCAGGTGAGGAGGCCAGGATGAGGCGGCAGGGCAGAGCGGCGAGACAACAAGCAGGTGGAGAGGCTGGGGGCCAGCAGGTAGATGTGGAGATGGCTGAGGAGGAGGATCTGGTAGTAGAGACTAACTTACAGCAGGCTGAGCGGCTACTACAGGAGGAGATAGCCCGGAGGACATGACTAGAGCTATGGATGGTGAGGGTTAGGAGAGACAGGGATGCAACGAGGGCAGAGGCAAGATAGGTCGAGGCCCTAGCACAGGTTCATGCACAGACAGCCACAACGGCATAGGCAGCCCTGACATAGGCACAGTCACAGGCACAGGTACAGGCATAGGCAAAGGTCGCATCCGTGTCATCAAGGGATGATGGGCAGTTAGCCTAGGTGACTAGGGAGAGGGACGTAGAGGCATAGCTATGGTTGACAGCAGAGGCCACACTACAGAGAGTGAGGCGGGAGAGAGATGAGGCACGTCGTGCATTGGGTGCCGATCAGAGGACACTATACAGCAAGCTCGTCCATGTGTAGGGAGAGCTAGTGTCGCAGGTAGAGAGGCCGAGTACTACAGGGGACTCTACATTGGGGCAGTGCCAACAGCTCAATAGGCACCCAGCTACAGAGATAGGAGCAGGTTCAGAGCATCCGGGTCTCGTAGGATAGGGCAGTCATTGTCCTCAGTTAGAGGACCCTTCATGCCACCAGGGGGAGGATGACCAGCAAGGGGACCTGCACCGAGTACATGTGGAGGACAAGGGCCATAGCAGGAGGGTAGTTGTACCCATTAGAGCAGACACATTTGTACATTATATCATTTTTGTATCATGATGGACACTTGTATATTTTGACTGATGCCTGCGTGCATCTTGATGTATACTTGTGGGCTCTTGATAGCCTTAATGTACTTATTGATGTATATTTGGATGTATACATATGGATTATTGATGTAGACACATACAGTTTGTATTTTGATGACCCTCACATGATATATATGATGCCATATTACACTCACTAATGTTTATGCTTTTGTGTATGCACTGCTATTGATGACATGGATGTGATGATATGTATGTATGATTATGGACTTATGTGATGATGTATATTGCTTATATGATGCTCATAGATGCATGACATGATGACATGATGTTTATAGATGTATGATGTTATAGAGGCTATGACTTGTGATATCTAACATGTGGGTTTTACAGATATGCACCAGAGAGAAGAGAAGCGGAGAGGGAAGAGAGAGACTGTTGATCGATCTTTGCTTTGAAAACGATATAAGGCCAGGGGTAAATGGATGGGTGAATGATAAGCTTGTTGCTTTGGTTTCACAATTGTATATAAAGAGCAATCCTTATTTTTGATATAGCACGTGGATAGTTCACCACCAAGGTATAAAAGACCAAGGTGCAGTAATATCCAAATGCGTGGACGTTGACTCTGCAAGCAAGTGGTTTGAACTTAGATCCCTTAGACATAATATAACCTTGTTGGAATATGTGAATGAGCCATAGTCTTGAACATAAAATAAGCTTCAATACATAAATGCAAGAAGAATTATTAATGTGTAAGATGCTAGGTCGTAACACACACAAGATGAATATGCTGCCAAGAAAGATGCTAAAGATCATTCCTCAAACACGGCACACAAAAGCAATGACTATGCCCCCAATCTGTACTACATCGCAACATACCAAGATTATAGATAAACCAAGGTAGCCTTGAATAGGTAATGGATAAAAGGAACAAAAGATAAACCAAAAAGCAAATTGACTGACTTACAAAGTAAACATATAGCCAACATATTCTCTTGCCAAAGAGGTTGCTTAGGATAGATTGGATAGGAAAGATAACAACCTTATCGTAGGAGCTATGTGTCCGTTAAAGGGTGCTATCTACCTAAAAAGACAATGTCTTGCTGCCGGAAATGCCACATGTCGCAGGAGACGCATGTGTTGGTCTCGACAATGGGACACTCTGCAGAAGACAAGCTTGTTGACCTGGTGCTTTGGTTAAGAGAGACTTAGCTGATGCTGGCAATCGGAACAGTGGGACAGTAGATGAATCTAGAAGTAGGCATCTTTGCTATAGGTTTGTTAAGGACCTTTGCTTTGAAAGGATGCGCACGTTTGTTGTTTTGCTGCTTGAGTTAGTCAAGTCGAGGTGAATGGATTGTGATAACGAAAGACTAGAAAGATGGAGTGTCAATGGATTGGGGTGGGTGAAGAATGATGAATCATATGTGCCTGAGTACTGGATATTTCCTTCGTATTCCAAACTGCCTACATACCCTGTATCCACGGGATCAAGGCACATTACGATGGAAGATGAAAGTGATAATATGTAGTTCTAGACAGAGTGATGAATGGGTCAAGGTGAAAGGAGGAGATCTTATGTACCTGAGTACTAGAAACTTCCTTCGTACTCTAGACTGCCTACATACCCATATCCATGGGATCAAGGTACCTTAACACTGGAATGAGATAATATGTAGTTCTGGTTGATGTGACGATGTAGGAAAAGTGTTGGGAAGATAACAACCTTAACATAGGAGCGATGTGTCCATTAAAGGGTGCTATCTACGGAAAGGGGAACGATTGAAGAGTTTGCGAACCACGAACAAGGATCCATTCCTAGACCTAGGTTAAGAAAAGAGTTGCCCCCATTCTGGTAGAGGAAAATGCATAGGTGACCGGTGAAGAAAGACATAGAAAGCTTGACCTAGGACAAGACAGAGCTAAGTGTTGACATAGATCCAGACGTGGGATGACGATGATGGACACTGACGAATTTCCAAGCTATACTAGATAGGGAAATGGAAATGCAAACAAGGTCAATGGTTTTTATTATGGATGGATGGATGAAGTGTTTTGTGAAAAAATGGAATGAGCAAGACTCGATAGATGATGGATGCTGACTCTACACATAGTGCCTGTTTGCTAGGTTTTCACCATAGGACAATTTTTTTTTTGTACTTTTCTGATTTTGTTGATTTTTATTTTTATTTTTTTGTATTTTTTCTGATTTTTTTGATTTTTTTTAATACTCTGAGGATCAGGCGTAGAACTTCTTGAGATGGACACTGTTAAGTGGCTCATCTAGAGGAAAGCCATCAGGTGTAGCTAAAGTATAAGCTCCTGATCCATATGCTGTTGTGACAATAAAGGGACCTAACCAGTTAGGCTCAAACTTGCCCTTCTTTTCTCGGTCTACTTGATTTCTTTGATTTTCTTTGAGTACAAGATCACCAACTTGAAACCGTCTTTCTTTGATCTTTTTGTTGTAATTACGCCGAAGGCAGTTTTGATAGACATGGAGATGATTAAACACGATAAGGCGCCTCTCATCTAGTAGTTCTAACTCAGCTAATCTGGAAGTGCGATACTCCTCTCCACCGATCAGGTTCTGCATGGATACTCTGAGGGATGGGATCTCAACCTCTATAGGTAGGATGGCTTTAGAGCCATAGACCAAGGCATAAGGTGTGGCACCAGTTGGTGTTCTGATACTAGTGTGGTAGGCCCATAGGGTGGGATTGAGTTGCAAGTGCCAATCATGACCAGCTTCATTGACCGTTTTCTTGAGGATTTTGAGAATGGTTTTATTGGAAGCTCAGCTTGGCTGTTACTCTGCGGATAGTAGGGAGTTGAAAAGCAATGCTGGATATTGTATTGTGTGTAAAAGGCACGGACATCTTGGTTCTTGAATGGTCTCCCATTATCAGTTACAATGGCTTGGGGAATACCATACCGGCAAATGAGGTAGTTAAGGATAAACTTGGCTATTTGCTTACCGGTGATATAGGTCATGGGAATGGCTTCAACCCACTTCATGAAATACTCAGTGGCGGTAATGATGAATTTGTGGCCATTGGATGAGGATGGATGGATTTGTCCTACGAGGTCGAGACCCCATTGAGAAAAAGGCCATGGAGCTGTCACAGGTTGTAGTTCATGAGCTGGTGCGTGAATTAAATCTCCATGCTACTGGCATTGTAGACACTTCTTAGCAAATTGTGCAGCATATTGCTCTATTGTAGGCCAGTAATACCCTGTTCTGAGTATCTTCTTAGCGAGATTAGGACCGGTAGAATGTGTACCACAGACACCTTCGTGTATGTCTCGTAAGGTAGCTTCGGCTTCTTTCGCGTTAAGACATCATAAGAGGATACCATCGAGACTCCAACAATATAGTGTATCACCCATAATGATGTAACGGGAAGATCAATGGATAAAGGTTTTACGTTGGGTGGATGAGAGTTCAGAGGGAAAGGTATTGTGTTTAAGGTATTCATAGATATCTTCGTACCATGGGGAATTGGGACCAACAAGTTCGCAAATGATTTTAGTAACTGGAACATTGACGGCTGGTATCAACAACTGCTCGATCAAGAATTCACATTTCTGTGTATTTGCAGGCATGTCGATAAGTGACCCTACAGAAGCCATAGAATTTGCAGCCTTGTTATGCTCTCTTAGAATTTGCTCAAATGTGATGCTTGAAAAGTGTGGTTTGTAGGCATCCACTAGTTGCTTGTAGGGGACCAACTTTTCATCTTTTGTTTGGTACTCATCTGTGACTTGTCAAATGACCAGTTGTGAGTCTCCATATACCTGTAATTATGTGTATCCCATTGAACTGCTATATTGAGACCTATGAGGAGTGCTTCATAT
Organism: Cunninghamia lanceolata; assembly: GCA_027924645.1. Lineage (NCBI taxonomy): Eukaryota > Viridiplantae > Streptophyta > Pinopsida > Cupressales > Cupressaceae > Cunninghamia > Cunninghamia lanceolata. The sequence goes on along the minus strand of BSBN01000918.1, from coordinate 1,088,722 downwards.
TTGGCAATGTTGTTGGTGCAAGGGAATGCAAGCCGATATGACTTTGGAATATAGTCATTTTGAGGTGTGACAAACAAGATGCCGACCCCTGATCCATGTTGTGTGTAGGAACCGTCAAAGTACAACTTCCACATTATTGAGTTGGAAAGAGTGAATAGATTCTCATCCGAAAAGTTTGCTACCATAGGGTGTGTATCTGTCATGGGTGCTTCTACTAGTTCATCTACTAGGGCTTGTCCTTTTATTGCTTTATGATCCATATACTCAATGTCGAACTCACTAAGTATCATGACCCATTTAGCTAGTCTGCCTGTAAGAGCTACTTTTGCTAGTAGATACTTCAATGGATCAATTTTGGCTATAAGATTTGTGTGTTGGTTCAACATGTAATGCCGCAACTTTTGGGAAGTGAACACTACTGCTAAATAAGCCCTTTCCATCGTCGAATAATTGAGTTCATATCCCACCAAGGTTCGACTAATATAATAAATTGCATGCTCTTTTTCCTGATTCATCATTTTGTGCTAGAAGAGCCCCGAGGGCTGAAGTTGTAGTTGAGATGTATAATATCAAAGGTTTATCAACAACTGGTGGAACCAATACAGGAGGTGTAGCCAGATACTCTTTGAGTTGATCAAATGCTGCTTGACACTTATTGTCCCATCGAAATGAGACATCCTTTCGGAGTAAGTGTTGAAATGGTTGACATTTATCTGCTAGCTATGAGATAAAATGCCTAATGGATTGCAACCTTCCCTGAAGGCTCCTTAATGCTTTGAGGTTCTTTGGTGGAGGCATCTCCACTATAGCCTTTACTTTTGTTGGGTCTACTTCGATGCCTCTATGAGATACAATGTATCCCAACAACTTCCTTGATGTTACACCAAAGACACACTTCTTTGGATTGAGGCGTACTTGGTATTTCTCGAGCCTGTCAAAGATCTGTCCTAGAACTTGTATGTGATCTGCCCTGGAAGATTTAGCTAGTATGCCATCCACATAGTCCTCCATGATATGATGAAAGAGATCGTGGAATATCACTGTCATTGCTCTTTGATAAGTTGCCCCTACATTCTTTAGACCAAACGACATGACACACCAACAATAATTACCCCACGGACAAGTAAAAGTTGTTTTATGTTGATCTTCTTCTGCTATCCTTATCTGATTGTAGCCAGAGAATCCATCCATGAGAGAAAGCATTTCATGACCTACAGTCAAGTCTACTATGAGGTCAATGTTTGGTAATGGAAAGTCATCTTTGGGACATGCTTTGTTAAGATCTCTAAAATCTTACACATGCAGATGCGCCCATTTGGTTTAGACACAAGTACAATGTTTGATACCCAGTATGAATAATCAATGGGTCGGATGAACTTTGCATCTAACAACTTCTGTATTTCCACTTTTACCAAGAGAGCTATATGTGGGTGCATCTTCCTCAGCTTTTGCTTGACTGGTTTGACTGTTGGATCCACTGTTGTGAGATAGTGACCTACTAGCTTAGGGTCTAGCCCTGGCATATCAGTACAGGTCCACATAAAGTTGATGGTTCTATGTAAGAAGAATTTGTTAAGATTCTTGTGCTCTGTTTCTAATAATGATGCTGCTAGGAATGTGGTCTTTGGATTTTGCTCTGTGCCAAGGTTTATCTCTATAGAATCTTCCACTAGGAGAGATGACTTCTCTTGATACTTAGATGGTAGGGGAAGGTCAAATCCTCCATCCTCAGGTGCCACAGTTGGGTTTTCACCTTTGGATACATCATTTGTTTTTACTATTTTGTGATCGGGAGGTGCCACAGTGTGGTTTTCACCTAGAGATCTTTCTTTATTTTATTTTTGCAACTGGAGGATTTGGCATTCTCACCAAAATAAGTTGTTGGCTCTAGTTCCATTACAAAACTAGCCTTGTGATCGCCCAAAGGGATACCCTCCTGGAGTCCCATGAACTCAGCTAGAGCTTCATCATTCTGAAATACATCTATAACGGGGGACCCTTGTTGGTTCCAATCGATAAGTTCAGGGTAGACAAGTGTTACTTTCCGGGTGTTTGTGGTGGATGTTAGGGAGATATATGATAGCATAAATACGAAGGATTCTGTAAATAGGTCGGTCATATGGAGGGCAGAGTCATCGATGGTATCCTTATTAGACGTCGAATCTGCGAGGGAAGTTTCTGCCACCTTGTCGAGGATACCCTCGATGTCCAAGGCGCATGGTACCTTTCTACCAAATCCTACCCCTTCTTGTCTAGTTTCTTTGTCACAATGATGGGTTCCATTGTTCCTTGATTCTGTTTCCCAAGGCCACCTTTGCCTTCATAGCCCATGTTTTTGACTATCCTTAAGCCATTGCCATATTGCTTGACTGGTATTGTGACCAGTTCTTTCTCCTTGTAGAGCCAAGAAGAAATGTCCTCAATAGTTCCCTCTTCTAATAATTGTCCTTGTTGGAATTGGGTTAAAAATGCTGGGGGAGGAATAGCTGCTTTTTTAGTAACTTTGGCAATGAGCGGTTGGCTGTAAGATTTAGGAGATAAAGGCATCCGCCCTACACAACAAGATTTTGAGATATCATATGTTCCAAAGCCTATATCACAAATGTGAGCTTTGATTTCAGGAAGAGGATTAGGTTCACTTGTAGAGGCTTGTGTCAGATTTTCAAGATCGACATATAGTGGGGATTCAAGGGCTTTGTCATTTTTAGGCACTTGGTTGCAATTCTTATAGCTGCCTTGCAAGACATGGCAGAATTCAAAAGGATTAGGGTCACCTGGGATAGTTATCTTTGTACCATTGAATGGGAACTTTAGAGACTGATGGTACATTGAGGGAACAACTTTCATTGCATGGATCCATGGGCGGCGTAGGATAATGTTATAAGGCAGCTCAATGTCAAGGACATGGCACCTGGTTTCAAGCATGACGGGGCCCAATTGTATAGGCAAGTGGGTAACACCTCTTGAGCGGTGTTCAGCATCATCATACCCCTTGATTGTAATACTTTGATCACTGTTGACATGATCCTCAGAGTATCCCAATTGCTTAAGTAACTGTAGAGAATAGATGTTGAGACCAGCACCACCATCTATGAGTATGCATTTGATTTTGCGTTTATGAATGAGAACTTCAATATGAAGAGCATCATTGTGACACGGATCATGGGATGGGAGGTCCTTCTCAGAGAAGACCACATTGTAGGGCGAAGCAATGTTACCTACTATAGCTTGGAAATCCGTGACCGCTATGTTGTTAGGAACTGAAGACTCTTGGAGGGCTTTTTCTAGCACCACTTTATGTGCGAGTGACGACCGTAGAAGGTCCAAGATAGAGATCTGTGTTGGTCTTTTCCCTATATGTTCGACAAGATTATAATCGGATTGAGTTGGGAGACTGGTTTTAGGACCACACTTGGTGACATGACCACGACGAGTTGTAACAGCGCAATCCATAGATTTGCCTTTGATTGTGAGGGTCGACACTCGACTCTCTTCAAAATGACCCACAATGGAGTCAAAGGAAGTGGAAGCATTATTGACACCTTTACCTTTATCCTGAGGAGGAGGTGGACTATGGTGAGGGAATGGTTCCTTGTACATGTTGAGGTCTTTGTTCATGTGTTGAGCTGGTGGTTCATCTTCAAAAGAGATTTGGTTGCCTTCGATGAGATTTTGGATTAGGTGCTTGAGTTTCATGCATGATGCGGTTATGTGCCCTTTACTCCTATGGAATTCAAAGTATTCATTTTCTCGGTACCGTGCAGTTTTGTAAACAGGTTCTCCATACGGGGGAGCATCTGGTAAGGTGATGAGCCCTTTGTGTAAAATCTTCTGTAGTACCGACTCTATGGGCTCTCCCAAGGGAGTGAATTAATGCCGCGGAGGGTAATCTTGTTGAGGTCGCTCTTGTTGTCATTGTTGTTAGTTTTGATAAGGTTGTCTTTGTTGTTACTGCTATTGAGGTGGAGCTTGACTTGGTTTGGAAAGCTGAAGTGGTGCTTGCAATCTTTGGACATGTTTAGAATCGACCACCCCATCGTTGACCATGTTTTTATTTTTGTTCCAAAACTTTGGTTTATTGTTTTGTTGTTGAGGAGCATTGTCTTTAGTTTCTTTGAAGATTTTGACCACGCCCTTAGCAATGAGGGCCTTCTCAATATTGATTCCCTTGTAGGTAATTTCGTCGAAAGTTGTAGCACTAAGAATTTGCAAGTGAAAACCCAATTCTTGGTTGAGATTCTGCACAAATATGCTAACAAGCTGCTTTTCAGGTATCTTAAATGGGAATTTGCTAGCCATTTGTCTCCATCTTTGAAGGAAAGAAATGAAAGTTTCACCATTTTTCTGTTTGTTGTTGCATAGGTCGGTCATGGAAATCTCATGCTCATGTTGTAGGAAAAATGGGTGGCAAATTTCTCCACAAGTTCGTTAAAAGACTTGATACCTATGGGTAGGTGCGAGAAGCATTCTATAGCTTGACCTCCAAGACTGCGAGGAAAGAGACACATAAGATATGTGTCATTATGTGAGACCTCGAAGCAAGCAAGATAGAATTCCCTGAGATGGTCTTTTGGGTCCCCTTTTCCTTTGTATTTATCAAACTTGGGAATAGTGAAATTTTGGGGAAAAGGGATCATGGGTAATGACTGATCAAAAGGATAAGGACACACTTCTTCTAAAGAGGTCTTCTTGGTGTGGCCAAACATAAGATCAGATAGTTGTTGTTGAACTTCCGCAAGTTTTAGCTCCATAGTTGTGGGAGGGGTTGGAAACATCTCCTGTTGTCCAAGAAGTGGTTGTTGTTGCCCATATGGAAGATTGTAGTGTAAGCCATGGGCATTTGTGTTATAAGGGTTGTATGATTGATTGGGGTCGTATGTGTTGTATGTTGGGTTTATATTGGGTTAGAATTAGATGCTTTGATTTGGAGGAGGTGGGGGCGGCGCTAGGTAAGAATGTAGGCTTTGTGATGGTTGAAGATACGAGTTTGGTGGCGGAAAGCTAAAGTTTGTTGGGTTAGGTTGCGGTTGCAGAACATAGCTTTGGGAAGTTTGGTTTTGAGAATGTTGAGGGTGGATAGGCAATGTGTTGAAAAAGTTTAGCGTTGATGATCACTGTGGTGGGAGAACATAGGTAGAAGTGTTATGCGATAGTTGAGGTTGGTTGATGATGAGCGTAGAAGAAGGTTGTGGTTGGGATTGCATGACCCTGGTTGGTTGAGAGATATAAAGGTTTGATGATGTTGGGGGGCGTTTGTTGAGACCCTTGTTGCATGGCGATGTAGTTGTTCCTCGGATTGTAATTTGGTGGGAAACCTTGTCGTGATGGGGTGACCAATATTCCACTTGCGATTGGTGTGGACACTTTAGGAGTTTGTTGTATATTTGATCGAGCTATGGTGGCTTGCTTTGCTAGCTTCGCTTGACGTTGAAGAGTCTCTTGTTGCTTTTTGTAGATCTCCATAGGTGTCAGAAGCGGTGATATGGCCCTCTTTCCTGTGGGGTTTTGATAAAGGGGATTCTCATATTGTGTAATCATTCTCCCTTGTGAGCTTTGTTTGTGTAAGGGTGTGGTCACAGTTGACATGGTTTGAACCGTCATTATAGTGTCTTGGGTATTGTTAGGCTCACTAAGATTGGATAGATCAAAACCTTTGGGTAATTTGGCTCCTTGCTCTGCTAGCAAGTGAAAGAAATGATCTTGGTTCTCGCTAAGGATTTTGTCAAAGGCGTCTATGGCTCAAGGATCTTGTATGAATTCATCAAGATCTTGTCCATCTTCTTGAGAGGATTGACCTATTTCAAAGTGTCGCTCTTCTTGAGATGGGACTTGATCGATAGTATAACCTTGTGGAACAAAATCCGAAGGCATGCCAGTGGTATAGTGAGGTGTACTTACCAAAGGGACCCTACCTTCTTGAGATGGGACTTGACCGATAGTATAACCTTATGGAACAAACTCCAGAGGTATGCTGGTGGTATAGTGAGGTGTACTTACCAAAGGGACCCTACCTTCTTGAGGATTGTTAGGGTGGTCCAGTTGTGGCATGTTTGGAGAGTTGGTCAATTTTTCTGCGGGTCTCCTAGGAGTAACCTTGGGAGTAATGTTGGATCAGCCTGATTGAGGTGTGTGAGGAGGCAATTTGCGCTTCCTAGGGACAACTTGCTTGGACTTCATAGTTTGCTGGAGTCTAGTGGTTACCATGGAATACACTAGGATAAACTGCTGGGATTCTGCTTGTGTTTAGGAAAAGACAAATTTTGATGCAGAGTTTACTGGACAAAGGCATTGTACTGTTTGACCAAAGGCGCAAGACTGTGCTACCAAACACAAGCTACTGTAATACCAAAGGTGATGGACTGAGCTACCAAAGGTGAGGTACTGCTATACCAAAGGCGAGCTACTATTACCAAAAGCAAGCTACTGTTATACCAAGGGTGCTGAAGTAGTTTTGCCAGAGGTGAGGTACTATTATACCAAAGGCGAGCTACTGTAATACCAAATGCGAGCTGTTGTTATACCAGAGGTGCTAAAGTAGTGTCTGATTTTGTTAGAAGGCAAATTTTGATAGATTTGGTTTTGGTTCTGATTGGATTTGCTTTGGCAAGAGAAAACACAGCAAACAAAGTGGCAAAAAGGGACTGACACAATAGATAGTGTATGTTTGAAGCTCACAAAAGCCCAATGTTTCCAAAGGTATAAGACAATTGCAAATAATATCAAGCACTTTTTATCCCTAGAGACAAGGTTTCATTGCAGTAGATCAGCTCACAACTTAATACTCCGTCGACCAAATGTCATTCCATAAAGGTGTCAGACATTTGTATCTTTGCGAGAGAGGATAGGTAGGGATATCTCACCCTCCCCTCAGAAAGCTCAAGTAGGTCACAAGAGATTTATGGCCGAGGGAATACTATCTCTTCCCAAGGGAGCCAATGGTGAGTATCTTGAGGGCTTAAATCGATTCCCCTTGCACTAATGATTACCGCAACGTTTGGAGGTAGATCAGGTAGTCACTATCTAGAATGGTTCTTAGTAACTTTGAGGGACCAATGCCTTATGATTAATGTGACAAGCTACTAAAAGCTTTAACCAATCCTACTAAGAGTATCAAACACTTCGCTCAATGTGAAAATTGTTTCCACAAAGAGCTAGTACACCTCTTTTCAGTTTGGCACCACAAGGTAAGGCTGACGTCGATTAGGACTTGGCTTTTGCCTTATCCCTCTTATATAGAGTTTCAAAGGAAAACTTCACTTAGGGTCGTCCCTTTTGGATGAAACGCAATCCAAAAGCAGGCCCTTCTAAAGGAATTACTGAAATGTAAGAGCAAGCATGTTAAACAAAGGTTCAATTGTCTCGTTATAAGAAAAATAAGGTGCAACTAAATTAGGCACACACACGGTTGTAGTTGTCAATTGTTCCTTATGAAATTGAAGTGTTTGGCATTCATATCCATTGTCCCTTAAAAATTTGAAGTGTTTTCGCATACATGTCCATTGTCCCCTAAGAAAATTGAAGTGTTTTCGCATACATGTCCATTGTCCCTTAAGAAAGCAATATGTTCCTAAGACTTAGATTGCCAAAGTGATTTGTTCAATTATCCCTTAAGAAGGTAATATGTTCCTAAAACTCAGTGCAATAAATTTAGATTTCTTCAGCGCTCATCCTACATGAACATGTTAGAAAAACCCATTTGCTCTGTGTGAGTGATAAGAAGTTGCAACAAGTCAATTAGTTCCACAAAAACTCACAAGTTAGCAAAAATAAACCAATTTGACCAACAGCGTTGTACTGTGTTACCAAAGGCGACTTACTGTTATGTTGAAAGCGCTGAACTATGTTACCGAAGGCGAGTTGCTGCGGACTAGAAGTGATGCACTGTGCTACCAGAAGCATTGTTCTGTGGTACCAAAAGCGTGGCACTGTGCTACCAAAAGTGCTCTACTGCCCCCGATCTAAAAAAAGTTGTATTTTGTCAAAATAGTTAGGTCAAATGATAATTTCATGTTTGATTTGTAGATCTGGGATGTAATAGCTAATAGATCTATATCCTGGAATAAAAACCACTCAGTGATGTTGAAAAAATGATGGGTTAACTCAAAAGATCGTAAATACCCCTAAATATGTCAGCTTAGGAAGTATAAAAAGATAACTGAAAGGACAAATAAATCAGCTTGCCAATTAATAGAGGATAGATATGTGAGTTTAAACCCTGCAAAATCACAAAACAAGATCAGAAAAACCTATTTTTCTAAAAGCGCTTTACTGTTCTACCAATAGCATTGTACTGTGTATCCAAAAGCACGCTACTACACTACCAGAAGCGCTAGTGTATCGCCCGAAGGCGCTACACTGTGATACCAAAAGCACTTTACAGTTCTACCAATAGCGCTTTTCTGTATTTTTATGTTGTTCCGTACTGTACTTAAAAAAATCAATTTCTCAAAAAAAAAAGGGATTAGTGGGTCCCACCGGGCGTGCCAAAATGTGTATGAGGAAAATCGATTAAATCAAAACTAACAAATCAAAAACCCATAACATAAAGAGAATTAATTTAAATAAAAGCCATTGTCAATAAATCAAATGAAATAAGAAAGCTTTTACCCAGATTGTGTTGTTCTCTTTGTTTCGAATGTGGATTGCTCAATAATGCTGCGAAACCATGTTTGCAACAAGCAAGTAAAGTGCTCAAAAATCAATGTCAAAAGATCGTAAAGTTGCTCAATTGATGCGATGTATGCTCAAAGCGCTGTAAAGGATACCTGAGAATAAGTGATCGAAGAGGATTTGTGAAGGAGATGAGGGGGGTTTATCAATAAAGATCGATCAACGGTCTAGATAATTCAGAAGAATCAACGGAGGAGATAAAACAAATAACCATGATGAATGTGCACATGACATGTGTCAATCCATAAGGATATTTTTAGTAAAATATGATGAAAACAAGATTGATTGAACAGATAACTCAACTTGTAATTTAGCCTTTTTTAGAGTTCTAAAAATAAGACTGATTGTGCACATGAGTTAACATGATATTTTAAGAGGAATTGGAAGATAATTGAAATTAAATAAATAAATTTATTTAATTGATTGTGCATGAGAGAGGAACAGAAGATTATAAATAAAATATTTGATTTTATTTATTTTTAGAGGATTGAGATAATTTAAATAAATTTGCATGATTTATTTAAATTTAGAAGAACAATTGATTTAATTAAATAATGTAAAATTATTTAATTGTAGATAAGATAGAATTGTGATGAATTAATTAAATAATGGGATTTATTTAATTAATGGAGACTTAAAATTTGACAGAGGATAACGATTTAATTAAATAATAGAAATTATTTAATTTTGGAAGAACATTGAGGAATTTAATGAAATTAATTAAATAAATAGAATTTATTTAATTAATGTTGAAATAATGCGATTTGGAATAATTTGATGAAATTAATTAAATAATTAGATTATTCAATTAATGTTGAAATGCAAGTGATGCTACAGATTAGATGAAATGCAAGTGATTCGAAGACATGGTCATTTTAGGGTGTCTACAAAACTCTATATATACATGGCATTGGATGGTGATTTGGCATCAATTCAATAACATTGTAGGGTCTTGCAAGTTACTTTTTTTAGTTTGACACGAAGTATCAACATGCTATTGAAGTGTTGACACATAGGCTACCTCATTAGTGAGGGGTTCTTAATCTCTTATAATCTTTTGGTGGTGATCTTGTTACTCAAAAGGGTTTTCCCACCTATATGTTATGTTATGTTCACTTCCTTTCTATCTTCTACTTTCTTCTCTCCTTCTAAGTTGTTTTAAGGCTAATTTGGATTTAGATCAATAAATTGTATTTATCTAGGTTGCTCCTAATTGTGGAATAAGCATGGTAAAACTAATATGTGACACAAATGGAGGAGGAGAGTCCTTAGCCTCTAAATTGTGACTTAGAGATGAAGAAGGAATATCCTTTGAATTAGTCCTATGAGTCAGTGAAGGGAAATCATAATCATCTAAATCACTATCATTAATCAAGGAATCCAATGTGAAAGAAGATGACTAAGTGTTAAAGGATAAGCTAGGAGAATGTTCCTCAAATTAAACACTCCTCTCAATGAAAATATCATAACTATTTTGATGCTATACTTGATAGCCCTTGACACCATTTGGATATCCCACAAATATGTAAGGCTTGCTTTGAGGTTGCAAAGCTTTATATTTCTTTAAAGGAAATTGTACCAATGTAGGGGAACCAAAATTTTGGAAATGCTTAATTATGAGTTTACTGGCACTCCACACTTAGAGAGGAGTGGAACTTTTCAATGCTTTGTGGGGCACATGGTTTGGGATTTAGTTGACATAAATAGTGGCTTCAATCCAATACTATGGAGCTAGACACCTAGAATGAATCATACAGTTGGCCATTTATTTCAAGGATTTGTTCTCCCACTCAATGCCCTTGTTATTTTGTGGACTATATGAAATTGTGTTTGAGATCAATATTGCTAATAGTATAAAACTACTTAAAGAAGTGCTTCAAATTTTCTCTACTATTATATGTATGAAGAATTTTGATCTACTTTCCAAATTATTTCTTTACAAGAGCCTTGAAGTCTTGGAAATAATCAAACACTTCAATCTTCTACTAAAGAAAATAGACCCAAGTGTATATCAAAAATTCATCAATGAAAGGGAGAACATAATGTACCTTGTTAAATAACAAGGTTGGAAGAGCCCTTTCTAAGTCATTGTGATCCAAATATAAGACTCGTGTTGCTCATCAAGACTAGCCTTTGTCAAACTTCTCTTCAAGATGCCCAATGACAACCCTAGCACACCGCATCAAAAAATGATATCTGGGAAGTCATGTGACAATATCCTTCTATGTTAGCTACTAAAGATAGTGGTAATTAAGATAGACAAATCATTCATGCCAAAGTTTACTCACATGATTAGAGTGAGTAAGCAGTGTGGTAGAAGAGGATTTTGACACAAAATAGGAGAAAACATACAACCGAGACTAATGATATACCTTCCCAACTACAACATGAGCATCACTCTCTAGTTACCGAATCACAATAGAATGTAGAGTGAACTCAACCTTATTCCTTGTGCTCATGTGTCTATTCTTATAAACTAAAAGAAGATTTGTTGATAAATATGGCATACAAAGAACAACCTCAAATATACCGTCACCTATATCAACTAATTTTGTCCCAAAAACATCTATTAGAGAGTCATTACCCATGAGAATATGTGGCATAGAACATGACTCCAATGTTGAGAACTAAGTTTGGAAGAATCTGTGTGATTCTAAACACTAGAGTTTAGGGAATGGGTTGACATAAATTTGAAAGTTTTGATTTGGAGGTGCAACTTAATGATTTTTATTATCATTGACACCTTCAATATGAATTATATTATTGTCAACAAGATCTTGTATCTTATGATTCAAACCTATGCAAGATTGGGTATAATGTCCCTTGACTCTATGATAAATGCAAAATGTTTTTTTAGTATAATTCTTGGAGAGTACTTTGTTGGGATCAAATGGATGAATAAGAGGAAGATTAATAAAATTTTAGCTTAATAAAATTGAAGCACAATGTGCAAATGTTCTTGTAACTTTGTAAATATCCTAGGAGCATTTTGATTGAGCATGAGAACATTATAAGTGTTAGCCACTTGGTGAATATTTCATTTTTCCCCCTAAGATCACTATGCTTCAAAAAAATTACTAGGTTTTTGAAACTTTGAAAGGTAAGAAGATATAGAAGATGATGTTGATCCATACTTAATTGTGTTAGATTAAAGCAATTTGACCTTAATATTATTCAAGAGTGCACATTTTTAAAAGATAAAAATCTACTCAAGTGTATGTTACTCTTAATGATAGGAAGAAGTCCTTCAAGAAACACAATTTGGAGTTCATCATCATCAAATTGATACTTAAATTTACCACCTAATGATTGAAAATGAATAATAAAATCATTGACAAGTGCATTGATTCTTTGGGCATGCTTAATCAAATCATTCACAGTTATTTTAAACCCCATATTGATTTCAAAATGCTTTAATAAAGTGGTGACTAATTCATCAAAAAAATGCATGGAACCTAGAGGTAAAGAAATAAACCATTAAATAGCACAATCTCTTAGGGTTCTTGGAAATAACCTAGCTAAGATGTTATCTTCATATACAAAATCTAAACATGCCATATTGAAATCTTGCAAATGAACATTAGGACCACCGTTTCCATTGAATAGCTAAAATATTGGTGTAACAAACCGAGGAGGCACTAATATGTAACAACTTCAAAAGTAAGTGGTGTGCAATGTCAATGATTGTATGTGACATAATCCTTGTTATTAGGCATATCATTTAGTTTCTTCTTAAGATTGGCCATCCCTTGTAATAATTTATCCAAAATAATAGGGATAATAGTGGTGTTAGGAGTGTGTGAGTCAATGGAAAAAGTATATTGAAAGGTAATGCCATGGCCTTTGAAGAAGTGATCATATTATAAAGTGGAGTGTACATGAGGTGGGAGAGAGGAATATTGTGAGAAATAGGATATGAAGGGGTTATAAAAATAGTAGGTATGCCTATGGATGCAATATATGTGAGTGGAACACTAGTGGAGGTAAAAGGAGACAAGCCACTAGAAGTAGGTATGGAATAGGTAGGGGTGACAATATGAGTGGTAGTAGCTATACAAGTGGTAACTATGGAAAGAGAAGGGTCAACACAAGATAAGTGATGGGAGGATATACCATTAGAAGAAATCAACAAAGTACCGATACCATTAAGAATACCCATACCACATGGAGCACCCATTGATGTTATATGTAAAAAAGATCAATTGTTGAGGAGATTGTTCATTAGAAAGTGCATTAAAAATTAATTGGCTAGTAAGGGCAAGATCTTGTATAGCTCTATATCCATCGTGGTCATTATCTTCTTGTTATTTTTCACCCTTAAATTGTTCTCAACATGAGCATCATAATGGACCTCATTATCATTGGATTAAGTAGTCATGTTAGGTATTAAACAAACACTCCTTTGCAAAGGAAGATTAGGATCTAGAGTAGATCATGGCATTAAAAACATAATTATGGCCAAGAGAGAGAAAAGTAAAGCAATGTAAATCACTCTCAGACTTATAAAATTATAAAATCAATAAGAAATTAGATTTGAAAATGAAACCTTAAGAGGTGAGTCCAAGGGTGCCTAAGGTGGGCGAAAGAAAGGTCACACAATAAATCAAAAACGCTAAAATAAGAGGCTATAGAACACAAATTATAAAGGAAAATTAAAATATAGACAAATATGAAAATAAGAGTTAGCACTCAAAAAAATCAAATATGAAAACCCTAATTTATAAGGTAAAATCCTAAGGCAAAACCCTAAGGAGTGTAGGATAAGTTGGGTTCACTAAAGATGTAAAGAAAATAAGTGGTTTACATAAAATATCCAAGGTAAGTAAATAAATACAATCAATTAAGCATTAATCACCTCAAGTTAATCAAACTTGGGACACATTATTGCAATAAATGTATGGAAATTAAATGTGAGGGTTAGGGGTGCTTAGATTTAAAACTGATGATAAAAGAATGATGTTGAAGTTGTGTAAAATCAATTCACTACTGTCCAAAAATTAACATTCTTGATTTGATAATTGTCTTAGAATCTATACTATCTCAAAAATCTCCATGATTCAATCCTAAGTGTTGTCGATTCAATCCCAAATTATGCAAACTTGATTTGATCCATGGTATTGATTTGTGCCATGCAAGAAAGATCTGATAGAATGTATGCCTCAAGATTCACTCACCTTTGCTTTCTTGGTATATGAATCTATCAAGGTGGTATCTAGGGACACTGTTTAGGAGCTTTCCAACTTGATAGATGGTCTTGTTCTCCTAAGTAAAACCCCTTGGTAGGTTGGATTAATGACATAGTGTGATATTGAAGAAATCATACACAAACATGTAGATGGTCTATATGATGATGTGGATCTAATTGTTTATTATCCTTTAGAAAACAAATTGTGTTCTATTGATTCTTATTGTAATCAAAAGAATTTTTTGATATGTTTAAATGCACAAATGGATGTCTTTAAAAACCATGACATAAAAAAATGTTGCATAAACATGTGTGAAGTCATCTCATAATGGCTAGCAGAAGGGGTTAGGAAATTGAATTTTGAGTTTAATGATTTCGATTTTAGGGTTATTCATGTGTGCCTTGGGATTCAACTAGGTCAATCGCAAGTAACACAAAAATGAACAGTAGGGCTAGAAAGATACTTGGAGGTAGGGAGTGAATACATGGAAGTGAGTCCAAAAAAAGGTGCAATAATGATGAGTAAATAGTGAATGCATCAAAATTGTTTCAAACAGGGATGGAATGAATGTGGATAGGAATCTGGCCATGAGCCAAGCTTAACACAAGAGTATGCCACTTATCAATATATTATTGCATTAAGACATTTCCATCAAAGTGGGCATAAAACTAGATCTATGGGAAATGACACGTGTATGCTAATTTCACCAATACGAAACTATGGAATTACACCCCTAGTTGCAAGTAATACATTCATTTGTATTTTTTAAAGTTTATATATTTAAAATTAATTTTCTTTTAATTAATTATAATATACATTTTAAATATAATTTAATAAAAAAAAATTCTTCACATTTTTCAAGGGAGGGATGTGTTACATGTTAGGGAGTGCTGTTGATAGTTGTGATGGGAAATGATCATGAAATAACCAAACTTTGAGCAAATAAAAATGAAAAATAGAGGCACAATTTACATATTAAGACTATATCATTTGCTTTCAAGATTTGATGTAGAAGATTATAGAGATACAATTTGTGAATCATTGATTGATCTCAGATCTAATCATAATTTGATATACATAAAAATCAACATGCTAGGAATTAAACGATTCCATGGGCAACACCCAAGACAATCAAAAGGGAAGACAAGGGAAAGGAAACATAAGAATGGCACAACAAATCATGAAACTTTTAGAACAACATTGAAAGCCAACTTACAAGGAGTAGAAAAGAGGCAATACATGTCTCACACAAGATAGGTCAATAATCACAAACTAAAGAACACAGTCCAAAATGCAATAAACAAGTGTAAAAGATCTAAACCTAGGAAGGAGAGGGACAAATTTTCAACAAATATTTGGTAATGTAAGGCAATAAGAAAGAAGTTCAAAGAGATAGGGAAGAAGGAAACAAAAAAGTGTACATGCAATTGGTGAAAACAAAAAAGGGAGAATACATGAAAACAAGGTGGAAAGGGATGGTATGGCATGGGAAACATGACCCTAAGTGTTTTTATAAAGAGTTGATATTGCATGGGAAACATGATGCTAAGTGTTTTTAGAAAGGGATAATATGACATGGGAATATGAGCCTAAGCATTTTTGGAAAGAGCTACAAACAAGTAGAAAGAAAAATATCACATTGATGCAATGGCTAGATTAGGTAGCTATAAGAGCATAGAGAAGATAATGAAACCCCCCATTAATCATTAGACAAACAACTTTGTTTATCATGAGAGATAAAAAAAGGTATCAACAAGTTAGCAGTGGGAAAGCATGAGATATAGATGGACTACAAGCTAAGTATTTAAAATGAGGGATTGACATTGTGGAACCTCACATTAGAGACATGTGTAACAACATTGCTTGAAAAAAGTTTCCACGTGGAATGGACCACTAGCCTAGTCATACCCCTTTTTCAAAAGTGGAGAGGGCAATAATCCATCAAATTATAGAACTATTATGATCAAGCCTCTAATGGAAAATTTCTTTACAAGTATGGTTAAACATAAAATTAGCTACTAGGTCAAAAACAATGAAAGATGGAAAAGGGAAAACAAGCTTTAGACCAAAGCATCCAACAATAGATAATTGTATCACTTAGGGATTTAATGAAAATGAATAGGACAATAAAGGATAAGTTATATGTTGCTTTGTTGACTTCAAGAAATAATTTGACACAGTTCATAGAAACAAGTTATAGTGCTAGATAGAACTTTGAGTTCCAAAATATTATAGAGTTACAACCCATAGGCTCTATCACAAAGTTGGAGCCAAGATCAAAACACACACAAGATTATTAGAATTCTTCAATATCAACATAGGGGTCAAACAAGGATTTCTATTATCGCCCACTTTATTTTGCCCCTATATTGTCAAACTAGAAGAATGGATAGATAGATTATGGGATAATGGGGTCCAAGTAGCCAGTTATGCGATAAAACTCCTTCTATATGTTGATGATCTTATTTTGATTGCAATAACAACCCAAGGCTTAAAGAATCATTTTAAAGTCTTAGATCTCTTTTGTAAAAACATCATGATGCAAGTCAACACCAACAAAAGTAAGATTTTGATCTTCTCACACCTGAGATAACAAGCATATAAGCTTCATATTTTAGGGGAACCCACTTGAGATATTCTCATAATACAAATACCTAGGGCTTGATTTCATTGATAATCTCAATTGAGAAACATGCATAACAAAGAGAATCTAAGTTAGGTGTCCAGAGTGTTATACGCTCTTCAAAACAAGTGCACAAATGTTAATTTGTGGGATTAGAAAACCACAAGGGTCTTGTTTAGGCTACTAATAGTGCTAATGGTGCTCTATAAGTGTAAAGTTTGGGTTGATGGTACATCATGTATAAAGTGGAGACAGATTGATAAAAATCATAAATGCTTAGTCATGAGCAACTTCAAGATTCAAGTATCAATCTCACACAAAATACTCCTAGAAAAAACAAGTACTTTCTTAATAGAAGCAACAAATATGATACATCTCTTATGCTATATAAAGAAAATAAAGAAAGTGGAGGATAGGTGGGTAAGGCAATTTAATGAGAGAAGAACTAAACTAAAGAAAGAATACGTGGATGAAATAAAATAAACTATGAATGTATAAGTTGGATATCAACCACATGAATGTCCATTCACAAATTAAGAGATTAAAAATTATGAGGGAAAATTTTTAACTGCATTTAGAAATAGCAACTCTGGAGGAAAAACAGATACTACATGACCAAAAAACTCACATAGGAAAAAATCAAATCGAAAATGAAGATGTTCATGGCTCAATCGAGGATTGGATCACATAGACTTAGATACAAGATAGGTAGGTGGAAGATCCTAAATGAAACGTGGGAACATTCTACATGTTGGGCATGGTAGAGACAAAATGACATTATATCATGGAATGATCTACGCATGACATTTGGCTGGCTACTTGGATAACCTGCAAGGGATATCTATGTCTATCATATTTGAAGGAAATAATGTTGACAAACTAGATAATTTTAATCAAAATCCACAACAACAGAATGAACCTTCAAAGGCAAAACAATAGTAGGGATTCAAACTAGGGCTTAATTGTACAAATCTTATTTTTTTAGAAACATCTCACTTCTTTAGTTATGATTTTTATTCTTGAGGTCCCACAAACAATCTGGGTCTTTTGGATGTTATTACAATCTCTATATATCTATCTATCTATCACATTATATTTAGAATGTTTAGGCACCTAGTATTTATGTTTAAGATTAACTTGTATCAAATACAGTTTCAAATTCCTTTATTAAATCAATTGTAACTTTCTCTCCACTAAACATCCAAATCAAAATAAAAAGGTTAAAAAACACACTCTAGGTCTCTCTCCCATAATGTCAATATCAATATGTGGAAGGAAACTGGTAACTAACTTGACTATTAAAAGAAAAACCCCAACTTATTAAAGATCTTGATAAAGGTTATGCATTGTGTATGAGGAATGTGCAATGCATATTTTCTCTTTATTTTGAATCAAACCTATCATTGGAAGCATAAGGAATGTACTTGTTTGTAACTAGTGAATTGGTGCAACTTGAGTGGTGGTTCTAGCACTAACTCAAGTTTGGCACACAAGATGCTCAAACAAGGGCTATCCTTTCTTTCACATGTAAGGGTCGATGTCACCCAAAATCCAATAAGGCCATGATGTGGATGGCTCAAAAATATGATGTAAGCTAGGCAGGCTTCAATTTTGATTGAAATAATCACTAATTTATCTTATGGTAAATTGATCGCTTTGTGCTAACACGCCATCTAAGCTTGTTTTTGAAATAGAAGCTATTTTCATTCTTATATGATTTTATATAGCGCTACAGGTGTCACTTCTTCCAAGGTTTTCTGACATACCCCATTTCACAAGGCCTCGAATTCCATATTGATGTGTTCATAATTGTGAGGGGTTGTTTTACATAGTATCTAACATATTGTTTGTGGTCCAAACAAATAATATTTAATTATTTTCAAATTTTTGCAAGCATATATCACCTAGGAAAAGTTTTAAATAAAATTCTAACCTCACACATTTTTAAATAAAAAATAAATAAAACACAAGTTAATTTTGTGATTGATGACAATATTTTGTTCACATGTTTATGGAATGTCATTTTTCTCTAATTCAACCTTGCAAATTTATTTTTCTTAAAATTAAGCCAAGGG
This sequence comes from Cunninghamia lanceolata, assembly GCA_027924645.1. Lineage (NCBI taxonomy): Eukaryota > Viridiplantae > Streptophyta > Pinopsida > Cupressales > Cupressaceae > Cunninghamia > Cunninghamia lanceolata. The sequence goes on along the minus strand of BSBN01000918.1, from coordinate 1,070,168 downwards.
TTGCTAACTAACGCTTAAAATATTTAAAATGAGGATGTAAAGATCTTCATAGTGTGAACTATTTAGTGGCAATGCCAATAATGTTATTACATGATAAATCAACCAAAGTTCTTTGCATAATTTATTGTTCTATAATATCACCCCAAATTGCAAAAAAGATATTGTGAAATTAAATAGCGATTCATAGAAGCAAAAGCCAATCCTTGGAAGTATTTCTTAAATAATACTCAGGATATGTTGAGAGAACTTCCTTCTATTTTCATTGAATAAACATTAGTACTATCTTGCCAATTATTTGTAAGTGATACCCTCTCTCTTCTCCATGTGTCAAATGGAAATGCCTTGTTCTCTCTCATACTTTCTAGTAAATGGTAGAAATAGATTTATACTCAAGGTAAATAATAATCTTGCACAAGTCCACTCCAATATTAGGTGAGGTACATGTCACGTTTTAGATAAAAAAATTGTTTCGAGATTTATCTTGCATAACATAGCTTGGAACTAGTATTTTAGAGCTGGAGAACTATTAAAATGGGATCAATGTTTTAGAAATTTAAGTTACCATAATCATGAAGCAAACTAGGTTCCATTTTAGTTTTATCAAACCACATTATTATTTGGGTTCTTGCATTCCGTTGTTCAACAAAGAATTTATGGGTGGTAATTCATGAACAATCCGAACAAATGTTGAATGCTTATGTTTCCTATCTTATTCAAAATGAAAATAAGTATTAGTAAATCCTATGTAATGTACAATTTTTTTGTATTCTAAGTGGCCATCAATGTTTGTTCACATGTTTTTGTTGTTTGGGATTTTTTGCCACTTGGTTTTCCCTTTCCAACCATGTTCCAACTAGAAAATTATTGTCAAATGCCAGGTGGATGTCCATATCTCTTATCAAGTCTATAAATAATTTTCCCTTGACATCCACTTTCTCAACATCATTTCCATGAAAAGCTTTCATGGCATTCAGGGAAATTTGATGAGCAACTTTTGCCAATGCTTGTTGCGTAAGATCAACCAAATCGTACATAATAAATGTAGTGGTGGATTAGTAAAATAACTATAACAATTTCTAAAGCACTAAATATAATGCAATATTGTAAAGGCTAACATACTAAAAGCTTCTAACACTGTAATATTGTAAAGGGTAATATATTGAAAGCTTCCTAATATTATATCTTCACAAATACTTCATCAACAAAAGATTTTGCTTCGATTGACTAAAAGGATAAAATCATATGACAAACCATGTTGTTTGACATCAACTCAAGCTCAATGCTAGCGAGTTAGACTATGTCGAAGCACATTAACTATATCCTTGCTAAAGGAACCTATCTAGTCACTCCTTCTCTCATGGCAAGAGCTAGTCCAGTGTTGGTGGAACCAAGGGGATGTTCTATTCGTGGGGAAGTAGAATGTTGTGAATGGATGCTAAATTGATCGTGTTATTCATTTATGTGTGTAGTTGTTGATTGTTGATGTTTGGATGTTGTTGATGAAAGTGTCAAATTTATTGTGTTACATGCCTTCTGATGAGATTGGGGGCTTCATTGCTTGAAAGTTTCTTTATTTGGAATTTGTGAGTTGTGTGCCTTGTGACGAGATCAAGGGATTTTCTTCTCGTTTTGAATGTTTTCAAAGATTGTGTGAATGTCTACATGTAATTACTCTAAATGAACACAAGCTTTTTGTTCTTTTTCCAAGATTTAGATGTGAACTAATTATTATTGAAAATTAAATATGAATGCAAATCTAAATGACTTTTTGTAAATGCAATTTATCTATGTTTTTGGTTTTTGTGTTTTCATTTTGATGTGATCTATTCTAAGAAATCAAAACGACTACTACTCTAAGCATAGCTGAAAATAAATCTAAATCTAAAAAGCAATGAGAAGCAATGAAAAACAATGAACTCTAAACTAATCAAGAGAAAATAAACATGAATTTCACTTCCTCAAGGGCAAGATGATGAACTAGTTACTAGTGAAAACATATAAAGGAACCTATGAATATTTGACCAATAGTGCCAGGCCTTTGTCCTCAAAGATCTTGTTGCAACCCTCTTCTCCTTTTTAAACACTCTTTCAAATATGATTTTTGATTGTAGTGTGGCTGCATTGTGTGTCTTTGCATTTACATTTGTATTATTAGCACATTTACATTGAAAAAAATGAAGATTTTGAGCATTTTAGGTTCATAAACAAGCATAGATTTGCATGCTTTCATCACATTTGTCATAAAAATCCTTCATTTCATATCTTGAATTCATTTTCAAAGATATATTAATTTGTCATTTGAAAATTGTGCATTATTCAATGCTTTAGATTGAAAATTGGCATATTTTCTAAATTACACATTGTGTATTTCACCAAGCATATATTGCTCCTTTGGTTTGTTCTATTAGTTTGTGCATTGAGTGTTGCATGCTTTTGCATGAGTTGTATAACCCACTTCCCTAATAGAAACATCCCTCTAAGGAGAAGTCTTAGATTAATGGGTTCTAGTGCTCCTGATAGCAACGGTGTACCAACATCGGAAAATCCATTGAACACTTATTTTACAAAAGGTGAAACACAAACTTTGCAAGATATCATACCTCCTACAACTACAATGGAAGAACAAACATTTCATGACTTTGAAGATCCTATTGAGGTGATAACACATGTACCTGATGATCAAATCAACAAACTTGATAAGGAACTAGCTTATTTTCAAGCATTTGTGGAAAAAGAAAGGATAGCTGAAGAGGTTGTACTTGTTGTTATAGTCTAAGAGAGTTATTAAAAGAAGGACATTAATACACTCTGTGGATTAGCTCATATAGTGAATAACAACATTATGACAGTGACTGACTGTGCGAATACTATTAACAATTTGTCATCACCAAGTCATACACAGGTATTGACACCTACACCGACTACCAGAATGTCCACTTTCACATCGTCAATCCTCACTACTAATGTACAAGCTTGTAGTAATGCTACCACTAGTATGGAAGTATCTAATGACATTAATTCATAGAATTACAAGGCTGTGGGATTCAATTATCAAAACCTAGCAACTAGGGTGACTTCTTATATGAATAATTATCACTCTCAACCACCTCTCCACTCCACTTATTCTCAACCACCTTTCACCTACAATTGTTCTCAACCACCTTTCATTACCACTCACAACCAATCACCTCAAAATTTCATGACCACAGCTTCTAATTCTTCTCAACAACAAACTGCATCTCCAAATGATGCCCTCTTAAACCAACTCTTACAAAGCATGACCTCTTTATAACAAAAGGTGACAAACTTGACTAATTCTTCCCAACCTACTTTACCAACTTATCATGCCCACAGTCCTTTATCGTATGCAATCCTAAGAACTCTTATGCCTGAAAATTTTGAGACTCCTTTCTTTGAAAAGTATGGTGGCAAAGGTGATCCTAATACTCATGTGACAACATTCACGACAATGTGTAGTGATTTCTTCTTTGAAGAGGACTTGCTAGCGAAACTCTTCTTGAGTTCTCTCGAAGATATAGCTTTGGAATGGTTTTTCTCATTACCTCCGAACTCAATAAACTCTTTTTCACAACTAGTTGATCAATTCTTACAACATTTTCAAGCAAACATTGGACCTACGGTCTCTTTGATTGACTTGGTTCATTGTAAACAAGGTTCAAAAGAGAAATTGACAGAATTCATCAGTCAATATCAAGGTCTCATCTCACAAATACAATACCTGATTAAAGATGAAGATCTCCAAAAGGTATTCATTACAAATTTACAACCTAACATCCGTGATAAAATTCTCTTGATGAAGTATAGCTCTTTTCAACATTTATGCACAATCCTTCATGATTACCAGCTTTCGTCTAGTCAGTATGAGAATCAAAACTCATCAGCTCAAGTTGGTCAATCCATGACTGGACCTTCTCAAAACAACTTTAAGAGGAATAACAAGAGTTCCATCAAGATCAATGGACAACATTCAAATAATTTTCAATCACAAGTCTCCACTATTAGTAATGCTAAACGGGCACCATTTCAAATTAGACAACAACAAAGACAATTTACTCCATTATCTGAATCTCTTCAATAAATCATGAACCAAGTAGTAAGCAACAATCTTTTGAAGCTTCCTCTTGTGAAACCATTTGATAGTAACAGGATACAAGGACCATCATTTGATGCTAATGCTTTTTGTTAGTATCACCGCTCGGCAAGACATGACACCAAACGATGTATGCATCTTAAACATGAAATTCAAGACTTCATTGATTCTAATACAATACAAATAATTGGTGTGAATGACAATGGAAATAATTTATTTGCCCATCCGAATCAAAATTTATAGATCTTTACAAATCCCTTTCCTAAGCATAGCGACAACAATATGGTAGAGCAAAATACAATAGAACAAGAAGATGATTATCTTGATTATGATGAAATAGTTGGCATGATAGAAGTGGATAAGGAGAAAGTTGAAGACTCACCCCATCCACGAGGAAAAGGTATCTATGTTAAGGTTCCTCCACTATTATCCCTTCAAGGATCAGAAGATAACCAAGATGCACCGGATATGAAAATTGAACAACCTCGACAAGATATTATGATACAAGAAAAGGTTGTCACAATGTAAAATATCCCATTCCACCACGAAAGGCTCATTCATCAAAATAAGAAAGCAAAGGATCAAAAAAGAACAAGGTGGCTATCATTAGTGGGAAAAAACAATGATTCCTCTCCTCACAAGCAATAGAAGATTTCAAATATACAGGGACTTGAGTTCTAAACAAGCACCGCATGACCATTCTGGAAATAAAATATCAATTAGGTATGAACTACTCACACTTTATGCCGCACTTGATAGAGTACCTTTCTAAGATGCTCACAAGTTCGAGCTTCTCTTATATATATATATATATATATATATTATGTCGTGTCGTGTTCTCCCGTGATGTGTTATATGTTGTTTAGGTCTCCTTGGATGACCCTTGATACTCTTGTAAGGTCAAGGATACTGGGAACCCGCCTCTATTATGACCATTCTTCTATTTGTTTCATTATTCTTCTATCTTATCTCTCCTCTATTTTATTGTTGTGGGTCGTGCCTTAGGGGCATAGCGTTGCAGAGGCTGTTTTGGGGGCATCCTCCTACATGGTGTTCCTAAGGCACTTATTCTCCTCTCTCATTTTTATTGTTTACCTTCTTCAATAATTCTACCTAGTTGACGGATGACGAAAACAAACAAATACTAATACGGACCGTGTGTCCCTTTAGTGAGTAAGCAAAAATGGACCTAGTCCATATATGAAGATGGGGTGATATATATATAATGCTTGACTAGTAGAATCACTTCGTGTGATGCATCATGTTGTCTTGTCTCTTCTGACAAACCTTTGCAATATAGCTGCTCCGTGCACTTTGGATTGTTTTGTATCTCACCTTGTTGTTACACTCAGTCTTGAGATACCTGTAGTATAAGCCCAACGGCTATACTCGGATTTGAACCTGTAAGTGTAGCCTTAGTTTCTTGGATGTGATCTAATACATGCATTGCTTTCATAATGTGATATGGTTGTTATCTTATAGTAAAAATTTCTAACCATCTTGTTATTTTGTTATCTTAGCATATCTTATCAGTGTGTTTGTGGGAACATTCGACGATCATGGCACATGTCACCCCTGGGGGCATGGGATTTGCGAGAGCTCTTGTTCCCTTGCATGTTTTCAGTCTACCTTAATGTGCTTGATATCGGTAAGCGACATCAACCACCTTAAGGTGGGGGCATATATAATGGTATCTATTTGATTATTTTGGCACTAATGAAGAGTGTTTGTAAGCCCTCTCCGTGAGGCAGGACATTGTATCTCTTGAGCTAGTGCACATTCTTATCTAAATTGCAATAAAAAAGCCCTCTCCGCAAGGTAAGCGACATCAACCACCTTAAGGTGGGGGCATATATAATGGTATCTATTTGATTATTTTGGCACTAATGAAGAGTGTTTGTAAGCCCTCTCCGTGAGGCAGGACATTGTATCTCTTGAGCTAGTGCACATTCTTATCTAAATTGCAATAAAAAAGCCCTCTCCGCAAGGTAGGATAACATATCTCTTGAGCTAGTGTGTATCCTTTTATACAAAGCCCTTCTCTGGAAGGCAGGACAGTGTATCTCTTGAGCTAGTGCACATCCTTTTATACAAAGTCCTCATCGAGAGGTGAGGTTGGATCTTGAGCTATCCTCCCTTAAGTGTGTCTTTAGCAATTGTTGTAGCATAAGCTCAACTGTTAGGTGTGTTTGCAGCGTGTTTTAGATGGTGGGACTTAGCAATAAGCTCCTTCCATCACCCGTGTTTGTCGTGTATAAGATGTATAGTATGTCTATGGCATGCTATGTGGCGCTCGTGTATTCTGTGTGTCTTATTTATGTGTCTTCCCCCTTGTGTGGTTTCAAGGGCGTAGCGATGAGCTCCCCCCGCCCCCTTAGATAGGATTTTATTTCATATATGAAAAATTTTATATCAATGTATTCATCGTGTTTTGCATGACTACTCTTATGTCTTCATCATGTATTACGTGTTTCCTACTGTATTCTCTATGTTTTGTGTGCTTCTTACTGTCTTCATTGTGTCTTGCGTGTCTTCAATGTGTCTTCTAGTGCTTACCTAAGACTGGGGGCTAGAAATAGTTCCTTAATCTTTGTGTATGCCTTAGCTTCATGTGCTTGGCATGTTTAATGTGTTTTCAACCATACTTTAATGCATGTATGGGTTGTAAGATCATACATACATTAAAGTGGGGCCTAAATGTTATGTCGTAAAATGTCCCCTAGGACTTTTACCTCCTAGTTTAGCTCCTAGGTCCCCTTAATTTAATCATGCATGTGTAAAACTTGTCTCGGAGAAAATTCCCCTGAAACCCATGACAAATAGGGCTTAGGGGCCCATTCTAAATGATAATCATGACTAAAAATAACCATCTGAACTCGAGCGCCTGCGCCCTAGTCTAGACCTATTTTGTCGGGACCTAAAATTAAATGTGTCAATTTATGACCGTTAAAAGGTTTCCCTTTGTTGACCTTTCAATTTGAATTACGAAAGTTTAGCGGGAATGCACATATAAACATGTTTAGGACTTCATTTTAACTAGATATGGATAATGCAAACTTATGATATTGAGCTAAGAGATTCTAAAGCATTCATTGTGTTGCAGAGCAGACTTGTGTTGTTATTGTGTTTGTTTGTTGCAGATTTGACTTCATCAATTCATCTCCTCATGGCATGAAAGAGCTTCATTCTTCTGTGAGGGTTTCACCTCCAAGGTGATATCTATTTGTGTTTAAATCAATCTATCCCATCATTTGATTTTGCCTCTGTCCACCAAGGACACGCACTATATCTAACAATGGTGTTGGAAGGCTTGAATGCCATTCCGGGGCTTGATTGATGCAAGCTCCTAAACACCACAACCCCCAACTCCTCTCTTGTGATTATAGGTTACAGGTGTGTTGGCGTTTCAATTCGCACCTCTGGAATGCGATTTGGAAACAGACAACTATGCACAGATAAACTGCTCTCCTATTGGAAGGGGGAGTTCCCTTTCTTGCTGATGTTCACTGAAAAGATAATTAAATGAAACTTCGCCTATCTTCTTTTTGATTCTCAGCTGCGAGCACAAGGTTATAAAACTCTAAACACTGCAGAAGAGGTTTTTTCCTTTTTTAAAACTTCTGCTACAACTAAGCAAAGACTAATGACGCTTTCAATCTCCTGAGTAAATTCAGAGCAAAGGAAATTGAAAGTGAACAAAGAATGATTGTTAACACAAAAACTTAAGCAATTTTCCTCTAGGTTTACACCACAAGACTAAAAGTACTTTAATGATTAAATCTGAAATGAAGGCTGCAAAAAGCTACACATATGATGACGATACCTTGATGAATAGAGATAGAATATCATAGCAAAATAGGCATGAGACTTCTATTCAATATCATAAAGTTTGCACAACTCTAGGATAGCAATGCTGCAGCAAAAGGCAGGCATACAACAAGTGATAAAACACTGGAGAACAATAAGCACAAAGTGAACAGACACTTGGAATAACAAGATCTGCAAGCTAGAATAGGCACAGCAAATTTGCTATCACAAAAGTAGCTCCATTACAATGGGCAAGGATGCCCTTATTTATACTAAAATCAAAGGAGTAGGGAACCCTAAAATCTCCTTGATTGACCCTAACTTGCCAACTCGCAAGCTTTATTACTATTCTAAGACAAAGATACAATACACAAATGCTTTAAAGCAATCTGCTTTAAAGCAAAGAAGATTCCAACTATCACAAGGTGATTTCTTTTCTAAATATAAAATGGATGAGCTTAGGATGAAAGCACATGCTTTAAAACAAAAAGCATATGTTTTTAAAGCTGCTTTATTTTGAAATGCATCCTCATCAACATTCTAGCTTTTTGGTGATGTCATCCGTTGATATTCTAGGAAACAATATCTTCTAAAAAGCGAGTGACTGCATCTTTGCCAGGAACACTGATACTTTCTAGAATGATATTTTGATTCTCTAACATTTCTTTGCCACTGGCAACCATCTGAAGAAAATCATTAACTTCACCCACAGCCTTGTCAAATTTCACTGTCATTGCGGGAAAACGACTCATCTTGCCGACATTGATATCATCATTAAATTGTTGCGGATGAGAGCCTGGAACTTTGCTTGCACTTCCCTAAGATCATATAGGGTACCATCCTCTTTCTCATATGAACACGGGATCTGAGAGACAAAAGATCTGACGAACTTGAGGATGCTGACTACCTTTTCTTTCCATTCTATCAACTCTACAATCATACTGTCATAAGTTTTTACTGTGAAAAGATATTGCGCTTTCCAAGTAGAAACTGTCTTCTTATCTTCAGCTGAATCAACAGTATCAAGTGCGATCTTCAAGTCAAAGATAATGATCTCAAACACTAGTCTATTTTCTGCCATGGTCTGCTGCAATCCCTGTATGCCTTGGCATAAATCATGAGTGTTGTACTTCAATTGATAAAGCTCTGAAAGCACAACTCTCCCTTTGGTCACAAATTCTTCCACCCAACGTTCATATGCGTCCCATAGAGGACCAACTTACTGAAGTGTCGCTGATTGACTGGTGATTCAAGATTTGGTGGAAGAAGTAAATCAGCTTGTGAAGTGCCATGGAAAAGGTTGGAAATGTACTGCCACAATTGTCGAACTTCAGCTTTGAGAGCTGCCTTGTCTTCTCCATCTTTCAACACCCTTTCCTTCAAATTATCCGCTGCAAACTCAAAGAGATTTACATCGCATGGAGGGTGCTTCTGCCAAGGTTAGCTTTGACAACCATGAAGTCGTCAACCTCAACATCATTTGCACTTCTATTTTCTGGTGGTGTTGCAGTTTCAAGAATTATTTCTCCCTCTGCATTCTTCTCAATGCGAACCTGCTTCTTCAGCTGCTTATCTGGTGTGTCTTGGTAGATGCTTTTAAGCTCTGTTAAATCCAGCTAATATGAGGGCTTTCTCCTCTTCCTTCCCAGAATATTTTCAAGCCAAGTTGAGCCTTCATCTCTTGGAAATTCGGTTCTAACATCATTAGCTCCTGATGAATCAATGTGTGCATCAGAGTTGCGAACCGACGAATCTAGCTCTGAATCTATGTGAATAGGAGAAGTGATCAGTGAAGAAGGTGGCGATACATGATCTAAAGGTAACACTTCAACATGCGGCATTGTTTCAATAGGAACTTCTGGTTCAACTGGTGGTTGTTCCTGCTGGACATGATCTGGAGACTCATCCTTTTTCCTCTTTAACTTAGCCATTTTTGTTCCTTTTGGAAGAACACTCATAGCTTTTATCCTTCATTTTGGCTTGGAAGTGGAAGGCTTTGATGGTTGTATAACTGGCGGCTCTGCTAACAGAATATCATCCTTCCTCTTCAAGAATATCAAACTATTTTTAACCACTCAACTTGTTTTTTCTTCAATGGAAGTGTTCTCTTTTACTGGCCAATTAACTGGTGGTAATGGTTGTTGCTCAATTTGGTCTTTGAAATACATGGGAAGTAGAACTTCACCACTCTCTGTCAAACCCTCTATATCTTCTGATAGGATATCAGACATCTGCTGAAGAGTGAATCTGCTGTAACTGCGTTCTCGCACTTCAAACTCATCAGCATAATTAGCCCAGAAGTCTTCAACTACAAACTTGTGTGTACAATTCTGTCCAAGATGTGATGCATAAACACCACGCAGATCATATGAAGATCTCCTGTCGACAAACTTAAGACCATATCTGGATGATTCATTACCAATTACCTTGGCATCTGCTCCAGATCTACATCTGTATATACTCATCCCAAGTGGAAAATTGAAAGTTGTCTTGCGTCTGCTACGCAAAAATGTATGAACTTCATAGGCTTGCCTCAAAAATTCCATAAACAAAATTTTGTCTGTAGGATATCGCGACAACATGGCTGGCTCTCCTGAGAAGCCATATACTCTGATGTAGAAAAGTAGGAAATTGGATAAACCAATCAGCCCATTCTGCCATTGCTATTCTAACCTCTGCTGAAAACTGTATATGCAACTCATTGTCCATATCTCGCATTGCATGCATCAAGAAAGCATCATTCACTCGCCTTTAATGTTGTTCTGCTTGAGAGATCTCTAACTGTGGGAAATGATGATACACATGTTGAGTACCCAGAGTTCCAACAACATTCAAACCTCTAAATTGACCTTGAAAAACCATCAAATACACAAGGTATGATATCATGTGGAATTCATGAGCCCTTTGAAAATCAATTATTTGTTGGTGGAGACTATCACTGATGAGTGCCGACCAATCATAGAATTCGGTTCCATCAACAATCTGGGACATGATGTAAAACATCCAAGGCTGGAATTTGTTTGCATCCGCTTGACCCGTGATCTGACTTAGCAGAGTAATCATTATTGCATGTTCCTCCTTGAATTCTCCATGTCTAACATTCTTTGGCATGACATTCTGCTTCTCTTTTAACCATCTTTGACCAATCTTTTTTCTGTATTTTTCTTTATCATTGTTCCAAACCCTCTTGCATTCTTCAAGTGAAACAGTTAAGTTTTCTCTCCAAACAGGTATTGTAAAACACTTCTCTATGTCATTTGGCCTCAAGCTGCAGAGCACACGTCCATCTCTTGACTGGATTTCTCTTGTGACCGAATTGTAATGTGTCATGCAAGCAATCACGAACTTGATACTTTGCACTGTGATGGGAAAGGATGCTGCTGCAAGCAAACCAGAATGTCCAAGATTCCTGATAGCATTATTCCCTGCATCCTCCAAAGGGTGTAGATTGATTACTGGAAGAATTTTATGCAAGTCAGTTTCACAAATTCTCAGGTAATCATGAACCAATGCCATTTTGTGCCTGATTTGTGTTGGAGAGTACTGCATATTGGAAGATTTGAAAATCAACTGTGAACACGTCTATGTCAGAAAAATCTTGGACAAATGGCTAAAAATTGTTTGCTGATTTTTAGAAAAATCAGATTGTGAGCTAAAAAAGCTGGCACATGGGTTTTGTAGACAATTCTGTTTCGAAGCAACCCAGATTGTCAGATTTTGAAAAAGCGGAGATTTTCTTGAAAAAGCAAGAAAAAAGTAGTTTCCTGAAAAAAAGCAAAACTCCAATCTTCAAGACTATAATAATCTGGATGGACCCATCTCGACGAAAACTGAAAAAGCTCTGGTCGGATTTCTGAAAAATGATCCCCTTGAAACAAGGACCCTAAAAAAGCGAGCCTCTCTTCTTCCTCAACCCGAAACTATGAAGAACACTGAAAAAACACTTGGTTTGGGTCTTCAAATCTTCGTTGAAAGAAAAATAAAAATCTTCCTCTAGATGCAACCTGCAAAAGATAATGAAATAAAGAAGCCAATTACTTGTCTTTATAAATCTTTAGGGCGAAAAAGTAGCTTTATTTGTGTGAGAATAAAACTTCACTCTCATCCATGAAGAAAGCAACTTCTAAAGCATAAATCCAAGTGGATGTCTTCGAATAGGAAGAATCCCTATTTTGTAGCTACCTATGGCTTCATGTGCAAGATGACGAAAAATATCTTCTTTTGATGATGTCATCAAACACGCGAGTTGAAAGAAGTGCTAGCAAATTTTACTTCATTTTCGACACTTCAACACTCGTTTTGACTTAAATATGGCTTGTCTCTGACTTCAAAAAGGTGGCAAAATGTCACCATTGACTAAAAAAGATGACTGATCCTGACATTTTGGAGATTGATCAGCTGAGATTCCATCCCCTGCCTCCGACTGACGATCTGACATCATTTGACCAAGTTTGACCTCCTGGAAACTGCCAACGGGCAAAGATTGGTAACAAAACATGTCGGAAAGCATTGTGAACATGAAAATATGCTAACACTGCTCAATTTGGGTGACCCAAGTCACCTGGGGCGCCTGGTTTCCCAACACTTAGCCATTTTTTCAAAATTTTCAACTTCTTCAATTTCTTGGTTTGCGTGCACATTCCGATGGCACAGGACCCCTGTTTGGCTGTCAATTTCTGTCAACTGGGATGAAAATGAGTCTGATGATCTGGAAAATAGGTAGGCTTGATGAAAATTATGTTGATTGTACCTTCTGTTTGCCTCAAAAAAATGTGCCAAACTGATCTGATCTTAACCGGAACGGGCTGACGGAAGGAGATTCACATTTTTCAAGAAAATCTTCAAAAATAAACTAACTCTGGAGAGTTTGGGTGCCCCAAGCCACCTGGGGTGCCTGGTTTGCCAACACTTAGAAATTTTTTTGAAAATTTTCAATTTTGTACCTTTTCTTGATTTTCGTGCCCACAGGTCCTGTTCGATCTTCGATTTCGGTCGTTTTGATGACTATCGAGGCGGGACGAAGGGTGATCTGAGTAGTCTGAACATATCTATGATGAAATCCTAGCTTTGACTAACTTTTGACCAAGTTTGGCCAACCGAGAAAGAGCTGACTGAAGCATTTTTGACGTTTCTCAAAAAACTTGAAAAAAACTAATATAGGAGAGTATGGGTGCCCCAAGCCACCTGGGGCACCTAGTTTCACCAGACTTAGTCAAATTTTATGATTTTCCAACTTTTTAATTCACCTTGGATCCATCTTGCATCGTTTTGCGTGAATTGTCGAGTTGACGACTGTTTGTCAGTTCTGTGTCGTTGGAACAACGTTGAAAACTTGTCGACGAGCTCTAGCAGGTGAACTTTCCTCTGTTGATGACTTTCGAGCTCATGCTTCACCTTTTGAAAAAGTAGAAATGACCTAGTAGAGAAAACTTAGTCATTTGAAGATTCTGTCTGAACCGCGCCGATTGTGAATCAAAAACGACCAATGAGAATCGAGCGCGACACCTGAGTTGGAGATTCTATTTTTAGAAACTTTCTATTTTTAGAAATTTTTGCCAATATCCATATCTCAAGAAACCCAGAAAACCTAATCTGACATCTATTTTTAGAAATTTTTATTTTTAGAAATTTTGCTTTTTTGACTTTTTGACAAAAAGTTTTCTAGACTTGTTTCAAAATGCCTTAATGAAGCAAAAGTTTTGGTTGGGTACAACAAGGTGTAGGATCTTGTGAAGAGGAGTTGCAAGAGATCAAAGCAAAAGATAAAGATTCAAGATCTGAAGAAAAGAGCAGAGAAGATTCATTTCTGGACTAGGGTGTCTACCCAAGTGTCCTCTCGATTGTTAGTGTCGGAAACTGTGAAGCGGGTTGCTGTCTACATCACCTCACTATTCCAGATCTACAAAAAAAGTTGCTTGTTGGACTAGGGTGCCTGTTCCAGTGTCCCCGAAGTTTCTGCCTTTGGAAATCTGAATACTGGTATGTTTCTAATCTGTATTTAGTGCCTTCCTATGCGATCATTTGGCGTATCTTGTTCATTTGTATCTAGAATCATATAATTAGGGTTTAAGGATTAATTGAATTAGGGTTTTAAATATCTAGCAATCTAATCTATCTTTCCATATCATTCCTAAGTGACATCAACATGTAGCTGAATCCTCTCCATCTGTAGTGACTTGGCTTGATTATTGTCCTTGAGTGTTATTGGTGAAAGGAGGATTTGATTGATTTTACCTTAACTACACTTCAACCTCATTCCCTCCTTTTTCCACATAACACCTATAAATATACTTAATCCTAAACTCACATATTAAGTTACCCAATTAAACTAAATTGTGGTTACCTAACTTATAGAACATAGCTAGGGGATGGCTTAAGGGGAGTTAAGAGGAGTTAAGAGGATGGCTTAAGGGGAGAAGGAATCAACTAATATTTTGGTAAAGGTGTGCTAACTTATATCAATTAACTATATTAAATATACTTAATCCTAAACTCCCATTATAAACCCAAGTTGTAGAAGTTATTAAACTAAATCGTACTTACCTAACTTATGGAACATATCTAGGCGATGGCTTAACGGGAGTCAAGAGGATGCTTAAGGGGAGATGCAATCAATTAACTATTAATCATATTAATAATAAACTCATGTCCTAGACCAAATTCTAAAGCTATTAAACTAAATCATAATTACTTAATTTATGAAACATAGCCAGGGGAGGACATAAGAGGAGTTAAAAGGATGGATAAAGGGGACATGAAATCACTTAATAATTTGGTTAGAGCATGAAAGTGAATGAATTAGTGCTATCAAGTAAATATGTATACAAATATACATTAGTCAAAAAATAAAGATTAAGAGTTTAAAAAATTCTACATACCTACTAACCATTTAAAAGAATTACTCCATTGTACCATCTACATCCTCTCTTTTTTGTAATGCATCTATGATTGCCTCATGCTCTTCCATACAAAATGTCCATAACTCTTTTGTGACAAGTCTCCCTTGATATCTCACTAATTGTATATTTTTTGCCACAAACAAATGCGAGTAGTGCAAAATTTTCTTATGTCTTTCATAATCTTCAAATGGAGGTATACCATTCCTCCTTATTAGATATTTACGTAGACAAGTGCCAACAACAACCATAGAACCTGTTGGACACTTGAAGTTATCATCATCTACTCTAGGTTGTAACAACTTGTGTTTTTGCTCAACACATCAAGACAACCAATACTCTGTTTCCTCTTCACTACCCTCAGGTGCAACAACAACATACACATGTCTTGCAAAAAACTTTTAAATCCAATAAAGTAGGACACATGATATATAAGTCACAAAAATATACATGCACATATAGAATTTTATAGATTACAAAAACATGTAACGAAACTAAATATTGAATTAAAGTACCTTCTTGTACAAGGTTTGAAATATGATCAGTCATCTGATGCTTGCAAATGATTATCCTCTTCAAATGTTATCTCATTTTGATCATGTGTGTAGAGGTGTTAGGGATATTTGTTGCCATCCTTCAACCCAATATGTATTTCACATGCTTCCCACTCACCTCTGATACAAAACTGACAAAAACATGCAACTTCCCTAGTCCATATAGTCCATGTGCTTGCATTTGAACTCTTAAATGAATGTCATTTTGTTGATCTAGTAATTAAATCACAATCATATCAGGGATGAATGCTTTCTTCTTCAACCAACCAAAAAAATTGTTGAACTTTAGAGTTTTCACTTGATCTTATAGTCAATTTTGCATTACACCAATCCACAATTGCACGTGCATCTTTAAACTTTGTTGCATCATCAAATTTTAGTTGCTCCCTAGCAAGAGCCCTTTTCACACATTCTCCAACTCCATCATGTTCTCCTTTACCATGTCCAACTTCAAAGAAACACCACATATGTTGGAGATTGTTTTCTTTATGGTCCCTACATAACCAATAAAACATTTGAGTATTTTTGAATTGTCCTGTACAATTGTCTGACCATACAAGATGTTTAATCTGGATTTCTCTTTCTTTTAAGTTGTCATTAAATACTTTGAAATAATACTGCACAAACTCTAATGAATGTAACTAGTTATCACTCACATAGAAATGGCACTCCCTCAAAATTTTCCTGTCATCTTCAGTATTGTCAATTGCATGTCTGTATACAATATGAACAAATATGGCCACCTGTATTGAGTTATAATATTGAGATTGAATCTCCTCTTATGGAGCAAGGGTATAGTTTTTTGCAAAGTCAACCACTAAAAGTATAGTTCCAATTGGAAATGTGTTCTTGTTGTATACACCTAAGAATGGCTCAAGTTGAATTAAATAAATATTTAATATTTATTTTATTCTTATTCTTCTATCAATAAATAAATATCCTAATTTATTTATTTGGTTCACGTTCATCATATTCTTCTAATAATTAATCATTCCTGAATTCTTCTAATGTCATATCTAATTAAATAATAATTATTATTTAATTATTTCCTCTAAGACAATGTCCTCTATCTAAAATCCACATCATCCATCCTTGTCATCTTACACCTCATTGGACACCTCACCATGTTGCTCCAATAATTAAATATTTTTAATATTTAATTAGTCATTTATCTTCTCAAACATGTGCCCTATTTATTCTCAACCATCAAACATGGTCAAAGACACTTGTCGTCTAAATCCTATATTCCCTCTCACATTCCAACAACAAAAGACCCCTTCCTCCTTGTTCTTCTCATGGTCTTCCACCTTTGTCTCAATGGTCTTTGTGAGAATCATGACATGTGGCTTATGGTTCCACGTATTCCTCCACCTTGTCATCGTAGTAGGAACATCTTCCACCTTTATCTCCCTCATCCCAACCAATTTGATCTTGACCATACGTGTGACAAGATTTTTTCTTCCACTGTGGATCTTTTGACACTTGGATTTGAATCTCCTTGGCCTGTAAAAGCAAGTTCCTCACCTTCATTTTGCATCACAAGAGCTATAGTACTTACATGCTACAAAAATTCCATTAAGTATCCAAGCGTGCCTTTGGCCCCCCATTTGCATATCAATATCATAATCTCCATAGTTGCATTATCATTTAGCTTCATATCATCATCAATATCATTGCAATGGATTTATCTCATCGTCATTATTAGCATAGTTGCATTGCTACATTGCATTAGAATCCACAATTCCATTCATCTCATTGTCATCTTGAAAAACAAAGAAGTACAATTCTAAGAGCAACATCATTATCAACAAGATAATTGAGAAGATAGGAGACAATGGAACGAAAAGGATAAATCAGTTTGCAAGGCATAATTCATGTTTTCTGCATTTTTCTTAGTTTCATTTATGTATTGAATTTGAGTAGGAATTATAGAGTAATTATGGTATCTTATTAGGTTCTTACAATAGTTTCAAATTATCAATCACATTTTGGTGCCCACCGTGGGGCCTTGCCCCATTTTTAACTTCCAAATTTGAGTTTTTGGTTTCCTTACAGTCATAATAGGTCGTTCCTACGCATTCAATTTCCAGTTCCGCGCATTTGTGAATAAAATACCAGTCCTATGCATTTGAAACTTCTTGCTGCGCATCTAAAACTTTATGTTGTGCATTTGTCTTTCTGCGCATATAACTCATTTTGCTGCGCATCTGCTATCTATTTCTGTGCATATGAAATTAGTCAGTTTTAGTATGTCTTTTTGATCATTTTTTATGCTAACTCTTGTTGCAGCTATCATCGATCATCGAAGAAGGGTATTCAAACTACTAACAATTGGTTTTGCAGGTTTAGGGCTTGGTTCAGGCATCATTTACTCTTGCATTGTTAATGTAGTGGCACCTAGTTTAAAATAGGAGGAACAATCATACCATTTGGCATTACAATCTTGCATACAGTCATAACTTAGTTTCTAATTAGGAGTAATTCTATCTTGCATACAATCATTACATAGTCTAAATTGGGAGGTTAATTGGACAAATTTTGCATACAATCTTGCATACAAATCATCACATAGTCTAAATTAGGAGGTTAATTGGACAAATTTTGAATACAATCTTGCATACCAATCATCACGTAGTCTAAATTAGGGGTTATAATTGGACAATCTTGCATACAAATTTTGCATACAATCTTGCATACAATCCAAACATAGCATAAATAGGGGAAATAATTTCATCCAATCTTGCATACAAATCATTACATAGTTTATTTAAGAGGCTAAATTTGACTATCTTTCCTTTTATCTTATCATGCAAATATGGCATTTTGTGTTGTTAGATTAGTCACACTTAGCTTAATCTATGCGATCAATAAACAAGTGTTTGTTGTGCTTGCAAAGGTGATAGGCATATGCTCTCCCCTTGCAACATCTTAGGTGATCAAAAAGCCAAGCTCATCTCCCCTTTTCTTGTTTACCCTTAGAAAGGCCTACTCTTGGATTGCGATTCATCCAAGAGGGACGACCTTAAGCGGAGCTTTACTTTGACCCGCTTTATAAATGGGATAAGGTGAAAGCCAAGTCCTAACCAATGTCAGCCTTGCCTTTCGGTGCCAAATTGAAAAAAGGTGTAATAGCACTTTGTGGAAACGATTTTCACATTATGTGAAGTATTTGATACTCTTAGTAGGATTGGTCAAAGCTTTTAGTAGCTTGCCGGATGCTCGCAAGGCGTTGGTCCCTCAAAGTTACTAATAACCACTATTTTAAAGACCAAAATGCTTTTACTTGTTGACGCAGGAGGTCAGACCTCTGAAGCCACCCAATGTTTTCACTAATCATGTGTAGAGACAAAAATTCCTCTTTTGGGGAATGAAACTCGGTGTGCCCGAGAAGTGTGTGCCGTGTAAGGGGGAGCCAGTGCCACCAAGTTTCTAACTGTTTGCCTTGTTTAAGTGGCTGAAGAAATCCAAGTTGGGATTCAACAAATAGTATCTTTTCTCACCTAAGATTGTACATGTTTTCAAAATTGTGTTAAACACTAAATGTCACAAACAAACATCAAATTGTACTGTCTACTATGTTTTCTTGCCTAAAAACAGAGAAAATCATCACAAGAAAAATATTAGGTTATCTTGAAAAACATGCCAAAAACACTCAAACTCGAACAAAATTAATTCATTTAGCAGAACTGCGCATTTGAAACTTTTTGTTGCGCATTTGACACTTCTTTTTGTGAATATAAACCTTGTTGTGCATATAACACTTTTTTGTTGCGCATACAAACAATAGAGCTACACATCCAGAACTGCGTATATAATCAATAGAGATGTGCATTTGAACCCCGTCCCTGCACATCTGAACCTGCACATCCATAACAATGAGCTATGCCCAAGATTTTGAGAAAATAATCAAATCAATTTTTGATACCCATTTCTGCCTAGAATCCATTGGTGAAGTCATTTTAACCATAAAAATTCATCCCATACCCATTTTCAAATATCTCACTCACATATCATACTTAGCCTTTTCAAAATCAAACAAAATCAAATTTTCCCAAAGGTGCCATTGAAAACTTTATATTCAAACAAAACAATTTGGTTAGTTTCCCTATTAGGATCAATCATCCTCTATCTAGAGACCACTAAACATCTTGACAAGGTTAGTCTACAACAATAGTGATTTCAATAATCCCTATTTGGCTTACTTTGGATCAACACTTTGATAGCCATACTTCATAGCTCAAGACCATTGTTTGAACAAAAGATCAAAACTGCACCTTTAGAAAATCTTATTGCCAACACAATCAACTCAATCCTTCACCCCAAACCAATACCCCATCAAAACATCACTTACACATTCACAAGTCTCTCATCTAACTCCATTCACATCCAACACTGTATGATTGAAACTAGATCTCAAACTAATAGAAGAAAATAAATGGATTACACAAACAATAGTGTGCACTCTTCTAGTGATGGAGAGGAAGAAATCAATCAAGAAGAACTTGTTAATGCCTTACAAGATGCAAAATTCCAAAAATTGATGGATAAGGTCATAAAATCTGACCCTCACAAATACTTCCTCATGCTAGCACAACAAGGAGCTAAGCTACCTATTGATTTTGACATTTCAAAATTGAGAGAAATAACCTCATCAAATGAAACAGAAGTTTCTAAAAATGAAAAAGAAGCTCACAAAAATGAAATGGCTAAGGATATGTCAAATGCTTTGGATACACTCACACAACAAATCCAAACCTTACAACAACAATTTGTGGATAGATACAAATGAGAACTTCCACAAAACATTACTCATTAGAGGATATATCTCCATATCCTTTTGACAAAAGCTTGGTCATGGTACCTTTCCCTTCAAGATTCGAAGTCCCTAAATTTGACAAATATAGGGGAAAAGGTGTTAGATTCTCAAATAAATCAGGAGAAGAGCTCTAATACCAGGTTAGAGCCAGATACAACCACGTACCATGTGGGATTCATACCCACTACGTACCACGTCGATAAGCCAAGCTTATGCGGACAAAGGGTCAAGGGCTCGAGGGACTCGAACCGATGACCTACGCTCTGATACCATGTTAGATTCTGCGAGAAGCAAGAACCGAGCTAGGATCTGATGTCAGTCGTAAATCATATGCGCCTCCACTCAATAGATGATCGAAGATCAAAATAGTAGAATGAAGAGATATCTGAAATAAGAGAAAAATAGAGACAAAGAAAGAGAATTTTGAGAAGACTCTCAATACTCTCACCGAGCTATCATTGAACTGATATTCAAACTTGTGAACTTGATATTCAAGCTTGTGAACTTGCAGTCCAGCTTATGGTGAGAGGAGAGTATTGTATATATAGAAAAAAATAGGGCATATACATCCAAGAGGTGTAATAACTCCCATATCCCATAAAAGGTGGGAGATCTTACCTACTTGGTAAATGCCAAAACATGTGGCATAACCTCCTTACATGAAAACAAAAAAGGAGTTATAAGGGGTGGCACATAAAGACAAAAGAGTGTGAGAACTCTAACTACCCCATAACCCACTTAGGTAAGGACAAAATAATGGTTATGAGAGGTGGCACAACACCCCATAACCTACTTAGGTAAGGACAAAATAGTGGTTATGAGAGGTGGCACAATACCCCATAACCTACTTAGGTAAGGACAAAATAGTGGTTATGAGAGGTGGCACAAAAAGCCAAAAAAAGATGTGTAACTCAACTACCCATGTGTGGGAGAGAGTTACACATGTAGCTGATGTATTTCGCCACGTGTCCTCATATTAACCATTTATAATAAACCTAAGCATATTAACCACTTATAATAAACCTAAGCAAGCTTAATAATGTGTAGGAAAAAGAAATATCCCTAAGGAAAATAAAAACCTACACTAACAAAAGGTGATCCACGTGAGCACATTAGAGAATTTAGTGCTGCATATTTGGAAGTCGCCCATAATGAGACATATCTAATGCGACTCTTCCCACATAGCCTAGGAGGTCAAGCTATGGAATAGTTCTCCCGTCTACCTCCCAGAATTCAAACATTCAATGAACTAGTGGACAAGTTTGTGACACACTTTTCTTATAACATTGAACATGAGATTTCAATGTTAGATCCATGCAACAACAAACAAAATGGTGGAGAATCCTTCGCCACTTTCTTGCAAAGATGGAGACAGCTTGCAAGTAAATGTCCTTACCACATCCCTGAGAAGCAAATGATTGAGATGTTTGTCCATAACTTGAACACCGAGTTAAGCTATCAAATCTAAATCCAATGTCCTACTTCTTTTAGTAAGGTCATTGAAATGGGATTACTTATTGAGAAAGCTTTGATAGCTAAAGTACAAATAAAAATATACAAGGATGTCCCTAGTTCAAGCAACAACATGGATAAATCAAGGTTTTAGACTAAGAACAAGAACATTGTAAATGATGGAGTTGTAGACACAAAACATGTGACACCAAAACAACCTATTCTAAATCAATAAAGTCCACACAACAATACTACTCCAAACAAACCCACAAACAATGAACCAAGACCAACAAACTTTCCTTCTCGTAGAAAATTTACACCATTGGGGGAATTAATTAAATCTTCCCTAAGGAAGCTCATAGCAAACAACCTCATAACGCTTCCTACGGTAAGAGAATATTAACCCAAGTTCAAACCCTCTTGGTGGAAAGATTCCAACTTTTATGAATTCCATAGAAGCAAAAGTCATAAAACCAACGATTGCCAACGATTGAAAAACACCATCCAAGACTTGATAGATCGCAGAGATATATCAATTGATGGACATACATCCAACAATGAACATGTGGCATTCAAGAATCCACTCCCTAACTATGAGAAGGGAGGTTCCTCTGAACAAAATAATAACGGTGGTAACAATGCCAATTACACAAAGGTATCATATGAGTACACCATTAACCACATCTCTGAAAGTAATTCACACGTAAATGTGATCACTATAAATAACAAGCTCGATTGTAATGTTACCACTCGTCGTGGAAAGATTAATCTCCAAGGGGCTCCACCTAAACCATCTTTTGTATCCAACCAGTATAATGTCCTCGACCAACTCCAAAAGACACTCGCACATATATCTATATTGGAGCTTTTGCGTCTCTCACCATCCCATAAGGCTATCCTAGAAAAAGCTCTATTGGAAACCACCGTGCCAACAAATCTTGACCAAGAGCAATTTCAATCCATGGTAGGACATCTCACTACACCCCATTTCCTATCTTTCACCGAAAAAGATGACATGCCCATTACCCAACCTCACAATGCATCTCTTCACATCGAAGCCCTCATTTATAAACACAGAATAAAATGGGTCCTTATAGATGAAGGGGCATGTTTAAATATATGCACACTAAAATTAATCCTTGCGTTGGGGTTCTTTGAGATTGATGTTGATCCAAAGAAGAAGATCACAATCAAGGCATATGATGAGGAAGAAATTACCTCTAAAGGCATTGTGGTTTTTCTAATACGAGTTGGACTGGTAGAGAAAGATGTGGTTTGCCAAGTGCTTGACATGGAACTAGCCTACAATATTCTCCTTGGTCGACCTTGGATACATGCAATGAAGGCCATATCATCCACCTATCATCAATGTATAAAATTCCCACACAATGGCCAGGAGATTACTATCCAAGGTGATCCCAATCCATTCCAATATTGCAACACCATCAAACCAAAGCATGAAGTTGTCATACCCACCAACCGTGCAAGTTCATCTTCTATAGCCCTTATTGACCCAAGTTCAATACCTTCTACATCCAAAACCGTTGAACTAAAAGTCAAGCTCAAAGATAAAGGGATAGGAGAGTATTCCATTGAACAAACCTTTTGTCTTGCACAACTACCCCTATCACCCAAGTCTTACGGAAAACCACCTATGACCAAACAACAACCTTTGAAGACTCCTAAAGGTCCTTTTATCAAATGGGGTAATCTATCAGATGAAAGTGATGAGAAAGATGTCCTTAAATGACTATACAAAGGAGAAGATATGGAATCCAAGCCACAAGGTCAACAACCCCGACTACAAACTGATCAATATGGCCTAGGTTTTGCTATCTTGCAGAGAATGGGATATGATGGTCATAGTCCCATAGGCTTGAGAAAAGAAGGTATCATGGAACCCATACAACCTTCTTCCTTATCAGCCCGAGACACTACAGGGCTAGGATGTAAAGGAAAAGAAAGAGAAAAGGCTACCACCAACTTAGTGGAGCAAATTCACAAATTGCAAGAAGGAAGTGAGACGGACTCTAATGAATGGGAATGGGATAGTCTCTCTGAGCTATCTTGTGAAGACAAGGGCATTGATTTGGTTCAAACATATAGCTCAACAAATACATACCACGAGGGTCAAAGCTCAAGGTCTAGATTGCTAGAGTTCGATTCACAAAATACCGAGAGTGAGTCTCAAGAGGAAGGTCAGATGTCACATTTAATAGATAATACTGAGGAAAGTAGTGTTTTAGACCTTGTAAATACCACCACAAACCTAGACAAATCCTCCATCCTAACCATCATTACCCTTGAGTTAGAACAACCTGATGATCCTCTACCATTAGTACATTCCGAACTTATAGATTAGGAACTACAAGAAGCCTCTAAACTAGATACCTTTCAAAATGACGATGCTATTATTGACTATCTAGAACTAAGGGATCACTTACCATCAGGAGATCATAAAGCTGGCTTCACTATAGAACTCAATGACGTGGCTTATTTTGGAGAGAGTGCCAAGCCTTTTAGTCACAAAAATGTAAAAATAAAAAAAAATAGATCTAATGGTGAAAACCTTTCTGCGGCAGTGTTAGATCACGAAAAAAGTAAAAAAAATAAAGGACGAATCCAATGGTGAAAACCTCTATGAGGCGCCAAAGGATGAAAGGATTGACACTCTCCCCAACCCTACACATCATGAGAGGTCATCAATTTTGATAGAACCATCAAAGCCTATCAATATTGGCATGGAAGACAATCCAAAGATCATCCATTTAGCAGTCTTTATCTGAGCAAGAGAAGACAAAATTCATCAAATTCTTCAAACAGAGACAGATCAATTTTGCTTGGTCCTATGTGGATATGCCTAGACTTGATTCAGATCTCATAATGCATCATTTATCACTAGCTCCAAGAGCTAAACCAATTAAACAAAAGCCAAGGATGATGCATCTACATATAGCACTGTTAGTGAAAGAAGAATTGAAGAAGCTGTTGAATGTTGGATTTATCAAACCAATTAACTATCCGGAATGGATTTCCAATATTGCTCCTATCTCAAAATTGGATGGAGGGATCAGACTTTGCAATGATTTCAGGGATTTGAATAAAGCTTGCCCCAAGGATGACTTTCCTTTGCCTAATATCGACATCATTGTGGACCTGACAGCAGGGCATACTATGCTATCACTCATGGATGGATTTTCTGGCTACAATTAGATCAAAATTGTGCTAGAAGATCAACACAAGACCACTTTTACATGTCCATGGGGTACATATTGCTATAACATGATGCCATTTGGACTGAAAAATGCAAGAGCAACATACCAGAGGGCAATGACCATAATTTTCCATGATATGATGCAGACCATCATGGAAGATTATGTAGATGACATCTTAGGCAAATCACTCACAAGAGAAGAACACCTATAGGTATTAGAAAAAATATTTCAGAGACTGGAGCTATTCAACGTCCACTTGAATCCAAAGAAGTGTGTGTTCAAAGTTACATCCGACAAACTTTTAGGATATATAGTTTCAACCAATGGAATTGAAGTGGATCCAGCCAAAAGTAAAAGCAATAATGGACATGCCACCAGCCAAAAATATTAGTCAACTGAGGTCACTGCAAGGAAAGTTACAATATATCCATCAGTTTATCTCACAATTAGCTGACAAATATCATCCATTTACTCATCTCCTGCACAAGAACATTCCTTTCAAATGGGATGAGATGTGTGAACAAGCCTTTCAACTCCTCAAAGAGTATCTAATGAATCCATCAATCTTAATGCCACCAATCCAAGGCAAACCACTTTTGCTTTATATTTTAGCTACACCAACTGCTCTAGGAGCTCTACTGGCACAACAGGACTATGAAGGAAAGGAACGGGCTATTTACTACATCAGTCAGACATTGATAGGCTATGAGCTACAATACACACCTATTAAACAAGCATGCCTTGCCGTGGTCTTTGTATCCCAAAAATTAAGACATTATATGCTCACACATTCAATCAAGTCGGTAGCAAAGATAGATCCATTGAAGTATTTGCTTAGTAAGGCAACCCTGACAGGTAGACTATCAAAATGGGTAATGATTCTTAGTGAGTTCGACATTGAATATGTGGACATAAGAGCAATAAAGGGTCAAGTCATTGCGGACCAGTTAACAGATGCACCATTAAATGATGACAATCCATTAAATTTTGAGTTTCCAGATGAAGCCATCTTCAACATAACAACCCAAGCATGGAAACTCTATTTTGATGGATCCTATACACAACATGGGTTAGGAGCAGGCATTTTGTTGGTCACACCTCAGGGAGATACAATCCCAAAATCATATAGACTACTCTTCCCTTGTACCAACAACGTGGCAGAATATGAGGCATTGGTCAGGTCTCAAAATGGTTGTAGAATGGAAAGTCCAAGAGCTTCATGTGTACAGAGATTCACAACTAGTCATAAATCAGGCAAATGATGACTATCAAACCAAGGATGAGAAGTTAATACCATATAAACGTATGGTAGATGAATTCAAAGAGTATTTTGTTGTGATTTCCTTTGAACAAATACCAAGACTAGAGAACGAAGCTGCAGATGCCATGGCAACCATTGCATCCCTCCTGGACATACCAGAAAATCAGTCACGTTATGAGTTCTTAGTGGAGCTAGTGTCCAATCTTGCTTACAATATCCATGAAACAAGAATCATATGTCACATAGTAGGACCTAATTCCCCCCTGTACGGAAATATCTATACCTATCTGAAAGAGAATACCTTACCATGTGGTTCATCCAATAATCAACGAAGAACCTTCATCCATCAAGCCGCTCAATATACCATAATTGTCGATACCCTTTATCGATGAGGTCTTGATGGTAGTCTCCTTAGGTGTCTAGAAAGTGATGAATATCAAACCGCCTTAAGTGAAGTTCACGAAGGTATTTGCGGAATGCACTCTAGTGGTCCTACCTTGGCTAAGAAAATTATGTGTATGGGATACTATTGGCCAAGTATGGAAACAGACTCTTATCATTTTGTGAAAAGGTGCAAGAAATGTCAAGTTAATGGGAACCTAATACATGCACCGGCACAAGAGCTGCAACCTTTAATGACTCCTTGGCCTTTTTGCCAATGGGGACTCGACCTTGTGGGTAAGATTCATCCCCCATCATCAAACGGCCATAAATTCATAATCACCCACCACTGAGTACTTTACAAAGTGGATCGAAGCCATACCCTTAACTAATGTCATAGGCAAGCAAATTGCCTCATTCATCCCGAATTATATCATCTACCGCTCTGGCATTCCCTTATCCATTATCACTGATAATGGATGACCTTTCAAAAACCAGGATGTCAAAGAGCATTGTGACAAATTCCATATCCAACACCGTTTCTCCACCCCATACTACCCCCAAGGAAATGGTCAGGTGGAGGCATCTAACAAAACAATCTTGAAAATCTTAAAGAAGACTGTCAATGATACTGGACGTGATTGGCATATTCAACTAAATCCCTCTTTGTGGACCTACCGTACAAGTATCCACACACCCACAGGTGCAACGCCCTACACCCTAGTCTATGGCTCTGAAGTAATCTTGCCCATAGAGGTTGAGTGACCATCCTTGCGAGTATTGTTGAAAGGTCTAATTATTGATGAAGAGTATCAGGTTTCTAGACTTTAGGAATTTGAATTGTTGGAGGAAAGATGACAAAATGCCTTTAATAATCTCAAAGCCTACCAACAAAGGATGTCGAGAAGCTACAACCATAGAGTAAAACCTAGAGTCTTTCAAGTCGGTGACCTAGTTCTCGAGGAAAACCCTAGAAATAAGTAGGACGGGGAAAAGAAAGGCAAGTTTGAAGCCAATTGGCCTGGTTCTTATGTAATCATTGTTGCCTATGGATCAGGAGCCTATCAATTTGCAACACCAGAAGGTGAGTTGTTCGATGATCCCATCAACAGTATGCATCTTCGCAAGTTTTATACCTAAAAACCCCAATGCAAGGGAATAATAATAATAATAATAAATGGTGCAACAAAAGTAAGTGGTGAAAACCTCGAAATAGGTGCTATTTGTGATAAATCGCTTCCTCCATCTTGTAGGATTTCAAATTTTATCCATCTTTTCATCCACATCCATCAAGAATGCATAAGGATACTTATCATGGCTTGTTGTTCACTTGCCCTTATTGCCTTATCAAATCAGGCTATCCATCCAATCCTTCATCCATCTTGTCATCTGTCGCGACCCCATCATGAGTATCATTGTCAAACTACGTCACCTCTGATCTATCACATAGGCAAGGCCATCATCGGTGAGCCCTCGAGGCTTCCCATCTATCCATACCTCTTGTCTTACCGTAATCTATTACGTCCATCCATTCATCCATCACCAGTGTCAACCTCCATGGTTGAACTACGTCGCCTCTGAGCTATCACGTAGACAAAGCCATCATTGATGAGCCCCCAAGGCTTCCCATCCCCTAGGTCTTAGGTCCACATGGTCCCAATAGTCAAACTACGTTGCCTCTACATTGTCACATAGGCAAGGCCATCATCGATGAGCCCTCGAGGCACTAGGTTAGTCCCTTAGGGCCCGTCACATCGAGTTTACCATTCGTTCAGTCAATATGTTTAATCCATAATAAGCAGATCCTTTACTTGATTGGGGGCAAAATCCTTGACCTAGTTAAAGAATCAAATTCTTGAATGTCACAATCTTAGAGGATAACAATTAGGATCACGATACTATCTCCAGACAACATGCAGCACTACAAATAAACCTTTTTCAACAAAAAACTTGACACAAGACATTAACCTATATCAAACAACAATGTGCCTAAACTAGCAAGATGGTTATATCTATTATCATGGCAAGAAAACATATCTATGGCAAGAAGATTTGATGGTTGTTATAAGTTTACGTCTTAGGTCTTGATTTTTGTTATCATGTTTCTTATGCTACTCAAGGATGTCCAAGACTAGAGGAGCTATGATGGGACATGATTATTTTCATTCGTTTACTATTTGTGGATCAATCTTTAGTAATGTGACAACTTGTCTAATGACACGATCAGCAAAAGATCATCGAGGACATTATGGGTCTAAGCATGAAAAAGTGCAATCCTTGTTTGTTGATACATGCAAGCAATACTCAGGTCATCTCAGTTCAATTTTGCCTAGATGCTTGTATTAACTTGCTAAATTAAAATCCATGTAAAAGATACTCAGGTCATCATGGTTTAATTATACCTAGATTCTTGTATTTCCTTACAATATTTTAAAAGCTCAATGATGAAAAAAGTACTTCAAATATTTGTATACAAGATGACTACATATTAGGTTTGCATTTCATTTCATTAATAAGCATTCCATAATTATCATTTACCAAGTGGCTTAATATCCAAATCATTTCTTTCATTTATCCAAAATATTCTTTTAAGTTATTCACCATATCCAAATCATTAGTCTATTTCTTCGAAGTGATCTTTCATTCATGATTGAGTATACTTGGCATAACAAAAACAAATCATAGGCATGTCCATCATAAGTTCATATCATTTAAAATGAATTAGTTACATTAAACATTTAGATCATGATAGTGATGTCATTTATCCACATAGATTTCATACATAACATTTATCATCAAAAAAATCAAACAACATAGATATCATTGTCATAGGATCTGCATACTAGATCATCATACATAGAAAATTAAACATCATGTATTGCATTTAAGAATCATCAAAATATGCATTAGGTCATCATAAATTATAAGCATGTAGGATCATTACTCATAACATTACACATAGATATAGGTAATGAACATCGTAGAATCAACAAGTTAGAAGCATCAAATATAAACATAATCATAACATCCATCATATACATAACATCCATCCATCAGTACATGTGCATATAGTCCGTCGAACTCATATAGATCATCATAAAAAAAAGTCTAATTATACAATGATACCATAAATGTGTATCTCGAGCTATCAAAAAATAGTGTGTATGCAAAAATGATATAACATGATACATGTCTCCAAAATGGTCATGCAGTACTACCTCCAGAAGGTGCTGGCTGCTGAGGCTGAGGACCTGTAGGACTTGTCCTTGGTGGCCCTCGAGGAGGTGGTGGCCCCATAACTCCTCCACTCTCAGACAATGTCCGCCTGGATCTATTGCGTGAACTCGAATGAAAGCTACCCGCTCTGTACTCCGGGGGCACTACCTGCTCATATAGAGATCTCTAATAGAAAATCTCCTGACCAGCTCAGACCATCTCTGAAATAGTCTGCCTAGTGGGACCCTGTGCTGCGGTCTATTGTACCTGCTAAAGTAGGGCCTCTGCCCTAGTGTATCTCTATATAGCGGTATCCCACTCTAATATCGCAGTCCTCACATCCCACTACAGCTGGGTAATCTGCTGGTGCATTTGTCAAACTTGGCCCTGTAGCTAAGCCACTTAGGCTCACAATGCTATCATCACCCCGTCATCCTAAGCCTGTGCCTGCACCTGACCCTACACCTACATCTGTGCCTGCACCTGAGGCTGAGCTTGAACCTGTGGTGCCCCCTCAACTCTCTGTCTCACTCTCCTTGCCCTCCATCATCTCCATCATTTCCTCCGTCATCCCCTCCATCATCACCTCCGCCACCATCATCCCCACCACCTCGGCCACCTCGTCGTCGCCTCCTCCTTTGTCATGGAGCATCATCATACTCCTCATCTCCATCCTCCAGTCTAGGAGCTCGCTCCCCAGGTACAGAGTATCTCGAAAAAGGATGAGCTGTAAAGTGTGTTGCATAGTCAGTCATCATCCCCGCATCCATAATGTGTCATCGTAAATCCCAGGCCTGATATGGAATATGTAGGAATATGTAGAAAATCAGCTCTCACCTGCTCATAAGGGGCAATAGGACCCCACAATGGATGCTCCTTGTGCGTCAGAGCAAATATAGAAATACCCTGGGGCATCCCCTGGACCCTGCCAAACTGTCGGAGCACACAAGAAAAGATATGTCGCTCTAAAATATAGGGGGTCCTCCCTATCAACCACCATGTCTGAAAATAATATGGTAACTCGATAGCATCCCCATCCCATGCCTCCTAATCTAGGTAAGGTCACCACTCAACTGTGCCCACATTATCCAACGCATGCCACCAATACTCAAGCTTTCCCAGCTTGGGCTAGGAAAGGCTCCCCTGAAACACGTAGGAGTATGGTTTGTCTCTACCTCTAACTCCCATCCCTATCGATCGTGTGATAGCTATGTAGCACCATGCCCAAATCTGTAACAAAAACACTCCAGCTGATAGACTCGCTGCTCCATCGTACACAAACTGATGAAGATCATGGTATAAATGCGCAAATATGCACACAGCCCAAGTGAAGCATGTCCCCTCAGTAACCATCCTCTCTAAAGTCCTCCCCCATCCAACCGCAAATCCATGTGATCTCCTGTTTGGGTAGACCATGCCTCTAATCAACCCTGCTAATATAGTTGGCAGGGGCTCATAGTAGTCAACCATATCAGCCCAGCTGATCTCTGTCCCCTCAATATCTGCGTCATCGAATACTCTGTAGCACTCATCCAATCCATCTCCCGAGTGTGAGTCATACTCCACTAGCTCTCCCTGTATCAGAATCTGCAGAATCTGATGCAGTCCTCCAATGTCACTGCCATCTCCCCAATCGGCAAGTGAAATGTGCCTGTCTCACTATGAAATCTCTCCCCCAACGCAGTCAGTAGCCCCAAATTCACCTGCATCTTAGGCATAAAGCAAACATACCATAATCCAACTGATCCAAGAACCAAGTCTGTCAAGTATGGTCGTAGCAACTATAACGAGAAATCTCTCTCGCGATATCAAAACATTATCTATCTCCTCTTGCAATAAAAAACGCAAGCGTGTTAACCAAACAACTAAGTTGCAAATCTATCACATCTATCAAACCAGTTACTTAGCTATCCTATCAGTAACCTATCCTATCATCTCTTCTGATATTCTATCAATCTCAAAGATGACATATCAGTTGGCCAACATCGACCTCGATGCCGACTTAATCAAATCAGTTAAGTAAGTGACCAATTTTATCAGATGCGCAACTCTGTTTCTCAAAAGCACGGCTTTATGTCATATGCGTCGAACTAGGTGTCATATGTGCAGTTTTAAACTAGATGCGCCAAATCAAAATGCATGCGCAAAACCCCTTATTGCATGCGCAGGATTAACTCACATGCGCAAGACTGTTGTTTAAATGCACCAAATCACTCATATGTGTGGAACCCCTATTCAAATGCGCAACTTTATTCTACATGCGCAAGACTATTTACTAAATGTGAAAAAATTGCATATGCGCCGATTCAGCTCTTAGATGTGTAGAATTGGGTTATATGCGCAGACCTAACTATCATATGCGCAGAAACAACAGAACCGCGCATTCAAAAAAAGTGGCCTTTAAACCTAAATTTTGACCAGAATAAATATACTTCGACCAAAATTAAATGCATACATACTGGGGGTCCGTACTCTACTGGCCACTCGAATCGTCAGATCCTCTCAAACCTATGGTTCTCTATCGGATTTTGCTGCATCTTCACTAACTACTTCTGCTCTGCTATGCACTAGGGCTCCCTATAATCTCTCATCAAATGACAAGTTTGCAAATAAATAGAAAAGAGCCCCCACACACTTATTTATAACCAAGTGAACCCTAACTAGAGGTGTTTGACCTTGCGTGTGCATGCCATATTTTTCATCCATTTCTCATTTTTCTATCACCCAAAATTTTCACTTGTCGGTCGTGTCGTCAATTCTTGCTCATCATGAGATCATTCGTTATCCTTCGCCAAAATCCAACCTGACCAATCTCCCAAGGGGGCAACCTACCGTCATCAAACCTGTACCAGGGGCAAACTAGGGCATCTATCATAGTCAGAAAAATTTTATTCTTTGAAACAACGTGATAAAACACATTGTCTCAAAGATGGGCAAAATGTATACACCTAAAAATTGCTCAAGTTGAATTAAATAAATATTTAATATTTATTTTTTTCTTATTCTTCTATCAATAAATAAATATCCTAATTTATTTATTTGGTTCACGTTCATCATATTCTTCTAATAATTAATCATTCCTAAATTCTTCTAATGTCATATCTAATTAAATAATTATCATTATTTAATTATTTCCTCTAAGACAAAGTCATATGTCTAAAATCCACATCATCCATCCTTGTCATCTTACACCTCGCCATGTTGCTCCAATAATTAAATATTCTTAATATTTAATTAGTCATTTATCTTCTCAAACATGTGCCTTATTTCTTTTCAACCATCAAACATGGTCAAAGGCACTTGTATTCTAAATCCTATATTCCCTCTCACATTCCAACAACCAAAGACCCCTTCCTCCTTGTTCTTCTCATGGTCTTCCACCTTTGTCTCAATGGTCTTTGTGAGCATCATGACATGTGGCTTGTGGTTCCACGTATTCCTCCACCTTGTCATCACAGTAGGAACATCTTCCACCTTTAGCTCCCTCATCCCAACCAATTTGATCTTGACCATACATGTGACAAGACTTATTCTTCCACCATGGATCTTTTGACACTTGGATTTGAGTCTCCTTGGCCTATAAAAGCAAGTTCCTCACCTTCATTTTGCATCACAAGAGCTATAGTACTTACATGTTGCAAAAATTCCATTAAGTATCCAAGCGTGCCTTTGGCCCCCCATTTGCATATCACTGTCTTAATCTCCATAGTTGCATTATCATTTAGCTTCATATCATTATCAATATCATTGCAATGGCTTTATCTCATCATCATCATTAGCATAGTTGCATTGCTACATTGCATTAGAATCCACAATTCCATTAATCTCATTGTCATCTTGAAAAGCAAAGAAGTTCAATTCTGAGAGCAACATCATTATCAACAAGATCATTGAGAAGATAGGAGACAATGGAACGAAAAGGATAAATCAGTTTGCAAGGTATAATTCATGTTTTTTGCATTTTTCTTAGTTTCATTGATGTATTGAATTTGAGTAGAAATTCTAGAGTAATTGTGGTATCTTATTAGGTTCTTACAGGAGTTTCAAATTATCAATCACACTTGCATCTGTGAGATTGTTCATCAAGCCACTGAGCATATTGAGAGTGTTTCACATATTTATATACAATCTTATTTTTGAACTCTATGATGAATGCATGATATACTACTTTGTTTTGTGACTAACTCATGACACTTTCCAGATTTTCCATCCTTTAATGGATATTGAACATTGTTGAACCTCTTCACATCCACTAATTGTTGTCCAAAATCATGTGAACTACTTTAATGCATGCATTCTCCTAACAATGAAAGGTTACCACATCTATTGCATTGTCCATAAACACATAGTTTTGAAAAAAATTGCCCATCAGGTGTTTCACAAAGTAAACTTGTTATAAACTCTTTCATTGTTGTATGTGGCATATTAATACCACATCCTTGCATAATTTGTTTAGTATGCAAAGTACAACATATATGTCAAAAAATATCATAATAATAATGAAATTCCACTTGAGTTTTGCAACAACAAGAAGTTTGTTGCTTATTAATCTTGACATACCAAGGTTTACATTTCTCAAATGATCTTTGACTTATGTTAAAATTGTTTATAACTGAATCATCTAGAAATTTTCTATATAATTCTATTTGTGTCATGTATAAAGATGTTTTGGATAAGGATCACAATTTTTTGACCCCACCCTTAATTTCAAAACATCTCTAGCATTTGATGAAACCCTTGTATTATCATGCCAAAAATTTTCAATCAAAGACCTAATTTCATTATTTAATTTCATGTCAGACCTTGGAAGTCTACCACTAAAAGTCCAACATTGGCTAATTGGATCACCTTCAATACTTACTCTTCTCTTTGTCGCTCTTCTCAAAGTTTTAGCATGCATGTTTAAATATCCACTTGACATAACTTGTTCCATTGATTCATCTACCTTTTTGGGTTTTACAAATATGCCTAATTTTTCATTACTTTTCTCATTTTTGACATTCTCAGATCAACTGCAATACAAGTTGACATTGAAATTCAAGAGTTTTTCTATAAAAAAATCATTTATACAATTTATTTGCATGGGTTCAATTTTGTCTCCAAGATAACTTACCACGAAGATTATTCAAATCATCACTTTCAATTTTAAAAAAAATATTTTCATTTTCACTCATACAAGGGTCTTCATTTTCATTTTTTATTGTCTTGTTTGTAATAGAAGAATTTATCTCAACAATATTATATCCATCTTCCTTTAAATCACTAATCTCATTATCATTTAAGGGAATTGAAGACATACCTCGATTCGTTTCTATATTTGCATTTTCCATATTCTTAAACTCTTCCACATTTGCATATTCTACATTCACTTTATCCATACTGGTCTCTTCAATGTTCTCCTCTTCAATAGTCATCGAACAAGATGCTACATGATTCTCTATTTTTTGAATCCTCTCTCTCTCTCTCTCCTATCTCTTTATTGTTTTGTCTCTTTCTCTCGATGTGCTTCAATTTCTTCAAGTTTCATGACCTTCCTCTTCTTTTTTTGTTGATGTTTATTTGATCCCATGATTACCAAAATGTGTTGATAAAATCAACAAATAATATTGTATACTTAGAGTCGGATCCCTTCTTAAAATTTTTGAAACACAAGTAGATGTAGATCATTTGTGCAATATGATATTTGTTTGATTTCTCTAAAAAAAATATTTGTTTGATCTCTCTAAAAAATACATCTTCTACTTCATTCCATCTGAAAATGCTCATTATGATTGAATCCCTTTAAAAATTGCATAAAATATGTCTTGTTGAGAGCTTGGATTGACACCTACATATAAAAATTACAGAATTCGTCATTGTCGGTCGTACTGGTAAAAAAAA
This sequence comes from Cunninghamia lanceolata, assembly GCA_027924645.1. Classification (NCBI taxonomy): domain Eukaryota; kingdom Viridiplantae; phylum Streptophyta; class Pinopsida; order Cupressales; family Cupressaceae; genus Cunninghamia; species Cunninghamia lanceolata. The sequence continues at coordinate 1,034,579 of BSBN01000918.1, read as the reverse complement.
ATGTTGCAGAAAATATGTTGTACTATGATTTTATGAAAAAAAATGGCTAAATAAAAATGGGTACCCATTATTTTTAGAAGGGGCACTCGTTATGAACGGGCACCCGTTTATAAACGGGTACCTGTTTTTAAAAATTTAAAATTGCAAACCCATGGATTTGCATTGATTTTAGGCTTGGAAAAGGCTTGGAAACCAAGCCTTAGCCTTGGACCTGCAACTAGGAGACCATGAAAACAATAAGAGAAAAAACTAGTTTCACCACTATGGCTGATGACTTTTTTTTTCAGAATCTTTTAATGAGATTAAAACCCATTGTAGATCTGAAAGTCTAGTTTTTAAATATGTAACTTTTTGTACTATTGGACATAATTTTCTATTTATTAATTTTTTTTAAACAAAGAGACTCATAAACTTGAAATAACATACGTTACTATTTTTTTAATAACTTTTTAATTTTGAAAGTTTCTTGAAAAAAATTATGTCTAATCAATCTAGATATCATTCTATACATGATGAAAAAAAATTAATTAATTGATCAATTTAGCTCAAATTATGTTCGTCGTACACAAGGGGTTTTAAAAAACACTAATTAGGGCCATTAAAAATTAATAAAAAAACATACGTATAAAAAAATTACAAAAAAATATCCTGACCAAAATTCAACATCCTGTGCATCTTTCCACAAAAGGAATTAGAAAAATACCTCCATTTAGGTCAAATTATGCTTGTCGTACAGATGCATGCTTTGGCCAAAAACAAGGGACTTTTAAAAAGCCACTTTTTGTACAGCCTATAAAAAATTAACTTTCATCATCTGGGTATTAGAAAAAATTACATATTTAAAAACTAGAAACAAAATCCTACATTTCATATTTTTACATCATATTTTACGCCGAAGGCGTTCCCTCTATGAGGCGAACCGGCTTGGCGCAGAGATCCACGGCACAGAGCCATCGAGAACGGTGCAAGACGATTGAAATCATCTTGCCCATTCATCTTGTCGTTGTCGGAAAAATGATTTCGCGTCCATTTTCTGTCGCTTTCGTCAGAAAAATGATTTTGTGTCTGTTTTCCCTCGCTGATTTTCGCGGTCATTTTTTTGGTTCCATTTTTTCCCACTATGCACTCGCCTGTCATGAATTGTTATCCTACAAAGTCGTTCGACAAATTTAGGTATTAGAAAGGTTTTTGTTTTTCCTGAATCCCGAGTGACAACCTATTTTATCAACGGTTAAAGGCTTAGTCAATTTTCCTAGCGGGATGGTTGTATTTGGATGGTAATAATTTAATTTTAGAAAGTGCATTTACTCTCAACGGAATGAAGACATTAAAAGAATTTAATTATTACCTTGAGCTTTTCTAATTAAAAACAAAGATTTTAATGTATATGTTTTGCAGTTTACTTTTAATACGTTCATTCATCTAAATTTGTATAAAATATAATTTAGATTGAGTTTAGGTTGAATTTAATTTTTTTAAATATATATTGATTTTTAAATTTTATAAATGAATAGTTCAATTATATATATATATATATATATATATATTAGTTATTAATAAATTTTAATTTTACACGACATGAAATTTTAGTTATACATTATTTATTTAAAATATTTAATACAGTTATATAATATATTTTAATTGTTATGATTGTTTATATTAAATAAAATTTAATTATATTTAAAATAATTGATTAATAATAAATACTTATATCTTACTAATTATGTCTGACGGATCGGCCTAACATGACACTCCACGATGGATGTTCCTCTACAATGATGCAAAGACGATTAAATTTGCGGGAGTCGTTGGATTTGTTGTTTTCTAATTCGTTGGTTTTTTATATTCGTCGATTTCCTTTCAGGCTCCACAACGATCCTTGCTGCTTTTTGCCCTAGCATGATTCCGGCAGAAAACATTATAAGCAATTTTTACTTTTCAAATTATGAGTTCATGTTATTAGCCAAAATGCTTTTCTTTTAATATTCCACGTCAAACCCAAACTTTTTTTCAATTTTTATCTCGTAACATTTGGGTTACAAACGAAGGTGTGCAAGTGAAAGTTTCACATAGTCTTCGCTCTTTAATTTTTTAATATATTATTAATCGTTCGCCTTACGACTCCCCATGTTGTTGCTTAGCTTATTTTGGCTAGTAGCCATTGCTCAAATTTTTTAGGAGATATTTGTGAAGCTAGTGACCCCATGAATATTTTTTTTCTATTTATCTTAAGTAGTTATCTTAATTTGTAGTTTTTATTATATTAAAAAATAAAAAAATAAATTATTTTAGTGATCTTAATTTAGAAGAAAATTAGAAAAAAAGGGGGAAGGAAATATATGCAGCCACATGACATATTTTTCATTATGCAGCGGCTACTTATTTCCAACCCCCACTTTTTTCCCATAGCTTATTTCCAATTCCTAAATAGTAGTTGCTCCATAAAATAGGGAGAGATTCTATATTATCCTTTTCACATAATTGTAAATTTCCATGGGGCCACTCCAACTGCTTGAATTTGCTTAAATTTAAGAAGAAAAATAGCTTAAGCAGCAACATGGGGACATGGGGTTAGGAGTAATATTGTGATAGTATAATTTTTAATTAGTTGCTATTGTGAAAATTTCTAACCAAATAATTTTTTTTTAAGTGTTGATAAAACAAAATATGTATGTTTTAATAATAAATAATTAAAATAGTAATATATTTGTCTTAAATAAATTTATATAAAAGATACTTAAAATATCATTTTTAGACATTTGTTTTTAACTTGACATGTAATAAATAAATTACAAACTTTTATCCATATTATATGTAACTAGATGCATGCGATTCGTTGGAGTAAATTTTATTGTCTAGCCATTGGATTTTTCCTATATTAAATTGCCTATTTGCATTATCAATAGTCAAATATTTCCCACATTCTTGAGCTTTAGGTGGTCAATAATGCCAAAACAATTTGTCTTCCAAAGTTGTCTTAACTGCTCTTTGACATAATGAATGGTAAACACCGTCCATGAAATAAAGCCAAAAAAATAGTGTTGATTTCAAGGAAGTTTATCCATGCTTGGCAAGAGTGTGGGTTATACGGAAGATATACTAGAGAGAGAGAGGGGGGAGAATAGAGAAGGATAGAGAGGGACAAAAATATAGAGAGAAAATTAGATAGAGAGGGACAAAAAGATGTATATATATATATATATATATATATATATATATATATATATATATATATATATATAGAGAGAGAGAGAGAGAGAGAGAGAGAGAGAGAGAGAGAGAGAGAGAGAGAGAGAGAGAGTTAAGTTTAGTCTCAATCTTTGCACATTTTTTATACTCAACCTTATTTATAGTTTATCCATTTATTATGCTAAGTCAAATATGCAAGTGTGGTTGATGTAGATTTAACTTCCTAACTTTTAAATTCAAAATGAATCTTGGGCTTATACCAACTCCTTTCCTATTTATCATTATTTTTCAATTTAAATGCGAAATATGTGACAAATCCTAATCCGTTTGAATCATCACCAAACCCCCACATCTCATACTTTATCATTGCATCATCATTTAGAGAGGATAATCCAAGCATCAAACTATTATCTAGCAACTAAGCATATATTGCAAGATTGTTTACCATGCCTTTGATTTTGTTTACACTATTAAATTGGTTAAAGGGTTTTGACCAAGAAGAAGACTCCTTGCTAGAAAAATCCCCCAATATCTTTAGAGAGAGAGAGAGACAAGGGCGAGAGGGAGGAAGAGTTAAAAGTGAGAGACAGAAAGGGGTGAATAGAGAGAGATTAGAGACTAATTTAAAATAGACATGAGAGTGATAGACTAAGAGAGAGGAGTGATGTAGAGGGAAAGAGAGATAAAGAAAAGAGAGAAAGAGATAGAGGAAGAGAGAGATTGAGAAACATAGGGAGGGCAAGAGAGAGAAATAGAGAGGGAGAGATAGAGATAGAGATAGAGTAGAAGAGAAAGATAGAGATAAGAGATATAAGAGAGATAGGGAGATAGAGAGAAAGAGACGTATAGAGACAAAGAGAAAGATAAATAGAGAGAGAGAGAGAGAGAGTTAATATATTATATATTATATTAGAAATATGTTTACTTATAGTTTATGTGTCATGCATAATTCCAAAATATATATAGATATATAAATATAATTTAAATACTCAATTTTAGAATAAACATTATACTAAAGGTATTAAAAAATATAATATATTCTATGTTGTTTTAGAAATATATTTATTCTTATATATAAACAAGACAACAACACGAGAGAGGACAACAAGCTCGATTTAACATGATCAAGGGCTAGGGCCAAGGACATCCAATTCATGAAGGAGACTCTGTAACCAAACATTTAAAAACTGGCTTCCATAGATGTAAAATTGTTCATTATAGGATACCATCTTTTTTGTTTTGAAGCCTATTTATATTTAAAGGGGATCAATATCCTTTCTTTGTTCTCTAGAACTGGGGGTGCAGAAGTTACTTTGCATCATTTGGGTATACCACTCAATTATGTTGTATCTACAAAAAATGGAGATAGGAAGAGCTAGAAAATTCACTAATTTATAAAGTTATTGTAAGTGGATGAACAACCAATACATGCAATATGAAGGACATGATCTTAACCAAAAACTTCACTCAACCAAAACAACATTGGTTAGGGATTGTTACAAAGGTTGGCATATCTAAGGCATTTGACAAGTGTTATTTGAACTTCCTCCTTTAGACTATGAAAGTTTAGATTCAACAAACATATGATTCATTGGATACAATGTTGTATTTGCACCCCCTCATTCTCCATCACAATAAATACCCAAAGGGTAAATAGTTGTAGAGGATTAAAAAGCAAGGAGATCCCATCAATTCCTGTCTACTTATTATCATGGAAATAACACTTCTAAGAAATATAGATTTCCACTAACAAGAAAGGAAAATCTATGGCCAACCAGTTGTAAATGGAGGAACTAGATACATAGGTTATCATTTGCAGATTATACATTATCTTCTATTACACTCTTTGTCTTCCTGAAAGACACTAAATCAAAGCAGTTCTTCATAGCTAACAATACAATTCAAGGATAAATAGGAAATGTCCGAAACCATAAGAAAAATGTGATTCTTAATATTTAGGGATACAAAGAAGTGTGACCACCAATGAATTAAAGTTAGGATTTCTGATACACTAGAAAGCAACAAATGGGCTAAGGGAAAAGAGCCAACACATCACTCATGTCAATGAACCTAGAAGAATAACATGAGTAGAATATTGTCAATGGATAGGTTGATTGGATGAAATTTCTTGTTACTAGGTGTTGTCATTTGTTATTATTTATGTATGTTATTAATAGAATCATATAACTAATGGAACATTTACTTCAATGTGTTTGAAAATGATATTTTGAATTGCCTACAAGTGATGAAGAAAGAATATGAACATCATAACTCCATGCAAGAGTTTTGACCTATTCTTTAGGACTCTCTCTGATGCACCAATAGTCTTCCTAGAGTGTTATTTTGAAAACATAGGAAGAGAGAAACATGAGAAAAACATAGGGAGATAGAAACATGAGAGAGAGAGAGAGACTGTTAATTCCTATTAAATTATTATAGGGGCTTCCACCTATTATCAAATCAAAGCCTCTAATTGAATTAATCATTTCATCAAGTCTTTCTTTTGTTAAATTGTACACATCTTCCACCTTAATCAATTTACCCTTAAGATGTTATGTGGAGAGAGAGAGAGAGGAACAAAGAAGGGGAGAGAGATAGAGATAGAGAAACAAAGAGAGAGAGAGAGGGAGGGAGTGAGAAGTGAGAGAGAGAGATGTAGATATAGTGACAAATGTAGAGAGATGCATATATAAAGACAAATGTAAAGAGAGGTAAAGAGATAAAGAGGGAAAGATATATATATATATATATATATATATATATATATATATATATATATATATATATATAGAGAGAGAGAGAGAGAGAGAGAGCCTTTCAATTTTAAGTAGAGAATATGGCTACATGCATAACCTTCTTATGAATAATTATTTTCAAAGTTTACCTTTACCACCCATCACAATTGAAGAGACATTTCCTAAAACACAAAATCATTACCCATCATGAGATTACAAAACTAAGCTTAACTACCTAAACATAGTGACAAAAAGTTTTCCATTGTGTGATTGACTTGAGGTTACAGTCATGTATTCCAATACTCTTCCAATTTTGGCGTACCCATTGCACACTAAGGTGCGATTTCTAGTAATATTCTATTTGCAAGTGCTTCAAATTTTAACTCTGAGCATTACAAAATTTGAAAAATATGAAAAACACTTTCACTTTTTGGAAAAAAGTAGACTCATCTTCTTGAACTTACCCGATTGAAGGTGACTTGTAGGTTATTATTCAAGCTCTGAGGTCTTGCAACCCTCTGAATTGGAAGATTGCCAATATCCTTTCGCCTGCTTGGAATGTTTTGAATTCTTTAGAGTTGTTCACTATTAATCATATTTACAGAGAAGGAAACTCTATGATAAATTTCTTGGCCAATTAATCATATTTAATTAATTAGTTATTCATATGAGAAGTGGGAAGGCCTAATTAATCATATGTAATGTTCACTTGTTACTTGCTTTTTCCATTGACCTTCTGAGGTAGGTAATGTATTTCTATTTTGGGTTGGTTTGGCTTTGATGGTGCAATATTTTTGTGCTCCTTATCCCAGCCTTTTATTTTTCATTGATTTTGTTTGTTTCCCCCCTGACATTATTTCCAAGGTGTTGCGTAATTTTCTTTTCTGATTTTAATAAAGGGTACAGACCCTTAAATCCACATTTATGTATCAAAAAAATTATGGTGTATCTACCCAATCCCATGAACTAGCTTAAGGAAACATCCTTAAGAGTTGTTGGAGACAAATTTAAGTGATGGACATTAGTGGTGTAATCATAGCTTCTATAGAGGATGTCAAACTCAAATAGGAATATATTTGGATCTCCAGTCATTAAACCATGGAAATTTGGCATGGTAGAGGGTGAAATGTTTTCATTGCAACCTCCCCCTCTTGATCATAAATGGGGAATTCAAAGGTGGAGGGATCAATTGGATTATTTTGAAGGACTTCGTCAACCATTATGTGTCGAACTACTTCAGACCTAAAATTTCTTCTTGAGATAGGTTTGGTGAATATAGAGTGTTCTAATAAAGATTCTCCAAATAGGGCTTCAAGGGATTGGGTAGATTGGTAACAGGCTTTAAAAAATAGATTATGGATTAACTGAGTACTTGAATCCTGAGTGATGGTTGCCTCTTGGGAGAATTCTGGGGGCTTCCCTTTTAACATAACATATTCACTCTCTTTCCCTTGAGTACCTAATACCTCAGTTGGCACTCCACTGGCTACAACTCCCTTGGTAGGAGTGGTGTAACTGTAGGTGCTTCACCTTGGGTGGTAGCAACTAGAGATGGAATATCGCTAGATCTCATCAAAGGAATCATCCCAAGTGGTCTCTTCTTCATTGCATGCAATTTATTCGAGAGCTGAATGATCCCCACTTTTTCGCACAATGTTGGTAAAAAGAGAAATTTTTATATTTTTATATTTGCCACATTCTTAAATTTCCCAGGCTAGGGATTGTCATCAGGGTGACATGAAGAGGTTTATCAACAAGTTTTGGGTGATTTTGCCAACCAACAGGACTGGGTAAACTCCTCCACTCTTCAGGCTTAGCTAGACCTAGGAGGGATATTCATAGAGGCATGAAATAAAATACCAAGAATGAATACAACCATACCCAATGTACACTTGACCCCAAGAGCTATCACTAGATCAAGATAAATTGGTTGCACAGGCCTCTAATTAAACTGATTCAATTGTGCGAATGTACATGCACAGGAAAGATGTTTTTTATCCCTGAACCACAGGTGAAAGATTTGTTTGTTTTTTAAAGATTGTTTGGTCCCTCTCCAATATGGATCAGTGCCTATTCCATTGGGCAACAAAGTCACAAAACGCAGGGAGGAAAAGAAATACATAGCAAAGGATCAACAAAACAAGACACACATTTACATATATGACTTTCTAATAGATTTTCATACAATAAACATACTTAATAATCCAAAAGAGGACTGCAATGATTCCTATATAATAAAATGATGGCAAATACAAAGCCTTGTATTTATTTAGATGATGTCACACAACTCCAAACACTTGTTACACTCATACCAGCAAATGTGGAAAAGGAAAATACATAATTGTGATTACATATTTACCAAAATCATTACAAACTCTCGTGGAGACATTCACTACATTCAAATCTGCAATATAAAACCTTCCCACACAATACTAAATATATCCCTTTACTTACAAACTGGATAAATCTTGTGTTGATGCTAGAGAAACTCCGTAGGCTTTCCCAGACTAGACAATTGGCTCAGTGACCAACCCTTTTTACATCTTTCTGACATGCATATATAACATTTCATCTTTACTGTAGTAGTCATGGACGTGGAAAGAGAAGCCAACAAGAAGGAAACCTTGCCCATGCTGCAATAACTTCATTTCAGTGTCCTTGGAGCACACCCACATGGCTCTGTCTGAGAAATATGCTAAAATAGGAGATTTGCCCATGCCATGGGTATAAGAAATTCAATGCAAATGAGGGATAGTGGCATGGGGAAATGAGAAATTTATTTCCCACAAGAAACCGGGCTCTAAAAATGCATTAATGGCCACCAAGAGGGTCGTTGAGTAGTCTTGTCATGTTTTGCTCAGTGAAAAATGGCCCCGGAAGGCCACAGGGTTGAGCTCTGACATATCAGACTTCAAAGCTCGGGCCTTTCACCTCATCACCTGTTGAATCTGGAAGAGGAAGGAGAGAAGCCCGGACCCTGCCTTATAAAACCTTGAACATTGAAAATCATCGGAGTTCAGAGTTTGGGCCTTTGGCCTTCCTCCTTCAGAAGAAAAGAAGAGGGAAGACGAAAACCCTGAAGTTTGAAACTTTGAAACACTTAGAAATATTTCAAATAAAAAGGAATGAGACACGGGTCCCAAACCCTCCCCTCCGAATGATGTCACTGCCACCTAGCAACTTGTCGCAGTTTCACAGCCAGCTTTTGCCTTAATAAAATATCCTCCGCGAAATGGCAGAAAGCAACAAGAACACACCACATGGCCCGTCGAGAGTCAGTTGTCGGGCCTTCCACCTTACGCATTCTAAAAGAGAATATGGAAGAGAGAAACCCCAAAGTCTGGTCTTGAACGCCTAACTGCTTTGCAAAGGGAAAATGTCAGAGTTTAGCCTTCAGGTCTTCTGCCTTCTAACTGCAACATAGAAGAAGACAGAAGACCATAGCTTCAACCTCTGACACTCCACTGAACACCAACACTTAGAATATTTTTCATGTAAACATGTTGGACTTCGGCCATCGGGCCTTCCACTTGACACCTGCCTTGCAGAAGATTGAAAACAAGAAGATCAAACTCTGAAACTTTGACGAAGATGAAGACACTTCAACACTTATGCAAATTTGAGCCCAATAGACAAGGCATGAAGGAAAACAGGAGGCCAAAACTCCAAAACTTCGACAAGGTGAAAAATACAAGGGAACACACATAATTTTTGACTTAGTCATTTTTGGGATTCTTTCCTTGTATTTAGAAGACACAAACAAATGGAAACCCATGGAAGATGTCTCTGATCAGTTATAACTAATGGGTTCAACAAAGAAGGCACAAAGTGGGATTTATGGATTTTGGGGCAAAATGAGCCATTTTGAGGATTGATTTTTCTGGGCTCCAACAGGTGGCATGTTGGAGGATGAGAGGAGTTCTTGCTCGAGATGGTGGTTACTTTGATTTTATTGTAGGTATCTTGATGGAGCACAAGAGCATGTTGAAGATTCATGTGGTTTCATGTTTGCCTATGATGATTTATTTCATTGATTGACCCTTATGCAATGTATACAACAAGCGGGAGAATGTTGGGAAAAAGGTGTTGTTCACCTTGCATAACATTAATTAATTCAATTATGTAAAATTAATATTCTTTTGTGGTGCATCTTAATTGACGTGTTTAGCCACATTAAATATTTATTTGGTACCACTTGTAAAAGTTCTATTTAACATTGAGAGACATAAGGCAAACATTTATTATTTGCGTAAAATAATTAATTATGGGGTCTGTTGTCACATGGATTAGCACCCGTTGTGCTAAGCTTTTCTAAGGTTGAGCAATCCTGTGAAACATGGGAATACCTTCAAGTTGTGGGTGATCCTATAGCGAAGGTAGACCTCCAGATGATGGGCCGGCTTCCCTTTTTAATTTTATGATAAAATTGGATCTAGGTGGAAAAGGGATAGAAGGATAACTGAAATGACAAAACTAAAATAATGGATGGTGATGCACCTATAATGAAAAATTGACCAAAACTTGCAGGACACTTCACAACTTCCTCTTATTGAAATATGTTTTCACAACTCAAATTGGAGAGATCAGACAAAAAATTATCCCAAGGAAAGGCTTGATAATCTATCCTTTACGAAGGAAAAGATAATTTCACAACTTGAAAGGATTGATATATCTACTGCACAGTCAATGACCTATGACTAAACTCAAAATTGAATACATGCACTCAATAATAAGACATAAATTTAAAGGTTTCAATGTTCAAAACACATTAAATCTACATCAAATGATTAATAAATGCAAGACTCCTGAATCTGTGCAGGAAAACACTAACTTTCTGTAAAATATTGAAGAAAAACACTGCAAAGAATGGACTGATATAACATGTGAAACCTAGTACTGTTGTATTAAAATCTGTGTAAAATGAGTTACAAAATCTTCACCTTGAAAATCCAAGTGAGAAAACAAGAACCCCCCATAAAGGATGAAGTTTTACAATATATAGAAAGATAGGTCAAAAGATTGACCCTAGATAACTAGAAAATGAGCCTCAATTATCTCCAAAAAAGCATGTAAAAATGATAACTGAATCCTGTGCAAGCAAAAAACCATGCAAAAAGCCTCCTCAAACTGCTGGAAAAAGTCAAAATAATATGATGAAACTGTCCCTCCTCCATGCACGAGTGAAGTAAAGTGTTCATATCCATGTAAAATTGCTCATAACTCCACAATCTGCTCCTCAAAGGTGGCCTAACTGAAAGATCAAATTGATGACTCAACTCCCCTTATCACTCCATGCACAAGTCGAAAATAACTCATATCTCCATCAATCCATGCAATGCAATGGCTAATAATAATATTCAATAAATGAATATTCCATCAAATCATCTCATGTGCTATATATGACTTATATTTAAAATAGTTTATTTAAGCTATTATTAGTAACAATTGGTGTAATTGTCCTAATAATATCTTAAATAAACAATAATAAATATATTTACTATTCATAGCATAAGTCAAAAACTTATGTCTCCCTTTGACTTCACCATACATCTCATATATGAAAATAATAATCACCTTCCCATTATAACTCCTAATAATAATAATAACATTATTATTATTATTAAAATTTCTAAGGAAAAAAAATAAATATTACCCACCTTATGTCTCCCCCTTGGTCTCACATAATTATATTCATGCATATATCCCCTTGGCTCTGTTTTTAAATAAAAGTAACGACCATGTTCCTTACTTTGCATGAAAAATACAACATTTAAACTGAGTGATTTACAATTGCCCCACTCAATTAAATGCTTTACACTTGTGAGTTATGCAAAATAAAACATTGATCCTCAAACATATAAAATCCAAAAACAAGGAATACAATGTTGTTCTATTTTTTCATACCTAATGCATTATATGGCACGGGGGGTATTTGTTTTATTGCAAAAGTTTTAAATAAAAGGAAAAAATGCCTTAGTGCTTCAGTGTCCATTAGGGTTGAAACCCTAAAACAAAAGCTATCGACCACACATTGCATATTTTCATTTTGCTTTCTTCATTCTATTAAGAGCTCTCCCGCCGACAAGGGTTTTGATCTGCAACTTTGCATGGAGGCTTTTCAACTTGGAAAATCATGCCGACTTCACAGGAAAATGATGGTGAAACTCAGGTAGGCTCTCTGTATCGACATTGTCATCATTTTCTTATCTTTTTTGTGAATAAAAACATTTATTTTGGCTCCTCAATGTCGACATTAATGAATACGAATGAAATGTTTGCTACTCTCTACATTTGGCTGAGCCCATATGGATAAAATGTTGGGATCTCAAACTCACAGCTTTTCTGTATTCACTTTTCTCATAGAAACATAAGATTGAATATATTCACTGCACCTCACTTGTTCAGAGATTAAGAAGACATTCTTAATATTATTCTCTATGGTTCGTTGGTCTAGCATATAACATTAGTTTCCAAGTTTCTTGCTTCGTGTTTCTTATAAATACTTTCTTATTTGTATACTGATGAAGAAAAAGCCAGTGAAAGGCTTGCTTTGCAGTTTTGTATATGGCTCTTAACTTGAATAAAAACTATGAAAGACATGAAACCTACATCCCTGCTACTCTCATTACCTTGCTCTTGTAAACCCCTTAACATTTTCTCCGGGCCTCATCATTTCTGCCTCTATTTGAGGTCTACCACTTCTTCCTTGGTCTGGGAAATACCTTTGCCACTGTGAAAATTCATTTGTTGCTTGAGAGAGGTCCTAGCCTTTTTAAGAGCTTTTTTATGTCCTTGGAAAAGTGCTTAGAAACCTCCTTCTGTAAACCATCTCAGATATCCATGGATACTCCTTATGACTAAGAAGACTCTACTCATTTGATCTCATTGTTTCCTTCTTACTTGTGGGTTCCAAACAAGAGTTTGATAGCTTCTATAGATATATGATTGTCCATTTCAGCTGGTTGTTACTGTGACTGATACAAGACTATGACTGTAGTAAAGGCTGTTACAGCCATATAGATTGCTAATTTATATCATCCATTTCAATGGTCAAAATTTAACAAGCAATTTTTATACCTCATTCACAAAAAAAGTGGTAAATATTTGTCATATTTTATTACTCCAAGCTGAGCCTTTTGACCATTGCAGTGGATGATATTTAAGTATCTCTTCCTTTCTCTGTCGTGACAGTATCACTGTTGTCCCAGTTGTCTTTGCTACTCCCTCTCTTGACTGTCATGTCAAAATCTTGCTATATGATTACAAATTTGTATCATTCATTTGTTTGAGTTGTTGCACTATGTGTCTTCTTTTTGACTGCTCAATTGATGCACTATATCTTCATGTGACTGTTGGCATGCTTTGTGGATGCACTATTGTCCCAATGTTGTCATGCATAGTCTAAGTTCTTCACTACTCTTTTGATATTGATGACTGCCATTTAGACTAGCCTACTGCTATCCATGATTGGAAGAAGTTGTTCTTGACTCGAAGAGACCCATTTTTGCAGCTTTTGGGACAGTCATTTAAGGTTGTTTAGGACTATTTTTTGGACAGCTTTTGGACTGATTTTGATGCTGGGAACAATCACTCTTATGACTGATTTTTTCTACACTTTCATGACTATTGCTTGCTGGTCCTTTTGACAATGAATGCTCTCCCTTTTGGATTGTTTTTTGCAGCTATTTAGGACTAGATTTTTGTTGCACTTTTTGACAATTAAGTGCTACTCCTTCAGACTGATTTTTTCAGCTATTTAGGACTGGATTTTTGCTGCACTTTTTGACAGCTAAGTGCTGCTCCTTCAGACTAATTTTTTCAACTATTTTTGACAGTTAAATACTACTCCTCTCTCTTAATTCAGTCCTTATGACAGCTCTTTCACAAGGAAATTATGATCGCTCTTGACAATGCTTTCCAATATCCTCATGTGGCTGCCTTTCCTTGAAATTGGACTGCATTTTGTATCATTGTTTCTCAGTCTTTTGTAATGTCACTGTCTCTATTTTTTGCTATGTATTGTGCCCATGAGTGAACCTCTCTTGTTATGTTGACTATTTTCTTGCTATGCTTATGATTGTTGTTAGCATTTATAATTGATGATCGAGACATTGTTTGATCAATGGTGGCAGTCCTTCATCAATTGAATTGTTCTATCCTCGTGATGACCTCCTTATATGTACTTTATGGTTTACTTGATAGTACAATGGATCTTTTATGACTATTTAATGAATTGAATAGTAATTCCAAATCATATTCATAATAAGGTGGTGGCAAAAATACATGTTCTTCTGCTGTTCCAACTTGACTTCACCCATGATGTGGCATATATGCTTCTATGGTTGTACTTCATACATGATGTTTTGTACACCTTTTGATGTTTCTTCTCTCATGATATGTTGTCTCTTACCATGGATGTTGCTACTCTTTGTAGATGACTGATCTCTTGATGGCATGATATATTCTTCTCCTTCCTTTCATAGCTGCATTCTATTTTCTACAATCTGTCAGGTTGACTCAGACACTTGAACATATTTGATCTGATTTAATCAATTGTAACAAATGTGAACATAGTTTATAGGAGCAACTTCTCCTTTTCATGAACATGATGACACACTTTCTTTGCAAGTTGATTCTATGATGCATGATATACCTTTGAATGATGCATCCTATCTTTTTCTGACATTCCTTTTCAATGAGTAAAAAGGAAACATGCTGGGCTCAACCCTTGTGGGAGCCACATTTTCTCCACATGTTTATTTATCTTCAAATCAACGACATTACTTTTCCAATACCTGCATAGTGAACAAACAAGTTAGCATGAAAAATATACCTGATGGTATAGATTGATCTTCTTTGATATTCTAGCTTGTAGCACATGTCTGATCTGATCTTTCATATGAAATTCATGATATGATAAGTTGACATATCTGCTTGATAAAAGCATATGATAACTTTAAACATCTAGACCTCTAACATGACCTTCCCCAAATTTTTGGAGGTTCAACTGATGATAGGAGCTGAAGATGAAGACTAGAGACCAACATCAACAAAACAACCTTCTTGCTTAGGCAATGATGGATTTTACTTTTATCATGTGTTCATATTATTTCTTTTATCATTCAGATGTATAGCTTGCATGTCTACAATTGCTCAGTCTAGTTAGTCCCACAGCTTGTGTGGGACACGTTTGAACACTTATTTTAAACATAATCAGTTAATTTATCTTATGCACTTGATGTTTGTGTATTTCTTTTTCAATCAATGCATAGAATAAAGTAAAAGATATTGAATGTATGTTCAAAACATGACATGAAATAACAATTCAACACAAATATCTTTCTTTCTTTCTTTCAAATATGACCATCTGAATAATCAATATAACTTATAACTCTTGAAAGATAACACCATGTTAAAACAACTGTATCTCTTGAATGATTGATACCTTGGCAACCTTATTCTCTTGTCATGATGACTCATCGGTCCTGATTAGACTGATGGGTTATCCTGTCAACTGAAGTCCATTTTTGTTATGTCAAGATATCAACTGTTCATTAAATGCATAACTTCAAAGTTTTCTTTTATTCCTTTTGAACAACTGCACTTAGGTCAAACTAATTTTAGTGTGAACAAAAATTTAGTAACATTTTTGGTGACCTCTCAGGGGTGTTTGCCTGCTAAACAACTTAGAACCAGTAGCCTTTGCAACTCCATTGGGCATCTAGTCTTTTCTATCCTGAACCTTGAAAAATCTCTGCAACTTAAAACTGACTGAAACACTAAAGCAACAACAAAATTGAAACTAAACTGACTTGCTTAAAATGAATCCAAAAACATGTGCAAAAGCATTTCTTGGAAACAAAATACTGAACTGGAATTCTAATATACCCTACTCTAACCAACCAAAGGTGCTGGTCAAACAAATCCATTAATAGTTTGGTTGAAATAACTTCCCTTTTTGAACAGGGGACACTGATTCACATGCTTATGGATATCTGAAATTAGATGAAGTACAAGAAAGTACTCAACAAATTTATGTAATGTTTCATAAAAAAGTAGATAAATTCACTCACTAGCTGAACCTGATCATGTAAGCCTTTGTCATGGGGTAAAAAGATGATCTGGTTTTGCTGTTCTGAGGCTGAAATCTGCTCTATTGGTACAACAGTAATCTGTATCTCCCTTTTAAGCTCTCTGTCAGCCAGATCCCTGATTGGATAGCCTCTTGCCATGATGAATTTTTTGCTCATGCTCCTGGTTTCCTTATTGAGACCTGCTGTCTTGTTTTCACTTGAAATTTCAACTTGATTTGCAACAATTAGCTCATATGAATGAAATGAAGAAAAGCTTGACTCTTTGACTTGATCCTGTTGATCACATATTGTTTGTTCATCTGACATTCGCCGATCATCAATGTTAGAACAAAAGATTTCTATGATGCCTAACAACATGTTCTCATCTAACTCAATCTTGCATTAAATCCAAATGAGTTATATCATCTAGTTGTTTGATACTAGGCATAGATTCAGGAGCTTCATCAAATAACTTCTATTTCTTTCACAAAAACATGTTCAACCTGATCTTGTTTGCCATCTAAATTTAACACAAAAGGACTCAAGATCATCCCAAAATGAAATTTCATCACATCCCTCTTGAATTTTGGGTAAAAGAGGACTGTTTATTACCTCATAAGAGCTCTCAACTAGCTTTGCAAGTTGCATGATAGGTTTACTTTCATACTCTTCTATTTGATCCAAGATCAAATTGTTAGACTGCTTAGCTTTAATCAACAACTCTTCTGCATGTTTGATGTCTTCTTGTTGTTCTGTTATTTCTGCTTGTGGTATGAGCTCTTCATCAGGCTCAAAGCTCATCAGGCTCAATGAAATTGGGTAGCTGATCAAACAAAGAAATCAACTCCTCTTTTTTGTCAAGTTTATTCTCCATTAGAACATGGGTATCCTATTTTTGCATTTGAAGATTCTGTCCTTCCAATATCTGCATCCTGCTTTCATTAATCTTGCAAACAACATTATAAAACCTTTCAAATGATTCAAAATGTAAAGGATTTGGAGTGACAATGACCTTTTGCTCCACATCATATGCATTATGCTTACTTCCAGCTAGGGACACATTAAAAACAACAACAACTTCGGCTGCTGGACTGAAACTTGGAAACTTGATAGGCTCGAGATCTAAAACCTTTTGCTCTTGTTCACTATACCAACTTGGAATCTTGATTGATTCATAAACTACTACCTTTTCCTCTTCCTAATTTTGGATTGGTATGGAAGGGGTAGCCTTAATAAGATTTGGGATTTTGTAATCAGGATGCTTGGTCCAAGAAGGTTGCCATACTTGTTCAAAAGCCTGAGGACTAATAGACTAATTTTGAATGCAACTAGATTTTTGAGCAAAATCAGAATTTCTAAAACTTGAAACTTGATACCTACTAACCTCATTTTGAGAAGGGTGATCCAGAATGAATGCAGTTATCCAGATATTCTACTTCTGTATTTGTGCAAGCAAATACTTCATCTGTGCTTCTTTTGCTGCAATCTCCCTTGTAAGATCTTGTTCAAATTGTATCCCTTGTGCCTCTAATTCTTGTTCATGAAGATAGGCCTAATAATCTAGTTCCTCCTGCTATTGCTCATATTCTTGCTGCCTCTTAAACTCCTCGATCTACTTTGTGATTTCTAGCGAAGTGTTTTTCGTGTCATTCATGCTATTCTTTATATCTTCAACCCCTTGGGACTGATTTTGAAAATGTAATTGTTGATATGAAGGTTGAGCAGGGGTGGGTGGGAGGCAAGAGTACGGTGTATGCTGGTTTCCTTGAAAAACCATGGAATTTGGGCTAAAACCAGCAGCATGGCTGATCCGATATGGCTGATAAGACGAAGGATTAGTAGTATTTTCATGATGTGATGGATGATATGACATGTTTTCGTGAAAGGTAGACATGCTTAATCATTTAAGGGGCTAGAAAACAACTGAAACCTGATCTTGTGATACTTTTCATGGGCTACAAAGTTTGATCTATAAAACCAAAAGATTAGAGTCACCAGGTACTTGAAATAAATCTCTAAAAAAGGCTAGTAAATCTGTTGTTCATACCAAAACAACAAATTGATAAGTTCTTTTTTGAACTGAAAATTAGTTCAAAGTCCCACCGGGCGTGCCAAAAATTATTGTCACGTGGATTAGCACCCGTTGTGCTAAGCTTTTCTAAGGCTAAGTAATCCCGTGAAACATGGGAATACCTTCAGGTTGTGGGTGATCCTATAGCGAAGGTAGACCTCCGGATGGTGGGCTGACTTCCCTTTTTGATTTTTTGATAAAACTAGATCTGGATGGAAAAGGGATAGAAGGATAACTGAAATGACAAAACTAAAATAATGGATGGTGATGCACCTATAATGAAAAATTAACCAAAACTTGCAGGACACTTCACAACTTCCTCTTATTGAAATATGTTTTCACAACTCAAATTGAAGAGATCAAACACAAAATTATCCCAAGGAAAGGCTTGATAACCTATCCTTTACGAAGGAAAAGATAATTTCACAACTTGAAAGGATTGATATATCTACTGCACAATCAATGACCTATGACTGAACTCAAAATTGAATACATGCACTCAATAACCAGACATAAATTTAAAGGTTTCAATGTTCAAAACACATTAAATCTGCATCAAATGATTAATAAATGCAAGACTCCTGAATCTGTGAAGGAAAACACTAACTTTCTACAAAAACTTGAAGGAAAACACTGCAAAGAATGGACTGATATAACCTGTGAAACCTGCTACTGCTGTATTAAAATCTGTGTAAAATGAGTTACAAAATCTTCACCTCAAAAATCTGAGTGAGAAAACAAGAACCCCCCATAAAGGGTGAAGTTTTACAACATATAGAAAGATAGGTCAAAAGATTGACCCTAGATAACTAGAAAATGAGCCTCAGTTATCTCCAAAAAAGCATGTAAAAATGATAACTGAATCCCGTGCAAGCAAAAAACCATGCAAAAAGCCTCCTCAAACAGCTGGAAAAAGTCAAAATAATATGATGAAACTGTCCCTCTTCCATGCTCAAGTGAAGTAAAGTGTTCATCTCCATGTAAAACTGCTCATAACTCCACAATTTGCTCCTCAAAGGTGGCCTAACTGAAAGATCAAACTGATGACTCAACTCCCCTTATCACTCGATGCACAAGTCAAAAATAACTCATATCTCCATCAATCCATGCAATGCAATGGCTAATAATAATATTCAATAAATGAATATTCCATCAAATCCTCTCATGCGCTATATATGACTTATATTTAAAATAGTTTATTTAAGCTATTATTAGTAACAATTGGTGTAATTGTCCTAATAATATCTTAAATAAACAATAATAAATATATTTACTATTCATAGCATAAGTCAAAAACTTATGTCTCCCTTTGACTTCACCATAAATCTCATATATGAAAATAATAATCACCTTCCCCTTATAACTCCTAATAATAATAATAACATTATTATTATTATTAAAATTTCTAAGGAAAAAAAATATATTACCCGCCTTATGTCTCCCCCTTGGTCTCGCATAATTATATCCATGCATATATCCCCTTGGCTCCGTTTTTAAATAAAAGCAACGACCATGTTCCTTACTTTGCATGAAAAATACAACATTTAAATTGAGTGATTTATAATTGCACCACTCAATTAAATGCTTTACACTTGTGAGTTATGCAAAATAAAACATTGATCCTCAAACATATAAAAGTCAAAAACAAGGAATATAATGTTGTTCTATTTTTTCATACCTAATGCATTATATGGCACAGGGGGTATTTGTTTTATTGCAAAAGTTTTAAATAAAAGGAAAAAATGCCTTCGTGCTTCGGTGTCCATTAGGGTTGAAACCCTAAAACAAAAGCTATCGACCACACATTGCATATTTTCATTTTGCTTTCTTCATTGTATTGAGAGCTCTCCAGCCGACAAGGGTTTTGATCTGCAACTCTGTATGGAGGCTTTTCAACTTGGAAAATCATGCCGACTTCACAGGAAAATGATGGTGAAACTCGGGTAGGCTCTCTATATCAACATTGTCATCATTTTCTTATCTTTTTGTGAATAAAAAAATTTATTTTGGCTCCTCAATGTCGACATTAATGAATATGAATGAAATGTTTGTTTCTCTTTGCATTTGGCTGAGCCCATATGGATACAATGTTGGGATTTCAAACTCATAAAGCTTATATGTATTCACTTTTCTCATAGAAACATAAGATTGAATATATTCACTACACCTCGCTTGTTCAGAGATTAAGAAGACATTCTTAATATTATTCTCCATGGTTCGTTGGTCTGGCATATAACATTGGTTTCCAGGTTCCTTGTTTCGTGTTTCTTATGAAGACTTTCTTATTTGTATACTGATGAAGAAAAAGCCAGTGAAAGGCTTGCTTTGCAGTTCTGTATATGGCTCTTAACTTGAATAAAAACTATGAAAGACGTGAAACCTACATCCCTGCTGCTCTCATTACCTTGCTCTTGTAAACCCCTTAACATTTTCTCCGGGCCTCGTCATTTCTACCTCTGTTTGAGGTCTATCGCTTCTTCCTTGGTCTGGGAAATACCTTTGCCACCGTGAAAATTCATTTGTTGCTTGAGACAGGTCCTAGTATTTTGCAGAGCTCTTTTATGTCCTTGGAAAACTGCTTAGAAACCTCCTTCTGTAGAACATCTCAGATATCCATGGATACTTCCTGTGACTAAGAAGACTCTACTCATTTGATCTCATTGTTTCATTCTTACATGTGGACTCCAAACAAGAGTTTGATAGCTTCTGTAGATATATGATTGTCCATTTCAGTTGGTTGTTCCTGTGACTGATATAAGCCTATGACTGTAGTAAAGGCTGTTACAGCCATATAGACTGCTGATATATATCATCCATTTCAAAGGTCAAAATTTAACAAGCAATTTTTATACCTCATTCACAAAAAAAGTGGTAAATATTTGTCATATTTTATTACTCCAAGCTGAGCCTTTTGACCATTGCAGTGGATGATATTTAAGTAGCTCTTCCTTTCTCTGCCGTGACAGTATCACTACTGTCCCAGTTGTCTTTGCTACTCCCTCTCTTGACTGTCATGTCAAAATCTTGCTATATGATTACAAATTTGTATCATTCATTTGTTTGAGTTGCCGCACTATGTGTCTTCGTTTTGACTGCTCAATTGATGCACTATATCTTCATGTGACTGTTGGCATGCTTTGTGGATGGACGATTGTCCCAATGCTGCCATGCATAGTCTAAGTTCTTCACTACTCTTTTGATATTGATGACTGCCATTTAGACTAGCCTACTACTGTCCATGATTGGAAGAAGTTGTTCTTGACTGGAAGAGACCCTTTTTTGCAGCTTTTGGGACAGTCATTTAAGGTTGTTTAGGACTATTTTTTGGACAACTTTTGGATTGATTTTGATTTTGGGAACAGTCACTCTTATGACTGATTTTTTCTGCATTTTCATGACTATTGCTTGCTGGTCCTTTTGACAGTTAATGCTCTCCCTTTTGGACTATTTTTTGTAGCTATTTAGGACTAGATTTTTGCTGCACTTTTTGACAGTTAAGTGCTGCTCCTTCAGACTAATTTTTTCAGCTATTTAGGACTGGATTTTTGCTGCACTTTTTGACAACTAAGTGTTGCTCCTTTAAACTAATTTTTCAGCTATTTTTGACAGTTAAATACTGCTCCTTCTCTCTCTTAATTCAGTCCTTATGACAGCTCTTTCACAAGGAAAGTATGACCACTCTTGACAATGCTTTCCAATATCCTCATGTGGCTGCCTTTCTTTAAAATTGGACTGCATTTTGTATCATTGTTTCTTAGTCTTTTGTAATGTCACTGTCTCTATTTTTTGTTGTGTATTGTGCCCATGAGTGAACCTCTCTTGTTATGCTGACTATTTTCATGCTATGCTTATGATTGTTGTTAGCATTTATAATCGATGATCGAGACATTGTTTGATCAATGGTGGCAGTCCTTCATCAATTGAATTGTTCTATCCTCTTGATGACCTCCTTATCTGTACTTTATGGTTTACTTGATAGTACAATGGATCCTTTATGACTATTTAATGAATTGAATAGTAATTCCAAATCATATTCATAATAAGGTGGTGGCAAAAATACATGTTCTTCTGTTGTTCCAACTTGACTTCACCCATGATGTGGCATATATGCTTCTATGGTTGTACTTCATACATGATGTTCTGTACACCTTTTTTTGTTTCTTCTCTTATGATCTGTCATCTCTTACCATGGATGTTGCTACTCTTTGTAGATGATTGATCTCTTGATGGCATGATATATTCTACTCCTTCCTTTCATAGTTGCATTCTATTTTCTACAATCTGTCAGGTTGACTCAGGCACTTGAACATATTTGATCTGATTTAATCAACTGTAACAAATGTGAACATAGTTTATAGGAATAACTGCTCCTTTTCATGAACATGATGACACACTTTCTCTGCAAGTTGATTCTATGATGCATGATATATCTTTGAATGATGCATCTTGTCTTTTTCTAACATTCCTTTTCAAATGAGTAAAAAGGAAACATGCTGGGCTCAACCCTTGTGGGAGCCACATTTTCTCCACATGTTTATTTGTCTTCAAATCAACAACATTACTTTTCCTATACCTGCACAGTGAACAAACAAGTTAGCATGAAAAATATACTTGATGGTATTGATTGATCTTCTTTGATATTATGGCTTGTAGCACATGTCTGATCTAATCTTTCATATGAAATGCATGATATGATAAGTTGATATATGTGCTTGATAAAAGCATATGATAACTTTAAACATCTAGAGCTGTAACAGGACCTTCTCTAAATTTTTGCAGGTTCAATTGATGATAGGAGTTGAAGATGAAGACTGGAGACCAATATCAACAAAACAACCTTCTTGCTCATGCAATGATGGATGTTTACTTTTATCATGTGTTCATATTATTTCTTTTATCATTTAGATGTATAGCTTGCATGTCTACAATTGCTCAGTCTAGTTACTCCACGGCTTGTGTGGGACACATTTGAACACTTCTTTTAAACATAATCAGTTAATTTATCTTATGCACTTGATGTTTGTGTATTTCTTTTTCAATCAATGCATAGAATAAAGTAAAAGATATTGAATGTATTTTCAAAACATGACATGAAATAATAGTTCAATACAAATATCTTTCTTTCTTTCTTTCAAATCTGACCAATTGAATAATCAATCTAGTTTATAACTCTTGAAAGAGAACACCATGTTAAAACAACTGTATCTCTTGAATGATTGATACCTTGGCAACCTTATTCTCTTGTCATGATGACTGATCAGTCTTGATTAGATTGATGGGTTATCCTGTCAACTGAAGTCCATTTCTGTTCTGTCAAGATATCAACTGTTCATTAAATGCATAACTTCAAAGTTTTCTTTTATTCCTTTTGAACAACTTCACTTCGGTCAAACTAATTTTAGTGTGAACAAAAAATTACTAACATTTCTGGCGACCTCTCAGAGGTGTTTGCCTGCTAAACAACTTAGAACTAGTAGCCTGTGCAACTCCATTTGGCATAGAGTCTTTTATGTCTTGAACCTTGAAAAATCTCTACAACTCAAAACTGACTGAAACACTAAAGCAACAACAAAATTGAAACTAAACTGACTTGCTTAAAATGAAGCTAGAAACATGTGCAAAAGCACTTCTTGGAAACGAAATACTAAACTGGAATTCTAATCTACCCTACTCTAACCAGCCAAAGGTGCTGGTCAAACAAATCCATTAACTGTTTGGTTGAAATAACTTCCCTTTCTGAATAGGGGACACTGATTCACATGCTTATGGATATCTAAAATTAGATGAAGTATAAGAAAGTACTCAACAAATTTATGTAATGTTTCATAAAAAATGTAGATAAATTCACTCACTAGCTGAACCTGATCATGTAAGCCTCTGTCATAGAGTAAAAAGATGATCTGATTTTGCTATTATGAGGCTAAAATATGCTCTATTGGTACAACAGCAATCGGTATCTCCCTTTTAAGCTCTCTGTCAGCTAGATCCCTGATTGGACAGCCTCTTGCCATGATGAATTTTTTGCTCATGCTCCTGGTTTCCTTATTGAGATCTGATGTCTTGTTTTCACTTGAAATTTCAACCTGATTTGCAACAGTTAGCTCATATGAATGAAATGAAGAAAAGCTTGACTCTTTGACTTGATCCTGTTGATCACATATTGTTTGTTCATCTGACATTAGCCGATCATCAATGTTAGAACAACATATTTCTATGATGCCTAACAATATGTTCTCATCTAACTCACAATCTTGCATTGAATCCAAATGAGTTATATCATCTAGTTGTTAGATACTACGCATAGATTCAAGAGGTTCATCAAATAAGTTAGTTAGCTCATGAGACTCAACTTCTGTTTCTTTCACAAAAACATGTTCAACCTGATCTTGTTTGCCACCTAAAATTAACACAAAGGACTCAAGATCATCCCAAAATGAAATTTCATCACATTCCTCTTGAATTTTGGGTAAAAGAGGACTATTTATTACCTCATAAGAGCTCTCAACCAGCTTTGTAAGTTGCATGATAGGTTTACTTTCATACTCTTCTATTTGATCCAAGATTAGATTGTCAGACTGCTTAGCTTCAATCAGCAACCCTTCTACCTATTTGATGTCTTCTTGTTGTTCTGTTATTTCTACTTGTGGTATGAGCTATTCATCAGGCTGAATGAAACTGGGTAGCTGATCAAACAAAGAAATCAGCTCCTCTTTTTTGTCAAGTTTATTCTCCATTAGAACATGGGTATCCTGTTTTTGCATTTAAAGATTATGTCCTTCCAATATATGCATCCTGCCTTCATTAATCTTGTAAACAACATCAGAAAACCTTTCAAATGATTCAAAATGTAAAGGATTTGGAGTGACAGTGACCTTTTACTCCACATCATATGCATTATGCTTACTTTTAGCTGGGGACACATTAAAAACAACAGCAACGTCAGCTGCTGGACTGAAACTTGGAAACTTGATAGACTCAGGATATAAAACCTTTTGCTCTTGTTCACTATACCAACTTGGAATCTTGATTGGTTCAGAAACTACTACCTTTTCCTCTTCTTGATTTTGGATTGGTATGGAAGGGGTAGCCTTAATAAGATTTGGCATTTTGTAATTAGGATGCTAGGTCCAAGAAGGCTGTCATACTTGTTCAAAAGCTTGAGGACTAATAGACTGATTTTGGATGCAACTAGATTTTTGAGCAAAATCAGAATTTCTAAAACTTGAAACTTGATACCTACTAACCTCATTTTGAGAAGGGTGATCCATAATGAATGCAACTGTCCGGATATTCTACTTTTGTATTTGTTCAAGCAAATACTTCATCTGTGCTTCTTTTGCTGCAATCTCCCTTGTAAGATCTTGTTCAAATTGTATCCTTTGTGACTAATTCTTTTTCATGAAGATAGGCCTAATAATCTAGTTCCTCCCGCTGCTGCTCATATTCTTGCTGCCTCTTGAACTCCTCAATCTGCTTTGTGATTTCTAGCAAAGTGTTTTTTGTGTCATTCATGCTGTTCTTTAAATCTTCAACCCCTTGGGACTGATTTTGAACATGTAATTACTGATATGAAGGTTGAGCAGGGGTGGGTGGGAGGCAAGAGTACTGTGTATGTTGGTTTCCTTGAAAAACCATGGAATTTGGGCTAAAACCAGCATCATGGCTAATCTGATATGGCTGATAAGATGAAGGATTGGCAGTATTTTCATGATATGATGGATGATATGACATGTTTCCATGAAAGGTAGACATGCTTAATCATTTAAGGGGTTGGAAAACAACTGAAACCTGATCTTGTGATACTTTTCATGGGCTACAAATTCTGATCTATAAAACTAAAAGATTAGAGTCGCCATGTACTTGAAATAAACCTCTAAAAAATTCTAGTAAATCTGTTGTTCGTACCAAAACAACAAATTGATAAGTTCTTTTTTGAACTAAAAATCAGTTCAAAGTCCCACCGGGAGAGCCAAAAACTGTTGTCACGTGGAGTAGTACCCGTTGTGCTAAGCTTTTCTAAGGCTGAGCAATCCCGTGAAACATGGGAATACCTTCAGGTTGTGGGTGATCCTATAGTGAAGGTAGACCTCTGGATGGTGGGCCGACTTCCCTTTTTGATTTTCTGATAAAATTGGATATGGATGGAAAAGGGATAGAAGGATAACTGAAATGACAAAATTGAAATAATGGATGGTGATGCACCTATAATGAAAAATTGACCAAAATTTGTAGGACACTTCACAACTTCCTCTTATTGACATCTGTTTTTACAACTTAAATTGAAGAGATCAGACACAAAATTATCCCAAGGAAAGGCTTGATAATCTATCCTTTACGAAGGAAAAGATAATTTCACAACTTGAAAGGATTGATATATCTACTGCATAATCAATGACCTATGACTGAACTCAAAATTGAATACATGCACTCAATAACCAGACATAAATTTAAAGGTTTCAATGTTAAAAACACATTAAATCTGCATCAAATGATTAATAAATGCAAGACTCCTGAATCTCTAAAGGAAAACACTAACTTTCTGCAAAAAATTGAAGGAAAAGGCTACAAAGAATGGACTGATATAACCTGTGAAACCTGCTACTATTCTATTAAAATATGTGTAAAATGAGTTACAAAATCTTCACCTCAAAAATCCGAGTGAGAAAATAAGAACCCCCCATAAAGGACGAAGTTTTACAATATATAGAAAGAGAGGTCAAAAGATTGACCCTAGATAACTAGAAAATGAGCCTTAGTTATCTCCAAAAAAGCATGTAAAAATGATAACTAAATCCCGTGCAAGCAAAAAACCATGCAAAAAGCCTCCTCAAACTGTTGGAAAAAGTCAAAAGAATATGATGAAACTATCCCTCCTCCATGCACAAGTGAAGTAAAGTGTTCATCTCCATGTAAAAGTGCTCATAACTCCACAATCTGCTCCTCAAAGGTGACCTAACTGAAAGATCAAACTGATGACTCAACTCCCCTTATCACTCCATGCACAAGTCAAAAATAACTCATATCTCCATCAATCCATGCAATGCAATGGCTAATAATAATATTCAATAAATGAATATTCCATCAAATCCTCTCATGCGCTATATATGACTTATATTTAAAATAGTTTATTTAAGCTATTATTAGTAACAATTGGTGTAATTGTCCTAATAATATCTTAAATAAACTATAATAAATATATTTACTATTCATAGCATAAGTCAAAAACTTATGTCTCCCTTTGACTTCACCATACATCTCATATATGAAAATAATAATCACCTTCCCATTATAACTCCTAATAATAATAATAACATTATTATTATTATTAAAATTTCTAAGGAAAAAAAAAATATTACCCACCTTATGTCTCCCCCTTGGTTTCGCATAATTATATCCATCATATATCCCCTTGGCCCCGTTTTTAAATAAAAGCAATGACCATGTTCCTTACTTTGCATGAAAAATACAACATTTAAACTGAGTGATTTATAATTGCACCACTAATTAAATGCTTTACACTTGTGAGTTATGCAAAATAAAACATTGATCCTCAAACATATAAAATTCAAAAACAAGGAATACAATGTTGTTCTATTTTTTCATACCTAATGCATTATATGGCACAGGGGGGTATTTGTTTTATTGCAAAAGTTTTAAATAAAAGGAAAAAATGCCTTAGTGCTTCGGTGTCCATTAGGGTTGAAACCCTAAAACAAAAGCTATCGACCACACGTTGCATATTTTCATTTTGCTTTCTTCATTCTATTGAGAGCTCTCTCGCTGACAAGGGTTTTGATCTGCAACTTTGTATGGAGGCTTTTCACCTTGGAAATTCATGTCGACTTCACAGGAAAATGATGGTGAAACTCGGGTAGGCTCTCTGTATCGACATTGTCATCATTTTCTTATCTTTTTGTGAATAAAAAAATTTATTTTGGCTCCTCAATGTCGACATTAATGAATATGACCGAAATGTTTGCTGCTCTTTGCATTTGGCTGAGCCCATATGGATAAAATGTTGGGATTTCAAACTCATACAACTTTTCTGTATTCACTTTTCTCATAGAAACATAAGATTGAATATATTCACTGCACCTTGCTTGTTCAAAGATTAAGAAGACATTCTTAATATTATTCTCTATGGTTCATTGGTCTGGCATATAACATTGGTTTCCAGGTTTCTTGCTTCCTGTTTCTTATGAAGACTTTCGTATTTGTATACTGATGAAGAAAAAGCCAATGAAAGGCTTGCTTTGCGGTTCTATATATGGCTCTTAACTCGAATAAAAACTATGAAAGACATGAAACCTACGTCCCTGCTACTCTCATTACCTTGCTCTTGTAAACCCCTTAACATTTTCTCCGAGCCTCATCATTTCTGCCTTTGTTTGAGGTCTATCACTTCTTCCTTGGACTGGGAAATACCTTTACCATCGTGAAAATTCATTTGTTGCTTGAGAGAGGTCCTAGTCTTTTGTTGAGCTCTTTTATGTCCTTGGAAAAGTGCTTAGAAACCTCCTTCTGTAAACCATCTCAGATATCCATGGATACTCCTTGTGACTAAGAAGGCTCTGCTCATTTGATCTCATTGTTTCCTTCTTACCTGTGGGCTCCAAACAAGAGTTTGATAGCTTCTGTAGATATATGACTGTCCATTTCAGTTGGCTGTTCCTGTGACTAATACAAGCCTATGACTGTAGTAAAGTCTGTTACAGCCATATAGACTGCTGATATATATCATCCATTTCAACAGTCAAAATTTAACAAGCAATTTTTATACCTCATTCACAAAATAGTGGTAATATTTGTCATATTTTATTATTCCAAGCTGAGCCTTTTGACCATTGCAGTGGATGATATTTAAGTAGCTCTTCCTTTCTCTGTCGTGATAGTATCACTGCTGTCCCAGTTGTCTTTGCTACTCCCTCTCTTGACTGTCATGTCAAAATCTTGCTATATGATTACAAATTTGTATCATTCATTTGTTTGAGTTGTTGCACTGTGTGTCTTCTTTTTGACTGCTCAATTGATGCACTATATCTTCATGTGACTGTTGGCATGCTTTGTGGATGGACGACTGTCCCAATGCTGTGTCATGCATAGTCTAAGTTCTTCACTACTCTTTTGTTATTGATGACTTCCATTTAGACTAGCCTACTGCTGTCCATGAATGGAAGAAGTTGTTCTTGACTGGAAGATACCCTTTTTTGCAGCTTTTGGGACAGTTATTTATGGTTGTTTAGGACTATTTTTTGGACAACTTTTGGACTGATTTTGATGCTGGGAAAAGCCACTCTTATGACTGATTTTTTCTGCACTTTCATGACTATTGCTTGCTTGTCCTTTTGACAGTTAATGCTCTCCCTTTTGGATTGTTTTTTGCAACTATTTAGGACTGGATTTTTGCTGCACTTTTTGACAGTTAAGTGCTACTCCTTCAAACTGATTTTTTCTGCTATTTAGGACTAGATTTTTGCTGCACTTTTTGACAGCTAAGTGCTGCTCCTTCAAATTGATTTTTTTCAGCTATTTTTGACAGTTAAATACTGCTCCTTCTCTCTCTTAATTCAGTCCTTATGACAGCTCTTTCACAAGGAAATTATGACCGCTCTTGACAATGCTTTCCAATATCCTCATGTGGCTGCCTTTCCTTGAAATTGGACAGCATTTTGTATCATTGTTTCTCAGTCTTTTGTAATGTCACTGTCTTTATTTTTTGCTGCGTATTGTGCCCATGATTGAACCTCTCTTGTTATGCTGACTATTTTCTTGCTATGCTTATGACTGTTGTTAGCATTTATAATTGATGATCGAGACATTGTTTGATCAGTGGTGGCAGTCCTTTATCAATTAAATTGTTCTATCCTACTGATGACCTCCTTATCTGTACTTTATGGTTTACTTGATAGTGCAATGGATCCTTTATGACTATTTAATGAATTGAATAGTAATTCCAAATCATATTCATAATAAGGTGGTGGCAAAAATACATGTTCTGCTATTCTAACTTGACTTCACCCATGATGTGGCATATATGCTTCTATGGCTATACTTCATACACGATGTTGTATACACCTTTTGTTGTTTCTGTTGGATCTAGGGCATACAACTGAGAGGGGAGGTGAATCAGTTGTATAAAAACTTGCTCTACTTCAAACACTTGATTCTTCTTTGTTAGTTAACAGCATATCAATTAACCATCCATGAAAGCATAATGCATAAACACAAGAGTAGATAAACATCAACACATTGAACACCAAGATTTTGACGTGGAAAACCCGGTTAAGGGAAAAACCACGGGGTGATTAACCCAAGGATTATTCTCTGTTAGAAGAATAAGAAAAATGAATGGCACATGCCAATTAGGGCTCACTGCCTGAGCACACTGCTCACAAAGAGGCACACTGCCTACAAGGAGACACACTGTCTACAAAGTGATAAGAATCACAATCTTGAACTGGAGAATGACATCTCTACTATGTCCGAATCAGTTCCATTTAAGCCCAAAAACCCTTACTCTGCCTTTCGCACTTCTCTTCGCTATGCCACACTCATCCACACAATCCACACATCAAAATGAATTCTCAAACACTTATTTATACAAGACATCGACTTAGGAACAATCATCTAAGTCGGCAAACATCACAATAACATTCGCAAGGCATGTAGAACATCCGGTCAGCCTGTTATAGGAAGAACACCAACAACTGGTAGCCATAACATCAAATCCAACTCTAACTTCAATGCGGACCGCCAACATGAACTAGATGTGATCCAATGATCATCATAACCTTCCCTGAATCATCAAAAGCATCCGCACTTCATCAGCCTACCGGAATTCTTCTCTTCATCATCCGGTACTTCAAGAACACAATTTGTCGCCACTGTCACAATGCAAAAGGTACTTCCAGACCTCAAAATCATACACAACTCGAGATGACACATCACAAGGACATCCCAAACACTCCTTCCAATCCACAGATTAGGATAATACAATTCTGGACCTCACCGAACCTTTCTATGATCCTTTGTCACCTCTGAACACTTGCCGGAACCGGTTCCACACAGACAGCCACAACTTCTTCGGATCTTCATGCGAACCTCTGAAATCTTGGCTGAAGCATCTCAAGACTCATATCTATAAACCCTTTAATCCGCATCCTCTGGTTCTCAACCTATATAGTACATTTGCCTTATTCTCATCACTGTTCTTCACTGTTCCAGATGGAGACTGATTTCCTCAATAACAACAGCACACAACTCATCCAAATCTTCTTACTAATGCAATATGAGTAAGTTGACATCAATGACAACACTGGTTCACCTCATACTTGCAACAATCTCCCCCTTTGTCATTGATGGCAACATATGATGTGAAAAACCATCAAGACAAGAACTTCTCCTTTCTATCACAGCTCCCCCTATCAACAACAACATTTCACATGTCTTCTCTTCCTTTACTGCTCCCCCTTTGATCATCAATCACTTATTTTTCACATGTCTTCTCTCCCCCTTTGACATCAATGGCAAAGGGCTCATACTTGCAATTCTAATACATCAGAATCATACCAGCTGCTCCCCCTTAGTAGCATCTCCCCATCATCAATTTGGATCACAAGATATGACTATGATATCCACTAGACTGATGCACATCAGTGCATCCTAGTTCATCACCGGAGGGGCCATGACCCCTAACTTCTCCCGGAGATATTCGAAAGAGTCCTTGGGAAGAGGTTTAGTAAAGATATCTGTAATCTAATCCTTGGAGGGAACATACTCCAATCTGACTTCTTCCTTGTTCACTTGTTCTCTCAAAAAGTGAAACTTGATAGATATGTGCTTAGTCTTAGAATGCAATACCGGATTCTTAGAAATATTAATTGCACTTGAATTATCACAAAAAATTGTGATAGGCTTCTCATATTCAACTTTAATGTCTCTTAGCATCTGCTTCATCCATAAGATTTGAGTGCAACTACCTGCTGCTGCAATGTATTTTGCTTCAATTGTAGACAGAGATATTGCATCTTGTTTCTTGCTTAGCCAAGAAACCAATCTCTTCCCCAAAAAGAATGCTCCACCACTGGTGCTCTTCCGGTCGTCCATATCTCCTGCCCAATCTGCATCTGTATATGCATGAAGAGAGAAATCCAGATCTCTAGGGTACCATAGACCATATTCAACTGTTCCTTTCAAGTACCTAAAAATTCTTTTGATTGCCATAACATGAGATTCTCTAAGATCAGCCTGGAATCTTGCCACAAGACCAACAGCCTGCATTATATCTGGTCTAGTTTGAGTGAGATACAACAATCCTCCAATCATTGATCTATACTTTGTCTGATCTACCTTTGGAGAGTCATCATCTTTGCTCAGCTTACATCCGGTTGCCATAGGAGTGTTTATTGGCTTTGAATCTTCCATACCAAATTTCCTCAACAATTCTTTCACATATTTGGTCTGAGAAATGAAGATCCCTTTCTTTATTTGAGTAATTTGTAGACCCAAGAAGAAATTCATTTCACCAAGCATAGACATTTCAAACTCACTTTTCATCTGATTTGCAGAAGTTTTGCACATACTATCTCTTCCTCCGAAAATGATATCATCCACAAACACTTCAATAATCAAAATGTTTTCATGATTAATTTTAAAATATAAGTTACTGTCAGCAGTACCTTTGTTAAATCCAATCTGCATAAGATGCTTATCCAACCTTTCATACCATGCCCTTGGGGCTTGCTTCAATCCATACAATGCTTTCTTCAACTTGTAGACCATATCATCATTATCAGACAATTGAAATCCATCCTGTTGTTCAATGTAAACTTCTTCTTCCAAATCACCATTTAGGAAGGCAGACTTGACATCCATTTGATATACCTTGAAGTCTTT
Source organism: Cunninghamia lanceolata (assembly GCA_027924645.1). Taxonomy (NCBI): domain Eukaryota; kingdom Viridiplantae; phylum Streptophyta; class Pinopsida; order Cupressales; family Cupressaceae; genus Cunninghamia; species Cunninghamia lanceolata. The sequence goes on along the minus strand of BSBN01000918.1, from coordinate 1,001,616 downwards.
GAAGGCAGCAAATACAAGAAATAATCTGACTGCTTCAATTCTTGCCACAGGAGCAAAGGTCTCTTCAAAATCAATTCCTTCTATTTGAGAGTAGCCTTTGCAGACCAATCTAGCTTTGTTTCTGATTACTTCACTAGCTTCATTCAGTTTGTTCCGGAAGACCCATTTGGTTCCAATCACATTCCTATCTCTAGGTCTGGGAACAAGATCCCAAGTACGATTTTTCTTAATTTGCATCAATTCTTCCTCCATTGCTTTGGTCCAGTTTTCATCATTACAAGCTTCATTTACTGTCTTAGGTTCAATCTTCGAAATCAAACAGTATTTATTTGAATCTTGAGCAGTTCTTCTTCTTGTTTGTACCCCTTTACTTTTGTCACCTATGATTTGATCTTCAGAGTGATTTAGAGTTACATACCTTGGAACTTTGGGAGTTTCTTGCACTACTAATTCTTGATCAGGCTCATCCAGACAAACTTCTTCTTCCTGATTTACCAGATCAGTCTGGATCTAAATTTCAGAGGAGGAAGGACCTTCTTACACCAGAAGATCATTCTGATCATCTTCATCACATTCATAGAACCTTGAGGGCTTCTCAATTCCTTCATCAACTTTCACATTAGTACTTTCTGTCATCTTCCTCAGTCTCTTATTGTAACACCGGTATGCTTTGCTTTGAGTGGAGTAACCCAAGAAAATTCCTTCATCACTTCTAGCATCAAACTTTCCTAGATCTTCATCTCTTTTAATATAACACTTGCTACCAAATACTCTGAAATATCTCACAGTAGGAATGATGCCAAACCAAAGTTCATAGGGAGTCTTACCGGTATTGTTTCTGATTTGAACTCGATTGAGAGTGTAGACTACAGTGCTGATAGCTTCTTTCCAAAACATCTGAGGAACATTTGCTTCCAACATCATTGTCCTGGCAGCTTCCTGAATGATCTAGTTCTTTCTCTCAACTACTCCATTCTGCTGTGGAGTCCTAGGAGCAGACAATTGTCTCTTTATACCCTACTTCTCACAAAAGTCAATGAACTCACCGGATGTAAATTCACCACCTCTATCAGACCTTAGACATTTCAGTTTCAATCCAGTTTAATTCTCTACCATAGCTTTGAAGATTCTGAACTTCTCAAGGGCTTCTGATTTCTCTTTTAGGAAGGTAACCCACATCATCCGGGAATGGTCATCAATTAGCAACATGAAATATCTATCATCTTGCAGACTCTTGATTCTTGTCGGACCACAGAGATCAGTATGTACTAATTCCAACAATCCGGTAGAGGACTGATCTTTGCTTTTGAAAGAGACTCTGCTCTGTTTACCTAGCTGACATTCTTTGCACAAACTATTTGTAGGTTTCACCAATTTTGGAAGATCTCTTACAGCCTGAATATTGCTTATCTTGATGATGTTATCAAAATTTACATGACACATTCTTCTATGCCATAACCAACTCTGATCAACTTGAATAAATAGACAACTTTTATTTGAACCAACCAGATGAAAGATATTACCTTTTGTTTGAGCACCGGATGCAATTTCAGTTCCGGAGCTTGTAAAGATTCTGCATTTTCCATTCTTGAACCGGAGATCATAGCCTTTGTCCACTAACTGACCAACACTGAGAAGATTGTGCTTCAATCCTTCAACATATAGTACATTACCTATTTTACTCTTTCCATCAAAGGAAATAGTCCCCCTACCTCTGATTTTGCTAGCAAAATTGTCACCAAACTTTACCATTCCTCCTTCATACCTTTCCAAATCTAAGAACTTATTCTTGTCACCAGTCATATGGTGAGAGCATCCACTGTCAATAACCCAATCATCCTTTTCTTCCACTTGAGCAGCCAAAGCTCTTTCCACAACCTTGTGATTGACAGATTTAGAGGATATTGAATCTTCTTCCTTGATGGCAATAAACACCCATTCATTTCTGGATTTGCTTCCTAGTTCTGATTCATCATCTGTTACTCCTTCATTGTCATCTTCTTCATGAACATAATAGCAGTTCTTTTGAAACCTTTGTCTGTTAGTATTAGACCTTGCAGATCTTTCCGGACATCTTGAAGCAAAATGACCAATCTTATTGCAGTTGAAACACTTAAAGGGTAGTTTTCCTTCATACTTATCAGATCCTCTTGGCAGTCTCTTTGCAATGAGGGCTTCAAGTTGAGCTATTTCTGCTTCCTCTTCTTCCATGTCTCTTCTTGCTTGATCATACCATGACATCTTCCTTGAAGAGTTTTCTCCCAGATCAAATCTCTATTTGCCTTTCACATAGGTACTGGCTTTGAAAGCAGATTCAGTCTTGGGAGGATCATCTCCAAACTCGGTCATTTCAAATGCAGCTAGTTTGCCAGCCAATTGTTCTCTTGTGATAGTTGTGTGGGCTCTAAATTCATCAATGGCAGCAACCTTGATTTTGTAGGCAGCAGGAAGGGATCTGAGAATTTTGCAAACAATCTCATTTTCATCTAGAGTTCCACCAGCATTTCTAATTCCACATACCAACTCATTCACTCTTGGCATAAAGGTAGTGATGTTTTCATCTTCTCTCATCTTCAATCTTTCAAATTTTCCTTTCAGACTTTGCAACCTTGCACCCTTGACAAACTCATCTCCTTTATACAGAAGTTCCAGTTTAGTCAAGATCTCATATGCAGTTGGTAGGTTGATAACATTTGAGAGATCAGAGTCATTCAATGTGCTTAGAAGAGCTTCCTTGGTCCGCAGATTATTTTCATCATCTGTGATTTCATTCAGAGTTGTCGAACCACCCTGTGGAGGTACATATGGTTTTGAGACCATGGCCAAGTATGCTTTTTCCATACACTCCAAGTGACATTTCATGCGACCTTTCCAGAGAGTGAAGTTGGTTCCATCAAACTTTGGACTGTCCTTCTTGTATGATGACATCCTGGATCTCCTCAAGCGGTTAAGCTCCTTTAAGAGGAACTTGGCTCTGATACCAATTGTTGGATCTATGGCATACAACTGAGAGAGGGGGGTGTATCAGTTGTATAAAAATAAACACTTGATTCTTCTTTGTTAGTTAACAGCATATCAATGAAAGCATAATGCATAAACACAAGAGCAGATAAACATCAACACATTGAACACCAAGATTTTGACGTGGAAAACCCGGTTAAGGGAAAAACCACGGGGTGATTAACCCAAGGATTATTCTCTGTTAGAAGAATAAGAAAAATGAATGGCACATGCCAATTAGGGCTCACTGCCTAAGCACACTGCTCACAAAGAGGCACACTGCCTACAAGGAGACACACTGTCTACAAAGTGATAAGAATCATAATCTTGAACTGGAGAATGACATCTCTACTATGTCCGAATCAGTTCCATTTAAGCCCAAAAACCCTTGCTCTGCCTTTCGCACTTCTCTTCGCTATGCCACACTCATCCACACAATCCACACATCAAAATGAATTCTCAAACACTTATTTATACAAGACATCGACTTAGGAACAATCATCTAAGTCGGAAAACATCACAATAACATTCGCAAGGCATGTAGAACATCCGGTCGGCCTGTTATAGGAAGAACACCAACAACTGGTAGCCATAACATCAAATCCAACTCTAACTTCAATGCGGACCACCAACACGAACTAGATGTGATCCAATGATCATCATAACCTTCCCTGAATCATCAAAAGCATCCGCACTTCATCAGCCTACCGGAATTCTTCTCTTCATCATCCGGTACTTCAAGAACACAATCTGTCGCCACTGTCACAATGCAAAAGGTACTTTCGGACCTCAAAATCATACACAACTCGAGATGACACATCACAAGGACATCCCAAACACTCCTTCCAATCCACAGATTAGGATAATACAATTCTGGACCTCACCGAACCTTTCTATGATCCTCTGTCACCTCTGAACACTTGCCGGAACCGGTTCCACACAGACAGCCACAACTTCTTCAAATCTTCATGCGGACCTCTGAAATCTTGGCTGAAGCATCTCAAGACTCATATCTATAAACCCTTTAATCCGCATCCTCTGGTTCTCAACCTATACAGTACATTTGCCTTATTCTCATCACTGTTCTTCACTGTTCCGGATGGAGACTGATTTCCTCAATAACAACAACACAGAACTCATCCAAATCTTCTTACTAATGCAATATGAGTAAGTTGACATCAATGACAACACTGGTTCACCTCATACTTGCAACAGTTTCTTCTCTCATGATCTGTCATCTCTTACCATGGATGTTGCTACTCTTTGTAGACGACTGATCTCTTGATGGCATGATATATTCTTCTCCTTCCTTTAATAGCTGCATTCTATTTTCTGTAATCTATCAGGTTGACTCAGGCACTTGAACATATTTGCTCTGATTTAATCAACTGTAACAAATGTGAACATAGTTTATAGGAGCAATTGCTCCTTTTCATGAACATGATGACACACTTTCTCTGCAAGTTGATTCTATGATGCATGATATATCTTTGAATGCTGCATCTTGTCTTTTTCTGACATCCCTTTTCAAATGAGTAAAAAGGAAACATGCTGGGCTCAACCCTTGTGGGAGCCACATTTTCTCCACATGTTTATTTGTCTTCAAATCAACAACATTACTTTTCCTATACCTGCACAGTGAACAAACAATTTAGCATGAAAAATATACTTGATGGTATTGATTGATTTTCTTTGATATTCTGGCTTGTAGCACATGTCTGATTTGATCTTTCATATGAAATGCATGATATGATAAGTTTATATATCTGCTTGATAAAAGCATATGATAACTTTAAACATCTGGAGCTCTAACAAGACCTTCCCCAAATTTTTGCAAGTTCAACTGATGATAGGAGTTGAAGATGAAGACTAGAGACCAACATCAACAAAACAATCTTCTTGCTCAGGCAATGATGGAAGTTTACTTTTATCATGTGTTCATATTATTTCTTTTATCATTCAAATGTATAGCTTGCATGTCTACGATTGCTCGATCTAGTTACTCCCACGGCTTGTGTGGGACACATTTGAACACTTCTTTTAAACATAATCAGTTAATTTATCTTATGCACTTGATGTTTGTGTATTTCTTTTTCAATCAATGCATAGAATAAAGTAAAAGATATTGAATGTATGTTCAAAACATGACATGAAATAACAACTCAACACAAATATCTTTCTTTCTTTCTTTCAAATCTGACCAATTGAATAATCAATCTAACTTATAACTCTTGAAAGATAACACCATGTTAAAACAACTGTATCTCTTGAATGATTAATACCTTGGCAACCTTATTCTCTTGTCATGATGACTCATCAGTCTTGATTAGACTGACAGGTTATCCTGTCAACTGAAGTCCATTTTTGTTCTATCAAGATATCAATTATTCATTAAATGCATAACTTCAAAGTTTTCTTTTATTCCTTTTGAACAACTGCACTTAGGTCAAGCTAATTTTAGTGTGAACAAAAAATTAGTAGCAGGGTCAATGGTTTTGTGCTCATGGTTTTGAGTCATATTTTTTTTTATCGAATACCATAAGTTGTAATTGTGTGAGCTTGAGGCTATAAAAGAAAGCACATGGTTAGTGGTTTGGGTTGGCTCTTATTTTGTAGGCTGTGAGAGGCTATCATTCTATTGAGTTTTCTCTTGTGAGTGCATAGTGTAAAGCATGGCATGGGATGTGTGGATTCATGCTTGGATACACAGAGGATGCATTAGAGGAGCTTGATGTTTTAGAGAATGGAGACTCTGCAAGTGTATTGTACTATCTTATTATTGAATAATACATTGAGTATGGATGCTTTTGGAGGCTAATTTTTTTCCCTCAATGAGGGTTTTCCTAGGGTATATCTTGTGTTGTCTTGTTGATTGTCTATTGATCTTTGCATTGTGGTAGATCTGTAAGATTGCATGCATCATTATCTCCTTTGGGTTATGTGGAATTGGTTTGATCTACATATAAATTCCTAATAATTATTTGAAACGTTGAAGATGAATGACTAATTGTTGATGTGGTTGAGCCTTGGGCTCTCCTTCATGTGTTGCAATTTCAATATGGTATTAGAGAAGGTGTCCTGTGAGTCCTCTATGTTTGCCTTCCATTTGCTTGTATTTCCTCCAAAATTATGCAACCAAAGGACTAGCAGATACCACAAACCTCGTGCAAAATCTAGATTTGTAGCATCCACTCTTCTTGCATATTTGTTAGTGGTACTAGAGGATACCATAGACCTTGCAGTGAACCTATTAACATTTTCCATTCATGTGCATTGCCTTTCTATTCCATCGTGTTCATTCTTTTCATAGTTTTCACTCCATTTTGTTTATTTCATATAAAAAAATTAGAAAATTTTAAAAATTTATACACTCAAAGTTGGAGAAATCTTTGGTGTTGCAACAATTTGTTTTATATTAGTCTCACTAAAACAACGATATCTTTCTTACTTTGTAACAAAATTTAGAAATTTAGAATGTTCTAAAAAGTTGTTGAAGAGGAGAATAAAACCCAGAAAGTGTTTGAGAATTTTGTGGATATTTAATGAGTAGTTTGATGTAGAAGACAAAGGTGAAATTGTATTATTTTTTCAACATTATGTAAATGGAGAAATAAGGATTTTGGAGACATAAAGATTTTGGAGACATAAGGGTGTAATAGATTTGTTATTTACACATTGTAATTGGATGCATTATCGGTGGAAACTGACATCCAAAGAAAAAAATCATTTAAGGGGGTAAAATACGAGACATGTCAATTGTCGATACCGCAACATCAAAATATAGTCCCTATGTCAGCACTACTAAAGGGGGGTGTTAGGAATTATTAGTGCATGACATAGAATAATGTAATAAATAATAAATAATAAAATAACATGTTAATATTAATTTATTGGATGTTAGTTTCTAGTTAGTTATTAATTATGAGTTAGTTGGTAGTTAGTGGTTTGGGTAGTTAATAAGTTGAATGGCTTTATAAATCCATAAAATGTAATCATTTGAAGTGTTGAAAATGAATGACTAATTGTTGATGTGGTTGAGCCTTGGATTCATCTTCATGTGTTGCATTTTCAATACAAGGTAGAGAAATTATTGGGTATATGTGTTTCCAATGAGTCTTTTTAATCTCTTTAGGTGACTTTCCCATTGGATGGTTATTATTGAATATTGTTGTGTAGTAAAGAGTTAGTATTAAAATTGTTTGGTGGTAGCTATATTATTAAGTTGGTTTGGTTAGTCTTGTTCATGGGCTGGCTACATCAAACTCTTCATCTACAAACAAATCTAAAATCAAGTAGATTCCTCCTCTGCCAAAATTCTAGAAACTCAATTTTGATGGGGCCTCCAAAGGTAACCCAAGTCCTTCAAGGACATGTTGCATAATGAGAGACTCTAATGGTTCATTAATTAAAGCAACTTCAAATATATTAGTGTCAGGCATGAATAACAAAGAGAAAGAAGAAGCCCTCGGATTGTAGTTGCTCAAATCCTACCCCCAGCACAAGGTGTTTATTGAAGGAGACTCAGACAATTCTCCAATGTCCAAGGAAGAGAGTATCAATGAATTGAAAAATTCAAAATATTTTGAAAGAAATGTTACTAATCCTAGATACTTTAGAGAAATTATCAATATCACATTGCTACTAAGAAGATAACATGGTGGTCAATTTCCTATATAATTATGGAGTCAACCAAGTAGAATCAATCATCACATTCGATCTTATTGAAAGATGGTTAGGCTTAAGCCATGTGTGGATTAAAGAGGGTGAGGCAAGCCTCACCTAGAACTGATGTTAGATTATATGAGCTCTCGTCGGTGGTGATCTTGTAATTATTTCATGGCACTTCGATTTATTTCATATGCCTCTGGGCATGTATCTCACAATTCATCCTTTCTTTGTCAGGTTACATCCTGTTAACTATAGAAGCCATGGAGGAGATTGTTCTAGGGGCTATAGTTAGGCATATGGTTTTCCTTGGGGAGATCACCCCATCGAGGCTGAAGAAGGTCTTCTTTTAGCAAGAAGGTGTGTGGGACACTATTGAAGAAATTCTAGGGCAAGACTTCATAAAGAATACAGTTTGCCACATGGTTAACTTAGAGATTGCATCAAAATTTGTTCACAATATTCTCAAGATTTTAGGTGATAAGGAGGTGATGAAAGCACTAGGCAAGTTCTACATATGGAAAAAATTCTACACTAGTTTGGAGGTTGCAATCGACAAAGCAAATGTGGAAAGGCTTACTTCACTACCATGTTTAGGATGAGTTTCATGGCCTCGCATTTGTTCACATGGTGTGAGCAGTGGAGATGCAAATGGAGGTTGTAGTAATGCTAGTCACCATCCAACACTTTTTTTCAGGAGGGTTGTTGGATTGAAGGTTATCAGCTAGTCATATACGATTGACCTTATTCATCTTGTAAAAGATTCTCCCTCTCAAGAGTGATTCTCGGTTGCCAAAGCCAAGAAAGCCATCAACTTCCTCGCGCGTAGAGCAACTCTAGTAAAAATGGAGGATGATTCCTTTAGCCTGAAGGCAGACGTCGAGGATCATTGGTTTGCTCTTGCTTAATGTCTCAATCATGTCTATGATCTCTAGTTTTGTCAATGTATATTTTGTCCCTTAATTATACTCTGTTTGTTGCATGAGGCTTTGGAAATGATAACAATTGTTACTGGATAGGCACTCTACTTCAATTATAGCCATAGGTATTAGGCAATTTTGGCAAGGAAGATCACATAGTCAAGAAATATAATATGATCATATATAGTGGTCATTTTTGGTCATGTTTGCAGTTGAATTTGTCAAATGTAATGTATTTTGAATTGGATCTCATAGTCAAAATATGTCAAACCTATTGATATGAGGCATGCATCTTTCTTTTTTGCAAGTTAATAAAAAAGGGTGAGGGCCCATGTCCTCACTTATTAAAAAAGAAAAAGTTGGTTTGGTTAGTAAATGTTGTGTGTAATTGATAATGTTATTGAAGGATTGAAATTGGATTATGAAGAAAATATTTTTAAATAGTATTTAGTTTAATGATTAAAAATAAATTTTGGTCCATATAACAAGATAAATATATATTATTTTTTAATTTAAATAAAATGTAAAATTGTTATTAACTATTTAACTATATATATACCCAAGAGATATCCTTCTGCGACGGAATAGGTGCCTTGGAAGAGCGTATTTTAGATAAATTTTTGTAAAGATAGGCATGCTAGTTGAATTAAGTATCCATATCCTTGAGATCCACTTTCCTAACATAACATTTAATTTAGAATAACATTAACCCACAACTATCACTCAATTAATTTAATCTCATTTAATTAGGAAAATGTTATTTTCTTTTAGAGATTTAAACCATTTTATTTCTTAGATACCTAAAATCATCCTAGGACTGTATTGACATGCCACTTAAATCCACTTCATACTAATGCTCTCATCATAATTAATTAGTTAAATAATTATATTGTTTAATTAATCCAATTCAACACTCTAGTTCATACCATCTAATTAAATTATTTAATGAGTCTAATTCAATCTCATACCTAATAAATGATAATTTTATTATTATAATAATTTTTAAGGCGTTCTACAATCACAACAAGGGGGAGTTGAAGAGCTGAAAGATATAAGATTCCAATCTAAAAAACAAAAAAAAAAGATTTATATGCATGAGATTATTAAGATGGAGGATCATAATGAAACGCCACAATAAATACACCACTAAAACTGACACCACTCTCAAGGATGCTTTTGCTATTTTAAACAAAATGCAAATATTCTAGTTGCTAGTAATTTATAAATGTAAAGAATAAGAAATATATTTAATGGGAAATGAAACACTTGCATTCCAGCTGCCAGTAATTTATAAATAATAAAAACCAAAAACCAAAAACCAAAAAAAAGAATTGGAAGATATCTCTCGGCATACTGTAGATATATTTTTTAAATATAAATATACTAGTATTCCAATCTAAAAAAGATTTATATGCATGAGATTACTAAGATAGAGGATCATAATGAAATGCCACAATAAATACAACACTAAACCTCACTCTCAAAGATGCTTTTACTATTTTAAACCAAAATGCAAATATTCTAGTTGCAAGTAGGAAAATGAAACGCTTGCATTCTAATTTTTTTAAAAATATAAATATACTAGTTTAAATAATATTACTTCAATTTAATTAATTAATTGCTTTTGAGATTATTAAGATAGAGGATCATAATGAAATGCTTGCATTCTAAATATTTTTTTAAAATATTAGTTTAATTTCATTTCCACCTCACATCTAATTAAATAATATTACTTCAATTTAACTAGTATATTTATATTTAAAAAAATATATCTACAATATGTCAAGAGATATCTTCCAATTTGTTGGCATTTATAAATTATTTGTAGTTAGAATATTTGATATGCTCGAGTTAATTTAAAGAGAGTATGCTGCAAGACTTTTCATATTCTTCAAACGTAATAAAGATTTCATTCCATAACTGCCCAAGTTTTTCTATTTTTCTATCCATTTGGCTTCCACGAATTTATTTATTTTTGTTTAACATGATAACGATTTCACCCAAGTTTTTCTATTTTTCTATCCATTTGGCTTCCATAAATTTAATTAACTAATTGCTTTTTCCTTCTATTTTTTATTGCAACTAAATATTTAATTGCTTTTTCTATTTTAGCCAACTTAATCTCATCTCTTCTTGAACAAACTTAAGGGTGACCATCCATAAACCAAAATGCAAATATTCTAGTTAGGGAAATGAAATATACTAGTTTAATTTCATTTCCACCTCACATCTAATTAAATAATACTACTTCAATTTAATTAACTAATTGCTTTTTCCTTCTATTTTTGGTTGCAATTAAATATTTAATTGCTTTTTCTATTTTAGCCAACTTAATCTCATTTCTTCTTGAAAAAACTTAAGAGTGACCATCCATCTTCTTTAGTGTCCCCTCAAAAATCTATAAATAAAGCTTCCAAGCTTCCAAAATTTTATTGATATGAAATCATAGATATATGGTGACAACATTTTGAAGTAAATTTTGAGCAATCACAACCAACCAAAGGCATTGAGCACATCATGTTTGATAATTTTGTTTAGTTACATGTTATTTGGATTCTACTTTACTTAATCTAAAAATTTGCATTATTTTGAAAATAGAGAACATTTTGTTTGTTTTTATTTCATGATTTAATTCTGATTTTCACACTTTTCCCTTCCCCTCGAATACTTTCAACCTAGAAAATGTAATGTTAGGTTACGCCATGTAAACTGAGGGCGATATCTTCTCCACTATCCTCAACGCTCAACCCGTCTATAATAAAGACTATCTATCCTATTGTTTTATCTGCCATTTTGCATCCACCTAAAAGAGGAAGCAATTGCAATTGCAAGCGAAGACAGATTGAGCCGTAAAATAAATTGCAGGGAGAGGGTTAGGGTTTTGCTAGGGTTTTGGGTTCAAAGCACAAGTGGGTGGGTAAAAGCTATATTCTAGACGTTTCGCCATGGAAGCTTCTTCAACAATCATCAGTACAGATCAGAGCAATGCTATTCCGCCTCAAAGCCTTTCTCAGTTTGGAGGTGAAAATGGAAATACAAATACAAATGCAAATGGGACAATAGCAGGGCCTCCAAATAACAGTAATGTGGATATGAATGATATTCCAAAAGTTGGGCAGAAGCGGGATGTTAATGGGTTTCCTGTTTACTCCAGCCCGCTTAAAATTACCCAAGGTATGCCATACCAGTTTTATCAGGGTAAAGGGTTTCTTTTAGTGTGTTTTCTAGTTCTTACTTTTGTTTTTAATTTTTAAAGCAGGTGGTGATCGATTAGTTTTGATCAGTGTGCGCCCTTTGCCTATTTATACTAAATTTTAAGCAATGCTCATGTAGTCTAGGTTTTAGACTGGCGTTTTAAATCACTCTGAAATGCTTACGGGATTCTTTATGCTATTAAAGGGTCACGGTTTTTTTTAAAAGGTAGAAATGGTTTAATATAAGTATAAGTAATGCCATGATTTATTGGGATTCAACTGTGTAGTTTTTTCATTTACCCGTAATTCACGAATTTTGTTTACAAGAAGCTATGTCGTGTAACAATGAATGTTCTATTTAGCACCCATGTAGTTAAATCCCAATAAATTATCATATAATTTGATACACTGCTAAAATATGATAAGGTAAAAGTTGTTTTTAGGTCAGGGTCAAGCCAAAACGAATTTGGTGGATGAGACCTTTCTTGTCAAACCAAGGGATTTTCTTTCTGTTTACAATTTATATTGTTAATATTTTGATTTCCTGAATTTCAATGTAATTGCCGGGCGCAGGACCAAATCAAACCTTCTCAATCCACCTACTGTCATAATGTGTATATGCCAGAATTTTGGGGGTTATGTGGAGCCTATCCCAACTCCTTACTGTCATAATGTGTATATGACATAATTTTGGGGGTTATGTGGAACCTATCTCATTACTAATTGTGACCCAGACAGTTTCAAAATTTGATGTGGTTGGCTCCCATTGTTTGTTTTCAAAACAACAAAAAGATCTATTTTAGCTGAAGCTTATGGTATGCCCTGCTTGTTTCCTCACAGATGACATTGCCCGATCTGCCAGTGATGGAAGCTTTGTTAAGCTTTTTGTGGGTTATGTCCCTAAAACCATAACTGAAGATGAGGTATGACCACTTTTATGCAACTATTATGAAGTTTATATCTTTTAGTTCATCTGACAGTACTTCATATTATTTCAGTGGTGGATGACTGATTAATTATGTGTTGGTAGGTACGGAATGTATTTGCTAAGCATGGGAATTTACTTGAAGTTGCTTTGGTAAAAGATAAGACAAGTGGTCAGCAAAAAGGTAAATATGCACCTGAAGTTGCCTTGAACTATTGTTTCTTTACTTTTATGAAATGTATCGCTTCATTGCTATTGTAATTCTGCTCCCGTTGAAAGTTATTTATTATGGAGAATAGATAATTCACTTCCTAGGCTTTTTTTTAATTGATAGACTGTTAACATTGGTCATTTTTAGCCTTTAGGTTTCTATATAGCTTGTGGAAAATTAATATTGGATTCAAATTTATAGATTTATTCTTACAGTTGTCTTCTAGAATTAAATTGACCATTTGATCCATAGTTCTTATATGTTTTTGGTAGGTTATTTTTCACACCCCAAGGAAATTTGGAAAGCAATCTTAAATTTGATTTAAATACATGCTCTTTGATGTTGTCAAATGCGTCAGATTACTGGAAAAAATTTAACTGGTGACATGTCTTTCTAAATTGATGAAGTTGTCTAAATATTGAAGATTCAAGTATAGTTTGATGTGTATTTTTTTTTCGAACCTGAATTGTTCCTTGAAAGAATTTATGGAAACCTATATTCAGACGTTACATCAGAGATGGAATTTCCATATACATGGGTATCTGTACAATGTATATTTATGTGCTGTGGGGCTTTGGGAAAAATATTCGTTATCTTTTGTGGATGGAAGTGGTTTGGCCAATGTGATTGAGGGATTTCAGTTATTGTACAGATCAGCGCTCCGACAAAAATTCCCAAAGCTCCAAGTTGCTGGGATGCTTATCATGCCAGGCCACAATTCTCTTAGGGTGAGTTACCATTGAGTGCTCTCTACCTATGGTTCCTTACAGCAAAACTTTTACCTATGGCCGCAGATGCTATATGATAGGCAAATAATATCTACAGATCTGATGCTATGTTGTTTAGCCTGATTGTGTTGGACTTCCATGAATTAGAGACGTTCTTGCATTTGAAAATTCTCATTGTTTAGTGAGACATTTCAATTTTAATGGCATTTGTTGGTGCTTGATATATGCCATATGGTTGCCTCAACCTTCAGCTTGATAACTTACTCTCTCCAAAACATTTTTCATGTTTTTGATGGTGAAAAGATAACATTAAAGGTAGCCTTTTCGTTTAATTATTAGCTTTTGACATTAAAATTACAATATTGTTGAAGGGGTATGGGCTAATATGTGATACTATGTGAGTGAAAACAAAATTTTAAGATACTTTTAATGTTATACAATTGGTGTTCCTATAGTGTATCAATTATATGATGATATGTTGAGATTTAGTTGTGTAGTTTTGAGTTAGTCTACGACCCATATTTCATGAGTAGTGGTTCACAAGAATTCATTTCTCATGAGCACGAGTGATTCACATAACACTTATTACATATGAGTGATGCTCATAGGTGTGAAGAATTGGGACTTTTTAGGAAGGAGTTCATTCATCCCAATTATACGTTGGCTCTGGTGCACTTAACCATTGATTTTCTCCAACATCAAGTCCATGTAGCTCACCATTTGCAAAATCTTTTGCAAGTGTTGTGTCATAAGTACCATTCATTGTAGAACTCACTAGGTCATTCATTTTTATACAATTTTTGTAGTGTATGAAATTATGTGACTAATTTTTAGGATTCAGTTTTGTAGTTTAGAGGCAGTTTAAATCAACCCATATTTCAAGAGTAGTGGACCACAAAAACTCATCTCTCATGAACATGAATGGTCTTCTTAGCATTAATTGGATTTAGGTGATACTCACAAGGGTGATGCCTCAAAACTTCTTGGGAGGTCTTCCATACCAATACCAGTTGGTTCAAGCATGCTTAACCATGGAGTTTCCCCCATAGTCAAGACCACTTAGCATGCTAGTGCATTTGCAAAACTTTAAGCAATTGATTTGCCTTTTGAACCATTCATTATAAAGGCTCCCTAACTCATTCAATTTATAAAAATGTTAATATAGTGTATCAAATTATGAGACGATTTTCCATGATTCAGCTGTGTAGTTTCAAGTCAATCTACATTGACTTCTGTTTCATGAGTGGCAGCTTATAAGAACCCATTTCTCATGAGTATGAATGGTCCACTTAGCATTCGTCGGTTGAAGCATTAAGACTCTTCATGAGGTCACCTATCCCGAAACTAAACTGAACCAAGAATGGAGTTTTCCCTACAATCCAGCCCACTTAGCTTGCTAATCCATTTGCAAAACCTTCAATAAGTGTTGTGCTTTTTGAACCACTCATTATAGAATTTCCTAGTTCATTCATTTTTATACAATTGGTGTTTTCATAGCTAACAAACTATTGTAGTTACCAAGAGACAGGTACTGATACTAACAAACTATTGTAGCTACCAAGAGACAGGTACTGATACTAACAAACTATTGTAGTTACCAAGAGAAATGGAGATGGGTATCAGTATGCTATTTTTCAAAAAAAATGGGAGATGGGTATTTGGAGATGACAAATATAAAAATCTATTTAAATAAAAACACCAAAATAAATGTCAATGAAAGCAAAGATTAACTATATTTATATTTGATAATCATTATCATTACTTAAACAGTTAAATTTTAAACCATAATCACCTAGAGGCAATAGATGAGAATCAGGACATGAATGACATTTTTTAAAAACACGGTACAAGGGTCACTTGGTGATGGTTATATTTTCAATCGATTGATAAAAATTTAGTGCATGTAAACACTTAATGCGTTACATTGTTTCTCTTCTTACTAGTACTTTGTTGGGCTTTGATAAGAAAATTTTATGCTAGAAAAAAACTTGTACACTTTCATGTAAAAAATAAAAAATCACAATTCCTAGTGTATTTCTATAATTCTTTTAGCACTTATCAACCAACTATTAGCACTTGAGGAAAATAACCAATATAATTTATATTGGAAGTTTCCCAATTTTCAAAGGAAACTTCCAGGAGATGCGTACAGGCGTGAAGAAACTTCATCTGAAGTCTCTTGACATCTGGAGACATCCGCATATGTGTCTCTGAGACGGTGTTGCATTTCCAACATGGAAGACAAGTACCAAGGGTCAGGGTATGGATCTCCAGGTTAATATGCAAATTATGTTATGATGTTTTGGGATTCAATTTTGCAGTTTTGAGTCAATCTACATCAACCAATGTTTCGTGAGTGGTGGTTCACAAGAAACGATCTATAATGAGAATGACTAGCCCACTTAGCTTTCATTGCATCTAGCTGGTGCTCGGAAGGGTGAAGCACTGTGGCTTCTTAGGAGGTCATATATATATTTTTTTCAATCAAGCTCAAGTGTGCTTGCTAAAAACAGAAAACTATAAATTGCAAATTATAAATATCTGATTTGATTTTTGCAACGTGAATTGCATATCAGAGAGCTATATATTTACAATCATGGGGTTATGAGTCACACCGTTTTTGAGTTTGATGGACTGAATTCTAATGTTTATGATATTGCTGGGTTGATAATGTTTTAATTGCCAGTGACCTGCCTTAGTTTATGTTTAATGGAGTGCACTGGTGTAGATAATGTAAATTTATGTTTAATTTATATTAGTGAAGCTAGATTCTATTTTTTAACCCCTTGGCATAGTAGTTGCTGGAAGTCCAAGGGTGTAGATAACAAAGGTTGGTTTCAGAAAATGATGTACTTCTATTTCTTTGATAACAAATTTCTAACTTTTTTGTATTTGCTGCCTATAATGTTCCCCAAAGAGTGAACACCCTTTTTGTAAGAACAGCAAAGAAAGGAAAACACCATAATCTACCCTGCTGATCTCAAGTTGAGTAAGGATCACTTATCTAGGATTTAGAACTTTGAGAGAATAGACTCTTTATCAGACCTCAATCCTGAAGGTTACCTCAAGATGCTTTCTAAGCATGATCAGTGTCAGTGGTGAGAGCATGAGTGAATACTGCAAGACAAACTCCAGGTATTCAATCACTGCTCTCAACATTCACATAACCATATGACCAGTCCTCAGGGTGGCTTCCTTGTTGCGCTAATGATCTGATGGTGTGTAGCAGGCTCTAGAACGTCTGATCATGTGAAACAACAGTGAAAAACAGCCATGCAGGTCATCCCATGGCTTTTCCGCTATCACAGTGATGGAAGAAGTATCTCCCTTGAATTCACGTATGATTAGAAATCAAGAAAGTATATAAGAGAATGATCACTAATATGTGTCTCCATTGCTCATTAACCACAGGATCAAGTTTATCACACTAATGCAACAGTTAAGAGCTGTGTTCAAGGTTAGGATCATAAGGACAATATGCTTGCTAATATAATTCAATTCCTTAAGTCAGACTGCCCATAAGATCAACTATCGTAGATTCCAAATGTAAGATTATACACATATACTAGCATTCAACACATAAATACCATGATCACCTCATTCAGGAACTATAATGAAGCAGATTTACTAAACAGGATTATATATGCAGAATACAAAGACTTGTAAATCGTCAAGTCTCGTTTTACCTCTAAAATAGTTTTTCACATAAACAGCTTACAGTTCTCAAACTGTTAAAGTAGATTTAATCATTTTCTACATCATGCGTATCCACATATTTTATGTCTTTTTTAATCCTAGAATCTGAACATCTACAAGTTCATGGGTACATGTTTTAATTGAGCAATACTGCTGAATACAAAAGGACCATCACTATTCTTGTTACAGTCAATAAACTAGCTCTAGAACATAACACCTGAACAAATACAGGTACCAACTCCAAGCATCACCATAGAAGAATTTCCCAGCATCCTCTTGTTAGGTGCATCACATCGCGGGGACATACGAAGAGTGCCAACTAAGCTCAACCATGGTGGCCTTACCCACCCAATTAGTGGAAGAAGATATGACAGTTATCAGCCTGAATCAAAGAGGCCAGGTCAAGTAACACATCAATCACTAAGAAAATCACAGATAACACAATAGAGCAACATGATCTAATACACTGAAGAACCGATCACTTTCCCAAGACAATAAAGAACAAAACTAAAGAAAAATCCATCCCCGTTAGGGATGGGAAATGTACAGACTTTCGTAGGCCTGAATCACAGAGGCCAGGGCAAGGAACACACAGTCAGTCACTAAGCAAATCACAGATAGCACAATAGGGCAACATGACAACATGATTTAACACACTGAAGAACTGATCATTTCCTCAAGACAACAAAGAACAAAGCTAAGAACATTCATCCCCATTAGGGATGGAAAATGTAAGATCATTTTGTAGGTCTGAGGAAACATTAAGAAAAAGTTAGACATTACTCAGTCCAAGATCATTTTGTGGGTCTGAGGAAACATTAAGAAAAAGTTAGACATTACTCAATCCAGGAACACATAGTCAGTCAGTTGCTGAGCAAATTACAGATAGCACATAGGGCAACATCACAACATGATCTAATATACAGAATAACTGATCACTTCCCCAAGACAACAAAGAACAAAACTAAGAACATCTATCTCCATTAGGGTTGGGAAATCTAAGACCTTTTTGTATGCCTGAGGAAACATTAAGAAAAAGTTAGATTACTCAGTCAATAGACCTTGCCCATGGTTATTTTCTGAGGACAATCATTCTTATGTACAAGAGATATCACATCCTGAATAAGAGAAATGGCAGTTCAATTCAAATAAAAAATTCACAATCAAAGAGTTAATGACAACAAAGTTCCAAAAGTACCACATTTAAGTACTGACAGGGTTTAGGATTGACAGAATCCTGTATCTATCAAATGTTCCCCTTCCTAGATTTCAATAGTAAATTGGAGAGTTTGCTTGAATCACAATAGCATTGCTCATAGAGATAACTACGACAACACTGACCAAAGCCTTACCCTATACACCACTGGGTTGCATGCGAATATATTACAAATTCAAAAGATAAGCTCATTGTAAACAATAATTTCATAATAGCTTTTCCTTAAGCTAAACACAAAGTTATTAACTTATTATATAGGCAGGTTAGGATGGGTAGGCATACCTCAAGGCTTATTGCTCAAGGTGAAGCCTTGGATGGTGTCGTCTTTACTACAATTACATTTCAAAAGCCTAAGTGGAAATGCAGTTAGTGTTCCACGAGTATGCGTTCCCCCCCCCCCCCCCCCCCACCAAAAAAAAAAAAACCCCATGTTTATGGGATGAGGACGTTTCGGGGACATGGGGACTTGGGGGAAACGTCCCCCCATTGTCCCACCATCACCACCCATGACTTGGGGATGTTTTCGGGACCTGCCCTTTATTTTTGGTCTTCTTGAAGACTTTGGGATGTCCCCCAGACGCCCAAGGGACTCCCAGACGTCTCCTAACCATCCTCGAGACTCTTAGATGTCCTCCACGGCAACTGAGGCAGAATGTTTTTTTTTAAAATCTTCGTGCTAGTAACTCTAACCCTAATGGTCTATGGGCCCTACCCACACCCTAGGCAATCACAAAACAATCACAAAAGTGAAAAAAATCAAAATGAGAAAGGCTAAAGGCTGCAAGATTGAGAGTATTAGAATAGGAAAAGTAAAGACTTTGTATTGAAGTAAACATAGTGATAACATTGTGAAAATGATGTGCGCCATGAAGGTTTGTGTGGTATTGAAGGCCTTAATTTGGGTTTGGTGGTGGGGGTTCCACCCCTCTACACTGCCCTGTACTGCAGCCCCAGAACCTTGCGAGGGGCAAAGCCCTTCAACCCCGCTGGGGGCGATGCCCCCAGACATAAGGGGCATTGCCCCCCAACCCCTGCAAGGGGTGCTACAACCTAACCCTGCTAGGGGCTTCACCCCTAGACCCCACCCACCACCATCCTGCCACCGTCCCCAAACTTAGGCTCTTGGTCCCCCTCTCCCCTTGTCAAGAAACTCCGTGGAACATAGATAAATACACAGCAAGACCTTCAACCCCAATCCAAATTCCTCGCAGCCATGGATAAGCGACAAAAGCACTAAATCCCAAACCTGGGAATTAAAATCCCAATTCTAGATGAGATAACATTTTCACTTTCTTTCATTACAGAACCTCCAAAGCCTTCTATGTACTGCATGATAAAAAATACCCCCCTTTGTTTTACACAACCATTCCATTATAAGCAGAACGATGGAAAACTGCTAGCAACACGGAGAGTGGTGCCATAGTGATTTCCACCATGGAAAAGAAACAATGGCAATGAATATACATCAAGACCTTTAAGTTTTAACCACAATCCAAATTCCTCACAATCATGGATAAGTTACAGCAGTTCTAAATCCCAAATCCCAAATCCCGGGATTAAACTACCAATTGTGGGTGAGTTAACATTTCTCATTTTTTCATTACAGAACCTCTAAACCCTTTTTATGTAGTGCATGATAACAAAGATAGTTCCCCTTCGTTCTATGCACCCATTCCATTATAAGCAGAATGATGGGAAACTGCCAGTGCCACAGAGACCATCACTAAATGGCCAAGGCTTTGCCGATGGCTGCAGTCGTTTTGTTTATCAAAAACAACAAGAATGAAAACCATAGACCCAAATTCTCTTTCTCTAGGTGAGATAACATTTTCTCATTTTTTCGTTACAAAACCTCTAAACCCTTTTTATGCACTGTAAGATAAAAAAGGTGATCCCCTTTGTTCTATGCAGTCATTCCATTATAAGCAGAATGATGGAAAACTGCCAGTGCTACAGAGAGTGTTGCAATGGTGGCTTCCATCACTCAATGGCCAAGGCTTCGCCAATGGCTGCAGCCATTTTGTTTTTCAAAAACAACAAGAATGAAATCCATAAACCCAAATTCTCTCTCTAAACTCTTTCCACAAACTCTGAGCTAACTGCTGGTTACAATAATGAAGCTGTAAATTTTCACTAGAATAACATTAATTCAAATCAAGACTTGTAATTGGGCCTGCTAAAAACCAGGAAACATGGTTAAGGTTAACGTAATTAAGAAAAAGGGTGGGCATCAACACTCAAACATAACGTCAACATACAACAACACCCAGGCGTATACGAATACAAGAAACAAAACCACACAAGGTAGCTTAAGACTGTTTTCATTGTCCATGGCCTGTATTTTTCTTCTAGGGTGCCATCTGTCAGTCAACTTCCTATCTTATCAAGAACCCACTCTTTTTCCTATCATTCTATCAAAACCTATTCCTGCACTTCCAAACATACATATCAGTAGTGCGTGTTTCCCAGAAAAATATACAATAATGTAAATACTGAATAATTTTAGTGCTATTCAACCAAAAGAGTTCAACACATTGCAATATTAATTAGTTCATATTTCAACATTAGACAAATAGGTCCAAAAATGACAACAAAACTAAAGATCAGCAAGAAAGGGATATGACACTGTCACGATTTGACATGCATTTCTTTCTTGTGCCTCAGGTTGCTGTTTTGTTAAGTATGCCACTGTTGAGGAAGCTGACAGAGCCATAAAAGCTCTTCACAACATATGCATACTACCAGGGGTATATCTGAATGAAAATTGATGTTTTTACTGTTTCATATTTCTTGTAGTTGTGAGTTCTCCTATTATATACAATTGTTTGAAATGTTTATGTAAATGATTTTCTTAATCAGGGAACATTTCCTGTGCAAGTAAGATATGCTGATGGGGAGCTTGATCGTCTTGGTACACTCCTTTCTTAGGGCATTATTTCATTTGTTTATGAAATATATGGTACTGAATTCGATAACAGAATGCTATATTCTTGTTAACTATATTGATCTTAATGAACAATGCTAATATTTCAGTTTGCTTCTTTAGTTAAAAATTGTCTGTAGTTAGGCTCTGTGATGTTTGATTTCAATTTTTGATGATTCTTTTAGGTACAATGGAGCATAAGTTGTTTGTCGGTTCTCTTAATAAACAAGCTACCGAGAAGGAAATTGAAGAGGTGAATTTTGTGATTGACCTTGGAATAAATAAAAAACACTTTGAGATTTGTATAAACAGAAATTTTGATGTCATGAATAACAGATTTTTGCACGATATGGACAAGTGGAAAGTATTTATCTTATGAAAGATGAGCTAAAGAAGAATAGAGGTATGTGTTCTAAGCAGGTCTGGTGATGGATATAAATATCAACTTCAAACACATTATTCATGTTTCGTCTGCAGGTTCTGCATTTGTCAAGTATGTTTCAAGAGAAATGGCAATTGCAGCTATTCATGCTTTGAATGGAACTTATGTGATGGAGGTAATTGTTGAGGCTTTGTATTTGGGTGGCAATGCACTGGATTATACTTATGTCACAAACTTACTTGACAAATTTTTGTAGGGTTGTAATTACCCATTGACAGTAAGAATTGCTGAGCCTAAAAGACGTAGAGTTGCATCAAATGGTCCTTATCCTGTATCACAAGGGTATGGCTTCAATCCTGGACCGCATGGACAAACAGGAATTAGGTAGGAAGACTTTCACCACAAGATAATGTTTTTGGTTACTAATCCTTACCACTAATCAATGCCGCTGTGTTTATTTCAGACCTCCACTTGGTGCTGGATGGGATGTAAGAGAACGTGTTCGGACAAATTGGCAGCCCATAGCTGCAGGATCCAGGGTCACACCAAATACTGTTATGCGTCCCTATGGAAACTCGATAATGCCTAGAGGAGGTCCTATTGAGGTTGTTCCACCAATGGTAAGGCTATTTGTGCTTTGGTAGGAGTGCTTGTTACTTGTTGATGTAGAAGGGTATAATAATAGTTTTTGAAACCAGCAGGTTGGACCAATAAGAGGGCAAGTGAATGATCCTACTCATGGACAAATGCATGCCCCGTCACAGATGACACCTCCTTACCATCAGGTAATTGACATTTGCCTAGCTTAGTTGTGATGGATGATGTGTAAGTTTGTGATTAAAAAAAAAACAGCGTCCTTCTTGTCTAGTACACAGAACTTAATCCTATCTTTGTATAGGGCTTCAATCCAGCTTCTATTCAGCAGCAAACTCAGGCTTATGGTCTGCAACAGCCTCAAATGCAGCAACAGCTACAAGCACCTGCCCAGCTGCAAACTCAGTCATATGGTCAGCAGCTCCCTCACGTGCAACAGCAATTGCAAGTCCCTATGCAAATGCAGCAAGCTCCTCCATCGCAATCATTACCAAACT
Source organism: Cunninghamia lanceolata (assembly GCA_027924645.1). Lineage (NCBI taxonomy): Eukaryota > Viridiplantae > Streptophyta > Pinopsida > Cupressales > Cupressaceae > Cunninghamia > Cunninghamia lanceolata. The sequence goes on along the minus strand of BSBN01000918.1, from coordinate 978,665 downwards.
TGCAGCCACAAAATATTCCACAATCTTCACAAAATGGGCAATTGCAACAGTTAATGCCACATTTGTCAGTTTCTAAGCCTCAAGTGCAACAACAAGATGCTTTGCAGCCACAATGGGCACAAACTAATGTACCACAATACTCCTTTCCTGTGCTTTCATCTCAGAACCCACAGTCACTATCCCAGCCACAGCCAGTTCAACTTCAGTCACCAGCTGTTAAAGCTAATTTCCAGTCACAACAGTATTCCTTTGGGCAACAACATCCCTTGTTGCAGCAGCAGCAGCAATCTTTGTTCGAACAGCAGCAGCAACAGCTCATGACAACAACACAATCTCTGCAAACTCAACAAGGGCAAACTCAACAACAGGTTTGTTTAGAGTTGTAACGCCTGCTATCTTCCATTATGATACGTGCAAGGGCATTTTCTTCCATGAGTTAAATTATTTAGATGCTTGCTATATACTCTTGGAAGACAATAATTGTGATTATATTGTTCAATTGTTTCACAGCCTTGGGCTTATGTGGGGCAGCCTAATCCAAACCTTGTTACTGCAATAATGCCCATCACTGTCGCCCAACCAACAACTATTACAAATACTGCTGGTGAAGAGAAGACTTCACATCCTACTCCTGAAACATGTAATTGGACTGAATACACATCTCCAGAGGGTCACAAGTATTATTATAACAGTGTTACTGGAGAAAGCAAGGTAATTACATTGAAAAATTATTTTTTTCTTAAATATTATCTATTAGAAATAAGTATTGTGTTATTGATCCCATTCCTGGCAGTGGGAGAAACCTGTGGAATTGATTACCCTTGAAAAACATCAGACACAGCCACCAATACAAGGACATCAGCCACAATCCCATTCTCAAGTTCTTCCCCAACTTCAACACACACAAGTCCAACAAACAACAAATGCAATGCAGGTGAGTTTATTTCACGTTTGGGCTATTCTGGTTACATCTATTTAGCAGAATGTGGTTCTGACTTTGAAATGGTTTATATATTGCAGCCATCAATGCAAGTCCAGCAAACACAACCCCATTCTCATGTTCCACATCAACAGATTCAACAAACACAAATTCAACATCCTGGAATTCCAGTACATGTGAGTTTTTTTAATGGTTGAGATTCTTTTGGTTATTTCTGTTTAAGAGAATGTATTCCTGAATCTCGATTTTTATGTTAAATACAATAGCAGCCACAGACACAAGTATCCAAGATGCAATCCCATCCTCAAACTCTAACCCATCATCTTCAACAAACCCGAGTTCATCAACCAGCAATGACTATGCAGGCAAGTTAATTTTATTTTTTGAGGTTTCTAATTGGGTCTATTTAGGTGTAAGTAGGCTTTTGATTGATAGAAGATTGGTGCTTCCTCTCTGTCTTAACTGTTGTAACATTCGGGAGACACATGGGAACAACTTGAGTATTTGTATTCCTTTTGCAGGCACACAAGGTCTAACTGGGATGGTTTAACTGTCAGAAAGGTGTGTAAAATAGCTCATGTGGCGAGATATATTTAAAAAATGAAAAGGTTATGAGTCTAGTAGAGGTGCCTATTTCAAAGCCTCGGGTTGTAATTGCCACCAGGCGGAAAGAGGTGATGAATTTTCATTTCACCGCAATAGAACGTAATGTAAAATAAACAAAGAGACCGAACAATCACTCTCATTAATTTCTGTATAATATCGTGGTTTGATTGGATTTTTCTATTTGTAACTTCTAAATATCTTCCGACGTTAAAATAAATATCTTGGCTTCGTAAATATCAGACTAGTTTTGACCTTGTTTTATCTCGTATTTAAATACTAAAGAATTTTGTTTTTATATGATTAACAAAATTCTAATATCCATTGGCAAGATTATAAAGTTCAATATAATTTGCTTTTTTATGCGAGAGGTGTAACTACAAGTGGATATGGCGTGTTAAGAAAAGCTACCTATTTAAATGTTAAAATTATTAATATTTAATAATAAACATAATATTATTGATGTTATTTAATAATAAGTATAATATTAGTTTTAAAACAGTGAAAAATAATAAATGAAATAAAATATATTAAAATTATTGTGTCATAATTGTTTGTATGTGTTGTGTTATTTTATTTTCCATGTAAATATATAGAAAAAAAAAAAAAACTCAAAGAAATTGGAAAAAATAAAAAAGCTATAAAAGACATTAAAACATTAAGGAGAAAAAGCATCCTTATTGATCAAAACAAAAAAAGGAAATTGGAAAAAATAAAAACAAAAAAAGAAATTGGAAATTGGTGGAAGGAGAAAAGGCAGTAGAAAAAAAATCAAAAAATGAAAAAACTAAAAAAGACATTGAAAACAGTTGTAAAGAGAAAAAGCACTTTTATTTATCAAAACAAAAAAAAAGAAAAAAGAAATTGGAAATTGTTGGAAGGAAAAAAAACAAAAACTATGGAACCAAAAAAGAAATTGGAAAATTTTGAAAATAAAAACCAAAAAAGAAACTATGGATAAATTAAAACAATTGGAAAAAATAAGAACCCAAAAAAAAAATTGGAAATTGTTGGAAGGAGAAAAAGAAAAAACTATGGAACCAAAAAAGAAATTGGAAAATTTTAAAAATAAAAACCAAAAAAGAAACTATGGAAATTCAATTGCGATGTCTTTAATGAATGATGATTATCTTGTATCCCTATGGCCCATGTTGTTTTTGTTTTCTTGAGTGCCATGAAGTTCACTTGCATTCAATTAGTTGTGATCTATACTATATATAAGCTCAATATCCATTTGGCCCAAAAGTATTTATGTAGGATGGACGTCTAGCAAAGAATTTGTTGGATAACAAAATGGAGTACTCTATTAAATGTTCTATAAGAGAAGCAATAAGGACTACACAAGGAATTGAAAAGAGAATCTCTTTTCATGGGATTGTCTTTGTTGGCCTGTAGTAAACTATCAACCATTGATCTCTCAAAATAGCTCATTGCATCTTTGGATTGTTGGCATGAAACGACTGATTGAAAGTCACTCTTTTCTCCCTATCGTTGGATCGTTCATATGAAAAGTACCATTTAATGAGGCTCTAGTGGAGCTAAATGATCTAGACCAACCCATACTAAGGGCATGATCTTTAATGTATTACGAACCTCAAATTTGGAATGCTCATTACATGTGTCATCTTTTGATTGTTGGCATGAAATGACTGATGAAAAGGTAGTCTATCTCTCTATTCCTCTGTCTCTATCACTCTCCTCTCTATATTTTTATGCATCCCTCTCCATTTCTCTCTCTCTCGTCTTGAGTCATTTCTTTGTCTCGCCATCCCTTTCTTTATCTCTCCCTTTCTATATATCTATCTCTCCCTCTCCCCCTCTCTATATTTCCCTCTCTTTCTATCTCTCCTTCACTCTCTCCCCCCTCTATCTCTATCTCTCTATCTCTATCTCTCCTTGTCGCTCTCCCCTTATCTAACTCTTTATCCCTCCTTCTCTATCTCTATATATCTTTCTATCTCACCCTCTATCTATCCTCTCTTTATCTCTTCCTATTTCTATCTCACCCTCTCTCTATCTCTCCTCTTTTTATCTCTTCCTATTTCTATCTCTCCCTCCTCTCTCTCCCCCTCTCCTATCTTCCTCTTAACATTCAAATCTAAGTTACCTAAATGTGGACCCAAAACCTTAAATAGTGATTGACGAAGACCGACCCTTAGAAAGATCGATCAAACATAGTGACCCTCATTACTTTTATAATTTCACACCTTTGCATAATTTGGAGGTCAAATGAAGTAAAATTAAATTTAGACATGCTATAATTTTAGAATAAGAATTCCTAATTGTCTAAAAATATTAAATTTCAAGGGAAAAACTTTTGTTTTGTTTGAATTTGTAGATAATATGGGAATGCCCATTGTGTTCAATCTTGCTTTGGCAAAACTTTTGTAAAAAGAACATGACATAGAATGCACTCCATTTTTGCAAAAGCCATCCAAGGAATAACCCTCATGGAAAACTGACAAATACTTATAGAGAAGGAAAATAATGTATTTTAAAAAATATCAATGTCCCATAATTTCTATATTGTTTAATTAAAAAATGTATATAAGCATGCTATATTTAAAAAAGGCAGGGGGAGTGGTTTAATACTAAGCACCTCTCTCTCTCTCTCTATATATATATATATATATTTCTTCCTCTATCTATATTTCTCTGTTCGCCCCCCTTCTTTGCCCCACTCTCTCCTCTCACTCTCTCCCCTTCTCCCTCCCTACCTCTCACTCTCTTCTACCTCTCTCTTTTAGGTTAAATTGATTAAGGTTGAAGGTGTGCGAAATTTAACAATGCATTCGAGTGTAGCTTGACAGAATAATGGAATCTTCATTTTGTACTAATCTAGACTTTAGGACTATCATTAATGTTTGTTAATGGATCTAGAGATGTACAATGCAAATTCCATGGATGGTAGCTCTCTCTCTCTCTATCTTTCTTTCCATCTTTATCTTTCTCTCTCCACCTCTTTGTCTCCCTCTCTATCTGTTCATTTCTCTTTATCTCTCTTAGTTTCTATCTTCCTTCCTCTCTCTATCCCTCTATATCTATTTATTACTATTGATAATAATAGTAATAGTAATAATATATTAATGTAAAACCTTCTCAAATTCTTCGGGAGGTACTTTCACAATGACATGATATTTCTCTAAGTAGTCATGGATTATCAAAGTATATCTAGTTATGTGATTGTTTCTTATGTCTTTAATTTGCATGTGATTTGTTATGCACACTTCTTATTCTTTGTTTTAAATTCACATGAATATCTCTGTCTTTTAGGTTGGTGACTATGTTTCCCAATGAGATTGGCACTGGTCACAAAGGGCTAAAGGGCTAAATGATCAAATATTAATTCAAACATATTTTCTTTTGTTCCTCCTTGTAGATTAGTGTAGTTTATAGATTATGCCAACTTGTATGGTTTAGTATTATAACTTCTACTAAGCCTTAAATTGAGAGATTACGTTTGATAAACCTTCAGAGAATTATGCCTATTAAAATTCAAGATTGCACATGAAGTAAGCAAAGCATAAGGAGATTCATCTAAGGGAATGTAAATCAATTTTATATATTTTGTTGCATGTGTAACCCATTGTTGTTTATCTATTATAAAAGAGCTCTTTTAGGTCTATATAATTACTATAATAGTAATATAATAATAGTATCTTTTGATACATTATGATATACTATTATTGAGTGAATGATATACTATTATCTTACTATTATTATCTTTGTTAACACTATCTTCCATGTATGCTCGATTCACTCCACCACATATACTTCTCTAGCAGATTGTCTACTTTATTCATACCAATATTAGCCTAATTATGATTTTTTTTTCTTTCCATGATATTTCATTTACCTAATCATATTATTTTTGGATCTTCAAGCCCTTCACGTTCCACTTTGCCATTACCACATTTATAATTACCCATATATACATTCACTACCCTATAGTTATATGATGTTCATGATCAGGTCCATGTAGGCTTGTTTCCCTCTCTTTGTAACTTGACATTTTTTATTTTCAATCTAAAAATTCATCAAACTAAATTTATCTATATAAATAATAAAAATTCATTTAAATCTAGAAGATACCTAAATTGAAAAAGAAACCAAAAATTCCTCTATTCTTTTTATTAAATTATCTAAATCGACTTAATTTAAAAGATATTAAAAATAATCATTACTATCAAATTATAAAACCCTAAAAATATCTAATCAAAACATCAATTAATTTTTTTTGGGTTGGTAAATTAATATAATTTGAAAATTATATATTATTTATTTAAAATATTTAATATAATTATATAATATGTTATAATTGTTATTAATACTTACATTAAATATAAGTAATTATATATAAAAGAATTAATAAATAATAAATATGTTTGTGTACCCGTTGGTTAATATCAACATTACACTTGAATGCAAATGGGGATTAGTACTCGACAAACTATGACATTCATTATTCAGGTCTACTATGGCATAGCATAAATATGAAAATTTAAATATGTTAGAATGCCCATTGAGGCAGAGCCCCACCTACAATAGATCTATCACCAAATTCTTCCCCAAATTCAGTGTAATGATGTCTCTGCTTTCTACTCCAAATGCCAAGTAACCCAAGACCCCAAAACATGTTAGACGAGAGCGGAGAGAAATAAAACAAGCGCCAAAATTCTGTCAAATCTGTGTTTTTTTTATGAGCAACAACCTCAAGCCATATTTTATTAATGCTAACAAAATTAAAGAAATTAAACTACAAATATTGTTATCTAGATAGGTACCCTAAACTTTGTGCTTTTAGATTATAGAATTGTATATTTATATTAATATTTATTTGTAATTTAATTATATTTATTCTATATATATAATCTGTATTATAGTTATATTTATTATTATATATTTTATTCTATATAATATATACAATTATTAAATATAAATAGAATATACTACATAATTATTATATAATATATATTTTTTAATAATAATTTTTTCTCTAAATTCATATACATGTTAAGTAATTTTTTATAGTATTCTTCTTTTCTTATAACAATTGTGCTAGATAGTAGTTGATCTTGGTAACATATAGTTTTTACTATTATGTATAATACACATGTTCATTAACATTTGTCTTATGTTGATACATACAATATGGACATGATCTACTATAAATATTAATACTAGTAATATTATATTATATTAATACTAGTAATATTATATTATAATAATAATATACTATTATATTATAATAATAATATAATATTATATATTATTACTATTATTATTATAGATATATTATTATTACAATATTATTATTACTTTGATATATTAGTAATTTAATAGTATATAATAATAGTAATAATGATAATATCAATAAGATACTGTTTGCATCAAATACTAATTTCTAAATTTGTTGCACACTAAAACCCTTTATACTAACTAAATTGACATTTAAATTTATGTATAGACCATTCTTTCCGTGGAAAGATTTTAAATATAAAGAGGACAAAAAGCAAAGAAAGTTTTCTTCCTCTAAGGAAGAGAAAATCTTGTCACATTACACACAAACACTATATAAAAAATATGTTTGAGCTCATGTGTATGCCCTCTCTTTCATTATACTTGTAAGGAATGCTTCTTGTTGATGAATGGATGATTAATAATCTAGACCATCTTTGAGTTTTTAAGAGTGTTATTCTTGCAAAGTGAGATCCAAATTATGACATACAAAAATATTTGATGTTAACCACATTTTATGCCTTACAAGTTCGCAATATATATGTAATAGAAATACCATCAAATCATTCACTCAGAATATGTTTAGGCCTCTCCGATTTGTTAAACTTTGGTGCTCTTTATTGTTGGTTTTGAAACCCAACTTACAGTTCATTAAACAAGAAAATCATAACAGCGAAAACAACACTTACAATAAATATTTATTTACAAATTACAACATACAACCATGAAGAAAAAACTACTCCATATACAACAACATCAACACAAAAAACTCTATATATTAATCTTCACTTTACATCTCTACTCAAATTGAGCAACCAACACACAATTTTCTCTCAATTTTTCTGGCATGTTACAAAAGCACAGGGCAGTCCTTTTTAAAGACATTGCAGCCCCCAAAATAGAACAACAAATACTAATCTTCTAGTCTAAAAATGAGCGTGCATATGGAATGCATTTACACCTGCAGAGTGGTTACAAAACCGTTGCATGCAATACCTATATTTAGACCCTACTTTAAAAACTGACATATTAATCCATTATGGTGGGGAGAAACTAATATTCCAACACTCCCCCTTAATTTCTACCACTTTCTTCAAACTTTGTCTTCAACTTGATCTTCAAATCTACAATTCAAAATTTCTAGAAAAGCTCTTCCTTGTCTTCCTCATGCTTCTGCACTATGCTAAAACAATTCAATTTCTTCAAATTCTTTACTATTCTCTGCACTTGGCTATTCACTATATTTGGCTGTTTTGTTTCTGTTGTTCAATTCTTTTTCCATTTTCTCAACATGAGAAGACTTATGTCTATAAAACATTCTGACCATACTTGTGACCTTTTGCCAATCAAATAAATTTATCCAACCACAATTCATTTTCAAACAACCTAACATAGATTCATTTTTTAATTCTCTAATCTAGCATGTCTTCACAATGATTTTTCAAACCACAAATTTTACAAGGATGTAATTCCCAACATTTTTATTTTCTATGTCCTCTATCACAATGGGAACAATGTAAAATCTCTTTTTCTTGAAATGACTTCTTAGTACTTGCAAAAATATTTGTCTTTTCTTTTCCTTTACCTCTATACCCGAGACCTTCATACTTAGTCCTCACAACTGACTCAATGGGCTCTTTGATTCCTTGCCCATGCTTACCCAAACCTTCACTTTTATAACCAATTTTCTTCATGATTTTCAAACCAACATTATCATCAAAACAACTAGCTATGTTAACAAATTCATTATCATTTTCATCCTTACATTCTTCAGCAAAAGCAACTTCAACAAATCTACCAAATGATTGATCAAAAGAACACAAATCATTTTCTTCTTGGCATGCTGCAAACAATTGTTTTAACTCATCATTTTGATCTTTCAATTTTGAATTTTCTTCTTCTAGCTTCTTCAACTTTTCTTGCAAATCTTCATTCCTTTCTTCCAACTCTCTATTTTCTTGTTAATCTCACAAATTTCATCTAAATTTTCACATTTCTCCTTTCCTAACTCTTTTATCCTTGCTATCATTTCATTATTATTCTTTTTTAACTCTTTCCAATTCTTTTTTAAGACCCATTAATTCTCCTTGCAATAAATCATTTTCAATCCCTAAACTATCATTTTCTTTCTTTCCTCTTTTTCCAACTTTTCCCATTTGTAAAAAAAAATGATTTGCTTACCAGACTTTAGACTTCTCAAATGCCTTCAAGCTATTTTTCTTTGATTGATCTTCGATCTCTTATTTGGCTAACAAACCCTTGGCTGCTAAAACAATAAAATAGTACCTGTGGCTAATTAGTGATTTCAACGGCTTCTTCAGTGGCTTGGCACGACATCTTCAACAAGCTTTTGCCTTCTTTTTTAATCTCCAACACCCTTTGTCTATAGTTCCAGCTCCAAATTTACTTTTAGTCCTTTCACAAATCTTGGCGTCAATCTGCAAAAAGAACTTTATAATAATGCAACGATTTCAACAATATCAATCTCCGATAGACTTTGCTTTAACTTTATTGTTTCAACTTCAACAACTGTTTCAAATTTGATGCGCCTCTATTCCTTGTTTAACGATATCAGATTTACTTCTTCAGGTTTGTAATAACAACAACTCACACGACTTTTGTCTTTGCTTGAAATCTTGCTTACTGGCACTGATATTTTTTTTCTACTTTCTAATTTGTGGCGGCTTCAACTCTATTTTGGTGCTCAAATTTGTGACTTGGACTTGGTTCAACGACTGTGATCTTCTGTACACATAATCAAACTTACAAACCCTTTTTCTTCAGACGAACCAACAAACACAATAACACATCTTGATAACCCTAGCACAACTCTCCACGATCATCCTGCTCTGATACCACTTGTTGGTTTTGAAACCCAACTTGTTCATTAAGCAAGAAAATCATAACAACGGAAACAACACTTACAATAAATATTCATTTACAAATAACAACATACAACCATGAAGAAAAAACTACTCCATATACAACAACATCAACACAAAAAACTCTATGTATTAATCTCCACTATACATCTCTGCTCAAATTAAGCAACCAACACACAATTTTCTCTCAATTTTTTTGGCCTGTTACAAAAGCACAGGGCAGTCCTCTTTAAAGACTTTGCAGCCCCCAAAACAGAACAACATAATAATCTTCTAATCTAAAAATAAGTGTGCATATGGAATGCATTTACACCTGTAGAGCGGTTACAAAACCTTTACATGCAATAACCTATATTTAGACCATGCTTTAAAAATTGACATATTAATGCATTATGGTGGGGAGAAATTAACATTCCAACATTTATTGCTCTTTGTACTCAACGAAGATCAACAAAGTCATGCTCATTTGAAAGATTATTTCCCACTCTTTAAATTAAAGCCAGTTCCATTAAAAACCATGGATAAATAAGTGAGATCCATTGAAAGAGATAAAGAGGGAAACCACACCTTCCATTCAAGAAACATAGATGCAGAGAAAAGAAAAATAACAAGAAGCTGCCGCCGAGGATCGATTTTAGTGCAATACCATGGACCGTCGATAGGCCTCAATCGAATGGGTCAGAATTAAAGAGTCATATGAATCTGTGCGTGCGGCATTCTATCCAATAGGAGCCCTCATATGGAAAGGGAACATACGGGTCTCTAACTACTTGAAGCCTTCACCCCCAAGTATTCTGCAATCTCAATTGTGTGACTCATCAACCCCGCAAGATTTTATCTCTCGATCGCATTAGAGATCTTTAGTTCGATACCCAACAATGGCTTCCACCGATGTTCAGGTGAACCCACCGAAATAATTTGTTCCTGCAGCCGTTGATGTCCCTGCCTAGACCGAGACAACTATGGCCAACTCGATGCGCGACCCATAGGAAAAATATAAAGCCAAGCAATCTACTAGAGATAGAAAAATGATGAACCAAAACGGTGAAATTAATTCGGCGAAATTAATCCCGTCAAATCGAACGGACAACAAGCTTTCAATCATCTTGCATGCCTATGGTATAATGGAGACTGTTGATCTTCAAAGGTAGCCCGTCTTGCTCACATAGGGAACACCTTCCATGTAATTTCTATAAAAAAATAAAATAGCTTTTGAAATAAAAATTAAAATAAATAATTCATTTTGATTTATTTTATTACTATGAAAAAATAAAATAGCTTTTGAAATAAAATTAAAACAAATAATTTATTTTTATTTTTTATTGTTTATTTTTTAAAATTATGGAAAAATAAAATAGCTCTAAAAAATCTATGTATATACCTATTTTATGTTTCCATGCATCTTTTAGAAGTTTAGATAGATAATAAAAATGACATTTATATAGTAAAATAAAATAGCTCTTAGAATAAAAATAACTCTTTGAAGTTAAAGTTAAAAGTAAATAATTTGTTTTCATTTAATTTTTTGAAGAAATAATTTGTTATCATTTATTTTTTTGAAAACTTGTCCATTGATTTATTGTATTACTATTGAAAAATAAAATAACTCTTTAATAAATGGAAAGCGGTATAGATATGTAATTTCTATTATTACAATGATACATATAAATAATTAGTATATTTAAAATATATCAATTTAAAAGATGAAAATAGCTAATCTTCTAAGGTCTTGCGTCTTCTTCATTCACCTTTTGTCGACAATGCATTTTCGTCACTTTCTAACCTTGTCGACTTGACCCACTAACATCACAAGATGGGAAATTCACTTTCCCTAAGCCCCTTTCATCCATTTCAATCTTTAAGAGGCCTCCAATTGGCCTCCCAAACTCCTTCCCATCATCAATTTCATCTCTTTGTTCTTCCTTTTTGGGTCGCCCCCTGTTATTTTCAAATCTTCCTTGGGTGACCCTGAATCTCCTTGGGGGGTGACCTTGGAACTCCCCTGGGTGACCCACCCTCTTGAGGTCCTTCAATTAGTCTTCGGGTCCTAAGGTCATCTTTAGACCCCTCTGACCATTCTTAGCCTTTGAAATCACCTGCATAACCCAATTTTTTTGGGTCATCCATATTGCCTTTTGAAACTTCTATTGTCACTTAGATTTGCAGTTTGTGTTGAAGCCCATTTGTTGCAACAATCTAGTGAAACATGGGAGTGATTTCGAGGTGTGGGACGCTGCGAATGAAATCAAACTTCTAGAGAAGTCTGGTTCCTCTTTCTGAATATGAGATTCAAGGAAAACTATAAGACTAAACCTAATCTAAAACCACTGGGAAAAGGGGAAGAAGGAGAATAGAAAGGGAAAAGGTGATACACAAGGTTTAATGAAGAACACCCACAAAATTTAAATGCATAGAATAACTTCACACCACTGATAGGATCACACAAATCTAGCAGATTCTAACAAAGGTAAAAAATAGAATAAAATTGCAAGGAATAAACATTCACATGCAATAACCAGTTCCATATTTACAGAGTTAAAAACAACATGAAAAGGCAAAAATAACCAATATGTATTGATTAAAAGACATGGTTATAGTAAACAAGGGTTCCGTTTGGAGCACAAAATAAGTCTCTGCATCCAACCCTCATTACATTGATTTTTCATCTATTTATAGCATTCTATTGATAACACATTCACCTACTGCAATAAATTTGCCCCATGGGCCTGTCGAAGATATTTCTGCGAAAGGAATGTCTATGTACATATGTTCTGCAGAACATAAATGGAGAGGATATCTTGATCTGATTTGTAGCAATTAACACAGAAATATCTGAAGATGAAGTAGCTGAGGAAAAATATCCGCATTGAATGTTAGCATCTGATTCATCTATCTTCACAATTAAAGCACAACTTCTTCTAGCTGGTGCTGATCTAATCTTATAATAATGGCGGCTAGAAAAGATAGATGTTTCAAAGTATAATTCCCACCAAAAGTTCCTGCGCAAGATTTTACAATATCTTAAACTTACTTTAAAATATTTCAAAGCTTTACATTATATTACATGCTTTATTCATGGATTTTCACTTTACTCCAATTTTGGCCTTTATTTTGCCTTATCGACAAAATCTATCCATCGTGAACCATTTCTAGCCTCACTTTTCCTTTAGTTGGTGAAATCTTCATTTCGCGAACCACTTTGCCTTAGCTGATTCACCCTTCTTTCTCTCTTTCTTTCTGTGTTCTTTAGTTGGCAAATTTGTCGATCGACAAACTTGCCAATCAACGAACGATTTGGTTCGCCAACTTTTCTCTTGGCCAATGACTTGTTCCTTCATCCCCTTTCGCTTGTCTTCATCTTTGTCTTTCTTAATCGGTGATTCCTCTGATCGGCGAACCAATTGGGCAGCGAACTAGCGGGTTCATGAACCACATAATTTGCTGGTAAAGGCAACCTTTTGTCTTTGCCTTAGTGTTCTTTTAAGAAAACCTTACCTTCAGTCGGTGATTTCACCAATCATCAAACTTTAAGTTCGCAAAATTTGAAATTTGCCGATAAAGGCTTGCTTCATAAGGAAAAAGACTTAGAAAATTTATGGGTTTTTGGGGGGTTTTATACTTAGGATTTTAGGGATTTTTACAAGGAAAAAACCTCAAACCTGAAGAACATTAGGCACTTAACCAATTTCAACAAGATTTTAAACATTTTAAAGCTGGGCTGTTTGACTATCGGAAGGGGAAAATAGATCAACAACTCCCTTGGACGACCCTAGATCTCATAAGAGGTGACCCAGGATCTCCCCTGGGTGACCTGCTCTGTCAAATTGGTGACTCAGTCTATTTAAACACGTGAGTTTCCATTCAGTTCGGCCCCAAATTAGCTTAATTTTTCCTCTAGTTTGCATGACTCCTTGACTCTAACTGAGCCTAGCCTATTTTTAACTCCTCCACTCCCAATCACTCTATTATTAGCTCGCACAAAGCTATTCTTATCTCCCTTTCTTCTCATGCTAACACTTCTTCCTCCTTGAGTGATAAGATTTCATGCTCACTTCACTCCATAATTAGGCTTGCTCACTCCTCAATCAATCATGTTAACTCATCAATCAAGAGAGTTAACTCTTCAATCAAATCCACCAATTGTGAGCTCTCCAAACCTATAAATACCCCTTCTTCATTATTTCTCAACATTGAGAATTCTCTTCTCATCTTCACAAGCTTTTTCAAACTTTAAAGTTCTTTGAGCCTCTTAGTTTATTTATTTAGTTTTCATTTTTTCAAAGCTTCAAAGCTTTTCCTTAGGAGGAAAATTCATTGTTGCACCACCCATTCCTAGCTTTACTTTTTACTCTCCATAGCATGCTTATGTTCTTTGTAGGACTTATGAGCCTTTTGATTTCATAGTTTAGTTGCCAACCAACCGATGATTCCTTTCATTGGCGAACCAACTGGTCGGCAAACTGGCGGGTTCGCGAACCACACAATTTGCTGATAAAGGCAACCTTTTGTCTTTGCTTTACTCTTCTTTTAAGAAATCCTTACCTTCAGTCATTGATTTCTTTGATCGATGAACTTGCCGATCGACAGACTTTATGTTCGCAGAATTTGAAATTTGCTGATAAAGGCTTGCTTCTAAGGAAAAAGACATAGAAAATTTATGTTTTTTTGGGGGGTTTTATACTTAGGATTTTGGGGATTTTTACAAGGAAAAAGCCTCAAACCTGAAGAACATTAGGCACTTAACTAATTTCAACAAGATTTTAAACATTTTAAAGTTGGGCTATTTGAGTATGGGATGGGGAAAATAGGTCAACAACTCCCTTGGATGACCCTATATCTCGCAGGGGGTGACCCAGGATCTCCCTTGGGTGATCTGCTCTGTCAAATTGGTGACTCAGTCTATTTAAACACGTGAGTTTCTATTCAGTTCGGGCCCAAATTAGCTTAATTTTTCCTCTAGTTTGCATGACTCTTTAACCCTAACTGAGCCTAGTTTTTTTTAACTCCTCCAGGCCTAATCACTCTATTATTAGCTCCCATAAAGCTATTTTTATCTCCCTTTCATCTCATGTTAACACTTATTCCTCCTTAGTGATAAGCTTTCATGCTTAGTTCACTCCATAATTCCTCAATCAATCATGTTAACTCATCTATCAAGGGAGTTAACTCTTCAATCAACTCCAATTGTGAGCTCTCCCAACCTATAAATACCCCTTCTTCATTATTTCTTAACATTGAGAATGCTCTTCTCATCTTCACAAGCTTTTTAAACTTTAAAGTTCTTTGAGCCTCTTAGTTTATTTATTTAATTAAATCATTTTTTTAAAGATTCAAAGCTTTTTCTTAGGAGGCAAATTCATTGTTGCACCACCCATTCCTAGCTTTTGTTTTTACTCTCCATAGCATTCTTATGTTCTTTGTAGGACTTATGAGCCTTTTGCTTTCATAGTTTAGTTGCCAACCAACCAGTGATTCCTTTGATCGGTGAACCAACCGGTTGGTGAACCGGTGGGTTCGTGAACCACACAATTTGCTGATAAAGGAAACCTTTTGTCTTTGCCTTACTCTTATTTTAAGAAATCCTTACCTTCAGTCAGTGATTTCACTGATCGATGAACAAGCTGATCGACAAACTTTAAGTTCGCAAATTTGAAATTTTCTGATAAAGGCTTGCTTCTAAGGAAAAAGACTTAGAAAATTTATGGGTTTTTGGGGGGTTTTATTCCTAGGATTTTGGGGATTTTTACAAGGAAAACACCTCAAACCTGAAGAACATTAGGCACTTGACCAATTTCGACAAGATTTTCAACATTTTAAAGCTGGGCTATTTGACTATGGGAAGGGGAAAATAGGTCAACAACTTCCTTGGGTGACACTAGATCTCGCAAGGGGGTGACCCAGGATCTTCCCTGTCAAATTGGTGACTCAATTTGTTTAAACAAGCGAGTTTCTGTTCAGTTCGGGCCCAAATTAGCTTAAATTTTCCTCTGGTTTGCATGACTCTTTGACCCTAACTGAGCCTAGTCTATTTTTAACTCCTCCACTCCCAATCACTCTATTATTAGCTCCCACAAAGCTATTCTTATCTCCCTTTCTTCTCATGCTAACACTTCTTCCTCCTTGAGTGATAAGCTTTCATGCTCAGTTCACTTCCTAATTAGGCCTGCTCACTCCTCAATCAATCATATTAACTCATCAATCAAGGGAGTTACCTCTTCAATCAACTCCACCAATTGTGATCACTCCCAACCTATAAATACCCCACTTCTTCATTATTTCTCAACATCAAGAATGCTCTTCTCATATTCACAAGCTTTTTCAAACTTTAAAGTTCTTTGAGCCTCTTAGTTTATTTATTTAGTTTTCATTTTTTCAAAGCTTCAAATCTTTTCCTTAGGAGTCAAATTCGTTGTTACACCACCCATTCCTAGCTTTGATTTTTACTCTCCATAGCATGCTTATGTTCTTTACAGGACTTATGAGCATTTTTCTTTCATAGTTTAGTTGCCAAGCTTTCAAAAGCTTTGATAGCATTGTTATGCTCACAAATTGCTTTCGAAAAAACCAAGCCAGAGGCTTCAATAGCTCAATCCATTCATCATAGCTTTCAAATTTCCATCCCATTTTCATTCAATTGCTACTTCATCTTTGTTTCCAAGAGGAGATCCCTGCTGTTGTAGAGGAAAGGAGGTTGCCACACAAGGACTTCTGAGGATATGCCAGACTCATGTGTCAAAGATATCTAGGTTTTTCATGATTTCATAGTTAATTAAATCATACTTTTTCTCTTGGAGAAGTAATCTTGGCATTGCTATTTCCTTGGTAGTATTTTCTTTAATTTAATTAAATTAACATTCTTTAGATTAAATTCATTGCAATTCGTAGATCACATTTCATTCAAGCAATTTCAATTTCTAGATTAGATTCAAAAATTGTTCCACAAAATACTAAAACATAGGATTAATTACACTTGGAAAACTCATATTAATTGCATTTCATATTTCAATTTCTAGCTAATTAGACAACTTTTATATTCAATTTGGAAAAGGAACCAAAAGTGTTTTGCACTCATACAAAAACACAAAATATTAGGAAACTTAGAGAAAAACTCTTGATCCCATCATGAGGTACACGTTAAGTCAACCAAGGTCAAACCCTTGATTCCATCACAAGGTACATTTCACATTCAAACAAAAGCAAAACAAACCTTTTACTTCAAGTCAAATTCAACAAAAATCAAGCTAGGTCAACACTTAGTCAACAAACTCTCTCCCAAGCATTTGATGTGCCCAGGGATTAGAGGAAATTGGATCAAAGTTATTCTTGAAGAGATAGATGAAATCCACGCACAACAAACCAAAGAAGAGAAAGAACACACTCTTAGGGTCTTCCAACAAAGAGATCATATGACAATGCATTCAAATGAACGAGGATAGGTTACAATGCTATAGACTTGTCAACGAGTAAAACAGTCTACCCACTAGACATTGGAACTTGAAAAATCTTAACAGTAGGATTAGTGACCCTTCGGGTAATATAATTATCTCCACCACAACAGTCCTAGAACAAGCTTGTCAAATATCAATCTATACTAGGCCCGCAGATTGACCAACCATCCTCTGCGAAGTTTTGCTTCCATGCAAACAAAACCACCCTCGAGTCTTGCCTCCACTTGATTGACTTCTGCCACGAGAGTGAGAGTGACTTGGAGGTCACCCATAGCAAGGAGAGGGGTTCATGTGTGATATCAAAGCTGACTCATTCACATTGTGTTTGAGTCACGTTACGCAACATAGATATTCTGGTGGACTCGACATGAACAACAAAAACTATTGATCAAGCATCACCATCGCTTTCATAACATTTTCTAATCCACTTTCTTTCATCGCCGTCACATTCATTTTTAGTATCATTCTTGTCATCTTCATTTATTCCATTTATTCTGTGGTGTTTAAGGCACCCTTGAATATGAAAGAATCTGAAGCCAACCTAGGGAATATTCTCTCTAGAGAACCCAAAATGCCATATTTTGACAAGTATGTGCCACTTGATCCTATGGCACCAATTACCAATTGTTTTGACTATGAAGACTTTGATTATGAAAATGATAGAACATAGCATCATCATTCTCTCACATTTAACAATCCCGCATGGGAATAAGGCACAACAATTCAACCTGTGCACTTTAGAGCACGTAAGGTGTTAGTGAGATCAGAAATCCTCCAAGTGGATCAACCTTCAACAAGTAACACGACAATACACTTAGACAACAAAGTGAGACATTTGGAAAGACATTTACAAGAAGCTAAAGAGGCTCAAGAAGCCTTGTGTAATGCTTGCCAAGAAGAACAGTGAGAGAATGTTTTAAGAGAATAACTAAGTGGAGAATTACCAAATGGAGCTGAATCGATAAATAATTACCAAAACATTAAAAAATGTCAACCAACATACTCCACAATGCTTGGGTATAAAAATCAACTAAAACCACCCATAGGGTTGATGCTCTCAACCCTGCAATCTCAAAGCATGTTCTTAGGGACTTATCTTGAGTACTTGAAAGAATCTCTTCACCACGTCATACAGAATGTGTTGCTTCCATGACCCCTCCCCAACTTACCAAAGTTCAAGGGCAAGGGAGATCATAATTCTCACATTAAAGGATACATAACTGCAGTAAGAGAACTTCCTTAGGATGAAGTTGTCGTGTGAATTTTTTCAGAAACGCTGGAAGGAATTGCGTTAGATTGGTATTACCAATTACTTGAGGCTTCAATCACACTCCTTTCACCAACTTATAGGATAGTTTTTCATGGTGTTTGACATGAATAAACTTATCAAAACATGGATTCATGAATTTTTAACTATGAAACAAGGCGTAAACGAATCAGTGACACATTTTGTTACATGAAGTCAAAAAGTACACTACTTGTCGATAAGTGCCCCGAACATGGATCATAGAGAACTGTGTGACCTTTTCTTGCACACCCTTAATAGGGATACTCTAGAGGAAGTACAAAAATTTCTCTACAAATGCTATGAGGAAGCCCTAGATAGTGCTTACGAATTGACCAAGCTACCATTGATAGTGGGTGACAAATGAACGACTGATGACGCAAACAAGTGACAATAGAGGAAACAATGTCTCCATGATCAAAATCTTAAAGAACAACAGAAATGCAACCACGGATGGGGTGATTGATCAACTCTTGATAAGAAATAAAGTGAGAGACGACTACAACGGAAGAGACTACTTCCCTCCCAATGTTAACACAATAGATCAACCTTGTAATAATGACTACTACCAAAGAGTCAATCAACAATCATGGATTCAAAACTAGAATGATAATAGATATGAATGCCCTCCTTATGAATACAACCAATTTTATTCTTTCCATAGAACAAGGGGGCATAGCACCGAGTCATGTAGAGAATATAATAGGTTCATCGTAAGATTTCTTGATGATTGACAATGATTATTCATTGAAATGTTCCTAAATCCAAAAGAGGTCACATCAAACAACAATAACTAACTGACACAAGCACCTATTGCATTGCAAAATGTGGATATGAAAATATTTCAAGATCCCTTTCTGATACATAGGAGCAATGAAATAAACAATCACGATGCGACAACTTTGGTGCCAATGAACCCTTCAAATGCCTCAGAGACAAATATCCTTGTGCAATTGGGACCAAAATGGGAGGAAAGGATGTTAGGATTAATGGAAATATTACATGAGGAAGACACTAAACCTAATAATGAATAAAAAATGGAACTTCATGAAGGGCTAGTTTCAATTGTAGAACCAATACCCGCCCCAATTAGACCATATGAATTAATTGAAGATCTAAAGAAGACCTATGCCCACATCTCTTTCATAGATCTCCTTAAAAATTTGCCATCATATCAATCATCTCTTTTGAAAGCAATAGGGTTGAAATATCTAGATCGAATCACTCCTCATAGCGAACAAAAATATCAAGTCGATCTTGATATGAACTCGCCAAATGTTGAATTACAAGACCCAGGATTCTTCTTTGACTTAAATCAAATGCCTTCTAGGGTTGAGTTGACCAAGAAAGGAGATCGAGCCTTGTATCTACAAGTGTGGATTTATGACACATGTATAAAGAGAAGATTGATTGATGACAGAGCCACTCTAAACATAGTTCCATTTTCTCTATTGGAAATGATGGGATATGGACACATGAACATCACAACATGCTGAGATTCCCTCAAAGGTTATGACAATATAAAAGCAACCATGATTGGAAAAAAACACACTACCAGTTTCCTTGGGACCCAAAACCGATCCCATAATATTCTATGTCATTGATAAGGACACCAATTATAACTTGTTGGAGAGACCATGGATACTTAGAATGAAGGTGGTATCCTCCACATTATTCCAAGAGGTTTGATTTTTATACCTTGGAAAGATATATGTTGCAAAGGGAGATCTTGAACCTTTTAGTATGATCAAGACAAATGTGACTAAGAAGAAGATAGGAATTCCGATCAATTATGAGTTGTCAACAGACAATCTCTATTCTAGATCTAACTTTGCAATCAATATGAATAAAGAAGATAGAACCACTTCACAAAACGATAAACAAAACAGAAATAAGAACCTTCGAGAAATGAGAGTCATCGAAACAGAGAGAGATAGTCCCAAAATAAACAATAACCAAAATCATGGAATGGTTAGAAAAGGATGGTTGCATTCAATTCCTTTTGGACATTTTCACAATTAACATATTTTCCAAAGATGAAAAAGAAAGGATTAATCAAACCATCCCGTGCATAGGCGATATTCCCCATAAGACGAAGTGGCCTAAGTTTGAAACTAAAATATTAGACTTGAAAGAGGTGGATCCACATGCCTTCTTAGATCCTGAGGAAGAAACATTAGAAAGTTATACTCCTTGGACGCCATCGAAAGAAACATCATCAAGTGAGTTATACTTATACGCCATGGACACCTCCAACACAAGTAGAATATAATAACCATGAAGAAGTCAATTCAATTGATAACAAGTCAACAAACACTCTACAGGTTTCATCTAGAGATTTTATAGCTACCAACCCACAAGAACAACCTTTCACTTCGATCTCGATACAATCAAATGATATTGATGCATGGGAAGTGTTGCAAGTATGTGCCTAATCGATGATGTCATTGATGTCAACATATTTGTGTTGTCATTGATGTCAACATATCTGTGTTGTCATTGATGTCAACTGTGCTCCTAGTTTGATAAGTTAGATGCTTTGTATTGGCTCATGGAAGTGTTGGAGAAAATAAGTAAATGATCCAGATATTGAGTTTCGAAGTGCTTTTGAGAAAATTTGCTCCTCCGGTGGAAATAGTGTGTGGAAGAGTATCTTTGTTTACTGAAGAACAGTATAGTAGATTGCTCTGCATCTCTAGTAGAATAAATATTTTTGTCTGACGATTGGAAGTTATTTAGAGGCATGTCTGAAGATGCTATATATCTCAAGTTTGAGCCTCCGGTATGTGTTCACTAGAATAAAAGATGCTTTTCTTGAGTATTCACTGGTGATAGGGAGAAGGTATTTTGCTCTGCATTCCTCCACATTGAAGTATTATGATCTGCGGTTCTATAGTGAAGTCTGGAATGATGATAAGTGCCTTCAACTCCAATGGTTCATGATTTGATGGTCCACAAGCTATCCTTTTTTAATGACAATGGCTGACAGTATTGTTCTTGTGCTTTGGTTTGAAGAATCTTCTTGACAGAGTGGTTAGAGATCATGCGATTGTTCCTGGTGATTACAATGTGCTTGTGGATATTGCATGATCGTGTTCTTACCTCTGGATTGGTCCGCAAAGAGAAATTTGGATCATGGATGAAGTTTGTTCCTTGAAGACCTAGAGTTATCACCAGTCTTGGCTGACTTGGTGTTGGCAAGAGACACTGTGTGGCTTCATAAGTGTTGTCATTGATGGCAACAAAGTCTATCCCACACATCTGTAGTACATAATATGCCTTCACCGAAAGTCAGATTAAAGAATGTTTTGGTCTGGTGAACAAGAATAGAGTATGTAACAAGGTTCGACAATCAAGTCTGGATCTCTTAGATGGTGCAACTCAGTAAGTTGTGAACTTGGACATGTCAAGAGGGGTATCATGACTACTGTACTCTAGAGATTTAGCCTCTGGAGATAAATCAAGAAAAACATATGAGCATATGAGTATTGGGTTCCAATCAGGTAGAGCAGACAGAGCAAGGACTGACAGACAGAGTATTAGACTTCAATCCGGATGAGTAAAAGGTGTTGATCAAGCAATTTGTGGGATTATACATTGTTGGCCGGCATGATTAATGACTTCCATGCCTATGTTTTTTAATACACATCACAAATCAAGCATGGATTTAGCCGACAGTTTAATAACTTGAAAATATTTTGAGTGTGAGAATAACAATTCAAGTCTAGTATGTAACTGAATAACAACATTGAACAGAGGAAGAATGAAGTGCATCAGATCAGTATATTGTGCGTAACCGGAACTGAACTCTTGCATTTGTAGATGCCTCTCATCAGTTTAAACACTTGATCATCTTCTATAAGTTCTGTAGACAGTGTGTCTCCTGTAGGCAGTGGGCCTCTTGTGAGCAGTGTGCTCGGGCAGTGAGCCCTAATTGGAAAGTGCCATTTTGTACTCCTTTATTCTTTTAACAGAGAATACAATCTTGGGTTAGTCACCCCGAGGTTTTTCCCTTAACAGGGTTTCCACGTAAAAATCCTTGTGTTATTATGTGTGTTGATTTTATTTATGTTCTTATGATTACATATGATTTCATGTTTTTATGCAACACTGAATATTAAGATAATAAAAAGAAAAGAAAGTTAAGGAAATTTTGAGATAACTGATTCACCCCCCCTCTCAGTTATCTACCTTGTATCCAACAATTGGTATCAGAGCAAGGTTCCTCTAAACAAAGCCTAACAATTTGAGGAAGATCTGGGAATCTCAATGGATGCATTGTTGCAAGTATGGGCCTAACCGGTGTTGTCATTGATGTCAACATACTCATCTTGCATTAATGAGAAGGATTAGATGAACTGTGTGCTGAGGATATTGAGAAAATTAGTCTCAATCAGGAACAATGAAGAACAGTGATGACAAGAAGGTAAAAGTCCTCAATAGGTTGAGGATCAGAGGATGCGGTTTAAAGGGTTTGTAGATATAAGTCTTGAGATGCTCTAGTCAAGTTTTCAGAGGTTCGCATGAAGATCTGAATAAGTTATGGTCGCTCAAGTAGAACCGGTTCCGGCAAGTGTTCAGAGGTGACAGAGTGTCATAGATAGGTCCGGTGAGATCCAGAAATTCATTATCCCATTTTGCGGATTTAAGGGAGTGTTGAGGATGTCCCTGTGAAGTATCAACTAGATTGGTTCATGGTTTGAAGGTCCAGAAGAGCCTATTCATTTGTGACAGTGATGACAGACTGTGTTCTTGAAGCTCCGGATGAAGGAGAGAAGAATTCCAGTAGGATGATGAAGTGCGGATGTTCTTGGTGATTCAGAGAAGGTTATGATGATCGTTGGATCATGTCCAGTTCATGTTGGTGGTCTGCATTGAAGTTAGAGTTTGCATTTGAAGAATAACCACCGGATATTGGTGTTCTTCTTGAGACTGGCCGACCAGATGTATTACACGTCTTGCAGGTGTTTACCGACTTAGATGATTGTTCCTAAGTCGATGCCCTGTAAAAATAAGGGATTGTGAAGTCATTTTGAAATGTGTCTTGTGGAGATGAGCGAGTGGTAGTGAAGAAGAGAGTGAAAGGCAGAGCATAAGTATTGAGCTTAATGGAATTGATTCAAGCATGGTGAAGATGCTATTCTCCAGCTCATGTATGTGATGCTTATTTCTTTGTAGACAGTGTGTCTCTTGTAGGCAGTGAGCCTCTTGTAAGCAGTGTGCTCAGGCAGTGAGCCCTAATTGGCATGTGCCATTTTGTTCTTTCTATTCTTCTAACAGAGAATACATTCTTGGGTTAATCATCCCATGGTTTTTCCCTTAACCGGGTTTTCCTCATCAAAATCTTGGTGTCTCATATGTTGATGAGTTTCTGCTTTTGATTTGAATGCATTATGTTTCATGTTTAATATACTGCTAATCACTAAAAGGATTTAAGTGTGTAAATTGGAGAAAGTTTTGCACAACTGATTCACCCCCCCTCTCAGTTGTGTGCCCTAAGTCTAACAGTTGGTATTAGAGCAACTAATAATTGGTATCAGAGCCAAGTTCCTCTAAAAGGAGCTTAACCGCTTGAGGAGATCCAAGATGTCGTCATACAAGAAGGATAGTCCAAAGTTTGATGGAATCAAATTTGCTCTTTGGAAAGGTCGCATGAAATGTCACTTGCAGTGTATGGGAATGGCGTACTGGTCCATGGTTACAAAAGTGTATGTACCTCCATAGGGTGGTCCGACAACCCTAAATGAAATCACAGATGCTAAAAACAATCTACAGACCAAAGCGGCTCTTCTAAGTGCATTATCTGACTCAGAGCTCTCAAATGTTATTGACCTACCAACTGCCTTTGAGATTTGGAATAAATTAGAACTTTTGCATGAAGGAGATTAGTATGTTAAATGTGCAAGGTTACAGAGTCTAAAAGGGAAATTTGAAAGATTGAAGATGAGAGATGATGAAAATATTACCATTTTTATGCCAAGAGTGAATGAGCTGGTTTATGGAATTAGAAATGCTGGTGGAGTCTTGGATGAAAATGAGATTGTTGGTAAAATTCTTAGATCCCTTCCTGCCTCTTACAAAATCAAGGTTGCTGCCATTGATGAATTCAGAGCCCATACAACTGTCACAAGAGACCAATTGGCTGGCAAACTGGCTGCTTTTGAAATGACTGAGTTTGGAGATGATCCTCCCAAGACTGAATTTGCAGTCAAAGCCAGTGCCTCTGTGAAAGGTAAAAAAGGATTTGATCAGGGAGAGAACTCATCAAGGAAACTGTCATGGTATGAAAAAGCAAGAAAAGACCTTGAAGAAGAAGAAGTAGAAACTGCTCAACTTGAAGCCCTCATTGCAAAGAGACTACCAAGAGGATCCGGTAAGTATGAAGAAAAATTACCTTTTAAGTGTTTCAACTGCAATAAGATTGGTCATTTTGCCTCAAGATGTCCGGAAAGATTTTCAAAGCCAAACCCTAACAGATCAAGGTTCCAAAAGAATTGTTACTATGTTCATGAAGAAGATGATAATGAAGGAGTAACAAATGATGAATCAGAGACAGGAAACAAATTTGGAAGTGAATGGGTGTTTATTGCCATCAAGGAAGAAGAACCAATATCCTCTGTATCTATCAATCATAAAGTTGTAGAAAGAGCTCTGGCTGCCCAAGTTGAAGAAAAGAATGATTGGGTCATTGACAGTGGTTGCTCTCACCACATGATAGGTGACAAAAATAAGGTCATAGATTTGGAAAGGTATGAAGGAGGAGTGGTGAAGTTTGGTGATAATTCTGCTGGTAGAATCAAAGGAAGAGGAACTATTTCTTTTAATGGAAGAAACAAAACTAGTAATGTACTGTATGTTGAAGGTTTGAAGCACAATCTTCTCAGTGTTGGACAGTTGGTGGACAAAGGCTATGATCTCTGATTCAAGGATGGAAAATGCAAAATCTTTGAAAGTTCCAGAACAGAGATTGCATCCGGTGCTCAAACTAAAGGTAATATCTTCCACTTGGTTGGTACTGGTAAAAACTGCTTATTTGCTCAAGTTGATCAGAGTTGGTTGTGGCATAGAAGGATGTGTCATGTGAATTTTGATAATATCATCAAGATAAGCAATACTTAGGCTGTAAGAGATCTTCCAAAATTGGTGAAACCTACTAACAACTTGTGCAAGGAATGTCAGTTGGGTAAGCTGAGCAGAGTCACATTCAAAAGCAAGGAACTATCTTCTACAGGATTATTGGACTTAGTTCACACTGATCTTTGTGGTCCGGCAAGAACTAGGAGTATTCAAGGTGATAGATACTTCATGTTGTTAATAGATGACTATTCCCGGATGATGTGGGTAACTTTTCTGAAAGAGAAATCAGAAGCTTTTGAGAAATTCAAAATATTCAAGGCTATGGTAGAGAATGAAACCGGATTGAAGTTGAAATGTTTTAGGTCTGATAGAGTGGAGAATTCACATCCGGTGAGTTCATAGAGTTCTGTGAGAAACATGGAATAAAGAGTCAGTTGTTTGCTCCTAGGACTCCACAGTAGAATGGAGTAGTGGAGAGAAAGAACCAGACCATCCAGGAAGCATCTAGGACCATGATGATGGAAGCAAATGTTTCTCAGATCTATTGGAGAGAAGCTGTCAACACTGCAGTCTATACTCTTAATCGAGTTCAAATCAGAAACAATATTGGTAAGACCCCTTATGAACTCTGGTTTGGCATTACTCCTACTGTAAGATATTTCAGAGTCTTTGGTAGCAAATGTTACATCAAAAGAGATGAAGATTTAGGCAAGTTTGATGCTAGAAGTGATGAAGGAATATTCTTGGGTTACTCTACTCAAAGCAAAGCTTACCGGTGTTATAACAAGAGACTAAGAAAGATGATAGAAAGTACAAATGTGAAGGTTGATGAGGGAATAGAGAAACCCTCAAGGTTTTATGAATATGATGAAGATGATCAGAATGGTGTTCTGGTTCAAGGAGCTCAATCCTCTTCTGAAAGTCAGATTCAAACTGATCTGGTAAATCAGGAAGAAGAGATAGGAAGGAATGAGCCTGATCAAGAAGCAGAAGTGCAAGAAACTCCCAAAGTTCCAAGGTATGTAAGACTGAACCACTCTAAAGATTAGATCATAGGTGACAAAAGCAAAGGTATGCAAACTAGAAGGAAAATTGCTCAAAATTCAGATGACAATTGTCTAATTGCAAAGATTGAACCTAAGACAATAAATGAAACCTGCAATGATGAAAACTGGTCCAAAGCAATGGAGGAAGAGTTGATGCAAATTGAGAAAAATCACACTTGGGATCTTGTTCCCAGACCTAGAAATGAGAATATGATTGGAACCAAATGGGTCTTCCGGAACAAACTAAATGAAGTTGGTGAAGTAATCAGAAATAAAGCCAGATTGGTCTGCAAAGGCTACTCTCAAATAGAAGGAATTGATTTTGAAACCTTTGCTCCGGTGGCAAGAATTGAAGTAGTTAGATTATTTCTTGCATTTGCTGCCTTCAAGGATTTCAAGGTGTATCAGATGGATGTCAAATTTGCCTTCCTGAATGGTGACTTAGAAGAAGAAGTATACATTGAACAACTGGATGGATTTCAATTATCTGAGCATGGTGATATGGTCTGCAAATTAAAGAAGGCACTGTATGGACTAAAGCAAGCCCCAAGAGCATGGTATGAAAGATTGGACAAACATCTTTTAAAGATTAGTTTCAACAAAGGTACTGCTGACAGTAAATTATTTCAAAATTGACCATGAAAACATCTTGATTGTTGAAGTATTTGTTGATGATATCATCTTTGGAGGAAGAGACAGTATGTGTAAAACCTTTGCAAATCAAATGAAAAGTGAGTTTGAGATGTCAATGCTCAGTGAAATGAATTTCTTCTTGGGTCTGCAAATTACTCAGACAAAGAAAGGAATCTTTATTTCTCAGACCAAATATGTGAAAGAATTGTTGAGGAAATTTGGAATGGAAGATTCAAAGCCAATGAACACTCCCATGGCAACCGGATGTAAGGTGAGCAAAGATGATGACTCCCCTAAGGTAGACCAGACAAAGTACAGATCAATGATTGGAGGATTATTGTATCTCACTCAAACTAGACTAGATATAATGCAGGTTGTTGGTCTTGTTGCGAGATTCCAGGCTGATCCCAGAGAATCTCATGTCATGGCAATCAAAAAGATTTTTAGGTACCTAAAAGGAACAGTTGAGTATGGTTTGTGGTATCCTAGAGATCATAATTTTTCTCTTCATACATATACAGATGTAGATTGGGCAGGAGATGTGGATGACAGGAAGAGTACCAGTGGTGGAGCATTCTTTTTGGGAAAAAGATTGGTTTCTTGGCTAAGCAAGAAACAAGAGGCAATATCCCTGTCTACAACTGAAGCAGAATACATTGCAGTAGCAGGTAGTTGCACTCAAGTTTTGTGGATGAAGCAGATGCTAAGAGATATTAAAGTAGAATATGAGAAGCCTATCACAATTTTCTGTGATATTTCAAGTGCAATAAATATTTCTAAGAATCCGGTGTTGCATTCTATGACTAAGCATATATCTATCAAGTTTCACTTTCTGAGAGAGCAAGTGAACAAGGATGAAGTCAGATTGGAGTATGTGCCCTCCAAGGATCAGATTGTAGATATCTTTACTAAACCTCTTCCCAAGGACTTTTTTGAGTATCTCAGGGAGAAGTTAGGGGTTATTGCCCCTCTGGTGATGAACTAGGATGCACTGATGTGCATCAATCTGGTGGATATCACAGTTATATCTTGTAATCCAGATTGATGATAGGGAGCTGCTACTCAGGGGGAGCAGCTGGTATGTTATGAAGTGATGGAGTTGCAAGTATGAGCCCTTTGCCATTGATGTTAAAGGGGGAGAGAAGACATGTGAAAAACAAGTGGTTGCTGATCAAAGGGGGATCAATAAAGGAAGAGAAGACATGTGAATAGTTGTTGCTGTTAGGGGGAGTTGTGACAATAAGGAGAAGTTCTTGTCTTGATGGTTTTTCACATCATATGTTGCCATCAATGACAAAGGGGGAGATTGTTGCAAGTATGGGCCTAACTGGTGTTGTCATTGATGTCAACATACTCATCTTTCATTAATGAGAAGGATTAGATGAACTGTGTGCTGAGGATATTGAGAAAGTTAGTCTCAATCAGGAACAGTGAAGAACAGTGATGACAAGAAGGTAAAAGTCCTCAATAGGTTGAGGATCAGAGGATGCGGTTTAAAGGGTTTGTAGATATAAGTCTTGAGATGCTCCAGTCAAGTTTTCAGAGGTCCACATGAAGATCTGAAGAAGTTATGGTCGCTCAAGTAGAACCGGTTCGGACAGGTGTTCAGAGGTGACAGAGTGTCATAGATAGGTCCGGTGAGATCCAGAAATTCATTATCCCATTCTGCAGATTTAAGGGAGTGTTGAGGACATCCCTGTGAAGTATCAACTAGATTGGTTCATGGTTTGAAGGTCCAGAAGAGCCTATTCATTTGTGACAGTGATGACAGACTGTGTTCTTGAAGCTCCAGATGAAGGAGAGAAGAATTCCAGTAGGATGATGAAGTGCGGATGTTCTTGGTGATTCAGGGAAGGTTATGATGATCGTTGGATCATGTCCAGTTCATGTTGGTGGTCTGCATTTGAAGAATAACCACCGGATATTGGTGTTCTTCTTGAGACTGGCCGACCGGATGTATTACACATCTTGCGGATGTTATTGTAGGTGTTTGCTAACTTAGATGATTGTTCCTAAGTTGATGCCTTGTATAAATAAGGGATTGTGAAGTCATTTTGAAATGTGTCTTGTGGAGATGAGTGAGTGGTAGCGAAGAAGAGAGTGAAAGGCAGAACATAAGTATTGAGCTTAATGGAACTGATTCAAGCATGGTGAAGATGCTATTCTCCAGTTCATGTATGTGATACTTATTTCTTTATAGACAGTGTGTCTCTTGTAGGCAGTGAGCCTCTTGTGAGCAGTGTGCTTAGGCAGTGAGCCATAATTGGCATGTGCTATTTTGTTCTTTCTATTCTTCTAATAGAGAATACATTCTTGGGTTAATCACCCCATGGTTTTTCCCTTAATCAGGTTTTCCACGTCAAAATCTTGGTGTCTCATGTGTTGATGAGTTTCTGCTTTTGATTTGAATGCATTATGTTTCATGTTTAATATACTGCTAATCACTAAAAGGATTTAAGTGTGTAAATTGGAGAAAGTTTTGCACAACTGATTCACCCCCCCTTAGTTGTGTGCCCTAAGTCTAACAGTTGGTATAAGAGCAACTAACATGCATATGGTATGAAGGAACAACTTCAGTATGCCCTAGATGATCTTGAACAATCACACTCTGAAGTCAATAATTTGAGAGAAAGACTCAAACAAGATGATGAATTCATAAATGAGCTAAAAGAAAAACTTAGTATTTCTTTGAAAAAGAGAAAGGAACTACTTCAAAAATTAGCCAATCAGAGTGAAGTCAATGATACTAATGAAGATCTGGATGAGAAAAATAATCTATGTGAGAAGCTGTCAAAATAAGTCATTACGGTAAGGCATGAAATGGAATCATGGGTTATAAGATTCACCTAAGAAATTGAAGAAAAAAGAAAGATTGAAGATAATCTAAAACAATCCCTCAAGGAGAAAACAAAGGATTGCCACAAAATGGACAAAATAATCAGGCATCTTGAATCTGATCTTGAAGAAACTAGAGACAATGAAGAACAACTTAAGAATCAGATAGACACTCTTAAACAAGATCTTCAAGCAGCAAATGAATACAAAGAGAAATTCAAGATAAGATCAACCCAACTTGAAGTTCTTCTTGAAAGCCAAAAAAGGGTAGATGATAAGCGTGGCTTGGGATCTGAGAAAGGTGAAAGCTTCAGATCCGCTCAGAAGAACTTTGGATTAGGAAATCAAAGAAACATGCCTAGAAGACCTCCGGTAAGGAAACTAAATGCTCAAAGATATCCATCCTTTAATGGATACTGCTTCAATTACAACAATTTCGGTCATAAAGCAACTCAATGTAGGAGGAGAATGAATCAGAATAATCCATCCTTCTCCGGATAATGTTTTAATTGCAAAAGGTATGGTCGTAAATCTCATGAATACAGAAATATGCAAATAAACAATTCATTCAATGGTAAATGCTTTGCGTGCAATAGAATGGGACATATGGCTAATCAATGTAGATCAAGAGGATATCAATCAAATAAGCAAAGAAATGTTACATGTTACAATTGCAATAGATCTGGTCATATTGCCAAATTCTGCAGAAGCAGAAATCAAGATAGAAAAGGTCCGGTGGAACATGATCATAAACAAGATAAGGGCAAAGGTAAAGTGAATGCGGATGGAGTTCAAAAGGAGATGAGGTAGATTTGGGTAAAGAAGAGTACATAAAGAATTGGGGATGGATCTGCACCAGAATCTGGTGCTGATATTCCTTCTGGAAACTAAAAAGGTGAGCTCTGGCTCAGGGGGAGTTACAGAGAAAAATAAATTCTCTCAGCCAGTCAACTAGTGTTTAAATTCGGTAGATGGACTAAACATCTGACGCTGCGGATTAAAGGGTTCTTAGAAGAACATCTAAATAACCTTCAGTCAAAATATGAAAGATCCACATGGAGTTTTGCAAGATTTTAACTGCTCAAGTTAATACGGTTCTGACAGCTATCCGGTAAAGCAGAATTTCACAGATAGATCTGGTATGATTCAAAATTGAAATGCTTTGATCTGTAGACCTTTGGCAAGATTGAAGAAAAGAAGATATGTTGTTAATCCTCACTAACAATGATTATAAGTTCAGCGCAGTGATTCAAGAAGATCTCTCTCAAAATAGGGCAACTGAATAACTTAAGTTGTGCATTTATTACAAAAGGAAATTAGGGTTTGTGCAAGGATAAAAGGATTCTTTCACTCATTATTTACACACTTGCAATCACAAAGAAGAATAGAAGAGCTCTGCAAAGAAAATTTTACAATTCACTCAAGATCAACAGAAAAATGAATTCAACTAGCGATTTGTTTCGGCTCCTGCTTCAAACCCTAAGGTGTGAAAAGGTACTTCCATTATGAAAATCTCTCTCTGAATCTCTTGTAAAATGGCTACTCCATGTTGGGAATTAAGGTGTCTCAACCTTTTCAAATTCCTAATGTTGTATTATTTATCCCATGTTGAGTTGGCATAGTCAACACCTTGTGTATATGCAACAGGATAAATTTTGGTGACTTTGGCAGCCGCGGTTTCCCCCTTGAATAATTAACGGGGGTTTGGGGACAGCGACCCCAAGATGGGGTCAAGGGGCATAGCCCCTTGCGGGGTCCAGTGAGAGAAAGGCATCTTTGGGCGGTCAAGGGAGGTTATGACATGTTGTAAGAGGAATATGATATTTTTAGTTAGTGTATGACAGATTCTCTTACAGCTGTAAGTGCTGTCAGTTATGATGGATTCTATGACAACTGTAAGGTGCATAAGAGCATCTGTCATAACCTATCTTGGGACCAGGCGCCCACTTTGGGATGGGATGTTGGACAAGTGTCCTTAGGCATGGGTTTTGGGGCATGAGTCCAAGATTGACACCCATCTCTAGAAGGTTCCATATTTGCCTTGTAAACTCTATATAAACAGGGGCTTGCATGGGAGATAGATAACTTTGGTACAAGTACTGTTATGCTACCAGAATATCTCTAGATTCGACATTTGAAGACTCCTGGAAGAGCATTGGCTCTGAAACTATATTGTAATTTGTTATTGTTTACTGTAATACATTTGAGCTGTGTTTTGGAGTGTGGGGTTTTTCACCAGTAAGGGTTTTCCCCACGTATATCTTGTCTCTCTCTCTCTCTTCTGTCTACTTTCTGTGTGTATGTGTATTGCTACAATATCTCTGTTAGATGTTTTATGTTGCTGTAGTTGTAAGAATTAAAGTTGAATTTGCATACATCTCTCCTCATTAGATTAGTGTAGGAAGTGATTTCTGCACACCTAGCTTCCTTTCACTCCAATGGTTGTCAAGATATCTGATAGGCCGTGACCTAAATTCAAGAAACACCCTTATAAATCTCTAGAAGTTGATCCTTTGGGTGCATTTTCTAGCATTCCACATAGAGTATTGCATGTAGAAGATGTTAGGGTTTATATCCATGCCAACATTGAAGAATTTGGAGACTCAAAATTGATGGACATTTATCACAAACAACTAATAGATGAAAATTTTGAACTCAAACCGAATTCAAGGCCCTTCAGGATAAACACTTCGGACATTGCATACATTTTCCATGTTTTGCAGAAGATGATTGGGTCTGGTATGTTCTAAGCAGGATGCATGATAGTTTCATGTGGCTAATGAGGCCCTTCAAGATAACTAAAGATGCCATCAGGGCAGTGACCAGATTGCATTCATCCGGTGGGTTACCTGCACTTAAATCTGTGAAGAACCAAATAGTAACTAAAGCCACCGGATCTAAATTTGACAAAAGAGCAATGACCATAGATGACATCACAGATCTGGATGTCAAGTTTGCCTCAATGATAATCAGCTACAAAATCTATCATTCGAGCAGAGAGATTTCTGTGTCTGGCACAACAATCTATGCAACATATCAGATGTTGAGGGAAGATGCAGATTATGACCTATGTGAGCTTCTTCTAAATCAACTATTGGAAAACTTGCAGAAGATCAAAAAGGATAAGAAAAATTTCTTTAAATATGGTAGCCTAATACTATGTCTATTCTTCTATTATATGAATGAGCTACTTGGATCACATGGTTGGGTCTGGCAAAATGATAATCCGGTTGTAATTCAGATTAGAGATTACATGTATGGACTTGGTGATGCTCAAGCCCAAAACATAGCTCTCCGGGGTTACTCCAAGAACTTCCAGAGCATGATGCAAGCTAGAGAGAGAATTCCATAGCCCATAGTTGAGAAATACAAGGACACAGTTTGCTTTATGGTCGACACTGATCAATGCCTAATGGAGGCAGTTGAGCCAAGGACTGTGTGGATAATGCCTATGGGATATGAAGTCGATGAAAAAATCTTGGAGCTACATATTCAACACCTGCTGAGCCAGCCCAATGAAACTGAAGCAAAAAGGTTTGGGACCTTTCAATAGATAAGCGTAAAAATACATGTTGAGTTAAGACATCCAGAGATAAAGAGGAAAGTAAAAAGGGAAGTTGAAGAAATTGCCAAAAGATTTGGCCTATCAAAGGAAGCTGTAGATGCAAAGAGACAGAAAATGGAGAAGGCTGAGAAAGAGAAACAAGTAGCAAAGAAAGAAGACGTTCCGGTACAAGCGTCCTCCCAGACTAGATCTTCAAAAACTCTACACCTATCACTCCTAAAAGCTCAAAGGCTTCCAAACCGGAAGTTAAGACATCTGGGAAAAGTGAAAAGAGAATGAAGACCAAAGCCTCAAGAACATATACAAGCTATAAGGATGATGAAGAAATCAAGAAAATGAATAAGAAGAAAACATCTGGGAAGTTCTCTGCTAGTAGAAATGAGGAAGAGAAGGTAGAGGAATTTGTTGAAAAGCCCACTCTTTCTACTGATGACATCATCAAGGCAGTTACTATGGATGGGAACCTGTAGCCGGTGAGTGAGTTCTATGATGAATACAATGATGCTGACAAGAGAATTCTAGAAGAGGCTACTGTCAGGTACTTGAACATTTACAATAAAGCCTTCATTGAAATTATATCATTAATTCCTAAGAGCCTAGAAAAGGTACTTGAGCTAAGAAAAGTGAATGCAATGGCAAAAGACCTAGAGATCCGGGAGCAAATAATGATTCAACTTTACCCTTCTATCACTCCAAAACAAATGGATATGATTTTCAAGGACTGTAAGGATGAGTTCCGGAGTAAGGCGAGAATGAATAAATCATGCTTGGAGAAACTGACCAAGTAGCAAGTGAAACAAAAGAGATCCTCCATAATGCTTTGAAAAGATTCAATCTTCCTGTTGTAGAGGAAACAGATGAAGAACCTTCTACCATGGATGTTGAAGGATTAAATGAAATCAATGAAGAATTTTCTGACAAGGATGTCGAAGGATCAAAGAAAATAGATGAAGAGAAGTCTGAGGACTTAGATTCCTTTGTTCCAGAAGAGGAAGCTCATGAAGCAGTAAACACAGATGACATCTCTCCTCCAGATCCCACTGCAGCTATTCCAGACTCTGAAGCTGAAGGAGAAGGTAGAAGAGAGGAGAAGATTCAAGAAAAAGAGGTTAAGGAAAAAGAAGAAGAACAAACAGAAAAGACCAATGATGACTCTTCTGATATTTCAAAGAAGTCTCAATATCCAACAAGAGACATTGCAAAGATAGTGAAGAACTTCTTAAACAGAGAAATGATGGAGCTGGATGAACCTGAGCTATTTCAAGGATCACTAAATTTTGACTCTCTCTGATTCAGACAATGAAAATAACATCTTTTGCTCAAGCCAAAGCAAAAGAAAAACTCTTAAAGTCTCACATGGAGGACTGTGAACTATTAGAGATTGTATCCGGGATGCTGGAGAAGATCATGCCATCCTATCAAAAGGATCCTTCAGCCTCACCATCCGGTAATTTGAAAAACTTAGTAAATTCTGTTAACACTCATTTTGAATCTCTAGAGAAATCAGCAGAAGCAAAGGTCCGGAAGGAGTTTCTGGGAAGAAGATTCACTGAGGTGCAAGGACTTATTGCTAATGATAGGCGGAATCTTGATATTGGAATAAAGAGCCTTGAAAATGCTCTCAAAGATGGTGGAGACCTATTCAAGTTTTGTCTGACTTGGCCTAAAGTGACAAAAGATATTGAGAAGAAAGTAAAAGAACAAGAAGAAAAACTGTCAAGCCTAGTTTAGAATTTTGACCCTCTTTCCTCCTCACTAATGAATCAAGAATGCTAGGCTATTGTTATCATAAATGAAATAAAGAGGCTGGACAAAGAAAAGAAGAACATAATGAACAAAATGGGTGAACTCTAAGGGATAATTATCCCTAATCTAGAGGTAATGCATGAGGCCTTGATAGATGCTAAGACCACAACCCGGACCAGTGATCCAGTAGATTTAAGAAGGCCAAAAGCATATGCATTTTTGTTGAGTGGGC
The DNA here is from genome assembly GCA_027924645.1 of Cunninghamia lanceolata. Taxonomy (NCBI): domain Eukaryota; kingdom Viridiplantae; phylum Streptophyta; class Pinopsida; order Cupressales; family Cupressaceae; genus Cunninghamia; species Cunninghamia lanceolata. The sequence goes on along the minus strand of BSBN01000918.1, from coordinate 943,135 downwards.
ACATCTCCATTTTGGATAGGATGAAGCAGAGTTAGGCCACAGAGTTTGTACAACTGAAGACTACTTTTGCAGATATACTTAAGTATATGTAAGTATAACATATGATTCATATATACTTATGCGACCATGTATAGAATAATTTTTGCAAATTTTGGTATGCGGATTCCGCCCTTTGCCATTGATGTCAAAGAGGGAGTGAGGAGTAGTGAAAAATGTGGAATCCAGCTAAGGGGGAGCTCCGGTAAAATAGTGCAAAAGATAGAGCATCAGCCAAAGGGGGAGTTACTGTGATAATTAGCTATTTTTCACTAAGTGTTGCCATCAATGCCAAAGGGGGAGATTGTTGGCAAGAGACACTGTGTGGCTTCATAAGTGTTGTCATTGATGGCAACAAAGTCTATCCCACACATCCGCAGTACATAATATGCCTTCATCGGAAGTCAGATTGAAGAATGTTTTGGTCCGGTGAACAAGAATAGAGTATGTAACAAGGTTCGACAATCAGGTCCAAATCTCTTAGATGGTGCAACTCAGTAAGTTGTAGACTTGGACATGTCAAGAGGGGTATCATGACTATTGTACTCCATAGATTTAGTCTCTGGAGATAAATCAAGAAAAAGATATGAGCATTTGAGTATTGGGTTCCAATCAGGCAGAGTAGACAGAGCAAGAACTGACCGACAGAGTATCAGACTTCAATCCAGACGAGTAAAAGGTGTTGATCAAGCAATTTGTGGGATTATACATTGTTGGCCGACATGATTAATGACTTCTATGCCTATGTTTTTGATACACATCACAAATCAAGCATGGATTCAGCCGACAATTCAATAACTTGAAAATATCTTGAGTGTTCTTATTGCCGACTAGAAAGATGATGAAAATCCTTTATGCGGATATATATACTAGATGGATTCCAACATGTAATGATGTAGCAGGAGGATGTGAAGGAAAAGGTGCAAAGAAAAGCAGGGATAAGTGTGAGAATAACAATTCAAGTCCAATATGTAACTGAATAGCAACATTGAACAGAGGAAGAATGAAGTGCATCAGATCAGTATATTGTGCCTAACCGAAACTAAACTCTTGCATTTGTAGATGCCTCTCATCAGTTCAAACACTTGATCATCTTCTGTATGTTCTATAGACAGTGTGTCTCCTATAGGTAGTGGGCCTCTTGTGAGCAGTGTGCTCGGGCAGTGAGCCCTAATTGGCGAGTGCCATTTTGTACTCCTTTATTCTTTAAATAGAGAATACAATCTTGGGTTAGTCACCCCGTAGTTTTTCCTTTAACAGGGTTTCCACGTAAAAATCCTTGTATTATGTGTGTTGATTTTATTCCTGTTCTTATGATTACATATGCTTTCATGTTTTTATGCAACACTGAATATTAAGATAACAAAAAGAAAAGAAAGTTAAGGAAATTTTGAGATAATTGATTCACCCCCCCTCTCAATTATCTGCCTTGTCTCCAACACTTGGTTGTCTTCACTTCTTGCAAAGATGCATTGAAGATTATGGAAGCGTGTTGTGGCGTGGAAGATTACATTTGAGTCCTGGCTAAGGCATAACGTGATCCGCATACATCTTTACTTAGAAAATATTGTTTAAGTCCAGACCTATTTCTTTATATGTTTGTAATGGTAACCTTGGAGAATGTTCCAATGGTTGATGAATGTAATGCCGACCTTGATGCACATTTCAAGGTTGATGAATTGTTAAAAAACATAAAATGAAGTTGCAAAAAAGATGTCCTTGTGTGGAAATGAAGAGATAAGTACAAAGGTGTAAAAGAGTAGAGTAGAAGAGTTATACTATGCTTCAATGGAATCGAATCTAGGAATGGAGTAGATGCTACCAAATTAGGTCTCCACCTCTTGGTAGTGAGCCATCCTTGGCAATAAGCCAGTTTTGGCAGTGAGCCTCAACATTGGCAGTGAGCAATTCAGACAGTGAGCCCTAAGGTAGTGAGCCTCTATTTTTCGGTATTGCTATAACATATATATCTTGTGGGCTAACACCTACCATGGTTTTTCCCTTATAGGGTTTTCCACATAAAAAATCTGGTGTTTCATGTGTTATTGTGTTGAGCTTCTTATTTCATGCTTTCATGGTTAAATCTAAATAACAGTAAATAATTATTTGAAGAGTTGATGTTCATAATTGTTCAAAGTTTTAGGGACAACTAATTAACCCCCCCTCTCAGTTGTTTGGTGGATTTCAACAATTGGTATCAGAGCAAGATTCCTCAGAGGAAAGCCTAATAGCTTGAGGTAGATCCAGAATGTCTTACAAGAAGGAAGCCCCACAGTTTGATGGAACAAATTATGCAAACTGGAAGATACGTATGAAAAGCCATCTACTTTGTATTGGATACAAAGTATGGAAAGGGACATAGACTAAATATATCATGCCTCCAAATGGTCTGACAACTGAAGATGAAATCAAGGAATATGAGTTAAACATAAAAGCCAGAGATGCTCTGTTAAACGCATTAACTGATACTGATCTAATAAAAGTCATGGATCTTGAAACTGCTCAAAAAGTCTAGGAAAAGATGGGAGATCTGTATGAAGGAGATGATTCTATAAAAAGTGCCAAATTGCAAGGACTGAAAGCGAAATATGAAGGCTTAAAGATGGGCAAAGAGGAAAACATAACATCGTACATGAAAAAGGTTGATGAACTTGTTATTGGAATCAAAGCTATGAGAGGAACTATTGAGGAAAAACAAGTTGTGATGAAAATCCTTAGGTCATTACCTAAATCCTATAGTCACAAGGTTGTGGCAATTGAAGAAGTAATGACTGTGAAAGAAGTCACCAAGGATCAGTTGCTAGGAAAGCTAACAACCTTTGAGATGAGAGAACTTGGTGATGCTCTACCGAAGATTGAGACTACCTTCAAAGCTAGTACTTCAGAAAAGATCTTCGGAGATGAGAAGTATAAGGTGGAACCTGATGATGACCTTGATGAAATTGAAGCAAATTTTGTTGACAGACTACAAAGAGGCACCGGTAAGTTCAAAGGAAAATTACCTTTTAAATATTTTTCACATGGTAAAGTAGCTCACTATGCCTCTAAGTGTCTAGAGAGAATTGAAAGGAATAGAAAGAGATTTGAAAGTAGACCTAGAGTTCCAAAGAAATGCTATTATGTTAGAGATCTTGATGATGGAGGTGTGACATATGATGAATTTGATGATGCTAGTACTAGTGCAAATGAGTGTTTGTTTATTGCAATTAAAGAAGAGCCTGTGTCTACTAATCCTGCTAGTTGTGTGAAGGAAGAAAAACCAGTGGAAGAAAGTGCTCTGGCGGTTCATGTTGAGAAAGATAAGGATGAATGGATTATTGACAGTGGATGCTCACATCACATGACTGGAGACACAAGTAAGTTTGTAAGTTTGGAAAAATAGGATGGAGGACTAGTTAGGTTTGGAGATAATGCAATTTGGTGAGATTTGTGGAAAAGGATCTATTTCTTTTGATGGTAAGCACAACACTAATAATGTCCTAAATGTGAAGGGTTTAAAACATAATCTTTTGAGCGTGGGTTAGATGTGTGATAAAGGTTATGATCTGAGATTCAAAGACAATGGGTGCAAGATCATGGAAAGCTCCAAAATAGTGATTTCTACTGGTAAGAAAACTAGAGGTAACATTTACTAGTTAAGAGGAACTAATAATTATGGTTTATTGGCCCAAACAAATGAGAGTTGGTTGTGGCATAGAAGGATGTGTCATATAAACTTTGATAATCTGGTAAAGATAAGTTCAGGTCAGACTATGAGAGATTTACCAAAGCTTGTGAAACCCCCCAATATCATTTGCAAAGAATGTCAGCTAGGGAAGCAGACAAGAAGAAGTTTCAAGAGCAAATAGTAATTTTCTGTTGGTTTGCTGGATCTAGTGCATATAGATCTATGTGGTCCTACAAGGGTAAGAAGTCTACAAGGTGACAAGTACTTCATGTTGCTTATTGATGATTTTTCTAGAATGGCTTGGGTTACTTTTCTAAGAGACAAATCTGAAGCTCTAGAGAAGTTCAAATCCTTCAAGGCAATGGTTGAAAATGAAATAGAGCTGAAAATCAAATGCTTGAGGTCTGATAGAGGAGGTGAGTTCACATGAAATGAATTCAACATTTTCTGTGAAAAGCAAGGAATAAAGAGACAGTTGTCTGCACCTAGGACTCCTCAGCAGAATGGAGTTGTGGAAAGAAAAAATAGGACAGTTCAAGAGGGTGCTAAGACAATGATGAAGCAAAGAGGTCTGCCAGAAGTTTTCTAGAAAAAAGCTATACATACTACTGTCTACATTCAAAACAGAGTTCAAGTGAAAGGTAATGGTACTAAAACTCCCTATGAATTATGGTATGGAAGAATTCCTACAGTAAAATATTTCAAAGTTTTTGAAAGAAAATGCTATATCAGAAGAGATGAAGATCTAGGGAAGTTTGATGCAAGGTGTGATGAAGGAATCTTCCTTAGATACTCTACCAAGAGTAAGGCCTACCGGTGCTACAACAAAAGGCTGAAAAAGATTGTTGGGAGTGCAAATGTGAACGTGGATGAAGACAAAGGAAGAACATCATATCAGAGTGGCTATAAATCAAATGAACCTAATCCTATAACATATGAGGAAAAAGTTGAACAAGAAGATAGTCAAGATGAAGAAGAAAAGGCTCTAGAAAGTGCTGCTAGGACCCCCAGGTATGTAAGAATCAATCACTCTGAAGATCAAATTATTGGGTAAAAGCAAGAAGTTGGGTCCATGAAGAGGGGAAGTTTCGGCCAAAAAAAAATCTCGCAAGAAACACGTGTGCGTTATTGAAAAAATGTGTACGCACTTAGCTACGGGTACTCGAGCCTAAAACGCATGTGTTATAAAACGTGTATGTGTTATATAATAAGAAATGCATATGCGTTTCTTAAAGGTATTCAAATGGGAAAATACATAACGCGTACACGTTATATAACTTATATGCATTATATAATGCATAGGCATTTAATTGTAAGAACGCGTACATATTTTTCAAATTTTGAGGCTTGGGAAAGGCTTGACAACCCGATCCTTAGCCTTTGACCTGCAACTAAAAAACTAAGGCAGGTTCAAGAGAAATGTCCAACTTTGGCAATATAGATGATGTATTTTTTTCTGAATTAGTCTATGAAATTAAAACCCATTATAGAACATGATTTCTAGTTTCCAAATATACAATTTTTGTTAAGATTGGATTATGTTTTCTATTTTTTAATTTAATTTCTAAGCAAACTGGTCCATAAACTTGAAATATCAGGATTTTTTTATTTTTTAATAACTTTTTTTTGGTTAATTTTTTTGTAAAAAAATTATATGACATCAATCTTCAGACAATTCTCTACACAATGAAAAAAAAATTCAAAAAATGTTTAGTTTAGGTCCAATTATGCTTTCCGTAGACATTGATTTTTAAAAACAACAATTAGGGCCAATAAAAAATTTAAGAAAAAAAATATTCACAAAAAAATTACAAAAAAATATCCTCATAAATCTTCATGTTGTTAGATATCTTTTCCCAAAAGGAATTAGAAAAATACTTTTATTTAGGTCAAAAATTGGTGTTCGTACACGTGCATGGTATGGTAAAAAAAAACTTTTAAAAAGTGGTTTTTATACATGCCTATCAAAATTTAATTTCTGTCATCTGGGTATTTGAATAAATTACATATTTAGAAACTAGATTCAAAATACTAAATTTCATATTACTGACTTTTTCCAGGACTCATTGTGTAAGTGCTTCACATTTTCAGTCTAAGTGTGACAAATTTTGAAAAATAGCAAAAACACTTCCACTTTTTGAACTTTTTGTGGACCCAACTTCTTGCATCAGCCCCATTGGAGACAAAAACAAATGAGTACTGACAAGGAAAAGAACTGTAGAAGAACAAGTGAATTACTGTTTGCTTTCTACAGTTGAACCAAAAACTATGAATGAAGCTTGCAATGATGAAAATTGGGTAAAAGCAATGATGGAAGAACTAATGCAGATAGAGAAGAATGAAAACTTGGGAATTAGTTCTTAGACCTGCTGACAAAAATGTTATTGGAACCAAATGGGTTTTCAGGAATAAGTTGAATGAAAATGGAGAAGTCATAAGGAACAAAGCAAGGCTTGTGTGCAAATGATATTCTCAGATTGAAGGAATAGATTTTGAAGAGACTTTTGCTCTAGTAGCTCGAATTGAAGCAATCAGAATATTTCTGGCATTTGCAACTCACAAAGATTTCAAAGTGTATTAGATGGATATGAAGTCTGTATTTCTAAATGGTGAGTTGGAAGAGGAAGTCTACATTGAGCAACTAGAAGGATTCCAACTATCAGATCAAGGTGATATGGTATGCAGGTTGAAAAAATCATTGTATGGACTCAAGCAAGCCCTTAGAGCCTAGTATGCAAGACTAGATAAGTACTTATTACAGTTAGGGTTCAATAAAGGTACTGCTGACAATAGTCTCTATTTCAAGATTAATGGTGATCAAATTTTGATTGTTGAAGTCTTTGTTGATGACATCATCTTTGGAGGCAATGAAGGTATGTGTATGAAATTTGCTGGTGAAATTCAAAAAGAGTTTGAGATGTCTATGTTTGCTGAGATGAATTTTTTTTTAGGTCTACAAATTACTCAATCAGATAAAGGAATATTCATATCTCAGTCTAAGTATGTGAAGGAGTTGTTGAAGAAGTTTGGAATGGAGGACTCAAAACTGGTATGTACTCCCATGGCAACTGGTTGCAAGTTGAGTAAAAATGATGAATCACCTAAGACTGATTAGAGAAGGTACAGATCTATGATTGGAGGATTACTTTATCTAACTCAATCCAGACCTGATATTATGCATAAAGTTTCTCTTGTAGCAAGATTTCAAGAAGATCCTAGAGAGTCTCATGTGATGGCAGTTAAAAGAATCTTGAGGTACTTGAAAGGCACATTAGATCATGGTTTATGGTATCCAAAAGATAATGATTTCACTCTCAATGCATATACAGATGCAAATTGGGCCAGATATTGTGATGACATGAAAAGTATGTAAGTGGAGGTGCTTTGTTGGGTAATAGATTAGTTTCATGGTTGATCAAAAATCAAGATTCAATTTCCTTATCAACTATAGAAGCAAAGTATATTGCAGCAACATGTTGTTGTACTCAAGTATTATGGATGAAACATACTTTAAAGGACATAAGGGTTGTGTATGAAGATCCGGTTGCAATCTTCTGTGACAATACAAGTGCTATAAACATTTCAAAGTATCCAGTGAGGCACTCAAGAACAAAGCATATATCAATAAGGTATCACTTTTTGAGAGAAAAGGTGATAGAGAATGAAGCAAAGATGGAATATGTGTCCACAAAGTATCAGATTATAGACATATTCACTAAGCCTCTACCTAAGGATACCTTTGAGTACCTCAGAGAAAAGTTAGGGGTAATTACCCCTCTTGCTCTAAACTAAGATGCATAAGAATACATCAATCTAGTGGTGTCTAGAGTCTCAGTCATTGATCTGGATTGATGTTTTGAGAGCTACCTCTCAAGGGGAGTAGATAGATGTTCCTGATAAAGAAAATGTTGGTAACAAAGAAAAGTTTAGTTGGATCAGAGCAACAGAATGTAAGTATGTGTTCTTTGTCATTAATGTTAAAGTGGGAGAGAAATCATGTAAAACAACTCAGGGGAGAAAGAGTGCAGACATGTAAAGAGAAAGGGGGAGAATCTTGTCTTGATGATCTTTTCATTTTTTTACATCATATGTTGCCATCAATGACAAAGGGGGAGATTGTTGCAAGTATATGCCTAATCAATGTTGTCATTGATGTCAACATATATGTGTTGTCATTGATGTCAACTGTGCTCCTAATTTGATAAGTTAGATGCTTTGTATTGGCTCATGGAAGTGTTGGAGAAAATGAGTAAATGATCAAGATATTGAGTTTCCAAGTGCTTTTGAGAAAATTTGCTCCTCCGGTGGAAATAGTGTGTGGAAGAGTATCTTTGTTTACTGAAGAACAGTCTGGTAGATTGCTTCGCATCTCTAGAAGAATGAATATTTTTGTTTGTGGATTGGAAGTTATTTAGAGGCATGTCTGAAGATGCTATATCTTAAGTTTGAGCCTCTGGTATGAAGATCTAAGTGAGTTATGTTCACTAGAATAAAAGCTGCTTTTCTTGAGTATTCACTAGTGACAGGGAGAAGGTATTTTGCTCCGCATTCCTCCGCATTGAAGTATTATGATCTGTGGTTCTATAGTTAAGTCTAGAACAATGATAAGTTCCTTCAACTCCAATGGTTCATGATTTGGTGGTCCGCAAGCTATCCTTTTTTAATGACAATGGCTGACAGTATTGTTCTTGTGCTTTAGTTTGAAGAATCTTCTTGACAGAGTGGTTAGAGATCATGCGGTTGCTCCTGGTGATTACAATGAGCTTGTGGATGTTTCCTAATCGTGTTCCTACTTCTGGATTGGTCCGCAAAGAGAAATTTAGATCGTGGATGAAGTCTGTTCCTTGAAGACCTAGTGTTATCACCAGTCTTGGCCAACTTGGTTGTCTTCACTTCTTGCGGAGATACATTGAAGATTATGGAAGCATGTCATTGCATGGAAGATTGCATTTGAGTCCTGGATAAGGCATAACGTGATCCACATACATCTTTACTTAGCAAATCTTGTTTAGGTCTAGACCTATTTCTTTATATGTTTGTAATGCCAACCTTGGAGAATGTTCCAATGGTTGATGAATGTAATGCCGACCTTGATGTACATTCCAAGGTTGATGAATTGTATAAAAACATAAAATGAAGTTGCGAAAAAGATGTCCTTATGTGGAAATGAAGAGATAAGTGCGAAGGTGTAAAAGAGCAGAGCAAAAGAGTTATACTATGCTTCAATGGAATTGAATCTAGGCATGGAGTAGATGCTACCAAATCAGTTCACCACCTCTTGGTAGTGAGCCATCCTTGGCAGTGAGCCCTAAGGCAGCGAGCCTCTATTTTTCGGTATTGCTATAACATATATATCTTGTGGGCTAACACCCACCATGGTTTTTCCCTTAAAGGGTTTTCCACATAAAAATCTAGTGTTTCATGTGTTGATTGTGTTATTGTGTTGAGCTTCTTATTTCATGTTTTCATGGTTAAATCTGAATAACAATAAATAATTATTTGAAGAGTTGATGTTCATAATTGTTCAAAGTTTTAGGGGCAACTAATTCACCCCCCCTCTCAGTTGTCTGGTGGATTTCAACAGGAAGTACCTCAAGTCCAATTTGAAATGATTGAAAGATTCACTGACGAAGATGAGGTTAGTGAAGGAGAGTTTCATAAAGAACAAATGCATATAACCAAAGGAATAGAGGATCCTGTTATCCTTGAATTACCCAAGAAATATATAGGATATTCCACGGACTTCTGACTAGAACCAAATGGAAAGATAAGTATAAGTTTTATTCCCCCACAGGAGCAAAGGGAACCACAAACTCTTTTTTAGTTGTTTCAATTTCTACAAAGTATCCAAGAGCACAAAGAAGTCAAGATCTATATGCAGGGTGAATTCGATTTACTCATAGATCTGTTAAATTGTGATGGAGTCCTGTATTGAACTCCTCAGCAACATGCATTCAAATCCTTGGCTCATATCATGTTACCTCAAAAAATCATAGAGCCAAATTTGCAAGAACAGACTAATCCTTTAGGACCTTACATAATATGAGAAATTGTCTTAAGGGTAGTACAAAGAACAAGCAAAACAAAAAATAAAGAAAATTTCATGAAGATTGGAAAGACCATTACATAATCAAAGAAGACGTTGGAAACGATGCATATCTTTTGTGCACTATGGAAGGTGAAGAATTTGGTGAGACAGTTAACACCTTCCACCTAAAGAAATACTATGTTTGAAAAACCAAAAAAAATCATAAAAATAGAAAAATCTAAAAAATCAAGTAATATAAAAAATCCATAAAAAGCATAAAATCATTGAAAATCAAAATTTTGCATTCTTCATTCTATTCCATCTTGCATTTGTGAGTGAGATGCTTTTGTTGAATTTTTGTCCTAGTAAGGAGTCTAAGGTTGCTTAGATATATGTTTACCCTTTGAGCCTTTGAAATCCCTTATAATCATGCTTACCACTTATCACTTCCCCTATTACACTTCCCAGTGGTTTTAATCAAATCATAGCTCTTAGCTTCACACTGATCAAACCATGATGTTGATTCTAAGCAAAGTCAGTATTCAAACCTACAATACTCAATAGAAGCTTGCAAGTAGAGTTTTCCCATTTCTCCTTAGTAGAAGGGAAGTCCAAATGGATGGTGAAAACCCTCAGTGGCGCTTAGCCCCTTATCTTTCTTGGTAAAAAATAGAAGGGGGATCATAACTCTGTAGGAAGCAATCAAAAACTACAAGTGAATAACAAAGAGAAAAAATACGAGTGAATAAAAAAAAGAGATAAAAAAAATACGAGTGAATAAAAAAAGAGACCAAAAAATAAGTGTGAGAAAAAGAGAGATCATAAGAGAGAGAATCCTAGAGCAACCAAAAAGCAAAAAAACATCAAAAATATCAAAAGAATGAGAGAATCAGAAAAGGGATTAGAAAACACAAAAAAGAGTGAAAAAAAAAGAGAGAAAAAGAAGATTGCGGATGTCCGTACTCTCAAGTGGAGATAAATCTAAGCTCGAAGCTATGAGAGTGACATCTATAAGAGAAAATAAAAAAAGAAAGGCTACAAAGTACACACACACACACACTAGCTGAGCAAAATGAAGAGTCTAATAGTCAAAAGGACCATCTTCTTCTCTAGAGTCTTTTCTTTACCCCAGGTCTATCTTGTTGGCCATCTATGATCTAAGTCTAGAAGGTACTAATAAAATTTGTTGCTTGTCTAAGTTGAAAGGTTGCCAAAATATTTTGTCTAGATAAGGATAAGCGTCTAGCTTTTTGCAAAGCCCAAAATCTGGAAACATTCCATCTCCTCCTTGCTCCCACTCGAGTCCTTAATCCTATCTTAAAGTTCAATAGGTCTCACTATGCCAAATCAACTTGCAATCCCCTATGTCAAAAATCGTATTTAAGAGCAGTCAATGTTTTTTCCATTTGCATACATCATGTTACAAAGAGAAAATCAAAGGCAATAATTTTATGTTATAGCTCATGACATCGCATAGAAATAGAAATTGTATTACATTAGTACTTTCATATGTCCTTGCATTGATGCATTTCATACATCATATATTCCAAAAAAGATAAAAAACATTGCATTATCATTGTGTTGTCAATAATAAAAAAATTTAAAAATCCAAGTGCACAAAAGATAGAAGATGGAGGCATGTGATATTAAACTTAAGTCAAATTAGATTACATAGAAAAAAGTCTGATTTCATAAGAAAAAGTGCACTCAAGTGCACGAATCGCCCCATGCAAGGGGAAAAAATAGAAGATTAAGAATCCCTAGAATTTCAAGGATGATTTTGACCAGTAGAGCCTTCAGAACTCCTACTCCTAGGTCTCCTATGACTATCTACCATATCAGAATGCGTATGAGTCTTGTGAGAATGAGAAGAAACCCTTCTAGGAGCACGTGAAGGACCAACTGTATCAGTCTATGAAGTCTACCTATGAACCCCAAGGTTAGTCATCTCTTGAAGAATGCCATTCTCATCCTTAAATGTAAAAATCCTATCTCATTGGGAATGGAGCTACTGAATCACATAGTAAGTAGGATTTAGGATATCAGTATGACGACCAACTAGAGAAGGTATGTGAGCATCAACAAGTAGTGTTTCCCTCAAGCGATTGATGACAGGGACTAGGATATCTAATGAAGCATCGTGAAAGAGTTCCCTCCATCCATAAGAAGTACCTAAGAGAAAGAGAGAAGTGTTAGTCAAGGATTAAGATCCTGAAAAACAAAGGAGTAAAACAAAGAGATGAATAGGTGAAAAGATTCTTATGAGGATCACCAACTTGCCACATAGGATCATGGAGTCTCATGTCCTCATCTAACAAAGGACCATGTCTAGGAGGAGTTGTTGTTGGTGCTACCTCCTCATCAAAAGGAATCTCTTCATCTCCTCCTGTGCTGACCCCATCATGCTTCTCTTCTTGAGGGTTGTAATACTCATCTATGGAGTCCTCAAGCTCCTCCTCAATGACCACTAATCCTTGAGGAAAGGATGAGCTCACACATCTTTGTTTCACTCCATGAACAAGCCTCGTAATTGGAATGTCAGGAGTTAAAAGGGTCTACAAGGATGCCCTATACTGAGCATCCACCATCTCTTGTGCAGATTTGTAGCAGGTTTCAATAGGGGCAAGTAATCTGGATAGTCTTCACCAAGCTGTTGAAGTACTTTGTCGATGTGATGTGACTCACCCAAGCCATTCTTATCTCTTAGGTGAAATATATCTCTACAATAGTCTCAAACTTGATTGTCACCTGGGCATGGACCCTCCATATTAGTATAAGGATCACAAATAAAGTCTGCATTAGTGAAAGTAGCCATGATACGTACAGTAGAATCAAAGTAACCTAGGTGGATCCATCATAGAGCTCTTGACAATCTAGAATTAGGGAGTGACATGCCTCTATGATATGGTATACTATTCTCATATATCCATGTCATGATAAGAGAAGGATGACTGAAGGAAAGTGCCCCTCGCTTAGAAATACGCTATAGGTCTCAATAGACCATGGCAAGGATATCAATCCCCCATACAAAATCTGTACCCTACTCTAGCCTCTAAATAATTAGTGCCCAACACCATCTGAGCCTCTATGATCCCTTATCCCCTGATAATGTAGAAGTGATCAATCCAATAAGAGCATTCTATAAAGGTGAAATAGAAAGACCAGGAACTGAAATGAGTTGGACACCCGTCTAGTCTCTAGGGTGAGTGACCTCCGTGATAGTGGCCTAAGATGGTCACTCTCTCTCAGATTCGTTCTCAGGGAGCTGAAGGTGCTCTCCTCTCATAGGAACACCTAGTATGCGATAAACATCATATAAAGTAATGGTCCACTCTCTTGATACCTGAGGGAACCTAAAAGTGTTCCTATCTGCATCCCAATACGTAAAAAGGTCACAAAAATTTGTGAAGGAGGATGAATAGTTGAAACTTGAGCCACTTGGTCCAAACTCATCCTTTTTAGAATAAAATGATCCCTAAAAGATGAGGCTTTGTAAGTGTCAACAAACCAATCTTGATCACATGTCACATTCCTTCAGATGTGTGTATCCTATCGCACATAAGTAATGTTAAGTTAGATCTCTAAAAACTCAAAAAATCATAAAAAAACATAAAACATGACAAAGTTTCACAAAAAAAACATATATCGTTAGAAAAGTTACAATAAACAGAAGAGGTTAGTGTTGAGAAATGAACAAAAATGAGTATCAAATGCATCAAAATTTTAAAGATTCTTTTTGGAAGCATTTTGGGTGGGTTCCCTAGTTTACTAGGGAAAAACTCCCCTGGGTGACCCTGAATCTCCCGAGGGGGTGACCTAGGATCTCCCATGGGTGACTTGCCCTGGCAATATGGGAGACCCTACTTAATGCCTTGGGATGGTAAAAATAGCACAAAAAACCATAGAAACAACTAGAATTTGACGAACGAAAGGTAGCAAATTGATTGAAACAAGAAAACTAAGGCAATGCAATGATAAAACTTGAAAACACTAGATTCTTTTGAGCAGAATAAAAAAGGGTTACAAGAGGGGATTTTTTTCTCATTTTTCATACCTAATTGTTAGTGAGAGGAAGGTTAGTTGCCATCTTCTTGATCCCCTCGTCGATAGCTCTCCATCAACTCCTTCTATGCATGATTTCATCACCATTTGACCTCGTTTCTTCTGATTTCTTCTCTTTCCCCTTCTCTTAGCTTAGTTGTAGTTGTTTGTATTTAGATGTAGCTTTGACATTTGTAGTGATCTTGCACCCTCCTTTTCTGTGCTTTCATTCATGCAAGTCCCCATGGCGAAGAGAGGTGATTCAAGTATACTTATGACTCACATATTAATGGTATGCTCCCTCATTGCTATTTCAATACTTATAGTTGGATATCATTAAATCAAACTAATACTCGTTATTTCAGATACAATTTCAGGATAATGACAACAAGGCCTAGTTCTAGAATGATACCTACCTTTCATGTAGACTACCATCCCCGAGGGGGCAAATATGTAAGCAATACAAAAATGCATGGGCCTACATGTTAATCCAATGATGAGCTATAGTCCTAAACACATACATGTAAGCTTTTAATAATGACCTCTCAACATCATTCCTCTTGGCAACAGGTGGATAAAAGTTCTTCATCTTTTTTGTCCTTCCCCTATCACCTAGCTAACCTTCTAAGGTCCTACATCTTCCCCATTCACCCTTTGTTTACAATGCATTTTTATCACTTTCTAACCCTATTGACTTGACCCACTAACATCAAAAGATGGGAAATTCACTTTCTGTAAGCCCCTTTCATCCATTTCAACCTTTCAGAGGCCTCCAATTGACCTCTCAGACCATTCCCTATCATCAATTTCATTCCTCTATTTTTCCTTTTTGGGTCACCCTCTATTATTTCCAGATCTCCCCTAGGTGACCATGAATCTCCTAGGGGGTGACCCTAAAACTCCCCTAGGTGACCCAGCCTCTTGAGGTCCTTCAATCAGTCTTCAAGTTCTGAGATCATCTTTAGACCCCTCTGATCAATCTTAGCCCCTAAAACCACCTACAGAACCTAGTTTTCTGGGTCGCCAATATTGCCTTCTGAAACTCCTCTAGGCAACCTTAGATCTCCCAGGGGTGATCCTTGATCTCCCCTGTGCAACCTTCCCTATCAAAATGGGTGACCCACTCATGTTTAAACATGCAAGTTTCTCTTTAGTATGGGCCCAAATTAGCTCTATTTTTCCTCTAGTTTGCATGGCTCTTCGACCCTAACTAATCCTAGTCTATTTTTAACTCCACTCCCAAACACTCTATTCTTAGCTCCCACAAAGCTATTACTATCTCCCTTTCTTATCATGCTAACTCTTCTTCCTCCTTGAGTGAAGATTTCATGCTCCCTTATAAGGCCTGTTCACTCCTCAATCAATCCTGTTAACTCATCAATCAAGGGAGTTAGCTCTTCAATCAACTCCACCAATTGTGAGCTCTCCAAACCTATAAATACCCCTCACCTCTTCATTATTTCTCAACTCTAAGCACTCTTCTCATCTTCACAAGTTTTTTCAAAATTCTTCATAGGCCTTTGAGCCTCTTAGTTCATTTAGTTTTCATTTTTGCAAAGCTTCAAAGCTTTCCCTTAGCAAGAAAATTCATTGTTGCACATCCATTCCCAGCTTTGATTTTTTCTCTCCATAGCATGCTTATTCTCTTCACAAGACTTATGATCCTTTTGCTTTCATAGTTTAGTTTCCAAGCTTTCAAAATATTCAATAGTGTTGTTACACTTGCAAATTTCTTTCGAAAAAGCCAAGCTATAGTGCTTCAATAGCTCAATCCATTAATCATAACTTTCAAATCTCAATCCCATTTTCATTTAACTGTTACTTCATCCTTGTTGCTAAGAAGAGATCCCTACTGTTGTAGAGGAATGTAGGTTACTACACAAGGACTTTTGAGGATATGCCAGACGCGGGCCAAAGAGAATCTAGGTTTTTCATGCTTTCATAGTTAATTAAATCACACTATTTCTATTGGAGAAGTAATCTTGGCATTGCTATTTCCTTGAAAGGATTTTCTTTAATTTAATTATATTAGCATTGTTTAGATTAAATTCATTGCAATTTGTAGATTACATTTCATTCAAATAATTTCAATTTCTAGATTAGATTGAAAAACCATTCCACAAAATACTAAAAACATAGGATTAATTGCACTTGGAAAACTCATATTCATTGCATTTCATATTTCAATTTCTAGCTAATTAGACAACTTTTATATTCAATTTGGAAAAGGAACCAAAAGTGTTTTGCATTCATATTAGTTGCATTCAAACAAAAACACAAAAATATTAGGAAACTTAGAGCAAAACCCTCGATCCCATCATGAGGTACACATCAAGTCAAACAAGGTCAAACCCTTAATTCCATCACAAGGTACATTTAAGATTCAAATAAAAGCAAAACTGACCTTTGATTTCAATTCAAAGTTAACAAAAGTCAAACTAGGTCAACACTTAGTCAACAAACTCTCTCCCAAGCATTTGATGTGCCCAGGGATTAGAGGAAATTGGATCAAGGCTATTCTCGAAGAGATAGATGGAATCCACCCAAGACCACAACACACACAACAAACCATAGAAGAGCAAGAACACGTTCTTAGGGTCTTCCAACAAAGAAACATCATACGACAATGCATTCAAATGAACGAGGATAGGTTACAATACTCTAGACTCATCAATGAGAAAAATAGTCTACCCACTAGATTTGGAACTTGAGAAATCATAACAGTAGGATTAATGACCCATTGGGTCATATAATTATTTCCACTACAATAGTCCTAGAACAAGCTCATCAAATATCTATCCATACTAGGCCCGCAAACTGGCTAACCGCCTTCCACAAAGTTCTGCTTTCACATGAATAGAACTACCCTTGAGTCTCTCCTCCACTAGACTGGCTTATGCCATGAGAGTGAGAGTGACTTGGAGGTCTCTCGTAGCAAGGAGAGGGGTTCATGTGTGGTATCAAGGTTGACTCATTCGTGTTGTGCTTGAGTCATGTTTCATAGCATACAAAGGCATCTATCTATTTTATGTATTTAGAATATTTATGTTAGTTAAAATCAAATATGAATGTCTTTGTTTGTAGGTAGTTAAATTTAATTAGTATCATTGTAAGGGAAAATAACATTACTTAATGTTAATCTGGGCTAATCTAATAGGATGTGTACACATAAGCATAAGTTAACCAAGATTAGTTAAATGATAGTGGTGGGTGAAATAGTAAATGCAAAAGTAGAAAAAATGTGATAAATTAACTAATATTTTAGAATCAGATTGACATCTATTTGGGTAATGTGATATTTTTGCCAAATAAAGCATCTGGTATTGGATTTGTGTTTTTGAGATCAAGTCTATGGGTTTGGGTCAAGTCTACAATTGTGGATTCATTTTGTAAGTCTAAACTTGATCTTGTATAATATATAATTTTGCTATGTGATTTTCTTGATGGATATTTTCTTTGCTTCTCAAAGGGTTGATGGTATTTAGAATTCCAGAAAGGGTTGTCACTATTGCAAGGAGGTGTGTTTTCATAAGTTAACCCTTAAAAATGTATGCAAAAGTTTGAAGATAGAAGGCAAGGGCCTTAGAATAATGTATGCATATTTCTTTCTTGTTTTAGTGCACCAAATTAAAATATATTGCTATTGATTGCTCCTTTGATGCTTTAGAATAAGATGCTTAATAGATTGAAGATGTCAAATGAATGCAATTAAATGTTTTTAAATACTTGCACATTGCATCGAATTTTGCAAAGTACTTAGTTAGCGTAGGTTGGGAAAGTGAAGGGGAACTTGAATTTTAGAAAGGAAAGAGTCAAGTTGTGACAATAGGTGTTTCAACGATTAGATCTAGATGACCAATGGCTATTTGGAGATATTTTTATGGATAAGTGTAATAATTATGTGGATAAGATAAATCTATTAGAGTTAACAAGTATAAGGATAAGGTAGGGGTTAGGTGTACATGGGAATTTGTGTATAGGGAGGGGTAAAGGCCAGTGGAATGAGCACAACTCACAAAAGTGGACCATTTATCAATGTCTATGTATCAAGACATTCTCCCAATATGAGCACAAAACTAAATGGAAAATGACATGGATATGCAAATTTTGTTAAGTTTGGCATGTTGGTCGTCTTGCCATTGATGTCAAAATAGTGGATCTTGTGATGTAATGAGAGACTAGTTCACATGGTGTGGTGTTGTTGTCAAGTTGGAGCAATGCAGATGTCATTGGTTGCTACAGGTGTTGGATCTTCATGGTCATGGTATGATGTTACAGATATAGTTTGATATGATACTGCAGATTTAGTTTATCATGCTTTATCACATGGGATCAGTTTGGTTTTGATGTTCATGCAAAGTGTGTTTGGAGTGTTAATCTCCTTGGTGTTGATGTTTTCATGTATTAAGTGTTCTTCATGTGATCATATCTTGGTAGGTGTATGTGGGAGTTCACAACTCATCTTCATGTGATCATCTATTGGTACTAAAATAATGCTCTATGAGCTTATCAAGGTGTATGTCAGATGCAGATTTTTGACACTACATTGATGCAAGGAAAGATGTTCAAATCATGTCAAGTATGCTCTATGTTATGGTGTATAATGTGATTGGTTTACTTTAGCATGAAGAGTCTTCATAGATCCATATGAGTTTTAAAGTGCATATATAGTGTCAAGGTAGTTGCAGGGACACCTGGTTGTATCTTGGAGTAATTTCTCTTGAGTTCTCTTTTCAACTCCTAAACCCTAGTTGCATCTCTAAAACCCTAAGAATGATCTTAATACATATCTTTTTAAGCCCTAAGTTAACCATCGACACTTTATTTCTATTTTGAAGTTGACCTAGTTAATAGGTTAAAACATAACTTAAGTTATGTCTTAAGGGTTATTACTTTGTAGAATGACTGGCCCCGACTTTCTAGGGGCACCAGAGGTTATAGGTCACCAAAGACTCATGGGCGCAAAAGATGATCATGTGACAGAGATTAAAAGGCAGGTTGGCCCAAAAGGTAAATCTAATGGATGACGTTTAAATGCTTTTTGAAGCTCAATGGTCATCACCTGTCGACTAAAATTGACGTGCAATGTGCTATAAAAGGAAACAATAGTCTTTTTGAACCTCAATTCACATGTAGAGGGCCAGAGAAATTTTGTATGAGATCAATGCAAAGTTTTTATTGATTTTGATTATTGATTTGAGATGATGGAGGGAATATCTATATGCCAGTATGAGGATTAATGATTATATGAAGCATATAATGATGTCTACTGTATTAGAAAACTGAAGATCAACTAGTGTATGTAAATCATATTCAGTGCAAGAGAGAAAAATGTAGGTGTTGTTTCTTGATCAGAGGAATACATTGTTGATTGCAGAGATTGTCATGTGTTTCATAAGCTAGTTTGATCAGTCTGTAATTGAAAAGAATTTTGTTAAGTGAAAGCTAAAGGAGTAATAAGGTTTTGTGTAGAAGAGAATCAGGGTAACCCCCTGAATTGTTTTGATTTGTATCCAAGATGATTGTACCAGTCAGTGAGACTTCTTTTTGCCAGATAGGTAATTGCATAGAAGTGCCAGTGAGGCAGTGACATAAGTCAGTGCGACTTAAAAGCCAATGAGGCTATGTAATTGGTGATTTTCATGATTAAGCCAGTGAGGTAGTTTAGAGTGGTTTTTCATCCCTATGAGGGTTTTCCACTCATGAAATATATTGTGTCATGGTCTCAATTGTTGTGTGATTCATTTGTCTTTCATGCTTGAACATTCAGTCTTATTTCTTGTTCAGTATTTGATTCCTTCCTTTGATAAAGCATATTGTCAAGTTTGATTCCTTCACTTTCTCTTTTCAAGTTTTGTTAAGAAGTAAATAGCTTGTTTTAGCTACAACACTAATTCATCCCCCCCTCTCAGTGTTGATTGTACTCCAACAAGTGGTATTAGAGCCTAGGTTCCCTATAGAAGCCTAACAAGCTTGGGTAGGTCCTGTAAGTGGAGTACTAGTCATGGGCAGTCAAGAAGGATTTTCTACATACAAAGCACCTTTATTTGATGGGTCTAATTATGCTTTCTAGAAATTCAGAATGGAGTCATATTTGTCTTCCTTGGGGTATGATGTTTGGGCTGCTATAGAAAATGAATATAAAGAAACAAGTCCTCCCTCAACTGCTGATGAGAAGAAGGCCTATGACAATAATGCTAAGGCCAAAAATGTAATTTGTTGTGATTTGTCTAATGAGATTCTTGTCAAGATTATGGATTGTAAGTCAGCTAAGGCTATTTGGGATAAGTTGTCCAATATTTATTAGGGAGATGAAAAAATTAAAGAAGCTAAGTTACAATCTTATAGAGCTAAGTTTGAAAGTTTCAAAATGAATGATGATGAGAAGGTGGTTGGTTATCTTCTTAGGGTTCAAGAGGTTGTTAATACTATTCGGGCTTTAGGTGATACCTTAGAAGAAAAGGTAGTTGTAACCAAGGTTTTAAGGACTCTAACACCTAAATATGAATCCAAGGTGTCTTCAGTAGAAGAGAGAGATTTGAGTAAAGTGATCTTTGATGAACTCCATGGTACTTTTACTGCTTTCAAGATGAGAGTTTGTAATGATATTTCTACAAGTAAAGAAGCTGCTTTTAAGTTAGTCAAAAAGGAAAAGGAAACAAATTTTGATCCAGGGAAATTGAATGACCAAGAGTCCTCCTTTGCAAGCAGATTGAAAAAGGGGTCATCAAGAAAGTATAAGGGTAAGCTTCCATTTAAAAGTTTTGAGTGTGGTAGGATAGGTCACTTTCCTGCTAAATGTCCTTACAAAGATTCTGATAGTGATGAAGAAGGAAATAAGAAACAATTCAATTATAAAAAGAAAAACACCTTCAAAAAGAAGAAAAAGTCTGTTTACAAGAGATGTTGATATAACAGATAGTTGTTCAGAGGAGTCACTTGTAGAAGGAGAGGAAACCTTGTTCATGGCAGTTATAAGTGAAAATCAGAATGATAGGTGTGAAGATCAATCTGAAAATGATGAAGTAGAGATGGATCTTAAAGGTGAATTGAAGTGTGCACTTGGTGAGATCAAAAGGATAAAAAAGGAGGTAGTTGCTCAAAGAAACAAGTCTCAAAAGGATAATGAAAATCTGATCAACAAAGTCACCGATTCTGAAAAACTAATTACAGATCTAAAGTTGAAGCTTGAAGAGAGTAAAAGAGTTGTTGAAGTCACAAGCAAGGAGTTATATGTCAAAGTAAAGGAATGTCATGCTTTAGAAGCTAAAGTTGTAGCCTTAAAAAGAAGACTTGACATGTGTAGCAGCAGTGACAAACTAGAAGACCTTTTGGGAAAACAAAAGGGCTACAAGGACAAAACTAGTCTAGGGTTTGAAGAAGTACAATGCTCACATTCAATTGATCTAAGTCATCATGCTGCTGCTCCTGAGACTGAAGGAAAAAAGAAGATTGAAGCTGAGGTGAAAACCAAAGAAGATTTTGTCAAAATGCACAATCAAAGAAGAAATCTCAGAAGAATTGCTCCAACAAGGCAAGCATATATGTACAGGTACAATTACACATTTTTTGGTTATTATTTTACTTGTAATCATTTTGAACACAAAGTAGTTAACTGCAGAAGAAGTCAATCTCCTTCAATAAGGAATGCTGATCTAGTGTGTTTCAAGTGCAACAATGTTGGTCATTTACAAAGAAATTGTAGAATGCATGGAATCACAACATAAATGGTCATAGGATGTCAAAAGGAAACTATCATTCATTTGATTGCAATATCATATGTTATAAGTGCAACTCTCCTGGGCATATAGCATATTCTTGTAGAAATGGATTTATGGAACCACCTAGACATGTCAAGAAAATAAATACTTTGAGTAAAAGGAAGAAAGAATCTGTGAAAGTTTGGAGACTGAAACAAAGTCAAGAGAAGGTAGATCCTAAACTTGTGCATAATGCACAAGTCACATCATCAGTTGCATGAGATGGAGCATGAGGATAGGGGGAGATACACAATGTCTTATCTCTTACCCCCAAGGAAGTTGCAGGAAACAAGGAGCAAGTGGAGAAGGAATAGATTGTTATCAAATATTTGACAAGGACTTCAGTGGTTGTGACATGTTTATGACTCATGTTTGATGTAACAGACTTGGACATGTAGCAGATCTTTATTTATTTGTGGTGCATACTTTCATGATTTGTTTGATATGGTATTCATTTGGTATTTACATCATTGTAGTGTTGTTGTTGATGGTGCAGTATTTTGGTGCTTTTCTTTTCTGTTTGTTGGTACTATACAGGAGGATCTCCTTTGTCACTTGATGACCATTGTATTTGTCATCTCCATAAGTTGATATGAATCATGCATGCGATCAGGATTCTTCATATGTTTGGTGTAGTAGATTGATGATGCTATACTCATATCAAATCTCATTTCACTCATATCAGATCATGGTCAGAGTTGAGAGTTGATCTTCATAATATTCAGGTGCTTCATATCAATTCAAGTATGTGCCTCAAGGTTGTTATTTGTGTTAGGTTGAGAGTGATTTCAATGTTGATCTTTTTCATGGTGTTCATGTCAAAAGGTATGAGTATAGTTATTTGGTTGGTTCATATCAATGATGTTCATTCATGTCTTCAAGCTATGACCCAGTGAAGCAAAGGATGTGAAGGGTCTTGTCAAAGGCAGGTAATAATTCAAAATGTCAAAATATAGCAGAGAGTTCAAGGCAATAAATGTGAGTAGCTCTTGAAATGGAAATATGTGCTTCAAAGAGTTGAAATAACAAGGTTAATGTAATGTGTTTATTAAATAAGTCTTGATGATATGTTGATAATTCAAGTATCAAGGCCTCAATCATGTCTGATCTAGGATAGAAAAACTATCATAGTTCATATATCAAGGTTTCACTCCTAGTGCATGGATTAAAGTTGGTTTTAAGATGATGCTCTCCAAGTTGATAAGGATCTTCCTTGGGAATTGGTATTGTCATGAGTTTGTAGTTGTAAAGAGCATATATGTTTATGGAAGATTGTGCAGTTACAAGGTGACAGTCATGGTGTAATATTGTTAAAATCAATATATTCAATCATGACAGTTATGGATTCTAATAGAGATTGCTTTGACAGTCTGATAGTGGTTTTTGCAATGTTTGAACAGTGATTTCATACCTATGTGTAATTCAGGGGGAGTAAATGTTGTAGTGTAGTGATGTTGAGGATATGTATTGCAAAGGATATATGTTGATAACTTGCAGGGCAGTCTTGATCAAGGTAGACAAATTAGACTTGGAGCAACATGCTGATGTTTGGAATAGCAGGGGCAACTATTGTTGATTGTGATTGTATTTCATCATAGTGAATCTTTTTTTGACAATCCTGTTTATGGAAGAGGAGATAATGTGTATTGGACAGGGTTTGGATAGAGTTATCAAGCTTACTCCATGTTTTTTGGAAGGTGTGAATTCAATCTCTACAATTTTGGAACAAGATATGGCATCCATTCTAATACAAAAGGTTTGCTTTATGTTGTCAAATGTGATGTTGCTTCTTTGATGTATCATCTTTCAAGGAGAATTGTTGCAGTCTTTGGAACAGGGTATGACATTCATCAAAGTTTAAAAGGAAATTGTCAAATGATGTTATTTCAAGTGTCCTAGCAGACATGGATACTAGATGTTAACAATAATAAGAAAATTAACTATAGACAACAATGAGGACAGTGCTGATCATGACAGTATAATAAGGGACTGTGTTTCAGTTGATTGTATATGACAGTGTTGTTATCTTTGGGTATAGCTTTCTTCAAAAGTTGTTGTAAGTACCATGATGGATATTTTTGCCCTGACAATGGTGGTAATGACAGTGCTTCAAGATGACAGTTGCAGTATGACAATTTACAGTTTGATCTTGTTGTTTATGAGAACACATAGGAGACAGTTAAGAAGGCAGGTAGCATATAACTGTATCATTGTTACTATTGTTTATACAGAGTGTAATGTGGATGCATATAACTATATCATGTCCAGGGTATATTTTTTTGATTCCTGAATCTCAGATCAGGTAGTATATAGCTGTGATAGGGGGAGTAATTTATGTTGCCAAAATTGAAAGAGGTGTTATTGTGCCTGTCTAATTTCATGTTACGTTCATGACTGTACTTAGGGGCAATCTTTACCATTGATGTCAAAAAGGGGGAGATGGAAAAGATGATATGGTTGATTGCTGATGGATTGTTGATGGTTTACAATGCTAGTGTTTTGACATCAATGCCAAAGCCAAAGGGGGAGTTTGTTAAGTTTGGCATGTTGGTTGTCTTTCCATTGATGTCAAAATAGTGGATCTTGTGATGTAATGAGAGACTAGTTCACATGGTGTGGTGTTGTTGTCAAGTTGGAAGAATGCAGATGTCATTGGTTGCTATAGGTGTTGGATTTTCATGGTCATGGTATGATGTTACAGATATAGTGTGATATGATACTGCAGATTTAGTTTGTCATGCTTTATCACATGGGATTAGTTTGGTTTTGATGTTCATGCAAAGTGTGTTTGGAGTGTTAACCTCCTTGGTGTTGATGTTGTCATGTATTAAGTGTTCTTCATGTGATCATATCTTGGTAGGTGTATGTGGGAGTTCACAACTCATCTTCATGTGATCATCTGTTGGTACTATAATAATGCTCTGTGAGCTTGTTGAGGTGTATGTCAGGTGTAGATTTTTGACACTACATTGATGCAAGGAAAGATGTTCAAAATCATGTCAAGTATGCTCTATGTTATGGTGTATAATGTGATTGGTTTACTTTAGCATGAAGAGTCTTCATAGATCCATATGAGTTTGAAAGTACATATATAGGTGTCAAGGTAGTTGCAAAGACACCTGGTTGTATCTTGGAGTAATTTCTCTTGAGTTCTCTTTTCAACCCCTAAACCCTAGTTGCATCTCTAAAACCCTAAGAATGATCTCAATACATATCTTTTTAAGCCCTAAGTTAACCGTTGACACTTTATTTCTATTTTGAAGTTGACCTGGTCGATAGGTTAAAGCATAACTTAAGTTATGTATTAAGGGTTGTTACTTCATAGAATGACTGGCCCCAACTTCCTAGGGGCACTGGAGGTTACAGGTCGCCAAAGACTCATTGGCACCAAAGATGATCATGCGACAAAGATTAAAAGGCAGATTGGTGCGAAAGGCAAATCCAATGGATGATGTTTAAATGCTTTTTGAAGCTCAACGATCATCACTTGTCGATTAAAATTGATGTGCAATGTGCTAGAAAAGGAAACAATAGTCTTTTTGAACCTCAATTCACATGTAAAGGGCCAGAGAAATTTTGTATGAGATCAGTGCAAAGTTTTTATTGATTTTGATTATTGATCTGAGATGATGGAGGGAATATCTATATGCCAGTATGAGGATTAATGATTATATGAAGGATATAATGATGTCTACTGTATTTGAAACTTGAAGATCAACTAGTGTATGTAAATCATATTCAGTACAAGAGAGAAAAATGCAGGTGTTGTTTCTTGATCAGAGGAATACATTGTTAATTGCAGAGATTGTCATGTGTTTCAGAAGCTAGTTTGATCAGTGTGTAAATTAAAAAGAATTTTGTCAAGTGAAAGCTAAAGGAGTAATAAGGTTTTGTGTAGAAGAGAATTAGGTTAACCCCCTGAATTGTTTTGATTTGTATCCAAGGTGATTGTACTAGTCAGTGAGACTTCTTTTTGCCAGTGAGGTAGTGATATAAGTCAGTGAGACTTAAAAGCCAGTGAGGCTCTATAATTGGTGATTTTCATGATTAAGCTAGTGAGGTAGTTTAGAGTGGTTTTTCATCCCTATGAGGGTTTTCCACTCATGAAATCTATTGTGTCACGGTCTCAATTGTTGTGTGATTCATTTGTCTTTCATGCTTGAACATTCAGTCTTATTTGTTGTTCAGTATTTGATTCCTTCCTTTGATAAAGCATATTGTCAAGTTTGATTCCTTCACTTTCTCTTTTCAAGTTTTGTTAAGAAGTGTAATGTCAGAAATTGTCCTCCTGCATGGTATGGTACAACTTCCCTCAGTTTAGCTCCTCGCTTTGGGTCACCTCTCAAACCTTTTCTTTCTAACCTTCTCGAAACGCTGATTGACTAAGTCTAGTTGCAAAATGTTCACTTTTTGAGGTAACCCTTTGATAGAACCCGAAAAGGGAGTTTGAATTATAAGTCCCTGGGACCCCCAAAAAGTAGATCTGAGTGGAAAATGGGGGCTTGGACTTGGGCGCCCGTGCCCTAGTCATCCCCTATTTCTTGGGATTTTGAAATTTGGCGGGATGTCGGCTCTCGCCGTACGCCTCGGGATTCCATTTTCAAATTCTTAGTTTTCGTGTGATATTGAGACATTATTCCAAAATTTTAATTTCCCTAAAGCTAGATATAAAAATACATTTAGAAATCATTTTATCAGACACAATTCTTATGTAAACTTGCTGCCAAAACTCTGCCAAAATTGCCATTGAAGATCAGTGACTTGTTGAAGCTTTCAAAAAGTACTTTTATATTTGCTATCATGGAGACAATGGATGGAGATTAGGAATCAAGATCTTGAGACTATCTTTCTCTTCCTAGGGTTTGTACACCCTTTTGTATGATCAGGAGAAGGGTTGAAGCCTCCAACATCGAGTTTGGAGGCCCTCCGCGGACATTGTTGATTCGCCTTATTGTTCATGCAAGTCTTCATTTGTTTTCATCTCCTTGAGGTGAAGTTGTATGTGTTTATTGATTCAAAGCAAGTTGTTGATCTTCCCTTGATTGAGACATCTAGGGTTTGATATTTCTGCATACACATTGTTATGTTTGCACACCTTCTGTAAATCTTTATCTCTAGCTATTGTTGAGGTAGAAATACGAAAGACAAGGCTTGACCGAGGTAATCTCCTATATAGCCGCAACATCTTTCTCCTTCTTTTGTAGGTGCAGATTGTATTTCGTAGGTTCTGGCGGAAAGAAGCTACATAAAGGAGGATTTTACAGGTATAGTCGTCACAAACTTTCAAGTTTTTAGATCCCGGCGCCCTAGTCCAATTGGGGGCAATTTCTAGGATCTGGAAGCCATTTGGGAGTACCAGACAACCTGTGTAGAAGATTTCTTGTTGCAGGAACTTTTGGGACTAAGGAGTGGGTGCCCTAGTCTAGTCAGCCCTAAAAATTTGGGTGCACAGTCTCTAAAACTCTTTCTCTACATTTCTATGATCAGTTTTGCCTGTTTCATTACCAGTTTCTGAATATCTCTGATTTAAGGCATAATTAGGGTTTACTTGGTTTATGCACAAAACATTTAAATAAACCTTAGTTAGGCTCTTGAAATTAGATAATGTGGGCATAAGGTATAGACAAGTAACTCATAGATTGACCTCATACTCAATCCTTGTCCTCCCAATGTTTAGTTTGGTGAAATAGTAGTACTTAACCTAGTTGAGACAAAGCTACAATTTTCCCACTAAACATTTTGGTGAACCCGAGCTTTAAAGAATTTGCATCCTTTTAAACTTCAGATCTGAAATAATTTGCTGTCCTAGAGCATATTTAGATTGAAAAATCTCTTTGGTGAAATTGCATGCATTGAATTGTGAATCATATTCTTTATCTTTTCACTAAAAGAGTTGGAAAAATTGTTATTCATTGTTTTGCATAGCATTTCATTTTCATAGGCCATCATTGTGCATTTGAATCTTGGATTAAAAAGAGCATGTTAAAATGTTAGATTATTTTTTGCAAGGTTTTCATGCCTATGATGCGCCATTTAATCGTGATGACTTCGATATGTTAGATGAAGCCCTTGAGGATATTATCTCAATTGAACATTCCACTACGGCCTCAAAGCCGTTGTTATTTCAAAGATTTGTAAATGAGATTTATGTTCCTAAACCTAAAGAAGAGATTGAAAAACCAAAAATCGTGGTCACTTTATGTTTCAATGTGGTGTAACCATCTTCTAAACCTATGCTTACTATTAAAGGTTGTCCATCTTCTCGACCTCCTGATCACATTTATGATTATGCTAAACAAATAGCGCAACAAAACTTACAACAAACTAATCATAATGTGGTTGCTCATGCATACAACACTCGGAATAATAAATAAAGTACACAACAATCGAGTATTCTGATTTCTTCACCGGCTTCTTAGCCTATGCTTCCTCAAGCACCTTGTTTAACATATAAAGGTGGTAAAGACTATGATCTTGTAGATCAGCTTAGCGCTACTCCTGCAAAGATATCTCTTTGGGAACTTATACAAACTTCACCTACTTATCATGGAATGCTACAAGAAGCTTTACAAAAGGTAATTGTTCCTCCTGCTGTTAAACCAAATGATGTTTCCACTCTATTACATTGTATGCATGCCACAAAAATAAATTTTCTATTTCAACAACATGAATTGCCATCTCTTGAAGTTCAAAATTAGTATGATCCTTTGATTATTTTTATTACAATAAACAAGACATTGGTTAAAAGAGTTATGATCGATAATGGATCAGCGCTTTACGTTTGTGGCATTGACTTACTACATAAGGTTAAAGTTGATACATCTGCAATCAAACTTAAACCATTAAGTATCCGTGGTATTGACAATGTTGGACGACAATCCGTGGGCACTATAACTTTACCTATACAAGTTGGACCTGTGATGGTGCCTACCCTGATCCATGTCATACCTTGCTCTCTATCTTATAACATGATTCTTGGTAGACCTTGAATACACACATTAGGAGTGGTTCCTTCTACTTTACATCGTTCAATTAAGTTTATATTCAAAGATAAGTTACACACTATTCATGCTGATCCTAAACCTGATAATTGCTTGCAAATGGAAGTTCATAAGCATGTTATTTGTCCTAAGACTCTAAACAATCTGAAAATGGATTTATCAACTCCTCTTGATTCCAAAAATGTTATGCAAGAGTCTAAACAATCGAATGCATTTGTTGGTGATGACTGGGGTTCGTTATATTTTACATCTTCCTCTACAGGAGAATACAAACCCAAAAATCCCATCCCCAAAACATTAAATATTGCACCGATCACATTGTACGCTTTGATTGATAAACATAAACCTTCTTTGGTAACAAATAAGGATAATACCCTTACACTACTGATTATGGCACTTATGAAGCTCCACCTTCCTCTAAGGAAATGGTTTCTCTTTATGGTCAAGGATTCTGAATCCTTTATAAAGATTGTGATTATGTAGGTAAAGGATGTGGTATAAATCAACAAGGAATCAAATTCCCTATAGAATCTGCTTTGTGACATTGCTCCAGTGGTATTGGATACAATCCTTTTAAGGAATCCAAAGCCTGTAAATGCCCTACTCTTAATGTGAATACAATATCAACACTTAGTTTGATATTTCCTAAGATGATCGACACTAATTGTCCTCCAGGACCACTTTCCTTGGATGTATTCTCAACAAATGAAGCGATAGTAGAATTCTTGGGTGCATATGACAATATTCCTCATTATCATCATAAACACGACTTACCTTATTATTTAAACAACAACGTATATTTTGGAAAAACTACTAGCATAATAAATGCTACTGTAAATCCCAATGGAGAATTTGAAGAACAATTACAATCACATAATCCATTAGACCATAGTACTCTCCTTAATGGAAAGACTGTTGATGTTTTTATGGATAAGGATAACACTAAAAAAGTTCTCCCTATTGGTGATTGTTTAAATTGTTTAAATGTGGAAGAAAAAGAAGAGATGACTAAGTTATTGCATGAATTCTTGGAACTGTTGCTTGGAAGTATTCTGACTGCCTGGCATTGATCCTCAGATTGTAACACATAATATCATGTTGAAGCCAAATGTTAAGCCATTTAAACAGAAAACTCGTAAGATGAATCCTAAGATCGTACTGCTTATTAAAACTGAGATAGAAAAGCTTCTACAATCTGACCTATTGATTATTCACCTTAGATTTTGAATATTGTTGCCATTGCTAAACCTAATGGTCGCATAAGAATGTGCACAGACTTCCGAGATTTGAATTTAGCATCTCTGAAAGCTGATTTTCCACTTCCTAATATTGATATGATTGTCGATTCCATAGCTGGACATGAATTGCTATCTTTCATGGATAGTTTTTAGGATATAATCAAATTCTAATAAATCCTCAAGATCAATATAAAATAGCTTTTATAACACCTTGGGTTACATTTTGTTGGGTAGTCATGCCATTTGGACTTAAGAATGCGGGAGCTACTTATCAACGTGCATTGACTCTTATATTTCATGATTATATGCACAATATTCTAGAAGACTACGTTGATGACATCTTGGTGAAGTCTATCCATCGTAAGGATCACACTACAAATCTTTGCCAAATATTTGAACGCATAAGGAAATATAATATGCGATTGAACCCTCGTAAGTGTGTTTTCGGTGTGGACAGTGGAAAGCTATTAGGATTCGTTGTCTCAAATCGTGGTATTGAAGTGGCTATGAAAAAGATAGATGCAATTGTTAATATGCCAATACTTAAGAACATATCTCAACTTTGTAGTTTGTAGGGAAAGATACAGGCCATCCGCCGATTTGTTTCACAACTCGTGGATAGGACTCACCCCTTTACGCAACTATTGAAGAAGGATTCTAATTTTCAATGGAATTTTGAATGTCAAAAAGATTTTGATGACTTAAAGGATTTCCTAGCTAATCCACCTGTTTTACAACTTGTTATCCCTAATAAACCGTTCTTGTTATACATCTCAGCATCTAACAATGCCCTAGTAGCTTTGTTAGCATAACATAATGCTGAAGGCAAGGAATGCGTTGTCTACTACATCAGTTGAACTTTGCTCGATTATGAAGTGCGGTACACTGTTATAGAGAAGCACTACTTAGCTTTAGTGTTTGCAACTCAAAATCTTAGACATTCTCTCCTAAATGATGAGATACACGTGATGGTAAAATTTGACCCTCTGAAACATCTCTTTGCAAAAACATATCTATCAGGTCATCTCGCTAAATGGGTTATGTTACTAACATAATTAGATCTTAAGTTCATTTCCCAAAAAGAGATTAAAGGTCAAGCGTTAGCTGATTAGTTAGTTGAAGCTCCTTCACCCTTTTCTACACAACATCAGGAGGTATTTTTTGATGACCAAATTTTAACAATCTCTAAAGATGAAAAATGGGAATTGGATCTAATTGGTAAAATTTCCCCACCCTCCTCTCAAGGGCATATGCTTATCATTACCGCCACTAATTATTTTACAAAGTGGGTTGAAGCAGTCCCCTTGTGATCTACGACTGCTGATGTAATCTGTCAATTTATACAAGATAACATTATTTCTTGATTTGGAATACCTTCCTCCCTCGGTTTGGATAATGGTACGACATTCAAGAACAAGGAAGTGAAAAAGTTCCTCAAAAATATCATATACAACATCGCTTCTCTACGCCTTATTATCCTCAATCAAACGACCAAGCAGAAGATTCAAACAAAGTTATTGGACAAATTTTACAGAAAAATGTTAATAAACATAAAAAAGATTGGCATACTCAATTATCATACGCATTGTGGGCTTATAGAACAAGCATTCGAACGCCTACCAGTAATACATCATATAATCTCGTCTATGGTGTAGATGCGATAATGCCCTTGGAGTTAGAAATTCCTTCCCTAAGAATTTCCCTAAGAGACATCATGGATGATGGCATGGAATGTGAGAAAAGATTACAAGAACTTAAGATGCTTGATGAAAGGCAAATTAACACTCTTGAGCACTCCAAAGCTTATTAAAAAGATGTACAATGATCCTATAATGCGCAAGTCATACAACATTCATTCAACGTTGGGGATCTGGTTCTTTATGAAAATCAACGCAATGTGAACGCACCGCCTGGTGAAAAAGGTAAGTTCAACCCTAATTGGCTTAGACCATATATAATCATTGAAGCCTTTGGATCTGGAGCATATAAATTAGCTGATGAGTAAGGTACACTGCTTAAAGAACCCATTAATGTAGTGCACCTCAAGAGATTTTATGCTTAAAAGATCTAATGTTAAATGTTCTTAAGCCAATTAATTATATAGATTAGCTTCAATTTTGACAAAATATTACTGCTTTGTCTTAATTCATTTAGCATTTCATCTTTTGTTCAGTTGATCATTGTTTTATACTATTTAAGTATTCTTTGCTTAAGATCACTTTGGTATTAACTGAATATAGCATTAAAATTTGGATTATGTGTAAAATGCTTGATCATTGTGCTTATTACTATATGTTCTTTTAAGAATTGTTAGTATACCACAATAGCATTAACAATAGCATTTAAATATCACCACTAGTTGTATTTTTACGAAAATCACATGTGATAGATCAAAAACCATTACACATAGATGAAAAGAAATAAACATCATATATATATCCTCAGTTTTAAATATACATCCAAGTTGATTATCCCTCAGAACAAAATGGGATGTCATAAATGCCTAAAATCTATACATCACATAGCTGAGCCTCGATCGCCAGTACCCTTAGGCCCTCGTAGTGTACGAGTGACAGAGGCCTCACCACGTGTGGCTACAGATCGCGAATGACTCCTAGAGACACTTCATGATTGTAACCCCCTAATCTCACCTCTCATCTCTATCATCTGCTCATGTGCCTCTTGGTACATCCTCTGGTATTGGTCTCTCTCGGACTGAACCCTGTCTCTGTCAGCTCTCGCCTAATGAACCTCATGAAGTAAGAACTCATTGACAACTGGCTTTCCCTCTGATGTAGACATTGCTACCGTCTGTTCTTGTTGCACCCTAAGCTTAGCTTCAACGCGCTTAGCTCTCTGTCGTAACTCCTCTCTCTCTCTCTCATGGAGACTGCTCTAGCATAGCCTCTATAGTGGTCCTGTACCAGATGAAAGGCATAAATATCTTTGCATGTCTCCCAGCAGATGACCATGGTGAATAACCTACCCACACTCACTGCTCTGAAACATCTGTAGGTACTATGTCTGCTATGACGTGACCCACAAAGTCTCGCCAAGCATCCATCCCAACTACAAAATAGAGGATAAGATAGATATTAGAATCTCATATAAATATCACAAATAATAAACTATACAAAACATCAAAATAATAAATCAAACCTAACCTGGATCTCCATCTCACCAGGATGGATCTCAGATCGCTAAAGGTGTGATGAGTTCTGCAGTTTGATCTGTAGCTGGGGGCACAAACCTACTACACTCCCCCTGCTCTCTCTGACTAGGTCTCACGTCGCATGCAGGTATAGGACCATGAGCCCTAGACCATGGTCTCGACTCAGTCTCCTTGTTAGTGTCTACCTCCTGCTAGCCCTGTCGTGGTCTCACTCTGAAGATGTACTGCGATGGAACCTCCTCTGACTCATCCTCCTCATCCTCCATATCCTCATCGAGATCGTAGTATCCTGTAAAATCACTAACATCATCTTCTACCCTTGTGTCACTAGCGTGACCAACCCAAGGTTAGACATCGACGGTAGGGTGACCAGGTGGAAAGATAGGAGCAGGCCACGTCATGTACCACCAGGTCTGATATGCTCAGGTACAACCAACATCATCTGTGCTTGACACTGGCTCTGCATCCTCAGGACTCTCATCATCACTAAGTGGGACGTCTACTGTTGTCGGCCATCAAACAATATTTGCCTTGATTACACTGCGTGCAACATGTGCATAGCTCAGATGAACCACGAGAACATCCTGTATCTGTCCAAATTGCCGTGCCACCCTGTCAAAATAGAACCAAGCCATGACATGATCGAGGTGACTGGCCATCAACTGATCCCTCTGCATCCTCACTAATTGCCTCTACTGGCCAAGCCATCTGATGTAGCCATGATATGGTTTCCAGATGATGTCACCGGGCTGTAATCTGTCAAAAACAACTCTCCAGTATAGCAGATTCCCGTGCCTCAACACCTGACCAATGGATAGGTGTAAACACGTGGATGGGTGAATGCTGCCTCTATAGGATAACCCACTGATCATGTACACCTGATGTGCTCAAAGGCCCAAACCTGTAGTAATGTGCAGATCATCAGACTATGCATCTCATAGTGGACATATCACCCCAAGTCGCGGTAAAGGTGCGCAAGAATACTGTGCCCCCCTGCATATATCGTCTGATGCTCCTCCATCTCCCTAATGGTGTGAACAAGACCCCCATGTAGGTGTGTCTCATCCATCTGGTGCAATGGCTAATGCGACTGTGACTATCATAATCCTCCGTAGTAAGGGAATGCCACCGCAATCCTGCTCTAGAAGTCAAAGTTGAATGTGTCCTCGCTCTGCCTGAGAAAGAATGCGACCTAAGCAGTATAGATGAGTCTCGCGGGTGTACTTTGCTGAATGATGTCCTACTATCCTCACTATCTCTCCTCGGATAGGTAGTCAAAGGATCCTGTATACATCCTTTAGCGTGATGGTCATCTCGCCTTTAGGTAAGTGGAATGTGGATGTATCTGCATCCCACCTCTCCATCAGTGCCATCAACATAGTGCAGTGGAATCTAATTGTGGGCATATCAAACACCCACCATAGGCCCATCACCTACAAGTGCTCTCTCTCTGCAGTAGACAATGAACTGGTACGCTCTTGTAGAAGTGCCATCAGGTGACCGCTTGTGTGTTCATGTAACTCAGGGATGTCCTGCAGGTCAAAAAGAAGCAAGAACATTAGAATCTCCTCAGAAACTAAAAGTAGTTATCAAAGATAGAAAAAGAGTGCCTGGGCGCCCCAGGAAGACTAGGGTGCCCCAGTGCGACACTGGAGCCCCTATGGGACTAGGGTGCCCTAGAGAGACCCTGGCGTCCAAGGTGGACCCGGGTGCCCCTCTCAGGGACCCTTGTCCATTCCTCCCTCTTGGCACAGTAAATGATAAATTCAAAACAAAAAGTACACCGAAAGATGACAGAAGTGCAAGATTAGAACCCTACCTCGGCCTCGAAATGCCTCTCCGCTACTCGGGCTCGGGGCATCTCCAGTCATGGTGGCTAATATGGGCATTGA
Organism: Cunninghamia lanceolata; assembly: GCA_027924645.1. Lineage (NCBI taxonomy): Eukaryota > Viridiplantae > Streptophyta > Pinopsida > Cupressales > Cupressaceae > Cunninghamia > Cunninghamia lanceolata. The sequence goes on along the minus strand of BSBN01000918.1, from coordinate 908,300 downwards.
CTCAGCATGGTTGTCCTCCTCTTCTCCTTCTCTCTCTCCTCTACCTTTTCTACAACGACAAGAAACAAGAATGAGTAAGTGATAAGTGACAACTCCCCTTTACATAAAGTAAATGAGTGAGAATTCCTATCCCTAACTAGGTGCAAGATTGATCTCTCTTACTCTCGAGCCCTTTTCTTAAGCTGTCAAACTTTGATTTTTGCGCCATTTGTCGCGATGTAATCTTGGTTCCTCTCTCTTTCTTACCCAATGTGTTTTGTTTGAGCATTGTTTCTCCAAATGACCCTCATAACACATTTCTTAAGTTTCCTTGAAATCGATGCGCGTGGATATCTCCTTGTTTCTCCTTTTTAGACTAAGCAAGCAAAAACAAGGGGGGCATATATCTCCCTTAATTTCCTCCCTCATCATGTCTCATCACTCAACTCCCTTAGTGTTTTTTGTATTGACTCATTGGTGGTGATTGCGGGTTGATTTGGTTTTAATTTTCTGACATGTGTTCCTTTGCAGGTTGCGGTTCCTGACTTTGTGGTCTTGCAGGAATATAGACTTGGGGGCTCCTTCCTTCTCAGCGACAACACTTCAGCTTCCTCTACAATATCCTTTTGGGTATCCTTTTCATGATTGACGTATTTACTTTCCTTTAGTTACATATGCGCGTAGTGTCATATGGCCACTAAAGTGGGGGCTAAATGTAACGTCAGAAATTGTCCTCCTGCATGGTATGGTACAATTTCCCTCAGTTTAGCTCCTCACTTTGGGTGACCTCTCAACCTTTTTCTTTTTGACCTTCCCAAAACCCTGATTGACTAAGTCTAGTTGCAAAATGTTCACTTTTTGAGGTAACCCTTTGATAGAACGCAAAAAGGGAGTTTGCATTATAGGTCCTTGGGACCCCCAAAAAGCAGATCTGAGTGGAAAATGGGGGCTTGGACTTGGGCGCCCGTGCCCTAGTCCTCCCCTGTTTCCCAGGATTTTGAATTTTGGCGGGATGTCAGCTCCCGCCGTATGCCTCAGGATTCCATTTTCAGATTCTTGATTTTTGCGCGATATCGAGATGTTATTTCAAAATTTGAATTTCCCTAAATCTAGATATAAAAAGACATTTGGAAATCATTTTATCAGACACAATTCTTATGCAAACTTGATGCCAAAACTCTGCCAAAATTGCCATTGAAGATCAGTGACTTGTCGAAGCTTTCAAAAAGTATTTTTATATTTTCTATCATGGAGACAATGGATGGAGATTAGGAATCAAGATCTTGAGACTATCTTTCTCTTCCTAGGGTTTGAACCCTTTTTTATGATCGGGAGAAGGGTTGAAGCCTCCAACATCGAGCTTGGAGATCGTCCGTGGACATTGTTGATTCACCTTCTTGTTCATGCAAGTCTTCATTTGTTTTCATCTCCTTGAGGTGAAGTTGTATGTGTTTATTGATTCAAAGCAAGTTGTTGATCTTCCCTTGATTGAGACATCTAGGGTTTGATATTTCTGCATACACATTGTTAGGTTTGCACACACTTATGCAAATCTTTATCTCTGGCTATTGTTGAGGTAGAAATACCAAAGACGGGGCTTGACTAAGGCAAGCTCCTATATAGCCGCAACATCTTTCTCCTTTTTTTGTAGGTACAGATTGTATTTTGTAGGTTCTGGCAGAAAGAAGCTACATAAAGGATGATTTTGTAGGTACAATCGTCATAGACTTTCAAGTTTTTAGATCCTGACACTTGCGGGACTAAAGAGCAGGCATCCTAGTCCAATTGGGGGTAATTTCTAGGATTTGGAAGCCATTTGGGAGTACCAAATAGCCTGTGCAAAAGATTTCTAGTTTCACGAACTTTCAGGACTAAGGAGCAGGTGCCCTAGTCCAGTCAGCCCTGAAAATTTGATTGCACAGTCTTTGAAACTCTTTCTCTACATTTCTATGATCAGTTTTGCCTGTTTCATTATCAATTTTTGAATATCTTTGATTTAAGGCATAATTAGGGTTTACTTGGTTTATGTGCAAAACATTTAAATAAACCTTACTTAGGCTCTTGAAATCAGATAATGCGAGCATAAGGGATAGATAAGTAACTCATAGATTGACCTCATACTCAATCCTTGTCCTCCCAATGTTTAGTTTGGTGAAATAGTAGTACTTAACCTAGTTGAGACAAAGCTACAATTTGTGTTGATTGTACTCCAACAAGTTTCACCATTAAATTTTGTGCCTACTTTGGTGCACGTGAATTCTAGAATGATCATGTATCTCAAGTATGTAGCATTCACAAACATGCATGCAAAGAAAATATTCACACATCAAAGGATATGGAAGAGCTCCATATAAAGTAATGGACCATGCAAGGTGTTGTGTAAGTGTTTCCTTCAGTGTGTGCTCTCCATAGGAATTTACAAAATACAAAAAAAGTGTACCATGACTAGGTTCTATCTCAAGTGAAAATTAGGTACAAAATAGGAGCTTGTCAATTGTCTAGGAAATAGGAACATGATGTAATGAGTAAAGTTAGGAAAAATTCTACCTGTTTGGAAGATGATAATGGTGTGAGTGGCTCAATGGATATAGGATAACATGGTTCATAGGGCACAAGCTGTCATGTGACAATATTTTGTCTAGTCACGGTAATGGGTCTCTATAACACTTGTCACTACCTAAAAGTTTAACATAGGAATGTTAGTGATAATAGAAGCCCCCCTCAATTGGTTGTATTTGTAGGATGCAAAGAATTGGAGTGGGAAGAGTGTATGCACAAGTAAATATAATCTATTAAAAAACATGTAAGCATATGCATTATGTTAAAAATAAAAATAATGAATACATCATGTGATGAACATATCTAAAGAGTGATAAGCATTTATAGGTTGGAGATAGGATCTAAAAGGTAACATTTCCCACAACATGGGAAATATAAAAGTGATGTGGCCCTTAATGGACAAAAACACCCATGTTAGTACGTAGTGCACTAGAGTGGCATATGCCCCTAATGTGGCATCCAAGAGCATGGGACACAATGGTATAGGTAAGACAATAAGTCCCTAGTGAATGCATGTAGGAATAAGGTAATGAGTGGGGGAAGGAATGATGGTCCCAATCTATACAAAGCATATAGTTAAAACATGTTAATGGGGAGAGTAAGATGCCCCTAGTGTGGAAAATACAACAATGAATTCCTAGGATGTAATAAAGGGAAAGGCATGATGCCTCCCAATGTAAGCATGTAACATGGTTAGCCCATGTGTGATGACAGAAGGTATGATATGTCAAAAGTAAGGATAAACCCTAAGGATATTTGAAAACAAGTGTAAGTGGTATAAGGGGTATGCTCTACAAGTGCAATATAGAAAATGTAAGCTCAATAAGTTACTTTAAGAAGTGTGATGTATCAATGTAGACTCAATATGCAATCTCTAATAAGCACAATATTGCAATCAAGGAAAATAAATCAATAGACAATGGAAAGATGTAGGCCTCATTGTAAGATAAATGTCATGGATATGATGGGAAACATAAAATATATAGCTAAAACAAGGTAAACATGAAAAAATGTGAAATGATCATAAGATGGAAGAAGGGTAAGGCAATATGAGCAAAAAAAGTGGTAAAAGCAATAACCATAAAAAACAAGAATGGATATAAGAGGTAAAATGTGAAAAAGAGACAAAAGGATCAAACTAAGATAAAGACAAAAAGGGAAAAGCCAAAAATATGTGAACATATATAAGAGAAAATGTAAGTGATGCAAGGAAAATGTAAACCAAAATGTTCCCCAAGTGGGAAAACAAGCATGTAAACAAATATAGAAGGTGAAATAAAAAACACAACAAGGTCAATAAAAAAGGTCAATGCATAAAACAAATAGAAAATATAGATAAAGGGTGATATCTAATCTCTAGGTATATGTAAATATATGCAACAGTGGTGCTTGTATATCATTGAACAAGCTTCTTGGGTGTCTCTTTGGTACCATAGACCATGGATCATCGAATAAATCATCTTCATCTTGCCAACAAAAATCATCCACTTTGTCTTCATGTTATTTTTCTCATCACTCTTCTTTGCTTGCTTTTTCAATTACATGTGTTTCATCTTGATATTTATTCATACTAGGTACAAACACATGGTCAAAATGTATAATAGTAGGCACTTCTTTTATTATTCATTCTTGCTATTCAACTTGTGCTTGTGGTGGAAAATATGCATTTGATGGACCACAACTTCTTGCTTTGGGTTCCATGTAATCTTTTGCTCATAAAATGCGGGCATTTAAATTGTTTTTGTTTCTTTTGTATCCTTCTTTTGTTCTTGTTTGATATGTTCTTTCTTTCCTAGTATTGTTCTTTGTAAGGATCATTAGAAAGCATGTATATATCAAGACCCTTTTGCTTGTTAACTGTAACTTGTGCAATTTGAGGTTCCTTTGGCTTTGGAAAATCTTTATCTAATCTCTTTTTTTATTCTCTGTAATTCATCTTGAAATGTATTTTGTATAAATCATTTAATAGTGTTATGCCTTTCATAAGGTACATTTTGTGGTGTCTTCAGAAATGCGTCTAATGTAAAATGACTAGCATTAGATGATAGGTTGCAATGAGCCCTTTCAATCTTTACTACTTTTCTTCCATGTATAAATTTGGTACATTGATGCAAAACAAAAGGGACATCTATACATTGCTCAATCCATGGCTTCCTAAGATATACACCAAATTCATTAGAGGATGGTATCACATGGCATAAAATTGGTAGTTCTTTAGGTCTTTGTCTTAATTGTAGAATAATACTTCTCCATATGTTGATTAAGATTCCATTAGTCATATTAGGGCATACTACGGTTGCTTGCATATTAGTGGATATTGACATCCAAACCCCTCCATGGAGATGTTATTTTGATGGTTGAGGACTGGCCATGGATGAAACTATTAAACTATGAAGGTCTCCCTTTTCGGTGCAAGAGATGTTTCTCTATTGATCACTTAGCCTTTGGTTGCCCTCATTCTCGTCGCAAGGGTGCGACAACTTGGCAGAAGAATGCACTTATTGATCACTTGACTTTTTGTGCTTCCTTGACAGATGGTTCTTCCTAAGAAGGAAAGTCCTCCTAGGAGGGTAATTCTTCCCAAGAGAACGATCTTTCCCAGGATTCTTTGTTGGCAGCCCCTCTTGTGGAGCCTATGGTGACAAGGACTATTGTTGTTGATCATGTCGGGTCTGCCCAACTCCAATTGTCTCTGGCCACCTCTATTGGGCCTTTGGCTCCCCTTTTGGCCCCATCCGCCGCGGGTTGGGATACTTCTTTGTCAATCCCTAATTCTTCTTCTGCGTTGCTAGCTTCTCACTCAGCGCATGATTTTTCTTTAGCTGTGGTTTCTGCTGAGGGGCCCCTCCTCTCGCCTCACTCTAGGATTTAGACTCAGAGTTTTCTTGGAATGTTGTTCAAAGAAAGAAGAAAGGATTCCCTAAGTCTCTCGCTACTTTGCGACCGTGGGTTAAGGGAGTTAGATTTTTGCCCTCAGGCTTTGGTGTTGTTTAGTTCCATTGTCTTGGTTTACAACTAGGCTGCTATTTTTTTGTTGTTTCTGCATTGTGTCTGGCCTATGTGAGGATTGTTTTTCTTTGCCCTGGGGGCCTTTTTCTGTAAAGGGTTCAGCCCCTGGTTAACTGCTTATCTTAATCAAAAAAATTCCATTAGTCATCTTCAATGAAATCCCAAAATGTGCATATTATTGATGCTTACTATGAGATAATGATTCACTACAAATGTTTTTAATATTGATAAAAATGGGTTTTTGAAATGGCCCAAACCCTTTTACAAAGAAACAACCAAAAGTAAGGCGAAACAAGTACCATGAGATACAGGACAAAAAAAAACACAAAACAACCTACTGTAAACACCAAGCAACTACAAAAATACTACCACAACAGAAGAAAAGCAAAAGGTTGACGATAAACACAACATTAGACCCTGACCTTGCTTGACACTCACCCTTAGCCTAGGTATGAGAAATAGATACCGAATTTGGGAGACCTTTTTTCTTATGAGAAACATATACCGAATCGGGGAGAGCTTTTTCTTTCTTTGGACGATGGTCCAAGACACACCATATCCAGATCTTTAGCCCAAGGAGAATGGAGAGGGGAATCCTCGAAAGTCGCCAAAACTTGAGACCCCTCTCTCAAAGAGGAACAAAGGAAAATTGAAGAATCAAGGAGTTTCTCATCTTCTGAAGGGTGAGAAAGCACGTGGGACCCACCATAATTAGCTGGGGGGTAGAAGAAACAACTAAAAACAACTACACCAAACCTAATGGGAGCCACTATCAAGGAGCCATGAGGTCCACATCATCTGATGCCTAAGGAATAGGACTCAAAGGCTCATCATCTCATGAGACAAGCTACAAGAACATCAACAATCAAGTGGTTGGGTAGAGCATTTTGCCACAATGAAGCCAAATCCACATTCTTACAATGAGAGTGAGAACAATCCGAAGCTAGATGCTCAATGGTAAGACATCTTCTACATTGAAAGGGAATACCCTCATAGTCAAGTGTCCATGTCCATGACCTATTCTCCACCATCAAAACCACATCCGTAGGGAGCACCTTTGAGGTGTCAATATTGACCAGAATGCAAGAAAAAGTAGTGTGACTAAGCTTTGCAGTGGTAGAACCAATCATCTATATTATGTTAGCATGCTAGATCAATAAGGAACTCTATAGGTGATGAATTTTTAAAATTGTCATCTATATACTTATATATGTATATATACATAACAATTAATTTAGTTTACCATTTTTATCTTTTTAAAAATTTCTTTTTCTTAATTATTTTCTCTCATATACTTTTTTCTTATTAGAGCAAAGCTCCTATTCTAAAAAATAATTATAAAATTGTGTTTATATTTATTCTTATATATGTATATATACATATACACACATATGCATACACATATATTTATATATACATATGTACATACATATTTATGTATTCATATATACATAAATACATACATAAACATAACAAAAGCCTTCATTTGGTTCCTACTCCCATTTGACCCTCTTGATTCACACGTCCTTTCATTAATGCCTCTCTATCTAAACTTGTCTTTAGTATGATTAGGAACAATGTTGAGGTGATTAAAGTGTGACTCCATTATGTCCCAAGCTTGTGAACTATTGCCAATTATTACATTTTTGTATTATCAATTGTATATTTAGCGATATAATCCGCCTCTTTGTTGATTTCACAATAGTAATGTTGTATCAAGAAAGTCTAGGGCATCAAATAGGAGCCACACATTTTGTAGGATGTTATTAACTTTCCAATTCTGAGCTATTTGCTTCTTCATAGCAATAACCATACTCATGGAGTCCCCTTCTAATACAATTGAAGGCAAACTAAATTATAAATCGGAAGCCCAAATAAGAGAGTTTGTGCTTGTGCTTCATTATTGGTTCCTTTCTAAAGTTTTTCGAGGCCACACAAACCAACAAACCAATTTCATTTCTTACAATGTAACAGTGCTTGAGGGATTGGGGTTACTCCAAGAGGCCCCATCAAAGTTCAATTTATCAATTTAAGTAGTTCCAAGAAGTAGAGACTATCAAATTCCTATTTTGAAATTAAAAGTGGGCTTAATCCCACATAAATTAAGACTTATTCACTTAAAAGCCCACCCAAAAAACATCAAATTTTATTATAGTAATCCTCTAATTACAACTAAAGCCCAAAGTCATTTTATAATTTCAAACCAATAGACTTACAACTAAAAACCTAATTCAAAATTATAATTAACAACCATTATAAACAATGATATTGGAACCTTAAAACTAACATTTCATTTTCTTTTTTTTGCTTAGGTTGCACAAGGAAGTGGTGACCATGAAAGGGCACCAAACCTTCAATTGTTTTCCAATAACAATGAAGAGGTGCCAAATAACAGTGAAGGGTAAGGTTTAAGAAATAGGGATTGGCCCAATGGAGAGTGCGATGGCACACTTACACATGGGTTGTGTGCCTCACAAAGAAGATGCCATGGGTGTGGTTTAGTCTACCTTACACCAATCTATAAAATTTGTCTACGGTAATAAAACATTCACAATTAAGGCTAATTGGGATCCTATGTAGTACTATTAGTGTACATCCCACAAGCGAATTCTCAACATAAATATCTAGTCCTAGCCCGCTTCTAACCATACAATCATGAGTTACCTTCCCCTCTTCATGATTAGAGAGCTTAGTGCATGCCTTAGGCTATGGTCCCATGGAGGGAGCTTCCTAAAATATCTTAGCATGTGTTGCTGAGAATTTTTAGGAGTTTTGGTAAGCAAGCGGTCCCATATATTTTGTAATAATTGTTAAGCTTAAAATTTTAAGCTCCAAAATTTTAGGGAGCTAGTGGTCTCTTGATTATTTTTACGCCGAGAGGTGTTATACGACATTGGGGTGGGGATGAGAGCAATCATTTTTTCTGCCTAAATTTATAAGAAAAAAATAAAATACCAAAAAGGAAATAAAAAATAAAACTTAAGAAAATCAAAGAAAAAAAACTAAAAAAGAAATTAAAAACGGTTGAAGGAGAAAAAGCTAAATCACAAAAATTATGGAACCAAAAAAGAAATTGAAAAAAATAAAAAAATAAAAAACTAAAAAAGAAATTAGAAAAATAAAAAATAAAAACCAAAAAAGAAATTAGAAACTGTTGGAAGGAGAAAAAGATTAAGAAAATCACGAAAACTATGAAACCAAAAAAGAAATTGAAAAAAAAAAAAAAAAAAAATTGCAAGAGAAAATCAAAGAAACAAGAAAGATATACTTGGGAGTATTTTAGATATATATTTTTAAATATAAATATACTAGTTTAACAATAACCCCATGTCCCCATGCCTTATTTTTCTGCTTAAATTTAAGCAATTGGAGTGGCCCCTTGGAAAATTTTAATTATGAGAAAAGGATAATATAGAATCTTTCCCGCAACTATTGTTTAGGAATTGCAAAAATGGGGGCTGGAAATAAGCAGCCACTGCATTGCATTCCCTCCTTTTTTAAAAAAAATTCTCTTCGATTATTTATTTTATTTTATTTATATAGTAAAAACTACAAATCAAGATAAGTGAAAATATTCATGTGGTCACTAGCTCCACAAATATCTCCTAATGGCCAAGGAATTTTAAAAATTATAGATAAATGACATTTTGGCAGCAAAATTATAGGAAGTGGGTGAGGGTGGGAAACTTTCAGCCCCACTCCAAAGACACCCCTAAAATGTAAAAAGTAGTGACTCCTAGTTTTTTACACAAAATTCTAATTTACCCTGTAACATAATGTAGAATATTTTAAATTATCTTTTTCTTTAATTTTTATTTTAAAACTTACATGCTTAAATTTGGCAGGTCTTTTGCTGTTTTAGTTAGCTTTATAGCCTTTCTTCTTTCATTTCAACTGCAAGAAGGAAAGCTTAAAAAGCAGGCAAGACAAAGAGTCTACACAAGAAGACATAATTAACTCTGTAAATCAAACAACACACCATCCTGCATGCAACTTGGAGAATTCTAAGGTAATGCATTAACTATGGTGCAATTAAATGGTTTCAATGTTCTTAGAATTTTTTTTTTCAATGACTTGAATTTCATTACAACATTGAAATTCATTTACGGGTAACAGTTTTTTAGGCTCTTTGTTGGTGACGTTTTCTTTAAGATCTGTGATCTTAACCATGTATTCTCATAATTTTTTGCAGGGTTTGGAGGCAAATTTTGTAGGAGGCTGTTTATTTGGGGTGGTATTGTCGTTTTTGGTTGTCTTAACCATGACTAAGAATATGGGATCTAGTAGTAATGGTATTCAGTTTATTCCTCCAACAAATCAGGCTTGTGCAGCCTGCAAACATCAGAGAAGAAAGTGCACGCCAGAATGCCCCTTAGCACCATTTTTTCCTCCTGATCAGGCAAAAAGATTTGACATAATTCATAAGGTTTATGGGGTTAGTAATATTTTGAAGATACTTAACAATTTGGATACATTTGAAGATAAAAAAAGGGCAGTAGAGTCCTTGTGTTGGGAGGGAGAGTGTAGAATTAGAGACCCTGTGAATGGCTGTTTGGGTTTCCATAGAAAGCAGCAGGACTATTTTGAGAAAGAATTGCAGAAGAAGCAGATGGAGGTGAAGTTTTATACAAAGCTGCTTCTTTCACAGAATGGAATTGCAGAAGATCGTCATCATTTTATACAGAGTAAGGATTATTCTCCTGCTCAGATGTCTCAAGAGAATCCTTCTCTGCATTGTTCAGAGGATTATACCTCTTTGTTTCCAATATCTGGTAGCATTGCGATGGTTCAGGCTCAGACACCTTCTCAATACTATGCACAGCAAGGTATTTATCTTATTCATCTCTGGATTTCATGGCCAGTGTAAAATGTTGGGTATGATTTTTGCATTGATTTTTTAAGTCGTAGGATTTTTTGAGTGGAATAGAATGTTAATCAGTTTGTTTCCTTTTATGTTTTTTAAATGTAATCCGATTTCCTTGGTATTTTGAAGTGAAACTTGATTTTTTTATTGGTGTGACGTGGTTTTAAAATCCTTACATGCCTTCTGCCTCACGTTTGCTTCTCCACTTTCTTTTTTTAGATTTAATGTATGATCCCGATTCCCCCCAAAAACAATTGTTCCAATATCTCACATGCTCTGGACAGTTTAATAGCAGACAGTGTGATTTAAAATATTGATATAATTTTTATTTTTTAGATTAAAAAAATTCATCATATAAAATAATTAACTATAAATGGGTGATTATAATATCAAAAACTATAAATGGGTGATTATGTAATGTTATTCTTAAATGTCATTTAAATATAAATATATGTATTGTTATATATATAAATTTTACTTATAATCTTAACTTACCTACAATGTGATATGGGTAGAACTAATAAAAAAAAGGATATTTTCAATTAAAAAGTCAAAGGAGGCAAAATAATAAGGGAGGTGCTTGGAGAAGAGAGAGGAAGGGGGATGTACTAACATTTGTGGTCTAGTCCCTGTGCCCCAAAAAAGGAGAAAAATTTTGCACCTTACACATTTAGAAATCTAAGCTCTAAGGTGACACCAAGTCAAGCATGACATGGGGAGGGCAGTAAAATTTATTTACGAGAGTTAAAATGAAAAGACAAGTTTGTTTAGAGCCTAAACTTGGTTAGGAAAAGAAAACCCATAAGAAGAAGAAGACACCTAAAGGAATTGAGCATCATATTTTGATGGGGGGTCATTGTTGTGATTGGAGGGCAATAATCTTGTTTGAATGAGAAAGAAATTAGGGGGTGTCATCTTGGAGGTAGAGAACAATGTGGAAGTGTTAAAGATATGTCAATATTGGGGGTTTATGAGGGTGCCAATGTGGAGAGATTTGCCTTGTTTTAAAAGGGGCTTAGGTAATGGGTAGGTGGTTGCCTAGTTTGGATGCCTTGAAGATCTAAATTGCTAGGCTAAGACACATTTTTTGTGTTATTCATAACCGTGGAGGTGGCAAAATGCTGCTAAAATCTTGACCCTCAGAAATTTACCAATTAGGTAGATATTATTGTCATTAACTCTTGATTCATTAAAAGAATGTTGATGCCAATTGGTATGATGCCAATACATGGTGATTGTGACATTAACCCATACTCCATATCAATAAGACTAAATCATGGAAATTTTTATTGTATATGAGGGACAAGCTATAAATTTTTCCTTGTCTTCTTACCTTGACATTTGAATTATATTATTGGAACACAATGTTCCATAAAATTGACTCCTTTTATTATTTTGGATTTTGAGGCTTTGATACGACCTTTTTACTTTGGAAGAGTACTAGATCAACCTCATGAGATCAACAAGATTGGTATACCCATTGTAACATGTGAACCCTACTTTCATAAATTTATACGAGGTGATATATAGTAGTTCAATGGGAAAATAGCAACCTTGTGTTAGGGTTTAGATTCTTTGTGATATTCTTTTTAACAGGTGATTGCACCTTAGTATCTATGCAAGGTTTCTATAGAGTTTCATAGCCTGGACCATGTTCTTATTGCGTTATAACTATATGAGAAGTGAAAAAACCCAAGGGTTAGATATGGGGGTTCTTATTGTAATTAGAATGAAAATATGTTCATTCCTAAACTATTAAATTTTGAGCATAGAAATAGGAAGTAATACTATTATTAGAGCCATCTAATATTATATTCTAATAAGAAGAGAGTAAATTCTATCTATTGTACTAAAATTTGAGTTACATCTTAAGAATGATAAATGGAGAATTTCTTAGTAATATCATCATTCTGCCTGTGTTCAATTGTGGAAGGATGATAGCTTGTGGGAATGTGTAACAGTGTTGAGCAAGTTGCTTTTCGAGGTAAATGTGGTGTATGAACAACTATTAAGAACTGTACTGGGGGGCTATGTTGGAACAACAATGAAAATGATGGGTATTGCATCATTGTGTAAATTGATGCTACTGCAACTTATATATATATATGATTAATGGGGATTCAAAATATTATGTTTGAATTTCTTACAATTCAGAATTCTTGGCAATAGTTGGTGTCGTATGCTACCACCACTCATTCCACGGAATAAGTTGGTTATCTCTATGAAGTGGACAATGATAGTTATATGTTATGTATTGAATGCTAGATGAATATGTTAAAACCATTTCTTTAGGAAAGTAATCAACCGTAAAATGACGCCTTGTGCATTATGTTGTATGATATTATTTAAGGGTCTTTAGTCTATATGATCCTCACTAGGTACTAACCTAATAATCTATGTATCATTGTTGTAGTTAGAAATGTTCATTTAGATTATGTAGAGAGATGATGTCTTGCATTCTACAATTTTGTGAAAGATATTGTATTCTTTGAAGAAGTTAGAATTACTATATATTATTGGAAACATTGTCTTTTGGGTATGATTTGTAGTCTCTATTGTGCTAACTCCTTGAGATGTAAACAATGATTATTTGTTTACTTGACTTGTTAACTTTACCTAGTTGGGTTGTTATTGTGTGAATCCATTATAAATGAAAGGGATTGAAGTTTATTGTGCAAACTACATAGCCTCTTATTCCCTAAAAGCGATATGTAGATAGGGCTATTTTGAATGAAACCCTGAGGAATAGGTTTGGGTCTAAAGATTTATAATTATACGAGAGCTTACCCTATTTAATGCAAGAATTTAAGTTTTTGGCTTGGAGTGGCTTCCATTCCCATGGTCTTGTAAGTTTACAAAACCATCACTTCTAAATTGGGATAAAATATTACGTTATATAAATAATCGGTGCCACAATTCAAAGTGGAAAACTATCAATAGGAAAGTCAAGAACTAGAACATATTAATTAACTGGTCATATTATGTGCATTACTTGAAGAAGATAGATTCCCAAGATATGTTATGTGTTACGCTTTGATAATTAAACTATAATCTATATTTAAAAAGTTAGTAATAACCAAGGATGGTTATTACAAGATGTTACTAAAAAATTATGGTTTAATTCCTTCATATTTAATTTCACTCTACATAATATCCATGCAAATTTATAATGTATAGGAACCACTAGCTTAAACTGTCATTCCTTTAGTATGGTTGGGAGTCATTCATCTCTCAACCACGAGTTCAAATTTGAAGAGTAAACCAACTTGTTGCTTGGGAAAGTTGCAAGACAAGTTGATCGACAAGTGATCAAAGATTGTAACTTTTAGAATCTTTGATTTAAACAATATATCATGCCCTATCCAAGGGCTCTTCAATAAAAATAAATTGATCCATCCCTTCTACTATATAATTAAAATATTGCCTACAATTTGTCCAAGTATATCTCCCAACAAGTTCCAAAAGTCTCCAAGTTGAGAGATAGGATCTCAGATGCCACTTCCTCTCTTCTCCCAATCATGTAAAAAGGAATTAAAATCTCTACGAAAGAGAACATTACAAATTATAAATTGACTAATGAAAGCATAAATGTCCTCCCAACACTAATATTTTAGTGTATGTAGGATGCGAGCATAAATATTAGAGCAAATAAATTTGATACAGAAGCTCTATCTAAGAATTCAACATCAATTCAACATATTGTGTCCACCAAATGATATACATCAAGCCAAGACTTGTTCCAAAGAACACGAGAACCACTAGAAGCCCTTTTAATAGAAATACCCATATAAGAGTAACCTCTACAAATGTTATAAGTCACCTCTTCTCTACCCAAATTAGAAAGCTTTGATTACTAAAGAAGGGTAGGTTCCAATTTTAAAAGAACAAATTACCTTTTAAGTAGTCATTGCTTCTCAGAGGCTTCAAGGCCCTTAAGATTTTAGTAGAAAACCCTTATATCTCCTTAGGAGGGTTCACCCCTCTCTCATAGGTCATAATTTGTGTGATTTTCCTTTATTTAACCTCTTCAATCTCACCTTGAATTTCATGGCAAAGAGCTTCTACCCTTGTAGGCCTCTCCTTTTTCATTTTGTTTTTATATCCAAAGTCGAGACCAAATATCTTGTCAATCCCATGACTTTTCTCTATGATTACTCTAACGTAGGATCAACAACCTTGGATTTCAAAGGATCTCCAAAAGATAAAGAGAGTGGGCTTGAGGGTGCCACCACTTTGTGAGTAGCTGAAAGCACCCCAAGACCTTCATTATCTCCAACCATTACAATAGCCAATTATGGTTCCATAGTCAATGGTGCCAAAGAGGTGTCATCCTCTTTGATGACATCCTTATCTTGGGGTTAGAATATTTCTCACCACCTACTGGGAGACTCCTAGGGAGAGTCACCCTTAGGAGCAAACAAGCATGAAACCCTCCTCAGATTCTAGTGCCTTCTCTTGGATCTACTCCATCCATGTAGGTTCATTCCAAAGCATGGGCCTAGTATTGGGAGTGTCATGGTGGAGATGGATAACCTTGTGAGAACCTCTACACCTAAATGCTAGGTTCAAATAATCAACCATCTAAAACCATTTTGTGTTACACTAATCTAGAATAGCTTCCTTTGGAAAGGGAGAGTTTAAATGCCTCTACACACACTTGTGCAAAATACCCTTCCAACAAGGAAGATTGCTTGCCAAAGAAAATAATTTAAGCTTACCAATCGTGCGGAGAGTATCATACTCCCAAAATTCCCCTAGCAAGCCAAAGAGGTGTACCCATAGAGGGGCAATTACTTCATTTTCTCTAAGTTCCTAGCCAAACCAAGAGCCTATGATCATAGGAAAAGACCCACATTTTTGAAAACACAAAAAATCTTACTAGTATATTGCCTAAGAGGAGAACACCTCCAAGAAAAACACATTGAAGGAAGCAGAACTTTGTAATTAGGATCAAGAGACCAACAAGTTTTGACCTAATCCAAAAGATTCTTCACAAACAACACACTTCTCCCATTATTATTTTTGTTAGTAGAATAGACAGTTGTAATATTGGATATATTATTTTGTATTGGTTAAAAATAAAATGATTGAAAATGGTTGATTTTCCATTGGTGTTATTGGCTCTATCGATTTAATTAGTAAGATACTTCCTCAAGCTTTCCTATTCTCTTAATAAGACATAATGTCACCATGACTCTTTTATTATTCTAAGATTCTAAATTATAATCAACAAGATATATATAAGTGCTTATATCGGTTGTTAGGATAGACTGGGTAGGGTTTGTTGGTTCTTTAAATTCTTATAACTTTTATTAATAAATGGTTTTTTAACTTTGTTTTTACTTTTATTTTGTATTTTTGTTAATAAAATAAAATGCTGGGTATAGTGTTTTAAACTTTAAAATTTTATTAATAGGTTAGAATGTATATTTTCATTTATTTTATTAGTAAATGTTATTTGAAATTAAATTTTTAGTAGTTATTTATGTAATGTGTGTGATTGAGAGATTCTATTTTATTTAAGCAGGTGGAGTAAGTTCAAAAGTTGACATTGTTGTTGGTTCCTTTGAACTTCATAACACTAGAGGAGGAGTACAAAAAGATATAATGTTTTCTCAAGATTAAAAACACTTAATAAGAGATGCTAACTCAAAAATGGTTGTTGATCCTCAATCAATGTTAGAGGAAAACCTAGATATAATAGGAAAAGAATCATAATTTATGTTTCTTATAAAAAAATATGATGTTGTTTATCTAGTAATTCCTCCTAGAAGGCATTTGTTACCAAGTATTTTATGAGTATATCATTCATCTTACTATGAGTTGATAAAATTGTTGTTTTAATAATTCATTAGATTAAGGGGGATCTACTATCAAATATTCTTGAAGATATTGTTTGTGACTATAAAAACCTTATGGACATGAGTAAAGGGGTCTATTTTTTTTGAAAGCATGCCCATTATTTAAATTTTGAAGATAAGTTAATTTCTTTCTTCTTTTTAAAATTGTTGCTTAAATTTTATTATTGAAAGGTCAATCATTTCTTGTATATAATGATGACAAAAAGTTTTTTAGTTTGGAAAAATATGATTAGTATAATGGTTATTTATAAAGGTTATTTTAAATTTATTTAAAACATATAGTGTGAAAATTACAAGAAATTTAAAAAATGATTTAACTATAAAATTATCATCACTTATAGTTACATGGATCATCCATGTTAGATATGTATATTAAGTTTCATTAATATACTTAATAAATTAAAATGAAATGAAACTAAAAAAATAATTACATTTTATTTTTAAATTAGTTTAATTTGTAGAATAACATTAAAAATTTGGATACATTATAAAATTAGTATTTTTAGACTTAAAAATAGATATCACAACATTAACATGTGATATTAGTCATTAAGGGCATGGTGCAATGGTAGTGGGTGGTATAGTTGTTTTCATCCAAGTTCAAGCCCTTGTGCTGGTGAACTCGCAATGTTTGTGCCCCTATTGGATTGCTCCATTGTAAGCTTCAATTATTATTTATTAAACCCTTTGATTGTGGTTCCCCTAAAAAGGCTCAATTAATGCCTATATTTAAGGCTAAGGGTCCATTGGAACCCTCAAGTACTTTATAAAAAACAATTAATATTATATTTTACACATAAAAATTATACTTATTCACTTGATACTTTTGACATAATTATATAAAGGAAAGTACAAAATTTTAGTTAATTAGGAATTGTGAACAAATTTAATGAAAATAAGGGTGACTCGCATGTTTATTGATGGCCGTAGCCTAGAAAATAACATCAAATTACCAAATCATTAGTAAAAAGCTTAATGATTTCTCAAGTAAAGAAGCATATTATCATGTTGGATTTATTGAAAGAAGTGGAAGAGATATACATCTTGATACCAAGAGGGAGAAAAGGTTTTGATCATCAATATTAGCCAAATCAAGACATCCTTCAACATAAACTACCCCTCTTAGACAAGAAGCCAAGCAAACCACATATAGGGATAAACCATACAAGATCACTGATGAGGTAAAAACAACCTCATCCCAGCATTGGCCTAATTACCTCTTTTGTGCTGATAAACCAACCCAAACATTATGCTAATTTATTAATCTTATGATAAGTGTTGTCTGTTTTTGAAAGAATAATGTATAAATCTTTGTTCGTAATTTGATCGATTTTGACCACTAATGTTGAAAAAGTTTTATGAAAGATCTGTTATGTCTTCAACAGGTTTTGAATACAATGGAGTGGAGGAGATGAACATTAATACAAACTGGAGTCAACAATGCTGAAGGCCTAGGAGCACCAAAAATTTAGGAGACTCATAACTAAAGACTTCAGTCATTTGCTACCCGTCTATCCATTTGGCAATTTATTTATATTTCTGTTATTTCAAAGACATTTGAGGCATTCAAATATCCACTCAGATCTCCTTTTTATGACATTAAAAGACAAACTTGTTCAGTTAATTTTCTGTTATGTTAATAAGATTTTTGGTGGCAATGATGGGCCGCCCTAGATTTTAGGATTTTGAAGTAATAAAAACTATCTATTTTTCAAATAGATATATACCATGAACGAAATGAATTAAAATTACTCTGAGTCAATATAGATTACTGTATGGTGTTTATGCAAAATTGGATTGAATCTATTGATGATTAATGTGATCTAAGTTAGTAGAGGAATTCTGGAGAGCTGACCACTCAACAGAAATAGATAAGTATTTTGTGTCATGTGAATGTGTTTGTTGTCTTTTGTAGCATTTCTATTTTGTTTTGTGTTATTCTGTTAATGAAGTGTGTTAACCTGCAGGATGTTGTGATTAATATCTTTAACTAGAGTATACATTTCAATTGTAAGTCAACAGTTCTTTGTACGTCACCTTAAATATTCCAGAGTTTTGGAGCTCTTCCCTCTATCTGCTCCCTCTCTTCTTCTTTTCTGACTCCTCTCCACACACTCTTCCTTGCGGCCTTCCTCAACCCTTACCACCCTCTTCTTCTTTATCTCTCCCCCTTTAACTCTTCCTCGACCTCTTTACCCCTTCCTTGACCTTTCCTCCTCCCCTAGGCTTCTTCTAGCCCCACGTCTTGCTATATTTTTGTCCTTGCCCCCCCGCCCCCCCCCCCCCCCCCCCCCCCGCTATTTTGTCCTTACTCTTTCTTACTCTTGTGGCCTCACTATCCTAGTCTCTTCGTGTTCATATTTCCTCCTCTCCTTTATGTCGTTTCTTTCTTTTATCTCCTTTTTCCTCTGTCGTTTCTTTCTTTTATCTCCTTTTCCTTTTTTAGGCTTAGTCTTTTGTTGTTTTTCCTTTAACTTTTACATATGCTTATATATTTTTTATACACTCCTATCTATTCATACCTAGTCCTTTACTTCTCTATATATATATATATATCTTTTACTCTTTTTACACTCTCTTTCTTTGCTTACATATATTTTACATATATATATGCTCACCGTTGCTTTCTCTTTCTAATTTTCTTTTATTTCATTTGTTCTCTCTCCCTTTTCTCATTCTTATCTCTCTTTTACTTTTTGTCTTGATTTTATATTTTTTCTCTTTTACATTCCCATTCCTTTGCTTATTATTATTTCATTCTCTTTTGTTTTTTAATCTAATTTTCTTCTTACTCTTTACTCTTATTTCTTTCTTTTCATTATTTACTTTCTTTTATTCTTGTCTATTTATGATATTTTTTCCTATTATTTTATTCTCTTTTAATTTAATTCTTCTCCTTCTTACTATATTTTTCCTAGAATCCATGTCATCTTGCTCTTTTTATTTTTATCTTTCTTTTTTCTCTTCTTATCTCACTCCTTTGCATTATGTCTTGGTTTTATTTTTTACCTTTCTCTCTCTTTCCCTTGCTTATATTTTCACTCTTTGTTTTCTTTTTGATCTTCTTCTTATTTTTACTTTTATTTCTTTCTATTCTATATACACCTACATATCTTGGTGCTTATTTTTATCTCCTTTACTTTTCCATTCCTTTGCTTATTTTTTCACTCCTGTGTTTTTGATTTGTTCTTCTTATTTCTTGCTCTTTTCTACCTTTTCATTATTTACTTTCTTATCTATTTATGATATCTTTTTTCCTTTCTTTTTATTTTATTTTCATTTATTTTAATTCTCCTCCTTCTTGCTATATTTGACATAGTTATAATCCTTGCTCCTTTATTTAATTTATCTTTCTCTTTTCTCATTTTTATCTCACTCCTTTACATCATGTCTTGGTCTTATTTTTACCTCTTTTACTTTCTCTTTCCTTTGCTTATATATTTTTATTCTTTGTTTCAATTTGATTTTCTCTTATTTTCACTCTTTTCTATCTTTTCATTTTATACTTCATATCTCGTGTTCTCTTATCTTGTTTACATTTTCATTCCGTTTGATGATTTTTTCATACTCTGTTCTATTTTGATTTTCTTTTATTCATGCTCTTAATTCTTGATTTTCTTCTTATTATTTTTTGCTCTTATTCCTATTTCTCCTCTTATACTTCATTAAGTTATTTGGTCCTTTCTTTTTATTTTAATTTCATTTATTTTAGTTCCCCTTCTTCTTTCTATTTAATACATAGACATATACCTTACTCTTATTTAATTCATTTTATCTTTCTTTTTTATCTTTTTCAACCTTTACGCAACTTTTTTCTTTTACTTAACCAATTCATTTTCTTTTTTGATCTTTACTTTATTTTATATATATATCCTTGCTTTTATTGTTTATCTCTAGTTTATTGTTTTCCTTAATTAACTTATTCTTTTTCTCCTTTTCCTCCTTTCTAATTTATTTTTTCTCTTCCATCTTAATATTTTATTGTTTCTATCTCTTTGACTCTAGTCAAACATGCACTTGCACCCAACCCCTCTCTCTCTTTTTATTAAACCTATTCTACAATTTTATCTCATTTTCATTCTCTTCTTCTCATCCTAATGATGGATCACAGACTGTGATTCAAAACATCGATGCAAAATAAAGCAATACACAGTTGTGCCAGAAGCTCTACATTGATATCATGGACTATGGAAATATCATGTCTATAGTTTGTCTTTTGTGTTATGTAGCAAATAAATTCTGGAGCTCCAACATAGTTCAAATTTGCGTAGTTCAGTAGAAGTTGGTAGCACAGTTCATATTTTGGTATTCTTACGCTTTCTTAGATTAAGTGTTTCCTTTAGTTCATAGATTGATTATGAGTTAGTTTAGGAATTTCAATTGCATTAAAAGATTCTTATTAAGTTTAGCTTTCCATGCTTTGTAGTTAGATTTAATTTATAAAGGCTTTTCTTAAGAATAAAAATCTAGAAAAATGTTGCTAAGCTAAGATGTTTGAATCTCTCTCCTATTGCATACAACCTTGGACACAACCCGGTCGATAAAACTGATACATTTTTAACTAAAGTGTTAGGTCTAAATACCAACCCGTCACTTTTTGGCACCGTTGCCAGGGACCCTTCATTGTGTTATTAGGAGAACATTAGGATACCTCTTGTTTAGTGAAAAAACATTTTGTTAAACTTCTTTTTTTGCATGGTTAGGAAAAGAGGTCCACACAGAAGATTCGTAGCAAAAAACCCCCAAATAGTAGTTCCAACTGAATCAAATGAGGTATAAGTCTTAGCTGAAGAAAATTTTCAATATGAACTAATCGATAAGGATCAACCTGAGACTTATCAAAACACCTCAGATATTTAGCCACTGCAACAACCTAGGGAAGAAAATATTCCTTCCAACATAATGGCTGAAAACAATAATGACCCTTTTAATAACTAGAATGGAAGGAGACCAAGAAACAATCAAGACGATACCCCAAATGGTAGGAGAGCAGCTTGAACATTTACCTACCCTATTTCTCTCAATCCATATGAGGATTCACCAATGAAAAATAGTTCACCTTCTATTTTACCAACCTTTCAAGGGTTGTCTTCCAAAGATCCAGATCAATTTCTCTTCTAATTTAAAGTTCTGTGTAAGACATATGATTACAAAATGGATAACCAAAAACTGAAGCTGTTTCCCTCTACCCTGAGACACTCTGCAATGATATGGTTCATGGGATTGGTTTTAGGATCAATCACCATTTGGGATGATATGGAAACTGTCTTTTTGGACAAATAGCAAAACTATTGTAGGGTCAATGATAGAAAGGAAGAATTGTTTAGGCTAAGACAAAAAGAAGATGAGAGCCTAGAAGACTTTCTAGATAGGTTCATATTTTTAATAAAATGATGTGGAGAAGAAACAATGAGCCCAAAAATCCTCAAAACCATATTCCTCAAAGGTTTTGATGAGGACGCTTGAAGAAGCTTAGATTTGATGGGAAAGGGAGACGTGGCCAAACTTGACCTCGGAGAGATCTTTGAGTTATGCATAAACTTTTCTAGAACTCGAGGAGGAATCCAAAAGTCTAGCCTAATGAGAGGATCAAATGAAATTGGCCAAATGAGAGAGGAAATAGCAAACCTAAAAATTGACATTCTTGTTTAGTTAAACACCACATTGGATAGAATATAGGCCAAGACACGTAATCCCAAAACCTTATCTATGTACTATCCCAGATGTAGAAATAAACATTTACTAAGGGAATGTCCTCTAGACAAAGATGGCAGTTGCCAGATTTGTGAGAAAAACCATGCCATTAACCAATGTCAAATACTCAATGTGATTAAAAATTCAAAGAAAAAGTCATCTCAAACAGAGGAAGAAATCAACTATATGGGACAAAGACTAGGAGGAAATTTCTCTTATGGAAAAAACTCTAATTCATCCTAGCGACCTCAAAATAATTGGAATAATAATTAGTGGGCAACACCTTGGCCACTGACACTGCCTAATTAGGGACCTTATTCTTGGGGACACCCAAAGTGGACAAACCAGCCATGGATGAATCCTCAATGGGCAAATCAAGCACAACAACAATGATACCCTCAAAACCCTACACCTCAATGGATTCAATCTCCAAACCAATTCTATCATGGGCCGCAAGGAATGCCTAACCCACAACAGAATCTCTTACCAACTTCTCAGAATAATCAACAAATGGATCAAGTCAATCAACCTCAACTGCCACCGTAGCCTATTGCTAATTTGAATAATAACAATCAAACTACATTGGTATACTCCACTGAGCAGGAAAAGATGGCTGGGGTTAATGCTATTTATTGTGGGAACCTCTAGTTAAGGTCATGAAAGACACTCCAACAACCTACCATTGTTGAAATTATGGATGATAAAAGTGAAACATCCATTGAAGAAATACAAATGGTTCCCACAGCTTCAAAACAAACCATAGAGAATAACTAGGATAGTCCACTAGAATTCTAGAAATTTCCTTTGAAGTGCCTACTTCATCCTCTAAGGGACCTCTAGACAAATCTCTGGAATTACCTCTAGAGAAAATAGAAAAGAAACATTCACCATCCCTCCCGGAGAATGACCCCAACATGAAAAGGAGAGCCCAGCACCTCTTTCGGAGAAACTTAAGGAAGTCACTCCGAATAATCCTCCAAAAGTGACCCTTCCAACTAAAACTACTTTGATGCAAGAGATTAAATGGCTCCACATTGAAATACCATTATTGCAAGCAATCAAAGAAGTTCTAGAATTCAACCAGTTAGTTAAACAACTATGCATAAAAATGCCAGGGAGGAAAAAGAAGCAAATTAACATAGTGCAGATTAATGGGTATTTGGCTAACCTTCTTTCTGGGGAAAATTTTCCCCCAAAATATGGTGATCCAGGAAGCCCTATTATAATGATAACAATCAATGAGGTAGAAATCCCCAATGCACTAGTAGACTTAGGGGCATTGATTATGTTGGGAATTAAGGTGTCTGAACCTTGTAAATTCCTTGCATATATTATTGTAATGTAATTTATTTACTTAGCATATGTTGAAGTTTGTTGTACATCCTGTTTTGTCATTTAGTGTGAAGTGGCACGATGAGTTGTCACTCCACTTGTAAGGTGACTAGGATGGTCAACTCACTCCATGTGGAGATAGGCGTTCCTTTTGTGTGGTAGAGGTTTTCTGCCATGTGTCAGCATCTTGACTAGTGTGTAAGTGAATCTTGACCGAAATGGTTATGACAGATTCCTATGACAGAATCTATGACATGTAAGAGTTGGAACTAGAAGGTTGTAAGATAGGTGAGGACATGTGTCATGAAGCATCTTTGAAAAAGGAATATTTGGGTGCCTCAAGGTGGACTATGACATGTTGTAAGAGAATATGCCATTTATAGCATGTGTATGATAGATTCTCTTATAGCTGTAAGTTGTAACTGCTATGACAAATTCTATGACTATCATAAGAGTCGTAAGAGCATCTATCATAGCCAATTTTGGAAATATGCGACCCCTTTGGGATGGGAGTTGTGGACAAGTGTTAGGCACATTCTACAATGTTGACCAAGTGTCCTTAGGCATGGGTTTTGGGCCATGAGGCCAAGTTGGATGCCCATCCCAAGATAGGTCCAATATTGCCTTGTATTTTCTATATAAACAGGTGCTTGGAGAGGGAGTTGTAACACAGGTTTTACAGGTACTGTTATGCTGTCGGATTGACTCCAGACATGAGTGTTGAAGACCATTGAAGCTTGCATTGCAAGTGTATTGTAAACATATTTCATATTTGTTAATACATTGTGCAAGTTTCTGAGTGTGGGGTTTTTCACCCGATAAGGGTTTTCCCCATCGTAAATCTTTGTCTCTCTTCTTCTATCTTCTTTCTGGTTCATGTGTATTGCTACAATATCTCATTTATGTGTTTCATATTGCTTTAGTTGTAAGGATTAAATTGAATTTGCATAGCCCTCTCCTCATTAGATTAGTGTAGGAAGCGATTTCCACACACATAGCTTCCTTTCAGTTGGTATCAGAGCTTGATCACCTTTGGTCCTAGTTATTGGGTAGGGGTTTTTTGAGCTGATCTTAAGTTGAGTGGGAGTCTGTGTAGAGTATTCTGAATCTTATTGCAATAGAGAGATGGCAAGCACATCTAGAAGGATAGAGGTGGAGAAATTCAATGGCACTAATTTCGAGCTATGGAAGCTCAAGATGGAAGACATGCTTGTAGACTGAGACCTATGGGAAACTTTATCCGGTGTAAAACCAACCACAATGTCACAAGATGAATGGGATCTAAAGGATCAGAAGGCTAAGGGTCTCATAAGACTCTGTTTAGTTGATTCTATCTTGTTAAATATCCATGAGGAGAAGAGCACAAAAGGCCTTTGGAAGAAGTTGGGTAGTGTTTATCAAGCCAAATCCCTGGTGAACAAACTTTTCCTGAGAAAGAAGTTGTATTCTCTTCAAATGGAGGAAGAAGGATCCGTTGTTGAGCATATGAATGCCTTTAACATGCTCGTTGCATAATTGACATCTGTTGGTGTGAAGATGGAGGAGGAGGATCGTTGTATGACCTTGCTTTGTTCTTTACCAGACTCGTGGGATCATCTTGTAATGGCTATTGGAAGCACCACATCCACATTCAAAATGGATGAAGTGGTATCTTTGCTATTATCTGAAGAGATGTGGAGAAAGTCTTCTGAGGCAACCAAAGAGGCTCTTGCAGTTCATGGAAGACCCAAGGAGAAAGGGAAAAAGAAGGACAAGAATGATGAGAAGGGTAGATCCAAATCTCCTGGAAAGTCCAAGGTTCTTTGTTGGAACTATGGGAAAACTGGGCATTTTCGAAAGGAATGCAAGGAGGAGAAGAAAAAGAAGAAGAAAGCTCCTGATTCAGATTCTGACAAGTCACAAGAAGATGGTGATGCTTTCATTGCAGCCCCGGCAACCCATGCATCTGATGATGTGTGGCTGATTGACTTTGGTGCATCATTCCACATGACCTCGCATCGAGATTGGTTTACCAAGTATGAGGAGTTTGACGGTGGAAAGGTGTATCTGGGTGATGACTCTCATTTGAAGATTGTTGGTCATGGAAGAGTCTCTATATGATTCCCTGATGGTCGAGTGAAGGGGATCTCTGGGGTTATGCACATCCCATGCTTAGCACGGAACCTGCTTTCTGTAAGTATGTTGAATGATGCAGGTGTGTAGGTTGTCTTTTCAAAATAAGGATGCAAGATGACTAGAGGAGCTATGGTGCTTGCTAAGGGTACTAGGAGAGGTACTCTCTTTCAGCTGGAGGCATGCATTGCACAATGCAATAGTTCTTCTAACTCAAAGAAGAGGGCAGTAGTCACTTCATCCCCACCATCTGAACGAGTAGTGAAGAAATCTGTTGTTTCTAATTCTGATGGTTGTAATCGTGCATTGGAAGTTAAACTTCCTGCTGAAAAGACAATGTTATGGCATAATAGATTTGGCCACATTGTGAGAAGGGTCTGCGTACCCTGAAAAATAAGAACCTCGTTCAGGGGTTAGATTTTTGTAGTCTTAATTTTGACTTTTGCGAACATTGCATATATGGAAAAAAAAGCTGTGTTAAGTTTTACTTGAGTTCTCATAAGTCTTTTGGTGTGTTGGACCTTATTTATTTTGATGTGTTTAGTCCTGTTAATGTTCCTTTGTTATCAAAGTCTATATATTTTGTATCTTTTATAGATGATTATAGTAGAAGGACATGGATTTATTTTCTCAGAACTAAATCTGAAGTCTATAGCAAGTTTAAGGAGTTTAGGGCCTTTGCTAAAAATCAGACTAGTAAAAAGATTAAATGTTTGAGAACTGACAACGGTGGTGAGTTCTGTTCTATAGAATTTGATAGATATTGCAAGGAACTTGGGATTGAAAGACATAAGAAAAATCCATACACCCCACAGCAAAATGGAGTTGCAGAAAGGATGAACAGGACACTGATGGAGAAGGCTAGGAGTATGCTTAGTGGAGTTGGCCTAGAACAAAAGTTTTGGGCTGAAGCTGTTGCCACTGCTTGCTATCTGGTAAACAAATCTCCTACATCAGCTCTTGTTGGTAAGACACCCATGGAGGTGTGGTTTGGTAGAAAGCCTTCAGTAAGGCATCTTCATGTTTTTGGTTATGAGGCATATGCACATGTGCCTAGGGAGAAGCGGTCAAAGTTGGAGAACAAGGCTGTTAAGTGTATCTTCATTGGCTATGGTGTCAGTGTGAAAGGATACAAGCTTTAGGACCTTGTGGCTGAAAAAGTGTTGTATAGCAGAAGTGTTATCTTTAGAGAGCTTACACCTTCTTCCACTATTTTACAGCCAGAAGAAAAAGAAAAGAAAGAGGATGTTGTTTAGTTTCCTGCTACCCCTGAGAAGACTGAACAAAAAGACAATGTTGGACTTGATGATGAGGAGAGCTCTAGTAGCTCTGAAAGCTCAGATGAAGAAGCTAAACCTCAACCTCAGCCCTTGAGGAGGTCTACACGGATAAGAAAGCAACCTGAAAGGTTTGGTTTTACATTGCTTGATTCTAGTTGTGCTTATGCTTTGCTCACTAATAGTGATGAACCTAGAACTATATCAGAGGCTTTGGACATGAAAGATGCAGGTACTTGGAAGGAGGCCATGGAGGATGAAATGGCTTCTTTGGAAAAGAATCAAACTTGGGACTTGGTGCCTTTGCCTCTTGGATAGAAACCCGTTGGATGTAAATGGGTGTTCAAGAAGAAAATTGGTGCAAATGGCAGTGTTGAGAAGTGTAAGGCCAGATTGGTTGCGAAGGGGTATTCACAAGTGGAGGGTATAGATTATGGTGAGATTTTCTCTCCCGTTGCAAAGCTGACATCCATTCGATTTCTGTTGTCTCTCGTAGCAGCTTATGACTTGGAGGTAGAACAGATGGATGTGAAGACAACTTTCCTTCATGGTGATTTGGAGGAAGAAATCTACATGTCACAGCCAGAGAATTACATGGTGAAAGGTAAAGAAAATTTGGTTTGCAAATTAAAGAAGTCTTTGTATGGTTTGAAGCAGTCTCCTAGGAGGTGGTACTTGAAGTTTGATTGCTTTGTGTTGTCAATTGGATTTGTTAGATCGAAATCAGATCATTGTGTGTACTTTAAGTTTGATGGTGATCGTATTCTCATTATTGCATTGTATGTTGATGATATGTTGCTCAAGTAAGAATATGATTTCTGATTTCAAATCTCAGTTGTCAGCACAGTCTGAAATGAAAGATTTAGGGGCAGACAGGTACATTCTAGGAATGGAAATCATAAGAGACATAACCAACAGAAAACTTTGGCTAAGCCAGAGTAAGTATGTGAAGACCGTGTTGGATAGGTTCAGGATGGCAGATTGTAGACCATTGTGTGTTCCTATTTCTTTGGGGACAAAGTTATCTATTGAGGATTGTCCAAAATATCCTAGTGAGGTGGAGGACATGAGTAGAGTACCTTATGCTAGTGCTATTGGCAGTTTGATGTATCCTATGGTCTGTACAAGGCCAGACATTGCCCAAGTAGCGGGAGTCCTTAGTCGATTTATGGCTAATCTTGGACGGGTTCATTGGGATATAGTTAAGCGAGTGTTCAGATATTTGAGGGGTACTTCCGAGTATTCCATATGCTATCATGGTAATGTTACAGGACCTCCACATTCCATTGACATTCATGGATTTGTGGATTTAGATTAGGCAGGTGACATTGACAGCAGGAGATCCACCAGTGCTGATGTGTTTACACTGTTTGGTGGTGCTATTAGTTCGATGAGTAAGCGACAACCTGTGGTTGCTTTGTCCACAACAGAAGCTGAGTACATGGCAGCAACTCATGCTTGTAAGGAAGCCATTTGGCTTAAGAGATTGTGTTCAGATATTGGTGTTGATGCAGGTTAGATAACGATCAGTTGTGATAGTCAGAGTGCGATTTGCCTTGCGAAGAATCTAAGTTTCCATGCTAGAACAAAGCATATTAATGTTCAGTTCCACTTTGTGCGAGACATGGTACAGGATGGGAAGGTAAATTTGGAGAAGGTAGATACTTTAAAGAATGTTGTAGATGTGTTGACGAAGCCAGTGAGCACAGAGAAGTTCAGATGGTGTTCGGAGTCTATGGGCCTCTTGGCCTATAGCAGTTAAAATCCTGTTATTCTATTGGCTCTTACAAGGTGTTCGACAAGTGGGAGAATGTTGGGAATTAAGGTGTCTCAACCTTGTAAATTCCTAGCATTTATTATTGTAATGTAATTTATTTACTTAGCCTATGTTGTAGTTTGTTGCACATCCTGTTTTGTCATTTAGTGTGAAGTGGCACGATGAGTTGTCACTCCACTTGTAAAGTGACTAGGATGGTCAACTCACTCCATGTGGAGATAGGCATCCCTTTTGTGTGGTAGAGGTTTTCTACCATGTGTCAGCATCTTGACTAGTGTGTAAGTGAATCTTGATCGAAACGGTTATGATAGATTCCTATGACAGAATCTATGACATGTAAGAGTCAGAAATAGAATCTAAGATAGGTGAGGACATGTGTCATGAAGCATCTTTGAAAAAGGCATATTTGGGCGCCCCAAGGTGGACTATGACATGTTGTAAGAGAATATGCCATTTATAGCATGTGTATGATAGATTCTCTTACAGCTGTAAGTTGTAACTGTTATGACAGATTCTATGACGGTCGTAAGAGTTGTAAGAGCATTTGTCATAGCCCATTTTAGAAATAGATGACCCCTTTGGGATGGGAGCTATGGACAAGTGTCAGGGACATTCTACAATGTTGACCAAGTGTCCTTAGGCATGGGTTTTGGGGCATGAGGCCAAGTTGGACGCCCATCCCAAGATAGGTCCAATATTGCCTTGTATTTTCTATATAAACAGGTGCTTGGAGAGGCGGTTGTAACATAGGTTTTACAGGTACTGTTATGCTGCCGGATTGACTCCAGACATGAGTGTCAAAGACCATTGAAGATTGCATTGCAAGTGTATTGTAAACATATTTTAGACTTGTTAATACGTTATGCAGGTTTCTGAGTGTGGGGGTTTTCACCCGATAATGGTTTTCCCCATCGTAAATCTTTGTCTCTCTTCTTCTGTCTTCTTTCTGGTTCATGTGTATTGCTGCAATATCTCATTTATGTGTTTCATATTGCTGTAGTTGTAAGGATTAAATTGAATTTGCATAGCCCTCTCCTCATTAGATTAGTGTAGGAAGCGATTTCCACACACCTAGCTTCCTTTCAGATTAACGTCATAACTGTGGATGTCATGGAGAAACTGAGGCTTACAAATTTGCACCCCACCACGACCATTTTACAAATGATAGAGCCATCTATAGCTATTCCTAAAGGAGTTCTAGAGAATATCCCCGTTAGGGTTGAAAATTGGGAATATCTAGTTGATTTCTAGGCAATTCAGTCACACCCCCCAAAGATAGTTATTAGTTGATATTAGGAAGACCTTGGTTGACATCTACTACAACCAAAATTGATTGTAGAGTAGGGAAATGACAATCTCAAAGGACCTGAACAACAAACACTTATCGCTCTACCCCCTGCTCAACCTGCTATGAATAAACATGATTTGGATAGATCAATCCAATCATTCTTATAGACAAAAAAATCTAGCCTTACTAGCAATGGTAGTCATTAAACAAAACATAGAAGAACTAGAAAACAAACTGGAAAATGACATGAGAAGTATCACTATAGATTCAAGTGATGAAGAAGTCTTTGAAATTGAGAAAATTTTAGGAAACCTAATCCAAACTGATGATACAGAACACACACATGATGGGAACTAGAACCCCCTCACAACACTTCCATGTCCGCTAGCTAATATCATTCCAAAAATAGATCGCTTCTTTGAGGACATAGCTAAATTCCATAGAATCAAACCACATAGTTGCCTGCTCAATACATTGATGAGTGAAGTCTACACTGCCACTTCCAACCATTTGGGAACTAAAACTATAATGTAATTACTAGGAAAGACCCTTAATATCAATAGCTGGTTAATAGAAACACATGGGCTCAAACTATTTGATGTGTTCATAAATAGATCCAAAGCTTTTGTTTCGGACTATACTGATATGCGAGGAATACATCCTATTGTCTGTACTCACCATATCTACACTGAAGATGTTTGATCTGCCAACCATAATGTAGACTTAACCCTACTCTCAGAGATATAGTCAAAATAGAAATAGAAAAGCTCCTACAAGTGGGATTCATTTACCCTATCTCTGACAGCAAGTGGGTCTCGCCTTTGGTGGTTGTTCCAAAGAAAAATGGGAAATGGAGAGTTTGTGTAGATCACAGAGAAATTAACAAAGCAACCTATAGGGATTACTTTCCATTACCCTTCATAGATCAAGTCCTAGATAATTTAGTGGGAAGGAAGTATTTCTCATTTTTGGATGGGTTCAACATATATAATCAAATACAAGTGGCAGCTAAATATCAGGACAAAACAACTTTCACTTGTCCTTGGGGAATGTTTGCATACCGAGTCCTCCCCTTTAGATTATGTAATGCTCCTGCAAGATTCCAAAAAGTTGTATTGGCAATCTTTGTTGAACTTGTCAACGTTTGTGTCGAAGTCTACATGGATGATTTCACGGTTTATGGCTCTACTTTTGATGAAGCACTTAAAAATCTAGACAAAGTCTTGCAGCAATGTGAAAAACACCAACTATCCTTGAGTCATGAGAAGTGTCTAATAATGGTTGAACAAGGGATAGTGCTGGGACATCATATCTCAATAGAAGGGATAAAAGTAGATCCTAAGAAAATTGAAGTGATACAAAAAAGAGAAACCCTGAGAAACTAAACAAATTTCAAGAGTTTCTTAGGACATGCTGGATATTACCGAAGGTTCATAGAAAACTTTAGTAAAATCGCAGCTCCTATGTTCTCTCTTCTTCAAAAGGACGTAGAATTTGCCTTGACTATGTAATGTCAAATGCCATTTGACATCATTATTTAAAAACTCACTCCCACTCCAGTGTTACAAGGACCCAACTGGAACCTTCCATTTCATATCTACGCGGATGCTTCTAATGATGCAATTGGAGTAGTTTTAGGCCAGGAAGATGCAAATAGAGTGAAATATGCTATATACTTCATAAGCAAAAATCTAACCCCCACCGAAACGAATTACACCACTACAGAGAAATAATTCTTAGTTGTGGTTCATGCAATCAACAAATTTTGACACTACATCACGGGGTACAAAGTAACTATTTTTATAGACCATTTGATAATTAAGTACCTCATGAATAAACCTATGGTGAATGGAAGAATAATTAGATGGTTACTACTCCAAGAATTCAACGTAACCATCATTGACAAACTTGGAAAATTTAACATATTAGCAGACTTTTTATCCAGGATAAAACAAGACAATGGAGAATGTGACCCTGTTTAAGATGAATTCCCAGATAAAAACCTATTTGCCATCCATTAAAACATCTTGGTTTGTAGACATAACTAACTATTTAGCTGCCTTAGAATTTCCCCCAGACTTTACATCCAAATAAAAGAAATGTTTAATTAGAGAAAGTGCTTAGTTTAAATGGATAAATAATTTGTTGTTCAAAAGTGGACCTGACTTGATTTTACGTCAATGTGTCACATCAGATGAAACATATGGCATCTTGAGAGCATGCCATGATGACCCCTCAGGAGGTCATTATTCAGCAAAAATAACCTCTCATAAAAACTTAGGCGCAGGATCCTACTGGCCCTCCATGCACAAAGATGTTAAAAATTATGTCCGCCATTGTGATGAATGTTAACGAGTGGGGAGACCTACTTTATCCAGTGAAATGCCTCTTCAACCGCAAATAGTTTTAGAACCTTTTGAAAAATGGGGACTAGACTTTATCAGACCCATAGATCCACCCTCTCAAGGTAAAGAATATATCCTAGTTTGTACTCACTACTTGACTATGTGGGCAGAAGTTTAGGTGCTGAAAGTCACTAGGGAGGAACAAATAGCAAATTTCCTTTATAATAAAATCTTCCTCAAATTCAAAGCCCCTAGATCTATTATCACAAATTAGGGACCACAATTTATGTCTAAAGTTCTATTAACCTTCACAGATCTTTTCCAAGTGAGTCATAAGAAATCATCTCCTTATCACACTCAAGCAAATGGTCAAGTGGAAGTAACAAATAAAGAACTTGAAAACATCTTGACGAAAACAATTTTATCAAGAAGAAAGGATTGGGCTAGGAAACAACACGAGGTAGTTTGGGTCTATAATACCACATGGAAATCAACCACTGATTTGACTCCCTACGAGTTGTTTTTTGGGAAGAAACCTCTTTTGCCTATTGAATTCAAATTACAAACACTAAGGACAACAATGGAAGTAGGCTTAGATCTTGACCGAGCCCAGATAGAACCATTCCTATAACTTAGTGAACTTGACAAAATTCACCTAGAAGCCATCCACTAGACCAAACTGATTCAATAACAAATAAAGGCATGGCATGACAAACATATAAAAGAAAGAAAATTTCACAGTGGTGATTGGGCACTACTATTTGACTCTAGATACAAGGATCAAAAAGGAAAAAAATTGGACTCATTGGTTAGGACCCTAGGAAATTTCTAAAGTATTTCAAAATGGAGCAGTGCAACTTAAACCCATTGATGGAGAAATTTGAACACTTTTAGTAAACGGTCATAGACCACATCTTTATCACAAAACTATAAATAGAGAGTTCACTAAAATGGTAGAAATGCAAGGCAAAGTCCAATGTATCAAATCTGCCTTGGTAGGGGATACATAAATAAATTTTTGTTATGTAAAAAAATGTATGTATAAATTCTTGAGTTATTTGTCTAAATTGTAGTTGGACTTCTTTTATTTTTGTAGGAGTACCCCCAAGATCATGCTTGTTTCAGTCACATCCCTACAATGATGCTCTAGAACTTTGTTCATGCTCATGTTCATTTTAGTTGCATCCTACAATGATGCTCCAGAACTTTGTTCCCGTTCATGTTTGTTTTGGTCGCATCCCTACACAAATGCTCCAGAACTTTGTTCCTTCTCATGTTCATTTCGGTTGCATCCCTACAACAATGCTCTGAAACTTTGTTCTTGTTCGTGTTCATTTTGGTTGCATCCCTAAAACGATGCTCCATAACTTTGTTCTTGTTGTTCCGGCCGCATCCTTTCAACGATGCTTCAGAACTTTGTTCTTGTTCATGTTTGTTTTGGCAACATCCTTTCAACGATGCTCCAAAATTTTATTTCCATTCATTCTGATGACATCCTTTTAACGATGCTCCAGAACTTTGTTCTTGTTCAATCTAGAAGCATCCTTTCAATGATGGCCAAAACTTTGTTGCTGTTCATTTCGGCAACATCCTTTTAACGATGCTCCACAACTTTGTTCATGTTCATTCCAACTGCATCCTTTCAACGATGCTCTGGAACTTTGTTCCCATTCATTCCAGTGGCATCCTTTCAATGATGCTCTGGAACTTTGTTCCTGTTCATTTCGACGACATCCTCTCAATGATGCTCTGGAACTTTATTCATGCTCATTCCAGCTGCATCATTTAAAAGATGCTCTAAAAATTTGTTCCTATTTGTGTTTATTTTGGTCACATCCCTACACTGATGGTCTAGAACTTTGTTCCTTCATTTTGGTCACATCCCTATATCGATGCTCTTAAACTTTACTCCTCATTTCAGATGTGTTTTTTCGCTGACACTCTAAAATTTTCTAGACTTTCACAAAATACTCCAGATTTCGTAGCTCACACCTGCTCAGCATTTCTCGCCTTCTGACACCTCTGTACCCTAGGATTCATTAAAATGAATTCCTTAGGAAAATCACTCCCTATCATAATAAACAATTATTATTATGATCATTTAAAATCATAATAATAATCCCATCTACCTATGTCATCACCCCCATCAATAAGTCTGCCCATGCCATCATTAGCCATCCCATCCAAAACTTCACATTAATGATTCACACAATCATAAATGTGTTCATTCGTCAACAAAAGTGGAATGAATTAGCATCAATTTATGAATGCAAGGTATGTACATTTCTTTCTTAATTAGGCAATAATTATTATTTATATATAATAAATTGGCATGTTGTTTCTCTTTTCCCAAAACTGGATATCCATGGTGACTTCATTTCAAATGGAGGAAATGGTGGCAACATAACTCCACATACAAAGGAAGTAAAAATGAGATGAGGTTATATGCTAGCATGTTGATGGAAAGACGTCATATCACTTAACCTTCCTTAAAATTTACTTCATTGTTTATATTGCACAATAGTTGCAACTAACTGTAAAATAAGTATTGCATTGTCTTAGGCAACATTATGAGTTCATCAAGTAATTCTATTGGTAACAAACATGTTAGGATTAAGGTGCCATCAACCTTGTAAATCCTATGTAATTAATTACTCCTAATATTGTTTGTAAATCACCCATAAGGGATGAAAGGTTTCACCTGCAACAATCTTGTTTTAGGTGCATGTTTATATGTGGTCCTTGATGCTAATTCATTCGCGATGGGGGGGTAGTAGGGGGGTTTATCTCATGCGAGGGGTCTGGGGTCTAAGCGACTCGGTGGGGGTTTAGGGGCAGCGACCCCGAAATCATATTTTATTTATATTTTATCATTGTAAATCTGGACCATTTGTCATTAGGTCACAGATCTGACAGTTGATAATATGTCAATTTTCTTACCCTAGAAGGAAACCCCCTTTTATAAGGATATTTGTACTACATTTTATCAGAGTTGAGAGTAACAGGCACTGCTGGACTGAATACTAGAGAAGGAGAGGAAGTGCATGCATTGTAATCTCATATTTGAAGATAATACAACTTGGAGCCTCTTTTCTTGGTGGAGTTTTTTACCCAAAAGGGTTTTCTCTACATTACATACTGTGTTATGTGTTCATTACTTGATGCATGTTATTTCTTTGTAATGGGTTTTATTTATGTTGCAATCTCCATTGATTCTACATTATTTAGAGGATACTAATAAGGTTTGAATCAAATTTCTGTTGTGTGGTTTGCACCTTCATTTTTAACATTTGGTATCAGAGTCTGGCTAATTTTGATTCTTGGGTGGTAGTGTGAAGGTTTTTTAGTTGCAGTGGGGGATTTGGTTGTTGTTTGTTTGCAGATCTTGTGTAGATATCATGGCTTCATGCACTGTTGCTTCTACCTCTCAATTGGACATTGAAAAGTTCAATAGCACGAAGTATGAATTGTGGAAGATGAAAATGGAGGATTTTCTAGAAGAAAGAAACCAATGGTTGGATATTATGAAAGAGAAGAAACTTGATGATGTTTCTCCTGATGAGTAGGAAAAATTGGATAAAAAGGCACGAGGTACAATCCGGCTGTGTCTTGCAGTTTCTATTCTATTGAATGTTGCGAGTGAGAAGTCCACACATAGATTGTGGAAGTGTCTGGGTGAGATCTACCAAGCCAAGAGTATGATAAATAATCTATTTAAAGTGTAAGTTATTTTCCATGAAAATGGAAGAGGGTGAATCAGTTGTAGAGCATTTGAATTCATTTAATTTGTTATTGAGTCAACTAGAATCTGTAGATGTTGAGGTGAATGAGGAAGATAAATGTATTTTGCTTCTTTGTTCTTTGCCTGAGTCATGAGAGAATGTTATTTTGGCTATCAATGCTAACCTCATAGATCCAAAGTTGGATGCTCTTTTTTCAGTTCTAGTGTCACATGAATGGAGGAAGAAAAGTTCTGATAGTTCAGGGGATGCTCTTAGTGTCAGGGGAAGGTCTATGGAAAGAGGACCAAAAGGAGATCAGAAGGGGTCTAAAGACAAGTCTAAGGGTCATTCTAAGACTCTTAGAAAGAAGAACAGAGTCAAGTGTTGGAACCGCGGAAAGAGAGGACATGTAAAAAAGGAATGTAGAAACTCGAAGAAACAATGGGATTTTGCTACTGATAAGTCTTCGAATGTAGGTGACGAGGTTTTACTTTTTGCATGTAATGTTGTTTCTCATGATCATTGGTTAGTTGACTCAGGATGCTCGTACCACATGACTCCACATAAAGAATGGTTTTCCACATAGGAAGAGTATGATGGAGGAAGTATGTACCTTAGGGACAACTCTACATATCCTATTGTTGGACAAGGGAAGGTAATGTTGTGTTTCAGTGATGGGAGAATTAAAACCCTCCCTAGTGTTTTGCATGTTCCTGAATTGGCTAGAAATTTAATTTTTGTTTCAAAGTTGAATGATTTAGGAATGCATGTGACATTTGATAAGCATGGATGCAGATTGGTGAGAGGAAACTTGGTGCTAGCGAAGGGGAAAATATTGGGAACTCTGTTTAAGCTAGAATCCACTACTGTTTGTAATGCCTCTTATGCATATGAGGCTCATATTGGAAATACATGTATGTTGTGGCACCGTAGATTAGGCCACATAAGCCAGTCTGGTTTAAAGACTATCTTAAATAAAAAATTGTTAGATGATTTATCCTATTTTGATGAGAGTTTTAAATTTTGTGAACATTGTGTGTTTATAAAATAGAATAGATCTCCATTTCCTTCAGGCAATAATAAATCTAATGATAAATTGGAACTTATTCATTTAGATGTTTTTGGTCGAGTGGATGTTGAATCAATTGGAAAATCTAGATATTTTGTTTCCTTCATTGATGATGTCTCAAGGTTTTCCTGGATTTATTTTATGTGTCACAAATATTAAGTTTTCACTAAGTTTAAGGAATTTAAAGCCTTAGTTGAAAAGAAATAATATTATAAGATAAAGGTTTTGAGATCTAAAAATGGAGGGGAATACCGTTCTAAGGAATTTGATGAATTATGTAAGCATGCAGGTATTGTTAGACATAAAACTACTCTATATACTCTACAATAGAATGGAGTGGTAGAAATGATGAATCAGACAATAATGGAAAGAGCTAGAAGTATGTTGAGTGAATCATAGTTGAATAAATGCTTTTGGGTAGAAGGTGCGTGTACTGCAAACTACTTGATTAACAAATCTCCATGTAAGGCTCTTGCTTCAACTCCTTATGAAATGTGGACTGGTAAGAAACCTTCTGTTTCACATTTAAGGGTATTTGGCTATGAGGCTTATGTTCATGTGCCTAAAGAAAAATGTACTAAGTTCCATCCAAAAGCTAAAAAGTGTATTTTCATTGGATATGGTGATAATGTAAAAGGTTATAAGCTTTGGAATCCACTAACCTGAAAGATTATCTATTCCAGAGATGTTATTTTTCAAGGAACTTAGTGTTATTTTAGAACCTAAACAACCAAAAGAAAAGGAAGAAAATGTGAAGAGAGTGCACTTTGAATTAGAGCATGAAGATGCACCTCAGGAAGAACAAAATGATGGATTGGGGGGTGAAGAAGCATACGAAGACAAGAGTGAAAGTTTTGATGAGGAAGAATCTATTGTGACAGAAGAAGTTGGTACAGATGAGCATGCATAAGAACCTAAAGAGTCTATTACTCCACCTCTGAGAAGATCCACATGACAACAAAACCCATTTGATAGGTGTAGCCCACTAGATTTCCGTTGTGTATTTTCTTTATTAAGTACTGATGATGAGTCTAGATCCTACAGGGAAGCTATTCATGCAGATGATACTGAGTCTTGGCAATTAGCCATGTAGGAGGAGATGATGACTTTAGACTCTTGCAACACATGGGATCTTGTTCATTTTCCCAAAGGAGGAAAGGCCATAGGATGCAAGTGGGTCTTCAAGAAGAAGTTTGGAATAGACAGTTCATTGGAGAAGTATAAGGCTAGACTGGTAGACAAGGGCTACTCCCAGAGAGAGGGAGTTGATTTTAGTGAAATATTCTCTCCTATTGTTAAATTAACTTCTATTAGATTTTTCTTATCCATTGCTGCAACTCTTGATTTGGAAATAGAGCAAATGGATGTTAAGATTGTGTTCTTGCATAGAGATATTGAAGAAGAAATTTACATGCAACAACGTATAGGTTTTGAGGTAAAAGGGAAAGAACATTGGGTTTGCAGATTGAAGAGGTCTCTTTATGGTCTGAAATAGTCCCCCAGAATGTGGTACCAAAAATTTGATTCATTTGTGTTGAAATTGGGTTTTGTTAGAAGTGAGAAGGATCACTGTGTTTACATTCATTGTATTGATGATTCTATTCTGATCATTGCATTGTATGTTGATGACATGTTATTTTTTAGCAATACTAAGGGTATGATCAGTGAGTTGAAAGCCCAACTTTTAGGTCCATTCGAAATGAAGGATCTTGGAGCTACCAGGTATATTTTGGGGATGGAGATCAAAAGGGATAGAGGTAACATAAATCTTTGGTTGTCTCAGAGTATGTGAATACCATTTTGCATAGATTTAGTATGCAGAACTGTAACCTAGTTAGAGTTCTATTACCCATTAGTACTAAGATTTCATTAGATATGTGTCCAAAGAATGCAAATGATTTAGAGGATATGTCTAATGTGCCATATGCTAGTGTTGTAGGGAGTTTGATTTATGCAATGGTTTGCACTAGACCAAATATTGCCCAAGCAGTGGGAGTTTTGAACAGATTTATGTTTAACCCTGGTAGACAGCATTGGAATTATGCGAAGAGGGTGTTTAGATATCTAGCAAGCACTCCTAATTATTGTTTGGTTTATTCTGGTACTGACAGTGTTGACAAAACATTAGACATACAGGGATTTGTTTATGCGGATTGGGTAGGTGACTTGGATAGTCAAAGGTCCACTAGTGGCTATGTGTTTACTTTGTTTGATAGAGCAGTGAGTTGGATGAGCAAAAGGTAGCCCACGGTTGCTTTGTCCACCATCGAAGTAGAGTATATGGCTGCTACCTATGTCTCTAAGGAGAAAATTTGGTTCAGGAGATTGTGTACAAGTTTTGGTTTTGATTGCAAAATCATTCAGATTGGTTGTGATAGCTAGAGTGCTATTTGTTTGGCCAAGAATCCTACGTATCATGCTTAGACTAAGTGTGTTGATGTACATTATCACTTTATTTGAGAAATGGTTGCAAATGGATAGATTGAACTGAAGAAGGTAGACACTTAAGAGAATGTTGTAGATGCTTTGACCAAGCTTGTGAGCATAGAGAAATTTGTTTGATGCAGAGAGGTCATGGGCCTTGCCTCTAGTGCCTAATTATTTTATGGTTTTCCTATGGGTATTTACAATGTATGATGTCAAGTGGGAGAATGTTAGGATTAACGTGCCATAAACCTTGTAAATCCTATGTAATTGATTACTCCTAATGTTGTTTGTAAATCACCCATAAGGGATGAAAGGTTTCACCAACAATGATCTTGTTTTAGGTGCATGTTTATATCTGGTCCTTGATACTAATTCATCAGCGATGGGGGGTCGCAGTGATTTTTGTTGGCAAGAGAAACTGTGTGGCTTCATGACTGTTGTCATTGATGGCAACAAAGTTCATCCCACACATCCACAACACATAGTATGTCTATACCAGAAGTCAGATTGAAGAGTGTTTGGTCTGGTGAACAAGAACAGAGCATGCAACAAGGTCCGACAATCAGGTCCAGATCTCTCAGAGGATGTATCTCAGCAAAGTGCAGACTTGAGGAAGTCAAGAGGAGTACCATGACTGCTACATTCTAGAGATTGAGCCTCCAGTGATGAAAGAGTGAAAAGATATGAGCATCTAAGTGTTGGGTTCCTGACAGGCAGAGCAGATTGAGGAAGAATTGACCGACAGAAGTTCAGACTTTAATTCAGATAAGAAATTGATTGTGATCAAGCTAATTGAGGGATCATACCTGGTTGGCCGACATGAGTAATGACTTCTATGTCTATTACTTTGATACGCATCACATATTAAGCATGAATTCAGCTAACAGATCAATGTCTTAGAAATATTTTTAGTATTCTGGTTGCCGACTAGATAGGTGTTGAAATCCTTGATGCAGATATATATACCAAATAGATTTCGGTATGAAGGTGTGTGTGTGATGGTGTAGTGTGTGAGAAAAAGTAGAGAAAAGTGTGGAAGCAGTAGTACATGTCTGGAATGTGATAGAACAACAACACTAGAGCAGAGGAAGAATAAAGTGCATTAGATCAGTATATTGAGCCTAACCAGAACTGAACCTCAGCATGTGTGGATGCCTCTCTTCAGTTCAAACATCTGGTTACCTTCTATAAAGTTTGTAGATAGTAAGTCTCTTGTAGGCAGTGTGCCTCTTGTGAGCAGTGTGCTCGGGCAGTGAGCCCTAATTGGCAAGTGCCATTTTATACTTCTTATTCTTTTAACAGAGAATGCATTCTTGGGTTAGTCACCGCGTGGTTTTTTCCCTTAAAAGGGTTTTTCACATCAAAATTACTGTGTTATGTGTGTTGATCTTATTTATGCTCTTATGGTTATGTATGCTTATTTGTTTTGATGCTGCACTAATTGTTAACAAGGAAAGAAAGTTAAAATATTTAGAATAACTGATTCACCCCCCTCTCAATTATTCACCTTGTTTCCAACGATTGGTATCAGAGCCAAGTTCCTCCAAACAAAGCCTAATAGCTTGAGGAAGATCTGGGAATCTCAATGGATATGTATGGTATGAGGGAACAACTTTAGTCTGCCCTAGATGATCTTGAGCAATCTCACTCTGAAGTCAATAACCTGAGGGAAAGACTCAAACAAGTTGATGATTTCATAAATGAACTCAAAGAAAAATTGAGTATCTCTGTGAAAAAGAGAAAGGAACTACTTCAACAATTAACAAGTCAAAGTGAAGCCAATGATACTAATGAAGATCTAAATGAGAAAAACAAGTTATGCAAGAAGATATCAAAAGAGGTCATTATGGTAAGACATGAAATGGAATCAAGGGTTATGAAATTCACCCAAGAAATTGAAGAGAAAAGAAAAATTGAAGATAATCTAAAATAATCTCTCAAGGAGAAGTCAGAAGACTGCCACAAAATGGATAGAATAATCAGGCGTCTGGAATCTGATCTTGAAGAAGCTAGAGATAATGAAGAACAACTTGAGAATCAGATAGACACCCTTAAAAGG
Organism: Cunninghamia lanceolata; assembly: GCA_027924645.1. Taxonomy (NCBI): domain Eukaryota; kingdom Viridiplantae; phylum Streptophyta; class Pinopsida; order Cupressales; family Cupressaceae; genus Cunninghamia; species Cunninghamia lanceolata. The sequence continues at coordinate 866,926 of BSBN01000918.1, read as the reverse complement.
GATCTTCAAACAACAAATGAATACAAAGAGAAATTCAAGATAAGCTCTGCTCAACTTGAAGTTCTTCTTGAAAGCCAAAAGAGGGTAGATGACAAGCATGGCTTGGGGTATGAGAAAGGTGAAAGCTCTGGATCTGGTCAGAAGAACTTTGGATCAGGAAATCCAAGGAACAGGCCTAGAAGATCTCCGGTAAGGCAACCAAATGCTCAAAGATATCCATCCTTCAATGGATACTGCCACAATTGCAATATCTTTGGTCATAAAACAAATCAGTGTAGAAGAAGAATGAATCGGACTAATTCATCCTTCTCCAGACAGTGTTTTAACTGCAAAAGGTATGGTCACAAATCTCATGGATGTAGAAATATCCAAATAAACAATTCATTCAATGGTAGATGCTTTGCATGCAATAGAATGGGACATATGGCTAATCAATGCAGATCAAGAGGATATCAGTCAAATATGCAAATAAATGTTGTTTGCTACAATTGCAATAGATCTAGTCATATTGCCAAATTCTGCAAAAGTAAGAATCAAGGTAAAAAGGGTCTGGTGCATCTTAACCAAAATCAAGACAAAGGAAAAGAAAAAGTGAATGCAGATGAAGTTCAAAGGGAGATGAACAAGATTTGGGTGAAGAGAAATACATAAAATGTTGGGGATGGATCCACACTAGAATCTGGTGCTGATATTCCTTCCGAAAACTAAATTAGATGAGCTCTGGCTTAGGGGGAGTCACAAAGGAAAATAAATTCCCCTAGCCAGTCAATTGGTGCCTAAATTTGGCACATGGAATGTTGCGGATTAAAGGGTTCTAAGAGATATATCTAGATAACCCTCGGTAAAAATATGAAAGATCCACAAGGAGCTTTGAAGAGTTTAATCATCCAAGACTGATCCGGTTTGACAGCCATCTGGAAAAAGTAGGATTCTCACAGTTAGATCCGGTGTGATTCTAAATTGAAATATCTTAATCTGCGGATAAATGGGATGATTCGAGGAAAGGAGATACATTGTCAATTATAACTAAAAATAGTTCTAAGTGCATCTCAGTAATCCAGAAAGATCTCTCTCAGAACAAGGCAACCAGAATGACTTAAGTTGTGCTTTTATTGCAATATGAATTTAGGGTTTACACAGAGATACAAGGGTTCTTTTATTCTTCATTTGCACATTTGCATTCAAGAAGAAGAAAGAAAGATCTCTACAAACAAGTTTGCTTCAACCCTCTCAAAGATCAACCGTAGAATCTGATTCAACCAACGATCTTTTCCAGCTCATATCATGAACCCTAGAAGCGTAAAAAGATATTTTCGTTCTTGAATATCTCTCTCTGAATCTTTTGCAAGATGGCTACTCCAAATGTTGTTAAGATCACTGATAGGCCGTGCCCAAAGTTCAAGAAACATCCTTACAAATCCCTAGAAGTTGATCCCTTAGGCACATTTTCTAGCATTCCGCATGGGGTTCCGCATGTAGAAGATGTTAGGGTATACATCCATGCAAAAATTGAGGAATTTGGAGAATCAAAGCTGATGGATATCTACCATAGACAACTAATAGATGAAACCTTTGAACTCAAACCTCAATACAAGGCCATCCGAGATAAGCATTTTGGACATTGCATCCACTTTCCTTGTTTCGCAGAAGATGAATGGGTCCGGTATGTCCTTAGTAGAATACATGATAACTTCATATGGTTGATGAGGCCATTCAAGATAACAAAAGATGCCATTAGGGTAGTAACCAGATTGCACTCATCCGGTGGGTTGCCTGCTCTCAAATCTGTCAAGAATCAGACAGTGAGTGAGGCTACCAGATCAAAGTTTGACAAGAGAGCAATGACAATAGAAGATATCATTGATCCGGATATCAAATTTGCCTCTATGATAATTGGCTACAAAATATATCATTCCAGCAGGGAAAACTCTGTATCCAGAACTCCAATATACACTGCATATCAGATGCTAAGGGAAAATGCAGACTATGATCTATGTGAGCTTCTCTTGAGCCAATTGTTAGAAAACTTGCAAAAGATCAAAAAGGACAAGAAGAACTCATTCAAGTATGGTGGGCTAATACTGTGTTTATTCTTTTACTATATGAATGAGCTACCCGAATCAAGTGGTTGGGTATGGCAAAATGACAGACTAGTTGCCATACAAATCAAAGATTATATGTATGGGCTTGGTGATGCCAAGGCACAAAGTACAACACTCTGGGGATACTTCAAAAACTTCCAAGGCATGATGCAAGCTAGAGAGAGAATCCCCCAATCTCTAGTTGAAAAATACAAGGATACAGTGTGCTTCATGGTAGACACTGATCAATGCCTAATGAAGGCAGTGGAACCCAGAATAGTTTGGATTATGCCAATGGGCTATGAGGTAGATGCGAAAATTTTGGAGATACATGTTCAACACCTGCTAAGTTAGCCAAAGGGCCCTGAGGTAGAAAGGTTTGGAACCTTTCAAGAATTAAGTGTGAAAATACATGTTGAATTGAGACAACCAGAGATAAAAAGGAAAGTGAGAAGGGAAGTGGAGGAAATTGCCAAGAAATATGGCATATCAAAGGAGGCAGTTGATGCCAACAGAGAGAAGGTAGAAAGAGTAGAGAAAGAAAGACAAGAAGTAGAAAAAGAAAGTGTTCTGGTGCAAGCCCCCTCCCAGACTAGATCGTCAAAGAGCTCTACACCTGCCACTTCTAAGAGCCCAAAAGCCTTAAAACTAGAAGCAAAGACATCCGGAAAAGGAGAGAAGGGAACAAAGACAAAGGCCACAAGGTGAAGAGACAGAGACTAATGAGGAGATTAAGAAAATGAAGAAGAAAAGGAAAACTTCAAGGAAATCCTCTGAAAACAAAGAAGAAGAAGCAAAAAAATTTGTTGAAAGGCCTACTCTTTTTGTTGATGATGTCATCAAGGCAGTCACTGTAGATGGGAATCTGTAGCCCATAATAGAATTTTATGATGAGTATAATGACACTGACAAAAGAATTTTGGAGGAAGCCACAGTCAAGTATTTGAATATCTGTAATAAAGCATTCATTGAAATCATCTCACTAATTCCCAAAAGCCTAGAGCAAGCACTTGAAATGAGAAAAGAAAATGCTAAGGAAAAGGACCTTGAGATTTGGGAACAGATTGCAATCCAACTTTATCCTTCCATTACTCCAAAACAAATGAACATGATCTTTAAGGACTGCAAGGATGAGTTCCGGAGCAAAGCAAGAATAAACAAACTTATGCTTGGAGAGACAGATCAAGTTGCCAAAGAAACAAAGGACATCTTCCGAAATGCATTTAAAAGATTCAATCTGCCTATTATAGAGGACATAGATGATGAACCTACTGAGAAAAATGCAGAAGAGCCAAAGGAGATAGGTGAGGAGAGGACTAAGGACTTGGATTCCTTTGTTCTGGAAGAGGAAGTCCATGAAGAAGTAAACATCTCTCTTCTGGATCCCCCAACAGACTTCAGAACTAAAGGAGAAGAAAGAAAAGAAGAGAAAATTAGTCAAGGAGAAGAGGTAAAGGGAAGAGAAGAAGATCAAACAGAGAAGATCCTAGATGACAGTTCTGAGGTGGGAAAAGGAAAGAAGACTCTGTCTTTGGCAAGAGACACTGCTGAGGCAGTAAAGAGCTTCTTGAACAAAGAAATGTTAGAGATAGATGAACTGGAATTATTTCAAGGACCACTCAATTTTGACTCCCTCTCTCCGATCCAGACAATGAAGGTAGCATCTTTTGCTCAAGCTAAAGCAAAAGAGAAGCTTCTGAAGTCTCACATGGAAGACTGTGAGCTAATAGAGATTGCATCTGGTGTGCTAGAGAAAATCATGCCATCCTTTCAAAAGGATCTTTCAGCCTCTTCATTCGGTAATCTGAAATCTGTTGTTAATTTTGTTAGCACACATTTTGATTCTTTGGAGAAATCAATAGAAGAGAAAGTCTGGAAAGAGTTTTTGGGAAAGAGATTCTCTGAAGTGCAAGGACTCATAGCAAATGATAGGAGAAATCTGGATGTTGGGATAAAGAGCCTAGAAAATGATCTTAAAGATGGTGGAGAATTATACAAATTTTGTTTATTGGTCCACAGTGATAGTAGACATTGCAAAGAAGGTGGAAGAACAAGAGGGTAAACTGTCAAGTTTATCATAGAATTTTGATCCTCTCACCTCATCCATAATGAATCAAGAGTGCCAGGCTATTGCCACTATAAATGAGATAAAGAGGCTTGAGAAGGAGAAGAAGAATAGAATAAGCAGAATGAGTGAACTAAGAGGGATAATTATCCTTAAGTTAGAGGCAATGCATGAGGCCCTAACTGATGCTCAGACCACAACCCGGACTAGTGATCTAGCAGACTTAAAGAGGGCAGAAGCTTTTGCATTTTTGTTGAGTGGTCACATCTCAATTTTGGACAGGATGAAGTAGAGTTGGGCAACAGAATTTGTCTAGTTGAAAACCACTTTTGTGGATATACTTAAGTATATGTAAGTATAACATGTATATATACTTATGTGGCTATGTATAGGTTGGTTTTTGCAAATTTTGGTGTGCGGATTCCACCCTTTACCATTGATGTCAAAGGGGGAGTGAGAAGTAGTGAAAAATGTGGAATCCAGCAAAGGGGGAGCTCCGGTAAAATGAACATAAGACAGGGCATCAGCCAAGGGGGAGTTTGCTACGACACTCAGTCATTTTTCACTAAGTGTTGCCATCAATGCCAAAGGGGGAGATTGTTGGCAAGAGACACTGTGTGGCTTCATGATTATTGTCATTGATGAAACAAAGTTCATCCCACACATCTGCAGCACATAGTATGTCTATACCGGAAGTCAGATTGAAGAGTGTTTTGGTCCGATGAATAAGAACAGAGCATGCAGCAAGGTCCGACAATCAGGTCCGGATCTCTCAAAGGATGTATCTCAGCAAAGTACGGACTTGAGGAAGTCAAGAGGAGTACCATGACTACTACATTATAGAGATTGAGCCTCTGGTGATGAAAGAGTGAAAAGATATGAGCATCTAAGTGTTGGGTTCCTGACATGTAGAGCAGACTAAGGAAAAACTGACTGGCAGAACTTCAGACTTTAATCTAGATGAGAAATTAATTGTGATCAAGCTAATTGAGGGATCATACATGGTTAGCCAACATGAGTAATGACTTCTATGTCTATGACTTTGATACGCATCACATATTAAGCATGGATTCAGCTGACAGATTAGTGTCTTAGAAATTTTTTCAGTATTCCGGTTGCCGACTAGATAGGTGTTGAAATCCTTGATGCGGATATATATACCAAATGGATTTTAGTATGAAGTTGTGTGTGTGATGGTGTAGTGTGCGAGAAAAAATAGAGAAAAGTGTGGAAGCAGTAATACAAGTCCGGAATGTGATAGAACAGCAGCACTAGAGCAGAGGAAGAATGAAGTGCATTAGATCAATATATTGAGCCTAACCGGAATTGAACCTCAGCATGTGTGGATGCCTCTCTTCAGTTCAAACATCTGGTTACCTTCTATAAACTTTGTAGACAGTAAGTCTCTTGTAGGCAGTGTGCCTCTTGTGAGCAGTGTGTTTGGGCAGTGAGCCCTAATTGGCAAGTGCCATTTTATACTTCTTATTCTTTTAACAGAGAATACATTCTTGGGTTAGTCACCCCATGGGTTTTTCCCTTAATAGGGTTTTCCACGTCAAAATTACTATGTTATGTGTGTTGATCTTATTTCTGCTCTTATGGTTATGTATGCTTATTTTTTTTGATGCTGCAGTAATTGTTAACAAGGAACGAAAGTTAAAATATTTAGAATAACTGATTCACCCCCCCTCTCAGTTATTCACCTTGTTTCCAATAGTTTCCCCCCTGTGAGGGGTGTGGGGGGATCATCCCCCCAGCGGCGGGTTCGGGGGTTGCATGCCTTAGCGGGGGTTCGGGGGTAGCGCCCCTGAAACCACATTTTATTTATATTTTTTCAATGTAAATTCTGAGCGTTCATCATTAGGTCACAGATCTGACGACCGATATTATGTCAATTTTCTTTCCCTTGAAGGCAACCCCCTTTTATAAGGATATAAGTACTACGTTTTACTAGAGTTGAGAGTAACAGACACTGCTGGATTAAAGAACTGAGAAGGAGAGGAAGTGCGTGTATTGTAATCTCATATTTGAAGATAATAGAACTTGGAGCCTCTTTACTTGGTGGAGTTTTTTACCCAAATGGGTTTTCTCCACATTACATACTGTGTTATGTGTTATGTTCTTGATGCATGTTATTTCTATGTAATTGGTTTTATTTTTGTTGCAATCTCCATTGATTCTACATATTTAGAGGACATTAATAAGGTTTGAGTTAGATTTTTGTTTTGTGGTTTGCATCTTCATTTCTAACACAACATGTGGGCAAAGAGAAAATCAAAACCTTCCTCTATGGAGAAACTTCTAGCACTTCAGAACATCATAAAGCTCTTCCAAGCACCAAGGTGGTTAGAATTCATCAAGAAATTTGAGAGAATTCATTGGAAACTTTACAAAAGTCACTTAGTGGTACGGGGGAAGAAATTTAAGGTAAGCACTCAAACCATTTTTGAAATTTCTAGTATTCCAAATGAAGGTATAAATTTAGCTGAGGAAACCAATATATCTTATCAGAAAATGATTGAATTTTTCATACAGGAGGGGGAACCCCAACTACAATTAGTCATAGGTCCTAGAGGTTAGAACAAGGGGATTCAAAGGAAATCAATTTCCAAACCTTAGAAAATGATAGTAGCTTGGATAATTAAATACTTTGCCTGTGATGGCCAATGTACCACAATTGTAGGACCACCTTTCTATTTGCTCACTCATTTGCATCATGGTGCAACAAAACCTGAACTCAAAATCAAGTTTCCTGCTTTCTTGTTCAACTCCCTGGTTAATATGGCCAAAAGATATAAAGTCAGGTTTGGTCCTCTCAAACATCATGGTCTGATCACCATGATTTACAAAACTCAAATTTTGAAGCGAAGAAAGACATAAAAAATGGTAAAAATTCCTTCATAAATTTGACACTCCAACATCCATGAAATAATTTGAGATAGGAGAATCCTTGGAAGTAGCCACAAAAAATCCTAGGGAACTTTCTCCTGAGCCTAAGCAAACACAAGGGATTCTAGAGGAAGAAGTGCCAAAAAATGTCTCAAACCCTACGAAAACTAGCAATTCTCCTAGGGTACAAAATGTTCTGGAGCCTTAGGAAGAGACTACAAAAAATTAAGGAAATATAGAATTCATGATTCTAAACAAGAACAGAAGACTGGTCTGCCTAGAGTGAGGAAGCAATGCTCTAAGCAAAAGCTTCATATACCCCCTCCTTTGAGGAGAAGTAAATGAATGGCCATAGATGTGAGTTATTCTACTTCATTTGAACACCCACCTATCCCAAAAGAGAAAGGCAAGACAAACATCTGAGTGCTAGTGAAACCCTAGAAAAAATGATAGAGAGGAAGCTCTGAAAGAACCTAGCCCAACTAAGAAAGAAAAAGGAGAGGTAGGGGAACAATACCAAATTGGTACATCAACAATAGAAATAACCACTCCTACGGAGATATGATTGTTGAGTGAGCATCAACCTCTAACATGGAGAGTGGGTGAGATAGAACAACAAAGCCTAGTGGGAGAAGTGAATGAAGAGAATTTGTATAGTCAAAACACAAAAAAATTTGAACCCCCAAACACAATAAATGCAAACATTGTAGAAAGTAGTCAGTTGAAGGTTGAGATAGATAGGCTAAAAGAGAAAATTGTATAGTTAAAAAGTAAAATATAACAAAGTGATGAGTTGGTCATAGTTCAAAAATAAAATATTAACCAGAATGAAAAGATTATGCAGCAAATGAGCATTTCTTGGGAATAAAAGGTGAGGGATTTAAAGACCAAATTACAAAAAAAAAGATGAATTCATTTTAAACTTGCGGACCTAGCTAAAACAGTCCGAGAGAAAAAGAATCAGGGAAATCTAGAATTACAAACCACCGTATTTCATAAGGATGGGCAAGTTAATTGATAACTTCACAAATTTCCTTCAAGCCTTTCAAGAGAATCAAGAGAAGCATAAACAAGAGTTGAATGTAGCCATTAGTCAGATAGTGACATTAGAACATGAGCTACATGAGGTAAAAGTTAAACCAACCATGGAAGACAAGGAAATCAAAACTGAGCCTACCAAAATAGAGTGGATTCAGGTTCATATCACTCCTCTGCTAAGGAAATGGATAGAACGATGTTACTTCTTGAGATAGGTTGGGGTGGAAAATGCTAGACTGAAGAAAGAGTTGGTGTTATTAAAAGAATCTTTTGATAGACTTATGAAGCAAAAATAGAGGCCTGTAAAATTGGGGAATTATTATTAGCTTGCAAAAAACCCTCAAGATTGTACTCCATGTTCCTGAATGAGCAATTTTTGAGATGGAAACTCCTAAGGATCTCCTGTAACCTTCCCAAAGATCCCAATGACAAACAATTTTTGGAAACATTCAAAACTTCACCTCCTGCTCAACAAAATCTACTTTGTGAATTTTTTCTTCATAATTTACTTCTAGAGAAATACAATGAATTTTTCATCAATCTCTTTGTGGGAGAGGTTCAGTTAAGGTCCTTTTTATCCAACCTACATAATCAGATCAATTGGCAAGAAAGAACTAAGGAATATTTGCAAGCAGAAATGACAGTTGGTCTTCTCATGATGCATCAATATCATAAGCCTTATGCCTTCAAAACACAATTCAAAAGAATAAAGAAATATGTTTTGAGGAGAAGTACAATGAGAGCCTAAGAATATGTTTTGAAGACTTTAAGATAAATGGACCCTAATTAATAGATAGAGCATGGAATTCATGTGAAGACATGTATTCTCCTCTTCTAATGTACTTGAGAAGAAGGGGGATAATATCTCCCACTAATTTGAGATGCTCATACAGAAGAGTAGAAGCACTGGCAGAGATACTACAACATTTGAAAACCAAATGGATAAGTATTAGGTCTAGGACTCCTTTACTCCTTTAGCCTCCACCTATAGTCCTAGTCACCATAGAATAGTCCCCTAGAGAACTTCAAACCTGGAAAGTAAACGTGAAATTGCATAAAGGGTTCATCAAGTATCCTGATCACCATGACCCTGAATCAAATGAAGTAGATGACATTAGTGCATTGTTTGAAGAACTCAATAAGAAAAGGGAAATAGAAAGACATAGAGGATAGTCATAATTGAGAGTAGGAAGACCTGCTCACCCTTAGGTATGGGAGGAATGATGAGGTAAAAACAACCTCATCCTAGCATTGGCATAATTACCCCTTTTGTGCTGATAAAACAACCCAAACATTATGCCAATTCATTAATCTTATGATAAGTGCTGTCTATTTTTGAAAGAATATTGTATAAATCTTCATTCCTAATTTGATCGATTTTGCCCACTAATGTTGAAAAGGTTTAATGAAAGATCTTTTGTGTCTTCAACAGGTTTTGAATACAAGAGTGGAGGAGATGGACATTAATATAGACTGGAGTCAACAACGCCAAAGGTTTAGGAGTACCAGAAATTTAGGAGACTCATAACTAAAGACTTCAGTCATTTTCTACCTGTCCGTCCATTTTACAGTTTATTTATCTTTTTGTTATTTCAAAGACACTTGAGGCATTCAAATCTCCACTCAAAGCCCCTTTTTATGGTATTAAAAGACAAACTTGTTCAGTTAATTTTCTATTACATTGTTATAAGACTTTTGGCGGCAATGATGGGCCTCCCTAGATTTGAGAATTTTGAAGTGATAAAACTATCTATTTTTCAAATAGATATATACTATGAATGAAATGAATCAAAGTTACTCTGAGTCAATACAGATTACTATATGGTGCTTATGTGAAATTGGATTGAACTCTATTGATGATTAATTTGATTTGAGTTAGTAGAGGAATTCCAGAGAGCTGGCCACTCAACAAAAATAGATAAGTATTTTGTGTCATGTGAATGTGTTTGTTGTCTTTTGTAGCATTTGTATTTTGTTTTATGTTATTCTATTAATGAAGTGTCATGGTAGAATTGTGTTAACCTATAGGATGTGATTAATATCTTTAAGTAGAGTATAAATTTCAATTGTAATTCAGTAGTTCTACGTGTGTCACCTTAAATATTCTGGAGTTCTGGAGCTTATCTTTTTTGTTATGTAGCAAAGAAATTTCGGAGCTCCTGCATAGTTCAAATTTGGGTAGTTCAATAGAATTTGGTAGCATATTTCAGATTTTGGTATTCTTTTGCTTTCTTATATTAAGTGTTTCTTTCAGTTCATAAATTAAAATGAGTTAGTTTTAAGAATTTCAATTGCATTCAAATATTCTTCTTAAGTTTAGGTTTCCATGCTTTGTGGTTAGATTTACTTTATAAGGGCTTTTCTTAAAAACAAAAATCTAAAAAATTATTTGTAAGCTAAGATGTCTGAATCTCTCTCCCCCATTGAATACAACCTTGGACACAAACTGGTAGATAAAATTGATACATTTTTAGATAAAGTGTTAGGTCTAAATGACAACCTGTCAATCACCATCCTCCAAACCAAAATGGATGCTAGTATGTCAAAGAAATCAAAACACAAATGAGTCACAAGGATAAATTGGTCATTAATGGATGTCACCTTTACCATGCCATCCTAATATAAAAACTTACAAGCAATATAAGAGAACTCAATGGGACTCCATCTTGTCACTCTAGCCTCTTTCCATTTTAGATGAGACAAGAAAGAGACTATAGAGTAACAGCATGCCATAATTTCAAATTTATAAAACATACTAAGATACCATAACATGTAGAATCTTACAAATTTCCAACCTCTAATAATTACTACCAAAGAAATATCCTACCAAGCTAGATATTTGGATAGAAGGATTCTTATGTTGAGAATTATGTAGCATTCAAGTGGACAACTATGCACAAGTCCCAAGATATATTATGGAGTTCTAGAGAGTAATCCTTCTACATCCTTAACCATAAGCCTCCTAGTATCCTCAATAAACTTGTTTTCCCAAAATTGATTAATAAGGTTTGATGAAGCTATCAAATACATTACAAAATTAGTTACCTTATCAGATACCATATGACCTTCCCTCATAGTGCACTAAAAATTGACTTCCTCTAGCTATCTCACCAACAATTTTATTTCATCAATCCAAGATTTTAGTCTCTACCATGATGCCTTACCATTTCTCACTGCATTTATCAAAACTTGAGAATATCCTTCTACTAGTAGCTTTTTTCACCCTTTGGTAACTAGTGTTTGAATACTTCTGAGTGTAACCAATCCTTAGTCTAATTAATCATATCCATCCTAATATCTATGGTAACTGATAAAAGTTTTCATCCTCTCTAATTATTTAAAACACATCCCTTTGTTAGGCCTAAATTCCATTTAGTAGCCCCAATAAAGTTAAGTTTGATGTGTCCATCCAGAGGGGGAAGAAACCCACATTACCTCTCTTGCACATGTCCTACCCTATTATCAAGGTAATGAGGTCTAGATGGAAAAGATACAATAATCCATGTTATGTACCTAGGTATATGATATTATAATTCATATAGGTTAATGGAGATGCTGACATGTGCTACACACCCCTTAAGTTAGTTATATTGGATCATGTGGATAACTTGTGTAATTAATTATATTAGGTAATGAGTAATCCTACATGAGTTTAGTGGTTTACCTCTCCATTATGTTATTAGGAGGAGGTCTATATAAAGGAGATAAATATCATTGTAAGAATAGGTGAAGAGTATGTTATGGTTTGAGATCTTTTGGAGATATAATGCGGAGTGGCTTCTTCCATAAAGAGTATTGATAGTGTCACCATACCTTAAGGTTTTATTCTATTTATACATATATTAGATATTAGGGCATCTTGGCCGATCAACATCTTGTGTCATGTGTGATCTCTCTTCCATATTATCATGTTATCATTATTGTATGCATGGATCTTATCAAGTGGTATCAAAGCTATGAATTGAGAAAAGGTGAGGATGAAACCCTAACATTTGAATATTCATCTATACCTCATAATTTTTTTATTGAAGTTAAAGGATTCTACATTAGGAAGATATGTTCCAAATTTCAACTTTTATCATCAATGTTGAGCGATTTATTACAATTTTAAGGTTTTTCATAAATTTGTTCTATAGGTTGGAATTTGTAGAATTTTTATAAGTTGTTTACATTTTTAGAAAGTTCACCCTAATACATTGGGGTCCATTATTTACATTTTTAGATTTGGGTCTAGGTCCAAAGATGAATCTATGATGATTTTTCTGAAACCTGATGAAACCCTGCTCAAATTGTATTCTATCCATGCCAGGAGTTATTTGAAACCTTTATGGGGAGAGGTCCTACACTCTATAATGAGGTATGCTACTCTTGAAGGGAGATTTGAGTTTATTTATATGGATATCACTTTTTCCTTTTAAATCATTTTAGACACAAGCCTTGGGGCTTTTTCCATTCTACTTCTCTCCTCATTGGAAATGTCCATGAAATATTATAAAAGAGTTCCAGGAATGATTCCCCTTCATCAGGAGCTGATTTTCTTAATCATCAACTATATGAAGTCCAAAAACCCTAGGACATTTTCTATTAGTGTCAAACTAGGAGGGAGAAATTGAAGGAGTGGTAGACTATTTTGATTCCATTAATAACACTGAACATTCCATAGATGAGTTGTGGGAGGATGATAATAAATAGGATACTACTGACTCAGTTTTAGAGAGACCCCCCTCTAGGGAGAGCAAATCTATTAGTTTGTAGGACAATGGAAAGAATGATGTTGAAAGTGGTGATCAACCTTGTTGGGATAAAATAGAGAGATCCTTCAAAAACCACAAAATTAATTCTGATAACATAAGGGTGATAAACAGGAGGACTTTAATAAAGGGTAAACTTTGGAAGATATGAAAAAGGTTGAGGAAGGTGACAATAGGCAAGAGTCCATATGCAGGTGGAAGAACATAGGGGTAAGAATAAATGTAAGGAGAAGTTATTATTAAATCTCTTAGTGGGTGTGTCCTTCCATGAAATCCCAAACCTCACCCTTGCATTACCTTAGGATATTCCTACTCTGTTGGCAAATTTTTTGTGGAGATCAGTAGGCTAAACCTGAAGCTCTCTCTTATGGAAAAGAAGTCTGGGGGCTAAACTCAAGTGAACAGGGAGGATGATGTCGGGATCTTTCAAAGTTGGGAGGCTATGCCCAAGGTCAATAAGCTAAACCAAGAGTTTAATGAATTGAAAGCCAATAGTGGTACTATGATTACTGAGCTGGAAAATGGAAAGAAGATCACAACAATAGATCGGTTACTCTAGAGAAGGGGTTGCTTGGAATAAAAGAGAATCTAAACAAAGTAATTCAAGTCAGAAAATGTACTATTCAAAATAATGCAATGAGGATCAAGGTCCTCATAGAAAACTCAAGGAGATGACAAAAGGACGTCATGTGTGTGTTGGTTAATAGATTTTTCACTTAACTCTATATACTCACGCCCGGACAATTGACAAATGTAATCAACAGTTGAGCCTAATATATTAGTATTTTATAAAAGGCTCTTTGCTTCTTTAACAAGGCACGATTACCTTCAACATATATTCTTATGAATGAAAACTAGAATTGCTTTTAATCGGAAAGCAAAACAAAGGCAAAGCTTTTGACCAAAAAGGATAAAGGAAGATTTACAACCAAACTATAAGAAACTCAAAGACTTCCACCAACATAACATCTATGGATTTATACGAATTGATATCATACGACATATATTCACCACTTCAAATAATATATCAAAAGATAGACAATTCACAGCAGTGACCAAGAATTACAAATATCCAACCACCTCAATACACAAATATTGAAGAGACTTGGTGTCTCAAATTACTACTTGAATCTTTTTTTTTAGTTGTTAGTGTTGTTCATATGAATCTCGGGTTCAATGGTCTACCATTGGAAAGACTTTAACTATCGGCGAGAGTTGGGAGCTTTACATTGACATGCAAGGTTTCAATGATATGAATGTATCGGCGTGAATTTCGTGTTGTTTCATTGAATATACAATTCATGTGTATATCGCAAATGTTTCTTGTGAACAATTCATGTATATCTCGCAATTGTATGTTGAGAACAAATCGTGTGTATCTCGCTATAGTATATCGCGATTGTATGTAGTGAACATACATTGTGAATGTACAAGTGTATCGACATACAAAGGAGGTCAATGGTCAGGTCAAAGGTCAGTTTTGTTTGAATGCTGAAGAATGCATCTTTAGAATGTATGTTACAAATGCATGTTGTGAATGTACATTGTAAATACACATTGAGTTAGATACAAAGGAATGACCGACCAAACTGGTGACATCGGGGAAAGATACATTGGATTACCAGCTATAGTAAGTCATGTGATGTATGTGGTAAGTCGAAGACATCACTGAGACAATGGAATCGGTGTAGGAAGTGAAGCGCTCACCGATGGAGCAGATTATTCTGATGAGGCTATAGTTTCACATCGTCGGCAAAAAAATTGTCAACGATGGTATTACTGAGAGTTTGGAGATATAAACCAGAATGTTGTCTGTGACCTGGTGAATGTGGGATTAAACATCTCATGAGAATGTGAACAGTTATGATGGTTTGAAGGTAGCGGCGTTGGGGAAGTTAGATCGATCAGTTATGGAAAAAGTTGAATAACTGTCTTTGCTCTTGATGACTGGAAATAAAAAATAGATCTACGTGTGTCGTTGAAGATTGATGAAACAATTCAAATTATACAGTTTATTCTATAGATATGTAGATGAATTAAATGGATTTGTATAATTGTAAAAGAATTGATACCTAAACAAAAGAGTTGGGATCTTTATTATAATCTTTTAGTTTACTTTAATAAAGATAGCTTCTATTGTGGTGGTGGGTTTTTTACCTGAAAGGGTTTTCCCATGTAAAACTGGTGTCATTCTGTGTTGTCTTAATTGTTTATTTTATTTTTTCTGGTGTATTCATCTGTGTTTTTTGAATTGAAAGTTACCTGTCTGCATAATCCCCTTTGAATTATCATTAGGGAAGCTGTATTCTGCACCTGTGCTTTCCTTACAAGTGGTATCCGAGCCTGGCCAGTTGTGTTATCCTTGTTGGTAGGTTGGGTTTTTTGTGTTAGTTCAGTGAGTGGGAGTTCTGTAAAGGTCTATTTTGTTAAATAAGATGGCAAGTACATCAGGAAAAATGGACATTGAAAAGTTCAATGGCACAAACTTTGAGTTGTGGAAACATAAAGTTGAAGATATGCTGGTTGACAGAGATCTTTGGGTTGCTGTGTCTGGAACTAAACCTTTAGCCATGAAGCAAGAAGACTGGGACTTGGCAGATAGAAAAGCCAGAGGACTGATAAGATTAAGTTTAGCAGATTCTATTCTATTGAACGTCCATGAGGAGACTACGGCAAAAAAATTGTGGAAGAAGCTGGGAGATATTTACCAGGGCAAGTCCTTGGTGAATAAACTTTTTCTCAGGAAGAAGCTGTACTCTCTGAAGATGGATGAAGGAGCATCTATAGTAGACCATCTGAACAAATTTAATTTGATTGTTGCACAGTTGACATCTATAGGTGTAAAAATAGAAGAGGAGGACCGCTGTATGCTTCTGTTGTGTTCCTTACTTGACTCGTGGGATCATCTTGTGATGGCTATTGGAAGTACAACAACCATGTTTACGACTGAAGCGGTTGTTACCTTGTTGTTATCTGAAGAGATGCGGAGGAAATCTACTGAGATGGCCAAAGAGGCCTTGTCTGTTCGAGGTAGATCAAAGGAAAGAGGCAAGAAGAAGGACAAAAAGTCTAAGTCCAAATCAGAGGGGAGATCAAAATCTCCTGGCACAAAGTCCAAGGTGAAGTGCTGGAATTATGGGCAGAAAGGACACATCAGAAGAGACTGCAAAGAGGAGAAAAAGAAGAAGAAGAACTTCTCTGACAACAATTCTTCTCAGAGTGATGCTGAAGCCTTCATTGCTGCCTTGGCAATGCCTGCATCTGAAGATGTATGGCTGGTGGATTTAGAAGTATCTTTTCATATGACATCTCATAGAGAATGGTTCACTAAGTATGAACCATATGCTGGTGGGAAGGTGTTCCTAGCAAGTGATTCGACACTGGAAATTGTCGGCCGAGGAAGAGTCAGAATCCAGTTCCTGGATGGCAGAATAAAGGGAATGAATGGAGTATTACACATACTAGGTCTGGCTCAAAATTTACTTTCTATTAGTAAGCTTAATGATGTTGGAGTGCAAGTTACTTTTATGAATGGTGGTTGTAAGATGACTAGATGTTCTATTGTACTTACAAAGGGTGAACGCATTGAAACTCTGTATAGGTTAGATGCTAAACCAGTGTGCTGTAATAGTGTCTGTAAAATCTGAAAAAGCTACTATTGTAACACATGATGCAAACTCTATGGAAGTTAAACTTCTTGCAGAGAAAACAATGCTCTGGCATCATAGACTTGGTCACATAGGTGAAAAAGGTTTAAAAACCTTGAAAAACAAAACCCTGGTAGATGGGCTGATTGATTGTAATTTGGAGTTTGATTTCTGCGACCATTGTATATATGGAAAACATAACCGTGTTTCTTTTTACTCTAGTTCTCATAAATCTTTTGGTATTCTGGACTATGTACATTCTGATGTTTTTGGTCCAGTTGATGTTCCTTCTCTATCTAAATCAAGATACTATGTATCATTTATTGATGATTATTCAAGGAGGACTTTTGTATATTTTTTGAAAAATAAATCAGAAGTGTTCAGTCAGTTTAAAGAATTTAAAACTCTTGTGGAAAATTAGACTGGTAGAAAAATAAAATGCTTGAGAACAGATAATGGTGGTGAATATTGCAATGCAGATTTTGATAAGTATTGTGTAGACCATGGAATTAAAAGGCATAAGACTACACCTTATACTCCACAGCAAAATGGAGTTGCTGAAAGGTTAAATTGATCGTTGATGGAGAAAGAAAGAAGTATGTTGAGTTATGCTAGTCTTGAACAAAGGTTATGGGCTGAGGCAGTTGCTACAGCTTGTTACTTGCTGAATCATTCTCCTACTTCGGCATTGGTTGATAAGATGCCTATGGAAGCATGGTCTAGAAAGAAGCCCTCTTTAAGACATCTTCGTGTCTTTGGCTGTGAGGCATATGCTCATATTCCTGAGGTAAAAAGGTCTAAGTTGGATTACAAGGCAGTCAAATGTATCTTTATTGGCTATGGAGTCAGTGTTAAAGGGTACAAGCTTTGGAATCCTGAAACTGAAAAAGTAATTTACAGCAGGAATGTAATTTTTAGAGAGCTGAAACCTTTTGTTATTGATCCTCAGCCAGAGAAGACAGAAAAGAAGAAAGAAAAGAGTGTTGTTAATATTCCTTTGACCCCTGTAAAAGAGGAACAACAAACACCGAGTGTAGATGATTCAGATGTGAGTTCGAGTAGCGCCGAAGATTCAGATCCATAGCAAGAACCTAAACCTGCACCTCAACCATTAAGGAGGTCTACACGTGAAAGAAGACAACCAGATAGGTATGGATTTTTAGTACTTGATTCAAGTTATGCTTATGCTTTGCTTACTGATACTGATGAACCTAGGACTGTGAAAGAAGCTATTAGTTTACCTGATTCAAATTCTTGGTTTGAAGCCATGGATAATGAAATGTCATCATTAGAGAAAAATGGAACCTGGGATCTGGTGCCCTTGCCTAAAGGTAGAAAACCTGTGCGCTGTAAGTGGGTATTTAAAAAGAAATATGGTCTAGATGGTAGTATTGACAAGTACAAGGCAAGACTGGTTGCTAAGGGGTATTCTCAAAAGGAAGGTATAGATTATGGAGAAATCTTTTCTCCTGTAGCTAAGCTGACATCCATTAGATTTCTGTTGTCACTTGTAGCAGCATATGACTTTGAAATTGAGCAGATGGATGTGATGACAACATTTCTTCATGGGGACCTTGAAGAAGAAATTTATATGTCCCAGCCAGAGCATTTTGTGGTAAAAGGTAAAGAACATCTGGTATGTAAACTTAAAAAGTCTCTTTATGGTTTGAAGCAATCTCCCAAAATGTGGTATCAAAAATTCGATAAGTATGTTTTATCTTTGGGATATGTGAGATCTAAATCTGATCATTGTGTCTATTATAAAATTGATGGTGATCAGATTCTTATAATTGCACTGTATGTGGATGACATGTTATTCATTGGCAATGGTAAGGGGATGATCTCAGAATTAAAATCTCAGTTGTCCTTGAAATTTGAAATGAAGAATCTGGGGGCAGCGAAGTACATTCTGGGAATGGAAATCAAAAGGGACAAATCTAACAGAAAGATTTGGCTCAGCCAGAGCAAGTATATTACCAATGTTCTTGATAAGTTTAATATGTCTGATTCTAAACAGTTAGTTGTTCCAATTTTGCAGGGAACAAAACTATCTATTGAAGATTGTCCATAATCTTCAAATGAAATTGATGATATGAAAAAAGTGCCTTATGCAAGTGCTGTTGGTAGTTTGATGTACGCAATGGTCTATACCAGGCTAGACATTGCCCAAGTAGTGGGAGTTTTGAGCTGATTCATGGAAAATCTAGGAAGATCACATTGGGATGCTGTGAAGAGAGTTATGAGGTATTTGAAGGGAACTTTTGATTATGCTATTTGCTATCATGGAAACTCAGTTGGATCTCAGAAATCTATCAGCATTCAGGGATATGTAGATTCTGATTGGGCAGGGGACATTGCTAGTAGAAGATCCACCAGTGAATATGTATTCACGTTAAATGGTGGTGGTATCAGTTGGATGAGCAAGCGGTAGGCTGTAGTCGCTTTGTCCACAACAGAGGTAGAATACATGGTAGCTACTCGTGCATGCCAAGAAGCTGTTTGGTTGAAAAGATTGTGTACTGATGTTGGTTTTAATGCAGGGCAGATACAAATTCACTATGACAGTCAAAGTGCTATATGTTTAGCAAAGAACCCTACATTTCATGCCAGGACAAAACATATTGATGTTCAATATCACTTTGTTCGTGATATGGTAGAAGACAGGAAGGTGAAGCTGGAAAAGGTTGACACTTTGGAAAATGTCACTGACGCCTTAACTAAACCAACCAAGTTCAAATGGTGTTTAGATGGAATGGGTCTTCGGGCCCCTAATTCTCAGTAATCATATGAGGATTACGAGGTAGCAGTAATCTCTTCGACAAGTGGGAGATTGAAGAGACTTGGTGTCTCAAATTATTGCTTGAATCTTTTTTTTTAGTTGTTAGTGTTGTTCATATGAATCTTGGGTTCAATGGTCTACCATTGGAAAGACTTTAACTATCGGCGAGAGTTGGCAGCTTTACATCGATATGCAAGGTTTCAATGATATGAATGTATCGACATGAATTTTGCGTTGTTTCATTGAATATACAATTCATGTGTATATCGCAAATGTATCTTGTGAACAATTCATGTATATCTCGCAATTGTATGTTGAGAAAAAATCGTGTGTATCTCGCTGTTGTATATCATGATTGTATGTAGTGAACATACATTGCGAATGTACAAGTGTATTGGCATACAAAGGAGGTCAATCATCAGGTCAAAGGTCAATTTTGTTTGAATGCTGAAGAATGCATCTTTAGAATGTATGTTACAAATGTATGTTGCGAATGTACATTGTAAATGTACATTGAATTAGATACAAAGGAACAACCGGCCAAACTGGTGACATCGGGGAAAGATACATTAGATTACCGGCTATAGTAAGTCATGTAATGTATGTGGTAAGATCGCTGAGACAATGGAATCAGTGTAGGAAGTGAAGCGCTCACCGATGGAGCAGATTATTCTGATGAGGCTATAGTTTGGCATCGTCGGCAACAAAATTGCCGATGATGGTATTACTGAGAGTTCAGAGATATAAAATGGAATGTTGTCTATGACCTGGTGAATGTGGGATTAAACATCTCATGAGAATGTGAACAGTTATGATGGTTTGAAGGCAGCAACACTGGGGAAGTTAGATCGATCAGTTAGGGCAAAAGTTGAATAACTGTATTTGCTCTTGATGACTGGAAATAAAAAATGGATCTACATGTGTCGTTGAAGATTGATGAAACAATTCAAATTATACAGTTTATTCTGTAGATATGCAGATGAATTAAACGGCTTTGTATAATTGTAAAAGAATCGATACCTGAACAAAAGAGCTGGGATCTTTATTGTAATCTTTTAGTTTACTGTAATAAAGATAGCTTCTATTGTGGTGGTGGGCTTTTTACCCGAAAGGGTTTTCCCACATAAAAATGGTGTCGTTTTGTGTTGTCTTAATTGTTTATTTTATTTTTTCTAGTGTATTCTTCTGTGTTTTTTGAATTGATAGTTACTTGTCTGCATAATCCCCTTTGAATTATCATTAGAGAATCTATATTCCGCACCTATGCTTTCCTTACAAATATCACCAACACTAATAGTAACACATTCAACGCAAGAAGAACATGAATCCAAATAACCACACCACAAAGTCCATGATCATTTAAAACTCTACTCTATTGATTTTCATTGCATGTATTAAAGCAGTTTAAACAGAAAGACCAAAATTTTGTATCACCTTCCTCCAAACCAAAGTTTGTCAAAAAGATCCATAAATTGACTAGCTATCCAAAATATATAGCTAAGCCAAAAAGTAACTATCTTAAAAACCATAACGGCTTCTTGAAACAACCGAATTAAAGATGTTTAAACAATAATAATAAGTAGCTCTCCATAGCCAATAGTTTTAGAGAAAATATTTTAAAACAACTAAAGCTTGAGAAATGAAATCAATTAAGGATTTGTAAATCCTCATCGCCGTTGTCCACTTCATCCATCACTTCCTCTTCCTTTGCCTATTCATCTTTTCCCGTGCCACTTTGCAACATTTGGGGTACCTGTGCTCGTAACCTTGCCTCATATGTCCTGTACCTATTGATTACAGGTGCCAATGAAATCCCAGGTGGAATTCCTGTCATACTAATCCAACGTTTCTTCTTCATCACTTCTCTATTAGCATCCACCACCTTTTGGTGTACCTCATCAAATTAATTTATGATAGTGTCGATATAGGCTTCCATCTTTGCAAGTCTCCCCAGTGATTCTCTTGTTATTACATCATAATTCATTATTTCATTAGTTACTACCTTTGTGAAATTTTGTTTTATTTCTTTGACATCTAGTAGTTCTCATCATCGAACCCATTAGCTTCCACTTCAAGAGTGGCAAACATCCTCTTAATTCTCATCATCTCTTTGTAATAGGTCACAATTGCCTTCCTCATTTCATCTTCCTCTGCTATCACAAGACAGAGTTTCCATTCGACTGCATCAACCCATGCAGGTGTATCTAGTTCTCCAGGATTGGTTAACACCTCTTTAGCTACTAAGGCACCAGGATCCATATTGGCCATTTCTTGTAGCTCTTTAGAACCTAGAGATAGACTATGGTGATCACTTCTAGCCTTGTCAAATTCTACTATCAAAGCCTCCCTTTTTGCATGCATGGAATCAAACAATTTTACTACCTCCTCTATGAACACAAGACCAAAAATAACTTTTTTGACCCACTGATCCATAACATTTCTTAAAGACAATTTGATGTTTTTACTTGTTGAAGCAAGTTAGGATCAAGAATGCAGAGGTCAACATCTGGGGGAGTTTCAGCTGAGGGTGATATTATTTTAACAACTAAATTAACAAAAGATGACAGAGAACTTACATGGGCCAGTAACTTTGAATTCTCCTCCTGTAGTCCCTTGACCCTTTTAGATATGTTTCTAACTGAGATTTGACATGGTAAAGGTCACCTTCAGTAGTAGAAGGTCCCAAATCCACTCTACTCATTATGAAGTCAGCCTCTATCACCTCATCCTCATTTTTGTCCACTACCGAATCTAGAATTTCCAGAAAATGGTTTCCTGAGGTAGGGTTGGTTACCATCCTTGACATCCTCTTGGCACATTTAGGCTTAGGGGTCTTTGTAGAAAATTAGCTACAATATCAATTCCTTCATCTACAGGTGGTGTATATTTCTTTTTCCTTTGAACAACTTTCTTCAGCCAACTAAGAGATGAGGCAGGAACATTAGCAATACCAACAACAACAATTAGAGGTATAGGTTGAGAATTCTGTTCTGGAGGCTCAATTTGATGGGGAGAGTTTGGCAGACTTAATAGAGATCGCAACAAACTATCCTCTCCAATTTGAGAGAAAATGAAAGAATCACTATCACTTACAGGGTTATTAATAGGTCGCACATGGTTTGCCTTTGATGAAGAAGCAACCATTCTGGTGTTTCCTTTTGCTGGTTGATTGTCTTGCTCACATGCCGTCTTCACTTTTCCAGCCTCCATAGGAGGCTTGTCGCCATCTCCATTCGATTGTGAGCTGACTCTCTAAAGATTCAGATCCAAACTAGATGACCTTCTATATGAGTGAGTAGTTTGAGACCTATTTTCGCCTTGAGAGGTCGAATCTTTTGGCGTTGTAGAACCAACACATTCCTTTACTTTCTCATTTAACCACTTCTCTGTTCTTCTCAATATATGGAGAGAGAGAAACTTCACATCTATAATTTCTTTCTCAGACCATCTCACAGGAGGCAGGGGATTCATTGACATGACATGGTAACCTTCTTCTATGATATCTGAGCTGTCATCGGCTATGTCGGGAACCTGGATATTCAACTAGAAAGCTCAAACTTGATCAACAGTTAGTCTCATCCATTTTCTCCTCTGTACTTCCCTTTCATCTAAGTAATATTCCCAAAAATCTTCAAGTTGAGGTTGATGCAGATAAGAGCCACCTCCATGCATATTTTCTTTTATGAAATTTTTACTGTTAAACGCTGCACGGGGTGATAAACTATGGAGGTTAAATTCTAATAGCATATTGTGAACATTTTTACCACCATCATTACTCTTTCAAGAATAGAAAGATAGGGACACAAGAAAAGAATAACCCTTCTTCTTCATAGCATGATATTTTACATTCACTGATGCCGTCTGACGACACAACTCCAGAAGCACATGATAGTCAGATGGGTATCGTGGCAATTTCAATGGGGCATTTTTATAACCCCCAATCCTCAGATAAGAAAAATGATCAAATTATATGTAAAAACTCCCAAATTTCATGACCAGAGTGGCTGCTTCAACTAAAAACCTCTGCTCCAATGAGCCATCAATTTTCTTAGTCAACATAATAGAAAAAGCATCATTTACTCACCTGAAATCTTTCATACCTTCAATTCTCTACAACTGAGGGAAAATTTGATACATGGGAGTGCTTGCAGTGGGACTTCCTTGAATCCTCAAGCTAGGCTAGGTAGCCTCTCTTCAAGCCAACATGTACACCAGCTGGGAACACATGTGGAAACTGACATTTTTTGTGAAATTTATCAACTGTTCGTGTAAACTTTTACTAATGATTTTTGCCCAATCAATGCGGTGTTCTCCACAAATTGGCAAAATGAATCTACACATCTAGAACTCAAACGTATCTAATTTCAGGTTCCCAACTACTCAGTTTAACAAGGTTATCATATCTGAGATCTCTTCTTTAAAATGTATCCTCTTAAGATTGGCAAGAAGCAAGGATTTCCCAATCTTCTCAATTTCTAACTAGCTCTTGGCAATGCAAGTATGACACTAATCCTTTCTTTCATGTAGAGGACACATAAACGTCAACATTGTCTTCATATTCCTCCAAATCAGAGCTAGGACAACAAATTCTGAGTCAATTTTTGCCACGACAGAATCGCTTGGGGTTCTTATCTCCTGGGACTCTGGAAAGTAACTGTTAGCACACACCACCATCAATTTAGGACAATATTGTGGGCATAAAACCTCCAACTTTATCCAACCCACTACTAACAACCTTTTCCACCAAAGAAGTTTGATTTTTAGACTGCATTCTTCTCTAGAAATCCTTGAAATCAACATGGCCCAAATTGGTATCTCTCACCCCAGACAAACCATTCTCCACAATAGGAGCCATATGAATTCCTTGAGACTTGAACCTCATTTGCATGTATTTGAGAAACCAAACAACTAGAGACTCCAAAGCACATATAGACAACAAAGGGAAATGCAAGGCACTAACTAGAAATTCTCTATGAAGATACATGGAAATAGAAATTTTCTAACTCCCAAAGAAGTGCTATACTTTATAGCAATGTAAAACAAGAAAGAGATAAGAACTACTAATCGTGTTGAGATGCAAGAGTGGTGTTATGCTGATATTCCACATGTAGCAAGCTAGCCGTTTATCACTTTGCAATACATTCCCCTTAGTGAAATGATTCAACCTTAGGCGAGATAGAGAATTTATTAAAACCAATGTCACTTCACATAAATTCTCTTGTAGAGAACATTAAATTCTAGTGGTGAATTTATGTTTTAAACTCATTAATACATATCTCAAGTTTCCCTCCGAAGATTGTGGCACTGTGTTCTCACATACTTCTAATCAAATGTGAAGTGACAAGTGTCATTCCTTTATACCATATGCCAGCATAGCAAAGACACCGCATGAAGGAACAAGCTATTGAAAGTTGGCAATTTAGGCAGAAATAGAACTTTTGAACTTCATATCAGAGGTTT
Organism: Cunninghamia lanceolata; assembly: GCA_027924645.1. Lineage (NCBI taxonomy): Eukaryota > Viridiplantae > Streptophyta > Pinopsida > Cupressales > Cupressaceae > Cunninghamia > Cunninghamia lanceolata. The sequence goes on along the minus strand of BSBN01000918.1, from coordinate 842,216 downwards.
AGAAGTTCAAAGAACTTTTGACCTCCCAAAAACATAGAAACTTTACAATGCCAAGACACAAAGGAAACCTAAGACATTGAACTCTCAAGCATGTTGGGAAGTCGGGCGGTTCAAGAACTTTTGAATTCACTGGCTCTGGTTCAAGAATGCGAAGGATCACCGATGACTCAAAAAGTGATTGAGTAAAGTTGGACTCAAGGTGACAAAACAAGGAAGTGACAACAAAGAAAAAGCAAAGGCATAAATGCTTTAGTATAATTTCAAAAATGGGACAACAACAGGCTCTAATTGGGGAAAAGGACTAAGGAGGACACAGAGAATCCAGACAAATTATGGCAACCAAGCCTTATTCTAGGGGCAATAGAGTCACACCAAAAATGGGACAACATAAACAACAAGAAAACAAGGAAAGAAACTATGGTACAAAATAAAACTCAAAGATGTTACCAGTTATATAGCTTCAAATCTTACCCATTGAAGGCAAGAGGCAGTGATGTTCCATCCGAGTAAGCCAAAAAGAATGTATTTTCTCTAATAACTTCTTTGATCTTGAAAGGTCCCTTCCACAAGGAATCAAATTTATTATGGGCTCCCTTTGGTTCTGTTCTCTTGTCCCATTAAAGTACATAATCCCCTACAATAAAGTTCCTCTGTCTAGCCCTTTTGTCAAAGATCTTCTTAACAGCCTGTTGATGTTTGGCAATTCTATCCATAGCAATGTCCCTTTACTCCTCCAAATGACTCAAATATAATATCCTCTTCTCCAGTACTGATTGAAATTGCTCATCTTCAATTGCCCTTTACAAATTTAATGCAGATAATTCCAAGGGAAGGAGAATTACACTATCAATTCCATAAACTAGCTGAAAAGGTGACATACCGATAGCTCTTTTATATGTTATTCTATCATCCCAAAGAGCATCGTACAAACTCTTATGCCATCCCCTTTGGTTTTCTTCTACTAACTACTTAACAATTGAAATGGGATATTTGTTACTTGATTCAGCCTGCCCGTTGCCTTGTGGATAATAATCAGATGAATGGGCAAGGCTAATACCATAGTCATAACAAAAAAGAGTAAACTTAGTAGAGGAGAAACTAGAAGCATTATCAGTCACAAGCTTCTTAGGTACACCAAATCTGACTAAAATGTTCTCTTTAAGAAAGGTGCAGACTACCTCAAAAGTGGTATTCTTCACTAGAATCGCTTCTACCCACTTGGTAAAATAGTCCATGGCTATTAGAATATGAGTGTGTCTAGCACTAGAATTAGGATTAATAGGTCCAATGACGTCAATCCCCATTGCTGAAATAGTTCATCTATAACCATTGGTCTTACAGGCAAGGCAGCTAACTGAGGTCTACCTATAAACTTCAAACATTTCTCACACTTTGACACCCAATTGTATGCATCCATGAACATACCAGGCTAGTAAAAACATTGCCTCAATATCTTAAAGGTTGTTACTGATGCTGAGAAGTGTCCTCTATAGGCTTCGTCATGGAAAGTCTTTAGTAGTTTCTTTTGTTGCTCCTTATCTACACATCTCATAAATGTTCCATCTATTCCCCTTTTATATAGATTACCTTCCCAAAGAACATATTTATTTGCCTTGAGTTTTAGATTTCTCTTTTTTTTGGCAGAGAGGTGAGATGGGCAATCACCATAAGTTAAGAAATAGGAAACATCAGAAAACTAGTCTTCAGTAGTACTAGTGAAAAGGACTAAGAGCAACCCCTCACCTTCCTCAACCTTGTTCTCAGCAATCATCTTGCATAATCCTTTGCCTCTAACCAATTTAGTGGGTTTGATCTCAACATCATACTCTCGAACTTTGGCTATCCAGGCTCCTCTACTATTACACCCAATCTCCTGCTGCGTAAGGATACTTTTTATAGCTGATTCTGGGACATAAATAACATCATGTGATGCAAGATATAAAATGTAAAGATTTTTAAAGCTTTCACCATGACATATGCATGCTTCTCTAAAGCAAAGTATTTTAATTCATGTCTCTTTAATGTCACACTCATGAAGGCAATGGGGAGCCTCTAACCCTTGTTCATTGTTCTAAAGCAAAATGGCTGATAGGGTGTACTCAGATGCGTAACAATAGATGATAAAATCCTTTTGAAAATTAGGATGCACAAGTGTGGGTGCATTAGAAATGGCTACTTTAATATCCTGAAATGCTTTCTTACCTTCAGCACTCCACTTAAAGACATGATTTTTCATCATTTCTGCAATGTCCAGTCAACTCAACAAAGTCGGGAACAAATCTTCTTAGAAAGTTTACTTGACCAAAAAGGATCTTGTGTTACTTTTGGTCATAGGGAAACTCAACCATTGAATTGCCCTGACTCTTTCTAGATGAATCTTTATCCCATCTTTTTAGATGATGTGACCTAGCAGCTTCCCTTATGTAACAACGAAGATTGACTTCTTTGGATTTAAAGAAATGCCATGTTCTTTGCAACGTTGCAGGACTACCTCTAAATCATGCAAGTGATTAGCTCTTTTCTTAGAGAAGACTGTTAAGTCATCAAGATAAACAACAATAATTTTGTTCTTTAAATCACCAAAGGTCAGATCCATTGCCCTTTGAAATGTGGCTCCAACATTAATGAAACCAAAAGACATCCCGTTGAATGCAAAGACACCAATAGGAGTAGTAAAGGCTATTTTGTGCTGATCTTTCGGAGCCACTTCAATTTGATTATATCCTAAAAATCCATCGAGCATAGACATCATCTTTGAACAAGACACAGTTTGCAAGATATGATCCATTACTGGTAAGGGATAGTTATCTTTCAGGGAGGCTTGATTTAAATTCCTAAAATCAACACAAATTCAGATCTCCCCATTCTTTTTCCTAACAGGGACAATATTAGCCACCCAAGTAGAGTGGTGAATGGGGTAAATAATTTTAGCCTTTAGCATCTTATCAATTTCATTGAAAATAGCCTCAACTACCTTCAGATTATAAGTTCTCTGTTTTTGCCAGAAGGGTACAGTGCCAAGCTTCAATGGAATATGGTGTTACATTTCTCCATTCCTGAACTTCCTTAGGTTTGCATAACACCATGCAAAAACATCCTTATACCTAATGAGCAAAGAAATCAAACATTCCCTCTCCTTTCGAGAACAACATTTACCAATACAGACAATTTTGGGATCACCTTTTGTACCAATATTCACTCCATCATAATCAGCTGAAGACTTGATGGAAACTTTACTCTTCTTCTTGAGATATTGATCATGTCGATTGAAAAGGTCTTCAAGTGAGACTAGACCTTTAGGAATTTATTCCCTTTTAACTAAACAACTTCTAATTTTTGGCCATTAAGGGAATTCATTTCTCCTTCCAACACATCATTGCTCTCATCACTACTTCCCTCAAAGAACACACTGGCAAAAGATTCAGCCTTTTCAAGAAAAGAAATAATCTATTGATCATAATTAAAGACTTTCTAGTGATTTACATTATCAGGAACACTAGGCATGTATACTACTTCAATCTTGTATGACTTATCTTTGAAATTTGGATGTGGTAAGAGGAGGGATGCTGAAATAGCTAAGGAATCAGCCCTAGTGTTATGTTCTCTAGGTATTGCCTCTATAGAGAAGGCATCAAAGTCTTCAAAATAGTCCCACACCCTATTTTGGTAATGCCTTAATCTACCATTTTTATCTGTATACAATTTCCTTACTTGTTTAAGAATCAATTCAGCATCACCTCTGACTTTCAACTATTTCACCCCCTTCTCCCTAGCCAGTTCCAGACCTAACAACAAGGCCTTGTATTCTGTAGTGTTATTTGTATTTTCAATTTCAAGTTTAAAGGCAAATGGAAAGACATAACCATCTGGAGAGATTAGAACAACCCTAACCCCAGATCTTGTAGTAGAGCAACTACCATTAAACTCTAAGGTCCACAATTCATCAAGCAGATCAGGGCTGATTAGGTTTACGTCCCCATCATCTGCTGATGTACACATGTAAGTGTTAGGCCCAGTTTCTACAAACAAGATATTTGCTCTAGGATCCCTAGATTTTAGTACAATAAATTTAGCCTTGGGCTCTGGGTTGAGATGAACCTTCTTCCTGTCTATAGGTATGAAGGCATGTGACTAGTCCATTTGAATTTCACCACCCAAGTCTTTGCAGAAACTACAACTCAACAACATCCCGTAGATTGCAGGTATGTCTGCCACTAGTATGGTAGCTTCAATCTTTTCTTGGGGAAAGTGGCTAGGGTAACTTGAGTATTTTTTATTTGGCCTAGGATAGGTACTGGGGAACCATCCATTGAGAAGCATCTACCATGAGAAGGTGTATAGGATAAACCTAGGGGTTTAGCAACTTGAGTAGGCATCACATTCTTTGAGGCTCTAGAATCAATAGCAGAATTGCTAAGCTTATAACCAACAATTTTTAAAGAGATATAAAAAGGCTCTAGTTTCTTGAAAGGATTTTGGAGAGTGGAGTCTTGGGAGCAGGAGTTCGAACAATTTTGTTTACTAATGTGTATTTCAACATCATCAAACACTTGAGCATTACAATTTGAGGATGGTGGTTCTTGCCTGACATATCTAACCAGTCTATCTAGTTCAGATGGGTTGAGCCTTAGGTAATTGGCTTGCGAGATTTGAATCTTTATGGTTTTACATGAATCTACAATATCAAATGAACTAGAGACAAGAGTTTTAGAAGATGAAGTAGATGGTACCTTTGCAGCTGCAACTTTGGGTGTACCATTCTCTCTCTTCTTGGTATGGTTCTGCCTTGTCATAATATATTTAGGCGCAGACGATGAATTACCAAGCTGGCTTTGAGGATTTTGTCCCTTTTGTGCTTGTTGTCCTTTGGTAAACACTGCATAGTTGGGATTATCAATTTCAGTGTAGACATCTTCCCCACTTCCATCATCTGATTCATATTCAAAGAAATTGACATGAGCATCACCAAATGCATAAAGTTCTTCTACATGAGGTTCTTCTACATGCTCATTCATAGAGAGCATCTGCATGAATCTCGTCATTTCTAGACAAGATGCCCCATCATGATTAGAGGTAAGGTAAAAATTACACACCATATGGTTATTTTTACTGGAGGATCCTCCTTCAATTGCCAACTTCTAGGTTGGGCCAGGTAATTGCAATGTTCTATTATAACTTCCTTGAAGAGATACTACAGACCTTTAGGCATCTGTCGTTTCAGAGTGATAATGCCATTTGCCAATCTCTGAATAACGAGATCTGTAGAGTTAACTGCTGAAGGCTTGCTTGTTTGCAATTCCTTTTTCCACTTTCCTGCAGTTATTAAGTCATCTTCTACTGCAATAGCCAATGTTTGAGCTTCAGCTAGGTTAGGGACTCCTTGTCTCTTTTTTGCATAATTGACATTGGGTGGGAGTGAATTAATAAAGAAACACTTCAACAACCCATCACCAGGTCTGACATCATCATGGATTCTATTTGAGAGTCTATTGAACTTGGCCAAATATTCTCTCATTTGCTCATGGACCTCTTTTTTCATGGAGGAGAGTTGGGCTATGATGTAGAGTACCCACGGAAACCCTAACATACACTTCCCATTGTATGTCTATACTTCGCCTAACATGCATTCTCCAATGTATATACATGCACCTCTCGCCTATCGGCAAAACATTCTTATCGACCACCTTACAAATGATCACCCCGATGTATGTCTTCAACACTTGTATCTGCCACAAGATACATTACCCAATGTATATTTAGAATATACATTTGTGATATATAATCATAATATACTTTAGTTGACCTGTGACCACCGGTTTCCTTCACCGCTGCTGTCGGTCACGCTTTGAACTTGACTCAATGTACCTACGCAATGCATATGTGCAACATACATTCGAAACATGCAACCCGAATATGCATTCGAAAGATACAATCAAAACATGCATTCAGAATATGCTTTGTAGAATATGCCTTCGATGGGGTTGACCGTTGACCTTCTTTGCATATAAACCTGATGTACATTTGCGATGTACATTCACAACATGCATTTCAAATATGCATTTGATGGGTTTGACCAAACCGTTGACTCCCTTGTATGCCGATCGGAAGCTTCAACCTTCTCTCTCCTTTGTATGTAGATACACTTGCACATTTACGATGTATGTTCGCTACATACAATCTCGATAACCATTTGCGAGGTAATCACAACTTACAACTGCGGGATACACAGAAAATGAACCTGACATACATTAGCGATATACGCACAAAATGTATATTCGCAATGTATGTTTACAATCTTGACATACAACGCCTCAATGCCTCCCGATATGCTTTGCAACATACACACAGAACAAACCCTTGCGATATACACATGAAATGTATATTTGACATGCAAATGCGATATACACACAAATTGTATGTCTGATGAAACAAAGCAGAATTTTGCCGATTTGGTCTGCTACAAAACTTGCGATTACTCAGATCCATTTCCTTAACAATCTAACACAGATTTTAGACTTTCCCAACCTAGCACATGAGGATGCTAGGATCTTTCAATGCATCCCGTACCTGATCCTGCAAGCATGAAATCGAACAAACAGAAAAACAAAATGAAAACACTATACAACCATTCCACCGATTTCAAAGAAATCTAACCGGTGGAATGGATTAACGATCCATCTCGATCCCAAAACAACAAATCAATTATTACAGAGGAAAACCTAATGAGATTGAATAACAGAAAGTTGCACGACACAAAATAGGACCTTGTTATTTATGCTTTCAGGAATGTATACAGATGCTCTGTTCTCACAATTGCACAACTCAACTTCACAACTACTGCTATATGATCACAATCGATATGATCCTGGGGTATTTATCCACTTACCCTCAGTAGTACTAAATTGGCTCCAAGCGGCTGGGAGACTAGTCCAAGCAGCTGGGAGATTACAACCGACTAACAACCTCTAACTGTCTAACAACCTTCGAGATTACAGCTCGATAAATGTCCTTGGAACTTACAACATAAACCTAGATACAAACTAAATTAACATGCATTGGTCAAACATACCTTATTACATTGAATGGTCTTTTAGGACCTTATTGGAAACATCAAAATGAACATTAAATAGTTAAATGCCTCATGGAGGCCACTGCCTGTTTGCAATTCCTTTTTCCACTTTCCTACATTTATTAAGTCATCTTCTACTGCAATAGCCAATGTTTGAGCTTCAGCCAGGTTAGGGACTCCTTGTCTCTTTATTGCATAACTGACATTGGGTGGGAGTGAATTAATAAAGAAACACTTCAACAACCCATCACCAGGTCTGACATCATCATGGATTCTGTTTGAGAGTCTATTGAACTTGGCCAAATATTCTCTCATTTTCTCATGGACCTCTTTTTTCATGGAGGAGAGTTGGGCTACTAATGTATGTTCATTATCGGTAGTTTTGAACCTATCTTCTAAATGACGTCTCATAGAAGCCCAGTTTACAATAGAGGCATTAGGGAGATGGTAAAACCACTTGGTAGCAACATCAGTAAGGGACTCAACAAATAGTCTGAAAGACACATCTTCATATTGGACTCCTAAAATAGAGCAGGCAACAAAAAAGGTGTTTATGTGTTCTTTTGGAGTGACCATCCCATCACCCATAAATTTGGGTATAATCTTGCTTGATCCCCTAGGTAAATCATGCAAATTCTCCCCAAGATGGAGTGGTCCAATAGCAACACCCCATGGAATTGGTGGAGGTTGAGGCATATTAAAAGGAATGTGAAGAGGGAAACAGTACCATCAAGAGTTAAGCCCTGACAAGATGAACTAGCAAATTCTCTCATAGGCAGGGGAGAGGATGGTCTACTCAAAGATCTAACTCTTCTTGTGGGAGGGAAAGGAGCAAGGTTTAAAGATTGAAGCAAATCAAAGTCAATATTAGAAAGACCCCTTCGCCTATCACCTCAAGTATATCTTTTCATAGCCCACTTTCACAACAACATGTGTGGTAAAAATAATTAAGTAGAGTCGACAGACCACTTACTGGTTATTATGAGGATGAGTTGGTTGTGCAGGGACTTGATTCCTTGGTCTATTATCTGGGACTACTTGAATTTGCAAAGGCCTTTCTCTCCTAGGCATAGGAACAACTCCTTCAATAAAGACTATCTCCTGAGCGTTAGCAAATCGACGTGCATTTTCTCTTATAATCTCACCAAGTTCTTCCTCTTCTTCCAGCACCTCGTCAACTTGGTGATATTGTTGGTTTGTTCTTCTAGTTTGCCAGGCAACAAGTCTAAGACCAGTAATAATATATTCTAGGTCTCCTACTAACAAGTCTATGTTAGGTTGCAAAACTGGTGCACGTCTTCCACGAAGAACCATAAAGTCCAATAACAAAGCAACTTAGAAAGCATATATGTATATAGGTTTGATATTACATCCCCAATAGAGTCGCCAAAAATATGTTGGTTAATATATTTGTCACCTAACTCTATATACTCATGCCTGGACAAGTGACAAATGTAATCAACATTTGAGCCTAATACATTAGTATTTTATAAAAGAGTCTCTCCTTCTTTAACAATGCACAACTACCTTCGACATATATTCTTATGAATGAAAACTAGAATTGCTTTTAACCGGAAAGCAAAACAAAGGCAGAGCTTTTGACTAGAAAGCGATAAAGGTAGATTTACAACCAAACTATAAGAAGCTCAAAGACTTCCACCAACATAACATCTATGAATTTATACGAACTGATATCATACACCATATATTCAGCACTTCAAATAATGTATCAAAAGATAGACAATTCACAACAATGAACAAGAACTACAGATATCCAACCACCTCAATACACAAATATCACCAACACTAGTAGTAACACATTCAACACAAGAAGAACATGAATCCAAATAATCACAACACAAAGTCCATGATCATTTAAAACTCCACTGTATTGATTTTCATTGCATGTATCAAAGCAGTTGAAATAGAAAGGCCAAAATTTTCTATCACCTTCCTCCAAAACAAAGTTTGTCAAAAAGATCCATAAATTGACTAGCTATCCAGAATACATAGCTAAGCCGAAAAGTAACTATCTTAAAAACTATGACGGCTTCTTGAAACATTTGATTTAAAGATGTTTAAACAATAATAATGAGCCCTCCAGAGCCAATAGTTTTAGAGCAAATATTTTAAAATAACTAAAGCATGAGAAATAAAATCAATTGAGGATTTGCAAATCCTCATTGCCATTGTCCACTTCATCCATTGCTTCCTCTTCCTTTGCTTGTTCACCTTCTCCTGTGCCACTTTGCGCCATTTGGGGTACCTGTACTCGCAACCTTGCCTTGTATGTCCCATACCTATTGATTACAGGTGTCAACAACATCCCAGGTGGAATTCTTATCATACTAATCTGACATTTCTTCTTCATCACTACTCTATCAACATCCACCACCTTTCAGTGTACCTCATCAAATTCATTTCTGACAGTGTTGATATAGTCTGCCATCTTTGCAAGTCTCCCTAGTGATTCTCCTGTTATTACATCATAATTCATTATTTCATCAGTTACCACCATTTTGAAATTTTGTTTTATTTCTTTGACATCTAGCAACTTCTCATCATCAGACCCATTAGCTTCCACTTACAGAGTGGAAAAATTCCTCTTAATTTTCATCATCTCTTTGTAATAGGTTGCAATTGCCTTCCTCATTTCATCTCCAGCTGCTATCACGAGAGAGAGTTTCCATTTGACTAAATCAGCCCACACAGGTGTATCTAGTTCTCTAGGATTGGTTAACATCTCTTCATCTACTAAGACACCAGGATCCATATTGGTCATTTATTGTATCTCTTTAGATACTAGAGATAGACTATGATGATCACTTCTAGCCTTGTCAAATTCTACTATCAAAGCTTCCCTTTTTGCATGCATGGAATCAAACAATTTTACTGCCTCCTCTATGAACACAAGACCATCAAAAATAACTTTTTCAACCCACTGATCCATAGCATTTCTTAAATACAATGATGTTTTCACTTGTTGAAGAGAGTTAGGATCAAGAATGCGGTGGTCAACATGTGGGGGAGTTTTAGCCGAGGGTGATATTATTTTAGCGACTGAATGAACAAAAGATGATAGAGAACTTACATGGGCCAGTAACTTTGAATTCTCCTCTTGTAGTCCCTTGACCCTTTTAGATATGTTGCTGACTGAGTATTTGACATGGTAAAGGTCACCTTCAGTAGTAGAAGGTCCCAAATCCATTCTGTTCATTCTGAAATCAGCCTCTGTCACCTCATCCTCATTTTGTCCGCTATTGAATCTACAATTTCTAGAAATTAGTTTCCTGAGGTAGGGTTAGTTACCATCCTTGACATCCTCCTAGCGCGTTTGCGCTTAGGGGTACTTTGTAGCAAATTAGCTATAGTATCAATTCCTTCATCTACAGGTGGCATATATCTCTTTTTCCTTTGAACAACTTTCTTTAGCCAACTAGGGGATGAGGCAGGAACATTAGCAGTACTAACAACAACAATTAGAGGTATAGGTTGAGAATTCTGTTCTGGAGGTTCATTTTGATGGGGAGAGTTTGGCAGACTTAACAGAGATCTCGCTATCACTTATAGGGTTATTAACATGTGGCACATGGTCTGCCTTTCATGAAGAAGCAGCCATTCTGGTGTTTCCTTTTGTTGGTTGATTATCTTGCTCACATGCTGTCTTCACTTTTCTAGCCTCCTCGGGGGGCTTGTCACCATCGCCATTCGATTGTGAGATGAATCTCTGAAGAGTTGGGTCCAAACTAGATGACCTTCTATATGGGTGAGCAGTTTGAGACCTGCTTTGGCCTTGAGAGGCTGAATCTTTTGGTGTTGTAGAACCAACACATTCCTTTACTTTCCCCTTTAACCATTTCTCCGTTCTTCTCCATACATGGAGAGAGAGAAACTTCACATCTATAATTTCTTTCTTAGACCATCTCACAAGAGGCAGGGGCTTCATTGATGTGACATGATAACCTTCTTTTATGATATCTGAGTTGTCATCAACTATGTCGGGAACCTGGATATTCAACCTGAAAGCTCAAACCTGATCAACAGTTAGCCTTATCCATTTTCTCCTCTACACTTCCCTTTCAACTAAGCAATCTTCCCAAAAATCTTCAAGTTGAGGTTGATGCAGATAAGAGCCACCTCCATACATATTTTATTTTATGAAATTTTTATTGTCAAATGTCGCACGAGGTGATAAACTATGGAGGCTGAATTCCAATAGCAGCTTGTCAACATTTTTAGCACCATCATTACTCTTACAGGAATAGAAAGACAGGGACATAGGAAAAGAATACCCCTTCTTCTTCATAGCATGATATTTTACATTCACTGATGCCATCTGATGGCATAGCTCTAGAAGCACAAGATAGTTGGATGGGTATCGTGGGAATTGTTATCAACTAGGATTGCACCCATGATGCAAAGCTGGAAAGCTCAGCAATCCTGTGTAACATTGGAATACCTTCAGGTTGTGGGTGCCCTATAATGAAGGTAAACCTCCAGATTATGGCCTGGTTCCCTTTTGATTTTCTAATGAGTTAATGATTTTGAAGGAAAAGGGATAGAAGGCTCTAAAATGAATGTACTGAAACTAAATTTAAATGGATGGTGATGCACCAAAATTAATCTCAATCTACAACCTATTTCACAACTTTTTACTAATCCAGCTCACACAAATTAGTTTGATCAAATCCACCACATAAATATTTCACAGAAATGCCTCATTTAACTGACATAATCTGTAACCTGTGATAAAATCCAACTTTGCATACAAGCACTCATGAAATGAGAAAAAAGAATCTTACGTTTCATGATGAAACATAAACAATCTTTGATCAAATCATTTACACAAGGCAAGACACCTAAAACTGATAAGATGAATCTCTGATTATGCTAAAAACATGAAGGAAAATATTGCAATAGTAACCATAAAATTGATATCAACCTATAATAATCTGCTGTAATATCAATAACTGAATGGAAAATGTGAGTTACAAACTGATGGCCTCTGCAATGTGGAACAGGCAAATAGCAAGAACTCAGAAAAACATAAGTTTTTCCTCCTATATACAAAAGATCTCTCCAATGAGTCAAGTTTAGTGAACTGAAGTCAACTCAACATCAAAAATATCTCCTCCAAGACTGATCCACAAGCAAGCCTAAAAATACCTGAAAAATATGGTCATAACTGCAGGAAATTGAGATAAAATAGCTCCAAAGTGCCTCTCACCCCTAGTCAATTGAAAAAGCACTCTAAAAATAGCCCAGTTGGACAATAAGGAAAAAATGCCCCGCCCCTACTTCACTTCAGTTCACTCAACTGCATGGGTTTTGACTTGTACAATTACCTCCTTTTGACTTTCGTATGGTTTTGCATGAATTTGGGCTAATAAAAGCTTGTTTCAATCTTGCATGGTTTGAGGTAAAAATAGTTTTGTTTTAACAAGTATTAAAGGTAACTATTAAGTTATTTTACCTTAAGACTTGATAAAATAACTTAACTTTGCTATATCATCATGCAAAGATTAAAACCTAGGTCACATCCTAAGTGTTGACCTCGGGCAACATTAGTGGAGTTCAATTTTTTGATAAATATGTGAAAAAACACCACAAGGGGGTCGAACCACCCTTGGAACTCATGCATGCACATCCAAAAGTAAAAGCTTGCCCTAATCAGGCTCATTATGCACTTCTCAAGTTTGTGAGGAGACTCTGTGGCGCCGCCATGCTAGGGTTTCAACCTGGCTTTACATGCATTCTTGGGCTGTCTGAGAGATTCTTATGCAAAATATTTGGTCTTCTACAGCTCTCTGCAATAGGTAACTTCAGTCACCTAGTGATATTTGATACTCCTCTGTGTTTTCTGCTCCAAGTAACTGGCATAAAAATAAGAAGAATATGCCTCTAGCTTCTCTTTCTTTCTAATCCTCTGGCCATGGAAACTTTAAGCTTTAAATCTCTAGCTCATTTTAAAGATTACTTTGAATGGTGACTGTGAAATCCTTACCAATCGTTTACTATTCTAATGATGGGAACTCTGTAGAAAAAGATGTAACAGGGAAGAAATGGGTTTTTCTTTTCCTTTCTAAGGTTATATTGCATGCTAGTGTTTTTTTCATTTTTTGATAGCTCTGCATTTCCTTGAAATGAGTTCATGGAAACACCACCATGCTAGCATAAGGAATCTAGAATAATTGATATTTTTTAATAGTGACTAACCCCTTTTGTTGATTGCAGCATAATACACTTATTACTTCTTTTAGCATGCTCCATATGACTTTACAATAGCATGTACTATGTCGTCCTATATGGCAATACATTGTACTTTGTAGCATTTTTCTTTATTATTGTCTTGATCATTATGGCACTCTTGTTTGTTTGTTCATTCAATTTGACAATGAGCTCTATCATATCATTGTCCACTTTGCAGTCGAGTATGCTATTTTCATCCTTTCATTTGTATCTTCAACTGGTATAGTTATAAATGATTGTCTTGTCCTTATGATGATATGACACTCTTCTTTGCAACTGTAGCAGCTTATGTTGATCATAAAAACATTTGAAAAAGTTATGATGTTGACTGCCTACTTTTAGTTAGAGGCTGCTCCACCTACATTTGTTGGGAATAATCACTACTTCAGACCTTTTAACAACTCTTATACCCTCATCAGTCAACAAAGGACTGTCCACCATGTTACTGTTCATATGTGGTGTTGCTCCTATCTTGCTTTCACCTTTACTAACCAAACAAGATGATCGACCTGTTACTGCACCATTGTGGCTTGAGGAGCATATTTATGACTGTATTTTACTACTTCATGCTCCTAAAGTTGCTATCTATGTTAGATTGGTTGGTTCCTTTCAATCTCTTCATGACTGATCTCTAGTGACATTTTTCTTACTTTCTTGATATTTCCATTGTCTTACAACTGGTGAAGAAGGTGAATGTATTGAATGAAAATCACAAGCAATATATATGATTTCCTCAACTAATTTTTGTCCAAAGTGAATATGTGTCTTCTTCATAAAGGTCACTGATGTCTTACCAAAACATGTGAATGCTTGACACAAGAGGCTTCATTGTTACCCATAAAGGTGATTGTCCCCTTCCATTCAAATTATAGCCTCAAACTTATGTGAGGCTATCCTTATTGACTAATCTATAATGTTTTGATTGCCACTGTGACCATTTGTGATGCTATTTTCTTCAAATGCCAAAATGATGACTGCCCAGATGATTGTTGTCTCTATTTACATGGTGCTTCTCTCACTGTCAACCTTTTTTGTCACTTGCCCATCACTTGGACTTGAGTATGCATGCCTTGGGCACAACCTTCAACTTTTCAAATGAATACTTGTTTGTTGATACTAGTGACCTCTCCTTAAAAAATCCTAATAGCTGTAGCTCTTGTCCCTTGATGATATGGCTGACTTGACATAGTTGCTGTCCTATAGCTATGACTTAGTCTCCTTAATGTATTAAGTGTGCATGCTGTCATCACTTTTGTATAAGACTTCCCTTTTTGATGTGACTGTATTTTCTTTTGATGGCATTATGAGTTCTTCTTATGACTTATCATTTTTCTGTAATGCACTTCACTTCATATCTCCTTAATGCCTACACAAATAAATAAAACCCTTAAATGCTTACCTCATTAGCATGTCTCGTAGCTACAATTTCATGATTGGCTGCTCCTTAGATGCTACTGTCTTATCCCTTGAGGTTTATCGTCACTGTCATGGTGCAACCTTAATTGTTTTGTAGCATACTCCTTGGCTGTAGTATCTTTGTATCATAATGATAACTCATTTTGTTGACTGTAACAATACAAGGTCCAATTGTAAGATGTTCTGGATGTTAAAGGCATACCCACTGTGTGGAGCCTCATTACCTTTGATACTTGTGCAAGGAAGAGTTTTATTTGTACTCTTTAGCACTTCTTTCCTTTCTCACAGTTTTACAAAATCTCAATGCCACTTGGAGACAACACACATATATTCTCATAAGCATTAAACGTGCCAATGGGGCTCCACATAATGAACATCCTTACCATGGATTTTGCTTATTGACAAGTGTTGTTATGTTCTAACATGTATGTTGATTATTTGGACTATGAATCCTCTCAATTGTTAAGGAGAGGGTAGCATGCTAGGCTCAACCCTTGTGGGAGCCACGTTTTCTCCACATGTTGTATCTTTTACACATTATCATTTAGTGCTTGTTCCTGCACATTCAACATGTTAGAACATAAAACATACCTTTAGTTACATGACATGATGCTTCTTGTGTGGATTTATCTTTTTGATTTGGTAGTTGCATCTGCTGTTCAACTATCTCTTCTGCTTCTCTTTTTTGTATTATCTGATAACTGAACATTTGGGTTTGATGCTTCATGAAGGTAAACTATAAATATGTTTCTTTTGTATATGAAAAGAATTTGAACCCAGAGCTCTAACAACTCTCTCATGCAGGTATCTTGGGAGCTCACCAGATGGAGGGAGCTGAAGATGGACTGGTCAACCTTGGGATTCGTCATTCATAGGTAATGATAGGTCCCTATTCTATTCATATGCTCTTTTCTCTTTTTAGATATATAGTTTAGTTTTATGTTGCATCTTTCACTCATTCCCACGGCTTGTGTGGGACACCTTAAACACTTCTCTTGAATACAATCAACTATTTTCATATTATGTAAATGACTTATATGTTTCTTTTGTTTTATGACTCAATTGCATAATATGAACCAAAATATTTGAAGTACATGTGTTTATATCATAAAGAAATGATAGTTATAAATACCTCTTTTCTACAATTGCCTTGTCTTGTACTAATAAACAACAACATACTTAATTAAATATGATATCCTTTGAATATTTTCTTTCTCATTAACGATATTTAATTTATTTATCTAGGTTGTGTAACAGCTCGACTCGAGGTGTTACATGATCTTGATAAATAAATTATGTAACTTGCTCACTAAGACAACCAATGTTGACTGGATATCTCATGTTATCAAAAAGTTTATTTACCCCTTCTAACACTGCTGCTAAGGCCATGCTAAATTAAGCTGTAAGCATAATTTAGCAACATTTCTAGTGATCTCTTAGGGGTGTGTGCCTGCTAAACAAATAGGACCAGTAGCCTTCTAAATCCATTGGGCATATGAGTCTCTTTTTGCATGAAATCTTAGAAAAGCATTTGCAACTTAGCTGCTAGAAATAAATAGCAACACAAAGCAAACTAAAAAAAACTATGATAGCTCTGAACAGGGCCAACTCACTATGTAACCACGCTTCTTGGAAAATAAAACACTGAACTAAAAATTCTACTCTACTCTACACTAACCAGCAGTGGTTACTGTCAAACAAAACCATTAACTGGTATTGGAAAAAAACTTCCCTTTCTGATTAAGAAAGGGTGTTTTGTAAGGTGATTTGCTATTGATAAGATATGATTCATAAGAATATACCCTACAGAATGTTGCAAAACTCTTTGAATAAAAAAAACAAACCCACTTACCATCTGAACCTGATCATAGATCTACTGTTGTTATGGGGTGAATAGATGATCTAGTTATGTTGTTCTAAGGCTTCAATCTCCTCTTTGGGTACAACAGTAACATGTGTCTTATTATTTAGGTCTCTGCTAGCTAAATCCCTAATTGGACACCCTTTTGAAAGGATGAACCTTCTACTCATACTGCTAGTTTCTTGCTTAGGATCTGATGTCTTGTTGTCACTTGCAATTTCAACCTGATTTGAAAAAGTTAGCTCACATGAATGAAATGAAGGAATGCTTGCCTCTTTGACCTGAATAGGCTGATCACATACTGTTGGCTCATATGATACTAGCTTATCATCAATGTTAAAACAAAAAAATTCTATGATGCCTAAAAACATGTTCTTATCTAACTCATAATCTTGCACTAAATCCAAATGAGTTTTATCATTCTATTGTTCAATACTAGGCATAGATGTTAGGATGCATGTGATATCTTCATCTTCATCCACAAATTCAAGAAGTTCATCAAACAAATCAGCTAGATCCTGAGACTCAACCTCTATTTCCTTCACAAAAACATGTTCAACCTGATCTTGTTTGTCATCTAAGTTTGACACAAAGGACTCAAGATCATCCCAAAATGAATCTTCATCACATTCCTCTTGGATTTTTGATAAAAGAGAACTAATTTTTACCTCATGGAAGCTCTCATTAAATCTTTTAGAGTCCACAAAGATTTCATTTTTGTGCTCCAATTCCTGATCCAAGGCTCCATTATCTGATTGATTGTCTTCAACCAACAACTCATCAGATTGTTGAGGGTCTTCTTGGTGTTCTGAAATTACTATTGGTGAAAACAAAATCACTCCATCATTTTCAACAAAAGAAGGTAGTTCATGAAACCAAGCTGTAGGATGATCTTCTTGATCAACCCCTTTTTCTTCTTCATCCCGCTATTTTGATTGATCTTCTGAGATAAATATTGGAACATTTTCATCAACTTCAACAAAACAAGGAAGATCATTAGCTAAAACATTGAAAGACTCCTCTTGAAAGGTCTTCTCCTGTTCAATCTTTTGCTGCTCTAATTAGTAATACTCTACAACTAAATGCAGTCGATTTATATTTCTAATCTTCACCATGATGAGTAAGCTATTTTGATCAATGGGCCGCTCTCTAACTACACCAGGCTGTACCTGATTACTTTCCTCAACTTACAAAGGATGAAGGCTTGTGAAACTTAGAATTTCAAGCTTAAGAGGTTGATTTAAAGAGTCAAGAACTTTATTTTTCCAGAAACTTGGAATCTCAACTATAGGAGGGTTAAGAGGCTCATTTTGTTTAAAACTTAGAATTTCATACCTACTAACCTCTTCTTGAAAGGGATGATATTGAATGAAAGGAGCTGTTTGGATCTCATGCCTATGTGTTTGAGTGAGCAAAAGTCTCATCTGCTCCTCTTTTGCAGCTAGCTCTCTTTCAAGATGCTCTTAATATTGTCTTCTTTGAAACCCCTCCTCTTGTTGGCATTGATAATTTGAGTAAGCGCACTCTTCCTATTGCAAATCAAACTTTTTCTCCCTCTTAAGACTTTCTTCAAACTATATCCTTTGTGCTCACAACTCCTACTCATAATGATAGGTTTGATCAACCAACTCTTGCTGCTGTAAGTTATACTCTAGTTCTCTATTGATCTCTTCTATCTGCTTTGTGAAGTCAAGAAACATACTCCTTATGCTTGCAATCTCCTCCTTTTCACTCACTTGGAGCTGGTTGGGAAGGGTATACTGCTGGTTTTGAAGAAAATAGGCTTCTTGAAGCTGATTTGGCTTATGCATAGGCTGCCAACAAGGCTGAACTGGGGTGGGTTAGAGGTAAGAGTACTGAACATGCTGGTTTCCTTGAAAAACCATGGAATTTGGGCTAAAACCACCTATATGTTCAGCTTGATATGGCTGATAAGGATGTGGATGAGCAGGATTTTCACAAAACGAAGGTGGAAACATGCTCTTTTCATGAAAACCTGACATGTTAAAGCATTTGATACCTAGAAAACTTCTTGAAATCAATGTGAATCAGCTTTCTTTTGTAAAAATGGAACATACTAGCACTTTGTCTACTTGAAACCAGTAGATTAAACTCTGATCGAACTCTGAGTTACCAGGTGTGTATAGATCTATGCCTCCAAAGGTAGAAATTGCTGTTGTACACACCAAAACTAGCAATAAAATGATGAGCTTTGAATTGTGAAAGTTCAAAGAGTCCCACCAGGCGTGCCAAAAATTGTTATCAACTAGGATTGCACCCGTGATGCAAAGATGGAAAGCTCAACAATCCTATGTAACATTAGAATACCTTCAAGTTATGGGTACCCTATAATGAAGGTAAACCTCCAGATTATGGGATGTTTCCCTTTTGATTTTCTAATGAGTTAATGATTTTGAAGGAAAGGGGATAGAAGGCTCTAAAATGAATGTGCCAAAACTGAATTTAAATGGATGGTGATGCACCAAAATTAATCTCAATCTGCAACTTGTTTCAAAATAACTTTTCACTAATCATGCTCACATAAATCAGTTTAATCAACTCCACCACATAAATATTTCATAGAAAAGCCTGATTTAACTGACACAATCTACAACTAAAATCTAACTTTGCATACAAGCACTCATGAAATGAGACAAAATAATCTTAGGTTTCATGATGAAACACAAACAATCTTTGATCAAATCATTTACACAAGGCAAGACACTTGAAATTGATAAGATGAATCTCTGATTATGCTAAAAATATGAAGGAAAATATTGCAATAGTAACCATAAAACTGATATGAACCTATAATAATCTGCTGTAATATCAATAAATGAATGGAAAATGTGAGTTACAAACTGATGGCCTCTGCAATCTGCAAAAGGCAAATAGCAAGAACTCAAAAAAACATAAGTTTTTCCTCCTATATACAAAAGATCTCTCCAATGAGTCAAGTTGAGTGAACTGAAGTCAACTCAACATCAAAAATATCTCCTCCAAGACCGGTCCACGAGCAAGCCTAAAAATCCCTGAAAAATAGGGTCATAACTACAGGAAATTGAGCTAAAATAGCTCCAAAGTGCCTCTCATCCCTAGTCAACTGAGAAAGCACTCTAAAAATAGCCCAGTTGGACAATAAGGCAAAAAAATCCCCATGCCTACTTCACTTTAGTTCACTCAACTATATTTCAGTTCACTCAATTGCATGGGTTTTGACTTTCACAATTACCTCCTTTTAACTTTCGTATGGTTTTGCATGAATTTGGGCTAATAAAAGCTTGTTTCAATCTTGCATGGTTTGAGGTAAAATAGTTTTGTTTCAACAAGTATTAAAGGTAACTATTAAGTTATTTTACCTTAACACTTGATAAAACAACTAAACTTTGCTATATCATCATGCGAAGATTAAAACCTAGGTCACATCATAAGTGTTGACCTCGAGAAACATTAGTGGAGTTTGATTTTTTGATAAATATGTGAAAAAACACCACAAGGGGGTTGAACCACCCTTGGAGCTCATGTATGCACATCCAAAAGTAAAATCTTGCCCTAATTGGGCTCATTATGCACTTCTCAAGTTTGTAAGGAGACTCTGTGGCACTGCCATGCTAGGGTTTCAACCTAGCTTTACATGCATTATCGAGCTGTCTAAGAGATTCTTATGCAAATATTTGGTCTTCTATAGCTATTTGCAATAGGTAACTTCAGTCACCTGGTGATATTTGATACTCCTCTGTGTTTTATGCTCCAAGTAATTGGCATAAAAATAAGAAGAATATGCCTTTGGCTTCTCTTTCTTTCTAATCCTCTGGCCGTGGAAACTTTAAGCTTTGAATCTGTAGCTCATTTCAAAGATTACTCTAAATGGTGATAGTGAAATCCTTACCAATCTTTTATTGTTCTAATGATGGGAACTTCGTAGAAAAAGATGTGACATGGAAGAAATGGGTTTTCCTTTTCCTTTCTGAGGTTATATTGCATGCTAGTGTTTTTTCCATTTTTTGATAGCTCTTCATTTCCTTGAAATGAGTTTGGGGAAACACCACCATCCTAGCTTAAGGAATCCACAATAATTGATATTTTTTAATAGTGACTGATCCCTTTTGTTGACTATAGCATAATACACTTATTACTTCTTTTGGTAGGCTCCATATGACTTTACAGTAGCATGTAATGTATCCTTCCTATATGGTAATACACTGTACTTTGTAGCATTTTTCATTATTATTGTCTTGATCATTGTGGCACTCTTGTTTGTTTGTTCATTCAATTTGACAATGAGCTCTATCATATCATTATCTACTTTGCAGTCGAGTATGCTATTTTTATTCTTTCATTCGTATCTTTAACTTGTATAGTTATAAATGTCTGTCTTATCCTTATGATGATATGACACTCTTCTTTGCAACTATAGCAACTTATGCTCATCAAAAAATCATTTGGAAAAGTTATGATGTTGATTGCCTGTTGTTGGTAAGAGGCTGCTCCACCTACATTTGTTGGGAACAGTCACTACTTCAGATCTTTTAACAGCTCTTATACCCTCATCATTCAACAGAGGACTATCCACCATGTTACTATTCCTTTGTGGTGTTGCTCCTATCTTGCTTTCATGTTTACTGACCAAACAGGATGACTAACCTGTTACTACAGCATTGTGGCTTGAGGAGCATATTTATGACTGTATTTTACTACTTCATGCTCCTAAAGTTGCTATCTATGTTAGATTGGTTTGTTCCTTTCAATCTCTTCATGACTGATCTCTAGTGACATTTTTCTTACTTTCTTGATATTTCCATTGCCTTACAACTGGTGAAGAAAGTGAATGTACTGAATGAAAAGCACAAGCAATATATATGATTTCCTCAACTAATTTTTGTCCAAAGTGAATATGTGTCTTCTTCATAAAGGTCACTAATGTCTTACCAAAACATGTGAATGCTTGACATAAGAGGCTTCATTGTTACCCATAAAGGTAACTATCCTCTTCCATTCAAATCATAGCCTCAAACTTGTGTGACGCTGTCCTTATTGACTGATCTATAATGTTTTAATTGCCAATTTGTGATGATGTTTATTCAAATGCCAAAATGATGACTGCCTAGATGATTGTTGTCTCTATTTACATGGTGCTTCTCTCACTATCAACCTTTTTTGTCACTTGTCCATCACTTGGACTTGAGTATGCATGCCTTGGGGACAACCTTCAACTTTTCAAATCAATACTTGTTTGTTGATACTAGTGACCTCTCCTTCCAAAATCCTAATAGCTGTAGTTGTTGTCCCTTGATGATATGGCTGACTTGACATAGTTACTGTCCTATAGCTATGACTTAGTCTCCTTAATGTATTAAGTGTGCATGTTGTCATCAGTTGTGTATAAGACTTCCCTTTTTGATGTGACTATCTTTTCCTTTGATGGCATTATGAGTTCTTATGACTTATTGTTTTTCTGTAATGTACTTCACTTCATATCTCCTTAATGCCTGCACAAAGAAATAAAACCCTTAAATGGTTACCTCATTAGCATGTATCATAGCAGCAATGTCATGATTGGATGCTCCTTAGATGCTACTGTCTTATCCATTGAGGTTTATCATCACTGTCATGGTGCAGCCTTAATTGTTCTATAGCATACTCCTTGGTTGTAGTATCTTTGTATCATAATGATAACTCATTTTGCTGACTGTAACAATACAAGGTCCAATTGTAAGATGTTATGGATGCTAAAGGCATACCCACTGCATGGAGCCTCATTGGTACCTTTGATACTTGTGCAAGGAAGAGTTTTATTTGTACTCTTTAACACTTCTTTCCTTTCTCATAGCTTCACAAAAGCTCAACGCCACTTGGAGACAACACAAAGATATTCTCATAAGCATTAAACGTGCCAATGGGGCTCAACACAATGAACATCCTTACCATGGATTTTGCTTATTGACAAGTGTTGTTATGTTCTGACATGTATGTTGATTATTTGGACTATGAATCCTCTCAATTGTTAAGGAGAGGGTAGCATGCTAGGCTCAACCCTTGTGGGAGCCACATTTTCTCCACATGTATCTTTTACACATTATCATTTATTGCCTATTCTTGCACATCCAACAACATGTTAGAACATAAAACATACCTTTAGTTACATGACATGATGCTTCTTGTGTGGATTTATCTTTCTGATCTGGTACTTGCATCTGTTGTTCAACTATCTCTTCTGCTTCTCTTTTTTGTATTATCTGATAATTGAACATTTGGGTTTGATGCTTTATATATGAAAATAAATTTGAACATGGAGCTCTAACAACTCTCTCATGTAGGTATCTTTGGATCTCACTAGATGGAGGGAGCTAAAGATGGACCTAGTCAACCTTGGGATTCGTCATTCACAGGCAATGACGGGTCCCTATTCTCTTCATATGCTCTTTTCTCTTTTCAAATATATAGTTTAGTTTTATGTTGCATCTTTTAGTCATTCCCACGGCTTGTGTGGGACACCTTAAACACTTCTCTTGAATACAATCAACTATTTTCATATTGTGTAAATGACTTATATGTTTCTTTCCTTTTATGACTCAATTACATAATATGAACTGAAATATTTGACATACATGTGTTTATATCATAAAGATATGATAGTTAATAATACCTCTTTTCTGCAATTGCCTTGTCTTGTACTGATAAACAACAACATACTTAATCAAATATGATATCCTTTGAATGTTTGCTTTCTCAATGAGGGTATTTAATTTATTTATCTAGTTTGTGTAACAGCTCGACTCGAGCTGTTACATGATGCCGATAAATAAATTCTATAACTTTCTCACTATGACAACCAATGTTGACTGGATATCTCATGTTATCAAATTTTTTTTCTTACCCCCTTCTAACACTGTTGCTAAGGCCATGCTAAATTAAGCTGTAAGCATAATTTAGTAACAACAATTTTAATGGGGCATTTTCATAACCCCCAATCCTCAGATAACAAAAATGATCAAACTGTATGTAAAAACTCCCAAATCTCATGACCAGAGTGGCTGCTTCAACTGAAAACCTCTGCTCCAATGAGCCATCAATTTTCTTAGTCAACATCATAGAAAAAGCATCATTTACTTGCCTGAAATCTTTCATACCTTCAATTCTCTACAACTAAGGGAAAATTTGATACATGAGTGTGCCTATGATGGGACTTCCTTGAATCCTGAAGACAGGCCAGTAAGCCTCTCTTCGAGTCAACACGTAAACCAACTAGGAACACATGTGGAAACTAACATTTCTTGTGAAATTCATCAACTGTTCGTGCAAATTTTCACTAGTAATTTTTGGCCAGTCAATGCGGTGGTCTCCACAAATTAGCAAAATGAATCTACACATCCAGAACTGAAATGTATATGATTCTGGGTTCCCAACTACTCGGTTTAACAAGGTTATCATATTTGAGATATCTTCTTTACAATGGCTCCTCTTAAGATTGGTGGGAAGCTGGGATTTCCCAGTCTTCTCAATTTCTAACCAGCTCTTGGCAATGCAAGTGTGACCCCAATCCTTTCTTTCATTGTAATAATTCTAGGCAGATGACACATAAACATTAGCATTGTCTTCATATTCCTCCAAATTTAGAGCTAGGACAACAGATTCAGAGTCAACTTTTACCACGACAGAACTATAAGGGGTTCTTATCTCCTGGGACTCTGAAAAGTACTATCAGCACACACCACCATCAATTTAGGACAATGCACTGTGGACGGAAAACCTCCATCTTTATCCAACCCACTACTAATAACCTTTTCTGCCAAAGGAGTTTGATTTTCAGACTGCATTCTTCTCTAGAAATCCCCAAAATCAACATGGCCCAAATTGGTATCTCTCACCCCAGACAAACCATTCTCCACAATAGGAGCCAGAATTCCTTGAAACTTGAACCTCATTTGCATGTATTTGAGAAAATAAACAACTAGAGAATTCAAAGAACATACAGACAACACATGGAAATGCAAGGCACTAATAGGAGATTCTCTATGAAGATACATGGAAATATAAATTTTCTAACTCCCAAAGAAGTGTTGTGCTTTTATAGCAGAGTAAAATAAGAAAGAGATAAGAACTGCTAATTGTGCTAACTTGCAAGAGTGGTGTTATGCTAATATTCTGCACATAGCAAGCTAGCCATTTATCACTCTGCAACGCATTCCCCTTAGGGAAATGATACAACCTCAGGTGAGATAGAGAATTTATTAAAACCAATGTCACTTCACATAAATTTGCTTGTAGAGAACATTAAATTCTGGTGGTGAATTTATGTTTTAAACTCATTAATACATATCTCAAGTTTCCCTCTGAAGATTGTGCACTGTGTTCTCACGTACTTCTAATCAAATGCGAAGTGACAAGTGTCATTCCTTTATACCATACGCCAGTGCAACAAAGACACTGCATGAAGGAACAATCTCTTCAAAGTCAGAAAGTGAGGCAAAAATGGAACTTTTGAACTTCATATCAGAGGTTCGGAAGTTCAAAGAACTTCTGACCTCTCGACAACATAGAAACTTTACAATGCCAAGACACAAAGGCAACTTAAGACATTGAACTCATGGGCATGTCAGGAAGTCAAGCAGTTCAAGAACTTTTGAACTCACCGACTTTGGTTCAAGAATGTGAAGGATCACCAATGACTCAAAAAATGACTAAGTTTGACTCGGGGTGACGAAATAAGGAAGTGACAATGAAGAAAAAGCAAAGGCATGAATGCTTTAGTACAATTTCAAAAATGGGACAACAGTGTGCAGAGGGCTAGAATGTCAAAGTGGGCCCGAACCCTAGGATCAGGAGCAAAAAAAGGAAATATATGAGGAGAAAAAAGATTTTAAAGACTTTGTACAACTATATGAAAGTTTCTACTAACATGCGTTAGAGGCTACAAAAATCCTCTAAAATCTATAAAATCTGGGTGCTCTATTTATTTTGTTTGTTTCCTTGTTTTGTTTGGTGGGTGGTTCAGGTTTGCCTTTGGTGAACATTTTTCTACTGGTTCGCTGGTGTTGTGTTGCAATTTTGATGTTTCTTTGTTGGTTGTAAGGGGTTCTTGGGACCCTTCAAAACCTATTTTACCTATATAATAAAAAACATCATTATGAAGTGATATGATTGAAGAGAACTCTAAATCTTGGGAAAATAGATAATCAATTCCTTGATAGAGGGGTCTCTTCTAGGATTATGTATTAACTTTGCTTGTATCTTTCTAATTCCATACTACTATTAAATAGAAGTCTATATTATTTTTCTGCATTATTATAGGGCCTCTTTTCTTGCCACACATTTGGGCATTATTAGTTGTATTTAATGTCCTAAAAATTCATTAATCCAATAGTTACTACTGGTGTTGAAGATTTGACAATGCACGAGGATGGATCCATAGCTAAAACAACCTAAGAAGTTCATTCCCAAATTCTTTCATGAGGTATGTATTCTGAAACAACTTTAGATTTGGTTCTTCCCATTTTAAAGTTTGATAGTGCTTATTGTTTGCTTGAAAATTTTAACTTAATTGGTTATTTTGTTGAGAGGGTTCCCTCTAAAAGCATGCTTAAATAATGGGTGACCAAGACTTGGGTCCTATTGATGTGGTTTTTGACACACCAACATTTCCTGTGCACTATGAAGCACATAGGTTGGAATGACAAAGGTTCCCTTTCTTTGAATATGGCTAGCCTCAGGAGTCTTCGTGAATTGATTGAGAGGTTTTTCAGAATCTCTCAACTAGAGAGTACTTTGGCTAGTCTATTCAAGGGGCTATAGTGAGTATTAGGAGTCATTCAATGTGAAAAAGAGATCACTTAACTTAGTGAGATTTGTCACTATTAGCCATGTAAACACTCTATTTTACTTTAAATGTGTTGATGTTTTTGATTTTTTTTTTTTACAAGTGATTAATTTGACATCAATTTGCATTGGAATGATTAAAACATCAAAAACAACAATATTTTCCCTCAAAATCAGAATTTAAAAGTATGAAATATGTATAGTTTATGCATAAAAAATTATCCATTTTAACTTAATTTAATTCTAAAATTTTAAGGACAATAATGAAAGTGTTAAAGATTGTAGAATTTCATTGCAAGGAAGTTGAAAAATTAGTTGAAATTCCTACCTCATGTGACCAAAAACATCATTAATAACAAAAATTAGACTAATCTAACACTAGTGTAAAAAAGTTTGACCACAAGTACTTATGGCCACAAGTAACATCACATGTTTGAAAGCATGAAATGGGAGTATTGACGGATGGGTGGGAAAACCCTCGAGCTGAAAGTGCGCAAAGAATCCATGGACCTATTGGAGCTGTGATGGCACAGGTTTGTACTATCCTAAACTTAGAGCAGTTGAATATTAGGATTAGACAGTCTTGTGGGGCCTCTTCCTTGAAAGTTTTAATCAGGGAAAAATTTTCATCTACTCATTCCTCAGGTGAGTTGCCTTCTTGGAAAGCACTATTTACTAGTCATTGGGCCCCTAAAACCAATGATGGAGTGGATATTATGCACTCCAGGAAGGAGTTTGACTCAAAATTAAAAACCTAACTCTAGATAGGGTTGTGGCCAAAATAAAAAATGTTCTCATTGGCAAAGTCTTTGGCAGAAGGCCAAACATACATATGTTGAGAAAATGGGTCATGAGAAAATGGGCCATTAAGGGCAATATTTCAATCTATGTTATGCCTAAAGGTCTTTTAAGCTTCTCCTTCTCTCTAGAGGATGAATGTTTGGGCATTCTTACCCAAGGTCCATGGTTTTTTGGGAAGAAAATCTCAGCCCTTTGAAAGTGGCACCTTGGCCTCAATCTAGAGATGATATTGTCGGCCTTGGCCCCCACTTGGGTGAGACTCCCAAGACTCCCTTTAGAGTTTTGGGATGATGAGGTTTTCAGCACTATCACGAACTCCTTTGGTCATTTCTTGGCCCTGGATAATGTGACTAAGAACCGCAATAGATTTTTTTTTCCTGGTTCTGTGTTAGTGTTGAAACTCATAAAATGCTTCCCACCTCTATCATTCTTGATTCAAAGTTTGGAGAATGGACCCAAGAAATAGTCTATGAGAATGCAACTTTGTACTACCAAAATTGCTCTACTTCAAGGCACTTTAATGCTTTCTAGAAGTCCCCTAAATCTAGGTAGGGACTTTTCCAAAAATATAAAAGTAGGGATGAAACCCAAGAAGATTTATTGGGTTTATCTCAAGACTAGGTCAGATTTTCTCAGGACCAAGTCATCCCAATTGAGGTTTTGGTGCCTCCTGCTGCTGGGCTCCCCTAGTTGAAGGCCCCTTTCTAGGGGAAACCCTTTATTTGGGTAAGGACCAGCTGGTGGATGATTGCTTCACCCCTTAGGGATTCTCTTTACTGTCTAAGGTGGAGGGAGTCAGGAATGGAGCTCAGGGTTTGATGTCACAAGAGGCAAGCATAGCCTCTTCCTCTTTGGAACCAGATAGTAACATTGTAATGGGAAGAGCCAAAAAGTAGAAAAAGGATGCCATTTCCATCCTAAAAACCCCTTCTTCTTAGAAAATAGTGGATAACCCTCCTTACTCAGAGAAAGGAAGTAGAAGAACTACAAATGTTGGCAGAGATTCCAAACTTGAAAAGAAATCTCTGAGAGAAACTAGGCAAAGATAGACTGCCGAAGATCTAGCCAATGGAAGATAGAAGACTCTAAAGAAAATGGGCTCTAGAAGAAGTAAGAAATGATTATCATTTCTCAGAATGTGAGGGGGCTAAACAACCCCCATAAGTAGCACTTGCTAAAAAAATTTATTAAAGAAATGAGACCAGATATTCTACTTCTACAAGAAACCAAGATGACTTCGGATGAGTTTGAAAAAATTAGTAAATTCATATGGCCTTTTGCTAAATTCATAGACGAGAAGGCTGAGGGAGCTTCAGGAGGCCTGGTCACTATGTGGAAGCCTTAGTTTCTCATAGGCTCTCTGATATCTAATAATATTTTTTTTTATCAATATTAGGTTTGCCTATAAAAGAAGTAACACAGAGTGGGTGCTAACCAACTTATATGCTCCCAACAACCTCGTTCAAAGAAGTAGGTGCTATGAAAATATCCTTCTATCCAAGGATTCTTATGGTAGCAACAAATGGATGGTAGCTAGAGATTTTAATTCTCCTCTTTATCCATCTGATAAAATGGGAGGTTTAATGCTTTTCTGAGAGCATGATGGATTTGGACAACTTCCTCCACCAAGGAGGTCTCATTGATGTTGAGTTAGAGGGTTCTAATTTTACTTGGTCTAATAAAATAGAGGGAAATAAACTTATCTAGGTGAAGTTAGACAAGTTTACAATCTCGGCCAACTGGCACATTCTAGCTAAATACAAACTCAATAATCTTCTGAGATTCAGTTCAAATCATACCCCTCTAATCCTTAATTAGAATTTGGATGTCAAGAGAACCTGTTATCCTTTCAAATTTAAGGTGATGTGGACTCACCACCCTGATCTGCTCAATTTGATTTCTGATTGGTGGAATTAGAAATTTGATGGCATTGACATGTTCAGGGTCGTGCATAAACTCAAGTTTGTGAAATATAAGCTTAGAAGCTAGAACAATTTTTTTTTTTAGTAATATATTTACCCATAAACATGATATCAAGCCTCAACTGAAGAAGATTTGAGAAGAAACGGATTTGGGTAGGAACAAAGGAAAACTATCCTCAAGAGAAGTTTCTCCTTAGTGAGCTGCACAATATCATTGAGAAAGAATAAATTTATTGGAAACAAAAGTCTAGAATACAATGGCTCAAAGAAGGTGAGAAGAACACCAATTTTCTTCATCAATCTGCTATGAAACATAGAAAAAGAAACAAAATTATCAAACTTTTCCTTGATAACAGGAACATGATTAAAGAGGAAAGTCAAATCTAGGATTGAGTCAGATACTTAGAGAATTTATTGAACTCCAATGCTCTTACGCTACTTGATGAGGATAGAATTCTCAAAAAAATGTTGGAGGCCATTCCTAACACTCTTACCCAAGATGATAATATTGACATGGAAAAAGGGGTCTCTAAGGAGGAGGTGAAAGGAGTTATTTTCTCTCTCGATCCTTATAAATCTCTCGGGCCTGATGGGTTTCCCTTGGTCTTATTCCAAGGCTATTAGGACATAATTGGGAAGGACATCTATTGAGTAGGTGTGTTGTACACCTTGCATAACATTTGTATTATTTTATTATGTAAAATAAATATTTAATTGTGGTGCATCATGTGATGTGTTTAGCCACATTGGATATTTATTTGGATGCCACTTGTAATCGTTGTATGTAACATTGGGTTAATTACTTTATTTGTAATTATTTGATTAATTGGGAAAAAATAGTACCAATAATCAAATGTGGGTTCAATGGTTTTGTAAACACATGGTTTTTGGGAAAATGGTATTACAATACTACATGTTGTATTTGTGTGAGCTTATGCCTATAGAAGAAAACACAAGGGTAGTTGTAGAGGTTGGTGGAGTTAGTCATTTGGCTTGTTGGCTGGGTTGTAGCTTCTCTTACAAGTTGGTTGTGTGAGGGTTTGAAGCATGGCATGGGATGTATGGTTACATGCTTGTTCACATGGATTGCAGGTAGAGAGCTTGATGTTTCAGATGTTATCTTTGCATATGTATTTGTTGATTATTGTTGAAAAATATATTAGAGATGCATGCTTTTGGAGGCTAGGTTTTTCCCTCTATGAGGGTTTTCCTAGGGTATATCTTGTGTCACCATTGATGGTATGATTGTCTATTTCTTTTTTACGTGGATTTCTAATTTATTACACATTGAATCTCTTATTGGGTTATGAGGAATTAGTCTATATGGTTGCATATTTCCAACATTTGGTATTAGAGCTTGGTTGCCATGATTTGGGAGGAAATCCCTGTTTGATAACCCTAGCTATGAGTGGATTTTTTGTGTATAGTGGAATCCATGGATTTGCATGGAAGAAATGAAGGCATATTCATGGTTACAAGGCTATTTGTAGACTTGGGTTGTTGTAGATCCAGGGTTTCATTGACATTTGGCATGTGGGTTTTTGATTTGGGCTCTTTCTATGGAGGGTTTTGGAGGTCAGCTTTTGTAGGAAGCCTTCTGGGCAAAAAGAAACTCTGCCATTGGATTCAGGAGGTGTCGCAGGTGAATAAAAAACATATAATTCACCTATATTTAGAGACTAAATTTTTTTTGCCCAATTTCATCCATGGAGGAATCTCACAGGGAATCTTTTAGATTCTATACAACAACATTTAAAGAATCTGTAGGTACACCGGTATGAAATCTACAAATTTATTATTTAAAAAAAATTTGGTGAGGGGTTGACCCTTGGTACGGGGTCTATAGACCCCCGTACCAGGGGGTCCCCAGCGGCCGACACACCCTGGTTGGATCGTAGGGGCTATCCCCTGTTAGCCGGATGGGCCCGGTGCCGGTACAAGGGTCTCAGCTAGTTTGATAGGCAGACGCCGATCCAGCTCAGGCGGGGTGGGGCCCATCAACGCCCCCCCTAATAGTTTTTTTTCAAACCATTAAAAATTCAATAAAATTTCCAAAAAAAAAAAATAAACTTGTTTTTTATAAACATTTGGATTCCATTGCTCGAGCACCACCTAAGCTCTGCTCGAGTGCCGCCGCCATCGGCGGGCCACCAGGGCTTGTTCTTTAGCCTAATTGGGCAGATTGTTTCCAAAAGGTATAAATTTTACCTGACATGTCAGATTTTCAACTTCTTATAGTCTACGGAAATCTCTTTTCACGTACTACATAGTGGTTACAAAGATTTTTCTATATTTTTCCATTTTGACTAGTTTTTTCTAGTTAGAAGTTAGATGTTTGATTTGAGCTTTGATCGGGCATAACAGGTGCATACGAAGTCAGATTTCAGACTTCTTATAGGTGTTGGAAAGGTATTTCTGAGAACTACATAGTAAAGCAAATTTGGAGATGATATTCTAAGGTTTGTTCATATTATATCAGTTTGAGCTACTTTTGGTTCCTTTGTTAGTCGATGGCAAATCAAATCTTGGATGATTTGGTGTTTGAGTCATTGCAGACTTATATGTTTATCTCTGATTATCCTTGGTTGACAACATTATACATGTATTGTTGAGTTTGCATGTTGCATTGTGAGATCTACATGTTGTGAGTGTTGTAGGTTGTCTATGTTTATAGGTTGCATTTATGACTTGAATGTGGGTTGTCTATGCCCAAATAGGTTTTAGTGTTGATGCAGATTCTGATTTGTGGCTTGGGTTAGTCATATGTTGCATTGGTTTGCTTGTCATTTGAGATATAGAGAGAGATGGTATTACCTGATACAGTCATGATATGGGACCTATGTTTGTTGACTATATGGTATAGTTGTGTGAGACTCGATGGGAGTTTGGTGCAGGTATATTTGGGTGCTGATCATGGTGTCATTGATGTTCCTTGTTGGTTGGGACTTTGGCATGACATGATTGTTTTATAGGTGCAGGTTTGGTGGTTGGATTGATGTTTGGTTCACAGGTTTTGTTCATCTTCTTAGTTTTGGATATTATGGTTTACTCAACCTTTTGGGAGTTATTGTCGCAACAGTGGATTCTTTGATTGTGTTGGGGCCATGGATGATCTTCATATAGGAGATGGTTATCACGATGTCATGGATAGCTTGATTACATGTTTTAGTAGGAGCTTTTGACAATGATGGGTTTGATGTTTATGATGTTGCTATGTATAGTTCGGTATCACACTTTAGTGGGAGCTTTGGCAGCATATGGTTATCTTCATGTGATTTGGAGATGTTGACATATTGGTACCATGGAGGACTCTTGGAGTCTTTGGTTGAGGTTTTGTTTATGGTTTGTGAGTTTTGACAGGTGATCCTTGCTTACAGGATGGTTGGTATTGTGCCTTGGTTTACTCTTGATACCGGTTTAGAGTGTTGGCATGATACATGTTCTCTTGAGACATGATGTGTGTTTTAGTGCATGTGGTCTTCCTTTGAGGAGATGATTAGATCATGATGTTATGATATGTTCCTTGGTTATGCATATGTGCATTGGGAGTTTTGACGATGATCTTAATGGTTCTCTTGGTATTAGGTACATTGGTCATATGCTTGGGAGCTTCATGATGGCGTGGTTTTGCATTTGAAGTTTAGCATGGATTGATCATGGAGGTACTCATGGATACTTGGAGACTTAGGTAAGACTTGAGTTCTCTTGTATTAGAGACATATGTTGATATGGTTACTCTTTGATGAGGATTTCAACAGCAAAACCGAGGAGCCTACACCTTGGTTTGATGTGAGTCCAACATGGACATGTTGAGGATATTGTTATTAGAGAGAGTCTTTGAGGCTTGGTGTATCCTGAAGGAGTAATCTCATCCCCACTCTTGTTCTATTTGGTGGTGAATGATTTGGTAGGAATGCCCACCTGATTTTCAAATGCATTTTTTATTTGTATTGTATCTTCTCATTCCTGAGTCTTGAGCTTTGGATTGTGGTTATGAGGAATTTTTTGAGGAGTAGATGCATGGATATGATTAGTTATCTCATTATGTTTGATCCTGAGTTGTTATGAGATCATTGTGTGTAATGGAGATGGCTAGTGGCTTTGGGCTTATTCCTACTTTGGGATGGTTATGAGTTTGATCTACCTTTTGATTTGAGAGGCTTGCATCTTGTTATTGGATGTTGTGGAGGCTTCTTGTCTTTTGGGTTGTGAAGGAGATCATACTTTTCACAGCTATAGCACTTTAGTGTGGATAGAAGGACATGGTTATGATTTGCAGGTTCTCTCTTGATTGGTCTTATTCTTCTCCCTAGATATTTATATTCACATGAAATTGGAGTTGAGATGTGTATGGAGATTTTGAGTCTGTTTGGCTTCTTTCTCAATGATGTGGAGGATTTGGGAGAGATATGCACTTGAGGAGAGATATGTTACAACTATTTAGTTTGCAGATTTTGCATATCTATGTGTGTGTTCTTTGACACTATGTGATAGAGGATTCAACCACATCTTCTATGTGCGTGCTATTAGTGGATCTTTGGATGCCTTGATCTAATCTCAGATTTGACATTTACTCATGCAGTGGGAGTTCTATGATGTATATGATTCCTTTGTTGGATGTTCTCATTATGCTGCGATATGGAGGGTCTTGAGGTTTGTTATCACATGCTTTATGTTGTTACTAATGCAGGAGCATCCAATGGTGTAATGGCAATCTTGCATCACCAAAAAAAAAGATGTGTTTCAAAATTGTTGATGTTCTTTCCATTTCTTTTCAAAATTTGTGGTTTTGGTTCCATAATTGATTGAATACTGATGTAGAACTTTCAGTTTTTCCAAACTACTAAAAATAGAAACCTGCTATTTTTAGAAAGTTTGCATTTGGGCACAGATTGAAGTGAAAATTTATAGGAAGCTTTGTAACTGAAAAATAAGACCTTTGGCGAAGGAATCACACAAAGATCATTTGCGAGCTGAAAGATATTAAAGTTTCCGTTTCCTGAAAAATACCTGAAAATTATTCAAACTCAGGTTTAAGGCACTAAACGGCCCCGTACGGGCCTGAAAATGGCTAGAACTAGTAGAGCAAGTTTTTAGTGCGTAGAGCACTCTGTGATATTTCTGATGCATAAAATGTGTTGACTTTTTCCCAGACTGGATGCTTATTCCCAGATTTCCCTACAAGGTAGCCATCAGTGATCAACAGGATCTCTGGGCCAGGGGGTCAACAGTATAGGAGATAGACTCTATATTTTATCTCCTCTTCTTCTTCAGGCTCTGCAAGACCTAGGGGGGTATTCCCTACTCAACATCCATGAGGATATGCATGCAAGGCTGGGATGCTGACAGAAAGCAAATGAGTCCTCCTGTAAGTAGACCAAAACTGAATGATAAGAGCAAAGGGGCTAGCTTTGGGCCTATTAGCAGTTGTAGACAGAGGACTGAGGTTCCTAAAACTAACTCTAATGTCCTAATGTTGGTTTTAGATTTTGCTTTGGAGTTTAAGTGTGGATGCAAAGCTGGATATGGTTATAACACAAAACAAAGCATGATTGGTGCCTATCCAGGGCCTGGAGTCAGTAGACATACACCTGTGAATGATCAGCATGAACAACTAAAACTGGATTTCAAGGGGATATGTGTGATACCTGCCTTACAGGCATCTCCCAATACAAAGTGTTAGGTTATCTCTACTTATGGTATCCCTACTGCAGTATATCCCTCCCAATGTTCAACCTGAAAACAGTTTAATCTACCCCTTGAGTAGAAGTTAAAAGATCAGACAGTCAACATAGGAATTCTATGCT
Source organism: Cunninghamia lanceolata (assembly GCA_027924645.1). Classification (NCBI taxonomy): domain Eukaryota; kingdom Viridiplantae; phylum Streptophyta; class Pinopsida; order Cupressales; family Cupressaceae; genus Cunninghamia; species Cunninghamia lanceolata. The sequence continues at coordinate 807,275 of BSBN01000918.1, read as the reverse complement.
CTAGAATCTAAACATTACCAAACATCCAGATTCAGAAGAAGAATACATGCAATACTGGAGACAGAATTAACACAACACATACTAAACAGCATTTCTCATATAACTTTAATCATGAAATCAGTGGGTTCATGCCAAAAACAAACAACAAGAGATACATAAACTCACAGGTAAGCTGTACAGAGCAACCAGATCAGCTTGTTATGCATTACAGAGCCAAAATCATCAACTTTCAACAACCTTTGAAATGAGCAAGACCACCTGCTTATAACAGCCAGGTAGGTGCTCAGCAATTAATTACATGGTTGACCAAAATTTTGCCAGATATACAGTATCATGAAAATGGCGCTCAAACACAACCGGATTGGCGCCCAAACTTGAATGCAGCAGGTAGGGGAGGAGACAGGAAGATTTCTCGAGCCCTGTGCCACCATCCGCTGATGTACATCTTCAGTCGGGTACAGGATCGACCCACGCCATCGCCCATACCTCTGCAACAATCGCCATTAATGGCGCACCAACCCGCGGCCTTGGGAAGATCATCAAATCTGTAATCGCAACCATTTCCCGCCGAGATTCATCATCATGATATTTTGAATATGCAGGATAACATTATCCCACATGCACCCCGCGATGACCTCAATAACACTTTATATACTAGGTCATGAGCATATATCATGTCGGTGCTTTTGCTCCTGACGACACTAGTATAGACCTCATCATCATCATCCTCCAACAGCATGATATCCTGTTGTTCGAAATATCACCCTGACATCATCATGATATTTGAAATATAACCTTCATGATAATCGGCACAACCTAATCCTTCGGAGGAACATCCTCCTGCTGAGCTTATAACAAAAGTCTGGCCGATGAACATCCTGATGACGTCATCATCATGTTTGCAAATATCAGGAGGTCTCTTCAAGATGATCAGTTGTTAGAAATATGACCCCCGCGGACCTTGATGACGTCATCATCATATTAACATCATCATGATATTCGGAAGACAACCGGATATTTGGAAATATCCTCCTGACGTTCAAACATCAGGTTGCACTGTAGCTCCTCTATAAGATCGGGGCGATAACTGAATATGATGATGCTGCTTGAAAAGATCACCCCCCGGAGATAATGCGCGAAGCCAGCAGGCGGATATCTCCTTGATATCAACATCATCATGATGTTCGAACAAACATATATCCGGGTGATATGAAAATATCACCCCTTCCTTCAAGAATATCATGATGCAGATAGGTAGAAAGAAAAATATCACCCTGATATACGGATGACGTCAGCATCATCAGGATGAGAGACAAAGAACAAGAAGTGATACAACATCATCAGGATGATATTGACTAAGATCATCCTGACGTTCCAAAATATGATGACCCTAGTGAATATCGGGTCGCACTTAGAACTCTTCAACAACATCATCAGGATGATATTAACCAAGATCACCCGATGATAAAAATATCACCCCGGCGAAATATCATGAAGGCAGAAAATATGATGACCTCCGCAAGCAGCAGGATGATAACTGGAAATATCATGATGATGACGACCCTTAGGAAAAAACAAGTCAGGTCGACAACTTAGAGAATAACCCCTTCAAGATATCGAGGCAACATCATCATCATGTTTGAGCAAGGTGATATTCGGAAGATCACCGGATACTTTGAAAAATCACCCTCGCAAGCAACTGAGGGCGCACTGTAGCTCACCAGTATCATCAGGATAACAAGCAAACATCACCCGACAGTTGAAATATGATGATGACGATGAGAAAAACAAGTCGACGAAGAACATGCTGATGAAGATCATCATCGAAGACAAGATGATGATGACGACCTTCTCCTCAGAAAAATATGATGCTGCAGCTGAAAAACGCTGAGGAGGTCCAACACTTAGAAAAATTGGGCAAGAAGATGAAGGCTTCAGATGAAGAAACCTCCTGATCATGACAAATCAACCCCAGCTCAAAATAAGTGCTAACAGTGGCTCCGAATGGGGACGTGCAGGTGAAAACCTGCAGCGAGAACCAGATCTCCGGGCAGACCTGACAAAAAGCAAAAAATGCACGCTGTACAAGGCATTTACACTACATACATATTTTACAAATGTGCACAGCAACCAGACATTCATGCAAAGTAGAACTTAAGGAATTGGCCATGCACAGGCAATTCCAGAATTTCACCATCTAGGGCCTGGAGGAAATAAGAATCCTCCCCATGAGTATTGCAAACCTGATATGGGCCCATCCATAAGGGCTGAAATTTACCATGTTTACCCTTTTCCTGATCTTTAGCATTCCAAATAAGCACCAGATCATTGACTTCAAACTTCCTTTTTGTAGTTCTCCTGTCAAACTGATATTTCATATCCTGTTGTCTTTTGAGATTGATCTGGTGGGCTCTCCTTCTGTCTTCATCCAATGCAACCAGCTGATTCACTCTTTCTGTCATGGGATCTTCAATCTCCTCATCATTATCCTGAATGAATCTATAAACTGGTAGGAGATTGTTTATGGGCGGTCTAGCTGATGTACCATATACCAGCTCAAAAGGTGACTTCCCAATAGCCCTTTTCACAGTCACTCTGTCAGCCCATACTGCTAAGTTCAACTTTGAGTCCCAAGCTCTCTTGTTCTTGTCCAGTATCCTCTTGACAATTTTCATGATGCTCTTATTGCTTGATTCTGCTTGACCATTTCCTTGTGGGTGATATGGTGATGTATATGACAGGCTTATCCCATACCTGTTGCAAAAATCAACAAACTCACCTGATCTGAAGCACATAGCATTATCAGTGATAATCTTAAATGGTACTCCAAACCTGATGATGATGTTCTCTAGTATGAAGTCTGTCACCACCTTACTTGTAGCTCTTTTAGCTGGAATGGCCTCAATCCATTTGGTAAAGTAGTTAGTTGCCACCAAAATCCAACTGTGTCCCCCACTTGATTTGTCTGCAATTTCCCCTATAAAGTCAATTCCCCACTGCTGGAATGGAGCATCCACAGGCACAGTTCTGAGGGGTAAAGCACCATTATATTTCAGCTTTCCTGAGAATCTCTGGCAAGGGTCACACTTCCTTACTAACTTTTGTGCATCTGAAAAGAGAGTGGGCCACCAATATCCTGCCCTGAGAATTTTATGAGCTGTTGTTTGGGCAGTATAATGGCCACCACACAATCCTTTATGCATGTCAATCAAAATATTGTTAGCCATGTCATCATCCACACATCTCAGCAGTACACCATCAGGATTTTTCCAGTACAGCTCACCTTTAACAATAACATACCTGATTGCATGTAGCTTCAGAGTCCTCTTTTGATTGTCACTGAAATGGGAAGGACAATTCAGATTTTGCAAATAATAGACAATATCCTTGTACCATTTAGATCCTGATGCACTTACATTCTCATCTTGGACTGCATTAACTTGGCATGCTTCCAAGTTTGACTGTGCCATCATCTTGGCTAATCCTTGTCCTCTTATCAACTTAGTAACTTGTATGTCTATGTTGAATTCTTGCAGTTTGTTTATCCATCTGCACCTTCTTCCAGTCACCTCCTGCTGAGTGAATATGTCTTTGACTGCAGCATGAGGCACATATGCAATGATATATGACCCTACCAAGTATGGTCTGAAACTTTTGATGGCTCTAACAAGTGCATATGCCTGTTTTTCCATAATGTCATATTTCAACTCAGAGGCCTGCAGGGACATACTGAAGAAAGCAATGGGCTGTTCAAAACCATCTTCATTCTTCTGTAACAAACATGCAGCTACAGTATGAAAGGAAGCAAATGAAAACACTTGAAATGGCCTAGAAAAATCAGGAGATTTAAGAACAGGGGCCATCTTAATTGCCTCTTTGATATTCTGAAATGATTCTGTTGCTTCCCTTTCCCAGTTGACAGTTGCATCCTTCTTCATCATCTTGGAAATGTTCCTTGTGATCTCTGCAAAGTTGGGAACAAATCTTCTAACAAGGTTTATCTGTCCAAAGAAGGACTGAACTCCTTTCACAGTTTTTGGCATTTGAATCCTGTCAATAGCTGCCACTCTCTCTGGATCTATCCTGACTCCATCCTTGGAAACAATGTGTCCCAGAAGTTTTCCTTCAACTACTCCAAAGGCACACTTCTTTGGGTTTAAAGAAATACCATATTCTAGTGCTCTTATGAAGATCTGCTCCAGATGCATACAATGCTGCTCCTCTTTCTTTGAGTAGGCAGTCAGGTCATCCTGATATACTGCCAGGATTGAATCAATCAGCCCTGCAAAAGCAACATCCATTGCTCTTTGAAATGTAGCACCTGCATTTGTTAGTCCAAATGGCATTCTAACATACACATATGTTCCCCATGGAGTGGTAAAGGCAGTCTTATACTGTTCTGATTCTTTCACCTTTACCTGATTATATCCTGAAAATCCATCCATCATGGATAGGAGTTCACAACCAGTCACTCTCTGCAACATAGCTTCCATATTAGGCAATGGATAGTTATCCTTCAAAGAGGATACATTCAAGTTCCTGAAATCCACACAAAGCCTAATATCACCATTCTTTTTCCTGACTGGGACAAGGTTAGACACCCAAGTTGAATGTCTGATGGGCACAATTATTCCAGCTTCCCTGAGCCTTTTGAGTTCTTCCTGCATCTTGGGAGCTAAGGTTGGATTAATAGGCCTTTGCCTCTGTCTAAATGGCTTAGCTTCAGGCTTCAGTGGGATCTCATGCTGGAATAAGTCTTCTCTATAAGCTTTTAGGTCCTCATATGACCAAGCAAAAACATGTTTATACTTTTTTAGCAATGCAATCAGCATACTTCTAATGTGTGGTTTGAGCTGTTTGCCAATATATACCTTCTGAGGGGCCTGAGATGTCCCCAAATTTATTTCTTCTAAATCCTCCTTATTTGTGGGGGATGTCTTTGTGACCATTTTGTCTCTACTGTCAAAGGCTCTTTCCAAAGCCACTAACCCTCTAGGGATCTTGTTAGTCTTCAACTGAATGATCTCTTTTCCCACAAGAGTCTCTTTTCCATCTACAGTTTCTACAAAAGCTTGGAAATCAATCTGTTGGTTCTCATACTCATCTATGCAGTGCAAAAAATTCAGCAAATCCCTATCATCGTTAAAAACTTGCCAACTGCATATGTTTTCTGGTATGGCAGGCCTAATTTTAACTTCTACATCTGTGACACCTGACAGAGTGATGTCATCTGGCCTTATTGCAACATTGGCTAAGAAATCAGCCATAACATTTTTTGACCTTTCTACCCAGCCAATTGAAAATGCATCAAAAAGTTCAATAGTATCCCAAACAGCATGCTTGTACTGTTTCAATCTCTTATTTTTTGCAGCATACCTATTTCTGATTTGGGATACAATCAGCTCAGAATCCCCAAATACTCTTAACATCTTAATTGCATGTTTGAGAGCAATATTCAGGCCTAAGAGTAAAGCCTCATATTCTGCAATATTGTTTGTGTAATCAAACCTCAGCAAGAAAGAGAATTTGAGGAGCTTACCAGTTGGAGACAGGAAAACAACTCCAGCTCCAGAGCCTTCTTTCGTACAAGCTCCATCAAAAAACATGGTCCATAACCCCTGCTGATCCAGCTCATCAATACAGGCATTTTTCTTTTTGTCTTCTGCATCATCTGAGACAACCTTGAAGTTATCACAGTCAGTCTCTACAAAGCATATCTGTTCATTTGCTTCTTGGTCTTCCACTGTCTCTGATGATCTTTGCTCTCTGCTTAGCTTGACATCCCTGCCATTCATTGGAATCATGGCATATGACAGGTCCAGCTGCATACTTCCACCAATTAGTGCTGCCCATCTTCTTGACAACAGCATACCATACTGTGGCTTGATGTCAACCACTGTTATATTCATCTTATATTTCTTTTCAGGAAATGCTGCCAGTTTGAAATCCACATCCTTCATGATTCCAATAACTGGTACCTCTCTGGCATCCATTGCATAACACTTCCCACATGCCTTGTCAATTTTTAATCCAGTTTGCTGCATGATAGCCAAAGGCATGACATTTGTGGATGCTCCAGAGTCAAGCATACAATTTCTAATTATTTTACCATTTATAACCAGGGAAACATAAAATGGTTCCACCTGTGAAGGGCACTTTGTCATGGTCATTCCTAAATAGACTTCAGGAGTCTCATCTTCTTCATTGCACATGACCTGTTTCTCACCCTGGGTCTGATCATTTTGCTTAGCTTGAAAAGGTACCCCTGAGATTAGGGATATTGTCCTATTCTTGATCTCTTCCACTTTCATGAGTTCCATAAGTGGAACAGAGACCTTTACCTGAGAGAGGATCTGGGCTATATCAAATGGAGCATAGTTTTGTACAACAGTTGTAGCTTGCTCCACAATCTTGCTTTTATCCTGAGCTGATTTAGTTTTCATTTTCATAGTTCCCTGATCATCATTCTTGTCTTGGGAACCTCTACTTTGATCTTCAGCCTGAGGGGTTTTGTTTTCTGGTCCTTGAAATTCAGGACCTGCTCTGTATCTAAAGTTCTGCTTGTTATTTACCCACTGCCTTTTTTGTGGTTCAGTTCCTTTATGACCATGCACCAGCTGACCTGCAGAAATATCTTCTGGCTGATGTGGGCTGCCAACCTGATTTCTACCTCTGAGATTGTAGTTGCTTTTGACTTGAGCAACTGCTGCAGCTGTGAAGGCTCTGATTTCCTCATCAGAAGGTCGCTGTAGGTTACTTAGAAAATTGTGTGAGTTCTGAGCATACACATAATTATCCTCATCATCTTCATCATATGGGGACCGTTGGCAGGCCTGAACCTGATGATCTGTATTGTCATCAGCATCATAAAGAGTATATCCATTGCCTATGGACATCATGTTAACATCATCATCCTGCACATGATGTGGCTCATTGCACTCATTACAAGATGTAGCATTATCATACAAAGATTGGGCAATCATGCACTGTGACTGTGAATGTGGCATCTGACAGATTATACACCACGGAGCATCATCAGCAATATTTATAGTTTTCTTTAGGGGATCAGGAGTTTCCTTGGCATGCTGAGCCCTCTAATTTGTGTTGTTACGTGGATATACAGGCTTACCATCATGCCAATTGGTGTTATAAGGCATATCATGTAATGATGGCCTCTTTTCCTGCCTTTGATAGACTTGCCTATCAGGACCCATCCCTTTTTCACTTCTAGCTAATCTATAGCTCAGGTCCTTAACAACATTTGCCAGTTTGTCTATCTTATCTTCAGGAGCAGATGTACTACCTTGAGTGTTCTGAGGCTTATTTGGATTCTGCAGAATTTTTACATCATCCCTTCTATTTGTCTTGCCTGATGCTTTCCTATTGTTTTCAATATTTACTGCAATTCTGAAAGCATCCCTGAGAGTGGCAGGACCTTTATCTCTTAGTCCATATGCAGTCTTTGCATCAAAGGCATTGATGTACAAAATTATGCACATTGGTTCATTTGGCCTCATATGATGTGGCAATTTGTTCAACACTTTAGTAAATCTTGCATTAAAGTCTGCAACCTGTTCATTTGACCCTTTGGTGATGCTGGTGAACTCATTTACAAAGAAGCTAGGGTCAGTTTTATCACCATATTGCTCCTTGAATATTCTTTTAAAATCATCCCATGATGATATGCTCCGGTCAGGCAGATTCCTGTACCATTCTCTTGCCTCATCTATTAAGGATTGCATGAATGACTTCATGAAAACATCCTCATGCTCAACCTCAAAATTATCCATGACATTTTGGAAGGCCTTTAGATGATCTTCTCCTGACACTGTATTGTTTCCTGAAAACTTAGGCACTTGCAGCCTCAGATGCTTGTCAATGGGGTTAGGATACCCAGGAATACCATCAAACACCAGCTGCCTGAATCTATCTAGCTGCATGGGCTGTCTGTTTGGCTGATTAACATTAACATTTCTGTTTGCATTCTGGTTTCCTGCATGGTTTAGTGGTATCCTAGCATCATTCACATTTTGTCTGTCATCATGATGCTGATGTTGCATTTCATATCTTTGCTGATGTCTTTGCATATTTGCATTTTCTAAGGTAGGAACTGAATTATTTTGGGCAGTTCTCAAGGCTTGCACTTTCTGCTGTATATCATCTCTGATTTTCATGGCTTGTAGGTATTCTAGTTCTGCTCTTAGACTTTTGATTTCTTCAGCCAATTGTTCATCCTTAGGTCTAGAGGTAGATGGTCTCATGCCATTTTGGTCATCATCCTCATCATCCCTTAGAGACTCTGCCTCTTCAAACCTTTCACTTGGGTCTAGAAAAGGGCATTCTTGGAACACCTCTGACCTCATTCTCATGCTACCACCCTGTTGCCTCTCATATGCACCTTGAATATCAGCTTCTGCAGTTGAAAAATAAGGAGCATGCTGTCCTGATGGCCTAGGGTTATCTTGTACCTCATCACTTTTTCTGGGGGAGCTCTCATGACTAGCTGAGACAGTTCCCTTTCTTCTATACATCATTCTTTTTGTTAATGGTAACTCTTCAAATAGAGGATTTTGTTGGGATCTTCTCCCCTGCATATAATTTTACTGTGACCGGTTGGGAGATTACTTCGGAGTCGCCACCTATTTCTAGGAACTGTTTTCTTCTGAAAACCAGGGTTCTTTCACAAGGGTCCCCAGCGGAGTAGATTACTGTTGCTGACTCAGATGGGTCACATATATATCACTGGAGATGATTAGATAGTACTGTTACTTCTCAGTCCCCAGCGGAGTCGCCAATTTCTGTTGACTTTTTCCCAGACTGGATGCTTATTCCCAGATTTCCCTACAAGGTAGCCATCAGTGATCAACAGGATCTCTGGGCCAGGGGGTCAACAGTATAGGAGATAGACTCTATATTTTATCTCCTCTTCTTCTTCAGGCTCTGCAAGACCTAGGGGGGTATTCCCTACTCAACATCCATGAGGATATGTATGCAAGGCTGGGATGCTGACAGAAAGCAGATGAGTCCTCCTGTAAGTAGACCAAAACTGAATGATAAGAGAAAAGGGGCTAGCTTTGGGCCTATTAGCAGTTGTAGACAGAGGACTGAGGTTCCTAAAACTAACTCTAATGTCCTAATGTTGGTTTTAGATTTTGCTTTGGAGTTTAAGTGTGGATGCAAAGCTGGATATGGTTATAACACAAAACAAAGCATGATTGGTGCCTATCCAGGGCCTGGAGTCAGTAGACATACACCTGTGAATGATCAGCATGAACAACTAAAACTGGATTTCAAGGGGATATGTGTGATACCTGCCTTACAGGCATCTCCCAATACAAAGTGTTAGGTTATCTCTACTTATGGTATCCCTACTGCAGTATATCCCTCCCAATGTTCAACCTGAAAATAGTTTAATCTACCCCTTGAGTAGAAGTTAAAAGATCAGACAGTCAACATAGGAATTCTATGCTCTAGAATCTAAACATTACCAAACATCCAGATTCAGAAGAAGAATACATGCAATACTGGAGACAGAATTAACACAACACATACTAAACAGCATTTCTCATATAAGTTTAATCATGAAATCAGTGGGTTCATGCCAAAAACAAACAACAAGAGATACATAAACTCACAGGTAAGCTGTACAGAGCAACCAGATCAGCTTGTTATGCATTACAGAGCCAAAATCATCAACTTTCAACAACCTTTGAAATGAGCAAGACCACCTGCTTATAACAGCCAGGTAGGTGCTCAGCAATTAATTACATGGTTGACCAAAATTTTGCCAGATATACAGTATCATGAAAATGGCGCTCAAACACAACCGGATTGGCGCCCAAACTTGAATGCAGCAGGTAGGGGAGGAGACAGGAAGATTTCTCAAGCCCTGCGCCACCATCCGCTGATGTACATCTTCAGTCGGGTACAGGATCGACCCACGCCATCGCCCATACCTCTGCAACAATCGCCATTAATGGCGCACCAACCCGCGGCCTTGGGAAGATCATCAAATCTGCAATCGCAACCATTTCCCGCCGAGATTCATCATCATGATATTTTGAATATGCAGGATAACATTATCCCACATGCACCCCGCGATGACCTCAATAACACTTTATATACTAGGTCATGAGCATATATCATGTCGGTGCTTTTGCTCCTGACGACACTAGTATAGACCTCATCATCATCATCCTCCAGCAGCATGATATCCTGTTGTTTGAAATATCACCCTGACATCATCATGATATTTGAAATATAACCTTCATGATAATCGGCACAACCTGATCCTTCGGAGGAACATCCTCCTGCTGAGCTTATAACAAAAGTCTGGCCGATGAACATCCTGATGACGTCATCATCATGTTTGCAAATATCAGGAGGTCTCTTCAAGATGATCAGTTGTTAGAAATATGACCCCCGCGGACCTTGATGACGTCATCATCATATTAACATCATCATGATATTCGGAAGACAACCGGATATTTGGAAATATCCTCCTGACGTTCAAACATCAGGTTGCACTGTAGCTCCTCTATAAGATCGGGGCGATAACTGAATATGATGATGCTGCTTGAAAAGATCACCCCCCGGAGATAATGTGCGAAGCCAGCAGGCGGATATCTCCTTGATATCAACATCATCATGATGTTCGAACAAACATATATCCGGGTGATATGAAAATATCACCCCTTCCTTCGAGAATATCATGATGCAGATAGGCAGAAAGAAAAATATCACCCTGATATACGGATGACGTCAGCATCATCAGGATGAGAGACAAAGAACAAGAAGTGATACAACATCATCAGGATGATATTGACTAAGATCATCCTGACGTTCCAAAATATGATGACCCTAGTGAATATCGGGTCGCACTTAGAACTCTTCAACAACATCATCAGGATGATATTAACCAAGATCACCCGATGATAAAAATATCACCCCGGCGAAATATCATGAAGGCAGAAAATATGATGACCTCCGCAAGCAGCAGGATGATAACTGGAAATATCATGATGATGACGACCCTTAGGAAAAAACAAGTCAGGTCGACAACTTAGAGAATAACCCCTTCAAGATATCGAGGCAACATCATCATCATGTTTGAGCAAGGTGATATTCGGAAGATCACCGGATACTTTGAAAAATCACCCTCGCAAGCAACTGAGGGCGCACTGTAGCTCACCAGTATCATCAGGATAACAAGCAAACATCACCCGACAGTTGAAATATGATGATGACGATGAGAAAAACAAGTCGACGAAGAACATGCTGATGAAGATCATCATCGAAGACAAGATGATGATGACGACCTTCTCCTCAGAAAAATATGATGCTGCAGCTGAAAAACGCTGAGGAGGTCCAACACTTAGAAAAATTGGGCAAGAAGATGAAGGCTTCAGATGAAGAAACCTCCTGATCATGACAAATCAACCCCAGCTCAAAATAAGTGCTAACAAAATGGTTTGTCAATCAGACACTCAGATCAAAAGTTATGGCTCCCGGAAGTTGACCTATTTTTGGAGGGAGATGCAAATTTCAAAATTAGGTTGTTGGCTGCCAAAAAGGCTATTAATAACCATTTCTGGGAACCCTGGGTAGTAGTAGAGTTAAGGGGGAAAGTTTAGAGTCAAGAATAGGTAGGAAAATAGAAACCCTAGCTAATTTGGGGTTACAGAAGGCTGAAGATTCTAGAGCTTGGTGATGTGTAGCTATAGTGTATTGCAGCCTGTGGAGGATTGATTCCTCTGATTGTAATTGAGCTTCTGTAATGTAATGAGTTGCCCAGATCAATAAAGAAATATTCTATTTTATGTGTTCCATTTCTATTGTTGTGTGTTTTATGATTTACCCCTTCATCAAGTGGTATCAGAGCAAGGGTTCCTGAGTGTGTAGACAGATCGCCGACCGTGAGGCAATTTACACCAAGACCTGAGGTTGTGGGTTTGCTATGGAGATCAAGATGCCTCCACGAAGAAATCATATTAGGAGGAATACTTTGACAAAAGAGGGTTTTAGAGCCCTACAAAGGCAAATCGATGCCTTACAAGAGGAGCTGTGAAGAGGGTTTGATCCAAGAACAAGAGAAGAAAGAGAGAATGAAGCTGAAGAAGAGCTATCTGAGGAAGAACAAGAAGCTGCAGGAGATCTTGCAGAAGTTAGGTTGTTGAGGGCCATTTCAAAGATTGGAAAGAGGCCCAGGATCAAAGTTTCTACATATTCTGGAGATTTGAATCTAGAACAACTTATTGATTGGATCAATGACATGGAGGAGTATTTCGATTATGAAGATGTGGAGCACCCAGATCGGGTCAAGTTTGCAAAAACAAAGTTAAAGGCCCGTGCCAATATTTGGTGGAAAAAGGTCTAGCTAGAGAGGAATAGAAGAGCAAAAAGAAGGATCACTAGATGGGATTGGATGGTGGAGAAACTGAAGAAGCAGTTCATTCTTGTGGACTATGAGATGGAGTTGCTAAAGAAGCTGCAAGGATTGAAGCAAGGTAACAAGTCTATCAAGGAGTATACAAAAGTGTTTTATAAGATTACTATCAGAACTGATCATGCAGAGGCCAATAAGGAGAAGGTAGCCTGTTACATTAATGGGTTGAGACCAAGTATTCAAGAGGAGCTGAGCCTGGTTAGAATGACCACCATAGAAGATGCATACTAGTTTTCCCTAAAGGTGGAAGAGAAGCTAAATAAAAGATTTGACAACAAGCAAAGGGGAAGAGGTCAAGGTGGAAGGATTGGTGGAAGACCCTATAGGGGCTGAAATGAAGATTCAAAGAAAAGTGAAGAAGTTGGCACCAGTCAAAATTAGAGAGGAGATAATACCTACCGCCCTCGTGACCAGAACAATGGAGAGCAAAGAGGAAGAGGAAGAGGCCAACCTGGGCAAGGACCTAGAAGAGGAGGTTTTAGAGGAACCTGTTTCCAATGTGGAGAAGAAGGTCATCAAGCATACGAGTGTCCACAACATCAGGGAAGGACAAATAGAAGACTTGAAGGTAATGCATGAGTTGCACATGTAGATGAAGATGTGTAGTCTAAGCATTCTGAAGATGTTGAAAGGGGATAAACCCTAGTTGTTAGAAGAACTTTGTTGAATGAGGAGAAAGAACCCAATCAGGGGAAGAGTCTATTCTGCACAAGGTGCAAATGTGAAGGTAAGTGTTGAAATATTATTATCGACAGTGGAAGCACTGATAATCTTGTTTCAGAGGAGATGGTTGATAAGTTGAAGTTGACAAGAAAAAAGCATCCACATCTATATCAGATTGCATGGTTGCAGAAGGACCATAGAGCTTTGGTCAATGAGCAGTGTTTAGTGAAGTTCAAGATTGGGGACTACCATGATGAGGTGCTGTGTGATATCATACCAATGGATACATGTCATATGCTATTGGGGAGGCCGTGGCAGTATGATAGGAGCGTTGTCCATGATGGCCGTGTAAACACATATTCCCTAGCAAAGGATGGAGTTCGTCATAAGTTGAAGCCCTTGAAGGAGGTGGAAGAAAAGGTATGTAGTACTGCCAGAATTTGCTTGGTAGATGGTAGGAAATTTTTGGAAGGTATGAAGCATGAGTGTCATTGCTTTGCATTGATTCCTAAGATCAGTCAAGAGAAATGTGAAGATGTACCAACAGAAGTTTTAGATATGTTGGAAGAATTTCAAGATATTATCTCTGATAATGTACCAGAAGGATTACCACCGGTGAGGAAGATAAGTCACCAAATAGATTTGATACCAGGAGCTAGTTTGCCGAATAAGGCAGCCCACAAAATGACTCCTGCAGAGAGTGAAGAGTTGAACAGACAAGTTCAAGAGCTGTTAAGGAAGGGACTGGTAAGGGAGAGCTTGAGTCCATGTACGGTACCTACAGTACTAGCACCAAAGAAAGATAGAGAGTAGAGAATGTGTACAGATTCTTGAGCCATAAATAAGATCACGATCAAGTATAGGTTTCCATTGCCAAGGATGGATGACATAATGGATTGTTTGAGTGGAGCCAAGTACTTCACAAAGATTGACCTGAAGAGTGGGTATCACCAGATTCGAATCAGAGAAGGAGATGAATGGAAGACATCCTTCAAGACAAAGGAGGGTTTGTATGAGTGGTTAGTCATGCCATTTGGGCTAACCAATACACTGAGCACATTCATGCAGCTCATGAACGAGGTATTAGAAGAATTTTTGGGAAGTTTTGTTATTGTTTATTTGGATGATATTTTGATTTTTAGTAAGACTTGGGATGAGCATATGATGCATATTAAAAGAGTTTTGGAGAAGTTGAGGGAGGAGAAGTTGTTGATCAATTTGAAGAAATGTAGTTTTGCAAAGAAGGAGTTGGTATACCTGGGATTTGTTGTCTTAGAGGAAGGTCTTAAGATGGACCCAGAAAAAGTAAGGGCTATCATTGAATGGCCTTAACCAAGGAGTGCCATAGAGGTATGATCTTTTCATGGTTTGGCAATTTTTTACAGAAAGTTTATCAAAAATTTTAGTAGCATTTGTGCATCCCTGACTAAGACAATGAGAGGGGAGAGAAAAGAGTTTAGATGGACTAAAGGAGAAGACAAAAGTTTTGACACATTGAAGTAGAAAGTTACAGAGCAACCTATTTTGGCACTTCCAGATTTCAATAAGGTATTTCAGGTAGATTGTGATGCTAGTGGTAGTGCTATAGGAGCTGTTTTGAGTCAAGAAGGTAAGCCCATTGCCTATTTTAGTGAGAAGCTTAATGATGCCAAGAAAAAGTATTATGTTTATGATTGGGAGTTTTATGCAATAGTTCAAGCTTTAAAGAAATGGAGACATTATTTGTTGCCAAAGGAGTTTGTTTTATATACTGATCATCAGGATTTGCAGTAGCTTAATAGTCAAGGAAAGTTGAACCAAAGGCACTTAAAATGGGTTGAGTTTTTGCAGAGCTATACTTTTGTTTTGAAGCACATGAGTGGGAAGTCCAACAGAGTTGTAGATGCCTTGAGCAGAAGGCAAAATTTGTTGATAGAAATGAAGATAGAGGTTGTTGGGTTCAATGAGCTCAAAAGTTTGTATCCTAAAGATCTAGATTTTGTAGAGGCCTGGAAAGCTTGTTTGGAACCTGTTACTTTGGACAAGATAAAATGGTTGGATTTCATAATCCAAGATGACATGTTGTTTAGAGGAAGCCAGTTGTGCATTCCAAGGAGTTCCATGAGAGAGAACCCGATTAAGGAGAAACATAGTGGAGGATTGGCTGGACACTTTGGTCAAGATAAGACCATTGCTATTGTTGGTGAAAATTATTATTGGCCACAGTTACAGTAGGATGTGAGGAAATTTGTGCAGAGTTGCAGAGTATGTCAGATGGCAAAAGGAGAAAGTTAAAATATAGGTATATATCAGCCACTACCTATACCAGAGAAGCCATGGGATGATATTAGTATAGATTTTGTTCTTGGTTTACCAGGGACACAGAGATGACATGATTCTATTTTTGTGGTGGTGGACAGATTCTCAAAGATGGCACATTTTATTCCTTGCAAGAAGACTAATGATGTTCATATTGCTGAATTGTTTTTTAGGGAAGTGGTGAGACTACATGGTCTACCAAAGAGCATAGTTTCAGACCGAGATACCAAGTTTGTGCATTATTTATGGAGGACATTGTGGAAGAAGTTGAAGACAGATTTGAAGTTCAGTTCTGCACACCATCCATAGACTGATGGACAGACCGAAGTGGTGAATAGGAGTTTGGGTAACTTGCTACGATGCTTAGTAGGAGATAAGCCCAAGTGATGGGATTTGATTTTACCACAGGTAGAATTTGCTTACAACAATTCTGTCAATAGGAGTACTGATAAATCACCATTCTAGATTGTATATGTGAATAGTCCAATAAATGCTTCAGAGTTAAGGAATTTGGACAAAGAAGAAAAGACAAGTGCCGAGGCTGAAGACTTTGCAGAACACATGAAGAATTTGCATGTAGAGGCGAAAAAACACATTTATAAGATGAATATTCAGTAAAAGGCTAAGGCAGATCATAAGAGGAGATATAAGGAATTCCAGGTTGGAGATGAACTCATGGTTCACTTGAGAAAAGAAAGGTTCCTGATTGGAACATACAATAAGCTAAAAATGAAGAAATTTGGACCATGCAAAATTTTTAAGAAACATGATTTAGGAAATGCATATGAGGTGGAGCTACCAAGTGAGATCAACATTTCCCCTATTTTCAACATTGCTGATTTATCAGAATATCATGAAGGTGGAACAGAGGATAGACCAATAGAAGAACAGTGGAGTATTCTGGCATCTACTTCAACAGAGGAGATAGAAGAGATCTTGGATAGCTGTGTGGGAAAAAGTACTCAGAACAGGTAATATGAAGAATATCTAGTGAAATGGAAAGGAAGGCCTGTTGAAGATTCTTCTTGGTTGTCTAAGGCAGAGGTTGACCATTTGGGTTTTCCTCACACAAACACTTGAGACATAACAGGGTCACTTCTCAAATTACCCTGGGTGTCTGATGTAGGAGCATCCAATGGTGTAAGAACAATCTTCCATCACCCAAAAAAAAGATGTGTTTCAAAATTGTTGATGTTCTTTCTATTTCTTTTCAAAATTTGTGGTTCTGGTTCCATAATTGCTTGAGTAATGATGTAGAACTTTCAATTTTTCCAAACTACTTAAAATAACAACCTGCTATCTTTAGAAAGTTTGCATTTGGGCATGGATTGAAGTGAAAATTTATAGGAAGATTTGTAACTAAAAAAAAGACCTTTGATGAAGGAATCATGCAAAGATCATTTGCGAGCTGAAAGATATTAAAGTTTTCGTTTCCTGAAAAATACCTGAAAAATTATTCAAACTCAGGTTTGAGGCACTAAATGGCCCCATACAAGCCCAAAAATGGCTAGAACTGACAGAGTGGGTTCTTAACGTGTAGAGCACTCTGTGAACTTTCTGACACATAAAACGGTTCATCAATTAGACACCTAGATCAAAAGTTATGGCTCTCAGAAGTTGACCTATTTTTGGAGGGAGATGCAAATTTCAAAATTAGGTTGTTGGCCTCCAAAAAGGCTATTAATAACCATTTTTGGGAACACTGGGAAGTAGTAGAGTTAAGGGGGAAAGTTTAGAGTCAAGAATAGGAGGGGAAAACATAAACCTTAACTGATTTAGGGTTGCAGAAGGCTGAAGATTCCAGAGCCTGGTGATGTGTAGCTATAGTGTATTGCAGCCTATGGAGGATTGATTCCTCTGATTGTAATTGAGCTTCTGTAATGTAATGAGTTTCCTAGATCAATAAAGAAATATTTCATTTTTTGTGTTCCATTTCTGTTGTTGTGTGTTTTATGATTTACCCCCTTCATTAGTTACCTTGGAGGACTTCTTTATGTAGGATTGAGTATATACATGGACTTGTTATCATTGTGATTTGGTTTGGATATGTTGATGGCATAAGGTCTACTTGTTATCTTTTGTATACCTTGGCTTGGATGTATGGTTAGTTGATGCATTAGCAACTAGTTGTGGTTGATATTTCATCTATGATTGATTCTTGTCAGCTACTCGAGCCTATTTATTACCATTGGATTTGGTGTTTGTGTTTGGATATCAGTTGATGCAGGTTTCTTGCTTCTATGTGATAGTTTAGTGTGGCATCTCTTTGGAGGATCTTATTCTTCATGAGGCTAGATGGAGGATGAAGGGTTTCTTGTTTGAGATGGTAGATACCTTGATTATTGTTGTAGGTATCTTGGAGAACATGGAGCACATGGATGGTTATATGGTACATGTTGGGCACAAATGATGGTGTCCCTTGATGTTTTGAGTTTATATGTTGATCCTTTATGCAATGTATACAAGAAGTGGGAGAATGTTGGAGTAGGTGTGTTGTACACCTTGCATAAGATTATATTATTTTATTATGTAAAATAAATATTTAATTGTGGTGCATCATGTGATGTGTTTAGCCACATTGGATATTTATTTGGACGCCACTTGTAATCATTGTATGTAACATTGGGTTAATTACTTTATTTGTAATTATTTGATTAATTGGGAAAACTTAGTACCAATAATAAAATGTGGGGTCAATAGTTTTGTAAACACATGGTTTTGGGAAAAATGGTATTACAATACCATATGTTGTATTTGTGTGAGCTTATGTCTATAAAAGCAAACACAAGGGTAGTTGTAGAGGTTGGTGGAGTTAGCCATTTGGCTTGTTGGCTGGGTTGAGCTTCTCTTGCAGGTTGGTTGTGTGAGGGTTTGAAGCATGGCATGGGATGTATGGTTACATGCTTGTTCACATGGATTGCATGTAGAGAGAGATTGATGTTTTAGAGGTTATCTCTGCATATGTATTTGCTAATTATTGCTGAAAAATACATGAGAGATGCATGCTTTTGGAGGCTAGGTTTTTCCCTCTATGAGGGTTTTCCTAGGGTATATCTTGTGTCACCATTGATAGTATGATTGTCTATTTATTTTGCATGTGGATTTATAGTTTATTGCACATTGAATCTCTTATTGGGTTATGAGGAATTAGTCTATATAGTTGCATATTTCCAACAACATCACCACAACTATCAAATAATTCTTTAGGAGAGGAAAAGTCTTGAAGGAAATTAATAACACCTTCATTGTCGTTATCCCCAAGAGGGTGGGAGCCAATAAAATGTTTGACTTCCAACCCATCAGTCTTTGCAATATTCTTTACAAAATTCTTTTCAAGATGCCAGTCCTCATAATTCAACCTTCTTTGAGCAAAATCATTCACTCCGATCAAAAAAGATTTGTTCCTAGTAGACAAGTCACTGATGTAATCATCACTATCGATGAGAATATTCATTATATTATTGAAATCAATAAGGAGAGTATGGTTTTAAAACTAGATATCTCTAAGGTGTATGATATTGTCTCTTGGCAATTCCTATCTAAATTCCTCTCTAGGTTTGGCTTCCAAGGGAAAACCCGCAGCTTGATGAGGAACAATTTTTCCACCCCTACTTTCTTGGTCCTGGTCAATGGTTCTCCATAAGGGCACTTCAATGTTTTGAGGGGGCTGAGGCAAGGTGATCCTCTCTCTCCCTACCTATCCATCATCATGGATGAGGTTTTGGGAAGAACTATTGAGGTTTATGTCCTTAAAGGTAGATTAATAGGGTTCAAAACTACCTCCACCCTCCACCCTTCCTCTGATCAACAATTCGTTGATGATACCATTCTTCTGGGGAAAGCTACGGTGGAGGAAGCCATTGAATGAAAAACTATTCTCAACAACTTTGCTTATGTGTTTGGGCAGCAGATCAATATGGAAAAGTGGTATTTTTCTTTAACACTCCTTCAAGTTTATAGAAAATTATTTCCAATGTTCTCAATTGCAAAATCAAACAAATTTTGAAGACCTATTTGAGAATGCCTATGTAATATGGTGAACTCCCCAAGGCCTCTTAGAACACTCTGATAAAAAAGATGCAGAAAAAACTTGCAGATTGGAAGGGTGTCCTCCTAAGTCATGTGGGAAAACTCCAACTTCTAAAAGCCTCTCTCTAGAGTACTCTAGTGTACCTGCTATCTTTATTCAAATTACCTAAGACCATTGCCGACAAAATAGAACAAATCCAAAGACGCTTCCTTTGGAGCGGCATTGAGGTGAAACAAAGAATGTCCCTAGTGGATTGGGATGTTGTTTGCACCCCCAAAAGCAAAGGGGTCTTGGAGTTAGGATTTAATCTCCACCATAAATAAAGCCATGCTAACCAAAGTGGGGTTGAGAGTCATTTCTTCAAGCAGTGAATGGACTAACATCATGAAGGCTAAATATTTGAATGGAAGAGAAGGATTTTCTCTAATGTAAAGTCAATAGTCTCCCTCTGGTTCCTCCATTTGGAGTAATATTGTAAAATATAAATCTACTCTCTCCTTAGGTCTCCAATGACAGGTTGGTAAGGGGCAGAAGGTCAAATTTTGGGAAGACTCTTAGGTCTCCTTTTTGTCTTTATATTTCCACCCCATCTTCTTGGTTATTAAAAATGAGCTCCAGAGAAGGGTGGGAAATTATGTCAACAATTACTAGAAAATGGAAGGTGGTTAGATGATCTGGAATGTCTCCCAGCCTTGGTTTGCCTACCCCTTAGATGTTGTGGTTGTTGGGAAAAAGATGTTTTTCACCTTGCATAATATTAATTAATTTAATTATGTAAAATAAATATTCTTTTGTGGTGCATCTTAATTGATGTGTTTAGCCACATTAAATATTTATTTGGTATCACTTGTAAAAGTTGTATTTAATATTGGGAGACATAAGGAAAATATTTATTATTTGTGCAAAATAATTAATATTGGGGTCAATGGTTTTGTGCTCATGGTTGTGAGTCACATTATTTTTATCCAATACCACAAGTTGTATTTGTGTGAGTTTGAGTCTATAAAAGCAAGCACATGGTTAGTGGTTAGGGTTGGCTCTTATTTTACAAGCTGTGTGAGGGGCTATCATTGTATTGAGTTTCTCTTGAGAGTGCACATTGTAAAGCATGGCATGGGATGTGTGGATTCATGCTTGGATACATGGAGGTTGAAGTAGAGGAGATTGATGTTTCAGAGGTGTTCATGAGACTTTGTGAGTGTATTGTAATTTCTTATTGCTGAATAATACATTGAGTATGGATGTTTTTGGAGGTTGGGTTTTTTCCCTCAAAGAGGGTTTTCCCAGGGTATATCTTGTGTTATCTTGTTGATTGTCTAGTGATCTTTACATTATGGAAAATCTGTAAGATTGTATGCATCATTATCTCTTTTGGGTTATGTGGAATTGGTTTGATCTAACTATATATTCCTAACAAGTGGTATCAAAGCTTTAAGGCTTTTTCATGGCTTGCATAGACTTGCATGTTGCTTGTATGTGCTTGCATGTGATGTATCTATACATTTATGGTTATGGGTGTTTTCACAGATCCATGGTTTGGTATAACCCTTGTTTGTGTAGATCTGGTGCAAAATAGAAGCCATGGCAATGCATGGAAGGATTGAGGACATTACAAGGTTTTGTGTAGGTTGTATTGCAGATTGGGGGTTTTGGGTATTAGAGATTTGTTGTGTATGTTATAGATCTGGTGATTGAAAAAATCATGGCTAAAGAGGGTTTTCTTGGTTTGGCTGATAAAGGTTTTGAGGAGGAATTCTCACAGATGACCTCCTGGGACAAAACGGACCTCACCATTGAGTCCAAGAGGCCTAAGAGGCGAAGATTCATATATAATTTGTTATATTTAAGCTACAGTGACCCAAAGCAAAAAATTTTACACTCCCCCAGGTTAACGGTATGATTGTTGCAGGTACAGGTACACAGAAGTTAAAAATAAAAATTTCTCGTGAAAAGTTTTCTATAGTTGAAAAATTTTTGAATTAAAAAAAAACACTATAGATGGAAATTTTAAAAGATATATGGAAATAAAATATTTTTTTTTAAGGTGGCATGGGGGGTATGCAGACACCCCGTACCAAGCCCTACGCCTACGCTGTACCGGCGTGGCAGGGGCTTGTCGGCTCCCTGTCATGGCTGGCAAGGCCGTTGACTAGCAAGCCAGGCCGGCGGGGCCTTAGGCCCTCAGCCATGGCTGTCGGTCCAGTGAGCCCTTGTCCGCCAGCTGGTAGCGCAGCCCCCCCAGCGGGTATTTCAAATTTTTAAAAACAACATTAAAATATTTCAATGGCGGTGGAGAAATAAATTGATATGATAGTGAAGATTTTTAATAAAACTTTTAATTCAGACTTTAATACTATTAAAACCCTAAAGTCCGTGGAAAATAAAATATTTTGAAAACTTCTTTGGAGTCCACCATGTCACCATGTGATGCTAGTCCTATGCCATGTCAGCACAGTGGACCCACTTGCGCCCAGTCAACATGATGACATCAACAATGATGTTAGTAGTACGGATAGGGTCCCATGGGGCTATTTTTTGCCCTCAGAGGGTTTTTTTTTTTGGGAGGCATAACTTTTGCCCACAGTGTTGGATTTTTGACTTCTTATAGGTGTCAGAAAGTTCTCTCCGAGCACTATTTAGTGATGCAGGTTTGGTTATTAGATTTTTCTATTTGTGTTAGAATTTGTTGCCCGAAGCCAGGCATCGCTTTGAGACAGTTTTATGCTCATAACTTTTGCATACAAAATTAAATTTTTCAATTTCAGATAGGCGTTGGAGAGATATTGCTATGTACTACAGATTGGATCATGTAGATTTTTAGTTTGGTGTCCAGAGAGAGATTGGTACTTGTTTGATCACTTGTGGGAGCCAGATATTTAGGGTGCAATTTTGAGAGCATTTGGATGGATTTTTTGGCACAAACTTGTAGGAGTGGATGTTGCTATGTGACCATTAGTATGATATAGAAGGTTTTTAGTTTTGGTACTTTCAGTTATAGGTTTACAGGTGTTTTCAGAGTTTGAGCTTTGATTGAGACATATACATAGGTTGTCTTCTAGTTTGAGGACATGATTGATACACGTGTGAGACTTGGAGTCTCATTTCAGTGGGAGTTGAGTATAGGTACATTGTTGATGATGATTATGGTGTCATGGATATGCAACTACACTTTTGTGTTGACACGACATGATCGTGTATGCGATTGACAAGTATGGGCTGTGATGTTTGATTCATGATTACAAGTGGTGTTGTGGTGTAGTTTTAGGGGATTGTTCTTATCTCCTGGATGCTTGGTAGTTCCTTGACTATGGTTACTTGTGTTGTGGACTTGTTTGGAAAATTGAATCTAGCATTGATTTGGTGTTTGAGTCTTGGAGTCTACAGGTTATATTCTTTGATATCTTAGTTTGCAGGTTACTAATGTGATGATGAGTTTTCATGTTACATGTGTTTTGGATCTTTGAGTTATGAAGTTTTGTGGATTAGCTACCCCTTGGCTACAGTGAGATGAATCATATGTGGACTGTCGTTATCCATGAGATTGATGCAGTGTTTATGCATACTTTGCTAGTTGGCCTTGTTTGTGGTCATATGTACATTGGTATGTTGCATTGATATGAGAGGATGGATGATTAGAGTGTCTGGATAGTCAGTTATTGGGACTTATAGCATGTTTATCATGATGTCATGGATAGCTTGGATACATGGTTTTATGTGAGCTTTTGACAATGATGGTTTTATCTTCTTAGTTTGGAGATCATGGTTTTACTTTACCTTTTGGGAGTTGTTGATGTTACAATAGGATTCCTTGATTGTGTCAGGGCCATGGATGATATTCATTTAGAAGATGGTTACTTTGTTGCCATGTATATCTTAGTGCTACCATTCAGTGGGAGCTTTGGCAGTGATATGGATTCATCATTAGTGATGGATGATCTTCTTCAGTGGTTGTGGGTGTCTTGGAGAGGCTCTTGGATTATGATTATTGTTTCAGTGAGAGTGCTTTGACATCCTGAGTTCTATTGTTAGTAGATGGTTATCTTCATGTTGTTGGAGATTTTTACATCCTTATTTACCATGGTGGACTCTTGGAGTCTTTGGTTGAGGTGTCAGTTTATGACTTGTCAGTTTGACATGTTGATCCTTTGTTTTAGAGATGTTGGTATTGTGTATTGGTTTAATCTGGATACTAGTTTGAGTATTGACATGATACAGGTTCTCTTGAGACAAG
This sequence comes from Cunninghamia lanceolata, assembly GCA_027924645.1. NCBI lineage: Eukaryota > Viridiplantae > Streptophyta > Pinopsida > Cupressales > Cupressaceae > Cunninghamia > Cunninghamia lanceolata. The sequence goes on along the minus strand of BSBN01000918.1, from coordinate 783,608 downwards.
ATGAGTGCATTGATGCATGTGATCTCCTAGAAGGAGATGGTTAGATCATGATGTCATGATGGGTTCCTTGATTATGCAGATGTGCAGTTGGAGCTTTGACTTTGGTCTTGTATGGTTCTCTTGAGACAAGATGTGTGCATTGATGCATGTGATCTCCTTGGAGGAGATGTTAGATCATGTTGTCATGATTAGGTTCCTGATTCTGCAGTAGGAGCATTGACAGTGATCTTGTATGGTTCTCTTGGTATTGAGTACATTGATCATGTGCTTGGGAGCTTCATGATAGTGCAATGTTACATTTGGAGTTAGCATGGATTGATCATGGAGGTACTCTTGGATACTTGGAGACTTAGGTGAGGCTAGAGTTCTCTTTGGATTAGAGACAGTTACTCATTAGAGGTTTTAGCAGATAGACCGAGGAGCGTACACCTTGATATGGATGTGAGTTCATTTTGGACCTAAAGGAGATTGTTCTTGGAGAGAGTCTCTGTGACTTGGTGTATCCTGGAGGGGCATTCTCATTCCCCACTCTTGGTCTACTCAACGGTTTATCATCTATAAGGTATTGCCCATCCTTTTAGATGCATTTTGCTTTATGTTTTATCTTCTCATGGTTATGGATCTTGAGCTATGGTTATTGGTTCTAGAGGGTTCATTTAAGGGACATTGGCATGGTTATCTCTTTGTTCATATGGTTTTATTTATGATTTCCATTATGAGGAGTTTAGGAGATGGGCTTATTCTTGGTTATGGAATGGTTATGAATTTGATCTACTTTGATTAGAGAAGCTTACATCCATGTTGGTTACATGATATATATATATATATATATATATATATATATATATATATATATATATATATATATATATATATATATATATATGTTCATTTGATCTATGAGATTGAATGATTGGGTGTTGTTGAGGCTTTTTCTTTGGGGGTTGTAAAGGAGATCATACTTGACACAACTTTGCACTTTGAGGTGTTGGTAAGACATTATGATTTATAGGTTCTCTCTTTGTCTTATGGCTACTTCTTGGAGGATCATGTTGATATGACTGGACTTGGGATAGTTATGGTGACATGTTGTGAGAGAGTATCCAGTGTTTATCTTGCATGTGTGGATCATTGTGATTGTTCTTGATACTACTTTGGCTTTTTTATTAGCCACACATTAGTTTGAGTGTTGATTGGTAGACTTGGTATGCCTTAGATCTATTTTAAGATTTGACATTACCCATGAAGTGGGAGCTCCTGGATGTATATGTTCTTCATTGATAGGTTTTATACATGGAGCTTATTATTGTAGTATATGGGCTTGATATGTTGTTGGCATGAGTTTATTGATGTTGTTGATACCTATGAGGTATGGATGGTTGGATGTATTAGCATATGTTGTGGTGCTATTTCCAGTCATGTGGGTTTTTTTACCTTTGATAGCTACTTGGAACTTTTCTTATCACTTGGATTTGATGCTAGTGTTCTTTGGATTGGTGCATCTTCACCTTGGCATGTTCCTTTTCTTCCATAGGTGGAACATTGGAAGATGAGAGGAGTTCTTGCTCGAGATCATGGTGGTTACTTTGATTTTATTGTAGGTATCTTGATGGAGCATGAGACATGTTGGAGATTCGTGTGGTTTCATATTTGCCTATGATGATGTATTTCATTGATTGACCCTTATGCAATGTATACAACAAGTGGGAGAATGTTGGGAAAAAGGTGTTGTTCACCTTGCATAACATTAATTAATTTAATTATGTAAAATAAATATTCTTTTGTGGTGCATCTTAATTGAAGTGTTTAGCCACATTAAATATTTATTTAGTATCACTTGTATAAGTTGTATTTAATATTGGGAGACATAAGGCAAATATTTATTATTTGTGCAAAATAATTAATATTGGGGTCAATGATTTTGTGCTCATGGTTTTGAGTCACATTGTTTTATCCAATACCACAAGTTGTATTTCTGTGAGCTTGAGTCTATAAAAGCAAGCACATGGTTAGTGGTTAGGGTTGACTTTTATTTTATAGGAGCTCTGTGAGAGGCTATCATTGTATTGAGTTTTCTCTTGAGAGTGCACATTGTAAAGCATGGTATGAGATGTGTGGATTCATGCTTGGATACATGGAGATTGTAGTAGAGGAGCTTGATGTTTTAGAGGTGTTCATGAGACTCTCTGAGTGTCTTGTAATTTCTTATTGTTGAATAATACATTGAGTATGGATGCTTTTGGAGGCTGGGTTTTTTCCCTCAAAGAGGGTTTTCCCAGGGTATATCTTGTGTTATCTTGTTGATTGTCTATTGATCTTTGCATTATGGTAAATCTGTAAGATTGTATGCATCATTATCTCCTTTGGGTTATGTGGAATTGGTTTGATCTACCTGTATATTCCTAACAGTGGTTTCTATGCTGCTAAAGTACCTTCAGAATCACAAATTCCATGGAATATTTATGGAGGACAAGATCTTTTAGAAAGGAAATCATTCCAAAAATTATGTGGTCAATTTTGGTTATAACATGATGGATACCTCCTACAATGACAACTTTAACTGGAGGCACATTTGGGACAATACGTCCATTCCAAAAATTGAATTCTTCTGGTGGATGGTAAATCATTATAAAATCCTGACCATTAACAATCTTTAAAAGTGAGGATTCTAGACGGCCAATAGATGTTTACTATGTGAAAGGGATGAGGAGAGTATAGACCACTTGCCATTCCATTGTGACTATGCATGGAAGATTAGATAGAAAATCATGAGCAATTTCCTCCTTTCTTGGGTTTGGCAAGTTAAGGCAAAGGAAACTACGAATAGTTGGGCCTCTCCATTCAAACACCCTCTTATAACCGAGCTTTGGTGGCAACCACTAATGTTTGTCAGCTGGGGTCTATGGAGGGAAAGGGACAATATGATGTTTAGGGAGGAAAAGAAAAAGTGGATGGAGTTATTTGAGGCCATAAAGCATAGAATCTGTTAGTAGGGTGCAAAACATAAAGAAGAGCCGACTAGAAGCTGGCATACGCTATGTGGAGGCCAAAATCGATAGGAAACACATCCCTATATGTAATAGATATAGTATATATATAGATATAGGATATGATGATATCATAATAGGAGAATAGGAGTATGATATATGATAGATTTTGATGCAAGGATGACATAGAAGTCATGAATGTAACTGATGAGACAAAGACTTAGACTTGTCAGAGGATGGATAGATGATGGAGGTTGTTTGGTTTTTGTGGATAATTTCATTGTATTATTTTTAAAAATTGTATTTCTTTTGTACATTGCAAATTTTCTAGCTTAATTGAACCAACAATATAGAGACTTTATTTACTTTTGGCTACTTATGTGATTTAATTGGATGTGTTCTCTTGCCTTGGGAACCTTTTTGTTTGGAAATTTTGATGAATATGATTTTTTTATGTAAGTGGCCATGCTTGAATTTTATTGTCTTCATTTTTGGTTATCATTTTAAGATATTGATCTTGAGGCCTTTGTTTTTGTCAATACTACAGGTAAGTGTTAAAAATTTTGCGTATATTATTTCTTGTGAAGGGGAGCCTTTGTATGATAATTGGGGAACTAGGTGAAGGTGGCATGAAAAGTCTTGAGGATCTTAGTCTAGTATTAAACTAGTCTAGAACTTAATATGTGTAATGTGTCATTGTCTTGTCTTATTAAGTTATGTATGATATTATTCCTCCGTAGGGTCATAGTTATTCATTAGTTTCATAAGTATTAGAGTGATCTTTTTCCTTACCATTATTTAGTTACTCACCCTATTCTTTGAATGTAGGTTATTTATTAATAATCAAACCCTGTTCATCTTCATTTTATTCCCTTAGGGAATTGCATGTTAGCTAGGGAGCACTATTAAGGAAATTAGGTACCTAAATAATGGCTCCATCGAAACTATTCACTAATGCATGCATATAGGACCGTATTCCTTAGTGAGGCATAAGTATGAGTGAAGTGATGGTGTGGAATATTATGTCTTAGGATTTCTCTTGAATGGTCATTTTTGTCTTAATTCTTCCAATACAAGTAGAAGTTGAGTAGTGATTGTTGAAAACTTAGTGTCTAGTATTCTGGATGTTTACTCCTTACAACTTAGTTTATGAATTAAGTAATAGGAGTATGTTTTTGTAACAATTCTAGTTAACTCTCCTCTTTAAGGGCTTCCAGGAGGAATCCTAGTTCTAGGGGGAGGATGTAAGGCCCATCCATTTTTATCTTCCCTAGACTCTTTTGCATAGAGGTTATGACTATTAGGTTATGATTTAAATGTTATGTATGCCTACTTATGATGTTACTACTATGAATAAGATTATGTGGATATGGAGTTTATGGTTTTGGATACTATATATTAGACTCATGTTTAGATTAATGATGTTGTGATTATCAAAAAATGAATGGTGATGTGAATGGTTATTAGTTAGAATTTTCATATAAGTGTTTTAGAAAATTTAAATTATGTCTAAGAATGCATGATTTATTTTGTATCTTAAATTGGATTACTTAATTTATCTTGTATTGGAAAATAAAAGATTGATGTTGCATATGTTTCAGTAATTTTAAGTTGCTTCGGCTATATACTTTCATGACTCACTGATGTTTGAAAGTGGAGTTGTGCAGGTGGGTGGCCAAGATCAAAGTATTCCGAAGACTTCCCAAGAACCCCACTTGTGCTAACTTGTTAACCTAGTCTAACCTATTAAAGGGGTGAGGGCAAATGTGTGAATGTGTAATATTTAATTGTCTATTTTATATTTAGTCTATGGTTGGCTTCACTTGTATTTTATTAAAAGTTAATTAGAAATTGTGATGCAGAGTGGCACAAGGGAAGCAACACACAAAGGTTTACTCTATTGTCCTTTGCCCACTCACCCACTTCAACTAGCCTTCAACCAACCAACCAACCAAAGGCACATACAAGGCATATGAAGGATTTGATGTCCAGACTATTGTCCAACCCCTAAGGCTTCTCCAACACCTTAATACAGATCAACAAACACCTTCTATGTAGTTGGTTTGATCTCCAACTTCCCAAAACTCTTCAACCTATACCTTGACTAGTAAGGCTACTAGCCCTCCAAACTAGGTTTTCTCAACAAAACTTGACAAAATCCCAAAGGTCTAGGCAAACAAATGATGGAATTGAACACCTTTCAGGGGACCCTAACAAACCTCCAAATCTCCTGCTCCAACTCTACTCCAGCAATCCAGAACGCCTACTAGGTCTCTAGGCCTAATTGATCAATTTAGGCTAGGTTACAAAGCAAGTGCTCAAAATTGGGTGCATAGGTCAGGGGCAGGAACTTGGAATGACTCTACCATCCCCAAACAACACAAATCCACCATTCATTCACTCATCCTCTTAGGGTTTTGTCAAATACAACAATAAATTGCATAAATTCAGTCAAATACATAGAGATATTTGACCTAGGGCATCACATTAAAAATAGTAAACTGTATTTTCTCATAAAATGCTTTTGGAATCAAGTAGTATACACCCCTAGCCTGCATTTCACTGAGTGGCATGAAATTTCATCGGTGGAAATGCATTCTAGGGCCAAATTTGTGGGACTGCCCTAGAAAACAGGGTTTCTAGACCAGTTTTGAAAGAAAATTCAATAACTTTTGACTCCGACCACTTCAAGACCTCAAACTAGTTGCATTGGAACCCTGACTCCAAGAGATTTCAGAAAAATATCATTTGCACACATGAAAAGTCCGTACAATCCGTACACAGCAAGAAAAATAGCGAAAAATAGTAAGTTTTCTTGAATTTTGTGCCCAAATTCTGTACAAAAACTTCCTCCCCCGTACTGGAGTCAGATATCCACCATATTAACCCATCCAAGTTGGTTTCCAACTTCTACAATAGCATTTAACTGCCCAAAGTGGTTTTTGAACCGACCCAACACATAACACCTTTGACAACTATGGTGTTTTGCATTAACACAAGGAGGTTGATTTGTTTGGCTCATCCAATGGAGTCCAAATGATCAACAAACTCCTTCCAACATACTAAAACATTAAAACAACCAAAAAAAACTCGAAAACCAATCCTTAGACCTTCTAGGCCTAATTGGCACAACAAGGATCCAAGTGGACTAAGCATGATTGAGGTTTATAGGGTCACCTCAATCATCTTGACCACACAAAAGGGACCATACAAACATGGCTAAAGCCTTATTACCACACATACAATCAAAACAAAACATAGCTTATCAAAATGCATAAAAAATGCTTGAGGTGTCAGACTGCTCCTAGGTGCCCTGCACCAAATTGTTTGAATTCTTAATTCTTTTCTAATTTTTTTTTTCAAAAAAGATAAGGGAAAGTTCATCTTTTAGAAATTTTGGGTTGGAGGGAAAGGAAAATGGGGAAACTTCCCCTCTTTTTGGATTTTTAGTAGTTATTTACGGGGGAAGTTTTCTCCTTTGGGTATCTTTTTCTTTTTGAAGTTTCTGGGAGGATTTTGGTGACAATGTTGGGAATTGTGTGTGGAAGAAAAGAAATTTTGGAAGGATTGGGGTAGGATTTGAAATATTGGCTCAAGAAATTGAGAGAATTTTTGTTGTGGATTTCCAAGGGTTTCATATCATTTTTCTAGGCTCTTCCTAACTTGGGTAGCTAAGGTAGGGTTTTCAACCATTTAATTTATGTATTTTGTAATAAGTGCTTGTAGATGCATGACGTTGGTTTGCATGTTGGCTTTATGGTTTTATTTCAATTTTTTTTGTGGGAATTGGGTTGTATAGGGAGTGGATCTCCCATGAGGGGTGGGAGCCTCCCAAGTATGGGGTTGAGAGAGGTGTGGAGCCTCTCTTGGGGATTTTTTTTGAAGTGATATGTTGCTAATTGTGGAATTTGGTGATGGAAGTTGTTTGGTTTTTGTGGTGATTTTTGGTTTTGAGAGATATGAGAGTTTACTTATGAGTATGGGAGTTGGCATTTATGATTTGCATGGAGGAGGGTTTTTATTATATGTGTTTTGTGTTATCATTCCCCAAGAGGGAGGATTATCCCCTCTCTCCCCCTTTGTGGAATCCATAATAGAATTCATAGTTTGTGAGTCAATCTAATAGAATTCATAGTTTGTGCGTCAATCTATGGGGGCTTATCTTGTGTGTAATGTATAGAATTTGTGTTTGTATGTGTTTTGTGTTGTTGCATGTGAATACTTGGTTCTTGAGAAGTCTCCTTCTCAAGGGTGGGTTTGTTTTCAAACCCTATGGTAGGGTGGAGAGTAGGTCTTGGTCATCCATTTGATAGGTTGTGTTGCAAATTTTTGTGAAGGATACACGAAGGTTTTGGCTTGAGAGCACTTAATTGTTATTTTGAAGAGCTTCAAGCTCTCTTATAATTGTTTTGTAAAATTGTGGCTAACGGATTTTAAAATCCATGTCAAGTGAGTTATTATTTAACCGATGGAATAATTATTTTGGTTACTTGCATGTAAAACTGGTTTTCTCTTTAGTATTAAAATGAATGATTTTATAAATATGTGCATGTGTTTATTGGTATGGGGTATGTAATTTTTTCAATTTATATTATTTCTAATATATAAGAGGTTATTGAGAAAATGAATTATATTTTTCCTTAAATTTTCATATATATATATATATAATAGTGGAAATAACAAATCTAGTTATATATATTCTTATATAAAATTATTTATATTCATATTATAGATTTTTGTATATTGAATTTAAATTAAAGTATATTTGAAAGAAATTAAAATTTTGAAGAAATGAATGAATATTTAAAAGATAATAAAATAAAATAAAATAATTAATAATGTGAACCTTTGGAGGTGTGGGCCTGCAAGACCCATGAGCTCACATGCTTCATCCTGTGTAGGCCATGGGGAGCCCACGGTCTTCTCGTTATATTAAAATTCCAATTTCACTCACTACCTGAAATAGCTAAGAGTTATGATTCGAGATGTTAGTTCAATTAAATCTCCTTTTATATAGTTGTCTAATTTATTTCTAGTTAGTGTTGGAATTTAATCTTCCATCAGAGCATTTATTTCTCCAACCCTCGTGTTAGTTTTGGGGATCTCCTCCATCTACCCCTCCAACTGTTTGCCCTACTAGCATTGATTTTGGTAGGTAAGTTTGAATTTGAAATCAATTTGAGTGCTAGTTTTTGACAAGGAATTAAATAAGACAAAAAGATAGAATGATAAAATGAGTTTTTTGGTGGGATAGAATAGAACCTACAACAATAGAAGAATAAGAGAAAGTTCCAGCCAAGAACAAAGAGTTAGCAACAGAGAATAGAAGGGAATGTGTTGCAACAACAACAAAAGAACAACAAACAACTATGGAGTTCCTGCAGTCAGCTCCAGAGATGGGGTAAGTCAGAAAATAGAGCAACAACTCTGCATGAAATTTGTATAAAGTTTTGAATGTATTTTTGAAAGGCATATATAAATATAATTTCCTATTTTGAATTTATTCTCTAGTCTCTCTCCTTTTATGTTTGTTTTATTCTGTCCACATTGCTATAACATTTGTTTTGGATAGTGATTGCACACCCTTGCCTACCAACAAGTGGTATAAAAGCCCTATTTTTCTAGGCAGTTAGTCTTTTTGTGGGTGTTTTGGAAAAGCCCTAGATCTTCTAGGAATTATCAATCTTCTCAAATTTGAGAGGAATGGAAGGTGGGGACAACAAATGTTGGCATTAGCCACCAAACTTTGATGGGCAGAACTATGATATCTAGGCTAAGAAAATAAAAATAATCTTGGTTGCAAATGACCTATGGGAGCTGGTCATTAATGGTTTCATAGATACTATAGACCCAATAGCCTATGTAGCCCTATCAAATGCTCAAAGAAATCAGTTGAAAGAAATGGGAATGAAGGATGCAAATGCCCTCAGTTTGATTGAGGCAACATTGATAGAGGCTATTTTCTCCTGCATTGTAGCAACAAACTACTCAAATGTTCAGGCATGGGAAATACTCCAAAAACGTTATAAGGGGATTGACAAAGTGAGATTGGTAAAGCTCTAGCTACTAAGGAGAGATTTTGAGACCTTGCAAATGAAGGACGGTGAGTCCATTTCTTCTTTCCACACTAGGGTTTCTACCTTGATTAATCGACTTAGGATTAATGGAGAAACCATAGAAAATCAAAGGATTATTGAGAAGATCCTAAGGAGTCTACCTTCTAGGTTTGATCCTATTGTCATATCCATTGAAGAGGCCAAGGACTTGTTCAAGATGATGGTGGATGAGTTGATGGGTTCACTACAAACCCATGAGCAACATTTGAATAGATTCACTCCTTCCTTAGAGCAAGCTTTCAAGGCTCAAACTAATGCAAGAGCTAGGGGAAAAGGAAGAAATAATAGATAGGTCAAAGAGGTAGAGGAAGAAGTAACTCTGGAAGAGGAGGTTCAAATAGCCAAGAGGAGACAAGCACCTCACATCTAACCTACCAAGGAAAGAAGAACAACAGTTCTAATTAGAGGTATGACAAAAGTAATGTTCAATGCTATTACTGTCATTAGTTTGGTCATTATGCTAGTGAATGTAGGAAGAAACAACATGACGATGGAGGCCAAAATGCTAATGTAGAAAATGAGAACAAGACTAAAAATGAAAAATAGTCAAATGTATTTATTGTTTGCAATCTTGCTGAACGGAGTAGTGATGAAGTATGGTACTTAGATAGTACTTGTAGCAACCACATGAGTGGTAAAAAAACTTCTTTGCCTCCATAGATAGTAGCATTAAAATTGAAATCAAAATGGGAAACAATGAGAAAGTTCTTGTCATGGGAAAGGTACAGTCAACATCCAAACCAAGCATGGTGAAAGGAGGAAGATCCATGATGTCTAATATGCCCCTGGCATAAAACATAACCTATTGAGTATTGGAAAAATATTCCAAAACGGTTATAAAATCCTGATGGAGAATGGAGAGTGCATGATATTTGACAAAGAAGGCAGAAAGAAAGGTATTGCAGCAGTGCAGATGTCAAGAAACAAAATGTTTCCTATTAGGATGCATATAGTATCTCCAGAGCTATCTCCGACACTATCTCTGGTGCAATTTCCAACACTATCTCCAGTACTCATAGTGGTGGGACAATAATCTACCTTTAGGATAGTCATCAAAGACCCATCCAAACTATGGGGTTTGAGGTATGGGCACTTAAGTTTTTCTGGTTTGAGTTTATTGTCCAAGAAAGGTATGGTTAGAGGGCTACCAAATATTGTAGAGCCTGATGGAAAATGTGAAGCCTACATTTTAGGAAATCAACACAGACAACCCTTTCAATCAAGGTATTCTAGGAGAGCAAAAGCACCATTAGAGTTGGTGCACTCATATTTGTGTTTACCCATGAAAACCCACACCTTAGCTGGAAATACTTATTTCATGACATTCATAGATAATTACAGCAAAAAAAATTGGGTTTATTTCTTGAAAAAGAAATCAACAGCCTTCAAGAAATTCAAGTAGTTTAAGGCCTCAACTAAAAAGCAAAATGACCACTACATCAAATCCCTAAGAATGGATAGAGGGGGAGAGTATATCTCCAAAGAATTTCTAAATTTCTGTAGGAATGAAGCCATAGAAAAATAGTTTACAACTAGGTATACTCCACATCAAAATGGAGTGGTTGAAAGGAAAAAATAGAACCATTCAAGATCTATAGAAGCAAGCATGATAAAAGCAACAAGACTATCACATGATTTTTGGGGTGAAGCTGTAACAACAACAATCTACCTATTGAATAGGTGTCCTACAAAGGTTGTTCATGATATGATTCCACAAGAGGCATGGATAAATAGCAAATGGAGTGTTGTACACCTAAGAATTTTTAGGTGTGTGGCACATGCATTCGTGCCAAAGGAGAAGAGGCAGAAATTTGATGATAGAGGTGAAAAATGTATTTTTGTAGGCTATAGTGAAGACTCAAAAGCCTACAAACTATATAATCCCATCACCAAAAAGGTTGTGATCAATAGAGATGTTGAGTTCATTGAGAATGAAGCATTGGATGGAATGGTGGATAGAACCATGAGTATTTTAGTCACAATACCCCTTGAAGATGAAGAAGCTTCAGAGGAAAGCAACTCCAGAGGAGCTTAAGAGAGCAACAACTCAGAGAGAAACTACTGTAGAGCATTGGAAATTAGCAACTTCAGAGGTGTTTAGCAGAATAACATCTTCAAAGGTGGACAACAATGTAGTCTCTAGAAATTAGTAGCTCCAGAGATCAACAACTCTAGAGTTCAGTAGAGTAGCAGCTCTGTAGGTTAGCAGTACAATAGCTCTAGAGGTTAGAACAATAGTAGATCCAAAGGTAATTCAGACCCTACACTCGCATCATTGATGCCACAAAGGATAAGGAGTGTAAGGGAGATTTATGACATCACAAGGTATGCTGATTTTGATGAGAATATGGATTTTACATTATTTTCTTATAGTGATCCAATGCACTTTGAAGAAGTTGTGAAAGAAGAGAAGTGGTGTAAGGCCATGGACGGAGAGTTGGATGTTATAGAGAGGAGTGACACATTGCAACTAACCAATTTACGCAAGGGTAAATAAGTGATTAGAGTTAAGCGGGTCTATAAGACCAAGTGTACTGCTGAGGGTATGATTGAAAGACATAAGGCAAGGTTAGTTGTTAAAGGATACAAACAACAACCGGGAAGAGATTATGATGAGACATATGCATCAGTTGCAAGGCTAGAAATAGTTAGGACAATCATAGAAATAACAACTCAACACAATTGGAAGGTGTATCAAATGGATGTGAAGTCAACCTTCTTCAATGAAGTTCTAAAAGAGGAGGTGTATGTGGAGCATCTACCTAGCGTTGAAGTCCCATGGCAAGAGGACAAAGTATGTAGGCTCCAAAAATTCTTCTATGGGTTGAAACAAGCACCTAGGGCATGGTACAAAAAAATAGACTCATATTTAGTGAGTAATGGCTTTAGCAAAAGCAACAACAATCCCACACTCTACATCAAATCAACACAAGGTAGTATTTTGATTGTTGTTTTGTAAGTAGATGATCTGATTTTTATGGGTAATAGTGATCTCTTCATTGTTGATTTCAAAGAGGTAATGAAGAATGAGTTTAAGATGATAGACTTAGGTCTGCTGAAGTATTTTCTTGGCATTGAGGTCAAACAAACAGAGCATGGCATATTTATATCACAAACTAACTATGCCAAACAAATTGTGAAGATATTTATAATTGACAATAACAAATGTGTCCCAACACCAATAGCTACAGGTCTGAAATTGAGTAAAGAGGAAAACAACAAGGACATAAATCCAACCCTCTACAAGAGCATGGTTGGAAGCCTCATGTACTTGATAGCTACTAGGATTGATTTGATGTATGTAGTAAGCTTGATTTTCTAGGTTCATGGAGAAACCTAAGGACACACATTGGAAAATAGGAAAGAGGATCCTAAGATATGTGAATGCAACAATAGGTTATGGCATCTTGTATGGTGCATCCAATGAGTTTAAGCTACCTGGTTTCATGGATAGTGATTGGGCAGGTAATGTAGATGACAGAAAAAGTGCATTGGGATATGTTTTTCACATGGGTTTAGGAGAAATTTCATGGGCATCCAAGAAGTAGCCCATTGTCTCTCTCTCCAAAATAGAAGCTGAGTATATTGTAGCAAATGTAGTAGAATGTCATACTATTTGGTTGAGAAGCATCCTTGTAGATTTGAATGAGCAGCAAGTAGATGGTACAACCATTCATTGTGACAATGTTTCATCAATAGCCTTGACAAAGAATCCAATCTGCCATGGATGAAGCAAGCACATTGAGATCCATTATCACTTCATAAGGGAGTTGGTAGAACATGGAGAGATCAAGCTTCAATATTGTAGATCCAAGCAAAAACTCACTGACATTTTTACCAAGGTATTGGAAACAAATTTTTTGAATGCCTAAGAGATAGGATTGACATTGTAGACAACTCTGGAGGTTTAGCTCCAAAAAGATAGTCACAACAGAGCTCCATAGATGCTTCATAGTTACAACAGAGCTCTAGAGGTTCAACTCTGGAAAGTCAATGCAGCTCCGAAAGTCAGTGTGGCTCCAGAGGTGTTTCGAAGATGCAGAAATAAAGCTCTTGAGACATAGGAAGTCAACTCTGAAGATGTAGGAAAAATGCTTCAGAGATGCAGAAAGGTGCTCTAGAGGTGGTCCAAAATGATAGAAATAGCTCCAAAGATTTGCTCCAGAAAGGCAAATACAAAGGTTTAACTCCGAAGATCAATTCTGGAAAGAAAATTGTTGGATGACATCTAACTTTAGATTAAGGAGGAATGTTGGAAATTAATCTTCCGTCGAAGCATTTATTTCTCCAACCCCCATGTTAATTTTGGGGATCTCCTCTATCTACCCCTCCAACCATTTGCCCTGCCAACATTGATTTTGGTAGGTAAGTTTGAATTTGAAATCAGTTTGAGCATTATTTTTTGGCAAGGAATTAGATAAGACAAAAAGATAGAATGATACAGTGAGTTTTTTGGTTGGACATAATAGAACTTGTAGTAGCAGAAGTATAAGAGAATGTTTCATCTGAGAACAAAGAGTTAACAATAGAGAATAGAAGGGAATGTGTTGTAGCAACAATAGAAGAACAACAGATAGCTATAGAGTTCCTACAGTCAGCTCCAGAGATAGGGGCAAGTCAGAAAACATAGCAGTAACTCTACATGAAATTTGTATGAAGTCTTGAATGTATTTTTGAAAGACATAAATAAATATAATTTCCTATTTTGAATCTATTCTCTAGTCTCTCTCCTTTTGTGTTTATTTTATTTTGTCCACATTGTTGTAGCATTTGATTTTGACAATCATTGCACACCCTTGCCTACCAACAATTAGTTCCCTATTTATGTATTTAACATGATTCAATTGGATAGTTTTATCCTAAGTGTACTGGATTAATTAGTTATATAAGTTAAAAGGGTTGGTAATAGATTCATCAATCTAAATATAGTATGACATATGACCTTTTGATAAAGTATTTGAACCAACAAATGTTTAAAACATCTTGATTAGTGGGAAGTCGTGGTCTCTCCACCAACCCAAAAGAAAAAAAAAATATTATTAATTATTAATTACATCAAGAGGTGTTCTACGATGACAACACTCCCGTAACCGGTAAACAAAAATCCAAGAAATAAAAAAAATAAAATCAACTAAAATTCAATGCATGGTGGTAAATTGAAACGTTCGTAGAGTCGGTGGTGAGTTAAAAAAATATGATTGTAGAGCCAGTGGTGAGTTAAAAAATAAATCTTTAATTTGACAAAGAATGTTGAATCTCACAGATTCCTTAAGTCCCCCTATCTTTTTTATTTATTTTAAAATGATTTTTTTAAAAATGTTAAAATAAATTACTTGAGTTGCAGAAAACAAAGATTAAAACAAAAAAAATTAGTTTATTGCATTTGAAATATTTTTTAGTCATGTAAAATACAACCCTGTGATAAGAATAAAAACCTTTTAATACTAAGACATGACTCTTCAAACCCCACCATATAATTGGGTGTTTATGACCTCATCTTCAACCTAACATAATCAAAACTATATAGTTGAAATACAAATGCAATTCTGTAGAAGATTTCTTTTACCTTGCAAGAGAGCTATTAGTTGTAAAAAAATAGAACAATAAAGTGAGAAGAATCCATAAACAAAAGGCAAAAAAATATATCTAAAGTACGATGAGAGATATCCTTCTGAGGCACCTAATTTTTAAATCAATTTACTACATATAGGTGGAAATAGGCACCTTGAGAAGGATATCATTTTTAGTATTTGACTAGTATAGCTATTTTAGAAAAATATATCTAAAGTACGCCGAGATGGATCCATTTCTAGGCGCCTTTTAATCAATTTATTTTAAACTATAATTGCAATTATTGTATAGTTTAATAATTTTAAATCACAATTATGTAGTATAATATTAGTAAACATTATAATAATGTATTTATATTATTATTTTATTATAAATATTTATTTTATGTACAAATAATTTCATATTTTAAATCACAATAAATAATTTATATTAGAATAATTATTTTAAAGTTTTAATATTATATTATTATATTATTGTAATATTATTACATTTTATAGAGAATGTTTATAATAATAAAAAAAATAATAAATATAGTAATAAATATAATAAAGAAAATTACTTAATGATAATTAATATTATTATAATTATAATATATAATTTTTTTAAAGGGGTAAAAACTTTATTGAATCAGAAAATCATTACAAAGTAGAAAGAAACACCCATAAGGGGCACAACCAAAATTAAGAATTAAGTAACACTTAAAAAGCTCCTCATATCCTCCATAACCCAATCTTCAAGAATAGGGGCCAAATCACAAGGTTGCCCCAATCATCCACATTCCAAGTCTCCATTTGCTTAGATGACCACCTCGCCAAACCATCCACCACCTTATTCCACTCCCGTAGCACATGACAAAAAGCAATAGAATCTAAAGCATTGCTCAGAGAAACAATTTGTTTGGCCACCATTGCAAGTTGCCAATTCACCTCCTCAAAATGTCTCTTATTCAACATATCAATGACCACCTGAGAATCTAATTCACAAATAATCCACTTCCAGCCAAGGGCACAAGCACGCTATAATGCCAGAAGAATAGAAAGAGCCTCCATGAGATTATTTGTATGCTTACCTCTATATATAGAGAAGAAAAAAATTACCACCCCCGAACTATCCCTGCCAATGCCACCAACTCCAGCATGGCTGGGATTACCTCTAGAAGATCCATCAATATTGATTTCTAGCTCCCCCATACTGGGAGGACACCAACAACCAATACAACAGACCCTCACTCTCCCACACCCATGCTGAACCGTCCTCAAATTTTTTCATCCACCCCCAGAGAGACCTAGATAGATAGATCACACTTAGCAGCCAAAGTTTCTTGTAGACCCCCCAAAATCCTCAACCAGAGCTGACCAACAAGAAGCTTCTTGTCCAGAAAAATTCTACGGTTGCCCTCCAACCAAATATGCCAAATTATCAAACTAGGGCCAATGATCCAAGCAATGAGGAGAAAAGAGGTCTTTATAGGGGGAGGCCCCAGACTCCTCCAAAAGTCCTCTAAAGAAGAAGCATGTCTACACGGTATACAAAAGAGATTCCACCAAAAATGCCAAATAACTTTTGCAAAGGGACACTGAAAGAAGAGATGGGGGATGCATTCCTCATGCCCACCACACATAACACACATAGAGGGCCCCTAAAACCCACATTTCTAGAGATTCTCCCAGGTAAGGCACCTCCCTTGAACAACTAACCATGAGAAGAAGTTACACTTAGGCCAAGCAAACTTATTCCAAACCTGTTTCCACCACGAGACCTCTGAGCTCCCAAACATTTTCTTATCAAGAACTTGATAACCTGAAGCAACAAAAAATTACCTTTTGGATCAGGATCCCAAGCCAACACATCTCTCCCAGGAAGATAAGTGTAGACACACCCCAACAGAATCCTAGCAAGCTCCTGATAATCCCTAGCTGCCCCACCAGGAGGTCACTCCTGCAGAACCTTCCATCTATACACACTAACATGTCCCAAATTCTGAAGAGTTTTAAAATCAGCAACATGGCACCACCCAACATCAATAAAATGCCTACTCAAATTCTGTAGATGCGGGTGAGTAGACAAAATGGGAGGATAACCATTCCAAGAATCATGCTAGAAGAGAGCATCCTGCCCACCATTGTAAATCCAAAACAACCCCTGCTTGACCAACTTAGCACCCCTTTTGAGGGTACTCCAAATCATAGAACCCTTCCCCTCCAAACTGAAGTGGGAAACATCCACACTCTCAACTGCACCTAGATACTTTGAGGTAAGAATTTTTGCCCATGATTGATGTTGCTGAGAACAACATCGCCAATACAGCTTAGCTGCTAAAGCTTGTCCATTCAAATCAGTTCTATGCAAACCTAGACCACTAGCCTACTTCGACCTACAAATAGCTTCCCACTTAACCAAACTCCACTTCCTGTGAAGGAGGTTACCAGACCAAAGGAACTGCCAAGACAAACTCTCAAAGTCTTTGATAAAGCCAGAAGGTGCAGAGAGAACAAAACATCTGTATAGAGGAAGAGCATGCATCACTGACTTTAGAAGAGTTACCCTACGCATAGAAGAGAGCCACCTATTAGTCCAATGACTAACTAGATTTATGAACTTATCCATAATCTCCTGCCAGAACAATTTAGGGAGCGAATGAATAGCAAGCGGAATACCAAGATACACAAAAGGAAAAGTGCCAATCTGGAAATGAAAGATACCAGCAATTCTCCTCTGAATAGCCCACAGAGTATGAAAGACGTAGATAAAAGACTTCCCCTCATTAATTTTTTGACCTAACACAGCCAAATAACAATCTAGAATCCTGCGCCAACTGGAAGCCTTCTCAACCTTGGCTCTACCCATCAGAGATGTGTCATCAACAAACTGTAAATGTGACTAAGGGGGAATATTATTTCCAAAACTCTAGCCCTTAATCAAACCAGTCTCCACCTAGGATCTAATAAACCTCCCCAAACCCACTGCCAATAAGATGAACAGAAAGGGGGATAAAGGGTCCCCTTGTCTAAGCTGCCTAGAAGCACCAAACAACTCCATTGGTTCACCATTAATCAACACCGAAAAGGAATGAGAAGTAACACAACTCTTGACCCACTCAATCCATTCACCAGCAAAACCAAACACTCCCAGAATCTTAAATAAGAAGGCCCATTTAACTCGATCATAAGCTTTATCCATATCCAACTTAATAAACATAGCTTTCTCTTTAGAACAATCCATAGAATGAATCCTCTCAGCTGTAATGATGACACCATCCATAATCTGCCTACCAACCACAAAACCCCCTTGCTCTTCAAAAATTAACCTACTTAGCTAGGGTTTCAGCCGCTCAGCAATCAACTTAGTAATAATCTTGTAAACCACATTACATAAGGCAATGGGCCTAAAAAGATCTAGAGAATGAGCCCCATCCTTCTTTGGAATGAGAGAAAGGAAGGTAGCATTCATGGATTTCAACATTTTTTTATTCTTGAAAGATTCCTGAATGACCTCCAACAAATCCAACTTAATCACTTCCCAGAACTCCTGGTAGAACTCAACTGGGAAACCATCAGGCCTTGGAGCTTTTCCCTTTTTCATCTGGAACACAACAGTTTCAAGCTCTAACAAAGAAATAGGATTAAGAAAAGAAGCATTCATTTCACTGGTGACTAAGGGAGGAATACTATTCAAAATATTAGCTTCATCCTTCTCCTTAGGAAGGGAATCCTCAAATAGTAGAATAGAAAAGAAACAAATAGCCTCAGCAAAAATAGAAGCAGAGGAGGAGAGAATCTCCCCATTCAAAGACCTAAGAGAAGAAATGACATTACCTTGTCTCCTATCTTTTACTAGATTGTGTAAGAAAGAAGTATTCTTGTCTCCCACCTAAAACCACTCAATTCAGGACTTTTGTTTCCAAAAAATTTCCTCACGTAATTCCCATTCCTCAACTTCCTTCACAGCAACAACTTCCAACAAACCCAGATCCTCAGTGAGGCCCCGATCATGAATCTGCCCGGTGATCAAGTCCAAATGAGCTTGAGCAGACTGCTTTGCATGGAAAACATTACCAAAGTGTTGCCTATTCCACCATTTCAACCTATATTTCACATATTGGAGCCTCTTGGAGGAGTACATAGTGGTCCCATGTGACGGCTTCCCCAAATTCCACCAAAAAGGAAGAAGATCATGGAGGGAGTCATCTCTTAACCACATGAGCTGGAACTTAAAAGACTGATTTACACAACACCAAGGTAGCTTAGCAGTAACTTTGATTGGCCAATGATCAGAACCCTGCCCATCCAAAATCTTAGAGCTAGTCAGCCCCCTATCTTCCAACTAGAAACTAGACACCAAGAATCTATCCAGGCGTTCAGAAATAGCAGCGTCCCCACATCTCTTATTATTCCAAGTAAAGACCCCATTAACAGGCTTGATGTCAACCAAATTCAAGAGAGCCACATTAACTTGCAAGAGATCAGAAGAAGGCTCTAAGTGAGCAATGCCTCCCCTCTTCTCTTCCAGAGAAACAACAACATTAAAATCCCTGGCTAAAATCCATGGGAGATAAGGATCCAAAGTCCTCACATATCTGAATAAACCCCACAACTTTACCTTGCCATGAAGGTCAGCTAGAGCAAAGATGTTAGAAAAGAGTACTCTCTCTCCAAACTCAAGATGAGAAGCAACACAAGAAATCAAACCTCTGCAAGAGTACCACTAAATTGGCCTGACTCTATGTGGGTCCCATAAGCATGGAACCCCACCAGAGATACCAAGTGCACCAACACATTGACACTGACCGCGACTCCAAATCTTTGAAGCCACACTCATCATACTATCAACTGATAACTTAGTTTCCTGAAGGAAAACCACATCAGGTGAATGAATACAAACCAAATCCTGAATAGCCTTTTGTCTAGGGATGCTATTCATTCCCCTCACATTCCAAGAGAGAACAATCATCATTGGGGTTGGGAGAAGTGAGCATCAATAGTCCTCACTGAACCCGACTCAACCAATGTCTCACCAGCTAGCTTTACCTTTTCCAGGTCCTTTTTTCTACCAGCCTTAAGAGGTTTCTCAGGAGCCCCTTTTTTGAGGGTTTTTGGTTGCAAACCCAAGGCTGGGGAAGGAGCCTTACTTTTTCTTGAGTTTGGAGTACCCGCACTTTAGATAGAACACCAACACTAGGAGAGCCACCAGAAGCCTCTAGTGCCAAATCTAATGCACCCTAAATAGGAGCCAGAGGAGCTAATTCAATGTCCATTTGAGTACCTTGCTCACCAAGCTGATCTGAACTAGGAATCGCATTAGGTTGATCCCCAGGAACAACCTCAGTAAAAGATCCAACTGTTGCCTACATGTCCACCTGAAAACCTTCCTCTTAGACCAAATCCTCCAATGTCTCAAATTGGTTAAATGTTTCCTCCTCTTGCCTATCCTTAAGGGATCTCTTTAGGCCTCGACCACAATTACGAGACTTAACTGGAATAAAACCTTCTTTATCAGCCCCTCCTCTTTGCATGGGGGTTTTACCCTTGTCTACTTTCAAATCAATATGAGTAGGAGCATTACTTGAACCAACTGCACCAGAAGCTCAGGGGGACCTCTGCTGAAGATGACCATATTCATGACATAGTTGAAACCTGAAAGGTAACGTCTCATAATCTAACGGCTGAGTCTAGGAGCAAGACCCAATAGTCATATCAATAGAATCTAGAAGCGGCTGGCTCAAATCAATTTCAACACAAACCCTAGCATAAGAAAAAATTCTCTTATTCAAAGTTTGCTAAGAAGGACCAATAGGTTTTCCCAGTAGCAATGCAATTGACTGCAATATATCACTTCTCCAGCATTCAAGCGGCAACTGAGGAAGATGAACCCAAACTGGGATTCTAGAAGGTAACTCCTCCATTGAGTTAAAGCCAACATGCCATGGTTTGATGAAGAGATCCACCTGATTATAAAAATATGGACCCCCTTCAAAGGCCCTATTCTGATCTAAGACACACGAAAAATCCACCATAAAGAAGTTATTTGCAGCCATCAAAATATCAAAATCTCCTTCCGGGTTCCATGTCTTGTGAATCCATGTATCAAGAAATGGGGGAGAAACCCTCATCCCCATGAACTTACAATTCAAAACATGATTGCAATAGTAATTAATATCCTCAGCTACCGACTCTGATTGTATTACTAAAACTGGCTGCTCTTGGGCCCTCTACAAGCATCCATTCACCTTTGGCAATTTAAGGGAACCATTTTAGACCACATCCGATCTAGAAGAAGATTGAATGGGTATTCCAGCATCCTCCCCAGCCATAGAAGAAGCATGACCCGCCATATCCAAAGGCACATTCAAGGCCATTTATAACAAATGAGTGAGGGCCCAAAATGCCCCCCCACACCACACCGAATCCAAAGTAATGGCTCCAAACAGACACACCACCACTAGAGACAACACCTCAAAGGAAGAAAACCCCCCAACGTGCAGCAAACACGAACCAGAGGGCACACAATAAAAGAAAACCTAGAGTTGGAAACCCTTGAACCCTGCACACCACCACCTGCACCAAAGGATGCCTCACAACTAGCTAAAACCAGAAAAAAGAAGAAATGGTGAAGTAGACCCGGTCCCCTTGACCCCCTGTTGACATACAAATCCCCTGCGTAGAAAGAAAGCTTGATCCTGCAAGCTAGGGCTCGGGTGCCCTAGCCTGCTCTCCCACGCACGCTGTCACCATTATTCCCTATTATAATTATAATATTATTATAATAATATATTTAATCTATATTATAAATTATATTATATAATTATATGAATTATTATAATTACAATATAATATTATAATATATATTAGATAAATTATAATAATATATTATAATAATTATTAAATATAATATAATATTAATTAATTAATTTATAATAAATAAAATTATAAATATATTATATAATAATTGTTACTATAATTATATTATATAATATATTTAGAATTATAGTTAGAGGTTAAAATTAGGGTTAGCGTTAGTGTTTAGGTTAGAGTTAGAGTTACAATTAATCTAATAATTAATCTATTTATTACAATTAGGGTTAGGGTTAGCATTACTATTAGGATTAAGGTTAGGGTTAGGGTTAGGGTTAGAAATACAATTATGGTTCAAATTAGGTTTGGGATTATGGTTAGAATTAGGGTTAGTGTTATTATTAGAGTTAAAGCCAAAATTATGGTTAAAATTATGTTAAATAGGGTTAGATTTTGAAATATGGTTAGGTTGAGGGTTTTGAGGCTTATAAAACAATGGTAAGTGTAATGTTATAGGAACCCTAATCCTAATCCTAACTCCAACATTATTATAATAATAATGTATAAATAATTAGGGTTATAATAATTATTATGATAAGTTATTAATACCAACCCTAATTCTAACCTAAATCCTAACCCTAACCCTAATTCTAACACTAATTATAACTAAAATCCTAACCCTAATTCTAACCCTAACCCTTAGTCTATTACTAATTCCAACCCTAATCCCAACCTTAACTCTAATCATAGTTCTATATATAGATATAAACGTAAATAACCTTTCTTATTTTATTGTAACTATAAACCTAACCCTAACATTTAGGCTAATACTAACCCTAATTATAATCCCAACCCTAACCCTAATTGTAATCATAGTTTTAACCCTAATTCTAACCTAAAACCTAATCCTAACCCTAACCCTAATTGTAGCTGTAATCCTAACCCTAATTCTAACTGTAATTGTAACCCTAAACTTAAATCCAATTATAATTCTAATCTTGAGATATCCAAGTTTGTAACCCTAATCCTAACCTTAATTGTAAGATTAATCCTAACTCTAACTCTAATTCTAACCCTAACAATAACCTAATTATGTCCCTAAAACTAATTTTAACCCTAACCCTCACCCTAATACTAACCCTAACCATAACCCTAACTCTAATTCTAAATGTAATCATAACCCTAATACTATCCCTAACCCTAACCTTAATCCTAACCCTAATTCTAACCCTAACGCTTGACCCAATACTAACCCTAACCCTAACTATAATTATAACCCTAATTTTAACCCCTAACTTTAATCCTATATTTTATTGTAATCATAATTTTATTCGTAAGCCTAACCTTAATCCTAACCCTAACCCTAACTTTAATCTTAATACTAATGCTAACCCTAACTCTAATTCTAACCCTAACAATTATCCTAATTGTAACCCTAACTCTTGCCTCGATACTACCCTAATGCTAACCCTAATTGTAACCCTAATTTTAAGTCCTAACTCTAATCCTAAATGTAATCCTAATCCTAAATGTAATGCCAACCCTAACTCTAATTCTAACCCTAACTCTAATTGTAATTCTAATCCTAATTCCAACCCAATTTTTCTAATTTTTCCCTAACCCTAACTCTAACTCAATTTTTTTAAACTAATCCTAAGCCTAACCCAATTTTTTCCCCAATTAAATCCTTATTTCTTGAAAAAAATTTATCTTTTGTTTTGTGAGTTTATTGGCAAGTGCCAACCCTAACTCTAATTCTAACCCTAACACTGATTGTAATCCTAATCCTAGTTCCAACCCAATTTTTAAAATTTTTCCCTAACCCTAACTCTAACCCAATTTTTTAAAAAACTAATCCTAAGTCTAACCCAATTTTTTCCCAATTAAATCCTTATTTTTTGAAAAAAAATCTTTTGTTTTGAGAGATTATTGCCAAGAAAACTTTTTGCTACCTTAATCATAATTTCATCCGTAACCCTAACCTTAATCCTAACCCTAACCATAACTTTAATCCTAACATTAATGCTAACCCTAACTCTAATTCTAACCGTAACGAGAACCTTAATTGTAACCCTAACTCTCAGCCCCAATACTACCCTAATGCTAACCCTAATTTTAAGTCCTAACTCTAATCCTAAATGTAATTGTAATCCTAAATGTAATGCCAACCCTATGTCTAATTCTAACACTAACTCTGATTATAATCCTAATCCTAATTCTAACTCTAAACCCTAAGCAATTCAAACTATTAAAAAGAAAAATTACATTGAGGATACTCCAAAATGTACCTCTACTCTGGCAAAAAGTAAGCATCATGGTTTTCGCACATGCCATACTAGATGTGCTTCAAAATGCACAGAACATCATAACATTTATGATATATAGAGAAAACTTCATTTATCACATTTACTTTCCACATTTTATTACTTTGATAATTGATGTCAATGTCCCTATTTATCAATTATTTAAAATTTAGTTTTTAATTTATACTTATGCAAATATTTCTTATGTGATTAACTTAAATTAATAGTAAGAAAATTTTATTTTCCTTTTAAAATAATTGATTATTATATTTAAAATACAATTTTTTGAAAATTATTTATGTAAATTTCATTCTAATATTTTTAAATATTTAATTTATTTATACAAATAACCTATTTATATTCAAAACTAAATTGTAACTACAAATAAAAATACTATTTCATTGTTACTTATTCAAACATCTTATTTACATAAGATAAATAAATTAAAACTGTAAATGAAATTACATCACTAATCTGGTTCTTAAATCATAAAAAAATAATCCACTGTTAGGCCAAATGCTCATATAATTAGACCAAATTAATTGCTGTAAGATTTGTAAGACATACCATGTAGGATTTTCATTCTGTAAGCTTCATGACAGTTATGGTTGTTTGCAAATCTTTCGTAATCTTTTTGAATTCTTAATTAATATATTTATTTATTTTAAAAAATAACATACCTCCTAATAACAAATAAGTGAATGTACTACAAGTTTAGTATATTCTGAATTAAAAAAATTAAAATATACTATAGTTTCACTTACAAAAATAAAAGCAGAACTCTATCGATATCAAAAACATTAATTTTCAAACCAAATCTTATAGAAATTTGATTGTCAACATGCTTATTATATCATTTACATGTTTAGATTCAATTTCTTTTTTCCTGTGATATTTATTGGGGTTTAGATTTATCTGCAGAGTTGTATATAATGTCAACAGACTTCATGGTTGCCCAGAAAAATAGTCAAAATCATCTCCTACATTTACTTGAGGAGATGGTGGAGAAATCCTTCACCTGCCCTATGATTCTCTAAATAATTCCCTTTGCATGTGTGGCCTTCCATAACCAAAACCATCTGCAAACTCATAAACAAAACATTACTTTTATTAATTACTTATTCCAATCTATATACTTAAAGCATAAGAAATAAAGTCAGTCTTCTGCAAATGAAACTTTTACATAAATGATTGAAAAAAATTGTCATTATTACACTGAGAACAACCTTAAAACAAATATCATACACTGCTAAAGCAAACAACAAATCAATATTCCACTGAAAAATAAAAGAAATAAATGAATACTTATTGCATCAACATTTTCTGAGATAATAATGGCAAACATAATTAGAATACACTAGCATAAAATCTTCCCTACACCCATATTGAGAAAAAGAGATTCTGACCTTGATGCAAACTTGATGCTTCAGAAATGAATTTATAAGTGGGCTCAAAAATAGTTTGCGTAACCTTTTGTAATGTCATTAAAGACAATATATTTTTATAGTAGATAGAATGTTACACCCACGACCCTTAATGCTTAAAAATTCTCCTACATGATATGACAAGTAATTGCATGTATCCCATGAGACAATCAATTGCTTAAAATCATTCCCTTTTTACATAGGATCTACCATTGTTACATGAGAAACCATATAAGAACACTACAATTCACTAGCAATCCCTTCACTTCTATAGCATGTGATTAGGGAGAGAGTTCCATCCTCTGTTTATCGAGGACCCACGACCATTAATGCTTAAAAATTCTCCTACAGGATATACAACATGCCTTCCATCAATAAGGGTTTTACACAGCCGAATACAAAATACTTTCTGCCTTAAAATAATCCATAATATGGCCATCTTCTACATCCTATCACATGTATCGAAATACAAAGGAAACAATACAGAACATGTGGTATATCAATTTTTGAATATTGTGAGTATTTTAGTTAGGGTAAAATTGCAAATCAGGGCAAATGAATAAACAGCAATGATAAAAACCCTAGCAATGCACAATGAAGCACAAGACAACATGAAAATCAAAATAACAAATGTAAATGCAAACCGATCTCCATGCTATGCTCGATTTATCTCCATTGCTCTTCTCCACCTCGCATGAGCATGCAAGATTTTGAAGGATTATTGTTGGAGGAACGTTGGATGCTCACTTCTGTAGCATAACATTAAGATGAAGATGATATGAGGATGATAGTTGAAGGATGCAAAGGCTCTAATGATATTTTGACAGAATAATGGTACTTGAAGCTCAATGCATTTTTGAAAATTTGGTAGAATAAGGGTGCTTGAGGCTCAATGCATGCTAATGGCTTGTGAGGGGTTTGATTTATAGGAAAGGCTTGGTTCAAATGGATGGTTGAGATTAAAAAGCTAATTGATTGATGTGGACGGCTAGGATTGATTAGGTTATTCCCACTCTTCAAGGGAGTTGTAGTCATTTGACAAGTGGAGGGAGGATAGGGCTCATGTGTGCTTGTGTACATAAAAAGTACTACATATAAAAGATATTAAATAAAGGCTGTAGTACCACTTATCTTTTTAAATGAAAGAGGCACACATGTTGGCTAAATGATAAGATAAATTAATTAAATAAATTAAATTTATTTAATTAATTGGAAAGTCGGCTTATGATGAGAACTTAATTTAAATAAAATATTTGAATTAGTTGAGATATGAGTTGGATATTAATTAAATAAATAAAAATTTATTTAATTAATTGGATAAATGAATAAAATGGGATAAGATATGATGTGGAAATTAATTAAATAAATAAAATTTATTTAATTAATTGGGATGAGGATAAGAATGGGATTGAAAGGGATTTTAATTAAATAAATAAAATTTATTTAATTAATTGGCTTAATGGATAATGATTTAACAAGGTGTTGCTAGACATGGACAAAGTTGGGACAAATTTGGGTGTCTACATTTTGCCCCTCTTTGAGATGATGTTCGAGATGATGAGCTTTGTGTCGAGTAACATCATTTCAAAGAAGTTAAGGTATGGATAATTGATAGGGATGCTGATGATGATGTAGGATAGGATGAGGATGACGATGAAATGGGATGATGATGCCCCCTCGAGAGGATAGGTGGGTTGGACAAACACGGGTATGCTCTCGAAAAGAAATGGCTTGGCTGCAAAAGAAAGATAAGGGGATAGATAGAAGAAATGAAGGATGTGTTATGCTGCAATGAATGTGAGCAACCATGATGTTTGATATAGCACTAGACGTTATGCACCAAGGTATAAGGACCAGGGTGACGATGTGTCTTGTGCCCCAGCGTAATACAACCTTATCTAATGTATGAGGAAGTAGACTTAGAACATTGAAGTCCTAATGCATAAAAGGTATGATATGACCTTAGATGCAAAGGATAGTGCAAAAAGCTATTCCAACATACACAAGATATGAATATTAGCTGGAAATGATTTGGATGTGATTCAAATGCAAGTTAAAAATGATAACACACACAAGCAAGCAAGCAAGCATGCACAAATGATTCAAAAACAAACAAGGTATTGCCCCTGTCAAGTTGTAAACCAATGATTAATTGTTTGATTGTTTTGTTGTTGAGAGTGTTGTCATTGCGGGGAAAGCTATATCCCTAGATCAACACAAGGTTGTTTGCTGAGTTGGTTGGTTGATTGGCTGATTGATTTGGCTTACAACAAGGCTAGGATCAAGACCATTGATTGCAATTGGATAACTTGGCTTGATTGATTAACTTGCTTGGTATGGATTAAGGATGGGCTTACACTTGGATCATTGCTTGGATTCTTTGGATTGATTTGATTGGATGAAAGGATGACTGGATTGATGAAATGTTGATGATTGATTTGAAGGAAATGGATTGATTGAATGATAGATTGATTGGAAGAAGTTTATTTATGATGTAGAAGATAGATGACAGAAGAAATGATGAGAGGAGAAAAAGGAAAATCACCTATGCCTGAATCTGGGCACTTCCTTCGTACTCTAGACTGCCTACATACCCTATATCCACGGGATCAAGGCACTCAACGATGGAAATGAGATGTAGTTCTAATTTGTGTTTTATTGATGATGATAAAAATGGATTGAGATTGATTGATGAAATGTTGATGATGTGATGATTAGAGTGTCCACTCAATCTAAGCATAAGCAAGTGTTCTCAGTGTGCTCAAAGGATGTAAAACAAACAAGGTATTGCCCTTGTCAAGTCATAAACCAATGGTTGATTGTTTGATTGATAATGATAGTGTTGTCATTGTGGGGAAAGCTATATCCCTAGAGCAACACAAGGATGTGGGAATGCTATATCCCATTGATGATGATTGATGCTAATTGATTGGGCTCATGACAAAATTAGGATCAAAACCTATTGATTTGATTGGATAATGTTCCTAGATTGATTAGCTTGCTTGATACAGATTAGTGTGACTTGGATTTAAGATCATTGCTTGATTGATTTAAGTGATATAATTGGAAGAAGTGATTGATTGAAATGAATGTTATTGATAGGAAGAATCAATGATGATGATTTGATTTTGATTGAATGTTGGTGGAGTGGATTGTTTTGGATGATGTGATTGGTTTTATTGCTTCGATTTTTTCATTAGATATTTGATGTGTTTTTTTTTTGACATATTTTAATTTTTTTGTATTTTTTGAGGATATTTTGATCTTTTTGGATTTTTGAATGTTTTGGGATGTCAATGGATTTACAATTTGGGTAGCCTTTGTGCTAGATACCAATGACAAGGGAGAAAACCAAGTCTATGTGCAAGGATGGATAAATGGATGGGCTCATATTAAATGGGATAGAAAGCTCATGATAAATATGTGGATAGACAGGATAGGCCATATAAGGGATTGATACATGCCTCATGATAAATGGATAGGTAGGCTATAGTGGAAAGCTCATGATAAACAGATGGGGATAAGTTATAAGATGGAAAGCTCGTGATAAGGATATGCCATAGTGGATGGATCATAAGGGAGCTGGGATGTGATCTCCAAAGGCTATGTTGCATAGGAATAACATGTCCCATTCTAGGTGGTAATGCTTAGGATTTTTACATGACAAAGTTCATGACCAAGGGATGACATGATGGGTTGGTTTGATTAAGATGGATAAATGGTCAATGGATAGGACTTGGTTTGGAAAGAAGGTATGTCAAGAAATATCCAAACATGTTTCAACATTTTGCCCCTATGTCTTCATCAAAATCGAAAGGCGGAAGAATGGATAAATAGGATAGGCATGTTCATGTAATGGCTAAGGATGGCAGGATGGTATGGTGAAAGTTTGGAAATGGATAGGTTGGATGAGACAATGTGCCCCCAAGTGTAAGTGACATAGAAGATCAACCTACACATGATGCCTATTTGCCAGGTTTTCATCATGGTACTTATCCAAGGCGCCTGTTTACCAGGTTTTCACCGTTGGATGAAGGGATTTCTCTTTACTATTTTGATTTTTTTCTTTTTTTGCTTTTTTTTTTTCTTGTTTGCTTTTAGATGGGTTGACAATTACACATGGCGCCTGTTTGCCAGGTTTTCACCATGGTAATGGATAGGAGGGACTCAAGTGGCTAGTGCTATGAAGGTTGATAGTGTCCCTTTAGAGATTGATGATGTCTTCGCATGGACCATGTCAAGTGTGCTCATAGATGTTGATAAGGGATTGCATGGATTAGGTGGATAGTAGATTATGATGTGGATCATGGAAGGATAGATGGATGGGGATAGTGGACTATGATATGAATTATATAGGCTTATGCAAAAGCATGGACCATAGGAAGGTGATTGAGGAGATATATAGGATAATGGATGAAGGATGGGGAGATGGAGGCATGTGGGAATGTTTTGGAATGGAAGGGAACCATGACCAATGGTTGCACAGACCGTGATAAACATTGAAGCTTTTGATTGGATGGTGGTGTAGGAAGCAATGGAGATGTTTGCTTAGGATATGGTTGATGAAGTGATTTAGGAACCCACATAGATTTAGTATTTTTAGTGCTTTTGCTTTGCTTGTGGGATTTTTGAGGGAAATAGAAGTTTTGGATGGAAGTAGGCTTTTGGATGGATATAGGTGGTTGGGATTCTTGAGATGTAGATGAGGATGCCTCATTTGACTTACTAGCTATTTGCTTAGGAACCCAAACCATTTTGCTTTTAGGCTTTGCTTTTGGAGGTATGGGCTTGGATAGCTTTATGAATGTACTTTGCTTTGATTTTGATTCTTTATGTCCTAAGGTATGAAGACCTTTAGGATATTTGTTGATAGGATTTTTAGATTTATAGGTAAAGACCTCAAAATTTTTGCTTTTGAATCCCATGGGGTGGGTGGAGTGGATGGAATGATTGGAAGCTTTATGCTTAAACGATGTGTGCTTTTGTTGGCCATGATTAGGGATGTAAGGATACTTATGAATGCTAGGTATGTTAGGTGTTGGTAACAATGGTGGCAAGTTGGATGGAGGGATATTTGGAGTTGGTAAAAGTGGAGGCAAAGTGGATGGTAGAAGGTGTATGGTCACATACTTTTGACATTTATAGGATGATGGAGGTGGAATGGCTACATATGTTTTGGGTAGATGATGGGGGGTGTGATGGAAAGTGGTAGATTTAGGATGCATGAAGGGATTACCAACATCTTGGCCTTGTTTACCTTGGGGTGTGTATCCAAGGCCATATGAGCATGGAGCAATCTTGACATGGTTTGGCTCCAAAATACCTTGTTCATAAAGGCCTAGACCTTTACCTTTGTAGTTCATGTTTTGGAGTATGCGACTGACAATGGGACTAGTTGTGGTTTGAACACTAGACTTGAGTTCTTTATTGGATGTAGAAGATGAAGTGGATAAAGGTCGTTGTTGTCCTAAGGAAGAACACTCATGTATAAGGGTGGTAAGACCAATAGGACATGATGGTGAACTTGAAGTGGAATAGATGGTGGATGTGGAAGGAGGATCATTAGGATCTTGATTAGCATTGTGTTTACTACGATCCAAGCTATTTGTTTGATCTTTTATGCTTACTTGGGGGACACATGTCTCATCATGACAGGTGGATGTTTGCTCATTATGGATAGGGCTAGATGGCGGATGACTAGGAGCAATGTGAATATCTTGCTCATGGATGGATATAAGATTATGGATAGGATCAATATGCTCATGGATAGTTTCTTTATAGGTATCATCTTGATCATAAAGAAGGTAAATGTTATGGATGGGTTGCATGAAAGTGTTTTGATCTTGAGTTGGACTAGGGCTTAATGTTTCCACATGTTTAGGATTATGCTCTTGACATACCTCTTGGGTTGCTTGAATGGACTTGATAGGCTCTTGATAGTTATCAACATGAGGGAATGATGGCTCATGACTTAGGCTTGTGGTTGGAGACTCTTGAATAGATTTGTTGGCTTGTAGGTCACATGATGGGCTTGAAGGGCTAAGAATGTTAATTGAGGGCTTTTGGATAGGCTCAAGGATAGGTGTTTGGCATGGGGATATATGATTGGACATGACCTTTGGAAGTTCTTTGGTAGGCTCATGAATGGGTGTTTGACATGGAGATAGTTTATTCCTAGCTAGTAGCCAATGGATCACATCCTTCGCAAGGGTATGAGTGGCTGGGAAGTATAATGGATGAACAATAATAGCAGATGATGTTGTAGGATTATGATTAGGATTAGGTTGAGAGCTAATTGGATTGGGTGAATTAGGATTAGAGTGGGGTGACACATGGGATTGGGATGATGTGGCATGATTTCTTATTGTATGTTGATACACCTTGTAAACAATTGGGAAAAACATGGGGCATGTATTTGTATCATGGCCTTTGGTCCTATGGTATGCACAATAATCATGTTCATCATATGGACTTTCTTCACATGGTTTGACTTCATGAAGTTCAATGAGTTTTGCTTCAAGCATTCTTTGTAAAACTATCTCAGCCGCATCCTTTGGTGAAGGATTAGAATGACATGGTGATGAAGGTAATGGAGGGCTTGGTGGTTTGGAAGGTAGAGGGATTAATGGACTAGGAATGGGATCACATGGTGGTGTTGGGATAGAACTAGTTGGCTCATGCGTTGGCATGTGATTGGATGGTGGTGGCCACTCTAGATTGGTATCTCCCTTGTCAAAGGTAATTAATTCTTGCATAGGATAACTTGGACTCATTTGATTTATGTACAAGGGGCCATTGGGATTTGGATATGATTCTTGTTGGAAAGGCAAATTTAGATCTATCAATTGTGCTTGGTGGTCTTGTTGAAAAGGTGTACTTGGACTTACTTGATTTATATACAAAGAGCCATTGGGACTTGGATGTTGTTCTTGTAATATCACTTGATTGCTTTGTGGATGGGCTTGGTAGTGCATTGGAACGGTGGCATGAGGGATTGGATAAACTTGAGGTAGATGTTTATAGGTTGATGTGGCATTGACTTGGTGGATAGGTGGATTAAGTTGATAGGAAGTGGATGGATATGACATGTGGCTATAAGGTGGATTAGGTTGGTATGGAGTGGCTAAGGTTTGTTGTACTTGTTGGGCTTGACTAGTGGCTAAAAGGTGTTGGACTTGGGTTATAAGGTGTTGCAGTTGAGGTGATTGGCTTGCGTGCGGTTGAGCTCTTTGGAGGAAGAAATGTAATATTTCAATGGCATCTTGGTTTAGGGGTTGTGATCCTTGATAAAGATTTTGGAGGAATCTTTGGAATTTGATTTCTGGGTCTTCTAGTGTAAACATGTTGTCACCAAGTGTTTGTCTTAGGTCCTTTTAGCAAGTGCTTGTTTAGGGATTTGGATGATGATGTGGCTTGTTTGGATGACTGGGTTATGTTTGGGATGAAAGTGATTGGGTTTGAATGTTATTGGAAGAATGTGTAGGATGACTTGTCTTTATATGTTTGGGTGTTTATAGCTTGATGTGGCAATATTCAAACAAATGATTATGCATATACACACATAAATCACTCACACAAGACACATAAGCAAGTTGTTAGTTTGGAAAAATGTGATGATGGTTAAGCAAGCATGTGAAGACACTTCAACAAGTCCTAGTCAAGGCAAGGCCACTATCACAAGGAGGTTCTAATGAAAATCTGGGGGACCGACACCCCACGAGCATCCAACAAGCCACTTAAGACTTTAACTAACCCTACTAGGAGTTTTAATATACACAAAGGTACACCTCCTTTCGAGTTTGCACTGTATGGTGAGCGCTAATATCGGTTAGACTTGGCTTTCGCCTTATCCTCTGATTTTTATAGCGGACCGGATGAAAGTACCGCTTGAGGTCATTCCCTTGGGGTGGATACCAAGGCAGGCCTCTCTAAGGCTAAACAAAAGCAACACAAGTAAATATTTTTGACCTCCAAGTTCGTGTTGGGACACGAGGAGAGAGCATACACATTTACTTGGTCACACTCGCATGGGGTTCATTAACCTTAGAAATTCAATGTGTGGAAGACAATGCAAACACTTGTTTGTTTTAAAGCCCAAATCCAAATGTGATGAAAGACAATGGTTCATTTTAGCCTAATTTTTTGATGTGAATTTGCAAACAATTGTTCATTTTATGCCCAAAATCCAAATGTGTTTGCAAACAATGATTAGAAGATGAGAAATGAAATGATTGCACTTGATTAATTTGCTATCCAAATTGCTGTAGATGTTGATGTCAATGTTGCTTCAGCTCCTTATGATCACCTACAACATAAAAAAAAATGATATTATAATGCAGGCATAAAAAATAGGCTCATCAGGCAAGGAAAATTGTAATTTTATATGCATAGCTGAATTAGATTTGATTATTTCAATATATTTTTGGTTTGAAAATTAAAAAATCAAAGAAGAGACCCCTATTAATTTTTAGAGAGCTTTCCAAAAATGTAAAGAAATCAGAAAAATTCTCAGATTTGCGCCCAGAAATGCGGATTTATGGAAACGGTATAGTCGGCAAAGATCTAATATTTTTGTGCTGTAAACAATCTCTAAATTAAATCTGCAAAACATAGACCCCCATTAGAATTTCAAGAGCTTTTCAGAAATATAAAAATTTCTAAAAAATTCACTGATTTGCACCCAGAATTGCGATTTTATGAAAAAAATAAAAACATGATAAATCCCGCAAAAATCACGATAAACTTGAAATGTTTCTGTTGTAGCTTCCTTATATCATGGACAAACTTCTACTATAATCTTGTAGAAAAATTCATAGCCGTTTGGAAGATATGATGAAATCTTTAAAACCTAGGGTTTTGTCCAAAAAGTAGCAGATCTGCAACAAAAAGTTAATTAAACTTGCAAAACTCAATAATGGGGGTTAGATGAATGCAAATTTTTACTACAAAAACCTACAAAAAAAATCAAGCAAAGTGAGTCCCACCGGGCGTGCCAAATGTAGTTAGGGTAAAATTGTAAATCAAGGCAAATGAATAAACACCAATGATAAATACCCTAGCAATGCACAATGAAGCACAAGACAACATGAAAATCAAAATAACAAATGTAAATGTAAACCGATCTCCATGCTATGCTCGATTTATCTCCATTGCTCTTCTCCACCTCGCATGAGCATGCAAGATTTTGAAGGATTATTGTTGGAGGAATGTTGGATGCTCACTTCTGCAGCATAACATTAAAATGAAGATGATATGAGGATGATAGTTGAAGGATGCAAAGGCTCTAATGATATTTTGACAGATTAATGGTACTTGAAGCTCAATGCATTTTTAAAAATTTGACAGAATAAGGGTGCTTGAGGCTCAATGCATGCTAATGGCTTGTGAGGGGTTTGATTTATAGGAAAGGCTTGGTTCAAATGGATGGTTGAGATTAAAAATCTAATTGATTGATGTGGACGGCTAGGATTGATTAGGTTATTCCCACTCTTCAAGGGAGTTGTAGTCATTTGACAAGTGGAGGGAGGATAGGGCTCATGTGTGCTTGTGTACATAAAAAGTACTACATATAAAAGATATTAAATAAAGGCTGTAGTACCACTTATTTTTTTAAATGAAAGAGGCACACATGTCGGCTAAATGATAAGATAAATTAATTAAATAAATTAAATTTATTTAATTAATTGGAAAGTCATCTTATGATGAGAACTTAATTCAAATAAAATATTTGAATTAGTTGAGATATGAGTTGGATATTAATTAAATAAATAAAAATTTATTTAATTAATTGGATAAATGAATAAAATGGGATAAGATATGATGTGGAAATTAATTAAATAAATAAAATTTATTTAATTAATTGGGATGAGGATAAGAATGGGATTGAAAGGGATTTTAATTAAATAAATAAAATTTATTTAATTAATTGGCTTAATGGATAATGATTTAACAAGGTGTTGCTAGACATGGACAAAGTTGGGACAAATTTGGGTGTCTACAAGTATTCATGTTTACCATCCTGCCCATGCAAGAAACAATCTTTGTCCGAAATGATCCCTATCTTTGGCAAAGTTATACATATATGTATACATAAGAATTGTGGGTTCTGCAACTCCAAGAATCAACAGGGGTTGTCCACCAATCAAAGAATGTATTATTCCACATGAGGCGGTAGAAATCAGTGTTTGAATAATAGTTAAGGTGCCATCTTCAAATAAAATATATGTTAAGAGGGTATCTATATTTGTTTATATAGAAGAGTATTTAAAATCAAATAAATTTACATTGAGAAATCCAATGTCTATAAACATAACATCCATAAGAAGCGATCAAGTATATTTTTAGTACCAATGGAAGATGAAAATGAAAACATATTTGCCTACCCAATTTTCACCTGTGGCCTTATCGAGTTGTTCGCCAAATGCTATAACAGGAAGAGTAGAAGCAAAGAAAATTCTGGAAGTTCCAGTAACCTAGCTATACAACAACAATAAGAATGATAAAGATAAAAGTTAACTGAATTGTCTTACTTAAAGATTCAAATTTCATCAGTTATAGTTCTAAAGCCAACTAATTTGACTTATAGAAAAAATAAAAGAATATTAATTCTCAAAAGACTGTATGTCTATTGGAGACATTAGAGAAAGCTTTACAGAGTATATCGGTTGCTAATTTTCCATTTGTGAATCTGCCAATGGATGTAGCATTGAGAAAATCTTGTCCATATGGATGAAAGTTGGCTTTGGTAAGAGTAGATAGATTATTGTTGTTACAAGTATCTACCGTGGAGTCTGCAAATACATAGAGCGTTGGAAATATAGGCGGCCTATGTGCTTCTACTTTTAGAGCATACAATATGAAGATTGAAAAAAGAAAGTAGTATAGAATGCTACACTTAAACCATAACTACCGACGCCGCTATTCTCTCCCACCACTACTCAAACCGTAACTACCTACTCCACTATATTAAACTAAAATAGTAAACTATTATGGCGTAATTCTTTTGATTGTAATGTAAAACTATTATTATATATTAAAATATTAAACTAAATTAGTTTTCAATATGACAGCTAACTAAACGTCAAATTAAATCAGTGGAATAAAAGTTGCAATTGTGTTGTGGTTGTATAATGCTTCTAGGCTTCGCCTGTTGGTGTAATTAAGATTTTGAAATATATAATTATTTAGTCATATCTTCATATTTAGATTTTATTTTTTCCCATATTTGTTTTGGGTTCTTTTTTATTTTAATTTTAATTGTAGATGGCTTAATTTTATTTACCTTATTCTTTTAAAGGTAAGGATAATGGGTTTTAATTATTATTTTAATTGAATTAGTATTAAGGTTCCTATTAGAATTAGGGTTAGAATTAAGGTGGGTTACTATTAGAATCAGGGTAAGAATTAGAGCTAGTGTAAGCATTAGAGTTATAGTTAGGGTTAGGGGTAGAGTTAGGGTTAGAATTTAGGTTAGGGTTAGGGTTAAAACTAGTATACCTATATTTAAAAATATATCTAAAGTAGCTGAGAGATAACCTTCTAAGGCACCTATTTTTTAATCAATTTACTACATATAGGTGGAAATAAGCACCTTGAGAAGGATATCTCGCCTACTTTAGATATATTTTTTAAATATAGGTATACTAGTTTTTTTTAAGCTATAAACTTTTATTTTCTTTTTTATTGGGTGATTTATAATTGCATATAATTGGTATAATTTTTTATTTTCTTTTTCTCCAAAAGCTCTATTCTATATCTGGAAATATCATGTCTACTATAAATTTATGGTATTTTCCTTTATTACGCTAAGAGGCATTCTACACTCACAACAAGGGATAAACATTCAGATTCCCATAATCATTTAGATTCTATAAACAAAAACATTTAAATAAATAAATTCATGTATATAAGATTCATTGGAAAAAAATTCTTGTCCAATTTCTTTTTTGGTTCCATAGTTTTTGTGATTTTCTTATTTTCAATTTCTTTTTTGAATTTTAGTTTTTTATTTTTTCCAATTTCTTTTTTAGTTTTTATTTTTTATTTTTTCCAATTTCTTTTTTAGTTTTTATTTTTTATTTTTTCCAATTTTTTTTGGTTTTTATTTTTTATTTTTTCCAATTTCTTTTTCAAATAAACTATTGGAAAAGAGATATCCCTGAACTTACTTTAGATATATTTTTTAAATATAAATATACTAGTGATTAAACTGCAACAAGATCTTTAAACATTAAGTTACTATTAAAAAAAATTATATAGTAAGGAAGTTCCAAATTACCTTGTCAGTTATTCCTTTTAAATAATTATGAATATTGCTTATTTGATAATATTGTTTTAATAAACTATAGGAAGTTCCAAATTACCTTGTCAATATTTCCTTTTAAATAATTATGAATATTGCTTATTTGATAATATTGTTTTAATAAACTTTTGAATTCTAAATTAGAAAATTAGAAAGTTAGTTGGGTAAATTCTAAATTAGAAAATTAGAAAGATAGTTAAAAGAATCATTTAGTTTCAAATTAAATTGCTTTATGATTTTCATGAGTAATGGATTTAGTAATTTATGTTTTAGTAATTAATATTTTTATTTAAAATCTAATTAAAATCTAGTTAAAATATCATTGATTTTATTAGCTAGTATAGGAAATTAGTAATTATATAAGTTGCTTTTAATATTTTGTTTAGTAAATAAGAATTTTATATTATCTTTTATTTAAGTAATTTTAAATCTAGCCTTATTAATCTATTTATTTGAAAATTTTAATAGATGATTGCAACTAATTTAATTAAACCTATTTTAGTTTATTATTAAATTATTAGTTAATTAATGCACTCTATTTAATGTGACCAAATTAGTTGGTTTATTATTTAAATACTAGTATACTTATATTTAAAAATATATATCTAAAGTACAGAGGGATATCTCTTTTCCATAGTTTATTTGAAAAAGAAATTGCAAAAAATAAAAAATAAAAACCAAAAGAGAAATTGGAAAAAATAAAAAATAAAAACCAAAAAAGAAATTGGAAAAAATAAAAAATAAAAACTAAAAAAGAAATTGGAAAAAATAAAAACTAAAAATCAAAAAAGAAATTGAAAATAAGAAAATCACAAAAACTATGGAACCAAAAAAGATATTGGAGAAGAATTTTTTTTCGAATGAATCTTATTTAATGAATTTATTTATTTAAATATTTTATGATTTTTGGTTACAAAATCTAAATGTTTATGGGAATCTGAATCTTTCAACCCTTGTTGTGAGTGTAGAACACCTCTCAGCGTAATTATGGCTAGTATTAGCTCTAACTAGGTATAAGGAACAACTTGCTTTATTGAGTATTGGTCTAGCAAAAATTATTATTAAATCTTTGTAGTTAGTAATATATATTTATTAAATCAAATAGGTTTAACTTAATCAACTTAGCATAATTCCTTATATCTCTTCCTTGGTCACATTAGTGCTAACTAAAGCAATAGTTAAATTATTCTATTTCTTAGGAGACAAATGTCTTAGTTGGGTTTTGCTCATTTTAATAGCTTTCAATTTTGGAAATAGTTATTTAATATAGTCTTATATCTAATTTAATCAATTAGATTATTTAAAGGTGATATAGAAAAAGATTAATTATATATTATATGTATTTGAAGGTTGTCGTACTAGATTTAAATTTTATTTTCTTTTTAGGGTATTGAGCAATATAGTGTAGTTAATGTGCTTATGGAATTAATATATAGAGAATGGGTTTTATTTAGTTAACTTTATCCATTGTGTTCCTAGAACATCTCACTTAGATAGAAACAGTGATGCTTATTAACTCTTGGTAACCTTCGTACACTTAGGGATAATTTATTAAATGGGTAGTAAATTAAATTGTTTTGTAATTCTCTTAGTAACGTGATATATTAGCCTTGGCAAAAAAATGTGGGTATATTGGATATAAGTGGCACCTTATTCTTATGACAAAATTTCACTTGTAGAATTAGTGTTAGAACAATAGCTAAGAAGAGATTAATATTTCCTACTAGTAATCTTGTTGTGAGAATAACAATTGTATTGTTGTATTTAGGACACCTTGCAAAGAAGTTGACTTAAAGTGTTTCTTTTTCTTCGACACATTACATCTATCTAGGTGAAAGACTCTATAAGGTTCTTATAAGTTTCACTTTCTCTATTTTTCAAATGTTAATCTAGAAAAGAAATTGTTTTTCCACTTGTACATGCCCACTTGTGCATTATGTATGAGTGGGCATTACAATGTACACCTTTGATTGTTGTTAATATATACATATGGAGATCTGCTGATACTGGGTAATTTTGTGTTGTCTTATTTTTATGTCTATGTGATGCTCTGTTTTGGTATTCTTTATGTTTTGTTGTCAATCTCTAGCTACCTGATCGAGGTATAAATTGACTACAAAGACTTGACTAAGCACTGGATCTCCAAACCAGTATCTCCTTTATATTTCTTGCTAACATTTAGTTCTATTGTCAGGACCCTAGAAGAGGGTAGTTAAAGATTGAAAGGAAAAAACATCCAAAGAAGTAGTGCAAAGTTTTGAAAAGGAGAGAAGGCAAGGTTGGTAGGGAAAAATTTCAAATTCTAGAGGAATAAAGGTCTCCTTAAGTTTCTACCTCTATGAGAGGGGGTAGGCACTTAAGGGGATGGTGAGTGGAAAGGGGGTAGGGTCCACAAGGACCTTTCAAATGATGTGACCCTTCAAACAAGAATTCCATGGGATATAAGAGGAATAATGGAACACCAAATCAAGAAAACCCATGGTGAAAGGGGAGAAGTAGAGGAAAAGAGAGATCGACGAAGAAATCAAAACCAAAATGGAGATAAGCAAAGAAGAGAGATTGAAGAAAACCCAAGAATGATAAGAACGTTACTACAGAAAGATGGAAAGGCCACAATAGATGGAGAAAGGAAGGATAATAGAAGTTGCAGAAGAAAAGGAGGAAGAATTTAGGGAGCACGCCATGGAGGGTGCTGTCGGAAGGGAAGAAGAAGACAAGTGCATCATGGAGGATGTTGTTGAGCATGCCAAGGTGGGTGTTGCCAAATAAAGGACATTAGAAGGAGAAGAGATAGCATGTATAATGGAGGATTTTGTGGAGTGCGCTACTGTGGGTGCTATCGAAGAAGAATGCGGAAGGGAAAGAGAAGAAATAGGAAAATTAGGGTTTATGCCACAAACTGCCAAAAAATATGAATTAACACTAAAATTTTTGAAGATGGATGAAGAATATATAGAGGAGCTAATTTTTTGAAGCATAAAAGAGATAAGAGAAGGAGGAGAAGATGTGGTAAACATTGAGAGAAGTTTTGAGGGTTTTGGAAGGTTATTTCA
Organism: Cunninghamia lanceolata; assembly: GCA_027924645.1. Classification (NCBI taxonomy): domain Eukaryota; kingdom Viridiplantae; phylum Streptophyta; class Pinopsida; order Cupressales; family Cupressaceae; genus Cunninghamia; species Cunninghamia lanceolata. Next base: position 743,062 of record BSBN01000918.1, on the reverse strand, counting down.
ATCATCATTAGATGTTGACATGATGTCATTAAAAAATGGAAGAGTATCCTTTAATTTGAATAGACACTATGAAGAGACACAACCCTTGGACCATGAGTCACCTCAAGTGCCATATAAAGTCAAGAGAATTTTAGTGAAGGAAGATATTCAAGAAAATAAGGAAGCTGAGAGAATAGTAGAGATATGGAGCAATTTCACAGAGGTTTTAAGAGAGGAGTACTTTGATATCTGACTACAGAGAGGCAAGGGAAGAGATGGAAAGTGAGTTGATAATAGACAACCTAACCAGAGGGGAAGACTAGAAGAAACCTACCATAGAGTACCAAAGACATTGAGAAGACCAATCATGGATATTCCTATCAAGCTACCAATCTTTGAGAAGGACACTACTGAAGAAACAAAGCACATTTTTGTTTTAAAGTCTACTTGAAACTAGAAGGGAGTAACAAGAGATGAGATCAAGCTATTTGACTTGATAGACACCTTACAGAATGAAGCATTGAAGTGGTATAGGAAGACATGTCCGAATTGTGACAAGGATTGGGATGAGATCAAGAAGCTATTTTTGGAGAATTTTGGAGTTTCAAATGTTCCAACAAAAGGGGTAAGTAAGATGAGAGATTTGATGCAGTATGATAAGGAATCAATAAAGGATTTTGATAGAAGATTCAACAAAACAACTAGGATGTTGGAGGAACCACTGACTGAGAAGCAAAAGATAGAATGGTTTATTTCTTAAATAAGCCTTGAAATAAGGTCAGCCCTAGATGGAAGAATATTTGAGACATATGCAAAAGAAATGACACTAGCCCACTGGATAGAGTCTCAATCTTGGCGCAGACAAGATAAGATGAAAGAAAACCTATAATTGGAGAAGCTAAAACAAGAATTGGAGCAGTTGAAGCTGAGACATGATATCTTGGCGAAGTGGGAGGAGAATACACATAAGAAAAGACCTAATATTTGGTGCTCATATTGTACAAGAGAAGTCCACTTGATATATGAGTACCCTAGGATGAAATTGGAAAGACAAGATGCCACAATAAATATAGACATCAAAACAACAACAAAAATAATCAATTGAGTATATTGTGGATTATGCAGAGAGTGGGATGACCATGAAACACTAGATTGTCCTTCACAAAACTTTTGGAGGAAAAGAGAATTTGCTGATAAAGAAGATGAAACTTGGTACACAAATTCAACATAGAGTAATAACATGTCCTATATAGAAAGAAACTCACATGATCAAGGCTACAAACAACCAAATTAGAGAAATTAGAGGAATGCCAATGCAATACAAAAGTCAAACTATGGTGGCCCATCCTTTGGAAACAACTTTAATAATGATGGTAGAGAGCAATTTGGAGGTTACAGAAGAGGTAGAGGCCATGGAAGAAATCAAAGAAGGGGGAAGGATGCAACATGTTTCAATTGCAATATGCTAGGACACTTTGCTAATGAATGTTAGGTTGAAAGGAAAACACAATGTTCATTTTGTAGTAGTATAGAGCATGATTTATTTTCTTGTGAGAGAGCACACAGTACTTCCTAAATGCACAACCACAATCTAAGAGTAATGAGCTACAAGACCCGAATAATAAAAAAGGAGCTAGGATCATAAGAAGGGCACCAAAGGGTCAAGGACTTGTTGGAAGAACAACAGGGAGGAAACAAACATATCTTCAACTGAATCCATAGAAGAAGCAGATTACTACTAGAGAAGCAAGACAAAACATAGTAGAAAAAATAGAAGAATAAGGAAGGAGAAAGCTATGGTACTGACAAGACAAGGAACAAATACTGGAAGGCACTATGTCATTGACATAGAAGAGAAAGACAATGAGGAAAAGAAGAATTTGTTCCCTCTAGGAAACAACATGAGGAAGTTGTGAAGGAAGATAAACAAAGAATAAGGAACAAGAAAAGGAGAAGCAATACAAGAAATTTTTCACCGAAGGAGAAGTATAAGCTCTCAAGCAATTAGCACAATTGACACAACAACATAAACTTATTGGGAAATTGAAGTAATTTTCTAAATACTGGATTAAGGAGCAAGGTTAGAAGAGTCAAATCTAGAGGATGGGAAGAACTGATAGAGAATGGAATATAAAACCACTTATTGTGGATGTTCACATCAATCACAGAAAGGTCCAGAATGTCACGATAGATTTGGGAGCAGATATCAACATGATCACAAAGAAGCTTTGGGAGTAGTTAAGAAGACCTAAGTTGATAGATAAATTACAATATTATTTTGGCATATGGATCTAATATGAAGACAATGGGAACATGGAAACAAGTGGAAGCTAACCTTATGGGGATCAAATATGTCTTAGATTTCATTATGGTATCTATGAATGATCAAGGAGAATATTTCAATGCACTTTTAGGGTTGAGATGTTTTGTGGATGCAAACAGTATCATAGACTCCTAGAGAGAAGAGCTATCATTTGCCAATGATAACAAAATTGTCAACATTCCTTTGGGATCATCAATGGAGGAAGCATACATAGAAGAAGTTAATCAAACTGAAGACAATGACAAGGATGCAAAGAATCTCTATACAATTTTAAGGTTGGATGTAGAAGAAACATCAGAAGAGCCTAATTCTAAGGGAGAAGTGGAGATAGAGGATGATCACTAAAGTACGGATAGTGAGGAGGTTTTAAAATCTTGGATTAGAGAAGAATGAGAACTGAAAACAAGGAAACTTCTTGGGTACTGGAGCATATTCATGATCAGGAATAATAAGGAAAACATACTGCAATCCTCTGCATTTTAGCAAAACCCACTATAGGCCACTTGTAACACATCTAGGGAGGACAAGGAAGCTATATTTAGAAATTTCAAAAAATGAAACAAAAGAAGTAGAGAAATCGACATACCAAGATGACTGAGTTACTAGAGACACAAGCAGGACAGGACTTCACAAGTAAAGAGGAAGAAAAAAGGGAGAAAAGATGCAAGGGAAACATTGTGGAGAGATTGTTCTAGAAGCCAAACATTATGGAGAGATTCTGTTATGGAAACATAGTGTATCAAAAACTAGCCACTAACAAGGGGCAGAACTTAAGTCATAAGGAGCAAAGAAATAAAGTAATGAAGAGAAAGAATAAAAAGGGTAAAAGGGAAAATTTAGGGCAAAAAGGAAAGTATTTAACCCTAATATTTCTTGAGGGACCTCACTTTCTATTCATAGTTTGGCAAAATTCAATCTCTAAGAGAAGAATCAAGTGACAAACGTAGTAGTGAAGAGTAGAAGAATACAAGAAACTAACGAATACACAATGGCAACCCTTGAGCTAATCAACATCACACACACGCCACGCCCAAAGTTTAAGAAATTTCCCTCGAAAGCCCTAGAGGTGGACAAAGATGATGCATTCTTGAATGTGCCAATAGATGTGGTCTACACATAGGATGTAAGGAAATACATTCATAACACTTTGGTGGAGGTCAACCATATGAAATCTGAAGAGCTAAGGGACACACTACTTGGAGATACAGGGTATCTACCAGAGTATGCAAACATATAGACAAAGAAACTAGATGTGTGGAAGGACTTCCCTGACTTCATAGATGCACACGAATGGGTGAGAATCATTCTAAGTTGAATTCATGATGAATTTATATATTTGGAGAAACCTTATAGAATAACAAAGGAGTCCATTAGGGCAGTCACATGGTTAAGTGTCATAGGGCCCCTACTAGGAATGAAGGCTATTAGAATGGACCAAGTAAGGTAATTGACTAGAGCTACAACATATGGGAGAAGTATGGCGCATGTAAAGGATATCATAGATTCAGGTGTTAAATATTCCACCATGGGAATTGCATACAAGGTCTACTATGCCAATCGGGATGGTTCAACCACATCCATCACAATTCATAATGCCTACCAAATGGTGAAGAGGGGCAAGGATTTTGACCTTTGTGAGGTAGTGTGACAACAACTCTTGGAGAACCTACAAAAGATTGAGGACTCAAACTATAACTTCTAGTTCGGTACTTTAATTATTTTCCTTACATTCTATTTTTTGAATGCGTTACTGGGGTTCAAGGGGAAACAATGGTAACAAAACATACTGGTGGGGATAGAGGTTAGAAGGCACATAGCTTAATTTTTTGACACAAATTCATTCAGTGCCACATATTGGGGGTTGTTCAAAACCCTACAAGAGGAAATGAGGGCAAGAGAGAATTCCATATGGTATAGTGAAGCAATATATAAAAGATATCACATTTTTGGTAGATAAGGACTTTAAATACATGGAGGTAGTGAAGCCAAGAACAACATCGGTACCTCAATTACCCTATGAGATAATTGTGGTAGAAGCTAATGCCTATGCATAAAATCTACTTAGAAAACCTAAGGATACAAGTGTGGAAAGATATGGCACTTATTTAGAGGTGATGGAAAAACAACATAAAAAGCATGTCGAGGAACACCTAGATAAGAACAAGGAGAATCTACATAAACAATGGGGAGTTTTAGGAAAAGGAACCACATCAGCTACAAAACTAGCCACATAAGCTCCCCTACCTACCAAGGAGGCTTTGACAGTGAGAAGATCAAAGAGAACAACATCACATGTTCCATAATCTTCTACCATGTCATTTGGAGGAAGAGAAACATCTAAGTGTTGTCCGAAATGAAGAAGAACACACAGAAGAAGGCTCCCCAGGAGAAGCAACAAGCAAAGAGAGAGATAACTCAAGAAATACCAAAGGTTATTGATTCAGAAGAAGGGGATGAGAAAGAATCCAAATTGAAGAGAAGGAAGAAAGCACAATAGATACCAGAGGAAGAACTGATAGAACAACAATCAGAGGAACTGGTACACGAGCTTTACAATCTAGAGGCACTGATCAACACCATGGAGAATATAGGTATGGTACAAGAAACTGTTGCTTTATATGATGAGTCATTGAAGGAAAATAAACAAATGATAGTTGAAGCAATGGCACAATATATAAGGACTAAGAAAAAGACACTAGATGAAATAATGGAAGGAATTTTGGATAGCTTAATAGAAGTAGTGAGGGAAAGGAGAAATAAGGCACTCTAGTTGGAGGAAGAAATAAGGTAGAATGCCATTAATAAGCTCAATGACACATTATCACCAAAAGAGAAGAATAAATTGATATAACAACAAGCCATGGAGCTGAGGAGATAACAAAGGGTAGACACCCTCATGAGTGGAAATAAGAAGGAAGAAGATAAAATACAAAAAGAGATAGAAGAAGTGACAACAAAGATATATCAATCTATCAAAGAACAATAACAACAACTGACACCATCACCTCCACACAACACTAAGATATTGGCAAAGGGCAGAAAGGATAGAACAAAGGCAAGTTAAGAGAAAAGTCTTCTGGAAGCTCCTATACAAGGGGTACCTCCCTCGAAGAATACAAGGATGGAGGAGAGGAACACAAAACAACAAAAATAGAATTAAGAGGACAAAGAAGAAGGAAGAGAGGAGAACACAAAGAAACAAAGGGGATCCAAGAAAATTGATATTCTAGAATCCTATTCATCATCAATTGAGTCCATCAAGGAGTTTTTGGAGCATCAAAAGCAAATAACACCCATCTTAACTCTACAACTGCTATAGTTACCGGTAGTAGAAGGTCGGGTAAACGTTGCCAGAATATCCCCATTATAGAAGTTGCAATTGGGAGATGTGTTTCATTCCTCTGCTAGAGCAGAAATTTTGAAGCAACATATGGAAGGCAATGAATTACTGCAAGATGTGGTGAATACATTGGCCAAGGAGATGCAAGAGACACCTAGAGGTACTACCTTACCCTTTCCAAATCAATTGAAATAATTAAAATAGAGATTCAAGGAGTACTCTAGCTAACTGGAGAAGAAGGTAACAGAGAAACTAGATAAGAAAAGAATGGAGGAAATGATAAATAAGTGTGCCAATGCACACACTCAATTAGAAATAAACATTAAAAATATACAAAAAAGCATTGCAGAGGCCAATACCCTCTACCAATTTTGTTTGAAATAGATACAGTCCACAAAAGCAATAAAAGATCAAATGTATGCTCTAGAACTGCAAATCACAAATGTGGCAACCTAGTATGACCCTCTGGTGGATAAGGATGGAGTAATAAGGGCATAGGTGCACTGCACAATCAACATCAACAACTCCAAGACCAAAGGGATCAAATAAAGGGCCAAATAAAATAGTTGAGGGAAGTGGTCAAACTGAGACTAGCTAACTTAATCGGTAGTTTTTCAGAAGCCAAACAAACTACACAAGCCATAAAAATATCGACAAGTATAAAAGAAGCAAAGGAGACATACATAAAAGTACAAGGACAAATAGCTATGTTGGCTAAAGCCAAGAAGCAGTGGGATGCCAGTCTAGCACAACTAATGCAAATCTATAAGACTGTCCTACCTAGTAGTTGATTTTGCATGTCTTGAGGACAAGACATAGTTTTGAGGGGGCATGATGTTAGCAGGGTGTAGAGCATAATGAAGAGCTAAATGGAAGCTGGTATACACTATGCGGAGGTCAGATCCAACATGAAACACATCCCTATATGTAATAAATATAGTATATATATAGATATATGATATGATGATATCATAATAGGAGAATAGGAGTATGATATATGATAGATTCTGATGTAAGGATGACATATAAGTCATGAATGTAACTGATGAGGCAATAACTTAGACCTGCTAGAGGATGGATAGATGATGTACACCTTTTATTGTTGTTAATATGTTCTGGTACTGGGTACTTCTGTGTTATCTCATTTTGATGTGTATGTGATTCTCTATTTTGGTATTCTTTATGTTTTGCTGCCAATCTCTAGCTACTTGACCAAGGTATACAATGACTACAAAGACTTAACTGAGGACCAGATCTCTGGACTGGTATATTCTCTACATTTATTGCTAATAAAATCATTGAGAATGTTAAAATAGTCAACCTTAGAAATCCTATCCTTAATCCCACGGAGATGGAATTCAGGATGACTAAAATTGGGGGCTTCTTGATAGACTAAGGAAAGATAATCTTGATAAGAGAGAAACTAGAAAGAACACTCATTGGTCCCCGTTGACACTAGATGTGTTGCAAGTATGGGCCTAACCGGTGTTGTCATTGATGTCAACATACTCCTGTTGCATTGATGAAAAAGATTGGATGAGCTGAGTGCTGAGGATATTGAGAAAATTAGTACTAATTAGGAACAGAGAAGAACAGTGAAGACAGTAAGGTAAAAGTCCAAGATAAGATGAGGACCAGAGGATCCAGTTTAAAGGGTTTGTAGATATGTGTCTTAAGGTGATCCAGTAAAGATTTTAGGGTCCGCATGAAGATCTAAAGAAGTTATGGTTGTTCAAGTAAAACCAGTTTTGACAGGTGTTCATAAGTGACAGAGTGACACAGATAGGTCTGGTGAGATCTAGAAATGCATTATCCTATTCTACGGATTTGAGGGAGTGTTGAGGAAGTCTTTGTGAGTATCAACTCGATTGGTTCTTGGTTTGAAGGTCTGCAAGTATCTATTCCTTTGTGACAGACTGTGTTCTTGAGGTTCTGGATGAAGGAGAGAAGGATTTCAGTATGCAGATGAAGTGTGGATGTTCTTGGTGATTCAAGCAATCTTGTGGAGGTCTTTGGATCGTGTCTAGTTCATGTTGGTGGTCCGCATTGGAGTTGGAGCCCGCAATTGAAGAATAACCTCCGGATGATGGTGTTCTTCCTAAGACTGGCCGACCGGATGTATTACACATCTTGCGGATGTTGTTGTAGATGTTTTTTGACTTAGATTATTATTCCTAAGTCGATGTCTTGTATAAATAAGGAGTTGTAAAGTCATTTCAAAGTGTGTCTTGTGGATATGTGAGTGTGGTAGCGAGGAAGAGAGTGAAAGGCAGAGCAAAAGTTTTGGGCTTAAATGGAACTGATTCAAGCATGGTGAAGATGCTATTCTCTAGTTCAAGTATGTGATACTTATTATTTTGTAGACAGTGAGTCTCTTGTAGGTAGTGAGCCTCTTGTGAGTAGTGTGCTCGGGCAGTGAGCCCTAATTGGCATGTGCCATTTTGTTCTTTCTATTCTTCTAACAGAGAATACAATCTTGGGTTAATCACCCCGTGGTTTTTCCCTTAACTAGGTTTTCCACGTCAAAATCCTGGTGTCTTATGTGTTGATGTGTTTCTGCTCTTGATTTAATACATTATGTTTCCATGATTGATTTATTGATATGCTGCTAAATCACAAGAAGGATTTAAGTGTGTAATTGGAAAGAAAGTTTTTGACAACTGATTCACCCCCCCTCTCAATTGTCTGTCCCGAATCTAACAATTGGTATCAGAGCCAAGTTCCTCTAAAAGAGCTTAACCACTTGAGGAGATCTAGGATGTCGTCCTACAAGAAAGATAGTCCGAAGTTTGAAGGAACCAATTTTAATCTCTGGAAAAGTCACATGAAATGTCACTTGCAATGTATGGGAATGCAGTACTGGAACATGGCTTCAACGAAGTATACTCCTCCACAAGGTGGCCCGAAATCCCTAAGTGAAATCACAGATGCTAAAAACAATCTGCGGACTATAGAAGCTCTTCTAAGTGCATTATCTGATTTAGAGCTTTCAAATGTTGTTGACCTACCAATTGCTTTTGAGATTTAGAAAAAAATTGGAACTTCTACATGAAGGAGACAAGTATGTTAAATGTGCAAGACTACAGAGTCTAAAAGGAAAATTTGAAAATTTGAAGATGAAAGAAGATGAAAATATCACTACTTTTATGCCAAGAGTAAATGAGCTTGTTTGTGGAATTAGAAATGGTAGTGGAGTCTTGGATGAAGATGAGATTGTTGGCAAAATTCTCAGATCCCTTCCGGCTTCTTATAAAATCAAGGTTGCTGCCATTGAAGAATTCAGAGCCCATACAGCTGTCACAAGAGATCAATTGGCTGGTAAATTGGTTGCATTTGAAATGACCGAGTTTGGAGATGTCCCCTCCAAGACTGAATCAACATTCAAAGCTAGTGCTTCTGTAAAAGGAAAACAAAGGTTTGATCCGGGAGAGAACTCTTCAAGGAAACTATCATGGTATGAAAAAGCAAGAAAAGATCTGGAAGAAGAAGAAACTGAAACTGCTCAGCTTGAAGCCCTTATTGCAAAAAGACTACCAAGAGGATCCGGCAAGTATGAAGGGAAATTGACTTTTAAGTGTTTTAGCTGCAATAAGATTGGTCATTTTTCCTTAAAGTGTCTAGAAAGATTGTCAAGGCCAAATCCTAATAGATCAAGGTTCCAAAAGAATTACTATGTTCATGAAGAGGATGATAATGAAGGAGTAATAGATGATGAATCAAAGACAGGAAACAAATCCGAAAGTGATTGGGTGTTTATTGCCATCAAGGAAGAAGATCCAATGCCCTCTGAATCTGTCAATCATAAAGTTGTAGAAAGAGCTCTGGCTACCCAAGTTGAAGAAAAGGATGATTGGGTCATTGACAGTGGATGCTCTCACCATATGACTGGTGACAAAAATAAGTTCTTAGATTTGGAAAGGTATGAAGGAGGAGTGGTAAAGTTTGGTGATAATTTTGCTGGTAGAATCAGAGGTAGAGGAACTATTTCTTTTGATGGAAAGAACAAAACCGGTAATGTACTGTATGTTGAAGGATTGAAGCACAATTTTCTCAATGTTGGACAGTTGGTGGACAAAGGCTATGATCTCCAATTCAAGAATGGAAAATGCAAGATCTTTGAAAGTTTTGGAATAGAGATTGCATCCAGTACTCAGACAAAAGGTAAGATCTTTCAATTAGTTTGTACCGGTAAAAGTTGTCTATTTGTACAAATTGATCAGAGTTGGCTATGGCATAGGAGGATGTGTCATATAAATTTTGATAATATCATCAAGATAAGCAACACTCAAGCTGTAAGAGATCTTCCAAAACTAGTGAAACTTACAAATAGTTTGTACAAAGAATGTCAGTTGGGAAAGCAAAGCAGGATCTCATTTAAAAGCAAAGAACAATCTTCTACCAGAATATTGGACTTAGTTCATACTGATCTATGTGGTCCGGCAAGAATCAGGAGTGTGCAAGGTGATAGATACTTCATGTTACTAATTGATGACTACTCCCGGATGATGTGGTTAACTTTTCTGAAAAAGAAATCAGAAGCTTTTGAAAAATTCAAAATATTCAAGGCTATGGTAGAGAATGAAACTGGATTAAAATTAAAGTGTCTGAGGTCTGATAGAGGTGGAGAATTCACATCCGGTGAGTTCATAGAATTCTGTGAGAAACATGGAATAAAGAGACAGTTGTCTGCTCCTAGGACTCCACAACAGAATGGAGTAGTGGAGAGAAAGAACCGGACCATCCAGGAAGCATCTAGGACAATGATGATGGAAGCAAATGTTCCTCAGATCTATTGGAGAGAAGCTGTCATCACTGCAGTCTATACTCTCAATCAAGTTCAAATCAGAAGTAATACCGGTAAGACTCCTTATGAACTTTGGTTTGGCATCACTCCTACTGTGAGGTATTTCAGAGTCTTTGGTAGCAAATGTTACATCAAAAGAGATGAAGATCTAGGCAAGTTTGATGCTAGAAGTGATGAAGGAATATTCTTGGGTTACTCTACTCAAAGCAAAGCATATCGGTGTTAGAACAAGAGACTAAGAAAGATTATAGAAAGTACAAATGTGAAGGTTGATGAAGGAATTGAAAAACCCTCAAGGTTTTATGAATATGATGAAGATGATTAGAGTGGTGTTCTGACTCAAGGTGCCCAAGCCCCTTCTATAATTTAGATTCAAACTGATCTGGTAAATCAGGAAGAAGAGATGAGTTTCAATGAGCCTGATCAAGAATCAGAAGTGCAAGAAACTCCCAAAATTCCCAGGTATGTAAGACTGAACCACTTTGAAGATTAGATCATAGGTGATAAAAGCAAAGGTGTACAAACAAGGAGAATTGCTCAAGATTCATATGAGTATTGTTTGATTTCTAAGATTGAACCTAAGACAGTAAATGAAGCTTGCAATGATGAAAAATGGACTAAAGCAATGGAGGAAGAGCTGATGCAAATTGAGAAAAATCACACTTGGGATCTTGTTCCCAGACCTATAAATAAGAATGTGATTGGAACAAAATGGGTCTTCCGGAACAAACGGAATGGAGTTGGTGAAGTAATCAGAAATAAAGCTAGATTAGTCTGCAAGGGTTACTCTCAAATAGAAGGAGTTGATTTTGAAGAAACTTTTGCTCTGGTGGCAAGAATTGAAGCAGTCAGATTATTTTTTTCTTTTACTGCCTTCAAGGATTTCAAAGTGTATCAGATGGATGTCAAGTCTACCTTCTTGAATGGTGATTTGGAAGAAGAAGTGTACATTGAGCAACCAGATGGATTTCAATTGTCTAATCATGGTGATTTGGTCTGCAAGTTGAAGAAAGCTCTGTATAGACTAAAGCAAGCCCCAAGAGCTTGGTATGAAAGATTGGATAAGCATCTTTTGAAGATTGGTTTCAACAAAGGTACTGCTGACAGTAACTTGTATTTCAAAATTGATCATGAAAACATCTTGATTGTTGAAGTGTTTGTTGATGATATCATTTTTGGAGGAAGAGATAGTATGTGTAAAACTTTTGCAAATCAAATGAAAAGTGAATTTGAGATGTCCATGCTTGGGGAAATGAATTTCTTCTTGGGTCTACAAATCACTCAAACAAAGAAAGGAATCTTCATTTCTCAGACCAAATATGTGAAAGAATTGTTGAATAAATTTGGGATGGAAGACTCAAAATGAATGAATACTCCCATGGCAACCATATGTAAATTGGGCAAAGATGATGACTCTCCTAAGGCTAATTAGAAAAAGTACAAGTCAATGATTGGAGGATTGTTGTATCTCACTCAAAGTAGACTTGACATTATGAATGTTGTGGGTCTTGTTGCTAGATTTCAAGCTGATCCTAGAGAATCTCATGTCATGGAAATCAAGAGGATTTTTAGATATCTAAAAGGGACAGTTGAGTATGGATTGTGGTATCCCAGAGATCATGATTTCTCTCTTCATGCATATACAGATGCGGATTGGGCAAGAGATGTGGATGATCGGAAGAGTACCAGTGGTGGAGCATTCTTTTTGGGGAAGAGATTGGTTTCTTAGCTGAGCAAGAAACAAGAGGCAATATCTCTGTCCACTGTAGAAGCAAAATATATTACAGCAGCAGGTAGTTGCACTTAGGTTTTGTGGATGAAGCAAATGCTAAGAGACATAAGAGTGGAGTATGAGGAGCCCATCACAATCTTCTGTGATAATTCAAGTGCAATAAATATATCTAAGAATCTGGTGTTGCATTCAAAGACTAAGCATATATCTATCAAGTTTCACTTTTTGAGAGAGCAAGTGAACAAGAATGAAGTCAGATTGGAGTTTGTGCCTTCCAAGGATTAGATTGTAGATATCTTTACTAAACCTCTACCTAAGGACTCTTTTGAGTATCTCAGGGAGAAGTTAGGGGTTATTGCCCCTCCGGTGATGAACTAAGTTTCACTGATGTGCATCAGTCCAGTGGATATCACAGTCATATCTTGTGATCCAAATTGATGATGGGGAGCTGCTACTCAGGGGGAGCAGCTGGTATGATTCTGAAATGGTGGAATTGCAAGTATGTGCCCTTTGCCATTGATGTCAAAGGGGGAGAGAAGACATGTGAAAAACAAGTGGTGGCTGATAAAGGGGGAGCAGTAAAGGAAGAGAAGACAAGTGAATGGTTGTTGGTGATAGGGGGAGTTGTGTTAGTAAAGAAAAGTTCTTGTCTTGATGGTCAGAACAATTTTTCACATCATATGTTGCCATCAATGACAAAGGGGGAGATTGTTGCAAGTTGGGCCTAACCGGTGTTGTCATTGATGTCAACATACTCTTGTTGCATTGATGAAAAGGATTGGATGAGCTGAGTGCTGAGGATATTGAGAAAATTAGTACTAATCAAGAACAGAGAAGAACAGTGAAGATAGTAAGGTAAAAGTCTAAGATAAGATGAGGATCAGAGGATGCGGTTTAAAGGGTTTGTAGATATGTGTCTTAAGGTGATTCAGTAAATATTTTAGAGGTCCACATGAAGATCTGAAGAAGTTATGGCCGTTCAAGTAAAACTAGCTCGGACAGGTGTTCAGAAGTGACAGAGTGACACAGATAGGTCCGGTGAGATCCAGAAATGCATTATCCTATTTTACAGATTTGAGGGAGTGTTGAGGAAGTCTTTGTGAAGTATCAACTCGATTGGTTCTTGGTTTAAAGGTCTGCAAGCATCTATTCCTTTGTGACAATGGTGATAGACTGTGTTCTTGAGGTTCTAGATGAAGGAGAGAAGGATTTCAGTATGCAGATGAAGTGCGGATGTTCTTGGTGATTCAGGCAATCTTGTGGAGGTCTTTGGATCGTGTCCAGTTCATGTTGGTTGTCCGCATTGGAGTTGGAGCCCACAATTGAAGAATAACCTTCGGATGATGGTGTTCTTCCTGAGACTGGCCGATCGGATGTATTACACATCTTGCGGATGTTCTTGTAGATGTTTTCTGACTTAGATGATTATTCCTAAGTCGATGTCTTGTATAAATAAGGAGTTGTAAAGTCATTTCAAAGTGTGTCTTGGGGAGATGTGAGTGTGGTAGCAAGGAAGAGAGAGAAAGGCAGAGTAGAAGTTTTGGGCTTAAATGGAACTGATTCAAGGATGGTGAAGATGCTATTCTCTAGTTCAAGTATGTGATACTTATTATTTTTTAGACAGTGAGTCTCTTGTAGGCAGTGAGCCTCTTGTGAGCAGTGTGCTCGGGCAGTGAGCCCTAATTGGCATGTGCCATTTTGTTCTTTATATTCTTCTAACAGAGAATGCAATCTTGGGTTAATCACCCCGTGGTTTTTCCCTTAACTGGGTTTTCCACATCAAAATCCTAGTGTCTTATGTGTTGATGTGTTTTTGCTCTTGATTTAATACATTAAGTTTCCACGATTGATTTATTGATATGCTGCTAAATCACAAGAAGGATTTAAGTGTGTAATTGGAAAGACAGTTTTTGCCAACTGATTCACCCCCCTCTCAGTTGTCTGTCCCGAATCTAACAAGATGGATCAAAATTAACTTTGATGGGGCATCAAAGGGTAATCTAGGTCAAGTAGGTGGGGGTTGTCTCTTAAGAGATAGTAAGGGTCATGTTGTGGGTGCCTACATTGAGAACTTAGGTTTTCAGACTTGAAACTTCACCGAAGCCAATGCTAGTCACCAAGGCATCAAAATGGCTATTGATAAAGGGATCAAGAACCTTGTCATTGAAGGGGGCTCTAAGAACATCCTAAACATGCTTGAGTTTAAAGCTAATCCTAGTTGGGCCTATAAAGACTTAATTGATATAAGTAGAAACCTTTTATTAAAATTTCAAAAGGTTGATATTCATCACATTTCTAGAGAGGGCAATGGGTTGACAAACACTCTTACCAATGTAGGCAAATGGAGATAATACAGTCAGTTGGAAGGATGGTAAAAATCTTTTGGATCACATAAACTCTATCATTAGAATGAAGGCCTTAAACTCACTTATGGAAATGAACACCTCTGTCACTGAGAGGATGCCTCACATGGGGGAGAGAACTCACTGGAGAGATGGTAATAATGCTAAGTTATGGGTTGACATTCTCATTAACCATTTCTGGTCTGAATGGTCACCATCCTTTCTTACCTTCACCGTTTGCTTTGCTAGGATAAAGAATTCCACCATGGGAGGGGATTTGATACAAACTGAGCCAAGTGGCTATGAGAATTTCATAAATGACACTGAGGTTTGGGGGTACTCAAAAGGGGGCACTTCACCTGTTATGTTGAAGCCATGAATGCGTTTGATGCCCTTCTTTCTCGTGAATTTGCTATCTCTTGGAAAAGGGGTGTGGTTTATGTTAGGAGAATTTCTTTTAGGGTGACAGAGGAACTAATAGCTAAAGTCACTGAGCCTAAGATGGAAGGGGTCCACCTTCTTAAAAAAGGCAAAGGTCACTACCAAAATCATATGCAGAGATTTCTCCAGCAAGGTGAAAAGATCAATAGATTATAGAATGAGTATTATTGTGATGATCTCTTGGGGGTGTGGAAAAGAGTTATGGAGGTTCTGATGAGGTACATTACCCTCAAAGGACACTTTAAGAATTTTCATGCTTATCTCTTTATGTTATTGAATCATTTCTTCCTGAATGCTTCTCTTAATTTTCTGTATTGGCTCTTCACCTCTTTGGAGGAGTTAGTCCAGAAGGTTTTGGTTGGTGAAAAAACCCTCCTGCTCTACCAGGGGCTAATTTATGCCATTTACAAATTTGAGTTGGCCCTCACTCTAGCTCTGGCCTTCAAACCCAAGATTTACAATCCTTCCCTTGTTGAGCACATCCCTACTGACCTACTTTCTAGCAAGAAACCCAAACTTTCTAAACCCTCATCTCCGACTGACCCTACCCCTGCTAAGGAATTTGATGAGACTTCCACCCAACCCTCTGCTGGTAAGAATCAACAGAAGATGACCTTTCAAGATCCCCTTGAGGATTCCCCTATTTAGGGAGACTTGTCCCCTAATTTGAATGTTACCAAAGACAAAGGTAAATGGAAGGTCTTGGATGTTCCAGTCTAGTCCCATCCCATTTCTCAGGATCATTCCACCCCTCCCAAAAATGACTAGACTCCTTCTCCTAGTAGCCCCCCTACTGGGAAGAAAACCCCTTGTTCCAATAAAATCAATTGTAAGTCTTGCAACCAGCTTGAAGATAAGGTGACAACCCTGTATCAGGCCTTGGATTTGTAAAATCAAGTCTTGAAATGGAAATGAGCTTAGATGCATCATACTAAGAGAAATATTCAACACCTTGAGGTTGTCACTCAGCTGGAGATCTTTGATTGGCCCAAGGAGAATGCAGATGAGTTGTGGTAGGAGGTGGAAAATCTAGCTAAAATGTTTGATAGATGGAAGAATATGGAAGTAGAGATGAGAAAAATTAGGTGGCCATCATGAAGAACATGGAGGAGATCATTTATTTTAGTAGGGAAACTTTTAAGAATTCAGCTACCACTCTGTATGTGTTCTAGGTAGAAATAGAAAAGAGAAAGCTGCTAGAGGGGGTAATTCAGGTACTATCCCCACAGGCACAAACATACAACAAATGGTCACTATGGGGCCTACTAATAAAACTAGGGTGAAGAGAAAGAATACCAAAGGTAAAAGGTTGACATGGAGACCTCGAATGGTCATGGCAGTAGTGTGTAGGATAATACCTTCGAGGACAAGCTAGAGTTCCTCAACAGGGAGTGGCAGGCCAAGAGTGGTAGGCTAGTAGTGGCCTGAAGTTTCTTTCCAATCAGTAGGGTTCCTTCTGCTGGTCCGAGGGTAGTCTTTTCTTTTTCTATTGGTTCTGTGTCTGTAATTTCTATTTAGTGTTCTATTTGGTCTGTGCTATGTTTTATTACTTGTAAGTCTCTTTTTGCTCACCTTTTTGGCATTTTTGTATGGGGTTGGGCCCTTTCCTATTATCTTAATCAAAACATTAGTGTAAAAAATGCCAAAATGAGAGGAGAAGAAAAGAGTAAAACGAAAAAAAGAAATTCAAACTTGCTTCCCATCTTTCCATGCACCATTTAAAAAATGGATGAGCTTGACATGAAACCAATCTTACTCAGACCTGTTACTACAATCCTAATGTGAGACGATGTGATCTTCAAAGAAAATCCTCATGCACAAGTTTTGGTGAATCATAGTGTGCATGAATGTATTCATTCAACCACACAAAACACCCTACCATTAGTGGGGTATCATTGGATTAAACATGTGTCGAGGTTCATCAACATTTATTGAATTAAATGCATAAGATTGAGTAGAAGGAAAACAAACTTAGAGCTTGGAAAACCATATTGAATGGAAAAACAAAATTAGATGAAATGTAGAAAAATGAAGTATTACACTTAAATTTGAAGTTTCCTAACCCTAACAAGTTTCCCAATGTGTTACAATGATCTTCTCAAAAGTTTATATAGGTAATTTGGATGGGAAGATTAGTAATCTGTCACTCCAAGACATCACAAAATGACAAAGACAAAGGAATGTGAAGAGCCTTTGGACATGCTTTTCACATTCTACTCCCTCCTTCTCTTTGTTTGAAACAAATGGCATATTTGCACACTCAAAACAATTTGCAATTTTGAATTACCATTCCATTTTACAATTTCTATTTCTAGCTCTCTATTTCTATCTAAATCCTTATTGATCACACACATAATTCATTCTCACCAAAATCTATAAAATCCTTTCTTTCACTTGACTCCTTCGCCTTTACAATTTTCTCCTCCACCGAATCACTTTAATGTAATGTTAAAATTTGCGCCAACTTCTATAGTATGCATTTGAATCATGACTTGAAATTCAAATCAAACAAATTCAATAGTTTAGTTTCTCTAAGTATTCAAGAGCAGCTATTTTTTTAATATATCTGGGGTGATCTTGTATTCATCAAATTATCCCTTCAGTTCCTAGCGCACACACATAATAAATCAAATGTTGACATCATTAATTACATGATCCACCATTGTCTCACCAAGAAGAATTATAGGATCCATGTAAAATACATCTATCTTAGAAACATGCTTGCTCTCTTGTAGCAACTACTAAATAATTTATAGTATTTTTAGCAAAAAAATTTACAAAGGATAATATTCAAAGTAATCCCAGCCTAATAGGTTGCTACCTTTTTTTTTTCCATGGCTATCACTTCCTTGCACTTCATTTTCATTCATGTATAGGAGCATCGAGTCACATTCCATTCATAGCTTTTCCAAATTTCAATAATAACATTGAAATTTTCATCCCTTCCAAATTAGAGAACAAGAGCTCTACGGTGTGCACAACTTCATCTCCAAAATGAAGTTCCATCTAGCTTTACTAAAACCCCTTAAAACTATGTACTAAAGCTGCCCATTCTTCTTCCATGCCACCTTTAGAGAAATTATACATGATTAAAATAGGTAATATTGGCTTTTGTCTAGACAGGCCATAGGTCTAAGTGGCATTTAGTATTTCTATGCAACATTCTAGTAGTTATTCATAGCCCATGCCTAAAAACTTCCATCTCCTTTGGTAATATGTCAATCAGGTTACATTGTTGTAGATCAACTGATCATGGCCTATGTTGTCATTTTTAGTTATTTTGTCAAACGATTCACATGCCATTTTCTAGTTGCAACATTTACTATTGTATGTGGTTATTTAAGTTTGTAAAGATTCCCACATAGGTTGTGGGATTTGTGGTTGGGGATGCTTAGGCATTCCTCCTTCCAATTGCATTTGCTTAGAACTTAGGAAATCAAGGCATTTCTTCATACCTTAGTTCATCTAAACATGCCATGAGTATAAGTATCAAACTGTGTCTAAAATCATGAAGAAGTGCCATACTTGACCTCTCTTTCCAAATTTCTTTTGAAGCATTTTTCCAAATAGTTGGTATGCCCTTGTTAGGGTTAGCTGGCAGAAGATATCAATTAAATGCAAATAAAGATTAAATAGAGGAATGAGAAATACACAGAAATAATAACAGCGAGAGACAATTTTAACTTGGTTCACCCAAACTCGGGATACATCCACCAAACAAAGAGTCCAATATTATTATCCAGTAAATCAAACTAATTACAATCAGCAATCCCTGCAACTCAATACCACTGCAAATGCTACAATACAATCAATAGAAACCCTAACCCTTATCCACTTTTATCAATCTTTTTGTCAGCTACAAAAATAGGGTTTTCTTATGTCATCCAATGAAAAATAACTCTTGGTGCCTTTATAAAACAATAAAAATCGTGTGAGGTTTCAGGGGCGTTTCCCCTGAGCCCCCACGGGGGTGCTGCCCCTCGACCCAGCCCTATATCATGATAGGGAGAGCGCTAGGGGCGCTGCCCCTGGACCCCATCTGATTAGGCTCCATATAACAACAACCCTTTCATATGGTTTTATTATTTCTACTATTATCCATACTAAGAAAATGTGATGATAAATCTTGGTGTTCAATGGCCATAAGAAAATCCATGTGAAGTGCTTCCCTCTAATTACTATCATTCAAACTACAAGGAAAATCATAAGAAGATTTGAATATAAGCTTCTTCATCAATGACTACACATTAATACTCTTCTTTCCTTCCTAACACTCAGCAAATTATATTCTAATAAAGGCATTTATGTTTTCCCCCAATTCTTTCTAACACATCTAGCTTAAGGAATTGCACATGAGAGCACCTCTCATCCTCTTATAATCATCTCCTCAAAATTCAAGGATGTTGGTCATCCCCACAATCTTGGAGATAGATTTGAGCTACTTGGTACCAATAGAAAAGAAGAGGAAGCTAAAATAAGAAGTTCCATAGCCTCAAAAAATGGTTTAATATACTAGTCATATAATGTGACATTTTTCTATCTTCACTATGTCACTCCATCTCCCCAAGAATTATGTCAAATAGTCACCATTCTTTATCTATAATTCACAATGTTTGTGGAGTTTCAATTGGTCACGACCTTCATATTTTCTCCTAGAGGCATTTTGAAAATCAAATTGTAGTCTATTCTAGTGTGGTGGGTGGCATTTGAACCTTCCTTGAATTTTGATCTTTGGAGATCTCTTGTAAAATGTGACTTTGAGCTTCATGTTAGACTCCTTGCAAAACTTAAAACTTAAAATTCATTTAAAATTTAAGATGTAAGGAGTGTAGGATGAAAAGAAGAAGACACATCTTCAAATTGCATACACTTCCTTAAGTGTGAAAAAAATCTACACATCTAGATGAAAGATCAATAAAGACTATATCCTAACAATTTGTCCATCATGAATGCAAAAGGAGAAGATTGTTAGCATAGAGATCCAAAAATTGTACTTAGGTCAATTTACAATTCATTCTATGATCATGTCAATTAATGGTAAATAAGACTTAAAAATCAATTGACAACAAACTTGAGGATATGGAAACCAACTACTAGCTAACAACCTATCAATTCTCCAAGGAAAACCAAAATTAAATAGTAAAAAAAACAAAAACTAAATCCAAAACAAACAACAAACCAAAACTTAACAAAAAATCCCTACCCTTCCTAGCTAATACAAGCTTGATAGGTTAGGGATATGAGTAGGAAAGCTCTCATTTTTATAATTTTTGACACTATCTAGCAATAGGAACTTTGTTGTTGTAGTCCTAAATACTACAGGTTTGTCTTTAAATTCAACAATGAAGAGTTTGAACCACCTGGGATCATACTCTAAATATTTTTTTAGGAAAATCAAGAGCTAAGGAAGCTCACCTTCCTCATGCAAAATCACAAGCATGTTTGTTTACATGAATCCTCATAATAAAAGAAACAAGAAGGTTTGGTTTTATTTTTTATAAGATTTAAACAAAAACCCTCTTGATTAGTTATAACATATTTTATCTCAATGTGAGGATCCATAATATTTAATTTAAAATCATCATTAGTTTTGAAGGAAGGTAAAATCATAAAGCCTTTGTTTTCATCACCATCAAAATAAGAAAAAATAAGATGAGTAGCAAATGAGAGAGGGTTTAGAAAACTCTTGTATTGTGGTGTCATTCATCAAGGATGTATGTTTGTTGTCTTGTGTGCAATGCTCCTCATCATGTTTTATTGCATCCAAATTGATGTGTTTGTTGAGTACATGCAAGTCACACAAAAACCATTGGTCAACATTGTACCAAATGACTTTAAATCAGCAAAATAATTTTCATGCTTTTCATCTAGTTGCTAATTCTTAGAATGCATTTCAAAATTAGAACGGAAAACATTATCATCAAGATTTGTTCTATGATTCAAAATCCTTACCTATAATCATATCCAACTCAATGATGATATCTATTTTCTCAGCATTAAAATCATTCTCATCATGTTCAAACATTAGGTTATTGTAAACTTTAAAATCCATTAAGGAAGAATCATTCAAATCAAACTCATTAGTTTCATTAACAAAATAAAGATTGTTGTAAATTTTAAAGCCAAATAAAGAATAATTCAACCAAAGTCTCATGATTTTTTTGTTCCAGCCTATGGTTGAGATCATCTAATTGAGAAATGACAATATCAACTTTAAAACAAAGTAAATTGACATGTTGAGTTTGTAAATTCAAATAAGTTTTGCAACATTCACACTCATGTCAATGATAATTGGTTCCAACAAATAATAATTACCATTTATTTCTCTTTTTCTACAAAAAGAATGTGACTCTTCATTTAAAGAAGTGCTTGTACTCAAGTCTTCAATCGATATGTCATTGCAATGTAAATTTGTTGATTGCCTACAAGATTCTCTTTCATTTACTTCAAATTTTCCAACATTATTATCATAAAACTCATCACCACATACCTTAGAGTAGTTGTCCTTGAGTGTATTGAATCACAAGTTATTTCCTCTTCAATTTTGAGTACCATTGGGTTATCTACTAAATCAAAGGAGTCTTGGCACTCATATTTATTTTTATCTTGCTAGTTGAAATGTGCTCATGACCCTCTTCACTCCATAGAACAACACCATGTTCTTGTTTCTCACATTCCATCTTCATTGATTCATCTTGCTTTTCATTAGTCATTTTCTTGAGAGCCATATCCAACCTTATTATAACTTTAGCACCATGTAACTTTTCCATGATCAGATGTGTTGTGTAGGCGACTCCTATCATGCAAACTTATTTGTTGATAAGTGCCTAGAAATCCAAGGAATCTCATGTCATGATTCAAATTCTTTATTAACCTTGGGATATCCAATTGAAAGCTCACATGGTTGGTTGTATTGGTTGGGGTGTAGTATCAAAGTGTTGATGATTCTCTTTATTGTCAGTTGTTGGGATGTCTTCAATTTCAATGTTTTGTACATGTTGTCACTATCCTCTTCATATGCATTCATACTTAAATCCACTACATTGTCATGATTTTTGCTTTCAAAATTTTCTTCCATAGTGCCAACTTCGTTGTTGGATTCATAATTGGAGTCATCACTATATTCAAGTGAATTTTTCTATGGAATCATTAGGATGGTGTTAGTGAACAACTTTGTCACCTTGAAAAGTCTCTATATATTTGCCTAGCCTGAGGTAGCAAATGCACTAATAGTTGAATCAAATTGTAGATGAAATCTACAATTTGTTCTCTACATTCTTTTTAAAGGAGGAGCTTCCTTTGTATGATGGGGATTTGTATTTTGTGTACTTTTAACTAGAAAGCATAAAAAGGCGACAAAAAGAAGGAAAGAGAGAGAAGAGAAATTAAATTGTATACATAAGAATACAATTAAATCTTTGAGGAGGAAAGAAAAAGAAATAAATTAGAGCACACAGTCTCCCAAAACCTACATACCATGAGCAAGTACAACATATTACAACAGACGGATATGTTGATTGAACATAGGAACAATTGACATATACAGAGAAAGTATGAACATAAGAACACACTCCTTCATCAGAGTAATGATGAACATAAGGACAACATTCTCTATTAACATCTGAAAAATAAAAAATGGGCTCAAAGTCTCCAGTTTATCTTTTGTATACAACTCTCTAGTTACATAGGGAAGTAGAAAGATAAAATTTTGAATCCCCACTATCAACTCCCGATGAGGTTTTAAAGGCCACTTTTTACTTTCCGTAACTGCTTCTTAAAAATGAAAAATAAGTCCTTCCTCTTCTCGTAGCTGTTTCTTGAAAATATTAATCCGCTATTTCTGAATTCTATTTTGAATAATGGCTTATCAAATTCCTCAAATAATAATTAGGATCTTATCTGGTCAAATGGTGAGCGACACATGGAGGCAGCGGAAATCTACATGTACAATTAGGAAACCATTACGGTCATAAGAAAGCCTATTTGTGGACTTCATTAGGGAAAAAGCTATACATCTTTGATATGAAATGAATAAAAGTTTGAAACCAAAGAGACAAGGGTTTTGAGATAACGAAAGATCAGATGATAATAGAGAATGCAAATATGCAAAAAAATGGTGATCTCAGATATAGCCATTCAAGATTTGGTGCTAGAACAGAGGCTTCAAGATTTGCTTCTTCTACTTCTTTTCAGTTGCAAAGGGATTGACATCAAGTAAGAGAGGGGTTCAAAGCAAGATCTTATAGATTTGGTAAATTGAAGTGCAATGATGTTCGAACATCTTCAACTGCCTATTAGATCTAGAGGAAGAAAGAGGTACAAGCAAAGGGAGGGTTTCAAGTTAAGGAGGTAGAAATCAAAACCCCTAATGATTTAATTTTTCCAATGTGAAGGATTTAAGCCAGAAATCTATTATAGGTAAGATCTAGAATATTTCTCCTAGAATAGAGGATTTGGATTTGTGGGTGAAAGGAAATTGGACTGATGTTATAGATCTTATTGTTTTAGAGAAGGATATGGGTTTCTTTGTTGTAATTTTCTCTAATAAAGATGCCAGAGATAATATCTTGAGGGACAAATCTTGGTTTTTTCATGGTAGAGGAATCTATTTGCAATAATGGGAACCTAATTTTAACCCTTTGTCAAGAAAGGACAAATTTTGTTCCTTTCTGGGTTAGTCTACAAAACTTGTCATTGGAGTATAGGGATACCGAGATTATTCAGTTATTGGTTGAGAAGTTAAGTTTTTTTGTCAAACATAATCTGGTCACATTTGATAATCCTGAATTGCCTATCTGGTTTTGTGTGATTATGAATACTTCTTATTCACTACCTAAAACTATATTACTCAAGACTTCTAAAAGCTCTCAGATTCAACAATTGGTGTTTGAGGATCTACATACCATAGTTGATTTCAATCATATCATTGCTTCCTTAGCTTGTGAGGATCTGGGAATTGAAGTTAGTACCTCTTCTTTTGATTTAAATAAGATTTCTAGGAATAATCAAGTGGAGTTTCTTGTATGCATATCTAGTGATGCATCTATAGTAGGGGTTGAAGATCATTCTAAAAATATTTTGGCATTTGTTCTATCCATTTCATCTGGAGAAGGTTGGGATAGAAGAAGGGGAACTTTCTTTTGATTCTTTGCTAAATAATGAAATCTCTGATTCTTTGGCTGATCAACCCCTTAAGGTAGATAATATAGTGCAAATCCAAGCAAAAGTAAATGACACTAGGATAAAAGATGGAGAATTTGAGTTTAAAGTTCCACGTTCCTCAAATTTCTTGAAGTTGAAATCTATTTCAGAAGAAGATGCTCCAATTGATCCAACAATTCAATTGAATAAGAGTTTGGAAACTGGGAATGATGTGCCATCTATTGTTAGTACAGGTAAAGTTTCAGATTGTCTAGAAAATAGCTCTTATGAAGCTGGATCAAAAAAGGAAGATATTGTAAGGGAAGAGTTTGTCAATGAGTCTAAAATGGATTCTCTTCCTTTGGAAGATGTAAAAAAATTGGTTTCAGATATTCTTCAAAATGTTGGAGTCGATCTTATTGAGAAAATAGCAGATGAAGTGTTATTAGAAGATTCTTCCTTTGATTCAAATATTCTTAGTGCTATTTCTCAAACTCCTTTAGAGGAAGATGCTAATCATTCTACTCCACCTTCTAAAAGGGGGATAAAAGTAAATAAAAAACTAGAAGAGGAGATTTAGGCTGGTATCCAAACAACTCTTGATAGAGTGATTCACATGAGAAGAGCATGTCGCTCTCCTCACAGGCAATGAAGATAATTTCTTGGAATGTTATGGGCATTAATGCCCCTAACAAGAGGCACTTAATTAAGCACCAATTAGATAGTTCAAGAGAAAATATAGTTTTATTATACAAGAAATAACATTTTCTTATCAACAAGTTGAAGATATTTTTTCTAAATGGAAAAATTGGAACTTTCTTCATTCTGCTGCAGTAGGTGCTTCTGGGGATTTAACCATTCTCTGGGGAAAATCAAAGGTGGATATTTCTAAATGCTTTGCATCTTCCAATTAGATGCTAGTTAGGGCTAAGATTGGGGATCTTTATTTCTAGCTTTTTAAGGTGTACGGGCCCTCCTCGACAGTTGCAAAAAGCTCTGTGGGACACTTTGACAATTGTTTTCTTAAATCTTAAGGAGGAAAAATTGATTTTAGGAGGTGATTTTAATGCTGTGCTAAATCTAGAAGAGAAAATTGAGGGTATAATCCCCCATGAGAGTTATGTCTAATTTTTCTATCTTCATCAATGAGAATTATCTTCTAGATCCTCTCCCTGCAAATGGCAAATATACTTGGACTAACAAGAGGAAGAATTTTTACCTCATAGCAGAAAGGCTTGATTGATTTCTTCTTTTAGTGGAATGGATTAAGTCTAATGTTCAATTTCATTCTTCTATACTCCCTTTTTCAAGATCAGACCATTATCCTATTGCTCTAGAAGTGGAGTCTTTGATTTCTAGGAAATCATTTAAGAAATCTTTTAAATTCGAAGCTATGTGGTTCAGAGATGAAAGTTTTGTTTCATTACTAAAGAAGTGGCGGTCCTCATCTCCTTTTGTAGATGGATCTAGAATGTTCCAGCTTTGTAAGAAACTAAATTGGATGGAATATAAAATTAGGGAATGGAATAGGACACATTTCAAAAATATTTTTGCTCAAAAATCCCATTTGATTAATCTTCTTGAATCAATTACCTCTCAAATTATTTAGTATGGTTTGAATCAGGCCCTCTTTGAGTAGCATAAATCTCTTCAACTGGAATTGGAAGAAGTACTTGCTTGAGAAGAGATCTACTAGAGACAAAACTCTAGAGAAATCTGGTTACATGAGGGAGATAGAAATACAAAGTTCTTTCGTACTTCATTTAAATTAAGAAGGCAACATAATATGATTCAATCCATTAAGTCAGTAGAAGGTGAAATGCTAATAGATCAAACTCTTATATAGTCAGAGGTAGTGAAGTTCTTTTCTAATCTTCTTTCCAATCATAATGAAGATTCTGATTCCTCTTCTATTAATAATATTTTGGACAGTATTCCTGAGTTAGTGTCAAATGAAGATAATGATATGTTACTTCAAAAGTTCACTTTGGAAGAGGTAAGGGGGTTGTTCTCTCTTTGGATTCAGATAAATCACCTCACCCTAATGGCTTTACGCCTCTTTTTTTTTCAGAAATGTTGGGATTTCTTGGGTAAATATATATGGTTAGCCCTTGAAGAGTCTCGAAGGAATATAACAATATTGAAAGAAATGAATACTACCTTTATTGCATTGATTCCAAAATGCAGTTCTCCATGTTCTTTCTCTGATTTCAGGCCAATCTCCTTATGCAATATAATTTTTTTCTAAAGCAATAAATTTACGGCTTTCCATGATTATTTTTGAAGAACAAGGGGGAATTGTACCAGGTAAAGAAACTTCAGATGAGGCTATAATTGCACATGAGATTCTTCATTCAATACAGACTAACAATCTAGATGTTATGATTTTGAAGTTAGACATGATGAAGGCTTATGATAGAGTTTCTTAGTGTTTTCTCATGAAGGTCCTTACTAAATTTGGATTTGCTCAAAAATGGTGTAAGTGGGTCTTGTCTTGTTTCTCAGGGTCAATTTTTAGTTTTAATAAATGGCTCCCCTACTAGTTTCTTCTAGTCCAGTCAAGGTGTCAGGCAAGGTGATCCAATCTCACCTTTTCTTTTTATCCTTATGGCTAAAGCATTAAGTAGATTTATTGTAGTTCAAAATAGTAATCATTCTTGGAGAGGCATTCAAATTCTTAGGGTCACATTTGCCTTCACTCACACTCTTTTCACTAATGATACTTTACTCTTTGGATTTCCTTTGATTTCTGAAGCTAGATGTATTAAAGGGGAAATTTATTTGTATTGTAATGTGTTTGGACAAGCATTAAACCCAACTAAATCAAAAATTTTCTTTTTTAACACTAGCCCTACAACTCAATCTCATATTACTACATTGCTTGGTTTCAACATTGAGTCTTTACCTTCACAGTATCTTGGGGTGCCTCTCTTTTGTGGAGTACATAAGAAATATTTTGGATGAAGGTTGTTCATGCAATTCAAAAGACCGTAGCTTCATGGAAGGGTAAATGACTTACTCTTGCAGGAAGAATAGCCTTAATCAAATTAGTTCTTACTGCTATTCCTATCTATATGATGACAATTTTGAAAATGCCTAAGGGTGTAATTAATGAAATTATAAAGTCCTTGAGAGATTCTTTTTGGAAAGGGAATGTAGAGAAGGAAAGAAAAATTTCTCTCATAACTTGGGAAAAGTTTTTCTCATCTATTCATAATGGAGGGATTGGGATTCATAGTTTAGAAGATCACAATTTGGCTTTAGGAGCAAAATTGGCATGGAATTTATATATTAAGCCTTAGCCTAAATGGTGTAAATTAATGCAGTATAAATATCTAGACTCCCCTTTTCTAGAAAGATTATTTATAGTCTTTAATCCTCCTTTGGGGTCTAAAATGTGGAATTTCCTTGTGGATTGTAGAGGGGTTATTATTCCTCGTTTATCCTAGGTTATTCATAGTAAGAATAAGGATTCTTTTTGGGCTGACTCATGGAATGGTCTCCCTCCTTTGTGTCAATAACTAGGTCTTATTCAAGCACAAGAAGTTGTTTCAAATTTATGGGGAACTAAGGTAAAGGATTATCTCTCTATTTCTAGTGATTCTATTTTCTCTATTGTGGTTTGGAAAGACTTCAAAGATTACCCCTTTCCTAATGATCAGAAAGAATTGTTATCTTCCATGTTGAAGAACAAGAAAATCATTTTTTTAGGTAAAGATGATGAATTAGTTTGGTCCTTTTCTAAGATAGGGCAGTATTCAGTTAAAGCGGGATATAAATCTATTCTTCAAAAGAAAAGGATAGTTACTTCTAGATGGCCTTATTTGTAGCACATTTCACAGTTGAGTATATCAGGATGTCAGGATGTTGTCTTTTCATTGATGTCAAAATATCAGGATATCAGGATGTTGCATTTCACAGTTTTCACAAGATGCAGTTGACAGGTATATATCATGTTTGGTTATGCAATCAGTGTTGTGAAGTTGCCTTTTAATGAATTTAAATTGGTTACAGAGAATTCATCTAGTTGGATCAAATGTGTTGATCACATGATATTTCAGAAGGATTTTTCATAAGACAGTTTAAGTCATGCTTTCAGTGAAAGTGGCTAAGGTTGGCTTTATGAGTGGTCTTCATGCAATTATGATCACAGTGATTTGGTATCATCTCAGTTTTGATCTATAATGACATCAGTGCATGGTTTTCAGATCTCTCAGTTTTGATAAGTGGCATTCATTGCATATTGTCAATTTTTGAATTAGGGCAAGGGCTTGCATCATTTGACAAAAGTTAATATGCATTATATTAACTCCATCTACATTGGGTTCATAACAGTGGCAGATCTGATGAAGCATGGTGTTTCATTTCAGTGCTATAGTATTTGAAGTATGTGAAGTTTGTCAAGGTTTATAGTATTTGAAATGGTAAGTGTGTTTGTTTAATACTTGACTAGTCTTATACATTGTGCTCAACATTTATATTGTTTAACCCTATTGCCCATCATCACACTATGCAATTTATGTTATAATTTCAAAGTGACCGGCGAGAGCAGTTTTAGTTTCAAGCAATGACTGGCTGGAGGCATCATTAGTCGTAGTGGGGTAAGTTATATGGACCCCGATCCCCTAGCGCAAATGGTGGATATAATGTTGTGTTTAAAGCCACCGCATCCAACGATCAGAGTTTAAATAAAGATTGGCAGGCACCGTAGATCAGAGGGTCAGTTTTTAAATAGAAAGTATCTTAAAACGGTTAGTTCGTGGCTTTAAAGTTGACATTCACTGTTGTTAAAAAGGCAACAAAGCATGTTTTTCTTGACCTTTCTCACCGAATTTCAAGGGCCACTGAAGTTGATTTTTGTGTGAAGGAAAGAGTAAGATTTAGAAGGTTTCTAATTGATAAGAAGATGAAAAGGCATAGTTCTTCGAAGGGGTTTCATTTTTCTTGTTTTGTGTTTTTGATTTTGATTAGAGAGAAGATGATAAGTTTGAGAAAAAATATAATGTTGAAGTTGAACCGATTTTTGAAGATTTTGTTTTGATGAAAGTTTATTTTGTATATAGAGAGATTTTGTATTGCAGGTGAACAATCATTGCAGATAAGGGGATGATCTTGATGAGTGTGAAAATATTTTCAGAGCATGAGAAAATAAGTTGATTTTTGAGTTGAAGAGTTTTGAGAGAGGTGTTTTAGGATGAGAAAGATTTCTTGAGAAGATGAAAGATTTTATTATGAGATGAATGTTTGTAGGTATGATGGTGCAATTCAGATTGAAAGGTTTTTATGATTGAAGAGCAGAGCATTAATTTTTTTTGTTGATAGGAAGATGCAATCAAGATTGAAGTGTTACAGAGCAGATTGAAGTTTTGAAAGATAATCATTTTCAGAGAAGGTTAATTTTTCAATTTTGCAGTCAGAGAGTTTATTATATTGTGAATTGATTTTGGAATTGTATTGCAGAAGAAAAATACATTTATTTGATTCTTTTTGAAAGGGAGAAATAAGGTATTGTGATTATTGAAACAGGGAAATCCCCTGATTTGTTCTTTTCATTGAATGTTGATGTTGTAATGTCAGTGAGACATGCAGAGAAGTACAATATGCTAGTGAGGCAGAATTGTAATGTCAGTGAGACAATTGTAATCAGAAATTTGTGTTAAGCCAGTGAGGCAGTTGAGTGGTTTTTATACCCCAGGAGGGTTTTCCACTCGGGAAATTTCTTGTGTCAAGTTTTGTTTTGATACTCTGCATATTTTCTTTGTTCTATTTGAAGAATTCCACAACTGTGAATTTAAATTAAGAAAAGGAGTAAAAAGTGTTAAAATTGTTAACAACACTGATTCACCCCCCCTCTCAGTGTTGAGTGTATTCCTACATTATTTCCTATGTTGGAATAAGGCATGCTTATCGAAAGCTGGTTCTTTTGCTTGGTTAGCATATAATTATAAGATCCTAACAAGTCAAAGATTGGTAAAGGGGTATTGTTGAATCTTTTAATTGTTTGCTTTGTTGTTTGTTTGAAGAAAGTAATGATCATTTGCTAGTGACCTGCCCCTTTGCAGCAGCTTGTTGGTATTGGGTTTGTGAAAAATTAAGTTGGTATTCCCCTTTTCTAGGCTCTTTGCAAGACCTTTTCAATAGCTTGCTTATGTTATACAAGGAATTTAGTTTTTTAGCCTTGTGGATAGTCTCTCCTTCGATTACCATTTGGAACATTTAGCTTGAGAGGAACAAAAGGATCTTTAGAAAAGGATGCAGAAGATTGAAAGAAATTATTTCCATAATCAAGAATTTTATTTGTGAAGTAGTCATGTCTCATCTACATAGACCAAGGGTTTATAATTTGTCTTTCTCTTCCTGAGATTCTCTTATGGTTTCTAATTGGAAGAATTTGAGTCCCCCCTTTTATAATTGTTTTTCCAATTTAAAGAAAGTGGACAGGAGTTCGGTTGTTTGGATCCCTTCCAATGATTCTAAGTTTAAACTTAATTTTGATGAAGTGGCTAGAGGTAATCTAGGTCCATCGGTAGTAGGCTGTGCTATCATAAATTCTTTAGGTGAGTGATTAGCTATACTATCCAAGAGCATTCTAGATGGTTCTAATAATTAGGCTAAGGCTACTGCATTAATAGAAGGTCTAAGGTTAACCCTCAAGAAAGGAATTAAGAATATCAGTGTAGAAGGTGACTCTTTAATTATTGTTAATGCTATGAAATCAAAAAAAGGCTTCAATTGGAGGATTAATTATATGTTATAAGAGGCCTAGAAACTGATGGAGTCCTTCGACCACTTTGTTATAAACCATTGTTACAGAGAAGCTAATAGTCTTGCAGATGGTTTGGCTAATCTAGATTTGGATCGACAGTTGGAGATGATGGTCTTTGATAAGAACACAATTGAGGAATTTCCCTAGTTGTTTACTATAGTTCAAAAAGAGGCTAAGAGGAATCAATAATTGCTGGGGTGGCATCTACCAAGAAGTATTGGTTGCAAAGTGACCAAGATTCTGGTGGGGCTATTCAACACCAATGTGGCTTTACACCACATGCTTTTTCATTTTACTTTATGTTTATGACCTTGTAGGTACTGATTGTCTAATCGAAGGTGGTGAACTCATTGCTAATTATTCCTTATTCAGTACGAGATCTTATACATAACGGAAATACTAGCTGATGGATCAGATGAAGCATGCAAAATCTCCCTAATCATCCTATGTAATCTTTCCTTAAGGGTGACCATAGCAGATTATTAATTTCTATTTGTGTGATTTGGATAGATCATTATTATCCCTTCCTCCTCATTGGTGTTACTTAAGTAAGGTTTTATGCTTGATTAGGCATTCTTCTCTATTGGATTCAATAATGGAGAAACATGTTAATCAGAGGGTTTAATTCCCAATCCAGAAGTGGGAGAGACCATTTTTGGATTTAGTTGACATGGAGGCTTTGGTGTCGGTATTTTCTCTGGAATGGTGATGATGTGGAAGACGCCATTCATGAGATAATTGATAGGGATTTGATGGAGCAACAAGCTCACACTCTGTACCCTTCATAACTGCTCTCGACTCTTGCTTCAAATACCATGGACCTGGCTCAAGATGTTAATATTGTAAGGAATATTGTTACTAAATATGCACATGAATTCATTCCTTACTGAAGAATCTCTTGTTGAAACTCTATAAGGCTATGATCTCTTCAAGCACACAACGCTGGTTGAGGGTTTATTTTCTGTCTACCATATTAGTCATGTCTCGGCCTTTAATTGCATTTTCAATGCACTCCAACATGGCTTGCAAAATGAGTGTGAGCATACTATTTCCTTCTCATTGAGAGCGCATAGGGATGAAATTGGCGAGGCTCTTATGGTCAAACTTGAGGACAAGTTTCATGCCTTCATGTTCCTTTTGCAAAACCAATCTCAGATTCCTCCCCCACTGGGAGATTTTGTTGAAGATGAGGAAGTTGATACCAACAATAACATGTTAGAAGATCTTCCTAGGCTGGTGATTGACATGAATGAGCCACTAGCTATTTAAGGCTCTGGTTTTTCTTTGTTGTAAACATGATTAATCTTTTTTGTACTTGACAGGCTTTAAGGGTTTTTTGGTTATCAATCACTGGTATAAATTAGGTTAGCATTTTTTATAAGTGATTGTATAAGTGATGTGTTTGATTATTTTGCACATTGGTGCTTTCTATCTATTGGCCATTTTTTGGCTTCTATGTAACGAACTTGCTTATATTAATATAATACTATTTCAGGTGCATAGCACCTTTTGCCTAAAAAAAATTTCCCCAATTTCTATGAATCTTACTTTATCTACATACATGTTACTTATAAAAGGGAAAACATATTAATTTGAAGATGATTCCTAGGAATTATAAGAAAATCAACCACATAGCTGGCATCTGGCAAGCACTGCACATTGTATCTCTAGAACCTAGTGATACCCTTATGCATTAAAGCTACAACAATAGCATCTCCCAAACCAATCCTATCACATGTAGTTGAAGCAACCAATACCTCCTCTATCCCTATCACTTGACCCTCAAATGTTGGTGTGTAGTAGTTTATCAGTATGGTACCATTAGTTACAATGAGAGTCTTTATATTATCATGCCATAATGCTGAAATTTCTTCTCTTGTAGTATTATAAATCCTCCATTTGTAAAGATATTGTTTGACTGAGGAGAATAGACATGATTTTCTCCTTGGTTGGTCCAGAGCCAACTGAGAATGCATCTACTGCATTCCTCAGGTGAACCAATATTAAAGATTTGTTAATTTTAGAAATTGGCTCAACATCAATATATTTCTCTCTAGCTTTACAAAAATCTTGTCCATAAAAAACTTCTCTTTGTTTTTTAGCTTATTATTATTCCCACTAGAAACCTATCTATTTCCAAGAGGCATAGGAGTATCACCAAGTTTAACAATGTCACACCCATTCTGAGACACACCGACTGTAATTTTAGATGTCTTATCATGTTGCACAAAACCACAATTTTTTTTTTGACAAACCCATTTAACATAATTGTTGTGGTGTTTTAGAAACAATTGAACATCCAAAACTTTTTGCATCTGAATACTCTTTTCTAGTAGGTATGTTTGTATATCTTTTCTGCTTAAGAAAAATGCCAACCTTCTTAAGTTGTAACTTCATACACTTCTTCCTTTCATTGGATCATTTCTTCCTCAAAATATGCATTCAACAATAGAAGAGATTGGAGGCATGTTTTTTGTTTCTTAGAAATCAGACACATTTGTTGTTGCCTAGGGAGCACATGCATCATGTAATTGGTTTTCCTTTAGGGTTTAGGGAGCACATGCATCATGTTTAGTTTAGAACCATTATCCTCAGATTGAGACCCATTTGTTGTTTTAATGCTAGTTTTCTTATCTTGTATATAGAATAACATGTAATGTTTATGGCTAGGAACACATTTCTCACTAACTAAATACACTCAATTATCCTCTAAAGCATGCCATATGCATGTGGTTGAATAGATAAAGTAGAAATAATGCCTAGAATGTGTACTCCAGCCATTTGTATATTCCTTCCTTGATGAGAAAAAGTTGCATCTATGACATGCCTATCTATTGGTGGGGCATTGCAAAGTAACAACTCAGCACCCTACATCACCATGCCAATCTGGCCAAGACCATTTAATGCAATTCCACATTCATTTCTTTCTATGAACTTCAATGATTCCAAGTTCATATCAGTAGCTTGTATCATATTCTTAACATACAATCCATCAATGGTAGAATACACACTATCTAAAGAAAGAAACCTTACACTAATCATCATAGCCTTCGATTGCAACATGTAATCCAGAGAACTATTACTTATTGTAATAGCTAATCATTGAAGGATGTTCATATGGGAAATAGGTACTGACGCACTACCACCATTAGCAACATCCAAGTTCTTTGAAGCTTCATTTCTATAATTAACAGTAAGATCCTTGTGTGTGTATCTCACCCCATGATCACCATTAACTAATTGTCTAGTATCTCTCAATAACCATTGGGTTATCAAAAGCCCTTCAACTCCAATAGGTCCACGAGCATGAATTCTACTCATACTTATTCCAACCTCTACACCAAGACCATGCTAGATTCATCAAAAAAAAGTGTACTTGTATTATGACATATAGTGGAACTATCTATTTGGTGTGAGAAAATATCTACAACGTCATGATCTTTAGTTACTATACAGTCTGTGTGAGCATTTCCATGTTCATGAATATGGTTGATAGTCTTAAGAACATCCTTTATAATTTCTACAGTGCATGCCATCGAACTGTATTCATGATGAAAGCTTCCAGCCTTAGGTAATTTGAGGAGATCAAATGCCTTCATGCCACCGTACAATCTGACACCTGAGCAGATGATATGGAAAACAACAAAGAATCTCCATGTCTCAAGTGGCTTCCTTAAAAATGATCTATTTTGGACTTGGTAGAGTTGAAAGCATACTGTGCAACTCTAGCTTAGAAGATACAAAGCCAATATACACCTCATGCTCAAATCATATAAAGCTAACATAGATAATCCTGCCAAATATTCTCCCAAAAATCCATTCAATGGAGTTTATTTTCCCCTTACTTTTCTTGACAAACACTGAAACTCATGGAAGGATCCAATAAATCTATTGAATAGAAAACCAATTTGATGTGCCTCTAATGGAGTAATGAACGAGCCTACACTTCCTTGTATATATCCTGTTTGTAGGCTGAAGAGTGTTGTAAGTATTTGACGGGAACAAGGATTAGTAAATACAAGGGTTTCAAAACCCTAGAAATCCTTGATGGAGAAAGTGTAGTAGAAAATTTGAGTTTTAAAACTTCCAAGATCGCCGATTGCAAAGAAGTTAGGCTTTAATAAGGTTTTAAAACTTCTTAAATCACTGATACTTGAAGTTTTTAAAAACTTTAATATTGTCCAAAGAAATATTTGACCTTCATAAAACCTTTCATCTTTTCAAAAATTTCACATTCTTCAATAAAGTGGATTTTTGTAAACATTATGACTTTATAACTTTTCACCGCAAAAGTAAATAAGTTCATCCTTGATATCCATTTAATTTTCCAACCTTAGGAAAATTATTAAAAGAAAATATTTTGTATTCGGTAATATTTGAAAGATGCATGGCAATCGAAAGAAAATAAATTTTATAATTGTTGACAGAAATGATACCTTTCATATGGAAAAAATGGTCACATGGAGCAAAAAGATTAGACGAGGCCCTATGCAACACATTCTGCTTTGGTATCTATAAAACCTAAAATTTAATATTTTCTGTAAATTACCGCATGAGAACATGAATCTTTAAAATCTCCAACCTATGAAGGAATTTCATCCTAGAACATGGACAACATTGTGTGAAAAAGAGTCAAGAGACTTCCTGTAAGATAATTTTGTGCCAGGACCAATGAGCCCCTGTATTTAATTGTTTCAGTGAGTGCTTCTAAATCTACCCACCAACGTAATGAGAAAGATTTGTAATCTTGTCAAGCAGTGGAAAATTTAAAAAAAATTAGTTTCAAAATGGTGGATAACAACAAGCTCTAATTGGGGACTATTTTTCGTGCTAAAAAGTAGAGAACTCCAGCATCTCTGGCAAAGACCAGTGCCTTATTTATTGGGATCATAGAGTCATCTTTCAACCAATTCATAGAGGGGAACTGTAGAAGACTTGATCCAAACCAAAACTA
Organism: Cunninghamia lanceolata; assembly: GCA_027924645.1. Taxonomy (NCBI): domain Eukaryota; kingdom Viridiplantae; phylum Streptophyta; class Pinopsida; order Cupressales; family Cupressaceae; genus Cunninghamia; species Cunninghamia lanceolata. The sequence continues at coordinate 707,240 of BSBN01000918.1, read as the reverse complement.
AAACTAAAACAACAACACATGCACAACATGAAATGAAAAGCAAACCAAAACACCAATGCACCCCAAACCAGGTACAACACACCCCAACTACTTCAATAAATTATGCGAATCCATTATTTGGTTGGGAGAAATAAATGCCTTTGTGGAAATGAAATATGTACCTATGAAGCACTTACAGACTCAGAAGCCATCTAATGATCATAAACATAAATCTAAAATTTATATAGCAAAAGAACCCCTTCATTGATGTGTCAAAACCAAACAACCACTTTGCATTGTAGACCTTTGAGACTTCCCCAACATGTCCCTACATATTACCAGTTATATCCTCATGTACTATAATAAACAAATTAGTATCTAATGTTTGAAAATAACCATGACTGTACTCAAACCATCAGTAGACTGATCATTGGCCATGTGTATATCAAGCAAAACTAGATGTGGATCAAGCTGAAAATCTACATTATAAACAATATTTTTATTGGGCTTAAAATCATCTCCAATTGAAACAATTTCTTCTTTCTTCATAGGAAATGATTCAAGTATTCTATGATCCGCTTGATCATCCTCATCTATAAACTACAAATCTGGTATAATCACTCCCTCTCCATAGAGAAAGTCATCCTCAGATGATTTAAGACACCAATTTTGAATATTAACAATATGGTGTTCAATAGATTTATCTATTTGATCATCTTTATCACTATTATGGCTATTTGTGACGCCTTTCTCCAATCTTTGTTCAAAGATTCTCACATCCAAATTTTTAAAATGAAAAGATTCAAAAACAAGATCAGCTCCGACCTCTTCCTGCAACAACATTTCTTCATTGTTTTGTTTAGGAAATTCAAAAACTTCTAACTCAGGATGCATGTAACTTGGAGCAAAGATATTTAATACCTCACGCTTATGTTATGTAGCCTCAAGTTGTTCTTCATTTCATGTAAAAGTGAATGCCTCCATTTTTGCAGTAGACAAGGATGCTAAAACAACATCATATGCATTCCTCTTTTTACAATCTACATTATGAAAAGATTGTCCAATTTCTTCCTCACTTGAGTAACTTCTAGATACATCATTACCCTCTTCATAATGCAAACTATAAATTTTAGTTCTTCTTTCAACATGAGGATTGATTTCTACATCACTTATCTCATCTCTACAAAAAATATTTTTGATCAAAAATAGTGAAATTAAAGCCTTCAATTGAAGTACGCTGCACGTGTTGAAAATCTATAGGGTGATGAGTTTGCTTTTGCATGATAGATTTCCTCATGGGTTCACTACTTGAATTATTCACAACCTGATTCACTTTCCAATGACCACTTAAAATCAAATCATCCTCAATTTTTATAGCCTCTTGTTGAGCAACTTCAGTATCATCTACTTTACTCTATTTCATGAAAAATTGAACATCCAGATATAATGAGGAAATAAAAATGCAGAGCTAGATTTGCTTACTTGGTTGAATGAAGGAAGGAATCTTTTTGAGTAGCTTGTTGTACCGATCCACAAAACGTCTATGGGTTCATCTTCTTACTTCTGGATCTAGAAAACTGACACAATAATGCACCTTCGTCCACCACAAATTTATATCTCCCAAGAAACTTATTTTTTAATGTATCCCGGTTGGTTATGCATCCATTTTCCAAATTCTAAAACCAACTTGTAGTAGGCCCAACACGAGTTTTAATGAATAATTGGACAAAAATATTTTCTTCACTTGCCCCCAAAATACCACATGTAATGGTGAATGCCAGGATATGATCTTTTGCATCTTGAGTATTGTCTCCATTAAATTTTGGAAAGTATTTTCTTGAATAGGTAGAGGTGAATATTAAGCAAAGAGAGAGGTCCAAAGTGATTTCCCCATGGATGAGGAGAAACCAATGCCATAATACAAATCTAAAAAATAATTCAAATAGGAGTCTTTGCTCAAATAAATTCTGCTGGGTAATTTCTGCTTTGCAAAGTTGCCAACCTCCATCCTTAGGGAGGTACCTTTAAATTTCTAGGGAAATAAAAGCACCACAACTTCACTTTTGATCTCCCTAGTAGAGTCACCAAAAAATTGTTAGTGAACGGATTTGTCACCTTGAAAAGTCTCTATATATTTGCCCAGCCTGAGGTAGCAAATGCACTAACAGTTGAATCAAATTGTAGATGAAATTTGCAATTTGTTCTCTGCATTCTTTTTAAAGGAGCAACTTTGTTTGTATGATGGGGATTTGTATTTTGTGTACTTTTAACCAGAAAGCACAAAAAGGCAGTAGAATGAAGGAAAGATAGAGAAGAGAAATTAAATTGTATACATAAGAATACAATTAAATCTCTCAGAAGGAAAGAAAAGGAAATAAATTAGAGCACACTGTCTCATAGAATCTGCATACCATGAGCAAGTACAATAGATTACAACATATAGATATGTTGATTGAACATAGGAACAATCGACATACATAGAGAAAATATGAACATATTTTCACACTCCTCCATTAGAGAAATGATGAGCATAAGAACATCATTCTCTATTAAGATTTAAAAAATAAAAATTGGGCTCAAAGTCTCTAGTTTATCTTTTGTACACAACTCTCTGGTTACATTGGGCAGTAGAAAGATAAAATTCCAAATCCCAACAATCAACTCCCAATGAATTTTTAAAGGCCACTTTTTACTTTCCGTAACTGCTTCTTGAAAATGAAAAATAAAAGTCCTTCCTCTTCTCCTAGCTATTTCTTGAAAAGATTAATCAGTTATTTTTGAATTCTATTTTGAATAATTGCTTATCAAATTCCTCCGATTGTATGGAATTTAATATTCCCCAATTTCTATGAATCTTGGTTTATTTACATACACGTTACTTATAAAAGGGGGATAATATTAATTTGAAGATGATTCCTAGGAATTATAAAAAAATCAACCACATAGTTGCCATCTGGAAAGTATTGCGCATTGTATCTCTAGAACTTAATGATACCCTTATACATTAAAGATACTACAATAGAATCTCCCGAACTAGTCCTATCACATGTAGTTGAAGCAACCAATAACTCCTCTGTCCCTATCACTTGACCGCCAAATGTTGGTGTGTAGTAGTTTATCAGTATGGTGCCATCAGTTACAATGAGAGTCTTTATATTTTCATGCCATAATGGTGAAATTCCTTCTCTTGTAGTATGATAACTCCTCCATTTGTAAAGCTATTGTTTGATTGATGGAGAATAGACAAGTTTTTCTCATTGGTTGGTCCAGAGCCAACTGAAACTGCATCCACTGTATTCCTCGGGTGAACCAATATTAAAGAATTGTTAATTTTAGAAACTAGCTCAACATCAATATATTTTTCTTTACCTTTACTTAAATCCTATCCATTAGCAACTTCTCTTTGTTTTTTTAGCTTATTATTATTCTGACTAGAAAGATGACTATTTCCAAGAGGCATAGGAGTATCACCAAGTTTAGCAATGTCACACCCATTCTGAGACACACCGACTATAATTTCAAATGTCTTATCATGTTGCACAGAATTGCAATCATTTATTTTGTTTGACAAACCCATTTCAAATCATTATTGTGGAGTCTTAGAAATAATTGAACATCCAAATTTTTTTGTCTGAATACTCTTTTCTAATAGCTATGTTTGCAGAGATTTTCTATTTAAGAAAAATGCAACCCTTCTTAAGTTGTAGCTTCATGCTCTTGTTTTCATTGGATCATTTCTTCCTCAAAATATGCATTCAACAATAGAAGAGATTGGAGGCATGCTTTCTATTACTTGGAAAGAAGGCAAGTTTGTTGTTGCTTGGGGAGCATAGGCATATTGTAATTGGTAAATTCCTTTGGGCACCTTATGTTAAATGGCACCATCATATTTAGTTTAGAACTATTATCCTGAGATTGAGACCCATCTGTTGTTTTAATGCTAGTTTTCTTATCTTGAATATAGAATAGCATGTAATCTTTCTAGCTAATAACAAATTTCTCACTAATTGAATACACCTGATTATCCTCTAAAGCATGCTATATGCCTATGGATGAACAAATAAAGTAGAAATAATGCCCAGAATGTGTGCTCCAACCATTTGTATATTCCTTCCTTGATGAGAAAAAGTTGCAGCTATGGCATGCCTGGCTGTTGGTGGGGAATTGCAAAGTAACAACTCAACACCCTACATCACCATGCCAATTTGGCCAAGATTATTTAGCACAATTTCACATTCATTACTTTCTGTGAACTTTAACGATTCCAAGTTCATATCAATAGCTTGTTTCACATTCTTAACATCCAATTCATCAACTACAAAACACACTATCTAAAGAAAGAAACCTTGCACTAATCATCATACCCTTCAATCACAACATGGAATCCAAAGAACTATTACTTATTGTAGCAGCTAATCGTTGAAGCATGTTCGTATGGGAAACAGGTACTGATGCATTGTTACCATTAGCAAAATCCAAGTTCTTTGAATCTTCATTTGTGTAATTAAGAGGAATATCCTTGTGTGTGTATGTCACCCCATGATAACCATCGGGTTATCAAAATCCCTTCAAATCTAACAGGTCCACGAGCATGAGTTCTACTCGTACTTATTCCAACCTTTGCACCAAGACCAGTGTGAGCTTCATCAGAAAATCATGTACTTGCATTATGACATACAGTGGAACTGTCTACTTGGTGTAAGAAAATATTTGCAACGTCATGATCTTCAATTACTATACAATCTATGTGAGCACTTCTATGTGTTCATGAATATGGTTGATAGTCTCAAGAACATCCTTTACAATTTCTACAGTGCATGCCATCAAAATGTATTCATGATGAAAGCTTTTGTACTTAGGTAATTTGAGGAGATTAGATGTCTTCATGCCACCATACAATATGACACATGAGAAGATGATATGGCAAAAAACAAAGAATTTCCATGTCTCCAGTGGCTTCCTTAGAAATGAAATCTATTTTGGACTTGGTAGAGTTGTAAGTATACTATGCAAGTCTAGCTTAGAAGATACAAAGTGAATATACACCTCCTACTCAGATCATATAAAGCTAACACTGATAATCTCACCACATATCCTCCCATAATTCCATTCAATGGAGTTTATTTTTCCCTTACTTTTCTTGACAAACAACGAAACTCATGGAATGATGCAATACATCCACTGAATAGCAAACCAATTCGATGTGCCTCTAAGGGAGTAATGAATGAGCCTACACTTCCTTGTATATATCCTGTTCATAGGCTAAAGAGTGTAAGTATTTCGGGAACAAGGATTGGTAAAGACAAGTGTTTCAAAACTCTAGAATTCCTCGATGGAGAAAATGTCAGAGAAAATTTGAGTTTTAAAACTTCCAAAATCATCGATTGCGAAGGAGTCGGGCTTTAATAAGGTTTTAAAACTTCTTAAATCACCGATACTTGAGGTTTTTAAATACTTTAATATTGTCCAAAGAAATATTTGACCTTCATAAAGCCTTTCATCTTTTTAAAACTTTTGCATTCTTCAATAAGGTGGATTTCTGTAAACATTATGACTTTATAACTTTTCATTGCAGAAGTAAATAAATTCATCCCTGATATCCATTTAATTTTCCAACCTTAGGAAAATTATGAAAAGAAAATATTTTGTATTCGGTAATATTTGAAAGATTCCCAGCAACAGAAAGAAAATAAATTTATAATTGTTGATGGAAACGATACCTTTCATTTGGAAAAATTGGTCACATGGAGCGAAAAGATTACATGAGGCCCTTTGCAACACATTCTACTCTGGTATCTATAAAACCTCAAATTTAATATTTTCTGTAAATTGTCATGTGAGAACATGAATCTTTAAAATCTCCAACCTATGAAGGAATTTTATCCCAGAACATGGACAACATTGTGTGAAAAAGAGTCAAGAGACTTCTTGTAAGATAATTTTGTGCCAGGACCAACATGCCCTTGTATTTAATTGTTTCAGTGAGTTTTTCTAAATTTGTCCACCAACCTGATGAGGAATACTTGTAATCTTGTCAAGCAACAGAAAATTTAAAAAAAATTAGTTTAAAAATGGTGGGTAACAATAGGCTCTAATTGGGGACTATTTTTCATACCGAAAGCAAAGAACTCCAACATCTTTGGCAAAGACCAATGCCTTATTCATTGGGATCATAGAGTCATCTTTCAATCAATTCATAGAGGGGAACTATAGAAGACTTGAGCCAAACCAAAATTGAAACCAAAACAATAACACACGCACAACAGGAAACGGAAAGCAAACCAAAACTCTAATGTACCCCAAATTGGGTACAACACACCCCAACTACTTCAATAAATTATGCAAAGGCATTAATTGGTTGGGAGAAATAAATGCCTTTGTGGAAAAGAAAGATGTACCCATGAAGCACTTATAGACTCAGAAGCCATCTCATGATCATAAACATAAATCTAAAATTTATACAGCAAAAGAACCCCTTCACTGATGTGTCAAAACCAAACAGCCACTTCACATCGTAGACCTCTGAGACTTCCCCAACATGTCCCTACATAATACTAGTTGTATCCTCATGTACTACAACAAACAAATTAGTATCCCATGTTTGAAAATAACCATGACTACTCAAACCATCAGTAGACTAATCATTGGCCGTGTGTATATCAAGAAAAACTAGATGTGGATCAAGCTGAAAATCTGCATTATAAACAATGTTTTTATTGGGCTTAAAATCATCTCCAACTAAAACAATTTATTCTTTCTTCGTACGAAATGATTCAAGTATTCTATGATCCACTTGATCATCCTCATCTATAAACTGTAGATTTGATATAATCACTCCCTCTCCATAGAGAAAGTCATCCTTAGATGATTCAAGACACCAATTTGGAATATAAACATGGGGTTCAATAGATTTATCTATTTGATAATCTTTATCACTATTACAGCTATTTGTGATCTCATTCTCCAATCTTTGTTCAAAAATTTTCACATCCAAATTTTTAAAATGAAAAGATTCAAAAACAAGATCAGCTCTGACCTCTTCCTGCAACAACATTTCTTCATTGTTTTGTTCAGGAAATTCAAAAATTTTAATCTCGAGATGCATGTAACTTGGAAGAAAGATATTTAATACCTCATGCTTATGTTCTATATGTTGGTAAGAGACACTGCTCTAATGAATGTTAAATGTTGTCATTGATGGCAACAAGGCAAAGAGTATTCACCGGCATGGCAAAGAGACTTTACTCCAGAAGAATAAATGACTAAGTATGGGCAGTATGTAGAGTAAGTGTTAGAGATTGGGTCAGTATTCCTCTACAGCTGAAGATCATTACTTGCAGTTTAGGTATGTTGTTCATAGCTATTTAGTGATCACATGTTCTAGTGTACAAGTCCTGACTTCCTCCAAAATTCATATGATGAAATAGCTAAGTCCGGGTGAACAGAATAAAAATAGGAACAATGCACAGTACCAGAGTAAAAGGGTATGCATTCCTCTGCTATGGCATATTTTGGTTTGCGGTTCTAAAGGTATGCTAAGAGGTCAATGATGAATGTTTGGTATGATTTTTAGAGTCTAATACAGTTTGCAGTAGAATTTATGATGTGACAGTTGAATTGGTCAAGTGTGTTCTAAAGGGACAGGCCGACAAGCATGTTAGATCTATTTGTGGAGAAGATATATTGTTTGAACAATCAATCTAAGTGGTTGAATGTTTGATTTTGACCTATATAAAGACTATTGTATGTATTTTTGGATCCTCATTTTTGTTTGAGCACAAGATCAAGCCAACAAGATACAACACTTGTATACACATTTCATGTCTTGGTTGCCGACCTGATTGTGAGATGAATCTTATTGTAGATATATATATTAGATGGATTTTGGTGTTGGAAGTATGGATGTGTGTGGAAAATGTGTGAATTTGATATATGTATAATCTAAGGTAGTTTGCAAAGTAGAAAAGGATAACAAGGGAAGAAAATAGGAGTCTATGTAAAGCAGAGTAGTAAAGTAGGGTAGATTGTATGAAGTCCTTTGAATCTGTATACTGAGCATATTGGTATTGCATTTCAGCATTTTGTAGATGCACGTATAACATTCTTCTTTTGGCAATGAGCCAACCCTTCTATCTTTTCTTCTATCTTTCTGGTAGTGATCCCTTTTGTAGTGAGCATTTCTTTGGATAGTGAGTCCTTAGGTAGTGAGCCTTCATGTAATTTAGTATTTCTATCGTAATATATTGTGAGCTAACACTCACTGTTGTTTTTCCTTTTTTAGGTTTTCCACGTAAAATCCTGGTGTCTATGTGTTATGAATTTGTGGCTACTCCTCTCATGTTTACTTTGCTTTCATGTTATTGAATTTGGTAAGTGGATCAATGAATGTGTGATTGAAAAGGTTTTAAGAATACTGATTCACCCCCCCTCTCAGTATTCTTTGCATTCAACACTATAGCCTCAAGTTTTTTTTCATTGCTTGTGAAAGTGAATGCCTCCATTTTTGTGGTAGACAAGGGTGCTAACAACATTATTTGCATTCCTCTTTTTACAATCTACATTATGAAAAGATTGTCAATTTTCTTCATCACTTGAGTAACTTCCAGAAATATCATTACCCTCTTCATAATGCAGACTATAAATTTCATCTCTTCTTTCAACATGAGGATTGATTTCTACATCACTTATCTCATCTCTACAAAAATGTTTTTGATCAAAAATAGTGAAATTAAAGCCTTCAATTGAAGGAGGCTGCACATGTTGAAAATCTATAAGCTGATGAGTTTGATTTTGCATGATAGATTTCCTCATGGGCTCACTACTTGAATTATTCACACCATGATTTACTTTCCAAAGACCACTTAAAATCAAATCATCCTCAATTTTTATAGCCTCTTGTTGAGCAGCTTCAATATCATCTACTTTACTCTATTTTAAGAAAAACTAAACATCTAGATGTGATGAGGAAATAAAAATACAGAGCTAGATTTTCTTACTTGGTTGAATGCAGGAAGGAATCTTTTTGAGTAGCCTCTTGTATTACTCTAGAAAACCTCTAATGGGTTCATCTTCTTTCTTCTGGATCTGGAAAAACTGACAATAATGCACCTTTGTCCACCATAGATTTATATCTCCAAAGAAACTTATTTTTTAATGTATCCTAGTTGGTTATGCATCCATTTTCCAAATTCTAAAACCAACTTATAGCAGGCCCAACGAGAGATTTAATGAATAAATGGATACAATATTTTCTTCACTTACCCCCAAAATATGGCATACAATAGTGAATGCTAGGATATGATCTTTTGCATCTTGAGTGTTGTCTCCATTGAATTTTGGAAATTATTTTCTTGAAACTTTAGGTAGAGGTGAATATTGAGGCAATGAGAGAGATCCAAAGTGATTTCCCCATGGATGAGGAGAAACCAATGCCATAATACAAGTATGAAAAATAAATCAAACAAGATTCTTTGCTGAAATAAATTCTTCTGAGTAATTTCTGCTTTGCAGTGTCACCAACCTCTGTCCTCAGGGAGGTACCTTTAAATTTTTGGGGAAATAAAATCACCACAACTTCTGTTTAGATATTCCTAGCAGAGTCACCAAAAATCTGTTAGTGAACATATTTTTCACCTCAAAAAGTATCTATATATTTGTCCAACCTAAGGTAGCAAATATACTAATAGTTGAATCAAATGATAGATGAAATCTACAATTTGTTCTCTACATTCTTTTGAATGGTGCAACTTCCTTTGTATGATGGTGATTTGTATTTTGTGTACTTTTAACTAGAAAGCACAAAAAGGTGGTAGAAAGAAGGAAAGAGAGAGAGAGAAGAGAAATTAAATTATATACATAAGAATACAATTAAATCTCTCAGGAGGAAAGAAAAATAAATAAATCAGAGCACACAGTTTCCCAGAACCTGCATACCATGAGCAAGTACAACAGATTATAGCATACATATATGTTGACTAAACATACGAACAATTGACATACATAGAGAAAATATGAACATAAGAACACACTCCTCCATCCAAGCAATGATGAACATAAGAATAACATTCTCTATTAATATCTGAAAACTAAAAATTGGGCTCAAAGTCTCTAGTTTATCTTTTGTACACAACTCTCTGATTACACAGGGCAGTAGAAAGATAAAATTTTGATTCCCCACTATCAACTCCCGATGATTTTTTAAAGGCCTCTTTTTACTTTCTCTAACCACTTCTTGAAAATGAAAATAAAAGTCCTTCCTCTTCCCATAGTCATTTCTTGAAAAGATTAATCCGTTATTTCTGAATTCTATTTTGAATAAGGCTTACCAAATTCCTCCAATTGTATGGACTTTAATATTTCCCCAATTTCTATGAATCTTGGTTTATTTACATATACGTTACTTATAAAAGGGGGAAAATATTAATTTGAAGATGATTCCTAGGAATTATACGAAAATCAATCACACAGCTGCCATCTGGGAAGCACTGCACATCATATCTCTAGAACCTAGTGATACCTTTATACATTAAAGTTGCTACAATAGCATCTTCCGATCTAGTACTATCACATGTAGTTGAAGTAACCAATACCTCCTCTATCCCTATCACTTGACCCTCAAATGTTGGTGTGTAGTAGTTTATCAGTATAGTGCCATTAGTTACAATGAGAGTCTTTATATTATCATTCCATAATGGCGAAATTCCTTCTCTTGTAGTATGATAACTCCTCCATTTGTAAAGCTATTGTTTGACTGATGGAGAGCATACGAGTTTTTATCCTTGGTTGGTCTAGAGCCAATTGAGAATGCATCAACTGCATTCCTCGAGTGAACCAATATTAAAGATTTGTTAATTTTAGAAACTAGCTCAACATCACTATATTTTTCTCTATCTTTACTTAAATCCTGTCCGTCAACAACTTCTCTTTGTTTCTTTAGCTTATTATTATTCCCACTAGAAAGTTGTCTGTTTCCAAGAGGCATATGAGTATCACTAATTTTAGCAATGTCACACCCATTCTGAGATAGACTACTATAATTTTAGATGTCTTATCATGCTGCTTAAAACCACAATCATTTATTTTGTTTGACAAACCCATTTCACATAGTTGTTGTGGAGTCTTAGAAGCAATTAAACATCTAAAACATTTTTCATATGAATACTCTTTTCAAGTATGTATGTTTGTAGAGCTTTTCTTCTTAAGAAAAATGCCAACCTTCTTAAGCTATAGCTTCATGCACTTCTTCCTTTCATTGGATCATTTCTTCCTCAAAATATGCATTCAATAATAGAAGAGATTGGAGGTATATTTTCTGTTGCTTGGAAAGTAGGCACATTTGTTGTTGACTGGGGAGCACAAGCATCTTGTAATTGGTTTTCTTTTGGATGCCCTATGTTCAATCTCTACACCATGACTAGAGTGAGCTTCATCAGAAAAGTGTGTACTTGAATTATGACATACAATGACATTGTCTACTTGGTGTAAGGAAATATCTGCAATGTCACGATCTTCAGTTACTATACAGTCTATGTGAGTACTTCCATGTTAATGAATATGGTTGATAGTCTCAGGAACATCCTTTACAATTTCTAAAGTGCATGATGTCGAACCGTATTCATGATGAAAGCTTCTGGCCTTAGGTAATTTGAGGAGATCAGATGCCTTCATGCCACCGTACAATTTAACACCTAAGTAGATGATATGGCAAACAACAATGAATCTTCATGTCTCTAGTGGCTTCCTTAAAATGAAATCTATTTTGGACTAGGTAGAGTTGTAAGTATATTGTGCAAGTCTAGCTTAGAAGATACAAAGCCAATGTACACCTTCTTCTTGGATCATATAAAGCTAACATTGATAATTCTGCCATAGATTCTCCCAAAAATCCATTCAATGGAGTTTATTTTCCCCTTACTTTTCTCGACAAACAATGAAACTCATGGAAGGATCTAATAAATCCATTGAATAGCAAACCAATTCGATGTGCCTCTGATGGAGTAATGAACGGGCCTGCACTTCCGTGTATATATCCTGTTCATAGGCTAAAGAGTGTAAGTATTTTAGGAACAAGAATCGATAAAGACAAGGGTTTCAAAACCCTAAAAATCCCCGATGGAGAAAGTGTTAGAGAAAATTTGAGTTTTAAAACTTCTAGAATCATCGATTGCAAAGGAATCAGGATTTATAAGCTTTTAAAATTTCTTAAATCACTAATACTTGAAGTTTTTAAAAACTTTAATATTGTCCAAAGAAATATTTGACCTTCATAAAGCCTTTTGTATTTTCAAAACTTTTGCATTCTTCAATAAAGTGGATTTTCGTAAACATAATCACTTTATAACTTTTCATCTCAAAAGTAAATAAATTCATCCCTGATATCCATTTAATTTTCCAACCTTAGGAAAATTATTAAAATAAAATATTTTGTATTTGGTAATATTTGAAAGATGCCTGGTAACGGAAAGAAAATAAATTTATAATTGTTGATGGAAATGATACCTTTCATCTAGAAAAACTGGTCACATGGAGTGAAAAGATTACATGAGTCCCTTTGCAACACATTATTCTCTAGTAAATTAAATCATAATGTTTTTTCTCTGCAACTATCCTGCCTGATTTTGAATTTGGTTTTGGATGGGAATGGATGGTGATAGTCTGGGGGGGCCCATGATCCAATCCCCTCCACCTACATTTGGGGATTCTATTTCTGGCATGGGCTGTCATGTTGAACACATGACTCCATCCTTAGATCTTGGATCTAAGTGATGGAAGGAGGCTCTTTTGGGCACTTCTCACAGTTGCGGTTCATGTCTGATGATTGTTCTGATCCTGTTTGAGTGCGACGGTGCTAAGGCTCTCAAACTACTGGACCAAACCTTCTTAAGGGTGGTGGCATCCATGGAGAATATGCTTGTGGGGAAGTTCTTTGCTTATAGACCCAATATTGACTTGGTGAGAAGATGGGTGACTACCAAGTGGGTTCTTAAGGGGAGTGTCTCAGCTAGCGCTATGGCGGGTGGAATGTTCCTGTTTAAGTTTACTTCTCAAGAGGATATATTGTCGATCCTGGCTAGAGGCCCATGATTATATGGGAAGCAATCACTCTCTCTGTGTAAATGGAAACTCAGCTTCAATCCTAAAGCAGACCTTAACCAATTGGCTCTTGTCTAGGTCAGGCTCCCATGTCTCCCACTAGAATATTGGGATGAGGAAATATTTGATTGGATTGGTAATTCCTTTGGAGATTATGTGACTATCAACAAGGTCACTAAGGCAAAGGTAAGGTTGGTCTATGCTCGATTCTGTGTCAATGTCGACATCCTCAAAACACTTCCCACCTCCATCATTCTAGAATCCAAAAATGGGAAGTAGAATTAGAGCATTCTTTATGAGAACTCCAAGGTCTTTTGTTAGAACTACATGAAACTGAGTCATGTCTTCACTCAGTACAAGGTCCCCAAATGACCCCCACCTCAGAAGGAGGTGCGAGTGGATTCAATTGAGATTTCTGAAGACTATCCCTTTAAGGAGGACATTCTCAAACTTGTTGATTCCTTGAGGTTCCCTGGCGAAGAATACTAAGGTAGTTGGGTTGGTGGAAGAAGCCCACTAGGGGCTCCTAGAGAAGGAGGTTGTGATTCCCTTAGGGGATGACCAAGGAATGGTCTCCAATGGGGAGGACCGAGGCTCAGGGCAGTGGGTGGCTAAGGAAGGCACTAAAAGCTAGGTAGAAGACCTAAGTGGCAGAACTGAAGAGAGGGAGGAGGGTGAGTTTGGCTAGACTTCTAGATCTTAAAGGGTTGAGAATGCTCTGACAAAAACTATTCAGGATGTTCGTAGCCCTGAATTAAAAATGGGGGGCTTGAAGTTGGGGATAAGAACTTTGGAGAAAAATTTCTCCCTGTCCCTAGGTGTGGGCACTAGTAGGAGTACAGAGGACTTGGAGGGTTGGTCCGCTATGAACAAGAAAGGAAAGGGAAATAGTAGAAAGACTATGGATGTTGGGGGGACAATAGCAAGGGCAGGCCTTCACTCATGCAAACAAGGAAGAGAGAGATGGAGAAGGAAATCGCTAGGGGTAGGTAGACCACCTTGGAAGGTGGTCCCCCTAGGTAGACCAAAAAATGAAGATAGTCTCATGAAATATCCAAGGGATTAACATCCCTCACAAGTAGTTGCTTGTTAGGAACTACATCCATGACAATAAAGTAGATATTATGTTACTTCAAGAAGTCAAGATGATTGAGGAGAATTTTAACCTGTTGGTAAAAACATTTGGCCCAATGCTAACTATGCCATTAGTGGAGCCTAAGGTGCTTTGAGAGGTATTGCCACCTTATAGAACCATGATCTTTAGGGGAGGGTGGTGTCCTGTTCCAACCATTATATTGTAATCTCCTTCCAATGCAGCTTTATTCAGTGGACCCTGGTCAATGTCTATGCTCTGAATACATGCAATAGGAGAAAGGAGGTCTTGGGATAATCTTATGAATAAGATTAAAAGTTCTAAGAGAACTAACTAGATGGTGGCGGGAGACCTGAACTCCCCCCTCTATCTATCTAAAAAAATGGGGGGTCTAATAGACTATTTTGACAACATGGTAGACTTGGCAAAGTTTTTAGGCAATGCTGGGCTTATGGATATTGATCTAGTGGCCAATCTTTTACCTGGTCTAACAGAAGACAAGGGAATAATCTTATATAGGTTAATCTTGATGGATTTTTAATATCCTCCAACTAGATCATAGCCAACCTTGTTAGTCTAGTGGCTCTTCCCCAGGTGGGTTTTGATCACAACCTTTTAATGCTAAATTGGCAAGAGAGGAGTGTTAAAGGCCGCTTCCCCTTTAGATTTGAAATGATGTGGGTACTACATTCAAATTTCAAAGATTGTCTAGTTGGGTGGTGGAACATTCCTCTCCAGGGGCTGACAATGTATAGATTGGTTCAAAAATTGGTCAATGTTAGGAACAAAGTTAAGGGATGGAACAAATATACTTTTAGGAATGCACTGGTCAAGAAGAAGAGCATTATGGGTCAACTGTTGGAGGTTCAATCTAGGATGGAGCAGGGAGACTCGTCGGAGGAGTCATAGGATTTGGATAACTCTCTCTAAAGATTGGGTGTTGATGTTAAAGGAGGAGGCCTATTGGAAACAAAAATCTAGGGTCTAATGGCTGAAAGAGGGGGGTAGGAACATGTCTTTCTTCCATCAGTCTACTCTGCAACATAGGAAGAGAAACTCTATTAGTAGATTTAAGGATGAGAATGGGAATGTGGTGGAGGATGATACAAAAATTGGGAGGTTGGTTTCCAACTACTTTGAGTCTCTTTTGGCTGCTCATCATGTCAGTGCCCCAATGGAAGATAATGAGTCCCTTCTGGACTCCATTCCTAGCATATTGTCTAATAAAAATAATAGCCTTTTGACTAAACCAATTACGGAGGAGGAAGTTAGGGTGACTATCTTCTCTATGGGAGCCTTCAAAGCTCTAGGTCAGAATGGGTTCCCCTCAGCTTTTTTCCAAACCTTTTGGTATGTTATTGGGAAGGATGTCACTAACGCGGCCAAAGATTTCTTTCGGACTGGCAGACCCATGTGGCAGTTGAATAACACATTTATAGCCTTGATACTAAAGAAGAATGACTACCTCCATGATGGACTTCAGACCAATCAACCTCTGTAATATGGTGTACAAAATCTTCACCAAGATTTTGGTCTTTAGACTATAACCACTTCTGGACAAACTCATTGCCTCCAATTAGAAAAGTTTTGTTTCAAGTAGGCAAATACTTGATGCGGTCATCACCACTCATGAGATCATTCACTTAATTTCCAAAAGTAACACCCCAGGTATGATATTCAAATTAGACATTTCCAAATCTTATGATAGAGTTAATTGGGATTTCTTGATTAGGGTTCTTAGAAAATTTTGTTTTCAAGATCGGGTGATCAACTTGGAGAAGGAGTGTATTTCCACGGTTAGATTTTCTATGTTGGTCAATGGTTCACCCAAAGGTTTTTTCCCCTCAGGGATAGGTCTTAGATAGGGAGACCCTCTTTCTTCTTATCTCTTCATCATGTTGGCAGAAGTGCTGGGTAGGAATGCCTACAACTTGTTGGTGCATGGAAGTCTTTGGGGCATCAAGCCTGCTTCAATAGCCCAGACGTCGGTCATTCAACAATTTTTTGATGACACTATATTGTTTGGAATTGCTTTTGTGGTTGAGTCTAGAAGGTGGAAAAGCCTACTCAATTCTTATGAAGGGGCCTCCAAGTAGAGCATCAACTTTGAGAAAATTCACATCTATTTTCTAAACACTCAGAAGGACTTGCAAAAAAAATTACCAGAGCCTTGGGCTGCTCTAGTGTGAGGTTGCTTGCCATTGAGAAAATGCAGAGGAAGCTGGCTAGTTGGAAAGGAGATTTACTGAGCCAAGAGGGGAAATTTCAACTCCTTAAAGTCTCCCTTCAAGACATACCTAATTACTTCCTAAGTCTATTCAAAATTCTGGGATATGTAGGTGAGAAGATTGAGCATATTCAGAAGAAATTTCTCTAGTCTAGGGTGGAGGAAAAAAGGAGAATTGTGTTGGTTGGCTAGGATAAAGTTTGTACTCCCAGATGTCAGGGGGTTTGGTATTAAGAAGAATCTATCTCATGAATAGGGTTCTCATGACAAAGATAGGGTGGAACCTGATTCAAGGTAATAAGGATTGGGGTGATATCATGACCGCTAAGTATCTCAATGGGCATAGAAGTTGCAAGTTGCTAGCTAGTCTTGGACTTCCTAAAGGCTCTATTATCTAGAATGGGAACCTCAAAACTCATGGTCTCCTTCATAGAGGCATTAGATGGAAGATAGGGGATGGTAGGAATGTCAATTTTTGGGAGGATAAATGGTTGAAGGACCTTCCCCTCAAAGATTTTGATTATGGTAGACTAGCTGATAGAGATTACAGGTTCTTCAGTTGTAAAGTGGCTAATTACATCATAAGTTATGGGGGCATCAGGAGTTGGAAGGATATCATGGATCATGTCACTGACAAGAGGAGGATAAAGAGGTTGTACTTCAGCTTCAAAGGAGATTGGTTGACTTTAGGATTTCTGTCCTTCCTAAACAAGATCAGATGATTTGGGATAAAGATAATAAAGGCCTATTTACTGTGAAAAGTACCTATGGACTACTGTTAGACCCTGGAGAGGACAGGCTATGGGGAAAATTCTGGCTTCCTAAACTTTTACCTAAAATCAACTTCTTTTGTCAGACCCTAATGCATAACAAAATCCTGACTCTTGATAATTTGAAGAAGAGAGGCTTTCAAATGCCGAACATGTGTGTTCTTTGTGGTGAAGAGGAAGAGACGACCACTCACCTCATTTTGCACTATAACTTTGCTTGGGACGTTTGGAGTCTTATCATGTAGAGGCTGAACTTGTGTTGAGTTTTCAATGATAGTGTGGTAGCCCTGGTCAGAGCTTGGAGGCCCCCTTCCAACCTACATTTCTGATTGTTAAGGAGCTATGGTTACAAATTCCCCCTCATCTTGTTTGGAATTTGTGGAAAGAATGTAATAACAAAATGTTTAGGGAGAAGTTTAGAATCGCCTTGGAGGGTTTTCAAACCTTCTCCAAATTACTGGCAAAGAATATTAATTCTTGCAAATTCAAAGCTATTGAGAACCCCCCAGGAAAGGAAGAATAGAGTTTATTGAAAAATTGGACTGTTAGCCCAAATATCTGTCAAACTGATAATTCTAAAAAGATAGCTAGTGCCAAAACTAACAAGACATTGCCTCAAAAAGGATAGTTCAAGCTCAATTTTGATGGGACAACTAAAAGGAACTCGGGGGTGGATAGTGGATGAGGCATAATTAGATTTGATTCAAGAATGTTTGTGGCTTCTTACACTGGGGGAATTGGAATTAATAATGAGGCTAAAACTTTAGCCATGTTGTGGGGTATCAAACATGCTATCTCCTTGAACATTCGACATCTTCATGTGGAAGGGGATTCGCAGTTAATTGTGAACACTATCCTCAGATCAACAGGTATAGGTTGGAATTTGGTGGACATTGTAGGTGATATCCGGCTGCTTCTCAATGCTATGGAGGAGTAAAAGGTTTCTCATATCTATAGGGAGGGTAATGTTGTGGCAGATGCTATGGTGAACCTGGGTAGTAACAACAATGGTTGGCAGTGTTGGAGGCTTTTGTCTAGGCTGCCTAGTGGGATTCAAACACTCATTAAGAAGGATGGAAGAAAGCACATCTAGATTAGGTGCTACAGGCTCTATGCTATTTGTATACTCTAGTTTTGTGGAGGTGGCTATTTTATCTTGAAGGGCAATAAGTCTTTAAATGAGCTTGGAGTTGTTGGGTTTCAAACTCAAAGTGGTGAGAAAAGAGTTATTACTTCTCAATTTTTTTGGAGTAGGAGTAAGGAAAAGAAATGAAAGGAGTTGACTAGGAGACCTATAAAGATGACAAGTTGGCATGCAAGAGATGAGAGGAATGTTTGGATGATAGGTTGGCTTGTTAGGAATCTGAGGAGGCAAGTTACTAGTGGAAGGGCTGATTGGATGACAGGTTGGCTCAAAAGGATGTTGAGGAGGCAAGTGACCAAAGGGCGGATTGATGAGATGATAGGTTGACTTGGAAGGATGTTGAGGTGGTAAGTGATGGGAGGGCTTGGAAGGATGGCTTGGGAGTAATAATTTCCCTTCATTCCCCGTCTCTAGTGATTTTCATTTTCGCACGAGGTGGTGGGCGTGGGTCTTTCTTGAGGGAGAAAACTAGGGTGGAAAAGGAAATGCAAATCTCCAGAATTATTACATCATTATTATTTCAAGATTCTTGTGGCCTTTGAATTGATGGAAGTGCACGGAAGGGCTTATTTACTTCTTAGGGTATCTTGCTAAGCATTCCAATGTTCTCTACCTTAAACATTTATTTTCTCTCTGGCTACATGGTTTACAAGATTTGAAGATGGGTGGCAACATTGTTAAGATTGAGCTGACCTCTCATGAGAAATTTTGACAGGACCCTATGGTCTAGCATATTATACAGGAGGGGGATGTGGCTCCATTCCTTGACGCAATGATTGGTCACGATGAGAATCTGTCCCATTAGTTCATGGAGTCATGGGATGAGGATTCTAGGAAAGTCCACATGGGGGGCATTGGTTTTGAGGTCTTTGAGGAGGTGATTGGGCAAGCCATGGGGCTCCCCATAAAAAAAAAAAAAAAAGCTAACGTAGCAAGGTGTCAAACCCTAAAAATATGGGGATTTTTTTCAAAGAAGGGGAGGCTGCTGTGAAACTTCATGGGGGGTTTGAAAGGGAGAAGTTATCGGTGTGGTGGGGGAAAATTTGCCTCATGATCATGAAGTACTTCACTTTGGAGGGCAGATTCAAGGTATTCTACCATTATCACTTTTCTTTGCTTAACCACTTCAACAATAGGATGGAGATTATTTTCACCTTTTTTCTGTTGTCTTCTCTGGAGAACTCTATTAAGTCAGCCAAGGAAATTCATGCTTAAAACCCTAACTTCCCTCTCATCCCCATTCACCAAGGCCTCATCCTGAGGTTATATCACTTTCATTTGGCCTTGTGCCCCTCGAAACAAAACAAAGTCAACCTACTCGAGGATACCCCATCGACCCTATCTCCTATTGTTAAAGGTAAAGACAAGAAAACTATCAAGACCCCTAAAATATCCCCTAAAAACTTGAAGGGGGCCCTAGAATTGAAGAATGTAGTACCCCTGTTGGGACCCCTACTCCTAATTCTAAGGCTAAATCTCCTAAGAAAGCTAGCAGTAAAATTGAGACCCCTAACCGAGAGACTGAGAATGATACAATGGTGTCTGCTAAAAGGACCAGAAGGCTATGGAGGATGAGCGCAATGTGCAATCTAAGAAGGCTAAAACTGGGAAAGAGAACTCTAATGGGGTTGAGGAGCTTGTGAAAGTCATATATTTTGACTCGGGAACTAAACATGCAGGAGTGGTGATGGGGTGGTGCTAGTAAGCATGGTGTTCAAGGAGTGAGCATGTCTAGCTGTAATGCTAGAATCTTGTCCACTAATCCCAGGGCATGGAAGTTTTTGAAGATTCTAAGTTTGTTGAGGATACCATTAGGGAGGGAGAAGTTGAAACACCCATCGAATTTGTACATGGAGATGGAGTGAGCCACTTTGCCAAACTCAACAAGCCTAGCTCAAAGGAGACGGAGGAGGCTGTTGAGGAAGCTCGTGGTTAGAAGAAAAAGGGAAGCTGCTCATTGTGTGTCAAGACTGCTGATGAGCTGGTGGTGCTCAAGGCTAAGATGGACAAGATGCAAAAGAAATGGAGAGTTATGAAAGAATTTTCTACCAAGACTCTTCACCATGTGGCTTCGGTATTTGCTGTTGTTAAGGATTTCGATGACAATGTCAGAGATGTGGGGGTGGACAACCTCGGTGACTATAAGGATATGGTCAAATTCTTGGCCAAGTATGGGATGACTGATAGTCCTTAGTGGTTTTGCTGGTTTTTATGTTTTTGATTAGTCTCATTTTTTATCTACTATTTCTGGCACGTTTGAGGCCTTTTTGCCCTGGGGGCTGCTTTGTATAGGGTTCAGGACCCTTTTTCCTACTGAACTAATAAAAAACACATTTTGCTCTAGTATCTATAAAACCTCAAATTTAATATTTTTTGTAAATTGCCATGTGAGAACAAGAATCTTTAAAATCTCCAACTTGTGAAGGAATTTCATCCCAGAACATGGAGAACATTATGTGAAAAAGAGTCAAGAGATTTCCTGTAAGATAATTTGATGTTAAGTCCAATAGGCCACTATATTTAATTATTTCAGTGAGTGCTTCTAATTCTACCCACCAACCTGATGAGGAAGACTTGTAATCTTGTTAAGCAATGGAAAATTTAAAAAAAATTAGTTTCAAAATGGTGAGTAATAGATAGCAACATGATTCATGTTAGATGCCAAAGTAAAAACATAAAAACATTATTGATTACCTTGTTATGGTTGTTGCGGCATCAAACCTTAATAAGGGTAATTTCTTGCTTGCATTTGTTGCATTCTATACATGCTTGGCTAATAAAACATTTGATTCTACAGTATAGAGATGCAATAGATTTTGTATTTCATTCATTGTGTGTGATCATGTCCCAAATGGGCTAATATTAAATCTCTTTGAAAAGCACCTTCCACTACGATCAAAATTGGTGTCTCTCTTATCAATGCAACAAATAAAGGATCAAACCCCACAACAAATATCTTAACAAGTCATCTTGATTAGGCCTATGCATAATATTTACCTTTTCAAGTGCTTTGTAGAACTATTGAGTGAATTGTTCAATAGACTCATTGAATTTCCCTCCTATTGCTGCAAATTGAAGGAAATCTTCTCTTGGATCCATATTCTACCCAAATTGCATTAGTAACGCATTCAACAAACTCCACCCATGAATGCATGAAATTTGGCATAAAGAAAGCATACCAATGGAGTGTTGTATCACAAAATGTGTTGACAAAAAGTTGACAAGCAAAACCCTCATTGTTAATCTAATTTTTTATTATAAAATCTTTACACATCTTGACATGTTCGAAAGCATTTTGCCCAACAACAGGGGAGAAGGTAGGCAATCAATTACATGCATTTACAAGATTTTGAAAAACCTTGGGCATGCACATAAGATTTTCCATTGTGATTAAAATTATCCCCTAATCTTATTATGTTGATGGAAAAAACTTTGTAATTTTAGCATAACATCTTTTTCTTGTGTTTTTAATTTTTAATTTTTTTTGTTTTTTGTTTTTTTATAATTTTATAAATTTTTTTTTTTTAAAATGATAAATTTCAATGTTAAAAGAAGGTATATTGAATATTAAAAATAAAAAATACAACCATCCTAATACTCGATTGTGAGCCATCCTTCTAGCTTCATTTCTATTGATGTGGTTTTTGACATACCAACATTTTATGTACACCATGAAGCATGCATGTTGGAATGACAAGGGTTATCCTACATGGAAGGTGGATATGCTCAAGAGTCTTTTTGAATTTATTGAGAGTTTTTTCAAAATCCCTTAGTCAGATAGCACTTTGGTTGTTCTATTCAATGGGATACAATCAGTATTTGGAGTCATTCAATGCAAAAAAGAGATTCATTTAGTGAGATTTGTCACTATTTAGCCGTGAAAACACTCCATTTCACTTTAAATGCATTAATATTTACAATTTATTTATTTATAAGTGATTAATTTGACACTAATCTATATTGGAATGATTAAAACATCAAAAACAATAATCTATTCCCTCAAAATTAGAATTTAGAAGTATGAAATCTATATAGTTTATGCATAAAAATTTATCCATTTTAACTTAATTTAATTTTGAAAATTTAAGGACTAATGAAAATGTTAAAGATTGTAGAATTTCATTGTGAAGAAGTCAACAAATTAGCTAAAATCCCTATTTGATATGATTGAAAATTATCATTAAAAATAAAAATTAGACTAATCTAACATTAGTGTAAAAAAAATGTAAAACAAAGAGGGGAAGAAAAAGTAAAATAAAAACAAAAAACAAATCCAAAACTACTTCCCATCCTTCCTATCCACCATTTGGAAAATGGATGAACTCAATTTGAAATCAATCTCTATCGAACATGTTGCCACAATCTCAATCCAAGACAATGTGATCTTTGAAGGAAAGTATCGTGCATGAGTGTTGGTGAATCATATAATGCACAAACATGTTTATTCAACCACACAAAAGACCGTACCATCAATGGGGTATCAATGGTTTAAACATGTGCCAAGATTCATCAACATTTATGGAATTAAATGCATAAGATTGAGTGGAAAGAAGACAAGCTTAGAGCTTGGAAAACCTCATTGAACAAAAAAATTAAACTAAAAGAAATGGAGCAATTGTATTCAAATTTAAAGTTTCCAAACCCCAAACGGCTTTTCTAATACATTACAATGAGCCTCTCACAAGTTTAGATAGGCAATTTGGATGAGAAGACCATCAATCTTTCCATCTAAAACATCACAAAATGATAAAAACAAAGGAATATGAAGAGCCTTTGGACTTGCTTTTCATATTCTACTATCTCCTTCTCTTTGTCTGAAACAAATGCCACATTTGCACACTCAAAACAATCTACAATTTCTAATTACTCTTCAATTTTTCAATTTCTATTTTCTAGCTCTCTATTTCTATTCAAATCCTCATTTGGTCACACACAATTCATTAACACTAAACTTTGCAAAATACTTGCTTTCACTTAACTCCTTAGCCTTTACAATTTTCTCCTCCACCAAATCATTTCAATGTAATGTTGATATTTACACCAAATTCTAGAGAATGTATTTGAATCATGACTTGAAATTCAAATCAACCAAATTCAGTAGTTTGTTTTATCCAAGTAACAAGAGTAGTTGTTTTATTTTAATATAACTAGGGTGAGATTGTATTCAACAAATTCTGCCTTATCACTTCCTGGCATGTGCACCTAATAAAGCAAATTTGGACATCATCAATTCCATGATCCACCATTATCTCACCAATAAGAATTATAGGATCTATGTAAAAGACATCTGTCTTAGAAGCATGCTTGTTGTCTTGTAGCAGCTATTAAATAATTTGGAGTATTCTTAGCATTACAATTTACAAAGGATAATATTCAAAGTAATCCTGACCTACAAATTGCTGCCTTTGTTTCCATGGTTATCACCTCCTTACACTTCATTGTTATTTATATATAGAAGCATCAAATCACATTCCCTTCACAACTTTTCCAACTTTCAATAATGGCATTAAAATGTTCATGCCTTCCAAAGCAAAGAACAAGAGCTAAAGGTTGCACATAACTTCATCTCTAGAATGAAGTCTCATCCAAATTTACTAAAACCTCTTGAAACTGTGTGTTGAAGATACACATTTTTGTCATTTTGAGTTATTTTGTCAAATGATTCACATGTCATTTGCTAGTCATATCCTTTGTTGTTGTGCATGTTATTTTTACATTTGTAAAGATTCCCACATATGTCGTGGGCTTTGTGCTCGGGGATGCTTAGGTGTTCCACTTAGAAATTGCATTCACTTGAAACTCATAGGTGATCAAGGCATCTCTTCATACCTTACTTCCTCTAAATAGGCCATGGGTTTAAGTATCAAATCATGTTTGAAATCATGAGGAACTGTCATACCAATAATGCAACCTCTCTTGCCAAATTTTTTGAAGCATTTTGCCAAAGAATTGGTATGCCCTTGCCTATGGTTTTATTATTTCTACCTTTCTCCATATTAATAAAATATGACAATAAATCTTGGTAGTCAATGGTTGTGAGAAAATCCACATGAAGCACTTCCCTTTAATTATTGTCATTCAAACTGGGTTAGACCACAATAATGTGTTGCAAGTATGAGGTTTACCAGTGTTGTCATTGATGTCAACATACTCATATTGCATTGATGAGAAGGATTGGATGAGCTGTGTGCTGAGGATATTGAGAAAATTAGCCTCAATCAGGAACAGTGATAACATTAAGGTAAAAGGCCAAAATAAGATGAAGATCAGAGGATGCGGTTTAAAGGGTTTGTAGATATGAGTCTTGAGATGATCCAGTTAAGATTTCAGAGGTCCGCATGAAGATCTGAAGAAGTTGTGATCGATCAAGTAGAACCAGTTCTGGGAGATGCTCCGGAGTGACAGAATGTTACAAAAAGGTCCGGTGAGATCTGGAAGTGCATTGTCCTATTCTGCAGATTGGAAGGAGTGTTTGGGATGTCCTTGTGATGTGTCATCTCGATTTGCTCATAGTTTGGAGGTCCAGAAGCACCTTGTTTAGTATGACAGTTGAGATAGACTGTGTTCTTGAAGTTCCAGATGAAGAAGAAAAGAATTCTAGTAAGTGGAGGAAGTGCGGATGTACCTGGTCATTCAGGCAAGCCTGTGAAGGTTCTTGGATCATGTTGAGGATGTGTTGTCGGTCCGCATTAGTGTTAGAGCCCAGAATTGGAGATATATTTCAGATGAAGATGTTCTTGTTCAGGCTAGCCAACCGAATGAGTTATTCATCTTGCGAATGTTCTTGTGGATGATTGCCGACTTAGATGATTGTTCCTAAGTCGATGCCTTGTATAAATAAAGGTTTGTGAATTTATTTCGAAGTGTGTGGTGAAGCGGATGAGTGTGGCATAGTGAAAGCCCGAAAGGCAGAGCAGAAGTGTCTTGGGCTTAAATGGAACTGATCTAGACATGATAAAGATGTCAATCACCAGTTCAAGTTTGTAATACTTGTTATCTTGTAGACACTGTGTCTCTTGTAGGCAGTGTGCCTCCTTGTGAGCAGTGTGCTCGGGTAGTGAGCCCTAATTGGCATGTGCCATCCATTTTTCTTATTCTTCTAACATAGAATAATCCTTGGGTTAATAACCCCATGGTTTTTCCCTTAACCGGGTTTTCCATGTCAAAATCTTGGTGTTTCATGTGTTGATGTGTATCTGCTCTGGTGTTTATGTCTTATGCTTTCATGAATGATTAATTGCTATGCTATTGATTAACAAAAGTGGATTTAAGTGTTTGAACTGAAAGCAAATTAAGGATAACTGATTCACCCCCCTCTCAGTTATCAACAATTGGTATCAGAGCCAAGTTCCTCTAAAAGGAGCTTAACCGCTTGAGGAGATCCAGGATGTCGTCATACAAGAAGGATAGTCTGAAGTTTGATGGAACCAACTTCTCTCTTTGGAAAGGTCGCATGAAATGTCACTTGGAGTGTATGGGAAAAGCATACTTGTCCATGGTCACAAAGGCATATGTACCTCCACAGGGTGGTCCGACAACTCTGAATGAAATCATAGATGCTGAAAATAATCTGCAGACAAAAGAAGCTCTTCTAAGTGCATTAACTGACTCAGAGCTCTCAAATGTTATTGACCTACCAACTGCCTATGAGATCTGGATTAAACTGGAACTTCTACATGAAGGAGATGAGTTTGTTAAGAGTGCAAGGTTGCAAAGTCTCAAAGGGAAATTTGAAAGATTAAAGATGAGAGATGATGAAAATATCACCACCTTTATGCCAAGAGTAAATGAGCTGGTGTGTGGAATTAGGAATGCTGGTGGAGTTTTGGATGAAAATGAGATTGTTTGCAAAATTCTCAGATCCCTTCCTGCTGCCTACAAAATCAAGGTTGCTGCCATTGATGAATTTAGAGCCCATACAACTGTCACAAGAGAGCAATTGGCTGGCAAACTGGCTACATTTGAAATGACCAAGTTTGGAGATGATCCCCCCAAGACTGAATCTGCATTCAAAGCCAGTGCCTATGTGAAAGGCAAACAAAGATTTGATTCGGGAGAAAACTCTTCAAGGAAGCTGTCATGGTATGATCAAGCAAGAAAAGACATGGAAGAGAAAGAAGCAGAAACAACTCAACTTGAAGCTCTCATTGCAAAAAGACTGCCAAGAGGATCCGGTAAGTATGAAGGAAAATTACCTTTTAAATACATCAACTGCAATAAGATTGGTCACTTTGCCTCAAGATGTCTGAAAAGATCTACAAGGTCAAACTCTAGCAGACAAAGGTTCCAAAAGAATTGTTATTATGTTCATGAAGAAGCTGATAATGAAGGATTAACAGATGATGAATCAGAGATGGGAGACAAATCCAGAAATGAATGGGTGTTTATTGCCATCAAGGAAGAAGAACCAATATCCTCTGAATCTATCAATCATAAGGTTGTAGAAAGAGCTTTGGCTGCCCAAGTTGAATAAAAGGATGATTGGGTTATTGACAGTGGATGCTCTCACCATATGACAGGTGACAAGAACAAGTTCTTAGATTTGGAAAGGTATGAAGGAGGAATGGTAAAGTTTGGTGACAATTCTGCTGGTAGAATTAGAGGTAGGGGAACTATCTCTTTTGATGGAAAGAGCAAAACTGGTAATGTACTATATGTTGAAGGATTGAAGCACAATCTTCTCAGTGTTGGACAGCTGGTAGACAAAGGTTATGATCCCCAGTTCAAAAATGGAAGATGCAGGATCTTTGAAAGCTCCAGAACTGAGATTGCATCCGGTACTCAAACAAAGGTAATATCTTCCATCTGGTTGGTTCTAATAAAAGTTGTTTGTTTGTTCAAGTTGATCAGAGTTGGTTATGGCATAGAAGGATGTGTCATGTAAATTTTGATAACATCATCAAGATAAGCAATACTTAGGCTATAAGAGATCTTCCAAAATTGGTGAAACCTACAAATAGTTTGTGCAAAGAATGTCAGCTAGGTAAACAGAGCAGAGTCACTTTCAAAAGTAAGGATCAGTCCTCTACCGGATTATTGGAATTAGTTCATACTGATCTATGTGGTCCAACAAGAATCAAGAGTATGCAAGGTGATAGATATTTCATGTTACTGATTGATGATCATTCCCAGATGATGTGGGTTACCTTTCTAAAAGAGAAATCAGAAGCCTTTGAGAAGCTCAAAATCTTCAAGGCTATGGTAGAGAATCAAACCAGATTGAAACTGAAATGTCTAAGATCTGATAGAGGTGGTGAGTTCACATCCAGTGAGAAGCATGGTATAAAGAGACAGTTGTCTACTCCTAGGACTCCATAGCAGAATGGAGTAGTTGAGAGAAAGAACCAGACCATCCAGGAAGCTTCCAGGACAATGATGATGGAAGCAAATGTTCCTCAGATGTTTTGGAGAGAAGCTATCAGCACTGTAGTCTACACTCTCAACCGAGTTCAAATCAGAAGCAATACTGGTAAGACTCCTTATGAACTTTGGTTTGGCATCACTCCTACGGTGAGATATTTTAGAGTATTTGGTAGCAAATGTTACATTAAAAGAGATGAAGATCTAGGAAAGTTTGATGCTAGAAGTGATAAAGGAATTTTCTTGGGTTACTCCACTCAAAGCAAAGCATACCGGTGTTACAATAAGAGACTGAGAAAGATGATAGAAAGTACAAATGTGAAGGTTGATGAAGGTATTGAGAAGCCCTCGAGATTTTATGAGTATGATGAAGATGATCAGAATGATGTTCTGGTTCAAGGTGCTCCATCCTCTCCTGAAAGTCAGATTCAGACTGATCTGATAAATCAGGAAGAAGAGACAGGTTTGAATGAGCATGATCAAGAAGCAGAAGTGCAAGAAACTCCCAAAGTTCCAAGGTATGTAAGAATGAACCACTTTGAAGATCAGATCATAGGTGACAAAAGCAAAGGTGTGCAAACTAGAAGGAATGTTGCTCAAAATTTAGATGAATGTTGTCTGATTTCAAAGATTGAACCTCAGACAATAAATGAAGCATGCAATGATGAAAATTGGACAAAAGCAATGGAAGAAGAATTAATGCAAATTGAGAAAAATCACACTTGGGATCTTGTTTCTAGACCTAGAAACAAGAATGTGATTGGAACCAAATGGGTCTTCTGGAACAAACTAAATGAAGTTGGTGAAGTAATCAGAAATAAGGCCAGATTAGTCTGCAAAGGCTACTCTCAAATAGAAGGGATTGATTTTGAGGAAACCTTTGCTCTGGTGGCAAGAATTGAAGCAGTCAAACTATTTCTTGCATTTGTTGCCTTCAAAGATTTCAAAGTGTATCAGATGGATGTCAAATCTGCTTTCTTGAATGGTGACCTAGAAGAAGAGGTGTCTATTGAACAACCGGATGGATTTCAGTTATCTGAGCATGGTGATATGGTCTGCAAATTAAAGAAGGCACTGTATGGTCTAAAGCAAGCCCCAAGAGCATGGTATGAGAGGCTGGACAAATATCTTTTGAAGATTGGTTTCAACAAAGGTACTGCTGATAGTAACCTATATTTCCAAATTGATCATGAAAACATCTTGATTGTTGAAGTATTTGTTGATGATATTATCTTTGGAGGAAGAGATAGTATGTGTAAAAACTTTGCAAACCAAATGAAAAGTGAGTTTGAAATGTCAATGCTCGGTGAAATGAATTTCTTCTTGGGTCTGCAAATTACTCAGACAGAGAAAGGAATCTTTATCTCTCAGACCAAATATGTGAAAGAACTATTGAAGAAATTTGGTATGGAAGATTCAAAGCCAATGAACACTCCCATGGCTACCGGATGTAAGTTGAGCAAAGATGATGACTCTCCTAAGATAGATTAGACAAAGTACAGATCAATGATTGGTGGATTACTATATCTCACTCAGACTAGACCAGATATAATGCAGGCTGTTGGTCTTGTGGTGAGATTCCAGGCTGATCCCAGAGAATCTCATGTCATGGCAATCAAAAGAATTTTTAGGTACTTGAAAGGAACAGTTGAGTATTATGGTATCCCAGAGATCATGACTTTTCTCTTCATGCATATACAGATGTAGATTGTGCAGGAGATGTGGATGATAGGAAGAGTACAAGTGGATGAGCATTCTTTTTGGGAAAAAGGTTGGTTTCTTGGCTAAGCAAGAAACAAGAAGCAATATCCTTGTCTACAACAGAAGCAGAATACATTGCAGCAGCAGGTAGTTGCACTCAACTTTTGTGGATGAAGCAAATGCTAAGAGATATTCAAGTAGAATACGAGGAGCCTATCACAATTTTCTGTGATAATTCAAGTGCAATAAATATTTCTAAGAATTCGGTATTGCATTCTAAGACCAAGCATATATCTATCAAATTTCACTTTTTGAGAGAACAAGTGAACAAGGGTGAAATCAGATTGGAGTATGTGCCCTCCAAGGATCAGCTTGCAGATATTTTTACTAAACCTCTTCCCAAGGACTCTTTTGAGTATCTTAGGGAGAAGTTAGGGGTCATGGCCCCTCCAGTGATGAACTAGGATGCACTAATGTGCATCAGTCCGGTGGATATCACAATCATATCTTGTGATCTGGATTGATGATGGGGAGTTGCTACTAAGGGGGAGTAGCTGGTATAATTCTAATGTGTTAGAATTGCAAGTATGAGCCCTTTGCCATTGATGTCAAAGGGGGAGAGAAGACATGTGAAAAATAAGTGGTTGATGATCAAAGGGGGAGCAGTAAAGGAAGAGAAGACATGTGAAGAGTTGTTGCTGATAGGGGGAGCTGTGACAGAAAGGAGAAGTTCTTGTCTTGATGGTTTTTCACATCATATGTTGCCATCAATGACAAAGGGGGAGATTGTTGCAAGTATGAGGTTTACCAGTGTTGTCATTGATGTCAACATACTCATATTACATTGATGAGAAGGATTGGATGAGTTGTGTGCTGAGGATATTGAGAAAATTAGCCTCAATCAGGAACAGTGATAACATTAAGGTAAAAGGCCAAAATAAGATGAAGATCAGAGGATGCAGTTTAAAGGGTTTGTAGATATGAGTCTTGAGATGATCCAGTTAAGATTTCAGAGGTCCGCATGAAGATCTGAAGAAGTTGTGATCGATCAAGTAGAACCGGTTCCGGGAGATGCTCTGGAGTGACAGAATGTTACAAAAAGGTCTGGTGAGATCCGGAAGTGCATTGTCCTATTCTGCGGATTGGAAGGAGTGTTTGGGATGTCCTTGTGATGTGTCATCTCAATTTGCTCATAGTTTGGAGGTCTGGAAGCACCTTGTTCAGTATGACAGTTGAGATAGACTGTGTTCTTGAAGTTTCGGATGAAGAAGAAAAGAATTCTAGTAAGTGGAGGAAGTGTGGATGTACCTGGTCATTCAGGCAAGCTTGTGAAGGTTCTTGGATCATGTTGAGGATGTGTTGTCGGTCCGCATTAGTGTTAGAGCCCGGAATTGGAGATATACTTCCAGATGAAGATGTTCTTGTTCAGGCTGGCCGACCAGATGAGTTATTCATCTTGTGAATGTTCTTGTGGATGATTGCTGACTTAGATGATTGTTCCTAAGTTGATGCCTTGTATAAATAAAGGTTTGTGAATTCATTTCGAAGTGTGTGGTGAAGCAGATGAGTGTGGCATAGCGAAAGAGCGAAAGGTAGAGCAGAAGTGTCTTGGGCTTAAATGGAACTGATCCAGACATGGTAAAGATGTCAATCACCAGTTCAAGTTTGTAATACTTGTTAGGTGTCTCTTGTAGGCAATGTGCCTCCTTGTGAGCAGTGTGCTCAGGCAGTGAGCCCTAATTGGCATGTGCCATCTATTTTTCTTATTCTTCTAATAGAGAATAATCCTTGGGTTAATCACCCTGTGGTTTTTCCCTTAGCCGGGTTTTCCACGTCAAAATCTTGGTGTTTCATGTGTTGATGTGTATCTGCTCTGGTGTTTGTCTTATGCTTTCATGAATGATTAATTGCTATGATATTGATTAACAAAAGTGGATTTAAGTGTTTGAACTAAAAGTGAATTAAGGAAAACTGATTCACCCCCCCTCTCAATTATCAACATAATGTGTCCCACTTTTTGGCCAAAGTGAGACATTGAAATCAACATTTTTAACCAAATTTTTACTTTTTGACACCTATAGAAACTAATCCATTATGAATTTGAAGATGATGTAAACTAGTGATTTTTGATATTTTATGTGTAGATTCTAAATGTATTTAAAAAAAACTTAAGAAATAATTTGTGAATTTTTAATATAGCTTTTAATAACTTATTTTTTATAGTTAACCATATTTTTAAAAAGTGATGTTTATACCATACAACATAACTTTATTTATATAAAGGAAAAATTATAAATTCTTAAACATAGATTTGTAACATAATATCTAGTGCACAGATATTTTTTTATAATTTTTTGTTGTATATTTTTTTGATTAATTTTTGAAGTGAGATTAATTATAATTCAGACATAGGTTTATACCATACAACATAACTGTTTCTATATGTATCCAAATTAAATTCTTTTTTTTTAAACAAGGACATCAATACCTAGTGTGTAAATATTTTTTAGAATTTTTTCTCTATTGTTTTATTTTTTTGCCTGTGGAATAGAGACCTTGATGTTCCTTGAAAAACCTATGTTCACTAGAAAATAGAAAATAAATATAATAATCAAATGAAATATATTCAATATCATACTTTTTGGAAAGTTTATACTAAGGGCTACATACTTACAAAATAGAATTTCTAAATGACTTCATTTGATCCCCCAAAAGGTGAAGCAAAATTGGTTTTTTGTTAGCATTTTGATAGGTGTGGAGGAGACTTTGTCGAGGGTTTGATTTAAGACTAGGGGGTTATTTCAAAGGGGGTTTGGTATAGGGGGTTTTATCTAATCCCCTTAAATTAAAACCTTTTAGATGGAACCCCTCAAGGCTTAAATCATTATTTTTTAAAAAAATATGTGATTTCAGACAAAATTGTGGCAGCACCCAACTACAAGTCAAATCATAGGTAGATTGAAATATTAGTCGCTTCATTAATGACCAAACATTAATACTCTTATTTCCTTCCCACCACTCATCTTGAAATGTTGTTTGATAAAGGTATCTATTTTCTACCCTTAAATTTCTACAACACATTTGGCTTAAGGAATTGCATGAGAGCACCACTCATCCTCTTTTAATCATCTCTTGAAAGTTAAAGGATCATGTTGGTATTTCCCCACAATCTTGGAGACAGATTTGGGCCACTTGGTACCAATGGAAAATAAGAGGAAGATTAAAATAACAAGTCCCATAGCCTTGAAAGGTGGTTCAATATACTAGAGTCATATAATGTGGCATTTTTTCTATCTTCACTATGTCACTCCATCTCCCCAAGAATTATGTCAAATAGTTGGCATTCTTTATCTAGAATTCACCATGTATGTGGTGTTTCAACTGGTCATGTCCTTTATATTTTTTCTTTTGGAGGGATTTTAACAATCAGTTCATGGGTCTATTTTGGTGTGGTGGATGGCATTTGAACCTTCCTCACATTTTAGGCTTCAGAGAGCTCTTACAATGTGCAACTTTGAGCTTCATGTCAAACTCCCTGCAAAACCAAACAAACTAATGCCATCATTTTAATTCATAAATAAATATATCAAATTTACACCAAAATTTAAAACCGATTTAAATTTTTAATATAAATTATTTAATCAATTAAAACTCAAAATTAAATCTCATTTTTTATTAAAATTAAAATAAATACATTTTAATCACAAATCAAAATTGAAATGTCTAAAATAATTTAAATTTCAATATTTTCAAAATTTAAACACACATGATTTAAAATATTTTGATTGTTAAAATTTAAAATCGTAAATTTCAAATCATTCACATGAATTCAAATTTACACTTAAAATGCAATAAGAAAAACAAAACATGCAACACCACATAAAAATGCATTTGCAAGCACAAAGAAAATTATGACACCATCACAAATGTGACAAGGCACCAAAAATTCAAAAAATGACATGGTAACAAGGTATGATAAAGCAACAAAGTGTGACCATGTGGCAAAATTTACAAAATGCGATGATGTAAAAATATACCATAAAGCTATTAGTTGCATACAACCAAGGATGGGAGGGGTGCCAACAACTTGAATCAACAAAGGAAGGGTCCCCAATTTGGAAAAAAAATAGGGGCATGTTGTGAGGGGTCACAACAGGTCCCACATGGGGTCCACATTGATGCTATCCAAAACTTCATGAAGCAGTTATTCTTTTTTTTTCTTTGTTGAATCTATTTATTTAGAGGTCATCCTCAAACATGGCCCCTAGTTTGTCCATGCATCTTTTCAAGAGAGATCTCTTTGCGTCCATATTTGGGCAGAGTTTCTTGGGTTGCCTTTGCTATGCTAGAATTTCCTGGCTAAGATAGTATGCTTGCTAGACAATATCATTTGAGTTGAGACAATTTTTTGGCTCATCTGAAAAAGTTTGTTTGTGTTGACATTGATCTCTCAAAGGATTTAAAGGATACTATTGACATACATATTGACCAAATGGGACACACACAATGTGTTATTTACCTCAACTTTCCTAACACTTATTCAGGTGTCAATATTATGACCATAAGATCAGAGATTTCCCCCTCATTACTCCATGCAATAAGCCCACTCTTCATCATGTTAATGATGCTCATCCCATAAAAGAAGAGGGCTAGCCAATAGCTACAAGTCACAAAATCAATCATAATGCTAAGAATAGTGGTGTACCACCCAAAACCTTAATTGTTAATGTTGGCTAGCCACTTAAATCTCAAGGTGGTACTAGTTTAATACCTCATGACATAAATTGATTTTCACAACATTGCCCTAATTCCTTTAATTTGGGGACCATTATTATTTTATGATTGTTTCTTTAGATAGTTCTTTGTATTTTTCCATGTTTTAATTTTTATCTTGTCTAGTTGTGGGATTTTGTCTTTCATCTTAGGTATTTTTTACAATTTGGTACCAAAATGGTCTATAGAGAATTTCATGTTATGTGTAGATGTTTTAAAGTGCATTCAAAATAGAAGGGTAGAAGTCACATTTAAACTCCAAAGTATCTTCCAAAGTTTGAACTCCAAGCCTATGGTTATGCAAAACCTCATCAAAACTTTGAGGGCCAAAGCTGGGTTTTATGTAGATTTCCTTCAAAACTCCAAAGCCCTAGGTAGGTGGGCATTAATGACCTACATGCAAGGGGTGTCAACACCGTGTTGTCTCATTTTTCCAACCATTTGTCTTTCCTCTAGAATCTTTAGCGATTTGGCTCTCTTGTGATCAATGTCATTCTAGTTTCCTCAAGCTTGGACACTATTTAGTATCAATTTGACACATCTCCTAGGTTTTCTTTCCTCATTTCCTTTCTCCTCTAGTTTTGTCATGTTAATGTTTTGTCCCATTTAGGGTTTTAATGTTTGAATTTAAGAAATTTTCTCAATCATAGGGAATTTTTTGTAATTTTATACAATTATTTTTATTGCATTCAAGTGTTTAGTTCAATTTTTTTGAAGATTGCGTTTGAAATCCTAACTAGGGCTTTCACTATTTTGAAAACCATTTTTGTGCCCTAGTTTTTCTTATTTGCTTGGAGTTTGCAAATGACTTGTAATTTGCAACTTGCAATTTCGTTACAAATTGCACATTGGATGCAAACTCCAGTTTGCAATAAACCTTTTGCAATTAATTTGTGATCTATAATTCACACCTTTATTACAAATTATAAACTGGGTCCAAACCTTGATTTATAATCTATAGTTGACAAGTCATTTGTAATTTGTAATTTCCTTTACAAATTACAACTAGGTCTAAACCATGATTTATAATCCATAATTTGAAGTCATTTGTAATTTGTAATTTGTAATTTCCTTTACAAATTACAAACTATGTTTGAACTTGGATTTTGAATTTGTAGTTCACAAGCCATTTATAATTTGCAATTTCCTTTACAAATTATAAATTAGGTCCAAACCCTGATTTGTATTCCACAATTGCAAGTCATCTGTAATTTGGAATCTACAATTTCCTTTACAAATTACAAATCAAATGTGAACTCTAGTTTGTAATCCACACTTCACACTTCACTTGCAGTTTGTAATTTGTAAAATGATTACAAAGTACAAATGTGAACTCTAATTTGTAATCCACACTTCTCACTTCACTTATAATTTGTAATTTGTAAAATGATTACAAAGTGCAAACTATATTTGGATTTTAATTTGTAATTTAGACTTCACTTTGTAATTTAGAAAATTGTGTACCCTCGCAATTTCATAATGTGTTTTGACCCAGTTTGGTGTCCACTCCTATAACATGTTTCTAGGCCCAAACCTTGTCCTATTTTACCACTCACCAAGGTTTTCCAAATTCAATATCACATTATTATCTTTCTTATTATTTGAGGAAAATGTGCTGAAATATTAGAGGATTTTCCTAGGACACAAATGCGATGCGCAGACGTCCATGAGATGTGCTGGCATCTTGAAGATTCTAAAATTTTAAATTGTTATTTTTCTACCTAGTCACTTGATTTTGTCAATGGTAACACTCACCTAGAAATGAAATGGCATCTGTAAACTTGTGCTTGACACTTTGATTTTCTCCATGTTTAATATAAAATGCAATTTTGAAATCCTTCCACTTCTTCCTCTCTCACTTTTTGTCTTGCACAACTCTTAGCTCTTCATCACTGGTTTTGATGCTCTCCTTTTGCTGAAGAATCTATCTTTCTCCCTATTGAACATGCCATTATGGATCAACTATTGAGGCTCTCTTGAGAAGATCGTGTTGGTTGCACATCATCCAAACCCTTTGAAGAGATTATAGCCTCTCCTTCACATTGCAAACTTGGTAATACTGTTTCATTGTGTTTGAATAGCATTGTTACTATTTTCATTTCTTTCTCCTTTGTATCCTTTTGGCACACTTGTGGTGTAGACCACCACCTCACTTTTCTTTAAGCACACTAGGGTATTATTCCTCATAGACCAGGGTTGTGTTGAAATTAGGGCAGACAACTGAGAGGGGGGTGAATAAATTGTCACCAAAAGGGTAAAAGCAAGAAACTCGGTCCACATGTAGGGGAAGTCGCGCGGGCAAAAAAATTCCTGACAGGAATGGGCACCCGAAGCTAAACGAGTACCCATTATATAATAGATATAATAGAAATGGGTACCCATTATAAAACAGGTACCCATTCTTAAACATAACGGGTACTCATTATATAACGGGTACCCGTTTTGTTTATAAACGGGTACCCGTTCTATGAATTTTGAAATCACCAACCGTCTTTTCCCTTCCCTTTGCTTGGGTTTTAGGTTCAGGATAGGCATCGTTAGCCGACCTTGAGCCTTGGACCTGCAAGTGTTTTTTCTAAGTACAGAACAAGAGGAAAGACTGAGTTTACCTATATGGCTGATGACCTTTTTTTCTGAACTTTTTTACAAAATGAAAACCCATTATAGATGACAGTGTCTAGTTTTCAAATATGTAATTTTTTTTGTTATTGGACATGTTTTTCTATTTATTATTTAATTTATGAGCAAACTGGTCCAAAAACTTGAAATGACAGGTGTTTGTATTTTTTTAATAACTTTTAATTTTTAAATTTAAAAAAAAAAATTATATGTCATTAATCTACACATCATTCTTTACACAATGAAAAAAAAAATTATGATTTTTTTTGCTCAAATTATGTTGGCCGTACATGAGGGGTTTTCAAAAGTAGCAATTAGGCCTAATAAAAAATTAATTAAAAAAAAATTATTTGGAAAAAAATCATAAAACAATATCCTCATCAAACTTCACTGTACTACACATCTTTTCCCAAAAGGATTTTGAAAAATAATTTTATTTAGGTCAAATTATGTTGGTCGTACACATGCATGGTATGGTTAAAAAAAGTGACTTTTAAACAATGGTTTTTAGAAATGCCTATTGAAAATCAATTTGTATCATTTGGCTATTGAAATAAATTACATATTTAGAAACTAGACTCTGAGTACTACATTATATATTTAGTGACTTTTTTAAAGATTCCATCTCTAAGTGCTTCAAATTTTAAGGTCAAATGTGACAAATTCTAAAAATTAGGGAAAACACTTCCACTTTTTGGCCAAAAAGTGGACCCAACTTCTTGCACTGACCCAAAAATTTTATCCTTTGCTATAATTAAATGTATTTACCACTTAATAACAGATGAATGATGTAACTATGAAAGCATGAATCAACAACACATGAGCAAAAACAAAATCAACACATATAACACCAGGATTTTTACATGGAAACCCAGTTAAGGGAAAAACCATGGTAGGGTTTAACCCACAAGATTTATTCTCTGTTAAAAGAATAGAAAATGGGGAAGGCACATGCCTTCAGGGCACACTGCCCAGAGCTCACTTCTCCAAGAGGCTCACTACCTACATAAATAATTATAAGTTTATCACAGAAAGATTGAACTAGAAAACAACATCTTCATGCAAGGTTCAGTTCCATTGAAGCGCGCTATACTTTTCTCTGCCCCCAAACACTTCTTCGCTATCTCCTCATACTTTACTGCTCTTCCTCTTCTACTCTTCTTCTTCTCCACTATGCCTTTCCTCCTTTCTTAGGATCTTGTCATTTTCACACAAGGATACTTTTCCACAACTTAACCACACATATTTATATGCTTCATCAACCTTGGAATAAACATCAAGGTTGGCATTGCGAATCACTATATTGTCATCCAAACATAGATGGGACCCAAATCTTCCTCGAACAACATGCCATACTTCATAGAACCTCTCTTAGATCATCCGCAACATGCACAAATCATCCGGTCGGCCAAGACTGGAAAGAATAGCAACACTCAAGGACAAATCTTCAACTACAAGCTCATTCCTCAATGCGGACCACCAACACAGTAGGCACATGATCCAGAGACCACCACAAGCATAATGAAATTAGTAGGAACAACTGCACCACCTCAGATCACCAGAAACACTTGCACCTTCATCTGGAACCTCAAGAACACTAACTTCCATGACTATCATACTAGAAAGATTGCTTGTGGACCTCCAAACCATGAACCACTTGAGTTGAGGATACACACTAACATCCTAAACACACCTCTAGATCCATAGATCATAATATTCTAATGTAGATCAATTCGGACCATATTTCTGTCACTTTATCACCTCTGAACAGCTACAGAACCTGGTTCTACTCAGATGGCCATAACTTCATTAATCCTTCATGTGAACCTCTCAAATCATAACTAGAGCACCTTCAGACAATCCTCTACAACACCCTTTGGTCTATAGACTCTGATCTTCTTCTCACTAGGAATGTAGAGCAATCTTATTCATTGAACTACACTGTCTCTTACAGAGAGATATGTAACTCACTTGTCTCTTTCGGAGAGGCTAATTTTCTCAATATCCTCAACATACAAGTCTTCTAAATAGGTACAGTTGACACCAATGACAACAAGGATATGTTGACATCAATGACAACACCGATTAGGCACATATTTGCAACAATCTCCCCCTTTGTCATTGATGGCAACATATGATGTGAAAAACTATTTCAACCATCAAGAGAAGAACTTCTCCTCCTTTCTCTTATCACACCTGCAACCATTTTCTTTACTGCTCCCCCTTTCACCAGCAACAACTCACTTCCAAGTTTTTCACATGACTTCTCTCCCCTTTGACATCAATGGCAAAGGGCACATATTTGTAATCATCTTCCCTCCTTTTTGTTTCCAAAATGAACTCCAGAAATAACATATTGACTACTCCCCCTAAGTAGTACCCCCTTAACATCAATCCAGATCACAAGATATGATTGTGAATTCCACTAGAATGATGCACCTTAGTTCTGAACATGAGGGGTAATAACCCCTAACATCACTCTGAGATACTCAAAAGTATCCTTAGGTAGAGGCTTCGTGAAGATATCCATAAACTCTAATCTGACTTCATTCTCATTTACCTTCTCTCTCAAAAAGTGAAACTTGATGGATATATGCTTTGTCTTTGAATGCAACACTGGATTCGTTGAAATTTTTATTGCACTTGAATTATCACAAAAGATTGTAACAGGCTATTCAAACACAACTATGATATCCTTCAACATTTTCTTCATCCACAAAACTTAAGTACAATTACTTGTTGTTGCTATATACTCTGCCTCTGCAGTAGACAGAGATATTGCCTCCTGCTTTTTGCTTAGCCAAGAAACCAATCTCTTTCCCAAGAAAAATGCACCTCCAGTAATACTCTTTCTGTCATCCACATCTCTTGCCCAATCAACATATGTATATGCATGAAGAGTGAAATCATCACCCTTAGGATACCATAAGCCATAATTAGATGTTCCCTTTAGATACCTAAAAATTCTTTTGACTGCTACAACATGAGATTCTCTAGGATCAGCTTGAAATCTAGCAACAAGGCCAACTGCAATCATAATATTAGGTTTGGTATGAGTCAGATAAAGCAGTCCTCCAATCATTGATCTATACCTTTTCTGATCTGTCTTAGGAGAATCATCATCTTTACTCAACTTGCATCAGTTACCATAGGAGTACTCATTGGTTTTGAATCTTCCATTCCAAACTTTTTCAACAATTCTTTCACATACTTAGACTGAGATATGAAGATACCTTTTTCTAACTGAATGATTTGCAGACCTAAGAAAAAGTTTATTTCACCAAGCATGGACATCTCAAATTCACTTTGCATCTGATCATCAAAATTTTTACACATGCACTCATTTCCACCAAAGATGAGATCATCGACAAATACCTCAATAATCAAGATGTGTTCATGATCAATTTTAAAATAAAGATTACTATCAGCAGTGCCTTTGCTAAAGCCTAACTTTAGCAAATACTTATCTAATCTTGCATACCAGGCTCTTGGAGCTTGTTTAAGTCCATAGAATGTTTTCTTCAATCTGTAGACCTTATCTCCTTGATCAGACAACTGGAACCCTTCCAGTTGCTCAATGTAGACCTCTTCTTCTAACTCTCCGTTCAGGAATGCTGACTTGACATCCATTTGGTAAACTTTGAAATCTATGAAAGTAGCAAAGGCAAGAAATAATTTGACTGCTTTAATTCTTTCCACTGGAGCAAAAGTTTCTTCAAAATCAAATCCCTCTACCTGAGAATATCATTTGCACACAATGTTGCTTTATTTCTCACAACTTCACCATCTTCATTCAATTTATTCTAGAAGACCCATTTAGTTCCAATTACATTTTTATTTTTAGGTCTTGGAACAAGATCCCAAGTGTGATTCTTTTCAATTTGCATTAATTCTTCTTCCATTGCTTTTACCCAACTTTCATCGTTACAAGCTTCATTCACTAATTTTGGTTCAATCTTTGAAATCAGACAATATTCCTCTTGTTCTTTAGCAATTCTTCTTCTAGTTTGAACACCTTTATTTTTATCTCCTATGATCTAATTTTCAGAATGATTCAATCTTACATACTTGGGTGTTTTGGGATTTTCTGCAACTTCTGATTCTTGAACTTGTTCCTCAACATCTGCATTAACTTCTTGAGTCACAGGATTCTCCAGAGCAAACTGAACTTGCTCTCCTTCATTTTGTTCATCTGATTCATATCCACAAAACCTTGAAGGTCTTTCCTTGCTTTCATCAACCTTGACATTAGCACTTTCAACAATCTTTCTCAATCTCTTGTTAAAGCACCAATATGCCTTGCTTTGATTAGAATAACCCAGAAATATTCCTTCATCACATCTTGCATCAAACTTGCCTAGATCTTCATCT
This sequence comes from Cunninghamia lanceolata, assembly GCA_027924645.1. NCBI lineage: Eukaryota > Viridiplantae > Streptophyta > Pinopsida > Cupressales > Cupressaceae > Cunninghamia > Cunninghamia lanceolata. The sequence continues at coordinate 666,111 of BSBN01000918.1, read as the reverse complement.
CTTTTGATTTAACATTTACTACCAAAAACTCTGAAATATTTTACAAAAGGAGCATTACCAAACCATAGTTCATAAGGTGTTTTACCAGAATTACCTTTGATCTGCACCCGATTAAGAGTGTAGACAACAGTACTTAAAGCCTCTCTCCAATAGACATGTGGAACATTTCCTTCCATCATCATGGTTCTAGCAGCCTCTTTAATAGTCTAGTTCTTCCTTTTCACAACTCCAATCTGCTGAGGAGTCCTAGGAGTAGACAATTGCCTTCTTATTCCATGCTTTTCACAAAATGCATTAAACTCACCAGAGGTAAATTCTCCACCTCTGTTATATCTCAGACACTTTATCTTCACACCAATCTCATTCTCCACCCTAGCCTTGAACACTTTAAATTTGTCAAGAGCCTCTTATTTCTCTCTCAAGAAAGTGACCCACATCATCTGGGAGTGATAATCAATCAGCAACATAAAGTATCTATCTCCTTGCAAACTCCTAACCCTAGTAGGACCACACAAATCAGTGTGTTCAAGTTCCAACAACCCACTTGAAGATTGTTCTTTACTTTTGAATGTAGTTCTACTCTGTTTGCCCAACTGACATTCCTTACACATGCTATTAGTAGGTTTCACAAGCTTTGGAAGATCTCTCACAACCTGAGTAGCACTTATCTTGACAATGTTGTCAAAGTTTACATGACACATTTTCCTATGCCATAGCCAACTTTGATCAATCTGAGAAATCAAACAACTTTTACCAATACCACTTAAATGAAAGATGTTACCTCTAGTCTGTGTACCAGATGCAATCTTAGTTTCGGAGCTTTCCAAAATTCTACATTTTCCATCCTTGAATCAGAGATCATATCCCTTGTCAACCAACTATCCAACACAGAAGATTATGCTTCAGTCCTTCTACATACAAAACATCATTAGTGTTATTCTTACCATCAAGAGAGATGGATCCTCTGCCATGGATTCTACCAGTTGAATTGTCTCCAAACTTCACAATTCCACCTTCATACTTTTCCATACTTACAAACTTACTCTTATCACCTGTCATATGATGAGAGCATCCACTATCAATTACCCATTCATCCTTTTCTTCAACCTAAGTAGCCAAGGCTTTTTCCACATTCACACAACTAGCAGATTCAATAGGCACCGGATCTTCTTCTTTGATGGCAATGAACACCCATTAATTTCCTGAGGTACTTCCCTTATCAGATTCATCATCAATGACTCCTGTGGTAGGTGAAAAGTCAGGTTTAGAAGATCAGACATAGTCATGAAACCCTAACCCTACCATCATCAAGGAATCTAATCTAAATGAAATCAAAGAACAATGCAATTCAAGCATAACATCACCTAGACCGTGCGATTCCTTGTTTGAGAGATGTGGACTGCTTCTTCAACAATGAACAATTACAAAGCTGAAAGCTGCCATGATGGATGATAAAAGCTCAAATGCTCGAGATGATAATGTGGGTGCTATATGATTGTTGGATGTCTCATATGGGATGAAAGGGTGTTTATATAGGACTCAATCAAGATCAATCGACGGTGGAGATTCAGAGGCTATATGAATGGCTAGGATTGAAAGATACTAAATTTAGGTTCCATTAGTTGTGCATGTGAAGGATATGAATGAAAGTTGTATAACAACACATGATTGATTGGACAAGTGTTGGAATGTGATAAAAGATGAGTGTTTAATTCAAATAAAATATTTGAATTAGTTGGGATATGAGTTGGATATTAATTAAATAAATTAAATTTATTTAATTAATAGGATAAATGAATAGGATGGGATAAAATATGATGTGGAAAATAATTAAATAAATAAAATTTATTTAATTAATTGGCTTAATGGATAATGATTTATAATGGTGTTGCTAGACATAAACAAAGTTGGGACAAATTTGGGTGTCTACATTTTGCCCCTCTTTGATACAATGTTCGATAGAGCGTTGTGTCAAAGAAGATATGATATGCATTCAATAAACAAGTTATGCCCTAGTGTAACTGGCAGGTGATGCCCCCTCGAGAGGTAAGCCAGACTAACCAAGAAGGGCGGGGTTGCCTCGCGATAGAAGAAAAAGGCTAAAAAGAAGGTAGACGTGAAGAAAATGGGGGTTGGGTGGAAGAAAATAGGCGGTGGCATAGAAGAATTAGGGTTTTGAGAAGGGCTATAAGTAGGTTCTACAATGGCAAATAGGCTCATTTGTGCTCAAAAACTAGAGAAATCTAGAGCTCCTGAGAGTGAGGGTTGCAGAGCTATCAGGATGGTTATTCCACGCAGGGATCATCATGCGGAGCGAGTGAGGACACATGGGCGACCAGAGGGAGGAGGCGCACCAGTATGTTTCAAAACTTTTCCCAAAAACATGTAATTAATAGCCTAAAAGCATAATTAATGCACACAAGTCACCAAAAGCGACTAGGTTAGGAAATAGCAGTTTCAGGTTGCTTTTGTAGGAATAGAGAGCACTTACAGTAGTCTTGGTCACTTTTGAGCGTGGGGTAGTCGCATATGAAAAAAGAGGTCACATCCAGTCGGCGGGAAAAACACAGGCAAAATGCACATATGGACAAAAATGCGTCACTTATAGGCCAATAGAAAGTGCATATAATAGTTCAGCGCGCATATGAACAGGAGTAGCTCACATAGGGTAAACGGCGCGCTTCTAGGGCTAAAATGGTCGCATATGCTTAGTTGGCTCGCTAATAGTGAAAAGCTAGGCGCATATAAGATAGGGCTCGCTTCTAGGACAAACGTGAGCGCATATAGGATAGAATGCGCATAGAAAGCAAGGACAAGCACATATGGAAATAGAGCTCGCATATAGGGAAACAGTAAGCGCATGATGTAAAATAGCTCGCATATAGTCAAAACAGGTGCGCATGTGGTAAAGCTAGTTGCTAATGGTAGGTGTAAGGTAGAATAGCGAATAGATAATCAAATTTTGATATGGATAACTAACGGAATGGATTGACAAGGATAAATGGATGATGCAGGATGTACTACCGCCATTGCTATCACGAGAGCCACATCTGAGAGATTTGCGATTGGTGAGGCGGTTGGATGCAGAGGAGCTACTAGTGTTAGAGATCCTTGGCTTGTAGCATGTATCACGATTAGAGCCAGTTCAGGCACATCGAGGGCTGATGACAGCGATGGTGGAGCGATGGATGAGCGAGCATAGTTCATTCTTGTTACCGACAGGAGAGGCGACCATCACTTTAGAGGATGTGTTCTGGATTTTGAGGATTCCGATAGATGGGGAGTGTGTGGATTATGATTCGGATATGGGCCCAGCGGCATTCAGGAGATTATTTGGGACACTAGACATCAGAGCAGAGGGTTCAGAGATCCTGATGGTGAGGATAGAGGAGCTCTGTGACAGGTTACAGCGGGTAGTAGTGGCTATCATTAGATGGCTAGTGGGTGATAGGAGAGCTAGAGGTTTTCCAGTAGGATGGGGGACAGTGATGGAGGGCATGTTTTCATATGGCACGAGATATGCATGGGCAGAGTGTGTGTTGGGACAGCTCTATCATTATCTGCATGATTGCGCTTATATGTTTGGAGCGAGTATGTCAGCAGGAGTGACAGTGTTACATGTATGGGCATATGAGCACATTCCAGTTACGAGACCAGAGGGATGGGTGGCTAGAGTAGCAGGAGAGCCATTTGCGCGGATGTATAGAGGGGCTTTGACATATTGACAGCGCCGAGGTGTGGTATACTGGCAGAGGAGATTGGATGAGGTGGATAGATTTGTATGGAGGCCATGGCTAGGATGTGAGCACTGGGATGAGGAGGATGCAGAGCTTGTCTATGCTAGACAGGCAAGATACATTTTTAGACGCGGCATGTATATTATAGAGCGCTATTTGCCAGAGAGAGCTTTGAGACAGTTCAGGGAGGCATAGGCAGTACTAGTAGGTGATGTCGTTTTTGGGAGGATGAGACAGGAGGTGTCTGATTGGGGTCCAGAGGTTGTGGTTGAGACAGCTTTGGCAGAGAGAGATGGATTACAGCCAGTAGCATGGCAGTGGGGACAGGGTCCTGCAGATCCAGGCACATTGCCAGAGTATGATGTACACTGGGCGACAGCTAGGCCGACTCGGTTGACATGGGATGGGGAGATTGGAGAGATTGGGATGGAGAGACCGGTTCGGAGGAGACGACGACGGGCTCCACCAGCACAGGCTGTTGTGCCGGCCGCACCAGGGATACAGATGCCAGAGCAGGTGCCAGGTCAGCCTGCTATACTAGCACAGCCTCAAGGGCAGATTTTAGCAGGTGATGATGTTGGTATTCAGCAGCTACGGAGACGGATTAGAGAGGAGAGGAGATGGAGGCAACAAGCACAGATGAGGCTGAGGAGGGTGGAGATAGATAGGCATCAAGCAGTGATTAGTCTGCGGCATGCAAGAGCACAGTCACAGACATATCAGGCTCAGCTACAGTTGAGAGCACGGGGGGAGATGGACAGGATGACGGTGCTCTAGCCAGAGTGACAGGAGAGAGGGATGTGGCTAGACAACATGAGCAGATGATGAGACTAGAGCGAGACACTGCGATACAGCAGGTACAGGCTATGAGAGCAGAGCGGGATGGTCTACGAGCTAAGAGAGATCAGGCAGTGCAACAGTTGCAGGGGATGACCAGTGAGCGAGACAGAGCAGTGGCTACATTGGGGACTGATGGAGCTACGATGTACTTGGTTACACAGTTGACAAAGGTACAGGCAGAGCTTCGGAGAGTGCAAGGTGAGGCTGAGTATTACAGAGGCTTGTACTATGGAGCTATGCCGGCAGAGCAAAGGCAGCCTAGTTTCAGGAGCAGGTCAGGGGCTTCGAGTTCATGGAGGTCAGGTGGATCTCGATCAATAGCCTCAGTGATGGGGCCACTGAGAGATGGAGGACTAGGTACAGGACCGAGTGGTGGTGGTGGTCAGGGCGAGGGAGCTGCCAGTAGTCACTAGGGCTACTTTTGTTTATATTGTATCATGAGGAGGCCTAGAGCCGATCTTGTACATTCAGTCCTTCAGGGCTCAGCTTGTATTGTAGACACTTGTATTTTGACACACATGTATATATATATGTGGTAGTTTTGGTGATCGATATGATGTTGGAATGGTTCTTATGTTGATATTATGATGGCTATGCATGTTGTGTGTATATTGTTATGGATTATGTATGGATGTTTATGCAAATGTTGATGGATGGAAAATGTGTGAATATGTAAATGGTAATGATATGGATAGACTTATGCATATAGATAGATGGTAATGAAGATATATGATGGACTTATGTATGTCTAACATAATTATTTTGCAGGAGCGGGAATATGGACAAAAGATGATGGAAAGGATTGATCTTGGCTGAGTATGATGGAATGAATTGATAGAATGAATAGATAGGATGATGATGGGCAGCTTTCAAGTAATTGCTTAGAATGAAAAAGAAATGCAGTCCTTATGTTTGATATAGCACCAGGGTATAAGAGACCAAGGTGTCGAGATATCCAATGCGCCACTAGCGTGTTACAATCTTGTCTGAACGCATGAGGTCAAGATGTTGAGCCACCATGCACAAGATATGAATAACAGCGAGTGGTGGACTTTGACGCTACAAGCAATGGTTTGAGCTTATCTCCACTACACATAATGATAGCTTGCTAGTTATATGTATGGAGTTAGTCTTAACATAGAATAGTCTCAAATGCATAAGAGACTGTTTAGCTTCTCAGATGCTAGAGATATTGATATGTAAGATGCTAATCCCAACATGTACAAGATACCAATATGCATAGGAAGAGGATAAGATCATCCCACAAACACGGCATACGAAAGCTATATGACCATGCCCTAGTCCTTACTTCATCGCAACATACCAAGATATAAATAGATCAAGGCAGTCTTGATTAGGCAGAGAAAAGGGACAAAAGATAAATCAAAAGATAAAACAAAAGATACTGTCATCACGTTCTCTTGCCAAACGTTAGGTGCTCGTGGATAGATCAAGCTAGCGCCTTGTTAAGAGGAAAGCTACATCCTGTTGAAGGCTAAAGTTGTTGATAAACTGCTATAGCAAATGTTGGCTTAAGGCATGTGGACAAATAGCTTCTGGCTTATTCTTGATTGGTTAAAGTGCTTGAGCTTTCAATATACACATGGTTTACTTCTTGTTTGTGCTGATCAAAGAAGAAGAAGACGGATGAGGAAAGAAGATGAAGAAGATGGGGTGGATCATCTGTGCTTGAGTACTGGAAACTTCCTTCATATTCCAGGCTGCCTACATACCCTATATCCACGGGATCAAAGCACATTTACGATGAAGATGAGACATGATGAATATGTAGTTCTAGGTTTTATTGATCATGTAAGTGAGGAAAGATAGAAGAATGTGAGCTGAAAGATTGAAGGATGTTTAGAAGAAAGATGAAAGATGAATGATGAAAGGGGCTATCGTCTTAGCCTGAATTAGAGCGCTTCCTTTGCATCTCAGATTGCCTACATACCCTGTATCCACGGGATCAAGGCGTCAACGATAGAGCTGGATGTAGTTCTTATTGATGTCGCTATTTGGTTGGATGTTTGATCAAGCAATGTTTGTTGCGATTGTTGGATGAATATGGATATATTGTGAAGATATGGGTCTTGGTTGCAAATTGTTAGGTCACATTTGTTGTTGCATAGATGCCATGGCTGAAGTTGATAAGGTTTGTTGTGTTGTAAGCTGAGTTGTTTGATGTGTTATGAGCTAGAGATAGCAGTATCCACTTCCAAATAAGACTCAACAAATACCCCCAGTGCGGGATGAGGTTTATTATGCAGAAGCGACAATGTGGAAAGGCTGTGGCCAAGATGCTAAGGTGCCAAAAGATATAGGTATCGCAACAATGTCTCAAATATGATAGCTAGCATTGGCAAGGATGAAGATGAAGATGAAAGGCTATGTATGGCATTGCGAGGTGGATTGTGATTATGGACTATACAAGATGAAATGGGGAAATATGATCAAACGAACCAAGCAGATGAGGGAAGCTGGTCACTACACATAGCGCCTATTTGCCAGATTTTCACTATGGTACTTATCCAAGGCGCCTGTTTACCAGGTTTTCACCAGAGGATGGATTATTTATCTCATGTTTTTTGTTTTTTTGTTTGTTTGTTTTTTTTTATTTATTTTTATTTTTTTTATTTTGAGTGATAGTTGAGATTCATGGATAAAACTTCTTGAGATGAACGTTGTTGACTGGTTCATCTAAGGGATTGCCTTCAGGTGTTGACAAAGTGTATGCACCTAATCCATAGACTGCTGTGATAATGAAAGGACCAAGCCAGTTTGGTTCAAACTTGCCCTGTTTCTCTCGATGTTGTTGATTCCTTTGATTTTCTTTAAGGACAAGGTCACCAACTTGAAATCTGCGTTCTCTAATCTTTTTTTTGTAGCTACGGCGTAGCCGATTTTGGTAGACTTGAAGATGGTTCAGTACTGTAAGGTGGCATTCATCTAATAGCTCAAGATCATGGAGTCTGGATACTCGATACTCTTCATCTGAGATAGTATGTTGCAGGGATATGCGCAAAGAGGGGATCTCAACCTCGATAGGCAAAATAGCTTCAGTGCCATACACGAGAGCATAGGGTGTGGCTCCAGTGGGAGTTCTGATGCTTGTTCTATATGCCCATAATGCAGGATGCAGTTGTAGATGCCAATCTCGACCAGCTTCATTAACAGTCTATTTAAGGATCTTGATGATTGTTTTATTAGAGGCTTCAGCTTGACCATTGCTCTGAGGATAATAAGGCGTAGAGAATCTATGTTGAATATGGAACTTGTTGCAAAGATCTCTAACCTCTTGGTTCTTGAAAGGGCGACCATTGTCTGTGACAATAGCTTGAGGAACTCCATAACGGTAGATAATATAATGTAAGATGAATTTGGCTATTTGTTTACCTGTGATATAGGTCATTGGTATGGCTTCTACCCACTTCGTGAAATACCCAGTGGCGGTAATAATGAACTTATGACCGTTGGATGAAGTAGGATGGATTTTACCTACGAGATCAAGTCCCCATTGCAAAAAAGGCCATGGAGTGACAATAGGCTGAAGCTCATGTGCTGGTGCATGTATTAGATCTTCATGTTTCTGACATTGTAGACATCTCCTTGCAAATTGTTGTGCATCTTTTTCCATAGTTGGCCAATAGTATCCTGCGCGTAGAAGTTTCTTGACAAGGCCAGGGCCAACGGAATGCGAACCGCAGACACCTTCATGCACTTCACGTAAGGCCGTTTTTGCTTCCTCGGAATCAAGACTTCTAAGAAGGATACCATCAAGACTCCGGCGATAAAGGGTGTCTCCTAAGATAGTGTAATGAGAGGCTCGATGGATAAAGGTTTTGCACTGGGTGTTGGATAGTTGACATGGAAAGGTTTGATTACGGAGATACTCGTATATATCCTTGTACCACGACGAGTTGGGACCAACAATTTCACATATGAGCTCAGACTGTGGAACTTCAAATGCTGTGATCAAAAGTTGTTCGACCAAGAATTCACATTTATGGGTGTTAGATGGCATGTCTAAAAGAGATCCAATCATAGCCATGGCATCTGCTGCTCTGTTTTGTAGTCTTGGAATTTGCTCAAAGGTAATATCCTCAAAATATTTCTTGAAATCGTCCACCATTAGCTTGTATGGAAGAAGCTTCTCGTCTTTTGTTTGATATTCATCTAAAACCTGTTTGATAACCAGCTGAGAATCACCAAAGATTCGTAACTGTTTGATAGCCCATTGTACTGCCATGCGCAAGCCTGTGATTAAAGCTTCATACTCTGCTATGTTGTTGGTACATGGGAATGCTATTCTGTATGATTTAGGTATACAATCTCCTTGAGGGGTAACAAACAAGATGCCTGCTCCAGATCCATGTTGTGTGTATGATCCATCAAAGTATAGTAGCCATCGTGCTGGAGAATTCAAATTAAACAATCCTTCATCAGGGAATTCTGGATATATTGGCTAAATGTCTGTGATGGGTGCTTCAGCTAATTGATCAGCAATAACTTGTCCTTTGATAGCTTTGCGGTTCACATATTGGATGTCAAATTCACTTAAGATCATAACCCATTTTGCTAACCTCCTTGTGAGAAGTGCTTTTGAGAGGAGATACTTGAGAGGATCCACATTAGAGATGAGCTTTGTTGTTTGGTTCAACATATAATGTCGCAACTTTTGGGAAGCAAACACTAATGCTAAACAAGCTTTTTCCATGAATGAGTAATTGAGTTCATATCCCACAAGGGTTCTACTAATGCAGTAAATGGCTTGTTCTTTTCCTGAATTATCATGTTGAGCTAGAAGGGCACCCAATGCTGCGGTTGTTGATGATATTTAGAGCAATAATGGACGATCAGGTATCGGAGGTACTAACACAAGAGGTGTTGCCAAGTATTCCTTTATCTTGTCAAAAGCCTGTTGACACTTTTCATCCCACTTAAAAGGTTCACCCTTACGAAGAAGATGTTGAAAAGGATGACATTTATCTGCTAGTTGTGAGATAAATCTGCGAATAGATTGTAGCCTACATTGTAAACTACGAAGCTGTTTAAGATTCGTTGGTGGAGGCATTTCTATGGTGGCTTTTACCTTAGTTGGGTCCACTTCTATCCCTTGTCGAGACACAATATATCCCAGCAGTTTTCCTGATGTTACACCAAATACACACTTCTTTGGATTTAGTCTGACTTGGTATTTTTCTAAGTGATCAAAGATTTGTGCCAATAATTGTAGATGTCCTCTTGTCTTAGATTTTCCCAGGATGTCATCAACATAGTCTTCCATGATAGTATGGAAAAGGTCATGAAAAATAATTGTCATGGCTCGTTGATAGGTAGCTCCAGCATTTTTGAGACCAAAAGGCATTACAACCCAACAATAGGTACCCCATGGACAAATAAAAGATGTTTTATCTTGATCTTCCTCTGCTATTCTGATTTGATTATAACCTGAAAATCCATCCATCAAAGATAGCATTTCATGTCCGGCTGTAAGATCTACAATGTTGTCTATGCTTGGTAGTGGAAAATTGTCCTTAGGACAAGCTTTGTTAAGATCTCTAAAGTCTGTGCAGCAACGAACACGTCCATCTGGTTTTGCTACAGGTACTAAATTTGAAACCCATTCTGGATAATCAATAGGCTTTATAAATTTTGCTTCTAACAGTTTTTGAATTTATGCTTTGACTAATAAGGCAACTTGTGGATGCATTTTGCACAATTTTTGTTTGACAGGCTTTGCATCAGGAAATACTGCTAAATGATGTACCACAAGTGAAGGATCTAGACTTGGCATGTCTGCATAAGTACATGCAAAATTTATAGCTCTTCTCATAAAAAATGCTATGAAGTTTCTTCGTTCTTGCTCTGATAGTGATGCTGCCAAAAAAGTGATCTTCGGATTCTACTCTGTTCCCAAGTTCATGTCTTGTGATTTTTCAACTAGCATAGTTGATTTCTCATGGTAATCAGTGGCAACAGGAAGACCAAATCCCCCATCCTCAGGCGCCTCAGAGAGGTTTTCACCTTCGGATACATCCTTTATTTTTACTTTTTCATGGTCAAGAGGTGCCTTTCAGTTTTCACCTAGTGACCTATTTTGTTGAATTTTGTTTATTTCACTTTTGCGACTGAAGGATTTGATACTTCTGCCAAAATATGCTAGTTTAGGTAAATCCATCATGAAACCTGCTTTATGATCACCCAATGGAATACCTTCTCTCAAACCCATGAATTCTGCAATGGCTTCGTCATTTTCAAATGTATCTAATATCAATGCCCCCTGTTGGTCCCAATTGATGAGGTCAGGATATACGAGTGAAAGGCGAATGGAGGAATCATGATGGCTAGAAGAGGCTATGGAGAACATGAAGATGGAATGTTCTTGAAAGAGGTTGGTGATATGAAGGGAGGAGTCATCAATAGTATCTGAATTAGAAGTCTCTCCTACCGAAGAAGGTCCAACGTCAGTATCAGAAATACACTTAATGTCTTTGGGTCACGGTACCTCCGGTTGGTAACCAAGGCCTTGCTTATTAAACTTCTTAGACACAATAATGGGCTTAGTAGGTCCTTGTTCCTGTGATCCCAAGCCGCCATGTCCTTTATAGCCCATGTTCTTTATGATACGAAACCCATTGTTGTGTCGCTCTACTTCCAATTGGACTTGGTCATTTTCATCAAAGAATATCCAAGAGTTTATATCCTCAATGTCTTCATCATCCAAGAATCCACCTTTTATGAATGTTGTAGGGGGAGCTTTGATAACAACGGAGGATGAAGTTGGCTTGGATGTAGAGGGATTACTGTGGGATTTAGGAGATAATGGAAGGGTACCAACGCAACAGGATTCTTGTAATTTGTATTCACCAGGGCCATGTTCGGTATATTTGATATGGAGGTTGGAAGCGGCTTTGCTAGATGAGGGCTTAAGAAGGTCGGATGGGTTTATATAGGATGAAGATGGATATGCTTCGGTGTTGATAGGAATGCGATTTGGAATTTGATATTTAGCTTGAAAGGCACGACAAAACTCAAATGGATTGGGATCAGCTTGAATGGTAACCTCAACACCCTTATGTGGAAATTTAAGGCATTGGTGGTATGTAGAAGGAACTGCTTTAAGGGTATGGATCCAAGGGCGACCAAGGATGATGTTGTAAGGAAGATCAATATCAAGGACTTGACAACGGGTTTTGGTAATGATCGGCCCAACTTGAATAGGCAATAAGATAATCCCTTCGGTATCTCTTTCAGCATCATCATATGCTCTGATGGTAATAACCTTGGAGGCCTCAACATCTTTCTCAGAGTATCCCAATTGCTTGATAAGTTTCAAAGAACATATATTAAGACCAGCTCCCCCATCTATCAAGACTCGTTTGATACAACGTTGTTTAACAAATACTTCAATATGGAGGGCTTCGTTATGTGAAGGATGAATGGAGGGTTGAAGATCTTTGTCAGAAAAGGTTAAGTGACAAGGAGCTACAATGCTAGCGACCATAGATTGGAATTGCGTGATATTAATATTATTAGGCACCAAAGACTCTTGTAAGGCTTTATCAAGGATGGCTTTATGTGCGGGGGATATGCAAAGCAGCTCAAGAATGGATATGTGCGCAGGTGTTTTGCCAAGGTGATCCAAGAGGTTATAGTCAGAGAGAGATTGAGGAGGATGTGGAGGTGCTCCTTGAATAGTAACTCGACCTCTTCGCGTGGTTACGGCACAATTAGGTGCTCTCCATTGGACGGTAATGGTAGAAATGCGAGCATGGTCAATGCGGCCAATGGTAGACGATTCATAGTTATACTGAATAGCATTTCCAGCATGAAGGTTATTTGTCTGATCATGAGATGGAAGTGGATTCTTGAAAGTCTCTAGGTCATAGTTTGACGTTGATTGTTGGGCAGGTTGGGCCATTGAAGGTGTGATGTTGATTAAACCTTGATCAATGCAGTCTTGGATAACATGTTTTAAGCGCATACAACCATTTGTTTTGTGTCCTTTAACTCGATGGTAATCACAATACTCATTTTTTTTGTACCAAGGAGCTCGAAAGAGTGGTTCACCATGTGGTGGTGCATCAGGTAGAATAATATCTCCTGCTTGAAGAAGCTTTCAAAAAACAACTTTAATGGGTTCCGCTAACGGTGTAAATTGTCAGCGTGGATTGGAAGTCTGGCATTGGTTTCTTCGTTGTGGAAAAGGTTGTGTTGGTGTAGAGGCTACTTGAATGTTGATGGGAGCTCTCGTTGTTTGAATATTCTTTGCATCTACAATACCATCATTTACAACATTCTTGTTCTTGTTCCAAAAGCGAGACTTATCATTGGAATTCTGGGGAGAATCTTTGTTGTCGCGAAAGATCTTGATAGTTCCCTTGGCAATGAGGGCTCGTTCAATAATAACTCCTTTGGAAACTAGTTCATCAAAGGTGCTAGCACTTTGCAATTGTAGTTGGAATGACAGCTCAGGATGAAGATTTTGAACAAAGATGTCAAGCTGTTGCTTCTCAAGTATTTCCCATGATAATTTGCTAGCCCTATTACACCATCGTTGGGTAAAAGCAGAAAAGGGTTCGCCATGGCGCTATTTGTTGTTGACAAGGTCATTCATGTTTACCTCATGTTCAATGTTGAAGGCAAAGTGTGATCAAAATTTATTTGCCAATTCTGCAAAAGATTTAATTCCCGGAGGTAAATGAGAAAACCATTCAAGAGCTTGTCCTGCTAAGCTTCAAGGAAATAGTCTCAAAAGATACGTATCGTCATAAGAGACATCAAGACATGCCACAAAAAAGGCTCAAAGATGGTCTTTCGGATTTCCTTTCCCTTTGTACTTATCAAATTGTGGAATTTCAAAATGTGGCGAAAAAGGTATCATATTAAGAGACTTGTAAAATGGACAGGCGCATATGTTTTCAAGAGAGAAAGGTTTCTTGCCTTGTCCTATTGTTTCATTGATCATTTGTTGAACATCTGCTGAAGATAATTGCTGTTGTTGTGAAGGGGGTGGAGTATGGTATGAGATATATTGTGGTTGCGGTTGTGGAATATATGGAGTTGTGACTGTTTGTTGCAGTTGTGTACTCACAATGTATGTCAAAGGATTGGTATGTGACACATATGTGTTGGAGGATTGCTGTCCTTGAGACACAAGCGACAATTGGGTGTGCATCACCTAGGAAGTGGATAACGGATTGACAGTAGTGAATGGTTGGGAAGTTGGGATTGAATTCATGACATGGTAAGTGATGGAAGGATTGGTAGATACGACAGAAGGATGAACGTTTGGATTTGTATTTTGGACAACATGAGGATTGGTATGTGTCATGTGTTGGGTGATAATAGGGAAGCCTTGGGTAGCATAAGATGGATTGATGGTGTGTGAGGGATTGGAAGAATATGACGGCATGGATGTAAGTTGATAAACATAAGCGATCTTATTGTTCGGATTGGCTTGAGAAACGGGAGGATCACTCATGTCAATGAGACTAACGTTGGGATTATATGATAGCATGGAGGGATTAGCAGTTGGTGTATGGGATATGGTATTCGTATGAGATGTAGTAGATTGTAATGGGTGTGAAGCATGGACAACAGGTGTTGTTGGAATAGTTTGAGAGGTTTGCACACTATAAGACATGGGAATAGCTTGTGATGCTTGAAACGTTTGCGCTTGAGTTACATGGACAGCTTGTGTTACTTGAGGCATGGAAACAGTCATGGTAGAAGGAGAGATATGTTGAGGAACATGGAAAGGTGGAATGTTGAGATTTTGTGACATGAGAGGGAGCACATTGGTTGGCACTAACAATGGTTCTAAAGTATGCTCTGATTGTGGTGGCTCAAATGAAGCAACAATAGGCAATGATGATGATGTTTGTGATATAATAGGAGATGATGTGACTATAGTAGATGGTCCCTTCGCAACAACAGCGGTAGTGTCAGGATCTTGCTCTCTAATAGCGGATATGTCAAAGTCCTTTGGTAGTTTAGCACCCATGTGAGAAAGTTGGAGAAAGCAACGATTAGGCTCAGATATCATGAGTTTCTCAACTTGGTCCCATACATGGGTATCTTGAAATTCTGATGAGTCGTCTTGAAATTGTTCTTCAAAAGTTTCCAAGGATGGTGTGGGTTGCATTCGTTGTGAAGATGACTCACCAATAGTGTATCCTTGAGGCGTGAACATATGAGGAGGCATACCAGTTGTGAATTGAGTTGCATCCTTAAGAGGTGTTGATTTGAATTGTTGCATCTTAGCTTGCAATTTGGCTTCCAGTTCAGCTCTCAATTTGGCTTCTATTTCAGCTAGCTATTGACTCCTAGTTTGAGGCATGATGTTGATGATAAAGTTGAGCTTGTCAAAGTTTTGAGACCCAAAAGATGATAGTTGGCTAGTTGGTTGATTGGTTGCTATTTTGGTTTGCTGGTTTTGCTAATTCACTTGGTTGGTTTGTTTTGGCTGAGTTGTTGTTGTTGGGTTGTTGTTGGTTTTCCCTAGAGGATAGCTCAAACACTCAAGGGAAAGATTGTTTGCTGCTGATGTTTGTTGGAGCTAAAGCTGAAGGATGTTTGCTGATTGAAATGGTTGGGTTGATGTCTGATTTGCTGGTTGGGGTCTCAAAAAAAATAAAAAAACCATGGGTTGTGATTGATTGATAAGCTAAAAAATAGGAGACAAAGTCCAGGTATTTGCTGTTGATCAAAGAGAAGTCTGAAAGCTGATGTTTAAAACTTAAGCAAGTTGGATTTGTGGCTAATTCAGTTGAGGCAATGAGATTTGCAGGTATTTTAGCTACAGGTGACTGATGATAGCTCAAATGCGATTCAAAGGATTCCAAAGGCGATAAATGATAGCTCAAATGCGATATGGTTTATTCGCGACAGAAGATCACAGTGCTAACCAGAAGTGAACGCTTTTCCAAAGGTGACGACTGTTGGTTTGAAAGCGATTGTCTGTTGATCAAAAGCGACATAAATTTTCCTAAAGGCGACAGTCTGTTGTTCAAAGGTGAACTCGTTCAGATGTAAGGTGACTAATTGCAGCTTAAAGGCGATCTAGTTCAGACAACATGCGATCAGCTGTGGTTCAGATGTGATTTTGCTCAGGCAATAGGTGATCAGCTATGGTTTAAATGTGATGCAGTTCAGACTATATGCGATCAGCTGTTGTTTAAAGGTGACATAGTTTAGGCTAAAAGCGGGTTTCTGCAGTGCAAAAGTGATGTTCGTTATTTGTATGGGCAGTTTAAGTTCAAAAGCGACTGTGTTTGTCAAAAGGATGTCTAATTTTGTAGTTTTTCAGCAAGAAAACAGTGATTACAGTCACTCAAACTCACAACAAGCACAAACTGATACAACCTAGGCTAGGAGAGGACTGTATCCGTTGAATCCCCTGGCCGTGCATATTCAAAGCGGATAGCTTTAGGATCTTGGTAGCACCAGCTCCCCTCCACGGCACTCACTTCTCACACATACCAAGTTCCGGGCTTCCTGTAAGGCTTGTCCCCACACCAAACCTTAGGATTGTCCCTTCTATCTCTACTAAAAACCACGTGAATCAGGCCGCTTCAAAGGTCCCACCTTTTGCATCAACAGATAGAAGGTTTTTGGCTACTACACAAAGTTGCTAATAAGGGCATCCGTTCGAGTGGCTATACATGCGGCAGCGCTACTCTCCATTATGGAGTCTCCCAACCTGCAAGGGTTGCGCCTTGGAGGGTTTTGGGGGAGGTTGGTTGTCGGTATAATGCAACAACACCCGTTGTTTGTGGCTTTTGACACAAACACTTTTCTTATATAGCGGTTTGGAAGGACTTGGCTTTAGCCCGTTACTGCTTGGGTCGTATCCCTTCTCACACCGGGAAGGCAGGCCCTCTAAAGATAATAACAAGTTCTCATACACCCAAGATCCATTTGATAGGCAAGGGGAGAGGATACTTTTGTCATTAAATTTGGGTTACAATCAAGCACATGCAAGCAGTCAAAAAAGATAAATCAAGCACGGAGCAAACAATGATACATTTTTAAGCACCAAGCCCAAATGTTCCTAATTTAGTGACAAACCACAAATCTTGGACCGATCGAACCTGCAACAGATATGTCAGTAGTTTGATAACCTCCTTTTCTTGGACAAATCGATAAGATGCTACACAAATACCCAATTAGTAGCCAAGAAATCAAACTGTAACTGAAACAGATTTAAAAGAAACAGAGTTTTACCAGATGCGATTCACTGTTGATCAAAAGCGATTTGTATTTTGTAACAGGTGAGATTCTGAAGATTAAATGTGATAAGAAACATACCAGATACGACCCCTGTCAGCTTATACGTGAGGCAGATAAATGCAAAAGCGACTGATTTTAGCACATAAGCGACATGTACCTGTAAAATGACAGTTGCGACAAAACCCTAGCAAGTCACAGTTACCATATGCGACTCACTGTTAGTCAGAAGCGACCTTAATATGCTTTTAGGCAATTTGTTATATCATAGATGCGAATCTGTAATACCATATGCGGATCATTTCAGCTCATATGCGATGCAGGAAATAGGATGCGATCTCTTTAGGCGTATAAGCGATCTGTTCCTGCAAAAATTGACAGTCCAACCACAAAACCCTATTCTGCACAGGCGAGCAATGTTAATTCACAAGCGATGCATATCAGATCAAAAGCAGTTACTTTATGTTCATAAGCGAAGCAAATAAGATCAAAAGCGACGACTGTAATTTCAAAAGCGATCCAAATGAGTACAAAAGCGATCACTGTTAGAGCATAAGAGATTAATACAGTTGAAAACTAACAACTAACAGTGAAAACCTCCAGGCAAGTTCTATTAGGGCAAAAGTGATGCAAATCTTACCAGAGGCGATGACTGTCGGTATGAAGGTGATCCAGAGAGCGTTCAAAGTGACCGATTCTAGCGTAAAAGCGACAAAGAGATACAGAAAGCAGCAGATTTTTGCCCAGAAGCGACTGGAATTTACCGTAAGCACCTGCAAAATCTAATCTTCAAAGAAACAACTCCAGAAAATGAAGTTAATCAAGGACGTGAGTCCCACCGGGCGTGCCAAAATGTGATAGGTGAAAAGTTAGGTTTAGAAGATCGGACATAGTCATGAAACCCTAACCCTACCATCATCAAGGAATCTAATCTAAATGAAATCAAAGAACAATGCAATTCAAGCATAACATCACCTAGACTGTGCGATTCCTTGTTTGAGAGATGTGGACTGCTTCTTCAACAATGAACAATTACAAAGCTGAAAGCTGCCATGATGGATGATAAAAGCTCAAATGCTCGAGATGATAATGTAGGTGCTATATGATTGCTGGATGTCTCATATGAGATGAGAGGGTGTTTATATAGGACTCAATCAAGATCAATCAACGGTGGAGATTCAGAGGCTATATGAATGGCTAGGATTGAAAGATACTAAATTTAGGTTCCATTAGTTGTGCATGTGAAGGATATGAATGAAAGTTGTATAACAACACATGATTGACTGGACAAGTGTTGGAATGTGATAAAAGATGAGTGTTTAATTCAAATAAAATATTTGAATTAGTTGGGATATGAGTTGGATATTAATTAAATAAATTAAATTTATTTAATTAATAGGATAAATGAATAGGATGGGATAAAATATGATGTGGAAAATAATTAAATAAATAAAATTTATTTAATTAATTGGGATGAGGATAGGATATGATTGGGATATGATGTGGAATTAATTAAATAAATAAAATTTATTTAATTAATTGGCTAAGTAGGATGAGGATGGGATTGAAAGGGATTTTAATTAAATAAATAAAATTTATTTAATTAATTGGCTTAATGGATAATGATTTAAAATGGTGTTGCTAGACATAAACAAAGTTGGGACAAATTTGGGTGTCTACAACTCCTTCTTTAGCAGCTTCTTGGACATAGTAGCATTTCTTCTGAACCCTAGGTTTGTTAGGGTTTAGCTTTGAAACCGTCTTCAGACATCTTGAGGCAAAATGACCAATCTTATTGCAAGTAAAACATTTAAAAGGCAATTTTCCTTCATACTTCCCAGATCCTCTTGGTAATATTTTGGCAAATAGGGCTTCAAGTTCTTCAAACTCCAATTCATCTTCTTCAAGATCCTTCCTTTCCTTCTCATATCTGGTTAATAGTCTTGAAGAGCTTTCACCTAGATCAAATCTTTGCTTTCCAGAAATACTCGCCTTAAATGCATATTTAGATTTAGGAAGAGAATCACCAAAATCACTCATTTCAAATGCTGAGAGCTTTCCAACCAAATGATCTCTTGTAATAGTTGTCACATTCCTGATTTCCTCAATAGCAGCAACTCTATGCTTATATGAAGCGGGTAAGGATCTGAGCACCTTGCCAACAATCTCTGATTCTTCTAGTTTTCCACCAGCACATCGGATACCACACACAAGTTCATTCACCTTCTACATGTAGGAAGTAATGTTTTCATCTTCGCTCATCCTCAAATTTTCATATCTACCCTTCAAGCTCTGCAACTTAGCACATTTGACATGTTCATTACCTTCATATAAAGTTTCCAACTTCTTCCAGATTTCATGAGCATTTTTCAATTCCAGTACATTTGTCATTTCTATATTAGTCAGGGCACTCAGCAAAGCTTCTTTAGCTCAAATGTTGTTTTCAGCATCTTTGAGTTCATCTCGAGTTGAAGGACCTTTCTCCAGGGGCTCATACTTATCCTTTGTTATCAACCAATAGGCATCACCCATGCATTGCAAATGGCACTCCATGCAACTCTTCCAAACAGAGTAATTTGTTCCATCAAATCTTAGACTATCCTTCTTGTAAGTCAACATCCTGGATCTCCTCAAGCAGTCAAGATTCTTTTAGAGGAACCAGCTCTGATACTAATTGTTGAAATTAGGGTAGACAACTGAGAGGGGGGTGAATCAGTTATCATCAAAAGTTTTATCGTTTGTAGTAATTAAACTTCTTTACCACTTAAATAATAGATGAATGATGTAACCATGAAAGCATGAATCAACAACACATGAGCAAAAACAAAATCAACACACATAACACTAGGATTTTTACGTAGAAACCCGGTTAAGGGAAAAACCACGGTGGGGGTTAACCCACAAGATTTATTCTCTGTTAAAAGAATAGAAAATGGGGAAGGCACATGCCTTCAAGGCGCACTGCCTAGAGCTCACTGCTCCAAGAGGCTCACTGCCTACATAAATAATTATAAGTTTATCACAGAAAGATTGAACTGGAAAACAACATCTTCTTCATGCAAGGTTCAGTGCCATTATAGAGCACTATACTTCTGCTCTACCCCCAAACACTTCTTCTCTATCTCCTCATACTTTACTGCTCTTCCTCTTCTGCTCTTCTTCTTCTCTACTATGCCTTTCCTCCTTTCTTAGGATCTTGTCATTTTTGCACAAGGATACTTTTCCACAACTCAACCACACATATTTATATGCTTCATAAACCTTGGAATAAACATCAAGGTCGGCACTGCGAATCACTATACTGTCAGCCAAACATAGCTGGGACCCAAATCTTCCTTGAACAACACGCCATACTTCATAGAACCTCTCTTAGATCATCTGCAACATGCACAAAGCATCTAGTCAGCTAGGACTGGAAAGAACAAAAACACTCAAGGACAAATCTTCAACCACGAGCTCATTCCTTAATGTGGACCACCAACATAGTAGGCACATGATCCAGAGACCACCACAAGCACAATGAAATCAACAGGAACAACTACACCACCTCAGATCACCAGAAACACTTGTACCTTCATCAAGAACCTCAAGAACACTAACTGCCATGAATGTCATACTAGAAAGATTGCTTGTGGACCTCCAAACCATGAACCACTTGAGTTGAGGATACACACTGACATCCCAAACACACCTCTAGATCTGCAGATCATAATATTCCAATGCGGATCAATCTAGACCATATTTATGTCACTCTGTCACCTCTGAATAGCTGCAAAACCTGATTCTACTCAGATGGCCATAACTTCATTAATCCTTCATGCAAACCTCTCAAATCATAACTGGTGCACCTTTAGACAATCCTCTACAACACCCTTTGGTCCACAGACCCTGATCTTCTTCTCATTGGGAACGCAGAGCAATCTTCTTCATTGAACTGCATTGTCTTCACTGTCTCTTACAGAGAGATATCTAACTCACTTGTCTCTTCTGGAGAGGCTAATTTTTTCAATATCCTCAACATACAAGTCTTTTAAATAGGTACATTTGACACCAATGACAACAAGGATATGTTGACATCAATGACAACACCGATTAGGCACATATTTGCAACAGGTTGATACTCATAGATTTTCATTGTTGTCGTTGTTTCTATTTTCCTAGACACACTTAGGAGATAAGAGCACACACTTGTTTTCAATCTATTCCATATTGGCCATCAGTGGAGGTCAAGAGACCAACATAGGGGCTTTACCTAAAGGCAAGCTCTTAAATAGCCCAACAAATTTTCTTTGGTCTTTGATTTACAGATATTTTAAGAGATTCAACTACATGGAGGTTTTCTTGTCTCTTTTCTTGCATTTATTTATTTATATTCATCATTTTCACCATTCAAATTAGTCAATTCAATGTGTTATGTAATAGACTTTATTATTTGCTATGTTGTTGCATCTTTTTATGGTTTTCTATGTAGGTTGGATAACTTGTTGGACTGAATAGAGAAACTTGTTGAAGATTCCTTTCATTTTTTTGTCATACAGACGATAGTGCGACATGCTAGCATACCAAGCTGAGGCTTCCACCTTCTAGTCCTAGGTGCCTCTTTCATCCCTCTATTCACTTCTAAAGTTATTTATGTGATTCAATATCTTGTTTTCAAGAAATTATACTTTTTATTGTAGTTCCTTTATGCTTTAGTCTAGTCAAAATAGTTATTTTCTAAGCCTAAGGCAACCACAAGGTTTGGTTTGAGTTATTTGGCTCTTCCTACTTGAATAGACGTGAAATACTCTTCTTTTGAAGCTAGTTAGATCCTAATGTAATATCCATGAAAATTGTTCTAATTAGAAATCATAGACATTTCATTAGATTAAATTTTCCATATTACATTTTGGTGAACATGACTTTGTTCACTTGTATTTTCTTCTCATTCTAATTTCCTCATTCTCCCATTTGGTGCAAATAAGTATTCTACTATATCTGATCTATTTCTCCAAACCTTTACAAATTTCAATGATCCATTGTCTAGTGAAAATTTTGACATATTAGATCAACCCCTTGATGACTTCATCCATGTCACTTATTCCCCTTCTATTTCAAAATATTCTCATTTTAAACAATCAATTAACATAATTTATGTTTTTTGTTCTCCACAAGAATCTATGAAACTAAAAATTGTGGTACATATTTGTTCTAATACACAACAATCTTCTACACTACTAATCATTGCTCAAGGTACTACAAATGCACCTCGACCTCCACATTACTTTGCTAATAATGCAAAGTCTATAATGTTAAATGTGTCTAGACCTCCTCATTATCATGTGGTATCCCACATGTATAATACAAGGCAAAACAAATAGGTTACACATATCCTTGTTTTCCTTCCCACTTCTCCTATTCTTCCTATAGCTCCCCATCTTTCTCAAAAGGTTACTATAGAGTATGACACTGTAGGGAAGCTCCATGCTACTCCTTACAAGATATGTCTTTGGGATCTCATTCAAACTTCACTGATATATCATGGTATGCTCCAAGAAGCCTTACAAAAGATCTTAGTAGCATCTTTTGGCCCAATGATGTAGCTACCTTACTTGCATATACATGAATTCAATAGATACAATATTTCAATAGAGTTACCATCTTTAGAGGTTCAAAAAATAGAATTACCCCCTTCACATTATTGTTAGAATCAATTCTATCAGTGTCAAACATATGATTATTGATAACGGTTCATACCTCAATGTTTATGGGGTCAACTTGTTAAATCAAATTAATATTGATACATATTGCATATCTCCAACAAACCTTTCCATCCATGGTTTTGAAAATATAGGTAGGCAAACCCTTGGCACAATCACATTTCCTATTGAATTGGGCCCTATTACTTTTCCTACTCTTATGTATGTCATGCTCGAAGCTCTTTCTTATAATCTCCTTCTTGGTAGACCATGGATTCATGCCATGGACATGGTTTCATCTACCTTGCATGGATCAATTAAATTTGTTCATGGAAATAAAACATACACAATAAAAGATAATCCTAATCCCTTAGAATATTGTTAGCAAGTGGATCTTGTGAATCAACTTGATTTTTCTCCCATACTTTAAAATATTATTCCCTCTTCTTCGCCAAAATAAGATTCTCCATTGTCCACTCTTGTTGAAAATTGTGATAATGATTTAAATTCATGTTCTAATGCATTCCCATGTGATGATTGGGGTTTATTGGATTTAACAACTTCCTTTGTAGGAGAGTATAGAATCAACCCATCTCACTCTGACATACTAAAAGTTCAATCTACTTTGTTTGTCTCAAATAGTTCTACTCCATTTTCTCCTAAAGATTCATGTGACTACTTGTATTGATTATGCCACTAATAGTGATCCTATGCCCTTTATGGAGATGCAATCCCATTATGGCCATGGTTTTTATAGTCTCTCTAAAATTAGTTATAAAGGTAATGGATGTGGATGAAAAGAATAGAGTATCAAGGTCCCCTTAGAATATAATCCCCATTATTCTTCTATGGGACTTGGATACCATCCTACTCACCAATCTAAAACCTCCTATCAAGATTTAATAGATGTTAATATAATCTCTAAATCTCTGCATTCTCCTTCTCTTCCTCTTTTACACCCCGAGCTCATTATGCATGATTCTAATTTTTATATCCCTCTTTAAATATTTTTTCTTCTGATGAAACTCTCGCTAAATTCTTAGGAGTATATGATCACATGCCTAGATATCATCACAATCATAGACTTCCCTATTGTATAAATGTGCATGCATACTTTGGGGAATCTCTCAGTTTATCTAATGATGTACCTATTCATCCCCTAATAACTCTTAGGAGTCTTCTCATTCATTTGATCCTCAATACCGTAGTACTCTCCTTGTTGGCGATACTATTGATGTCCCAATGGATCCTAAAAATACTAAAAAAGTCATTCAAATAGGAAAATTCTTATCTTTGTAAGAATGAACTACACATCCTAATCTCTTACATGAATTTCTTGTTCTATTTTCCTAGTCATACAAAGATATGCTTGGTATAGACCCATAGATTATGGTCCATAATATTGTGCTTTTCTCAAATGCCTAGGCAATGAAATAGAAAATCTACAAAATGAGTCCTAAGGTAGCTTTAATGGTCAAGGCTAAGATAGAGAAGATCTTGCAAGCAGGCTTTATCTACTCCATAGACTATTCACCTTGGATTTCAAATATCATAGCTATTGCTAAACTTGACAATCGTATTTGAATATGCATCAATTTCTGAGATCTTGATAAAGCATCCTTATAGGATGAATTTACTCTTCTAAACATTGACATGATAGTTGATTCAATAGTTGACCATGCCTTGTGTAGACACCTAAAAATGTCTTGACCATGCAAGCCACTTTCCCACATCAATTACACTACTATTTATCCATTCCACCAATTAATTAAATAAAATCAAAATTATTTAATTAATCCTAGGCCGTCCATCCCTAGCCATTCATCCCAAATTCATCCCTAGTATTGAATTAATCTAATTAATTTATTACTAAACCTTAGACTATCATTCACAATTAATTAAATAAATAGTCTAATAATTATTTGAATAATTTCCCTCATCCCCTAATCTAGATTAATTAAATAAAACATGCTTAATTAATCTCCCCTAGACTATAACCTAAACCTAGCCTAATTGAATAAATACCAATTATTTAATTAGCTACTCTGACCTAACTAGCCCCTAGACCCAAATTAATTAAAAAAATCCTTATTTAATTAATTTTAACCACTAATTAACCCACTCACTAATTTCCAACAACTATATTAATTAATTTAAACACTTAATTAACTAGGTCAAACCTTGATTAACCCATCTCCCCACACCCTTTCAATAAAAAATGATTTTTTATTCAAAAGGGTCACATGACTCTTCAACCTCACCTTTCCTTTTCCATGTACGAGCTATTTTTAATGCAAAGAGCTCACACATGTGTTTTCCAAATGAACACATGTGTCACATGTCATCCCATTCATCAATAAAACCAAATTTTTGATTCCATCTTCCCCCACAAAAATTAATTTTTTATTCACTCTCAAGTCTTAATCCTCACTAATGCAAAGCCTTCCCAAGATGAATTTAAAATTCACAAATAATCACAACCCTCCATTTTTGTTGATCAAGATCTAGCCCTCCATCTCATCTCTTCATCTCCACCATTGGATTCCAACTTTATATCTCAACCATTGATATCAAACCCCCTCTCAAATCCCCTCTGAAATGCCTATAAATACAAGCATAATCCAAGCCATTTTCATCTCATTCCATTGCATCCTTATCATGCCAAAATATCATCACAAGTTTTATGCATCCTTATTATGCCAAAATATCTATCTATTTGCTAGCTAAATCCTCCATTAATTTCATATTGTGTTGAACTATTTTAACAATCTACATATACTTAGTTTGGGTAAAGCTAGGAGTGACTTGGGTGCATCTCTCCTCCAATTTATCAAGGAGAAAAGGAGATTTGAAGGCTTGAAGGTATAAATCTCTTGTGTTTTTGAGTTTCCTCTATGTTACTTTGTATTCTATTTTCTTTCATATTCATTTGGCACGCCCGGTGGGACACCTGTCCCTGTTACTAATCTTTTTTGTGTGGGTTTTTGTAAGATTTTGTTGTGCAAGTCACTTTAGCACATTCGATCCACGTAGTCATGCTTTCAGCTTCCGTAGTTGCACATTCAATGTCTTTGTCAGCGCCAACAATTTTTCAAACTAACAATAATATGTTTTGTAGGTTTAGTGCATACAGTCCTCTATTTAGTGCATAAGGGCCTTCTATCAACGTAATCAACCTCTATTTCAGCATAGAAGGCTTTTGTCACAGTGCAAAAGTTCACAATTTCAATGCATACAATCTCGGGTTTAGTTCTAGAGGCCTCTGTTTCAGTGCATTTTGTCATGGCAGAAATAATTTTTTTTTATCTCAAAACCATTTCTAACATTTGGTTTTTTCTAATTGGTGCTTGCAGGGTTCTGGTTTTTGATATTGCAGAGTTTATAGGCCTTAGGTTTTTTGAGATATCACTTAATCTACTACATTTTAGGAAGAATATCTAGGGCTAAAATTTTTTTATGGTAAGTTGTGTGGTTGGGGCCCACTCCCTATAAATGAACAAATAAAGTAAAAACAACCGCACTTCAAACCCATGAGTGGGGAGCATAGAAGAAATCAGAATGACTAGAGGATCCTACAAGAAGCACTCAATGAACACCAAGCAATAGAGATCAACAAGGAGATGAACAACTGTAAACACAAAAGCTAAGGAGACAGTCACCCATAAGGAACAACTCAAATAGCCTTTTTAACTATCCCCTTCCTCTTGCTTCTAGTGAGGAGGACATCCATGGTCCACTGGGATCCTTCATCAACTGTCTTTGCCTTCAATTTGGAGCTTCTTAGCTTCAGACTTGTGCCCCTTCTTCTTTTTGGAAGGGAAGTTTGGTTTGGATATGGTGCATTTTCTATCAGAAATAACCACATCATTGAGATCCAAAAAATTAGAATAATCCTCATCCAAATCATCCATGAAGGGGAAAGAACCTTCAAAAACATATCCAAAACCAACCTCCTCAATAGGTGGGACATGAGGGGCAACAACTAGCTGAGAAGGAGGATCCAAGGGGGCAACAATGGGGGAAGAGGATGGTTGCTCCATAGGGGAGGAGCTCACCGTTGGGGCCTTTAAAAAAGGAGCAAGCGTAGGAATCTCTTAAGCAACCATAAACTTACCATGATTGCGCCAGAAGAAATCTGTATCAAGAGTACCTGACTTCCTGACCCATTTTTTTAGGCTAAAGCTCCTTGAAGTGACTACCCTAGGAGAAGAGCAACCAACAACTTGTGCCCAAGCATGTTGTAATGAAAGCACCTAAAGGGGAGTCCTTCATAGTTTAGGTATTGGGTCTAGCTACCTTGAGCTAAATGAATCAAAATAGAATGATGAATTGGTTTGGAGATATCAATGATGGCACAAACCCTGGTAAATCTACTGTGAGAGGCAACAATATCCAACTTCACAAAAGAGCCAACCAGTTTGATCATGTTTTTAAGGATCTCAAACACTTGCAAAATTGGTGGAAGGTTATACAACCTAATCCAGATGGGAACAAAGGTGATCTTAGCAACAATTGGATCAAAGAAGGGAGACCAATCAATGAAGAAAAGGCCTGACTAGCCATAAAACCAAGGGCCATTCTGCTTGACAAAGGTGTAGTCCTCTACCGAAGCAAATTTGAGCAGGAAAAAACCAAAATCAAGAATGTAAATGTCAAGATTGGAAATGTTACTTGAAGTAATCTTCATCCACTTGGCAAACTGATCGATCGGAGGCCTCTTGCTCATACAACAAACAAAGAAAGATCGATTCCCAACCTCATTTGAAGCTTTCTTGATCCAAGAATTAGACAAATGAAACTCCATAGGCTCATCCACCAAGAAGAATTTAGAGTCCCCCAATGAGCAAAAATGCCTACCAGCTTGATTAGCATCAGATGTGGAGGATTTTGGTAGAGGCAGATCAGGTGGGGGCTTAGGGTTCTCCCTGATAACCTAAGTTTTGTAGAATTTTGAGCAGCTGTAGAAAGGTTTTTTCCTATTTTTACATCCCTCAATGGAGAGAGGTTAGAGGCCGGAGGAGGAGGAGGATGACAAGCTAAATCCTCCTGTGAAACCCTAGGAGGGTCAGGAGCATGAAATCCCTTTGAACCCTTGCCAACCCTAGACCTTGCTTTGCCCTTCTGGGTGTGATGTAGCACACAACATACACTTAATACAATTTTGCCATTAATCATGTGAGAGCCAAAGATTTGAAGACTGGAACATAAAAAAAACTTATATTCATCAACTCTGCTACTACAATGAGAGAAAACTCTCTTATATCCAAGAAAAAAAAATCAAAAAATTACCTTTTTTGGCAGATTTCGACAATTGTCAGATTTTGCCATTTTAGGTAATTTTACAATCATATCTTGAGAATCCATTTTTTTCCCAAAAACTTCCTAAAGATAAGGTAGGACGAAAAGCCAACTAACATCCTAAATTTGAAACATGAGTTTCGAGTTATTAAAAAAGCAACTTTTAAAAAACTAGAAAAAAACACTAAATTGTCATTTTGAGGGCCAAGATGAAAGTTTCAAGCCCCAAACAAGTGTCAAGATGAGGTCCAACCAATGGTTGGGAAACCACCGGCCACCTCATAACACATCCACCTATAAAATTTCGTAGAAAACCCACATCCAAGTCAAAAGTTATGACCTCCGGAAGTCCCTGCATCATTCTCCTCTGGTTGAAAAGAACGCAACTTCTACAAGTGAGTGTCTTCAAACTGCTGCCATTTGACTGGATCTAACCTCTGCACTTTCCACTCTATAATCCACGTGCTATTTGTTGGTGGCAATCCTTCCCACTGTACTAAATACTTGTTGTAATGCCCTTGCCGAGTGTAGATAGTTTTCTTATCAAGAACCTGCGCAATCTTTTCCTTCTTCTTATGGGGAATGTGGTGGTGCCATGCCACTTCTGGTTGACTATCTTTAGCATCATCCTCACCATGGAATGCATATAAATCAGAAATATTAAACACAGGAGAAATATCAAGATCATCTGGTAAACTGACCTCATATGCATTATCATTGATCTTCTTTGTAATTCTGCAAGGACCAATTTTCCTGTACTTCAACTTGTGGTATGTTCTAGTAGGAAACCACTCTTTTCTCAAATATACCATCACTAAGTCACCTTCACTGAATGTCTGATGTTGCCTACTAGTATCCACTGTATTCTTGTACCTCTCATTACTGTCCTGCAACTTCTATCTCACTTCTTTCTGCAACTGTTGAAGGTGTTCTGCAAATGCTTCCCCATCATCATTGACCCTATCTTTCATTGGTAGCTGTACCAAATCTAGAACACCCTGAGGATTCCTGCCATACACAATCTAGAAAGGGGACTTTCCTATTGATCTATTAACAGAACTATTATATGAAAATTTGGCCTGGGGTAATGCCACATCCCATTGTTTTGGCTTTTCTCCAACAATACACCTCAACAAATTTCCCAGACTCTGATTGACTACCTCTGTTTGCCCATCCATTTGAGGATGATAAGCACTACTAAACTATAACTTAGTCCCCATCTTCTTCCATAAAGTCCTCCAGAAATGACTGAGGAATTTGGTATCCCTATCAGAGGTAATAGTCTTTGGAACACCATGTAGTCGAACAACTTCTAAAAAAAATAACTTTGCTACCCTCGTTGCATCATTAGTTTTCTTACATGCAATAAAATCAACCATCTTGGAGAACCTATCAACAACTACAAAAATGGAGTCATTACCTCGTTGAGTATGTGGAAGTCCCAACACAAAGTCCATGCTCAAATCTGTCCATGGTGCAGTTGGTACTGGTAATGGCATATACAACCCTGTATTCTGTGAATGTCCCTTAGCCACTTGGCAGATTCTACACCTTGTTACATACTTAGTTATATCCCTTTTCATCTTTGGCCAGTAATATTTATCTTCTATCAAGGCTATTGTCTTGTCCTTGCCAAAATGTCCAGCTAACCCACTACTATGAAATTCTCTGATAATGTTTTCCCTCATAGAGCCAGCTAGTATGCATAGTTGTTTTCCTTTAAATAGATACCCATCTTGCATAAAATATTCACCCCTAAGGTGATCCAAGTTACCAGATACTGGTGCCTTCAATTGTTCCACAATATCCCAAAAATAATCATTAGACTCATACAAATTTTTAATGGCATCAAAACCAATCACCTCAATTTCCATTGTGGTCAAAAGTGCAACACACCTACTTAACGCATCTGCAACCTGATTTTGTTTTCTAGACTTATGCTTCAACACAAAATTGTAACCCTGCAAGAAAGAGACCCATTTGGCATGCCTACTTTCAACTTTTTCTGTGTGTTCAAGTATGTCAGTGCAATATGATCTATAAACAATACAAACTCTTGGGGAACTAGATAATGTCTCCAATGCCTCAATGCTTGAACAATTGCATAAAATTCCAAATCATAAGTAGAATACTTCTTTCTCACGTCATTCAGCTTTTCACTAAAGAAAGCTATAGGTTTTCCATCTTGGCTAAGCACAACACATATTCCCACATGGGAGGCATCACATTCTACTTCAAATACCTTATCAAAATTTGGTAATGCAAGTATAGGTGCTTCTGTTACCTTTTGCTTCAAGTACTTAAAGCTCTCCTCAACATCCTTGGTCCATACAAACTCCCTTCCTTTGGTGCAATATATGAGCTACAATACTATTGAAATTTTGAATGAACTTTTGATAGAAAGTGGCCAAACCATGAAAACTTTTTACCTCTGTGATGCTGCTTGGACTAGGGCATTCTAGAATTGTCCTGATCTTTTCTGGATCCATTCTGACACCATCTTTAGAAATGACAAATCCTAAAAAAATCAAACTGTCCTACATGAACCTACACTTCTTCAAATTGGTATAGAGCTTCTCCTTCCTTAACACACCAAAGATGATCCTCAAGTGTTGTAGGTGCTCTTCTTTGCTGTTACTAAATACCAAAATATCATCAAAATAAACTACCACAAACTTACCAATGTAAGGTCATAGTATAGTGTTCATCAATCTCATAAATGTGCTAGGTGCATTTGATAATCTGAATGGCATAACCATCCACTCATATAATCTGTCTCCAGTCTTAAAGGCTATCTTCCACTCATCCCCTTCTCAGATCCGGATTTGGTGGTAGCCACTTTGTAGGTCGATCTTGCTGAAATATTTGGCCCCTGTAAGGATATCCATCATGTCCTCCATACGAGGTATAGGAAATTGATACTTGATGGTAATCTTATTAATTGCTCTACTATTAGTGCACATCCTCCATGTTCCATCTTTTTTGGGGTCAACAATGCAGGTACAACACATGGGCTCATGCTCTCTCTCACCACACCTTTACTTATGAGTCTTGTTACTTGCTTATTCATCTCTGCATGTTGTGTTGGATTCATCCTATAAGCTGCTTG
This sequence comes from Cunninghamia lanceolata, assembly GCA_027924645.1. NCBI lineage: Eukaryota > Viridiplantae > Streptophyta > Pinopsida > Cupressales > Cupressaceae > Cunninghamia > Cunninghamia lanceolata. The sequence goes on along the minus strand of BSBN01000918.1, from coordinate 635,218 downwards.
GTTGGGTAGAGTTGCTCCTGGAATCAAATCAATGTGATGCTGAATATCTCTCTTTGGCGGTAGACCATCAGGCAATTCATCAGGCAAAAAATCAACAAATTCTTCCAATAGCTCTTCTACTTCTGGGGGAACTGAAATGTCTTCTTCTTCACCTTTTTTCACTACTAATGCGTAGCAACACCCTGTCACCTTCATTTCTTTAACAAGATCTCTTTCAGACAACATGGTCTCACCTTTTCCTTCATCCTTGAGAGGCAATAAAATCACCTTAGAGCCATCTTTCCAAAAGGTGTATGTGTTTTTCTCTCCATCATGCATGACTTTTCTATCATACTGCCATGGCCTTCCCAATAACACATGACAGACATCCATTGGGACAACATCACACCATATCTCATCCTGATAGATCTTCCCTATGTTAAACTTAATTAGGCATCTTTTATCAATAGTGACTTCATTTCCCTTTTTAAACCATGCAATGCAGTACGGATGAGGATGTTTTTCACAGTGTAAATTCAATTTTTCTACCATTTCTTTAGAAACCATCTTTTCACAACTACCTCCATCAACAATAACTTGACATACCTTGCCACCTGAAGTGCATCCGGTTCTGAAGATATTGGTTCGAAGCCATGAACCATTAGAGCTTTTGGCTTGTGTTTTATCTTTCTCTGGAATCACCATTGCTCTTCTCATCATGAGACTTTCTCCCACATCTGGTGGAACCTCTAGTTCCGTCCCTTCCAATTCATGATGTGTTTGAATCAGGGTCACCCTAGGTTGTCCTCCTTGATTTCTTTCTTGCATGTTATAATTTGAGCATTCAAATGCCCTATGACCTTCTTCTCCACATCTGAAACAATTAAAAGGCCTTCTCTAGTTTTCCCATCCTCTACCACTACCATAACCTCTACCTCTTTGAAATCCCCTTCCTCGTTCTTGATTCAGAGGATCTTGTCGAGTGTCTACTTGTTTTTCCAATCCATGGGATGACTCTCCCCTGCCATAATTTGAACCTCCTCAAAATGGGGTTGATGTACCCCTTCTTCCTCCTCTATTCCTCTGATGGTACTATCTGTTTTGTTTTTCTTCAGCCTTTAGAACCAATTGGTAAGCCTCTTCCATACTGTTGAGTCAGCATGCTCAATTAATCTTGAATAGAGAATTTCAGGCCATTCACATATCTAACAGCCATCTGTTCATCAGTTTCTTGATGCTCTATACATATAGACAACCTATAAAACTCATTTGTATAATCTTGCACAGAAGAGAGGTTCTGCTTTAATTTTGAAACCTACGAAAAAGGGTTTGCGCATAATCTATGGGAAAAAAAATTTCTCTCAACTTCTTCTCCATTTTATTCCATGTCTTGATCTTATCCTTACCTTTCCTTGTTTGTTCCTTTTGAAGATGATCCCACCAAATCATTGCATGACCCTTTAATTTGGTGCATGTGAATTTCACCTTCTTTTCCTCTTTCATGGATTTCCATTCAAAAAATTTTCTCATGTCATTCAACTAGTCTATCAACTCCTCTGGTTTAAGACTACCTGCATAATCTAAAACATCTACCTTGATCCCTTCATTTTTCCCTTCTAAGGCCTTGAGCATCCTCTCTTCAAAACTCATGCCTTCTAATTCTTCTTCTTCATGTTCTATATCTTGATTTGCACCTCCTTAACCTATCTCTTCATCAGATTCATCTCCTCCTCTACGCAGTCTTTGGTTTTCCATCTGTGTTGTAAGTTATGTTATTTTCCTTTGCAGATTTTGTATTTCTCTATGCATCTGGGCAAGACCGCCTCTTCCTCTTCCTCTCCCAGCCATCTTCCTGCTTTGATACCAGATGATGTAGCACACAACATACACTCAATACAATTTTGCCATTAATCATGTGAGAGCCAAAGATTTGAAGACTGGAACATAAAAAAAACTTCTATTCACCAACTCTGCTACTACAATGAGAGAAAACTCTCTTATATCCAAGAAAACAAAAAAATCAAAAAATTACCTTTTTTTGGTAGATTTTGACAATTGTCAGATTTTGCCATTTTAGGTAATTTTACAATCATATCTTGAGAATCCAATTTTTTCCCAAAAACTTCCTAAAGCTAAGGTAGGATGAAAAGCCAACTAACATCCTAAATTTGAAACATGAGTTTCGAGTTATTAAAAAAAGCAACTTTTAAAAAACTAGAAAAAACACTAAATTGCCATTTTGAGGGCCAAGATGAAAGTTTCAAGCCCCGAAAAAGTGCCAAGACGAGGTCCAACCGACTAGGGTCGGTTGGGAAACCACTGGCCACCTCATAATGCATTCACCTATAAAATTTCATAGAAAACCCACATCCGAGTCAAAAGTTATGACCTCCGGAAGTCCCTGCATCAGGGTGTCTGCACTTGCCTCAACTGATTACACCTACAGAGTCTCCACCATCTGTGTTTTGTCTCCATTTCACCTCCGTCTCCTATCTGTAGCAGCTCCCTCTAAGCACACTTTTCCTTCACACATTGCCAATTAAACTTCTGCTTCTTTAGAATACATTCTCATTGAAGTTCATATGTATTAGGGCTAACTTAACTTTTCTTATTTTGCATCATTAACTCTATTTTTGAGTTACAAACTACTATCTAACCTTGTTAAAATAACCTTGCATCTTGTTTAACACTTTTTCCATTTTGTGGTAGGATAACTCTATTTTGTGTAGGTTTTCCCCCTCTTTGACGCTTCAGCACCTCAAGCACCCAGAACAACGCATTCATCTTCTAAGACAGACAACTTGTAGGTATAATTTTCCTTTTCATTGTCTTAGTTTACCATTTAGCTCAATAGATCACCGTTTTAGTGCCTTAGGTATCTGTTGTAGTGTATTAGGATTTTTTTTAAGTGCCTTAGGTTTTTGTTTCAGTGCAATTGGTCTTTGTGTCAGTGCATTTGGTCTATCTGTCAATGCATTTGGTCTCTGTATTAGCACTTTCAGTCTAACAGATTTTGTAGGTATTTAACTCACTTTTGCTGTTGGGATAAGGTGCCATTAACCTTGTAAATCCCAATATTATATTTATTCCATTTATTATTTGTAATTTGTAATTACTCATAAGGGATGTACAAGTTTCACCGGCAGTGGTAAAAATTATTTTGTGTCCACGGTAATTACGGAGTTACTGCACAGTAAGTCCTGGAGTTATCGACGGTAGTTACGGGATGTTATTTACTATGGTAAATGGTAATTGGTCAAAGTGGGGTGCACATGTGGAGGAATAATCTATTTTTAGTGTTATGACATATGTCATAGATGCTATAAGAAGGTGTAAGAGATTCTATGACAGCTGTAAGTTGTCATAAGAATCTATGACACTAATAATAGTATATGACTTGTCATAAGATGCTGTAAGTGGCTATTTTTGGCCCCAAGGCATTCAAGCTTGGATGGGCACATTTTTCCAAGTGTAGGATGCATGTATGACAGCATTTATGACCCCGTAAGAGCCTATTCTTAGCCATGGACGCCCAAGGTTGTATTGTTGACTCTTGACAAGTGTTATGGGCTTGTAAGAAGTCATTTAATGCTTGAGGTTGTGTAAATTCTATATAAACCATATCATAGTAGATGAGAGATATATATAATATTTACAAGTACCTAGGTTCTACCGGAGTGAAGGTTGAAGGATAGAGGAAGTGAATGTGTTTGTAATCTCCTTTTGTGAAGATAATACAACTTGGCCTCTTTTCTTGGTGGAGTTTTTTACCTGAAAGGGTTTTCTTTACGTTAAACACTTGTGTTATGTGCTTCAATATGCTTCTGGTATATTTCTATATTGTGGGTTTATGTTTTGTTACAATCTCCATTGTTAATGCACATTTAAAAGGTTGCTGAAATTTATTCAAATCAGATTTCCATTGAAGTAGTGTTGCTTTCATTTCTAACATTTGGTATCAGAGCCTGGCTAGCTTTGACTCTTGGGTGGTAGTGTGGAAGCTGTAGTTGCAGTGGGAGATTTGGTTGTGTTTGTTTTGCAGATCTTGTGTTGTTATTATGGCTGCATCCACCGTTGCGTCAACCTCTTGTTTGGACATCGAGAAGTTCAACGGAATGGGGTATGAGTTGTGGAAGTTGAAAATGGAAGATTTGTTGGAAGAAAGAAACCAATGGTTCACTGTCCAAAAAGAGAAGAAACTCGATGATGTCTCTCAAGATGAGTGGGATAGACTGGATAAGAAGGCATGGGGAACCATCCGGTTGTGTCTTTCAGACTCTGTCCTGTTGAATGTCGCAAAGGAAGAGACTACATACAAGTTGTGGAAATGGTTGGGTGAGATCTATCAAGCCAAGAGTATGGTAAATAAACTTTATTTAAAAAGAAAATTGTTTTCCATGAAAATGCGAGAAGGTGAATCAGTTGTAGAGCATTTAAATTCTTTTAATTTGTTATTGAGTCAGCTTGATTCAGTAGATGTTGAGGTTAGTGAGGAAGATAAATGTATCTTACTTCTTTGTTCTTTACCTAAGTCTTGGGAGAATGTTATCCTTGCTATCACTGCTAACCTTGCGGATCTGAAGTTGGATGCTCTTGTTTTAGTGCTACTGTCACAGGAATTGAGGAAGAAGAGTTCAGATAGTTTAGGGGATGCTCTCAATGTCAGGGGAAGGTCTAAGGAAAGAGGACCTAAAGGAGATTAGAAAGGGGATAAGGACAAGTCCAAGGGCCAGTCTAAGACTCCTAGTAAAAAGAACAGAGTTAAGTGTTGGAACTGCGGTAAAAGGGGACATGTGAAGAAGGAGTGCAAAAACCTCAAGAAATAGTGGGAGAGTGCTTCAGATAAGTCCTCGAATGCAGGTGAGAAGTTTTACTTTCTGCATGTAATCTTGTTTCTAATGATCACTGGTTGGTTGACTCAGGATGCTCATTTCATATGACTCCGCATAAGGAATGGTTCTCCTCATATGAAGAATATGATGGAGCTAATATCTACCTTGGTGACAACTCTACATATCTGATTGTCGGGAAAGGAAAGGTATTGTTGTATTTCAGTGATGGGAGGATTAAAACCCTCCCTAGTGTTTTGCATGTTCCTAGATTAGCTAGAAATCTGATTTCAGTTTCGAAGTTGAATGATTTGGGAGTGCATGTGACATTTGACAAGCATGGTTGTAGATTAGTGAGAGGGAACTTGGTGGTAGTGAAGGTGAAGAGATTCGGAAGCCTGTTCAAGCTTGAAGGCACTACAGTTTATAATGCCTCCTATGTGTCTGAGGCTAATACTAAAAATGCATGTATGTTGTGGCACCGTAGATTGGGCCACACAAGGAATAATGTATTAAAAACTATTAAGAATAAAAATTTGTTAGATGGTTTCTTCTATTCTGATGAGTACTTTGATTTCTGTGAGCATTGTGTGTTTGGTAAACAAAACAGAAAATCATTTCCTTTAGGAAGCAATAAAGCAAAAGAGAAGTTAGAAATTATTCATACGGATGTGTTTGGACCTATGGATAATGAATATATCAGAAAATCTTGTTATTTTGTAACCTTCATTGATGATGTATCCAGATTTACCTAGATTTATTTTATGAAGCATAAATCTGAAGTTTTCACTAAGTTTAAGGAATTTAAAGTCTTAGTAGAGAACCAATCAAGTTTAAAGATAAAAATATTAAGATCTGACAATGGAGGGGAATATTGCTCTAAGGAATTTGATGAGTTTTGCAAGCATGCAGGTATAATCAGGCAAAAGACAACTCCGTATACACCACAGCAGAATGATGTTGCAGAAAGGATGAACCGAACAATTATGGAAAGGGCCAGAAGTATGCTTAGTGATGTACAGATGGATAAATGCTTTTGGGCAGAGGTTGTGTGTACTGCTTGCTTCTTGATAAATAGATCTCCTTGTAAAGCTCTTGATTTGACACCTTATGAAGTGTGGACAGGTAAAAAACCTTTTGTTTCACATTTAAGGGTTTTTTGTTGTGAGGCTTTTGTTCATGTGCCTAAGGAAAAGTGATCTAAGTTGGATCCAAAAGCTGAAAAGTGTACATTCATTGGATATGGTGATAATGTGAAAGGTTATAAGCTTTGGAATCCACTAACCTGCAAGATTATCTTTTCTAGAGATATTATTTTCAAGGAACTTAGAGCTATTTCTAAACCTGAGCAGCCAAAAGAAAAAGATGAAAAGGTAAAGAAGGTGCACTTTGATTTAGAGCAGCAAGATGCACCTCAAGAAGAACAAAATTGTGGATTGGGGGGTGAAGAAGAAGAAGAAGATTCAAGTAGTTCTAATGAAGATAAATCTATTGTTACATAAGAAGTTGGTGCAGATGATTATGCAAAAGAACAAGTAGAGTCTCTTACTCCACCCTTGAGGAGATCCACAAGACAACGGAATCTAGTTGACAGGTATAGCCCACCATATTTCTATTGTGTATATGCTTTATTAAGTACTAATGATGAACCTAGATCCTACAGGGAAGCTATTTCTGCAGATGATAGTGAGTCTTGGCAGCTAGCCATGGATGAGGAGATGATGGCTTTAGACTCTTGTAATACCTGGGATCTTGTTCGTTTGCCCAAAGGAAGAAAGGACATAGTTTGTAAGTGGGTCTTCAAGAAGAAGTTTGGAGCAGACGGTTCATTGGAGAAGTACAAGGCTAGACTGGTAGCCAAGGGCTACTCCCAGAGAGAGGGAGTTGATTTTGGTGAGATATTCTCTCCTGTTGCTAAATTGACTTCTATTAGATTTCTCTTATCCATTGCTGCAACTTATGATTGGGAGATTGAGCAAATGGATGTAAAGACTACGTTCTTGCATGGAGATCTTGAAGAAGAAATTTATATGCAACAGCCTACAGGTTTTGAGGTAAAGGGAAAAGAACATTGGGTTTGCAAGTTAAAGAGGTCTCTTTATGGTTTGAAATAGTCCCCCAGAATGTGGTATCAAAAGTTTGATTCATTTGTTTTGAAATTGGGTTTTGTTAGAAGCGAGGAGGATCATTGTGTTTACATTCATTGTGTTGATGATTCTATATTGGTTATTGCTTTGTATGTTGATGACATGTTGTTTGTTTAGGAATACTAATGGTATGGTCAGTGAGCTTAAAGCCCAACTTTTAGGTGCATTTGAGATGAAGGATCTTGGTGCTGCAAGGTATATTTTGGGAATAGAGATCAGAAGGGACAGAGTTAACAGAAAGCTTTGGTTGTCACAAAGGTTTTGTTGATGCAGATTGGGCAGGTGACTTGGATAGTCGAAGGTCCACTAGTGGCTATGTGTTTACTTTGTTTGGAGGTGCAGTGAGTTGGATGAGTAAGAGGCAACCCACAGTTGCTTTATCCACCATAGAAGTAGAGTATATGGCTGCTACACATGTCTCTAAGGAGGCAGTTTGGTTGAGGAGACTGTGTACAGGTATTGGTTTTGATTGTAGGATCATTCAGATTGGTTGTGATAGCCAGAGTGCTATCTGTTTGGCCAAGAATCCCATGTATCATGCTCAGACTAAGCATGTTGATGTTCAGTATCACTTTGTTTGAGAGTTGGTTGCAAATGGAGAGACTGAGCTGAAGAAGATAGACACTCAGGAGAATGTTGTAGATTCATTAACCAAGCCTGTGAGCACATAGAAGTTTGTGTGGTGCAGAGAGGCCATGGGCCTTATTTCTAGTGCTTGATTATTTTTCATTTGATTTCCTATGGGTTGATTTACAATGTATAATGTCAAGTGAGAGAATGTTGGGATAAGGTGCCATTAACCTTGTAAATCCCAATATTGTATTTATTCCATTTATTATTTGTAATTTGTAATTACCCATAAGGGATGTACAATTTTCATCGGTAGTGGTAAAAATTATTTACTGTCCATGGTAATTACGGAGTTACTGCACGGTAAGTCCCAAAGTTACTTGTGGTAGTTACGATATGTTATTTACGATGGTAAATGGTAATTGGTCAAAGTAGGGTGCATATGTGGAGGAATAATCTATTTTTAGGGTTATAACGCACGTCATAGATGTTGTAAGAAGGTGTAAGAGATTCTATGACAACTGTAAGTTGTCATAAGAATCTATGACACTAATAATAGAATATGATGCGTCATAAGATGCTGTAAGTGGCTATTTTTGGCCCCAAGGTGTTCAAGCTTGCATGGGCACATTTTTTCAAGTGTAGGATGCATGTATGACAGCATTTATGACCCCGTAAGAGCCTATTCTTGGCCATGGACGCCCAAGGTTGTATTGTTGACTCTTGAGAAGTGTTATGGGCTTGTAATTATTTAATGTCTTAAGGTTGTGTAAATTCTATATAAACCATAGCATAGTAGATGAGAGATATATATAACAGTTTATAGGTACCCAGGTTCTACTGGAGTGAAGGTTGAAGGACAGAGGAAGTGAATGTATTTGTAATCTCCTTTTGTGAAGATAATACAACTTGGCCTCTTTTCTTGGTGGAGTTTTTTACCTGAAAGGGTTTTCTCCACGTTAAACACTTGTGTTATGTGCTTCATTCTGCTTCTGGTATATTTCTGTATTGTGGGTTTATGTTTTGTTACAATCTCCATTGTTAATGCACATTTAAAAGATTGCTGAAATTTATTCAAATCAAATTTCCATTGAAGTAGTGTTGCTTTCATTTCTAACATTTGTAAGTACCAAAAATGTCTGTCCAAGTATCATTATCCAAACTACTGACTTGTTTTTTGCATATTCACAATCAAAGTCTTGTTTTTATAACTAGTCTTTAGTTGCACATTAAGGTTAAAGTAGGGGTTAATTTATTTTGTTTTCCATGTCTTTGTTTGCTTTTGGACATATGCTCTCCCTTCACACCTTAGGGTGATCTTGGGGATCAAAAGTCCATTTGTAAACTTCTTTGTTATTTGTATCCCTAAAGGGTCACTTTTTCACATATGCTCTCCCCTTGCACTTCTTGTGATCTCGGGTGATCAAAAGTGAGGAGTGATTTCTTATTAAAAGGCCTACTTGGAGATTTCATCACCCCAAGGGATGACCTCAACCACATTTACTGGTGGGGTATATCAAAGGGGGGAGAAGGAAACTTGTACCCCAATCTATTCACATTGTCATTGGGACAACCTTGGGGCCCCAGGTGATTCTAGACACAAGGTGAAGTGGTGTTTGCTTAATCACTTATGCCACATCCCTTCAACGAGCTAGTGTTCACAGTTCGTGCCTTACATACCTTGCATATATAAAGGACTCCTTACAAGCTTGTTCAAGCCTATATTAAGACCTTCAGCCATCATATCCTCGGTGCATCATTGTTGTAGGAGGAGAAGAGCCCATGCTATTACCTCTATTGTCTTGAGGTGGGATAAACTTTAGGCAAGACTTTTTGTCTCCAAGGTAATGGGTGTAAGGTGGTCCATTACCTTGCATTCCCTATCCACCCAAGCAATGGTAGATGGTATCAAGGGGATGTAAATCACCATTTTCTAAAAGTGGAGATTGAAGTCACACCTAAATGGGTCCATTGGATATGACACTCCTACTTGAATAATTTCTAGAATGTTCATGTGAATGGTGTGTCTTCTTTGTCAAAACTTGTAAAAGACAACAAGCCAAAAAACTAATTCCATGCATTGAAGTCAAGCCATTGTGTCTTCTTACTTGTTTAATCTCTTGCTAAAGAGTTTTGGAGCTAAAAAGATAAAAAAAATTCCACAAAATCAAACAACTTTAGCTCTTAAAATAGATTAGTAGTGCCTTTGGTTCTTGTGTCCAACAATCATCAATTGACCTATAGTTGATCTTCCAAGCATAATTTTACTACCCTTGTGACGTGGAAACATTTCAAAACCATCCCAAAGTCATCCATCATCTATTTATGTCCATCCTTTATCAAAATTACATTATCCCATATCCTACCATTTCACCTTAGAAACATCTTGATTTTCACCTTTGGGCCCTTACACTCACTCCATCCATTCAAATCAAAATCAACAATCACCCAAACCTTCATTGAAATCCCATCCAAATAAAAAATCCTAACCTCATCAAAGCTTTAGTCCAAATCCAATCAAACATCAATCAACATTATCCAAACATAATCCAAAGTCAAATCAAATCAATAACCAACTCATCCTTCAAAATCAAATTTGTGCAAACTTAAATCTAGATCTCATCCCCCATCCTCTAATTTATAAAAAGCTTAAGCATTTGTCTACCTTAAGTTCTTTTATAAATTTTCCCTATCAACCTTAGGATAAATTATCTTAGGAGCCTAGACTACTCCTAAGTTAGTGAATTCTAAGGATCATATTTTGCTTGGAGGTCTTGTCTACCCCAAGTAAAATAATCCCCATTTTTTTCCTTAAGTGTCTTAGTCCACCTTAAGTGAAAAGAGGAAAATCCCTTTGAAATTAACAAGATCTATATTTATTTGAGCCCTCTTTTGATTTTATCATCCCTTTTAAACATTATCAAAACCATCCAAAGTATCCCTTGATCATTCATCCAAAATCATCATCAAAAGTATCCAAAGTATCCCTTACCCAAAATATCCAAAGTATCCCTTGAGCATCCATCCAAAATCATCATCCACATTATCCAAAGTATCCCTTGATCACTCATCCAAAAATCATCCATCCACTCATGCATTTTGGGTCCAAAAGTTTGAAAATTAATTTCTAAGGTCATACCCTTCACACTCACCCACACTTATCATCACAAAACCAATCCACACTTCTTCATTGTATGCCACAAAGAAGGTTCCAAGCTAGAGAGAGCTAAGAAATGGAGTCACATAGGCCATGGGGAATGCTAAATACCGACCAAAATAATGTCCTAATAAATCAACAACAAGCATCCTACGATAATAATGCTATGATAAATCCTTGGGGAAACCAAACACAACCATCCAATAGCAATAATACTAATCAAGAAGTCATAGAATTTATTCAAGATGCCGACTCCATAGATTTATTAGATTGAGTCCTAAAGTCAAATCCCAATAAACACTTAGAATTCTTGATCCAAAATGGTGCTAAAATACCAAACCAACCTTCCACATCCCAACCATCTTTGTCCAAAAATGTCCCTAATACCTCACAACCTTCATCATCCAACACTGCCACATCAACGCCAATTCCCACCTCCATATCAACATCAACTATACCCCCATCCACTCCCTAAATTACCCTTAACATACTCAACAACACAACTTACACCAATGTTTGCACAAGTATCCCCTAATTTGATTCAAACACTATCGCCTTCATGACCCAACTCTTCTCCCAACCACCACTAATACATCCAGCAACCCATATAACAATTCACAAGCATTTACAAGTAACCTTAACTAGTTTTGCAGGCTCTGTATGTTTTCTCGCCCATGTAATTTTTGAATTCAGCCATAGCTGTGGGAGACCCCCTCTCCCCTCTCCCCTTTCTCCCTCAGCATGGGTTACTCCTAGGAATGCATTGGGTTGCTAGTTTGAACCCATGACCTACAGTGACGTGTCGATCCCTACAACGTGGAAGAGTGCCCTTCTGGGGGACAAAGATCATGAGATCCCAAGTGTTGTCCCACAACTCCTGGAGATGGAGGGTGGTTTGATTCTTAAACTCTCAGATCTCACTATTAAGAGAATTGTTTCCTCTATGGAGCAGGCTCTCATTGGTAAATTTTTCTCCTTTAGACCAAATATATATTTGGTAAGGAGATGAATCACTGCTAAGTGGAAAGTGAAAGGTAATGTTTCGATTAGCACCATGACTGGGGGGCTTTTCCTCTTCAAGTTTATGACCAGAGAAGATCTCACCACTGTTCTCATATGGGGAAAGTAGATGTATGGAAAACATAGCCTCTCACTATGCAAATAGAGGCTAAGGTTTGATGCTATTGTTGATCTCAACAAAATTGCTCCTATCTAGGTTAGGCTCCCAGGTCTCCCTTGGAGTATTGCGATGAAGAAGTATTTATCTAGATAGCAAACACTTTTGGCCATTTCATTGCTTCAGACAACTCCACCAAAACTAAGTCTAGGTTAGTGTTTGCCCGCTTCTATGTTGGTGTAGATATTAATAAAACCCTGCCTAACTTTATCTCTCTTGAGTCCAAGTTTGGTTAATGGAATTAGTCCATTCAGTATGAGAATACTACTTTCTTTTGTCAAAACTACAAGAGAAAAGGGCATCTCATTACTTAATGCAAAGCGAAGAAGAGGAACCCTATTGCTATGGATAGCCAAATTAATGGAGATGAGAAGGATTATCCTTTTAGAAAGGAAATTCTAAATATCATAAGCTCACTCCATAAGGAGAATATAGATGATAAGGGGAGGGAAGAAGATAGAGACTTGCCCCTAGATAATGGGAAAAACCTAGATATCCCCACCACTCAGGATGAGGATCTAAAGACTGCTTCAGATGAGCCTTGTTAGCAGGACCAAACTTCTCCCCTTCCTTTTGGTTTTCCCCTATCCAAGCAGGGGGATGTTGAAGAGGGGGGAAGATCCATCAGTCAACTACAACTAATGTAGATTAGATAATAGGGAGTTCTTAGATGTCTATTGTAGACACTGGCTGTGAATCTATCTTCAAGAGGATTGGTAGCCCTCTCAATGGGGCGACTCTAGTAGTAAATTGCAAAGATTCTCTTCACCATGAAACAAATCCCTTAGCCTTACCCCTGGTGCAAGAACTAGTAAGAGTGGTAAGGATCTAGATTCAGAGGGTTGGACCACTACTAAGAAGAAGGGAAAAGGTCAAGGAAGAAAGACGGTTGATGTGGGTGTGGATTCAAAATCTGGAAATCCCACTCAGAGAGAAACTAGATAGAAGGTTGTTAATAAAGAAATTGCTATAGGGAGACAAAGGACACTGGAGATTGGATCAAAAAAAGCCCAAGTTAAATGAGGGTCCTCTCATAGAATATAAGAGGATTCAATAGCTCTCAAAAGTAGTTCTTTGTCAAGAACTGTATTTATGATAATAAAATTGATATATTGTTGTTGTAGGAAGTAAAGATGAAAGATGAAGGATTTCAGAATGTGGTCAAAGGTATCTATCCTAATGCTGAAAACTATATTAGTGATGCCTCAAGAGCTTCAGGTGGTATTGTCACTATGTGGAACAATAATGTTGTGAAAGGGAATCTCCTCTCGAGATGCAAGAATAGTCTCATTGTTAGGATGACTGCTTATAATAAATCTTGGAACTTAGTTAATATCTATGCCCCTAATCAAAGAAATCATAGGAAAGAGTTGTGGGACCTTCTTTCCACCCTAATTGGGAGTAATAAGGAAGATTGCTAGATGCTTGCAGGTGACTTCAACACTCCCCTATATCCCTTGGAAAAGTTTGGTGGAATCTTGGATTACACTGACAACATGGTTGACCTGGCTGAGTTTCTCCATAATGTAGGGCTTATGGATCTAGATCTTCATGGACAACAATTCACATGGTCTAAGAAAAGGAAAGTCAAGAGCTTGATTCATGTTAGACTAGATAGAGTCCTAGTCTCCTCCAATTGGGATTATACCAATACCTACCTTCTAGAAACCCTCCCTAGGATGACTTCTAACCATAATCCTCTCCTATCTTGGAAGGACCAAGATGCTAAGGGCCCTTGCTCTTTCACGTTTGAACTAATGTGGACTAGGCATCTGGATTTTAGAGATCTATTGGAAAGATGGAAGAATATCTCTATCTAGAGGTCCCCTATGTTTAGGCTGACACAAAAACTAAATTCTGTGAAAGCAAAAGTCAAAGGTTGGAATAGGTTCACCTTTGGCAATATCTTTGAGAATAAGAAGAGGATTTCTGATAAACATGCTAACATACACTTGTAGATGGCTAATGGGGATACCATAGATGTTACTTTGTTGCAAGAGGACTCCCTAAGAAAAGAATGGAGTGAAATGATGAAGAAGGAGGAATTATATTGGAAACAAAAATCTAGAGTTTAATGGCCCCGGGAGGGAGATATGAATACATAATTCTTCCTTCATTCTACCATGAGGCATAGGAAAAGGAACAACATTGTTTGGCTTATGGATGCGAGTGAGACTATGGTCCAATCGGATGCTCAAGTGGGGAAGGTGGCGGTCATTTATTTTTAGAAATTCCTTGATGCTTAGGATAGATTGGAGAAGCAAGAATTACTTGACATCATCCCTACCCAGCTTAATGATGTAGATAATATCCTTCTTTCTAAACTAGTGACCAAAGAGGAAGTTCATGCCAGTCTCTTTTCTATGGGTGCTTTCAAGGCCCTAGGCCTAGATGGTTTTCCTCTGGCCTAATTTCAGGAGTACTGGGACATTGTTGGGCATGATGTCATTGAGGCGGCCAAGGATTTCTTTAAGACTAGAAAATTGCTGAAACAACACAAACACACATTCATAACCCTATTCTTGAAGAATCAGAATCCTATTAGTATGGGGGACTTCAGGCCTATAAGCCTCCGTAATACAATTTACAAGATATTTTCTAAGATTCTAGTTTGCAGATTACAACCTATCCTAGACCACTTGATATGTAATAATCAGAAGGGATTTGTTCCTGGCAAACAAATTTTGGATGTTACCATAACCACTCATGAATTCATTTATTCCATGGAAAGAAACAACTTAGCAAGGATGGCCTTTAAACTGGACATCTCTAAAGCCTATGATAGAGTTACTTGGGACTTCCTCTTTAAAGTCCTTGAGAAAATGGGTTTAAAGGATAGAATGTTACAACTCATCAAGACTTGTGTCACCTCTGTTAAGTACTCTATCCTCGTCAATGGGGTTCCTAGGGGATTTTTTAGTGTTGGGAGGGGTCTAAGGTAGGGTGACCCTTTATCCCCTTATTCATTCTCATGACTAAGGTGCTCAGCAGAAGTTTTGCCAAGTTACTAAGAACTCAGGAGATCAAACGTATTAAACTAGCTTCAACATCTAATCTTGAAACCATTCATCAATTTGTGGATGGCACCATTGTTTTTGGATCTACTTCTATGGTTGAAGCAAGGAAGTGGAAAAGAGTGCTCAAGGACTATGCTGAAGTTTCTGGGCAATGTATAAATTGTGACAAGAGTGGTTTATTTCTTCAACACCAATATGGACCTTCAATAGAAAATTATGGGGATCCTTGGCTGTTCTAGCGGTGAGCTCCTGGGCACTTACCTTGGCCTCCCCTTAGATATCAAAGATGTCCCTCCTATCTATTGGAATTTGATTCTTGAAAGAATTTAGAAGAAGCTAGCTAAGTGGAAAGGTAAGATATTGAGTCAAGCTAGGAAATACTTACTTCTAAAGTCTTCCCTTCAGGGTATCCCTATTTACTTTCTCTCCCTATTTAAAATTCCTAAATATATTCTAGATAAATTTGAAAAGATCGAGAGCAAAATTTTTGTGGATTGGGGTGGAAGAAAAGAAGAGGATTGCCTTGGTTAGTTGGGATAAAGTTTGCAGACCCAAATTACAAGGAGGTCTTGGTATAAGAAAGATTCACCTAATTAACAAATCCCTCTTGGCTAAGATTGATTGGAACTCTCTAAGTAACAACAAGGATTGGTGCATCATCATGAGGGCTAAGTATCTCTTTAACAAAAATCCTGATGATTTCCTTCATGCCATGGGCATCCCCAGGGGCTATATGGTTTGGAACAATGTGTTAAAAAGTAGAATCCTACTGCTGCAGGGTATAAAGTGGAAACTGGGGGATGGTAGAACCATTAAATTCTAGGAGGATAGTTGGCTAAAATGCCACCGTCCCTGTAAAGTCCATAACTTCCAAAGACTTGTTGATAGGGCTAGTGCTTTCTTTGGTCACTTGGCTGCTGATTATCTTATACCTGGAAGAGGACACTAGAAATAGTTGTCTGACTACTGTCAGGGGTAGAATGAATTAATTCCAATTGTTGAAGAGTTGCAACTCTCTCTCAGAGGGTGAAACATTCCCATTTTCCCCACAAATGATAAATTACTTTGGGCCAAGGACAAGATTGGAGTTTTCTCCATTAGATTTGCGTACAATATGCTCTTAGAGTCCAGTGAGGATCCTAGCTTCTGGATAAGGGTCTGGAACCATAACCTTATCCCTAAGATCAACCATTTTTGGTTTTTTGTGATGCACAATAAGATCCTTACCATGGATAAATTATGGGTTAGATGCTTTCAAATACCTAACCATTGTGCTCTTTACATGAAAGATGAGGAATATGTGCCCCACCTATTGCTGCACTATGAATTCTCCCATGAGGTGTGGAGCTTAGCCATGCAGAATCTTGGGGTCACCTGGTACATGAACCATGACCTCCCTTCTATTATGAGGTGTTGGTTATCCCCCTTTGTTCACCCCATTTGCAAAGAGATTTGGGCTCATATCCCCCTATCCTAGCCAGGGGCCTCTAGAAGGAACATAACAATAGGTTGTTCAAAGATACTACTAAATCCACCAAGGAGGTCTTTCACATGATTGCTAAGCTGCTATAGAAAAACATCTCTAACAGCACTCTGAAAGCTGCTGACTCTCCCCCCAGCAAACATGAGGCTATTATCATCAACAATTGGAATGTCTTAGCTCATATTTGCAAGGTTGCAAATCCTAAGAGGTTATCTTGGTTAAACACCAAATGCACCCCCATGTTGAAGGTTGGACAAACCTCAATTTTGATGGGGCAACCAAAGGTAATCCTGGTCAGGCTAGTGGAGGTGGAGTCCTATGATCTACAAAGGGAGAGCTTGTGGCTGCCTATGCTGGAGGGTTGGGGGTTAATTCCAATAATGATGTTGAGGTTATGGCTCTCCTGTGGGGCCTTAAGGTTGCTCTGGCTATAGGGATCAAAAATCTCCTTATCGAAGGTGACTCAAAGATTATCATTGATGCTGTCAATGATAAGGCTAGGGTGGGATGGCTGATTGTTGACATCATACAAGACATAAAGAAGCTTCTTTTTGGCTTTGAGGGTCTTGATATCAAGTATACCTATAGGGAAGGCAACCAAGTGGCGGATGCCATGGATAACATGGGTATTAATCTATATCCTATTAGGTTCTGGAGGAGGCTCATAAATCTTCCTACTAATGTTAGAACTCACCTTCAGATGGAGGCCCAACCCTACCTTTATCAATGATCCTCATAAAGTGTAAGTATTATTGTTTATAATATATTTTCATATATATTCTTATCAATGTTCTCATGATTGGGCTTAGTCATTGGAGGAAGTGTAAAGAGGTTATTGTCTACATAATTAAGATGGCATATGATCCTTCCCTAAGGAGTGGAGACTTCCACATAAGCAGAAGCTAGATCAGTAAGACCTTGTGGTAGTCACTTAGCTGGCACAAAAGGTCATTTCAAACTCTTGTAGCCCTTCTCCCTATTGAAAGCCCGCACAAGATTCATTATGATAGTAATTATTATTTGAAATGTGAAGGTGATTAGAAGAATGAGATTGGGTGTTTGTGTAACCTCAAGAGCATGCTTTATGATGATAGCCTATTCATCATTTCTAGAGAATTTGGAGATAAGCTGCATTATTTATGGGTACCAGAGATAGAACTTTGTGACTTCCCCTGTAAGATTGTGAAGAATATGATTATGGGTGGAGATAAGGTCAGAATCGAACCCTCTTCCTATATAGAGTTTAAGGATGACTCCATGTTGTGGAGCATATATTATGAGGGAGGTATCATGCCACTCCTAGAAAGCCTTAATGGCTCTGATGAAAATCTTTTGGTTTAGTTTTCTATGTCGTGGGATGAAGATCGTAAAGTCTAGGTTGGTGGTGTTCAATTCGAGGTGACTGAAGAAATAATAGCCAAAGCTACGAGTTTGAGATGTGAAGGGAACAAGTTGAAAAAGCAACCCAAAGTTCAGGATTTTGAAGGAATGAACATATTCTTTAGAGAGGGAGAGTCACTGGTTCATATGTAACATGACTTTGAAAGGGAAATCCTTGTTAACCCCTAGGACAGAGTCTACTATCTCATCATGAAGTATATCACCTTAGAGGGTAGGTTCAGGTGCTACTATCATTATCACATTGCCCTTCTAAATCATTTTAGGCATAAGATTCTTGTGAATTTTCCTTTTTATCTCTTGTCATCCTTAGAATCATTTGTTAAGGTGGCCAAAAAGACTCATGAAGGAAACCCTAATGTTGTTGTTGTCCTGCTCCATCCAAGCCTGATTCTTCGCCTTTTCCATTTCCACCTAGCCCTTTGTCCACCTAAGCCCATAAAATCTTGTCTTTTTGATGAATCCAATGATAATGACTCAGATGATAACATCCCTCTAAGTATGAGATATGGTAGCCCTGAAAAAAGCAAGGTCATTAGCCCCATTGTCAAAGATCTCCAGGGTCCTACCAGGTCCCCCCAAAACCCTAAAGCTCAGATTGCTGGTAATCCTGGACACTGGTCCCATAAGAAAAAAGGCACCAGGACCCCACTGGATCCCCAGAAGTCTAACCCTACTTTGCAAGCCTCCCCAACTCGGCTACCCCTTTGGGTGGTGTGGCTGGGTCCCCAGGTCAATCTCAGATGGTGACTACTAAGGGTTTATGCAATTTGAAGAATATCCCTTCTCACTCAGGTGGTAAGAAAAGGAAAGGGAGTCTTGATGAACACCCTATGCCTGAGAGGGTTAGAAAGAAGAAAGGTAAAAAATCTACTGGTGTTGAGAGATTGGATGAACCTGTGGTGGACAAGGGGAACACTAAATTTCAAGGGGATGTTTCTACTAAGGAGGAAAAGGATGTTGAGATCAAGGGGATCCATACAAGGAGGCCAAGCATTCGAAGGTCAAGCAGATTGGCTAGGGGTAAAATGCCAGTGCTGAAGATTATGGATTATTCCTCAACTTTGTACCAAGAGGATGAAGTTGAGATAAAGGAGGTCAAATTGACCCCTGAACAAGCTAAAGAATAGAAGGATGCCAGCCATTTCGAGAAGTTAAATAACTCCTATTATGAGACTAATCAGGAGGAAGTTGATATTCTAGAAACCCCTGAGAAGGAAGCTACCAGCATTAGGAACTGTGATAATAGAAACCAACTCAATGAGGATCGGGATGATGTTAAGAAGAGGTTGCTCGTTGTGGAGGACAAAGTGAAGGTACTTACTACCATGTTCTCTAAGGTTATTCACCATGTTGCCACATCACTGACTATTCTTCAGGATGCTCATAATGATATTGTTGACAAGGAAGGCAAGACTGCTAGTAAGGAGGAGCTCCTAGGTTTCCTAAGGGATGAGTGGAATTCTCTACTTAAGTAGTTTCTATTTATGCTATTGTTTTTGGTATTGGGTCTTTTTTTATACTGTTATGTTAGTTAGCTATTAGTCTACAATTAGTTTGTTGTTCGTGGCCGCTGGCCTATTTTGCTGCCCTTGGGGCTTTTGGAATAGGGATCTGCACCCTTGTTTGCAACTTACCAATATGAAAAACAATTCATAAACATCTACTTTCATATACACATAGCCTCCTATTTCACAAGCTCCCAGATCATCTTCCACACAAAAAAACCAACCAAAAATTTCAACAAAATTAAAAACCTCAACAACAAATACCCCAAAACATCCTCCAACAACTTATTTCCTACCAACAACAACAAACTCAAATGCCACCACAACAACAATTGTCTAACTTCCTCCAACACCTCATCCAACAACAACAACAAAATATACCAACACCACCCACCCTGGATGTATCAATCATTGTTCAAACATTGATACAAAAAGTTGATGACATGCAACATGGGCATAAAAGAAAACAATGATCCTTTGAAGATATTTGCCCATATCCCTTCGATCGTTCTATCCACATGCCACACTTTCCTAAAATTTTTGAAACACCTATGTTTGACAAATACAAAGGGAAAGGGGACCCTAGAGAACATCTTAGGGAATTTTATATTGCTTGCTTAGAAGTCTCTTACAATGACACCTATCTTATGAGGCTTTTCCCTAGAAGCTTAGGAGGACAAGCAACCAAATGGTTTGCATATCTTCCCCTCAGTATTAAAACATTTCATGAACTTGCAGAGAAATTTGTCAATCACTTCTCATAAAACTTTGAGCATGAAGTGCCCATGATGGATCTTTGCAACACCAAACAAAGAAATGGGGAATCTTTTGCCACCTTGCATTGGCAGAGAAGCCTCGCAAGCAAACTCTCATGGCCCATCCCTGAAAAATAATTAGTCAACATGT
The DNA here is from genome assembly GCA_027924645.1 of Cunninghamia lanceolata. Lineage (NCBI taxonomy): Eukaryota > Viridiplantae > Streptophyta > Pinopsida > Cupressales > Cupressaceae > Cunninghamia > Cunninghamia lanceolata. The sequence continues at coordinate 615,047 of BSBN01000918.1, read as the reverse complement.
TTGTCACCAACCTTAACCAAGAGATGGGATTCCATCTCCAAATCCAATCTGTCTCTACCTTTGAAGAGGATATTGACAAAGGAACCACAATTGAGAGAGCTCTCATAGCCAAGGGAGCTATCAAAATCTATCGAGAAAGTAATGATAACAAAAGCAACAATAAGGTCATAGCAAAAACAACAACAACAACAACAATAACACCAACAAAAACAATAACCAATCATATGAGAAACCCTGCTTTTGGGGTAAGAAAAAAACACCCTCAACGATGGTGTCATTGACATTAAAAATGTTCAAAATGTACAAACTCCTACACAATCAAACCCATCCACAAGCAATAACAACATCAACATCCCTAAAGGTCAACCAAGATAAACCAATACACCCAAAAGAAGATTCATACCTCTAGGTGAACCAATTGAAAATGTCTTGAGAAACCTTTTAAAGGCTGACTTAATCACATTACCTACTATTCATCCTTATGACGATAATCAATTTAGACCCTCATGGTTTAATGAAAATGCCTATTGTGAATATCATCACATCAAAGGGCATAAGACATATGATTGCATGAGGTTAAAGAATTGCATCCAAGACCTAGTAGATCTTGGCGATATTACAATAGATGAACCTTCCAAGAGATTGCCTAGTGAAAATCTAGACCACAACAAAGGTAAAGCCTCCATATCCAACCAAGCCTACCATGTCGTCCCCCCTCCATCTTATTTCAACTATGTCATGGGTCACATAGAAGAATCTCCCAATCGTGTGGCAACTATCACCATACGAGCTAAAACCCCCAATTATGTTGTCACTACTCATCATGGCCACATATCTATTCAAGGAGCCCCAACCTATGACCAAGCTACTACCTCCACACCCACAAACTTCTCACCCACAAACAAATACAACCTCCTCGAATACCTTGGTAAAACCCCAACACAAATCTCTATCTTTGAATTACTCCAAACATCACCCCTCCACAAAGAAGTCCTTGAAAAAGCTTTGATGGAGACTCTCATTCCCAATGACTTGAATGTGAACCAATTCCAAGTCATGGTGGGATACCTTTCATCACTGCATCATCTAACCTTCTCTAAACAAGATCTCCTTGCCACCATCACATCTCACAATGAAGCCCTCCACATCGAAGTCTGCAAACATAAACATACCATTAAACAAGTCTTAATAGATAGTGGCTTTGGCCTAAATCTTTGCACTCTCAAACTAATAAAATAATTAGGATATTCTGATGTGGTCATAGACTCAAGTGAAATTATAACCATCAAAGGATATGATGACACCGAATGACTATCTGAAGGGACTATCAAGCTTCCAATCTAGGTTGGACAAAATATATTGCAGACAAAATGCCAAGTGCTTGATCTTGATCTCCTATTCAACATCCTCCTTGGATGCCCATGGATCCATGCCATGCAGGCCATTCCATCCACCTTTCACCAATGCCTTAAATTTCCATACGACACTGAGGTTACCATATTTGCTGATCCTCATCCTTTCCAATATTGTAGCTTCTTGGAAGGACATGACAAAACCTTTTGCTCGTATAACAACACCATCAAACCATCCACTACTTACATTGATCTATATAATATTGCATCCACCTCTCAACCCTCACCACTACCCAAGATCAAGGTCAAATTTAGTGACATGGGATGCGGAGAATACAACCTACACAATGCATTTTGTGTAGGACAACTTCCACCATCCGTAAAAGCATTTGGTAAACCTAAGTCAAAAGAAATGTCTACCGTTGTTATCAAATGCAAACCATCTCCAATCTTTGAGTGAAGACATCTAATGGAACAAGGTATCCTCTAATATGTGTCATCGTGGTTATATAGAGATGAAGATGAAGAACTAGAACAACTCCTATCCTACCTGTCAAGAAATATGGAAAGGGTCTCAACATCGTCAAGAACATGGGTTACAAAGGACAAGGTGGTATGGGCCTTCATGTACAAGGCATTCTTGAGCCAATCCTAGCCACAAAGAACTCCTACCATCAAGGTTTAGGGTATGAAAAACAAGAATCTACCTCCATGGAACTCGAATATATCTTAAGTGAGGTTGCATGAGCCTTTCCTATAATTGAATACACTATCAAAGATGACCATCAAAACTCTTTTGAGGATTTCACCAAATTATTCGAATCCTCCATATACACCATCTATAGCTTCTCAACCATGCCATCACCATCCAATGACCTTCCACTCATCTATCCTCAACTTATCAAATGGGACCAACAAGGACCTCTAGTCTTGGATGTCACACAAAATGATGAAGCAATTTCTGAATTGATGGGGGTTAGAGAACACATACCCTTGGGAGATCACAAAGTTAGCTATATCATGGAGCTCAACACATCTGCCTACTTCAGGGAGACTTCTATGTCTCTTAGTCACAAAAACATAAGAATAAAAATACATCCCTAAGTGAAAACCACTCCGTGGCACTTTCAGATGATGAAAAAGTAAAAATAAAGGATGTATCTCTTGGTGAAAACCTCCTCGAGGTGCCAAGAGATAAGAGAATGGAACCCCCTAAAGTCCCAGAGCTCTACCAAGAAAGATCACCAATACTTGTGGAAGAATCCCAAGAGATGAACCTTGGTACAAAAGAATCACCAAAGATCACTTTTTCAGGTAGCTTCCCTCACACCAATGAAACAAGAGGCCTTCTTGTCATTCTTCAAAGAACATAGCCAAAAATTTACATGGACATATGTCGATATATTGGGGTTAGACCTAGAATTAGTGGTCCATCATCTCACAGTACATCCTGACGCAAAGCCAGTAAAACAAAAGCTAAGGAAAATGATTCTCCAAGTAGTATTTCTCATCAAAGCAGAGCTCAAAAAGATCTTGGACATGGGATTTATCCGTCTTATTGATTATCTTGAATGGGTGTCAAACATTGTGCTCATAGCTAAAGTCACTGGGGGCATATGTGTGTGTACAAATTTTAGAGATATCAACAAAGCATGCCCCAATGATGACTTTCCTTTACCAAACATCGACACCATAGTCAATCTAATAGATGGGCACGAAATGTTGTCACTTATGGATAGATTTTTAGGGTAGAATCAAATCAAGATCGCTAAAGAAGACCAACATAAGATGACATTCATTTGTCCATAGGGAACCTACTACTAGGTGTTCATGATGATTGTTAATAATAACAACATGCATAAAAATTTGCAAAACAAATCTTCATTATCTTGTAAAGTACGATCAATTTGAGATAAATTAAAGACTCCAAGGCTCCGTTGATCAGGTCATGATCGTCTGACATTACCTAGAGGTTGATGTGACATGCTGTTTTCCCTTTCAAGGGGTCTTATGCTTGCTTAGGTGATCAATATTGCACTATATTCTGTAAATTCACTCCACAGAGAGGCTAATTCTACTCTATTTCCAAAGATAGTTGTGATATTTGTAAGTTTGATCAATTCTTCTGATCATTGATCAACATGAACTTATACATTCTTCTACACTGCATATTTATTTAAATGATGTGTCTATAAGTAGATATTCATGTGTTTATCATAAATATTTATCTATATTTGCATGATATTTATCAAGTTGACATGCTTCTATTGAAAATATGCTCTGTATTTTCAATTACCTACGAGATATCTGCATATTTCATGTTTATTTGCTTTTGATTATATGTTATTTGCAATTATGGAGGTGATTTATAATGAAATTCAAAGAAATTTAAAGAAATACTTCTAATTTTGGTGAACCTTTAGTTATTAAATCACACACACTCAGGATACAGTCATGAAGAGAAGAAATCAAACCATAATTCACCAAGTTGTTCCACAACTAAGTATGGTTGATGCTAACTTCAAAGGAATGAAGAATGAAAACAATAAATGTTGACTGAAAAGCACTCCAAGGGACGTAGCTAATCAATTGCATATATCCAGATTCCACTCACAAATTACTCAGGATTTACAATGATTTGTAATAAAAAACAGCTTCTCTTTCATTAAGTATGCAAAACATGTACATTCACAATAACTTTGAAATGAGTCCTAAATTCTTCAGCAATCAAATTTCAATTAAGTTTTAATGAATAAAAGATTGCACCCCTGCACCTTTTATAGAATAAGGTGAGGAGGCGGTTACAATTGACCAACGACCAAGATTTATCAATTTAGACCAACAGCTGACAATCTTCCTATGACTCAGTCAACCCTTCATTCATGGCACAAGTTGCTAGCTAGAAACCATCTGTATGATTTACTACTCATAAGTAGCCCATGCATATATTCACTTAGTGATGCATCTATATTTACTCTTCATCCCCTCCTTCTTCACTTCCTCCTTATTCATCATTCTCTCCACTTGCTTCACTTTCATTATCATTATCACTCTGGTAAACATTCTCTTTCATGTGGATCTTTAATGTTGTCCTGATTGATTTATATGCATGCACTATTTTATCAACCTCTCCCCCATCCTGTATTTTAGCTTTTACTATTGCATGTTTATGGGATTAGAACTTAGCCTTGAGAGCTTCCATTTTGCCTTTCTTCCTATTTAATGTTTCATTGTATGTTTCCACTTTAACCTTTATTCTCATTATTCTATTCATTACTTCCTTTGTCAAGTGGGTGAGGGGGTCATCTGCCGCAGGCTTGAAATTATCATGCAGGGCCTTAATAGCAAAATCTGCATCTTGATTTTCAATCTTACCTTCTATTTTCCCTTCCAAAGCTTCTAGGGTTTCTACCTCATATGCCATCATGTTGTGTAGCTTAACACTGATATCCCTGAGCTTGCCACTACACTTCTTCAATACATCACACTCAAACCTAATATCTTCATACCATATACCCATGAGCAGGGTAGTATTATTGTCTAATACCTTATTACTTATCAAAATTTGTGGATCAATCCTTCTCATCTCATTTAGAGAACCCAGGTCCTTTTCCAATTGGAATGACCTTCTGCCTGTGTCATTTTGCAGTTTATCCACCTTCCTCTTTAGGTTTCTCAAAGAATTCCACCTCTGTAGAGAGGTCCTTAATACATCCTCAGCTCCAGTGAATGCTGAGAACATCCATTTCTCCATCACCATTGCTTCATGTTTCATCAGGGCCAATTTGGTGACGTCCTCTTGTGATATGATAGTCAATGGGACTATAGGATCAGCTGGTGCATGATCAGGGTTAATTAACCCTTTTATGAAAGAATGCAATTGATCAATGTACTCCTTATGTACCTTATTTTTCTCTTTTTCCTTCTTCACCCTTTAGGTTAAATAATCAATAATATCTTTCCCCTCTTGACCTTCTTGGTCTTCATTGGCAAAACCCAGATCAACATTTGTGATCTGAAATTCCTCCAGGCCTATTTTGCCTTTTTCTTTTTCAACTGTGGGGAGGGCTACTTGTGTGGTGTTCCTACCTATGGTAGGATCTCTTTTTATAGTAGATGTCAACCTAGCTTTCCTTCTTGGTTTCATCATGCTCTCAGCAAATAGGGTAGAGACATCAAAATCTTGGACCTCTGACACTTGTTCTACATGTATTTCCTTTCTAAGTCAATGAGGTATATCACCTCCATATTCTTGGTGGCCCTTGTTTACATCATGAGTGTCTGGCTCTCCAATATTAGTTTCTATCCTTGGTGGAGAAGGCACCTTCCTGATGTCTTCCTCATGTAGTTCATAATGAGGGGGATCTTGTCGGAGTTCTTCATGTCGAGAGGCTGCCTTTTGCAAAGGAGGATCCTGTGGAATATCCACATTTTGATCTTGTGCTTCATTATGTGATCCCTCCTTTGGAACTTCATCCTCTTCCTTATTGTATTCACCCTATGATATCTTAGCCTCTTGAGAAGATTGTGTATTCCACCTTTGGGGATCACCCTGATCACCCTTGGTCATGTCTTCTGTTTCCTTATTTGCACCCTGATCATGGGTTATTTCTTACTCCCCACTTATAGGTGCATTGATTTTTTGTGGCTTAGGCTCTGCCTGACCTGATTTATCTCTTATCCTTAGGACTTCTCCTGAATCTCCCAGTTCGGTATGTAGTGGAGCTATGTTCTCTTCTTTTTGAACATCTTTGAGTAACATCCCTTGATCTTCTTTATCTTGAGGTAGTGATGAACCTCCCTGAGCCTAATCAACACCAATGTCTGATATGCCCTGATCACCCCCACTCTTCTGTTGGACCTCTAACATTTTTGGTTCTATGGGTGTCTCATGTTGTTGCTGGTCTTGATCAAGAGTAGTACTATACTTCTTTGTATGCTCTACCACATGAGTCCTTTTAGGCTCCTTGGGTGTACTATCATCCTTTCTTGGGCTTATGTCACCCCTATATGCTAAGTCTATGGCTACAGGGCTGGTAACTTGATCAACTAGCTTGTCTAGTCCTATCTGTTGAGCCACCTTTTTAGGACTATCCTGTTTTGTTTCTTCCAACGGTTTTCCTTCTTCCAACACCCTCATCTGGGCTAATGGAGTCCCATGAGGAGTCATTCTAATGTTGGCAACCAGAGTTTCCATATGTTTAGCGATCACCTCTTAGACCACCTCATAATCTGATAAATCTACTGTATCATCTAAGGAGAAAGGGAGTCCCTTACTTGTCCCTAGACTTTCTCTTGTTTTCTCTTCATCCTTTTTAGTTTTAAATTTAACTATTGTGGGAAGGGGAACATCATGCTGTAGCTCCTTCCTGAAAACTTCACCACCTGCTCCTCTCAACAAGATGGGGTGAGTATGGACATCTCCCCTCATGGTGGTTCTCTGTTTCTTGGGTGGTGATATTAGTGGCATCCCCCTCCTTTTCTTGCTTGCTATCAGCAAGTCATCATCTTTGGGTTCTTTATTTAATTGTTCTTCTTCCAAGGGGTTTACCTCCTCCAATTCATGTTGCAAGATATGCCCTTCCACTTGCATCTTTGTAGTCTCAATAGTAGGCTTCAAAATTCTCTTAGTTTTTGGTTTCACTGGTAAAGGCTGTGTCGCTGATGCAGATGCTTGAACTGATGTGGATGCACCCACAGCCTTAGTGATGACCCTTTCTACAACCACCCCTCCTGATTCATTTTCACTTTCTTTACTTTTAGGGGGTATCTGCTTTTGCTTTTCTATGGGCAATCTCTCCCAATTGGATTTCCTCTTTTCAGTGAGGAAATCATCATATTCCTCATCAGACAATTCTGGTCTCTTCTTCTTGGTATCAACAGTAAGGGCTATGCCTCTTTTCTTTAGTTTGGCTATTTCTGCATCTACCCAAGCTTGGGTTAGCTTGATCACCCCATTCATCATTTGATCTATGGATATATCTTCTTGTTGTGTGATATCAGGGGCCGATATGGTGTCATTATACACCTTTTTGTCTTCATATTCATTGGACATTATCCTCCCATCATCTTTATGTAATTGTACTGGCACTGGGATACATTTAAAGGTCTTGACTTGGTTTAAGGTGAGTCTTTGATATTTCCTTCTTCTCACCTCAGCCTCATCAACACAATTGGTCTAAAAGTCCTCTAGATGCTTTTGATGTATCTGTTTCCCCAATATCTTCTGCATCCTGCCATAGGGGCCATATGATTTGGCTAGAGGAAATGGCTATAGATACATCAGTTTTAATCCCTCAATAGCATGCCTTATGCTTTCTAAATCTTTGCACATGTACAAGCCCATAGATACTGGAAACAGAATTGGATGAATCTTCTTCTGTGCCTTATAGGCCTCAACTAGGGTGGATACCTATCTAACAAATTCCATCAAGACGACCCTATCAGTAGGGTATCTTGGCAACATAAGAGGCTATCTCTCAAATCCCTCAATCCTAATATATGAAAATGTAGCAAATTGGATAAACCAAGCTCCATGTCGATAGATAATTTCTTGAGCTTCCATGCTCAGCCTTTTAGTTCTATCTTCCTCCATAGTTCTGACCAGATGCATTGAGAATGCATCATTTACCAGTTTATAGTCTTGGAGGTATACCTTCCCTTGCAATTGGGGATAATGATCCCATATATGTGCATTATCAGTATCACCACCAACCTTGCTTACTATTTCAAAGCATCAAATGTTCTTCTATATGCACAAGAGTATACCACATATGAAGTCATTCAAAATAAACATGCCTGTCGTCCCAAGTTCCTCATTCCCTCATCCAATGAGTCACTTATGATTTTGGCCCATAGGTGTTTCTTGTCTGCATACAAGACCACCTGGATGATCCCAAATATCTAATTCTCAAAATTTCTAGCATGAGCTCTGCCAATCATCCTACTGAGCAGGGCAATCATATATTGGTACTCATCATCAAAGTCAAACTTATACAAGTGCATTGGTAGTTTGGCTGAGGTAGTATAGGTGCTGCTCTTTGATCTCCATTGATACATCTTCTTCCTGGTATTCTTCTTTTTATTGTTATACTTTGTCTCTAGTTTATGTAGTTCCACATTCACCACCTTATTCCCTATCAGGCAAATTGAAAGTGGCAGTGATCCCCTTGACTGAGAAGTCTGCATATATCCTTCCATATTTCTCCACCCGCCTAGTTTCTGGGTTGTAATTTCTTGCACACTCCACTACCAATTCTGGAGTATCCATAGCATAGGGAAAACTAGCCGCATGCCACATACCTAAGATAAACACCCTGTCCAGGATATGATTATCCGTATCATTATCCAATCTTGTTGACCATACATCCAAGTCTGTATCCCCTTGATGTGTATCACCAATGACCCCATATTTGAATTGTACCGTTTCTGGCTGCACAAACATGGATTTGAGAAAATCAGCCTTAGACCTATTTCTTCTGACATCGGCCATGGGTTCCTGCAATAGACACAATATATTTTACCCTCCGTGGCCCACATGCATTCTTTCAACACCATGTACTTTTATCATATCAAGTATGTTCTATATATTACCCCTCATTTTACCTTTCTATACATCATCATAGGATCATACCCTAGTAAAGACAATTACCTTATTCGAAGTTGTAGAAAATAACAATGGGGAGGTTTTGCAGTTACGTACCTGATGACGCTTTCCTTGGATTATATGAGGAATTATGGGAAAGACTGTAGCATGTGAGATCACCCGTTCCATTCCATTATGCAGAAAGATCTAATCCACTAGTAAGTAGCTATTGAGGGTTTTAACTTTTGGAACTCTGTAATTTCAATTTATTGCGAGGTGAATAAAAATGACCCTTGAATTTTACCTTTAAACTGGTCAATAAGACAAATTATGGTAAATGTGTTGTCTTGACTAAATCCATCGATCACTTACAGGGAACTTGTAGATGCCGCCAAGTGTTCAATTCGTATTTGTAATCAGCGGGAGTTCATCTACCGCTTTAATCGCATTTAATGTTGAGGAGGGTGATCTTTGAAAGATCAGGGGGATATTCAGAAATATGACCCCTCTTGGATAATATGACCCTCTTTGGATAATATGACCCTCCCTCTTTGCGCGGGATAACTATGTACAAAGAATCGGGTGATATGGTCAACATTTGACTATGGAACATATTGGGTTATGGAATTAAGATCAGGGGTATTTCAAAATATGAACCCCCCTGCTCTTTGGAAAAAGATGATGATGACATCATCATGTCATCGACATTGTTTAGCTATCATATTTTAATGACGTCATCGTCATATTAAGAAATATGATAGATATTGGATATATGACCCTCCTCGCGTGTTAGATTGAATGGTGATGTCATCATTGGGGTGATTTCTTCTGTTAATTGAAATTGGATGACATCACCGGCATATTAATGTAGGGTGATATCCGCAAAGGAGTGATATTCGTAAGATGACTGATATTAGGAAATATGACCCCCTGCGGGATATGTGAAGTTCTTTGACAGGTAGGTGTCGGCTCTTATGTAATTTTGACGTTCTCGCATCGCACACCTAGTGATTGTCGGGTGATGATTCTAAACCTGGGTGATCTTACCAAATATGACTGATATTAGAAATATGACCCCCCTCCTGGGTAATATGACATTTGACCGAACTTTGACCGATCATAACTTTTCACCCTTAAACAATTTTGGGGTGATCCAAAAGACAAATCTGCTTAGAATTTTGAATACTTTCCAGCCATGAGGTTAATAATAGCAACTATTGACTTTGAAAACTGACCTCATCTAGTGGTAAATCCACCCTCTTACAATGTTACATGCATGACTAATTTTACCAAACCACCCAAAGCAGAAAACAAGCAAGCCACAAGCAAAAAGAAAAAGTTGGGTCCCTATTTTGCTAAGGCAAAATGGGGTGTGTTGTGCAACCACACAACAACTTGCCACCAATGAAAATAACCAAATTCCAATGATTCAAGTGAGGTGATCATATTCCAACATAGCATTTCAACTCTTTCTAAGTATAAATATTATGACCTTTCTGAATAATATGATTTTCATCATTGCAAAAATGCTAGCAAGGGATCAGGTGTGTGCAGGTGATTAATTATCCTCATCTTGAAAGTAAGTTGAAAACATGAGTAATTGATGTTAAGATACATATTTTGGGATCATCCCTCATAGCCAACCTGGATAGAGCCTTGCTATTAGCATGCATCCATAGCCCCGACAAGGTTATCTATACAATCCCCTTAAGTAGAGCCTCACTACCAACAGGTGTCTATAGCCCTAGCAGAGTTACTTAGATGGCCTAATTTTATTCCTTTTGAATTTTCAATATTCATTCTTTGGTCATATGATATCATCATGTAAGCTCAATGTGCAAGGTATGGTCACTTGCTGATTTAGGTTGGAGATTGTATTGGTAGCAAGGGAGTCCCTTTAGATTTTTCACTTAACATCTATACTTATGTGTTCCACAAACCCAAGGTTGTTAGGTGAATCATTGTGAAAATTACCTTAGTTAAGAAAAGGCACCATGTTGAAAAGGATATTACAGACCTGATCGCTGATACTCCTCAAAATGAGTCATAACCTATATAGGAATTTGTTCTCATCACTTGAATCCTAACAATTTGGTTTGGTTTCTTAGGGTGACAAGTTGCATCATCTTGACTAACCAAGACAAAACTCAACAGACAAGCAAATAAGCAAAACAAAACTACACAAATAGCTATACAATATGCACATTATAATACATTTGACTTACATGACCCTGTTTTAGGCTTGAAAATAATGCTTGAGGAACTGTCCATTAACTGGTAATGGGACATCCTTACTGGTTAAAGTCTTGAGTTTGTAGGTACAGTCTCCTAAGATTTCTAAAATTTGAAAAGGACCTATCCAAAGTTTATCAAATTTACCATGATCCCCTTTCTTTTCATGTTCTTTATCCCATGTAAGGACTAAATCTAAAATCCTGAAGGCCTTAACTCTGGCTCTTTTATCAAACCAGTGTTTGACAACAACCTGATGTTTAGCAAACTAATCAATTGCTCTATTTCTTTTTTCTTCTAGATACATTAGCTAAAGTAACCTGACTTCTTGTTTGTTATCTATACCTAGATACTCTTGTGTAAACTACAATGTGGGGATCTTTAGGTTAATAGGGAGGATAGGATCCACCCCATAAACTAGGTGATAAGGAGAGTTTCCCAATGCAGCCTTCATCCTAGTTCTATCTACCCATAATGCATATTTTAATAGGGTGTTCCACTCCCTAGGGTTTTTCTCTATCAATTTCTTTATGATGTTTAACAAGTTCTTATTTGTAGACTCTACAAGTCCGTTCCCTTGAGGATAATAATTTGCAGAAAACTCCAAAATGATTCCATGGTCAAAAGCCCAACTTGATAACTTTAATGATGCAAAGGCAGGTCCATTGTCACATACTAAAGCATAAGGAACTCCATACCTGGATACTATGTTGTTTTCCAAGAACTTGATCACATCCTCTGTAGTGCATGTCTTACTGCTAACAACTTCAGTCCACCTGGTGCAATAATCTATGATAGTCAACACATACCTATGGCCTGAGGATGATGGAAGATTAATGAGTCCTATGAAATCCATGCCCCATTGAGCAAATGGGTGCATCTCCATCACTAGTTGTAAAGGTTGAGTAGCATATCTTTCTCTATTTGCAGCAACCTGACACATATGGCAACATTTAATGTGCTCAATAGTATCTTTAAAAATAGTGGGCCAGTAGTATCCTGCTCTGAGGATAGCATGAGCAATGGCTAAGTGTGACCCATGTGCAGTTCCAAACTTATCATGTAATTTTGTTAACACCTTGTTTGTTTCTTGCCTCTCTAGGCATCTAAGATATATTCCTTCATAATTCCTTTTGAAAAGAATTCCTCCTTTTCTCATGTATTTTTGTGATCTTATCTTCAAGGCTCTTCTCTGTGAGGCCTGCAACTTTGAAGGACATCTTCTAGTAATCAAGACGTGCCTGATATCTAACTATCAATCTTCAATTTTCTTTGTATTTCTAACATATTGTTGGCTTATGATGTTAGGATCAATTTTTGATATCATTTGGCTCAGGGCTTGTCCTCTTACCAACTTCATGGGTGTTATGTCCATATCATATTCTTGGAGGACTGTTATCCATTTAGCTCTCTTTTCACCAGGTTCAATTTGCATTAGAAGCATCTTTACTATTGCATCTGGTACTACAACAATTACCTTACTTCTCAAGATGTAATGTCTAAACTTCTTAACTACATGGACTAAAGCAAGAGCCTGTCTTTCTACATCCATGTATCTGAGCTTTGCATCTCTGAAAGGGTAACTCATGAAAGCTATAGGTTTTTCTTCTTTAGCTTCATTTCTCTATGTTAATACTGCTGCAGATGTATGCTCTGAAGTAGATGAGTATATGTAGAAATCTTTTGTATAGTCTGGACTAATCAGAACAGGGGCATCAGATATAGCTTTCTTGATGTCCTCAAAAGCTCCTCTGGCTTCAGGTGTCTACTCAATTTTAGCATCTTTCTTGAGCATTACATTCAATGGTCTAACAATCTCTGCAAAACCAGTAATGAACTTTCTAACAATATTGATCTTACCAAAATAGGATTTGAGCTCTTTCTTACTCCCAGGAAGCTGTATCTTCATGATTGATTCTACTCTCGCAGGGTCAATTATGATCCCATTCTCTGTTATTAGGTGACCTAATAACTTCCCTATGGTTACCCCAAATATGCATTTCTTAGGGTTTAGGGATATTCCATAATGTTCACACTTCTTTAGTACCTTCCCAGGGTCTTCTACATGTTTTCCTCTCTCTTTGGAGAAAATTGTCAAGTCATCCATGTATATGACTATGCATTTACCAATTAACCCCCTAAAGGCTATATCCATTGCTCGCTGAAAAGTGACCCTAGCATTTATCAAGCCAAAAGACATACGCCTGTAAGAAAACATACCCCACTTAGTAGTGAATGCAATTTTCAATCTGTCTATTTTATCTACCATCACTTGGTTATAACCTGAAAAACCATCTAAAAATGACATCATTTTTGCACCGTTTACTATCTGCAGGACTTCATCTAATGAGGATAAAGGATAATTATCCTTTTCAGAAGCTCTATTTAAATTTCTAAAGTCTACACATAATCTAATGTCACCATTCTTCTTTCTTACAGGGACCAAGTTGGCCACCCATGTAGAATGCCTCATAGGGAATATGATTCTAGTATTGAGCAATTTCTTCACTTCTTCAAAAATGATGGGCTCCAATAAAGCATTAACAGGTCTCTATTTTGGTTTAAAGGGCTTAGCATCTAGCTTTAATGGTATAGTATGAGTGATGATTGAAGTGTCATAAGTTTTCAACTCATCATATGTCCAAGCAATAACATGGATATAATCTTTAAGTGCTTGGGTTATCCCTATCATTTCTTCTTCTATACACACTCTGCTAATCAAGACATTCTTTTTTTCTTCATTTTGTCCTATATTGACTGGTGAATATTCTCCTCCATTTGCTTTAGGGAGATCCTTCTATTTCAGCATGTTATCTAAATCAAATGCTCTTTCTAGCTCTATCATCCCTTTAGGAATCTTGTTACTGGGTAGATCCATGATCTCTTCTCCTTCCCAGGTATGATCTTCCACGTTCCTTTCATCTATGATCTGTGCATCAAACACATCTATGTTTGATATAAAGTCTAAAATGTGTTGGTCATCATCAAACACTTGAAGGTTAATGACATTATCTGTTACAGAGGGTACTAACACTAGTTCAACTAAAAATCTCTTCAAACTAGATATGGATAATGGCTCCAAAGTACTCACATCTTGAGCCAAAGCATTTGTTCTATGGTTTTGTTCTCTGGGCACATGGGTGATGTTAAATGCATCAAAATCTTCTATCAAATCACATACCCTATGTCTATAATTAGACAACTTCTTATAATTACAAGAATATATGCCTCTAACTTGTCTTACTACTAATTCTAAATCTCCATAGACATGCATGATCTTTACTTTCTTTTTGAGTGCAAACAATATCCCATGAATTAGAGCTTCATATTCTGTCACATTATTTGTGCATGGGAATTATAATCTATATGTTGCCAAGTAAGATTTACTAGTTGGATCAATAAGGTCAATTCCTACCCCAGCCCCTTGTTTTGATTTGGATCCATCAAACCTGAGGATCCATTTCTTATCTTCAGTTAAAGGTTTATCTGGACCCTCTCCTTTCTTTTTAACTCTAGTGCCTGCACCACCTAATATCCATTTCAATTTTGGTGATTCAATCTTCTCAAACTTCACCTTATCTAACTGATGTGAAGCTGATATTTATTTTCCTTCTTTGTCATCCGAAGAAAGATCTTTTGAACAAAGCATCATCTTTTTTTCCAAAATATGCAAATATAATGAGCAGGTAGTTTCTGAATGTGGTGCCTCATGTATCCTGCACTAACCTTCAATTAAAATATCATGTGGAAAAGTGTGTTGCAGCAACATCTTCTAAATTTGCTTTGATAAAAATTCCTCAAACTTGGTCAAATGACTATCTCTATCTTCATCAGACACTTCATAATCTGATTCAACCAAACAATTGGTTCCTGGAGTGATATTCTTGTTACTCTTATGACTATTATCACTGTACACTAATATCTCTTCTATTCTCTGAATGGGACTTTCATCCTGATATGTGCTTTCTTCTGTACCTATAGATGATAGACAAAAATCAGCATCATTGCAATTATCTATAAAGCTTACCATGGATGATGATGATGATGCTTTCTCATTGCATACTTGTTCCAGTTCCATCATATCTAAGCAAGCATCACAAGTCTTTTCAGAATGTGCTTCATCATGTAACCTGCACCATCTCTCAATTAGAATATCTTCAGTAGACATCTTTAGCAATTGGCAACATTGCATTTCTTTGGATAAGTGCATTTCAAAGTTCCTAAAGTGATCTACTTCTTTTTCTTCTTCTAAACTACCATTAGACTCTATAATTATTCTATCATCCTAAAGGTTATCATTATGAACATGAACATCATACATGAGGATCTCCTCTATCTTGACGGTCTGGGGCCTGATGGTGTAAACTCCAGGTTCAACGTCTACATACATGATCTCATTGGTTTTATTGTACCCAGTGATCATATGTTTCATGTGGGGTTCAGCATCTATCCTTATTTGATTTGGAATTCCTTTCCAAGGTAGCCACATGTGACTGAAGTCGGTGGACATGTACCCATTGAGTGTTTTTGACCAATCCCTGTTGAGCAACATTCCATATGTGTCTGGTATATCTACTACCTGGATATCAATGTAGTATTGAATTCTTAGATCTAATGCTAATTGCATATGAATGTGAGTTAATTCTCCTACAACACTCACCTCTATTTTATCTAATTGTGTTACCTTCTTCAGTGACTTAGCAGGATGTAACCCTAAGGCATTGCATATGGACAAAGGCATTACATTAGTAGATGCACCTGAATCTACTAAGCAATTATGTAAATTCTTACTAAACATCCTTATGGTAAGGAGAAAAGGAGGTGACTCAGTCTTATCTCTGTAAAGAGTCATGTGTGAAGTTTCTGCAACTTGGATAGTGGCTGGAATTTTGTGCTTAACATTAGTATCCTTAGTTGCATGATCTTTATTCAAAGTTTAGTTTGAGGGATGACTGTCCTCTTTTAGAGCATGATCATCTAAAGATTTCATGAATGCTTTTTAATAGCTAGGATTTTGAGTAGTTCTAACAATGACAAATTGATTTTGATCTTTTTCATTTCATCTGCTAAGTAAGTGACCAATTTGTCAGACTCAGGAGACTAATTACTAGTTTTTGGCACTGCAATTTGTGGTGCTAAGTACTGAGCATTAACTTTGGGAAATCCAGGGTTATTACTTGCCTTGGGATCAGGAGGAGTGTTAAAATTATTTGGAGGCAAGGATGTAGTCAGAGGACCAGTAGGTTTGTTGGAGTTATTCCTCAAGTTGTAGTTATGTCTACCCTAATATTGCTGCTGATAAGCATGCACCTCCTCATGTTCAACTGATGGCTCGTTCTCATATTCAAAGGGAAAAATATAATTTGTTTCAAAAGCCATAGCTAATTCTTCACATGCTAAGGTGTAATTGTCATGAGATGACGTTATCTGCTGATGAGGATGATTGGTAAAACTTTACAATACAAGAGCAAAATCATATCCACAGGGGACAATTTCATTTCCTTCAACATAAGGTTGATTACATATAGTATTAGATACTTCAGCTTGAAATATACTAGTTGCTATCCTAAACTGAGGACAATCTAGCTTTGCATGAGCATTAGTATTGTGTATCCTACACCAATTTGTAAGGGCTGCTTCTGCTAGGTTCACTCTAGTGGTCTTCTTAGGTTCACTAGGAGCCTGATTATCTAGAGAACCATTGTTTGGCCTAGTATTCCACACTCTAGGCTGTCTAGGAGGATTATTGTTACCATTGTTGTTATTATATCCCCTATCAGGATATCCAGATCTGTCATTATTATATCCTCTGTTTTGATTTGGTTGGGAATAGAAATTCTGACTCCTCAGATGAGTGATTTCAGTTGTCAGTTTCCTCAGTTGTGCTGATATCTCTTTAATTT
Organism: Cunninghamia lanceolata; assembly: GCA_027924645.1. Taxonomy (NCBI): domain Eukaryota; kingdom Viridiplantae; phylum Streptophyta; class Pinopsida; order Cupressales; family Cupressaceae; genus Cunninghamia; species Cunninghamia lanceolata. The sequence continues at coordinate 597,975 of BSBN01000918.1, read as the reverse complement.
CTTCCTTTTCTTCCTGAACTTTGGCTACTACGTTCTTTGTTTGAGGTTTGAAAAAGGAAGAACCATTGTTATTATTATTGGTCTGTTCTACAACATGAGGTACTTGTGTATGTCCTGGATATTGCACCATTTGGCCATTTCCATTTGGAGGTGACATGATGCTAAGTGGAGATACCTGTAATGGACTTGGCATTACAGATGGAGGCATCACAGCTCCATTGGTCTGTTGTTGAGCAGGTTATGCAGGATAGGTAGGAAGTGTAGGAAATGCAATATTAGGTGTTGGAGTAGGAATCAACTGTTGACTGACTTTTATGGGTTCCTCAAAAGATCTTGCCAAGGTTGTGACCCTAGGATGTGTTCTCCTGATAAACATAGAAGTTAGGGGATCTAATGTTGAGTAGTATATACTCCTAGCAGCTTAATCTACTATAGTATAGGGAGCGACTAGCTTTGAGAGTATCTTTTGGAATCTTGTATTGAAATTAGCAATAGGTTCTCCTTCAAATCTCTTGATTGTGGCAAACAGATGATAAGTCATTGAATCTATAGGTATTTTGAATCTATCCTTAAAGGCTTTCTCCAAGGCAGCCCATGAACCAACTAAACCTTGACCAAGATTGATATACCAATTATATGCCTCTTGCCCTAAGGAAAATGGAAATAATCTGCATACCACATCCTGATGTTCAATTCTCACTCTACAACAAGCTTCCTTGAATGTTCTAATGTGGTCATCAGCATCTTGATATGGATGATATTTTGGACAAATATTGTCAGGATTTTTAGGTAAAGGATGATATGTGTTGAAAGTCAGAGGTGACTCTGCAGCAAAGAATGACATTGTAATTGGTGGAGGTGGGATTGGAGGCGTTACAGGTGGAGCTGTAGGTATTTGCAACCCGATAGGAGTTATTGGAGTGCATTCTGGTGAAGCTCATGATGTACTAGAACTAGGAGTGTGATGAATATCTACTGTTCTAGGTCTGAGTCCCTAGCTAGGCAATTCCTCAAAGAGTCCACTAGATCTGGACCTAGTATTTGGCCTGAGAGCCAGGATTTCTACAATTTTATAAAATTTTGGCTTGTTTACTATAAAGATCAACTGAAACACTCATGTAAAGGATGTGTTTACTATTAGAATCCAAAACTAACTGGATATTTATGCAATATTTGCAGAAATGATGCAAATATGAAGTGATATGAGACTTTTAGACATAGGTATCAAGATATTAGGCATCATAAGAGAATTACTTCAAAGATTCTATAAGAAGACCTAAATAACAACTTATCTTTCAAGGATCACAACAATCGACTGTAAAGTTTAAGATATTTATGCTTGATTTTGAAATATTTGTAGTGGATAAGCATGAATAGACTCAAAAACATCGAATCTTTGCAAAGTATCTAAAGTAAAGAACTACACAAATATTACCTCTTCTTCTAACACAGAAAAATATACATGTGTCACCAAATCACCTACTAGGCAGTGAAGATGGGCCCTCCTTCTAGTGCCAATTTATGTTGATGATGATTGTTAATCATAACAACATGCATAAAAATTTGGACAACAAACCTTCATTATCTTGTAAAGTACGATCAATTTGAGATAAATTGATGACTCCAAGGCTCCATTGATCAGGTCATGATCGTCTGACATTACTCAGAGGTTGATGTGACATGTTGTTTTCCATTTCAAGGGGTCTTACACTTTCTTAGGCGATCAATATTGCACTATATTCTATAAATTCACTCCACAGAGAGGTTAATTCTACTCTATTTCCAAAGATAGTTGTGATATTTGTAAGTTTGACCAATTCTTCTGATCATTGATCATCATGAACTTACACATTCTTCTACACTGCATATTTATTTAAATGATGTGTCTACAAGTAGATATTCATGTGTTTATCATAAATATTTATCTGTATTTGCATGATATTTATCAAGTTGACATGCTTCTATTCAAAATATGCTCTATATTTTCAATTGCCTATGAGATATCTGCATATTTCATGTTTATTTGCTTTTGATTGTATGTTATTTACAATAATAGAGGTGATTTATAATGAAATTCAAAGAAATTTAAAGAAATGCTTCTGATTTTGGTGAACCTTTAGTTATTGAATCACATACACTCAAGGTACAGCCATGAAGAGAAGAAATCAAACCATAATTCACTAGGTTGTTCCACAACTAAGTATGGTTGATGCTAACTTCAAAGGAATGAAGAATGAAAACAATAAATGCAAACTGAAAAGCACTCCAAGGGGCACAGCTAATCAATTGCATATATCCAGATTCCACTTACAAATTACTCAGGATTTACAATGATTTGTAATAAAAAATAGCTTCTCTTTCATTAGTATTGAAAACATGTACATTCACAATAACTTTGGAATAAGTCCTGAATTCTTCAGCAATCAAATTTCAATTAAGTTTTGAATGAATAAAAGATTGCACCCCTGTACCTTTTATAGAATAAGGTGAGGAGGCAGTTACAATTGACCAATAGCCAAGATTTATCAATTTAGATCAACGGCTGACAATCTTCCTATGACTTAGTCAACCCTTCATTTGTGGCACAGGTTGCCAGCTAGCAACCATCTATATGATTTTCTACTCATAAGTAGCCCATGCATATGTTCACTTAGTGATGCATCTATATTTACTCTTCATCCCCTCCTTCTTCACTTCCTCCTTGTTCATCATTCTCTCCACTTGCTTCACTTTCATTATCACTATCACTCTGGTAAACATTCTCTTTCATGTGGATCTTTAATGCTGTCCTGATTGATTCATATGCTTGCACTATTTTATCAACCTCTCCCCCATCCTAGATTTTAGCTTTTACTATTGCATGTTTATGGGATTAGAACTTAGCCTTGAGAGCTTCCATTTTGCCTTTCCTGCTATTTAATGTTTCATTGTATGTTTCCACTTTAACCTTTATTCTCATGATTCTATTCATTACTTCCTCTGTCAAGTGGGTGAGGGGGTCATCTACCATAGGCTTGAAATTATCATGCAGGGCCTTAATATCAAAATTTGCACTTGATTTTCAATCTTACCTTCTATTTTCCTTTCCAAAGCTTCTAGGGTTTCTGCCTCATATGCCATCATTCTGTGTAGCTTGACACTGATATCCCTAAGCTTACCGTTGTACTTATTCAAAACATCACACTCAAACCTGATATCTTCATACCATATACCCATGAGCAGGGTAGTATTATTTTCTAATACCTTATTACTTATCAAAATTTGTGGATCAATCCTTCTCATCTCATTTAGAGCACCCAGGTCCTTTTCCAATTGGAATGACCTTCTGCCTCTGTCATTTTGCATTTTGTCCACCTTCCTCTTTAGGTTGCTCAAAGAATTCCACCTTTGCAGAGAGGTCCTTAATACGTCCTTAGCTCCAGTGAATGTTGAGAACATCCATTTCTCCATCACCATTGCTTCATGTTTCATCAGGTCCAATTTGGTGACCTACTCTTGTGATATGATAGTCAATGGGACTATAGGATCAGTTGGTGCATGATCAGGATTAATTAACCCTTTTATGAAAGAATGCAATTGAGCAATGTGCTCCTTATGTACCTTATTTTTCTCTTTTTCCTTCTTCACCCTTTGGGTTCAAGAATCAATAATATCTTTCCCCTCTTGACCTTCCTCGTCTTCATTAGCAAAACCCAGATCAACATTTGTGATCTGAAATTCCTCCAGGCCTATTTTATCTTTTTCTTTTTCAACTGTGGGGAGGGCTACTTGTGTGTTCCTCCTACTTGTGGTAGGATCTCTTTTTATAGCAGATGTCAACCTAGCTTTCCTTCTTGGTTTCATCATGCTCTCAGCAAATAGGGTAGAGACATTAAAATCTTGGACCTCTAACACTTGTTCTACATGTATTTCCTTTCTAAGCCAATGAGGTATATCACCTCCAGATTCTTGGTGGCCCTTGTTTACATCATGATTGTCTGGCTCTCCAATATTATTTCTATCCTTGGTGGAGAAGGCACCTTCCTAATTTCTTCCTCATGTAGTTCATCATGAGGGGGATCTTGTCAGAGTTCTTCTTGTCGAGAGGCTACCTTTTGCAAAGGATGATCTTGTGGAATATCCACATTTTGATCTTGTGCTTCATTCTATGATCCCTCCTTTGGAACTTCATCCTCTTCCTTATTGTGTTCACCCTGCGATATCTTAGCCTCTTGAGAAGCTTGTATATTCTGCCTTTGGGGATCACCCTAATCACCCTTGGTCATGTCTTCCATTTCCTTATTTGCACCTTGATCATGGGTCATTTCCTGCTCCCCACCTGTAAGTGCATTGATATTTTGTGGCTTAAGCTCTACCTGACCTGATTTATCTCCTATCCTTGGGACTTCTCCTAAATCTCCCTATTCGGTATGTAGTGGAGCTATTTCTGTTCTTTATGAACATCTTTGAGTAACATTCCTTGATCTTCTTTATCTTGAGGTAGTGATGAACCTCCCTGAGCTTGAACAACACCAATGTCTAATATGCCCTGATCACCCCCACTCTTCTGTTGGACCTCTAACATTTTTGGTTCTATGGGTGTCTCATGTTGTTGCTGGTCTTGATCAAGAGCAGTACCATCCTTCTTTGTATGCTCTGCCACTTGAGTCCTTTTAGGGTCCTTGGGTGTACTATTATCCTTGCTTGGGCTTATGTCACCCCTATATGCTAATTTTATGGCTGCAGGGCTGGCAACCTGATCAACCAACTTGTTTAGTCCTATCTATTTGAGCCACCTTTTCAGGACTATCCTATTTTGTTTCTTCCAACAGTTTTCCTTCTTCCAACACCCTCATCTGGGCTAATGGAGTCCCATGAGGAGTCATTCTAGTGTTGGCAACCAGAGTTTCCATATGTTGAGCGGTCACCTCTTGGACCACCTCATCATCTAATAAATCTACTGTATCATCTAAGGAGAAAGGGAGTCCCTTACTTGTCCCTAGCGTTTATCTTGTTTGCTCTTCATCCTTTTTAGTTTTAAATTTAACTATTGTGTGAAGGGGAACATCATGCTGCAGCTCCTTCCTGAAAACTTCACCACCTGCTCCTCTCAACATGAATGGGTCAATATGGACATCTCCCCTCATGGTTTTTCTTGTTTTCTTGGGTGGTGATATTAGTGGCACCCCCCTCCTTTTCTTTCTTGCTATCAACAAGTCATCATCTTTGGGTTCTTTATTTAATTGTTCTTTTTCCAAGGGGTTTCCTGATGTAGAGCACACAGTGGAAGCGTTCAACTTATCAACTTACTTGATCGGTGAGATGTGGCTTATGTCTTGGCGACCAAACCTTGTCGGCCAAACATACCCCGTTGGCCACCTTGCAACCTCTCTACCCGATCTCCCAACTCTCCCTGATGCTCAACTTCCTTGTCTTCGGAGAGACTTCTATTGTTGGTGGTGTATTCTAACCTCCTGTTGATACCCAATGGTGGTTACGTTTCCACTCGACTTAACCGTGGTGGTTAGTCGCAACCTTGTTGGCCAGACTTTGACCGTCGGTGACCTCCTTGTATGTCCTTCCAATTCGCTGATATACTAACTTGTAAATGCAAGACTTGACTTACTATTACCGGTAGATGAAAGTATCTCCACCCTTATTTCACCACTATGGTCGGTCACCATTTGCATCCAACGAAAGGTGCATTCCCAACATACATTCTATTTTATCGTTTCTACCAGTCACCTTTTGTATCCGATGGAATGTATATTCTCAACATACAATCTCAATATACATTCTCAATATACATTTGTGATATGCATTCGCAATGTACATTTGCAATATGCATTCTCAACATACATTTGTGATATGCATTCACAATATACATTCGGTGAACCAATACCAAAACTGGTGCCGATGTATATTTCTTTGGTGAGACAATATGAACCTTACGCTGATGACGACTCCCGTGCCTCTGTGACTACGCAGACACTAAACAAATGTACAGAAATAGAAACTCAACAGAACGAAAGGGGTCTACAATCCACTACAAACACTTGATCACCCTATCAATCTGGCCACTCCACAACAGTACTTTTTCTATCATTTCAGCGACTAGTCACATAGAGATGCCTAGTCAACTCATGCCCAAACTCCTTGGATCCCTGGGTGTTGACACAAAACAATGAAAAAAATACAAAACTTACACTGTATTCCTCCATCACACTAAACATGAGAATCTTGGTTTCAGTGGACAGAGGAGATATAGTTCATTTATTCACATAACCCTAGTTTTGAGGGTTTCAAATCAGTCTTTGCAACAGGAACAAAAATTCACAAATTACAACACTTCTAAACACCGGACTACTATCAAATGGAAACTACTTCAATGCTTGAGCATCTCCAATCAGTTTCAGATGATCAGCTAACCATACAGAATGACTGTTACAGAAAAATACTCAAAAAGAACAATGTTTCAACACACCCAAAAATCTAGATCTTCATTCATTCACGCATTCTTATCTTCTCTTTTCCATTACATCTAACTCCTTTGCCTATAGAAGGCTTGGAACATCAGTTACATTCCTCCCAACTATGCAAAATTGATTTGAAAAATAGTTAGCCGTTGGTTTCTCCTAACACAAGAAACTACATGTTTTCATTGTGTGATTACATCAAACTTGACCAACATGGTCTACATAGGTCTAGTGACCAAATTGACACCCTTATTACAAACATGAAGTGGCTTAAAAAGCCTTATTGAAAACAAAACAAAACATGACTCCTGCACCATAGAGAATGTGCTCCTGCACCATACTCCCCCTGCAGGAAAAACTCAAGTCCCTTGAGTTGCTAACTATTAGAGTGTCTTCCCATGCTTCAAAATATCTACCTCACTAATCCAGGTAGCTTCTAAATTAGGAAGATCCTGCCACTTGACCAAGTACTCCTTGTACACACCCTTCCTTGTCTTTTTGACAACTTTAGAATCTAAGATGCATTCCAACTATAAAGGTATACTTGGGGGTGGATCTCTGACCCAGTCTTCATCTTCAATCACAACATCTGATCCATCTTCAGCATTTAATGGAGGTCTAAATAGAAATAGGTCTGAAACATTGAATATGGGAGAAATACCAAGTCCGGATGGCAATTCTATTTCATAAGCATTTGAACCAAACTTATGCACTACCTTGCATGGTCCTATTTTCTTCATTAGCAGTTTGGTTGATTGTCCTTTAGGCAATCTTTCCTTCCTTAGATAGGCCATCACCAAATCTCCCACCTTGAATTGTACATCTCTCCTTTTGAGATTTGCTCTATCCTTGTATTTGGAGACTATCTTTTCCAACTGAACTTTGACTTGATCATGAACTGCCTTCATGGTGGCAGAAAAATCTTCTCCTAGAGCACTCCTCTTATCCTAGCCTTGTAGATCTTTGAGTTCAAGTGGTCCTCTTGGATGGAAACCATAAACAATTTCAAATGGACTTTTCCCAGTACTTCTATTCACTAAATCATTATAAGCATTCTCAGCTTGACTGATCACCAAGTCCCATGCCAACCCATGCTACTTGGTAAGGCATCTTAGCAGGTTTCCTAAGGACCTGTTAACAACCTCAGTCTGACCATCAGTTTGGGGATGGTAGGTTGATGAGAAAGACAATTGTGTTCCCAATTTTCTCCATAAGGTCCTCTAAAAATGACCAACAAACTTGGAGTCTCTATCAGTGACAATTGAAAGGGGCAAACCATGGATTCAGACCACTTCTCTGAAAAGGAGACCAGTAATGTGAGATGCATCATTTGTGCATTTGCATGGCACAAAATGAGCCATCTTACTAACTCTGTCCACAATGACAAAAACACTGTCCACACCCCTTGCTGTCTTAGGAAGACCAAGTACAAAATCCATACTAATGCTCTCCCAAGGCCTGTTGGGCATAGGGAGGGGTTGGTACAAACCAGCATTAGAAGACATACCTTTGGCCTTTTGACATATGGTACAACTTGCAACATATCTCCTTACATCTGACTGTACTTTTTGCCAATAGTAGAATCTAGTGACTTGTTCCAAAGTCTTGTCCAACCCAAAATGTCCTCCTCAGGTTCCATTGTACTTCTCTTTGATGATGTTATCCCTCATTAAACATTTAGGAACACATAGCAAACTGCCTTTGAATAGGAGACCTTCCTGCAACACAAAATCTGAATATTCACCATGAAAAGTGTTAGCCAAATTGGCACAAACTTCATAAGCAGCTTTTAAATCTGCATCTTCCTTGTATAACTCCTTCAAACAATCTATCCCCATGCTTTCCATTTGTACTTCCTATATGACAAGCATCCTTCTACTTAAGGCATCAGCCACTTTGTTGGCAACACCTTTTTTATGCTTAATAGTGAAGGTATAGGCCTGCAGTTGTTCCATCCACTTAACATGCCTATGATTTAACTTTTCCTAACTATTTAGGAAGCTAAGAGCATGGTTATCACTAAAAACAATGAACTCTTTGGGCAGCAAATAGTGTCTCCACTTTTTGAGAGCTTGCACCATTGCATAAAGCTCTAGGTCATAAGTAGAATACCTTTGTTTATCCTCATTCAACTTCTCTAAAAAAAGGCCACTGGATGTCCATCCTGACTGAGAATAGCACCTATTGCTTGTTGACTTGCATCACATTCCACGACAAAAATCTGGGAGCACCAATGTAGGTAATTCAACCACTTTCTTCTTTAACAATTCAAAGCTATCATCTTCTTGCTTTGTCCATTGAAATTTACACTTTATTCCACCCTTGATGGTGTTGAGAATAGGAGCACTTATGTGACTGAATCCTCTAATGAACTTCCTACAAAAAGTTGCCAAGCTATGGAAACTTCTAACATCTCCCACTGTCCTAGGAGTAGGCCAATTGAGAATAGCCTCAACCTTTGTGGGGTCCATCTTCAAACAACCATTTGAAATCACAAAACCAAGATACACAAGTTCAGTTTTCATGAACTCACACTTATCCAAATTGATCATCAACTTGCTCTCATGCAACTTCTTCATCACTTGTCCAAGATGCTTCAGATGTTCTTCTTTTGTCCTGCTGAAAACAAGTATGTCATCAAGATAAACAATTACAAATTTGCCAATGAATTCAACAAGTACCTCATTCAGCAAACACATGAATGTGCTTGGGGCATTGCTAAGGCCGAATGGCATGACAAGCCACTCATAGAGACCTTCATTTGTCTTGAAGGCAGTCTTCCACTCATCTCCCTGCCTAATTCTGATATGATGATAACCAGATTTCAAATCAATCTTTGAATAGTAACATGATCCTCCAAGATAGTCCAAAAGATCCTCAATCCTTTGCATAGGGAATCTATACCTTATTGTGATCTTATTTATGGCCCTTGAGTCCGTACATAGTCTCCACTTCTTATCTTTCTTTGGAGCAAGTACACTAGGGACTGCACATGGACTAAGACTCTTTCTAATCAATCCTTTCTCTAAGAGTTCTTGAATTTGTCTACTCACCTCTTCATTTTGCTATGGTGTCAATTTATAGGCAGCCTTATTAGGAAATGTGGCACCTGGAATCAAGTCAATTTGATGACTTATATCTCTCATGGGTGGTAAGGAGTTAGGAGTATCCTCTACCACAAGATCTTGGTACTTATCCAACAATTATTGTACTTCTAGTGGAATCTCTTTCTACTTTTTGTCTTACTGTCCTAATTCATCTTTAGGCTTCATTATCAAGGCATACCCTTGGGCATCCTTCTACTTCATGAGGTGTAAGAACTCTTTGCCACTAACCATCATGACATTGGTGTCATTACTCTTCTCTCCAATCTGCTCTTGCATAGGATCCATCATAAACTTTCTTCCATTCTTGGTGATGAGGTATGTGTTCTTCTCACCATCATGTTGTGCCTTCACATCATACTGCCATGGATGTCCAAGAAGAAGGTGACAAGCATCCATAGGAATAATCTCACATAGTACCTTGTCGTTATAATCACCTATCTCAAACTCAACCCAGGTTTGTTCTTCTATCATGTAATTTTGATTCTTATTCAACCAAGAGATCTTATGAGGACTAACATGGGGCAGGCTTTTCAATTTACATTTCTCTACCATTTTAGTAGACACTACATTCTTAGTAGAACCTGAATCAACAATGATTTTACAAAGCTTACCATATGCTATACCTTGGGTTCTGAAGAGAGTCTTCCTTTGTGGGGGCTCTTGTTTCAATGGTATCTTCATCAAGGTTCTCTTGATCATCATGCTCTCTTCTTCAAGGACTGGTGCATCACTGCTAATGGGTGAATTCACACTTTGGCAATCATCATCTTTCAACAACTGATTCCTTCTTCCACCATCATGGGAATTGGTTGCCTTCTCAGGACATTTGCTCGCAGTATGGCCTACTTGATTTCAGCCATAGCATCTACCAGTGAAAACTTTGGGTCCTCTGCCTGCACCACCACTTCTACCTCTACCATTTGGTCTTCTCCAACCTCTAAAACCACCACCTCTATGTTCTACCTTAGAATGAGACTCTTGTTGACTTGGATTTTCATTTCTACTTGACTGTCCTCTACCAAAACTGCCTCTTCCCCTATTATTTCTGCCACCTCTTCCTCTGGTGTTTTGATCACTCTTTCTTTTCAACTTCTCCTCTGCCCTAGAGGCTAATTGAAAACACTCATCCACTATTTTAGGAACCACCATACTGAATTCATCTTGTATGTTATACCTCAAACCATCGAGATATCTAGCCACCATCTCTTTCTCCTCCTCCTTGTGATTGGCTCTCATGCTCAATCTATGAAATTCTTCAGTATATGTAGCCACATCCATATCCTTTTGTCTGAAATGATTAAACTTCATGATGGTCTGCAACTCATAATCAGATGGCATGAACTTGTCTCTTAGCATGGCCACCATTCTACTCCATTTGGTGATAGGGTTCTTTCCAACCTTCTCTCTTTCACATTGTGTATAGTTCCACCAAACTAAGGCAAAACCTCTCAATCTTGTCTTAGAAAACTTGACTTTCTTGCTGTCACTATACTCCTTGAAGTCAAAATAGTTACACATGGCTTCAATCCAATCCATGAGGGCATCTCCATCTAGTTTCCCATTGAATGTAGGAACATCCATCTTTGGATCACCACTATCTCCATGAGAACCTTTGAGTGCTTTCAAGAATGCCTTTTGGTCTGCATACCTTGATCTTGAGGGCTCTCCTCTACCTCTTCTTCTTCTTTTGTATCAAAAGCACTTCCATCCTCTTTAGTCTTGCCCTTGGGCCTCTCTTCTTTCAACCTTTCTTCAAGCATCTCCTCTACCATCTTCTTGATGGCTTCTTTGCTCATAGACTTGGGAGGCATTGTGCTAGCCTCAGTTTCTATCTCCATGTCTGACATACACTGCTCCAATTTAAATATTGGCTCTGATACCAATATGATGTAGAGTGCACAATGAAAGCATTCAACTTATCAACTTACTTGATCGGTGAGATGTGGCTTATGTCTTGGCGACCAAACCTTGTTGGCCAAACATACCCCGTCGGCCATCTTGTAACCTCTCTACCTGATCTCCTAACTCTCCCCGACGCTTGACTTCCTTGTCTTCGGAGAGACTTCTGTTGTCAGCAGTGTATTCTAACCTCCTACTGATACCCAATGGTGGTTACATTTCCACTCGACTTAACTGTGGCGGTTAGTCGCAACCTTGTCGGCCAGACTTTGATCATCGGTGACCTCCTTGTATGTCCTTCCAATTCACTGATATACTAACTTGTATATGCAAGACTTGACTTACTATTACCAGTAGACAAAAGTATCTCCACCCTGATTTCACCACTACAGCTGGTCACCGTTTGCATCCAACGAAAGGTGCATTCCCAACATACATTCTATTTTACCATTTCTACTAGTCACCTTTTGTATTTGACAGAATGTATATTCTCAACATACAATCTCAATATACATTTGCGATATGCATTCGCAATGTACATTTGCAATATGCATTCTCAACATACATTTGCGATATGCATTCGCAATATACATTCGGTGAACCAATACCAAAACTAGCACCGATGTATATTTCTTTGGTGAGTCAATATGAACCTTACGCCGATGACGACTCCCGTGCCTCTGCGACTACGCAGACACTAAACAAATGTATAGAAACAAAAACTCAACAGAACGAAAGGGATCTACAATCCACTACAAACATTTGATCACCCTGTCAATTTGGCCACTCCACAACAACACTTTTTCTATCGTTTCAGCGACTAGTCACATAGAGATGCCTAGTCAACTCATGTCCAAACTCCTTGGATCCCTAGGTGTTGACACAAAACAAAAAAAAAACAAAAAACTTACACTATATTCCTCCATCACACTAAACATGAGAATCTTGGTTTCAGTGGACAGAGGAGATACAATCCATTTATTCACGATACCCTAGTTTCAAGGGTTTCAGACCAGTCTTTGCAACAGGAACAAAAATTCACAAATTACAACACTTCTAAACACCAGACTACTATCAAATGGAAACTACTTCAATGTCTGAGCATCTCCAATCAGTTTCAGATGATCAGCTAACCGTACAGAATGACTGTTACAGAAAAATACTCAGAAAGAACAATGTTTCAACACACCCAAAAATCCAGATCTTCATTCATTCATGCATGCTTCTCTTCTCTTTTCCATTACATCCAACTCCTTCGCCTATAGAAGGCTTGGAACATCAGTTACATTCCTCCCAACCGTGCAAAACTGATTTGAAAAATAGTTAGCTGTTGGTTTCTCCTAACACAAGAAACTACATGTTTTCATTGTGTGATCACATCAAACTTGACCAACATGGTCTACATAGGTCTAGTGACCAAATTGACACAAAAACCCTTATTACAAACATGAAGTGGCTTAAAAAGCCTTATTGAAAACAAAACAAAACATGACTCCTACACCATAGAGAAGGTGCTCCTACACCATTTCCCTCCTCTAATTCATGTTGCAGGATCTGCCCTTCCACTTACATCTCTGTAGTCTCAACAGTAGGCTTCAAAATTCTCTTAGTTTTTGGTTTCACTGGTGGAGGCTGTGTCACTGATGCAAATGCTTGAGCTGATGTTGATGCACCCACAGCCTTAGTGATGACCCTTTCTACAACCACCCCTCTTGATTCATTTTCACTTTCTTTACTTTTAGGGGGTATCTTCTTTGGCTTTTCTATGGGCAATCTCTCCCCTTTGGATTTCCTCTTTTCAGTGAGGAAATCATCATATTCCTCATCAGACAATTCTTGTCTCTTCTTCTTGGTATCAACAGTAAGGGCTACACGTCTTTTCTTCAGTTTGGCTATTTCTACATCTACCCAAGCTTTGGTTAGCTGGATCACCCCATTCATCATTTGATCTATGGATATATCTTCTTGTTGTGTGAGATCAGGGGCCGATATGGTGTCATTATACACCTTTCTATCCTCATATTCATTAGACATTATCCTTCCATCATCTTTATGTAATTGTGCTAGCACTGGGATACAGTCAAAGGTCTTGACTTGGTTTAAGGTGAGTCTCTGATATTTCCTTCTTCTCACCTCGGCCTCATCATCACAATTAGTCCAAAAGTCCTCTAGATGCTTTTGATGTATCTATTTCCCCAATATCTTCTGCATCCTACCATAGGGGTCATATGATCTGGCCAGAGGAAATGGCTGTAGATACATCAGTTTCAATCCCCCGATAGCATGCCTTATGCTTTCTAAATCTGGGCACATGTACGAGCCCATAGATACTGGAAATAGAATTGGAGGAATCTTCTTCTATGCCTTATAGGCCTCAACTAGGGTGGATACCTGTCTAACAAATTCCATCAAGACGACCCTATCAGTAGGGTATCTTGGCAACATAAGAGATTGCCCCTCAAATCCCTCAATCCTAATATATGAAAATGTAGCAAATTGGATAAACCAAGCTCCATGTCAATAGATAATTTCTTGAGCTTCCATGCTCAGCCTTTTAGTTCTATCTTCCTCCATAATTCTGACCAGATGCATCGAGAATGCATCATTTACTAGTTTATAGTCTTGGAGGTATACCTTCCCTTGCAATTGAGGATAATGATCCCATATATGTGCATCATCAGTATCATCACAATCCTTGCCTACTATTTTCAAAGCATCAAATGTTCCTCTATATGCACAAGAGTACACCACATATGAAGTCATATAGAATAAACATGCCTGTCCTCCCAGGTTCCTCATTCCCTCATCCAATGAGTCACTTATGATTTTTGCCCATAGGGGTTTGTTGTCTGCATACAAGACCATCTGGATGATCCCAAACATCTAATTCTTGAAATTTCTAGCATGAGGTCTGTCATTCATCCTACTGAGTAGGGCAATCATATATTGGTACTCATTATCAATGCAAACTTATACAAGTGCACTGGTAGTTTGGCTGAGGCAGTATAGGTGCTGCTCTTTGATCTCCATTGGTACATCTTCTTCCTGGGATTCTTCTTGTTATTTTTATACTCTGTCTCTAGTTTATGCAGGTCCACATTCACCACCTTATTCCCTACCGGCAAATTGAAAGTGTCAATGATCCCCTTGACCGAGAAGTCTGCGTATATCCTTCCATGTTTCTCCACCCGCCTGGTTTCTGGTTGTAATTTCTCGCACACTCCACTACCAATTCTGGAGCATCCATAGCACAGGGAAAACTAGCTGCATGCCACATACCTGAGATAAACACCATGTCCAGGATATGATTATCCATATCATTATCCAATCTTGTTAACCATACATCTAGGTCCGTATCCCCTTGATGTGTATCACCAATGACCCCATATTTGAATTGTACCCCCTCTGGCTGCACAAACATGGGTTTGAGGAACACAACCTCAAACCTATTTCTCCTGACATTGGCCATGGGTTCCTGCAATAGACACGATATATTTTACCCTACATGGCCCACATGCATTCTTTCAACACCATGTACTTTTATCATATCATGTATGTTCTATATATTACCCCTCATTTTACCTTTCTATGCATCATCATAGGATCATACCCTAGTAAAGATAATTACCTTATCCAAAGTTGCAGAAAATGACAATTGGGAGGTTTTGCGGTTACTTACTTGATGACACTTTCCTTGGATTATATGAGGAATTATGGGAAAGACTGTAGCACGCGAGATCACCCGTTCCGTTCCGTTGTGCAGAAAGATCCAATCCACTAGTAAGTAGCTGTTGAGGGTTTTGACTTTTGGAACTCTGTAATTACAATTTATCGCGAGGTGAATAAAAATGACCCTTGAATTTTACCTTTAAACAAGTCCATAAGACAAATTAGGGTAAATGTGTTGTCTTGACTAAATCCGTTGATCACTTACAGGGAACTTGTAGATGCCGCCAAGTGTTCAATTTGTATTTGTAATCAGCAGGAGTTCATCTACCGCTTTAATCGCATTTAATGTTGAGGAGGGTGACCTTTGAAAGATCAAGGGGATATTCAGAAATATGACCCCCCTTGGATAATATGACCCTCTTTGGATAATATGACCCTCCCTCTTTGTGTGGGATAACTATGTGCAAAGAATTGGGTGATATGGTCATCGTTTGACTATGGAACATATTGGGTTATGGAATTAAGATCAGGGGTATTTCAAAATATGAACCCCCCTGCTCTTTGGAAAAAGATGATGATGACATCATCATGTCATCGACGTTGTTTATCTATCATATTTTAATGACATCATCGTCATATTAAGAAATATGATAGATATTGGATATATGACCCTCCCCGCGTGTTAGATTGAATGGTGATGTCATCATCGGGGTGATTTCTTTCATTAATTGAAATTAGATGATGTCACTGGCATATTAATGTAGGGTGATATCTGCAAAGGAGTGATATTTGTAAGATGACTGATATCAGGAAATATGACCCCCCGCGGGATATGTGAAGTTCTTTGACAGGTAGGTGTCGACTCTTATTTAATTTTGATGTTTGCGCATCGCACACCTAGTGATTGTCGGGTGATGATTCTAAACCTGGGTGATCTTACCAAATATGACTGATATTAGAAATATGACCTCCCCTCCTGGGTAATATGACGTTTGACTGAAGTTTGAACAATCATAACTTTTCACCCTTAGACAATTTTGGGGTGATCCAAAAGATAAACCTGCTTAGAATTTTGAATACTTTCCAGTCATGAGGTTAATAATAACTACTATTGACTTTGACAACTAACCTCATCCAGTGGTAAATCCACCCTCTTACAATGTTACATGCATGACTGATTTTACCAAACCGCCCAAAGCAGAAAACAAGCAAGCCACAAGTAGAAAGAAAAAGCTAGGTCCCTATTTTGTTAAGGCAAAATGGGGCATGTTGTGCAACCACACAACACTAGGTTGTTATGTCCTTTGACCTTAAAAACATAGGAGCAATGTACCAAAGGTCTATGATCGTGATATTCCATGACCTATTTCATAGCATCATGGAAGACTATGTGGATGACCTATTGGGAAAATAAAAAATAAGAGAGAAACATCTACATGCACTAGCTAAAATCTTTGACTAGCTCAAAGAATACAAAGTGTGTCTCAATCCAAAGAAGTGTGTCGTTGGAGTTACCTCAGGAAAACTCCTTGGTTACATTGTGTCATGACGAGGCATTGATGTAGATCCAACAAAGGTAAAAGCAATAGTTGAAATGCCTCCACCAAAGAACCTGAAACAACTACGTAGCCTTCAAGGTAAACTCTAATCTATCAGATGCTTCATAACACAAGTAGCTAATAAATACCAACCATTTTAGTATCTCCTCCACAAAGATGTGGCATTTATATGGGATGAAAATTGTCAAAAGGCCTTTGAAAAATTAAAGGAATATCTCTGTATACCTCTAGTTCTCATACCAGCAAAGCAAGGACAACCCCTATTACTCTACATCTCAACAATAAAAATAATAATAGGGGCATTGTTAGCACAACACGATGACCAAGGAAAAGAAAGAGCTATCTATTATATCAACCACACCTTAGTGGGATATGAGCTCAATTACACACCTATTGAAAGGGCATGCCTTGCAGTATTTTTTACATGTCAAAAATTAAGACACTACATGCTCAACCATAAAACAAAGATCATAGCAAAGATCAATCCACTAAAGTACTTATTGTCCCGAGTAGCTCTTATAGGATGTATGGCTAAGTGGGTCATGATCCTTAGTGAGCTTGATATTGAGTACATAGAACAAAAGGCCCAGACCAACTAGCAGACACACCAATCCCAATAGAACATATGTTTCTCTCAGAATTTCTAGATGAGTCCATCTTCATAGTGACACCTATAGCAGAATGGAAAATGTATTTTGATGGATCATACACACATCATGGATTGGGGGCATGTATCATATTTATTACCCCTCAAGGAGATTGCATCCTGAAATCCTACAAAATAACATTTCCTTGCACAAATAATGTAGCAAAATATGAGGCACTGATCATAGGGCTCTACATGATGATTCAATGGAAAATAGAGAAGCTAATAGTCTATGGTGACTCCCAATTGGTTATAAAGAAGTTTAATAATGACTACAAGAAAAAGGATGACAAGATCCTACCCTACAAAAGAATGGTAGATGACTTCAAATAATATTTCCATGAAATACACTTTGAGAAAGACCCAAGGCTTAACAACAAAGCAACAGATCCCATGGCCACCATAGGATCTTTGGTCGACATGAGGAAAAATAATCAGTGGTGTGAGTTCCTCATCAAAGAATTGCAAATGCCAGCTTATGATGTTTCACAATCCAAATTGGTATGTGACATCATTGGTCCCCTATCTCCTTGGTATCAGGATATCTACTATTATCTCCATGACTACATCCTTACACCTGATCTATTATCTGCCCAACACCAAACATTCATCAATCAAGCCTCATGTTTCACCCTTATCGGTGACACATTATACCAAAAGAGTCTTGATGGTACCCTTCTAAGGTATCTTGATTCTCAAGAAGCACAAAAAACCTTACAAGAGGTAGATGATGGTATATGTGGGGCACACTCTAGTGGACCTACCCTCATGAAGAAGATTATGAGAAAAAGGTATTATTGGCCAACATTGGACAATGATGCATGCCAATTTGTGAACAAATGATTTCCTTTCCAACAAGACGGAGATCTAATCCATGACTCTATGGCCCTTTTCAAAATGGGGGTTTGACCTCATCAAAAAAATCCATACACCACCATCCAATGGACACAAGTTCATTATCACTGCTACTAAATACTTCACTAAATGGGTGGAAGCCATTCTACTCACCTACACCACTAGAATCCAAATAGCCAAAATTTTCCTTCACTACATCATATGCCATTACAGTATCCCCCTAGCCATCATCACTAATAATGGGAAACCATTAAGAATAAAGAAATTCAAACCCTTTGTCAAAAGTTCCATATACAACACCACTTTTCCACTCCCTATTACTCCCAAGGTAATGGTCAAGCTAAAGCTTAAAACAAAACCATCCTAAGAATTTTGAAGAAGATAGTTAATGAAGCTAGCCATGATTGGCACCTGCAACTTAACCCCACCCTTTGGGCCTATTGAACCAACATCCATAGCCCCACAGGAGCCACTCTGTATTCCCTTGTATTCAGTTCCAAAGCCATCCTACCCATTGAGGTTGAGCTCCCCTCTCTCAAAATTTCACTGTAGAATCTCATTAATGAGGAGTATCAGGTTGCACATTTGAATAAGCTAGAACTCTTGGATGAGAAGCACTCAATGTTCTCAATCATTTACAAGCCTATCATAATCACCTTCGAAGAAGCTATAACAAGAAAATCAAGACTCACCAATTTGAAATAGACGACCTTGTCCTCATGGAAAATCAAAGGAAATTACAAGAGCGACATAAGAAAGGCAAGTTTGAGCCAAATTGGTTGGGACCCATTATGATAATAGTTAGTTATGGATCAAGAGCATACCAGCTAGAAACACCTGAGGGGAAACCTCTGGATGATCTAATGAACATCATGCATCTCAAGGAGTTCTATGCTTAACCCATCAGATATCTGAATCAAAAAAAGCAAAAAAAGAAACAAAGCAAAAAAGAACAAAAAATCAAAAAATCAAGAAAAATTGAGTGCAATAAAGCCGTCCAATGGTGAAAACCACTTCGGTGGCACCTTGGGATAAGTACCATGGTGAAAACCTATTTTAGGTTCCATGAGTAGTGGCCAATTCCACCATCTAATAAGTCCTCACAAATCACTCCAGACCACTTCCATCCCATGGCTTGGTATTATAAACATTCAACATCAAACCCTTATAAACATTTCTTTCATGGATGGATACATAGGCTACAATCAAATCCTTATCAACCCCCAAGGCCAATACAAATTTGCATTCATTTCACCTTGGAGAAATTTATGTTATGTGGTCATGCCATTTGGAATAAAGAATGTTGGTGCAACTTACCAATGCACAACGATCCTCATTTCACATGACTTTATTCACAATATCTTAGAGAATTATGTTAATGATATCTTGGCCAAATCTATTTTGTGCCAAGGTCATATACAAAACCTTCGTCATATGTTTGAAGGCCTTCGCCTATACAACATGTGACTCAATCCCCAAAAGTGCATCTTTGGAGTAGACAGTGGAAAACTTTTGTGGTTTATTGTTTCCCGTTGTGGTATTGAGGTGGATGTGGACATGATTTAAACTATTGTGAACATGCCACCTCTAAAGAATATTTCCAAACTCCATAGTCTCTGGGGAAAATTTCAAGCTATTCATCGAGTCATTTCACAATTCACAGATCAAACTCTTCCCTTTACACACCTTATTAAAAAGGATGTTTGCTTTAATTGGAATTAGAATTGCCAAAATCCTTTAAATATCTTAAGAACCATTTGGATAATCCTCCTATTTTAATGCTAGTTGTTACAGGATGACCTTTTCTTCTCTACACATCTACATCATCCCATGTTTTGGCTTCTTTATTAGCCTAAATGATGATGCAAGAAGGGGCATGTTGTGTATTATATCAACTGAACCTTACTAAATTATGAAACTTGTTATTTGACACTAGAGAAATAATGTCTCTCTAGTATTTGTAACACAAAAGCTAAGACAAAATGGAGAAGGGCCAAGATGAAGCTAAGTCTGCTGAGATAGACAGGTTATTATTATTCTTAAGAAAGAGGAGGTTGTTAGTCCACATGGGCAGAAGATTTGAAAGTTGAGCACTAGAAGGTCTTACAGATTACTGGGAAACTCACTCCTAGACTTAAGGAGATGGTGGTTTCTAGTGATTTCAAACATAAGGATGATATAGAGGAATGTGAGGGGGGTGTTGAGAAAATGGAAGGGGTTGATGGTCTTGATGATGAAGGTCTTAGTCTATTTGCTAAGATGAATCTCCCTTACTTTGACTTGGAGACTCTTGACCATCCTATGGAGAAGCAAACTAGTGCTAATAAGGATAGTGCTACTTGTTCTCAATGTGTTTTGATATTGTAGGTGTTAAAGCCAAGATGTTGGAGCTGGAAGGGAATTTCAAGATCCTTTCTCGATTCACTACTAAGGTCATGCACTGTTCAACTACGACCTCAACTGTCTTAAAAGATTTGGAAATGAAAAAGCATGGGGTTGGGGTAGATAAAATGAAAAACTATGAGGATATGTATGCTTTCCTCACTAAGGATTGGGAACAACTATTTAACTAGTCCCTTTTGGTTGGGTTTTGTTCTGTTGTCATTTTTGTCTCGGTAGTTTTTTCTTGTTTGTTGTTTGTCTACAGTATGTTTGCTATTGGTACTCTGGTTTTGGCTGTTTGAGCCTGTTTTGTGTGCCATGAGGGAAGTTTTATAATAGGGATCGACACCCTTGTTTTTTCCCTTATCTTTATAAAAAACACACAAGCTAAGACATTACCTTCTCCATGTAGAAACACATGTTATCATAAAGTTTGATCCATTTAAGCATATTTTCTCTAAAACATATTTATCAGGCCACTTAGCCAAATGGGTAATGTTTCTAATCAAGCTTGACCTTAAATTTTTCTCTTAAAAGGTAATCAAAGGACAAGCATTAGCATACCATTTGGTCGATGCTCCCTCTTTGTTTTCTATTCCCAACCAATATTCCTTCCCCAATGACCATATCATTTATTTGGATGATGATCATCTCTAGGAATTATTCTTTTATGGATCAAGGTGTAGAATTGGCTCTGGAGCTTATGTAATACTAGCTCCTCCTAGTAAGCCATACCCCCTTTCTTTTCATCCAAATTTTCCATGTATAAACAATATCACTGTATCGATGAGTATGAAGCCCTCATCATGGGCTTGCATGTTGCATTATCTCTTAATATTAAATTCATTCACATTTACGGTGATTTGCAGTTGATAATAAAGCAAGTCACTGGCTCTTATAAAGCTAAGCATGTCAAATTATCTCAGTATCATGATTTGGCTTTATCACTACTTGATAAATTATCTTCTTTTATTATCAATACTATTCCATGCAAAGACAATTGTCATGCAAACACAATGGCAAGTGCAACCTCCTTGCTCCCTTGATTATTTGTCCAATGATTATCATTTTTTATTCACACTTTATCTTTACCCACTATCCTTGATGGTTCATCTTGTGACATTCTTTTCTGTTACAATATTGATTCGAAGGAATGATACTCGCATATATTCAATTATTTGTGTGATGGCACCTTCCCAAATACTTCTTCCAAAAGCACTCAAACTCAAATTTTAAGGCTCGTAGTGTGATATATCCTTCTTTCTAATGTTTTATATCATTGAGGTTACAAGGACCTCATTATTCATTGTCTCACTAAGGATGAAATTCTTGCTTCTCTAAAAGAGGTTGAGTCAAGATCCTACAAAGGAAATTTCGGTGGAAGATTCTTAGTTCAAAAACTTCTTTGAATGGGCTATAATTGGAAAAGAATAGAAGAAGATTCCTTTGGTTTTGTTAATAAATTCCCTCAATGCAAACAACATAGCAATTTGATTTGAGCTCCCACATAGGAACTTCGTGCCCAAGTACTGCCTTGGCCATTTTTAGTATGGGGCTTGGATCTAATCAATAAGATTTCTCCCTCTTCCTCTAAAGGTCATACATTAATCCTCATTCAATAGACTATTTCAAGAAATGGGTAGAAGCTATCCTACTTTGATCCATGACTACTAAAGTAATATGTCGCTTTCTACTTGATAATATTATTTCTTATTTTAGACTTCCTTCTATCTTTGTTTATAATAATGGTACCTCATTTAAGAACAAGGACATGAAGTCATTCTTGGAGAAATTCTATAGTCAACAATGTTTCTATATGCCATACTATCCCTAGTCTAATGGCTGAATAGAAACTTCCAACAAAAATAGAACAAATTATTTAGAAAACTCTTAATAAAAATGGTAAATCTTGGCACACTCAACTTTCCTATTCATAATGGGCCTATTGCATGAGTATTCATATGGCTACTGGAACTACCCCGTACAATCTCATCTATGGTGCTAATGCCATTATGCCTTTAGAGCTGGAAATTCCTTCTTTGTGGATTTCCCTCCAAGGCCTCATAGATGGCATTACTTATCATGATCAATGAATTCAACAACTTAAGATGCTTAATGAATAGTGTATTAATTCTCTTAAACATCTCCAATCTTATCAAAAAACTCTGAATTGCAACTATAATCAATGAGTTCTACATCGCTCATTCCAAATAGGTGACTTGGTTTTGTACCAAAATTAATGCAACCCTTGTTGGTACTAAAGGGAAGTTTAGCCTGAACTAGTTGGATCCTTACATTAGCACCTTGGTATACACATCTAGATCATAGGCTTCTCTAGAATGGATGTTAAGCTTCTGAAAGAGCCCATTAATGCTATGCATTTATGTCATTTTCATGCTTAAATGTATCCTTCTTATGTGGCATTTGAATAGAAAATTTATTCTTAGGAGTTTATTATTGCTTATCCTATGTCATTTCATCATTAGCACAATCAACAAGTGTTGTAGTTTTTGTCAAAATTGTGTATTCTATTTGAATATGAAAGTTTTCTTTCTTAAAACACAATGCATTAGTTTGTTTATTATTTTCAATGCTTTACATTCTTCCTTACACTTGTTGTCTCTATTCTAGACACAATTCTTGTTGTCTTGAATATTAGTAGTCGTTTTCATTTCTAAATGGAAATTACTCTATTTTCTTTACCATGTCGATTATTTAACTATGTAAATGATTAATTAATCCATTTAATTATCTAATTAGATCTTTTATAGTATTTAATTAGACAATTCTGAATTTAAATTGCTAATTAGACCTTTATAGTATTTAATTAAGCAATTCCATTATCCTTTGATTAAATCATTATAGCATTTAATTAAACAATTTTAATAAGTTTAATTAGATCTTAATTGTATTTAATTAAATAGGTTCAATCACATATACATGATAATAATGTAAAACATCCATCCTATGTATGCAAACACATAAAAATATCTATAACACAAACATATCGATCAAAATCTTAAAATCTCATACATACAATCAATGTATTGATACATCATATACACACATCACCACTATATCAAAAATGTGGTGTATATCAAAATATATACACATAAATATGTATCACTGTCTAGGGGCATGACTGTTTGTGCCCTCTAGTCTTGGTGGTGGCTACTACATGGAAGTCTCTTGACATGAGGCTACAGATCGTGAATGGGTATGGGACCCACTCTATACCTCTAAACCCCTCACCATGCCTCTCGACTCCACTACCTCAGTCACGATCCGTAGCTCAGTCTACTATATCCATGCCACCTCAAATCATAGCCTATCTACCTCTACCATCAAAGCCTACACCCTAGGATAAGTGCCATTTTAACTCTCTACAGGTCAGCCCTAGTGCGATCCAACTAACTTTGTAGAGAGTCGAATGCAATCTCTGCTCTCATCATGGCCAGATCACACTCTGTGGTGAGTACTATGACATGTGTAGCTACCTAGTCTCACTCCACAGTCACAACCACAACCTCAGTAGTGGCTCAGTTTAGGTAGACCTAACCCTTCTTGTATGCAACACTTAGTTGCACCATGGGCTCAAAAATATTCATGTATCACCCAACAGTCTGTTGAGGCCTACAACTTGCTTGCACAACCTACTCAAGCTACACAGTGGGAACCATCTTTGTAATGACTCAACCTATGAATTTGATCCACTTCCATACATGCACTATAAAACTTAAACAAAATATCATTACTCCTCTTGTCATATATATAAAGTCAAAAGAACATCTAGTATTATACTCAAATCACAATATATAAATTAAAACTCACACTAGATCTTTGATCTACCAATTGGGATCCATAGGATCCACCCATGAAGCAAGTGTGGTACTCGGTGTGTCCATAGATGCAGTCACTCTCACTGTCAATAGTACTAGGGGAAGTGTCGCAAAATCTACACTATTTGACTCCCCTCACCTTGCTTGACCTAGACACCACTAGCTAATGGTGGCGCCTAAGCCACTCGAGGTCAAGCTCTAGGCCTCTCCTCTATAATGACTATGCCTTCATCCCTCTATTGCTACCTCATTTCCTATACTGGCATGACCTCCTCCTCTCTCTCCTATCCATCCTCCTTGCTAGAGGAATCCTCTCCACTCTCCTCATCCCGTGCCCCACCAATGATCTTAGATCTCATAATGGCACATCTAGTGGAAAAATGGGATCCATCCTAGATGTGGCCCACCATGTGAATATTGAGGTTACCCCCACATCATCAACATCAAAGACTGGAGTGGCATCTCGCTCCTTATTTTCAAAGTCACTCAAAGTGACATCTACCACTATCAGATGAGGTTATCCCCTGGCCTCACAGTGTTGCGGTGAGATCACACATAAGTTGATACAATTATAGGGACACCCTGCACGCATTTGAACTACTACATCACTTGGCTATAGTAAAATGATATAACAATATGATCAAGGTGACCATTAAAGAATTAGTCCCTTTGCATCCATACCATCTAATAGGCTTTCCTAATCCATGCCTGCATGAGCCAATAAGGCCTCTATATAACATTTGCACTCTACAACTTGTCAAAAATCTACTGCCAGTATAACAAATTACCAAACTACCATGACCTCCTTAAGGCATAGGTGTGTGCTTGTGGTGTGGCCCATATAATAATAGTGGGGACACCCACCGACCGTGTGCACTTGATGTGCTTGAATTCCCACACCTATAGGAGCAGTCATCAAACTATAGCCCTCATAATATACATACTGACCTAAATCATAATACAAGTGGGCAAGCATGCTCTAATGCCACATGAACACTATCTTGTGCTCCTCCATCACCCTAATGGTATGGAAGAGGCCACTATGAAGGTGTGTTCCTTGTTCTTCTGGTGTAATACACAAGGTGATATTCACAATAAGCATGTGACTAACCAAAGGGATCACAACTCCTCCCTACTCTAACCATTGTAGGTGGATGTGACTTGTATTGTCACCATCAATGATCCAACTAATTACATACCTCTGCCCCTCCTAGACATAGGAGAACAATCCCTACTTGATGATCGATGTAGTGGACCTCAAATCAAAAGTCTTAGTATCCAATACACATCCTCAAGTGTGACTATCATCTCTCCCATTGGGAAATGAAAGAAAGAGGCATCCACATCCCACTTCTCCATCAATGCCATGAACATTTGATCATTAAATCACATATTTGGCATGGTGTATACCCAATAAACACCCACTCTCCATAACAATTTCATCTCATCCTTTGTTAGTACACTAAGATGATCTCATAACAATGCGAAGATCTAGCCTCTCATGTGCTCTTGCATCATCAAAGGACACTACGATCATATAAATAACATTATATCAATACTACATCATAAAACTTCAAATCTTGAATCTCAAAATCTAATTTTTCCCCTAAGTTTCTAAAGAAACTAGCACCTTTGGCCACCAATATGCCTTTTAGATGCTAGCATACCGATGGGATGTTACCACTATGCATGGGCCCCATTAGGTATGAAAAACAAGAAACAATTCTATTAAAATTTAAAAAATTCACTTACCTTATGCATGCCAAGCCCCTACTTGATGCAAAGCCTTAGTGCATCTAGGCTCAGAGGTTGGAAGTCTTGTCTACATGAAATTTTAGCTCTCTAAAGTGCTCAAGGTTCTGCAAAATCTCTTAATTAGGAAAATTCAAATAAATAGTAAATTTGAATTTTTTTGCTATTTATAGTAAATTTTAAAATCTTTTCAAACTTTTTGAAGCACCTCTCTCATGAAAAACTTCATAACTTGGGTCTATGGATTTTAATTTTGACACTGTTTATTGGATTGGAATCCTGGTTACACCCTCTATCTTCTGATATGCCCTTCACCCTAGTGTTATTTCATGAAATAATCTTATGAAAGGCTCAACCCAAGTGACTTTAACACAATTCAAGACTTCTTCACAAAACTTGATCTACTAAGATTCCAACTCAAACAATGTGGAGTAGAAAAAAAAGATGAACAATTGGTCTTAAGTGTTTTATCAAATCTAGGTCCACACTATTCAGTGTTTCTTCTACTTTTCATGCTACAAAGAGTTCTCTTGGTGGCTCTTCCTCTTCTCCATCTACATCATCCACAAATTTAGAAAAAAATAAGAACAAGGGTATGAAACTCTTTGCTTCTACAAATCTTACATCACAAAATGGGGCTTCTTGATTCAAGGGCTTTGCATCACATGGCTACATCACGTGAACTATTTTCTACATTTGAGACTTGTTCTTTTCTACCAATTCTCATGGGGAATAACACATATATGTTAGATTATTGAAAAGGAACTATTGATATTAGTGAAGACACATTTAATTATGTACTTTATGGTCCTTATAAGATAATCTCCTTTCCATTTATCAACTCACACATATTGGCATAGGGAAAATAGTCAAGTTCACACCAAATTCACTAATCATACAAGATTTATAGAGTAGAGACATCACTATTGTTAGAGAGTCTAATCATGATTCTAGATTGTATTATTTTTCCTTCTCTGGTTCTAATGACTTTGATGGTTGTTTGAATATAGATGACATTGATACCTTTATATTACATGAGAATTAGTTTGGTTGTTTGAACCTTGGAGTTCTTTCCTTCACACTGGTTCCCACAACTTGTATTGACATCATCTCTCCTACATCTTTTGCTTCTTCAGAATTGAGTGTTCCTACATCTATGGCTTCCAATGTTTTAGGATAATAGGATATTTGTGTTTTCGATGTAGTTTTTTGGGATGACTACTCGATGGACATAGAAGACTTGTTTAGTGAATCTCGTCATTCAAATTTGGTAGACACTTTTGATGATAACCACATTACCACTGTTATCCCCACATATACATCTTTGGATCATGTTCTATATGAACTTTCACATGGAACATCTGAGTAGCTTTAAGAGATTTTTT
Organism: Cunninghamia lanceolata; assembly: GCA_027924645.1. Lineage (NCBI taxonomy): Eukaryota > Viridiplantae > Streptophyta > Pinopsida > Cupressales > Cupressaceae > Cunninghamia > Cunninghamia lanceolata. The sequence goes on along the minus strand of BSBN01000918.1, from coordinate 570,427 downwards.
ATTTTCTTTAGATCATGTGCAACATTTAGAGACTTGTTAAACTGCATTGGACAACTGAGAGGGGGGGTGAATCAGTTGTCCTAAAACTTTTAACCAATTATAATCATCAACTTATTAATTAATTATATTCAGATATAATCATGAAAGCATAAAATGAGAAGCTCAACACAAAGGCATGATCAACACAGGAGACACCAAGTTTTTACATGGAAATCCCTAAAAGGGAAAAACCATGGTGGGTGTTAGCTCATAGAAATATATATGTTATATCAATACCAAAAATTAGAGGCTCACTGCCTACAGGGCCCACTACCCAAATTGCTCACTGCAAAGAAAGGCTCACTACCTATGGGTGGCTCACTGCCAAAGGGAGGCTCACTGCCAAAAGGTTGAACTAAGATAACAACATCTACTCCATGCCAAGGTTTAGTTCCATTGAAGCACAAACACCTCTGCTCTGCTCTGCTACCTTACTTCACTTTATCTTCACATTTTCACTCTTGGATACATTTTCACGACTCAATTACAAGTATTTATACACTACATCAACCTTGGAATGATCATCAAGGTCAGCATTACAATCATCAACCGTTGGAATAATCTCCAAGGTTGGCAAACATATGTTACATCATATAGGTCTGGACCTAAATAGATTTACAAAGAAAAGAAATGAATGTGGATCACATCGTGCCTTAGCAAGACTCAAACATAATCTTCCACGCTACAACACGCTATCACAATCTTCAATGCATCTTTATAGATGATGAATTCAACTAGGTTGACCAAGACTGATGTTAACACAAGTATCCTCAAGAACATGCTTCATGCACAATCTGAATTACACTTTGCAGACCAATCCAAATGTAGGAGCATGATCAGAAGACATCCACAAGCACATTGTAATCACCAAGAACAACCACATGATCTCTAACCACTCTATCAATCAGATTCTTCAAACTGGAGCACAAGAACAACACTATCAACCACTGTCATAAGTAAAAGATAGCTTGCGGATCACCAAATCATGAACCATTACAGTTGAAGGAACTTAACATCACCAATGACTTAATTCTAGAACTGTAGACCAAAATACTTTAATGTGGAGTGCTGCCACAATAATGGGTTACACTTTTTGGGACATTCTAATTTTTGTTGAAATCACATATTTTTAGAAAATATAATGATTTAAGCCTTGAAAGGTTCCATTTAAAGGATTTTAATTGAATAGGGTTTGATCAAACCCCCTTAGATTCAAGCCCCCTTAGATAGAACCTCATTAGTTTAAAACCATACCTATAATGGAGTCTCCTCTACACCTATCAAAATGTTGGTAAAAAACTACTTTTGATTTGCCTTTTGGGTGATCAAATGAATTCATTTAAAATTTATGTTTTGTAAGTATGTAGTCCTTATTATAAGCTTCCCAAAAAGTATAATTTTAAATATATTGAATTTGATTATTATATTTATTTTTTATTTCTTGTGAATGTAGGTTTTTCACTGAACATCAAGTTCTCTATTCTACACACATGGAAAATTAGTAAATTAGTGAAAAAAAATTCTGAAAAATATATGTGCCCTAGGTATTGATGTCCTTGTTTCAACAAAAAAAATTGAATTTAGATACATACAGAAAAGGTTATGTTTTATAGAATACACCTATGTCTAAATTATAATTGGTTTGACTTCAAAACTTAATTAAAAGAAAAATATTTAACAAAACATTATGAAACCAAATGCATGCCCTAAATATTGGTGTTACCAATCTAAATTCAAAAGAATCAAAATTTTATCCATTGTAGAAAAAAACTATGTGCTACAGAATACACATCACTTTAAAAAAATGTTGTTTACTATTAAAAACTAGTTATCAAAGGAGATGCAAAAAATTTTACAATTTAACTCCAATTTTTTTAAAAAATATATATTTTGAATCTACAAAAAAAATCTCACAAATCACTAGTTCACATCATCTTCAAATTCCTAACAGTTTAGCGGCTATAGGTGTCAGAAAGTGAAGATTTAGTTCAAAATATTGATTTCAATGTCAATTTTGGCCAAAAAGTGTAACCCATTATTGTGGGATGACCCTGTGGAGGAATGCGGAGCAAAACACTTTCTCCCTGTCACCACCAAACACACAGAAAAAGTTGTTTTTGTTGATAACTGAGGAGGGGGGGGAGTGAATCAATTATCTTAATTAATTTAACTTTATGTTCTTCTTTAACAACTAGTGTAGCATCAAAACAAATAAGCATCCATAACCATGAAAGTAGAAACAAAATCAATACATATAACACAATGATTTTGATGTGGAAAACCCTGTTAAGGGAAAAACCACGGGGTGACTAACCCAAGATTGTATTCTCTGTTAAAAGAATAGAAGTACAAAATGGCACTTGCCAATTAGGGCTCACTGCCTACAAGAGACTCACTATCTACAAGGTATAAAGAAAGTAACAAGATACTTGAACTGATGAGAAGCATCCACATATGCTGAGGTTCAGTTCCGGTTAGGCTCAATACACTGATCTACTGCACTTCATTCTTCCTCTTCTTTGGTGTTACTGTCCTGTCACATACCGGACCTGTATTACTATTTCCACACTGCTCTCTACTTTTCTTCGCACTTCACAACACACCACACACGCCTTCTCATCGAAATCCATCTTGTATATATATCCGCACAAAGGATTTCAACATCTTTCTAGTCGGCATCTGGAATACTCAATATTTTCCCAAACTCTGGTCTATCGACTGAATCCTTGCTTACCAAGAGATGCATATCAAAGAGATGCTTATAGAAGTCATCAATCATGTCAGCCATTCATGAATGATCCCTTAAAAAAATTAATCACCATCAATATCTCATCTGGATTAAGGTCTGATGCTCTACCAGTCAGTTCTTCCTCAGTCTTCTCTGCCAAACAGGTACACAACACTTAGGTGTTCATATCTTTTCACTCTTTCATCACCAGAGACTTAATCTCTGGAATGTATTAGTCATGGTACTCCTCTTGACTTCCCCAAGTCCACACTTTACTGAGATACTTCCTCTGAGAGATCCGGACCTGACTGTTGGACCTTTCTGCATGCTCTGTTCTTGGTCACTGGACCAAAATACTCTTTAATCTAACTTTCGGTATAGACACACCATGTCTTGCGGATGTGTGGGATGGACTTTGTTGCCATCAATGACAACACTCATGAAGCCACACAGTGTCTCTTGCCAACAATCTCCCCCTTTGGCATTGATGGCAACACTTAGTGAAAAATGACTAAGTGTCACACTACACTCCCCCTTGGCTGATGCTCTGTTCTAATGTACACTTTACCGGAGCTCCGCCTTAGCTAGATTCCACATTTTTCACTATTCCTCACTCCCCCTTTGACATCAATGGCAAAGGGTAGAATCCGCACACCAAAATTCCCAAAAATCCAACTATACTTAGCTACATAAGTATATATACATGTTATACTTTACATATACTGAAGTATATCTACAAAAGTTGTCTTCAACTGGACAAATTCTGTTGCCCCAACTCTACTTCATCTTGTCCAAAATTGAGATGTGACCACTCAACAGGAATGCAAAAGCTTCTGCCCTCTTTAGATCTGTCGGATCACTAGTCCAGGATGTGGTCTAAGCATCAATTAGGGCCTCATGCATGGCCTCTAATTTAGAGATAATTATCCCTCTAAGTTCACCCATCCTACTTATTATATTCTTCCTTTCCTTTTCAAGTTTCTTTAGTTCATTTAGAATGGAAATAGTCTGACATTCCTGGTTTATTATGGATGTGGTGAGAGGATAAAAATTTTGAGATACACTTGACAGTTTATCCTCTTGCTCTTTCACTTTCTTCTCAATATCCTTTGTCACTTCAGACCAGGATAAACAAAATTTATATATTTCTTTGCCATCTTTAAGAGCATTTTCTAAGCTCTTTATCCCAATATCCATAGTTCTCCTATCATTTGTTATTAGCCCTTGTACTTCAGAGAATCTCTTACCCAAAAATTCTTGCCGGACTTTCTCTTCTGCTACTTTCTCTAAAGAGTCAAAATGTGTATTAACAGAATTTACAAGAGACTTTAGATTACCGGATGTGGAGGCCGATGGATCCTTTTCGAAGGATGGCATGATTTTCTCTAGCACACCAGATGTAATCTCTATTAGCTGATAGTCTTCTATGTGAGACTTCAGAAGCTTTTCTTTTGCTTTGGCTTGAGCAAAAGATGCTACTTTCATTGTCTGGACCGGAGAGAGGGAATCAAAATTGAATGACCCTTGAAGTAGCTCCTATTCATCTAATTCCATCATTTCTTTTGTCAAGAAGTCTTTGACTACTTTTGCAGTGTCTCTTGCCAGAGACAAAGTTTTCTTCCCTTCTGTAGCCTCAACACTGTCACTTGTGGTCTTTTCTGTTTGACCTTCTTCTCTTCCCTTCACTTCTTCTCCTTGATTGATGCTCTCTTCTTTTCTTTCTTTTCCTTCAATCCCGGAGTCTGCAGGGGGATCCGGAAGAGAGGTGTCTACTTGTCCATGAACTTCCTCTTCCAAAACAAAGGAATCTAAGTCCTTAGCTTTCTCTTTACTTGTCTCCTTTGTCTCTTCTGCAACTGTCTCAGTAGATTCTCCTTTGTCATTCATGGCAGAGGGTTCATCACCTAAGTCCTTTATAATAGGAAGATTAAATCTTTTAAAAGCATTTTGGAGGATATCTTCTATTTCTTTAGCCACCTGATCAGTCTCTCCGAGCATAAGCTTATTCATTTTGGCTTTGCTCCAGAACTCATCCTTGCAATCCTTGAAGATCATGTTCTTTTGTTGAGGAGTGATGGAAGGATAGAGTTGGATAGCAATCTGCTCCCAGATTTCTAAGTCTTTTGCCATGGCATTGTTCTTTCTCATTTCAAGTTCTTTTTCTAAACTTTTGGGAATCAAAGATATAATTTCAATGAATGCTTTGTTATAGATGTTTAGATACCTGACTGTAGCTTCTTGTAGGATCTTCTGATCAGCTTCACTAAAATCATCATAAAATTCAGTCATTGGTTTCAGGTTCCCATCCACAGTGACTGATTTGATGATATCATGAATGCAGAGAGTAGGCTTTTCAATGAATTCTTCTGCCTTTTCTTCCTTGCCTTGACTGGTAGAGGGTTCACCAGATGTTTTCTTCTTCTTCTTCATTTTCTTGACTTCCTCATCAGTTTCAGTTTCTTCATCATCCTTCTAACTTGTATAGGATCTTGTTGCCTTTTTCTTTGTTCTCTTCTCTCCCTTTCTAGATGTCTGGGCTTCCGATTTTGGTGCCTTTTAGCTCTTAGAGGTGGTAGGTGTAGAGCTCTTGGAGGATCTGGTCTGGGAAGGTGCTTGTACCAAATCACTTTCTTTTTCTGTATCTTGTTTCTCTTTCTCTTCCTTTTCTAGTTTTTCTCTATTTGCATCAAGTGCTTCTTTTGAGATGCCATACCTTTTGGCAATATCCTCTACTTCTTTTCTCACTTTTCTTTTCATCTCCAGTTGTCTTAGCTCTACATGAATCTTTACACTCAACTCTTCAAAGGTTCCAAACATTTTTGCCTCAAGGTCCTTGGGCTGACTCAGCAGGTGTTGAATATGCAGCTCTAGAATTTTCTCATCAACTCCATACCCCATTGGCATGATCTAGACTATCCTTGGCTCCACTGCCTCCATTAGGCATTGATCAGTTTCTACCATAAAGCATACTATATCCTTATACTTTTCAACTAGAGATTGGGGGATTCTCTCTCTGGCTTGCATCATACTCTAAAAGTTCTTGAAGTAGCCCTAGAGTGCTATATTTTGTGCCTTGGCATCACCAATTCCATGCAAATAATCTCTAATTTGTATGGCTACTGGTTTGTCATTTTGCCATATCCAACCACTAGATCCGTGAAGTTCATTCATACAGTAAAAGAACAAACACAGTATTAGCCCACCATACTTGAATGAGTTCTTCTTGTCCTTCTTGATCTTTTGTAAGTTTTCCAACAGTTGGCTTAGAAGAAGCTCACAAAGATCATAATCTACATTCTCCCTTAACATCTGATAAGTAGCATAGATTGCAGTTTCGAATACAAAATTCTCCCTACTGGAGTGATATATCTTATAGCCAATTATCATGGATGCAAACTTGATATCCGGATCAGTGATATCTTCAGTTGTCATTGCTCTCTTGTCAAATTTTGATCTTGTTGCCTCACTCACTATTTGATTCTTGACGGATTTGAGAGCAGGTAACCCACCGGATGAGTGCAATCCGATAACTGCCCTAATGGCATCCTTGGTTATCTTGAATGGCCTCATCAACCATATAAAGTTGTAATGCATTCTACTCAGAATATACCAGACCCATTCATCTTCTACAAAATTGGGAAATGGATGCAATGTCTAAAATGCTTGTCCCGGATAGCCTTGTACTGAGGTTTGAGTTCAAAAGAATCATCTATTAACTGATTGTGATAGATATCCATTAGCTTGGATTGATGCAGAGGCATCCACACTATAACCTTCGCATACAGCATGGATGTCTGCAGCCCATCATCATCATCATATTTCACCTGCCGACCGATATCCTCCTGCAGACAAGCCTTCGCGCTTTCGCCTGTCAACAGCATCACCTTACTCAATTATCGGCAGCATCATCATGTTCGGCAGCATCATCATGTTCGACCAGCGCGAACATCCTCCTGACGTCCACTGTTCATTTCAGCGACAACTTTCGTCCTCTCTTCCTTCAGCATCATGATATTCGACATCATGATAATCAACAGGATAACGAACATCCGGTTCTTTCCATTTATCCTGATGATGATAAAACCTTAACTCCTCGCACCTTTCACTCGATGCTTGCGTCACCTGATATCCTGATGACGTAGATCCTGATGACGATGACATCACCCGCAGCTGCTCAATATCCTGCCGCTCCAAAATGTCCTGATGACGTATATCATGATGATGATGACGTCATATCCTGCTGTTGGCCAAACTTAGTTTTTTCCGGCCCGCGATCAACTTGATCAACCCGATCTTCAACCTGATGCCGATACGCTCCTCCTCGACGCCTCCTGATGATGATCACCCTGACAAACTTGCACTTCATGCACTCGAAAGCATCATGCTCTCCTCCACTTATCCGGATGACGATACCCGAACTGACTGCAGGATATTCACCAAGATATCCTGATGATGCCGTTTTGACGAACTTCTTCACTTAGCGAAATTTCACTTCGCCGATCCTCCTGGGATGACCCGATCCACTCTCAGGGTGATCTTCCAACTCGAACTTATCAACTCGACCTAGCACATACCCATGCTAGGGTCTTCAACACCTCTTGACGGCGAACCTGCACACCTGCATGCGAACAGAAAACAAACTACAACCTACCCTACTGTACATCGCCATTCCACCGATCAGACGGATCAACCGGTGGAATGGATCAGTAAATCCATGAAACCTCTCAAACCAGCAAATCTATCAAGCAATGGAATGCAACAGAGGATGAACACAAACAGGAACACTTTATTTGATTTCAAAAGATGCAAATACAATGATCAGTTTCTCTCGCTCTGCCTCACTCTCGCAAAGTCTGATCGATGATGTCTATCTGTCTGTATATGCAATACCAACCGATCTCATGCTTAAATAGATTTTCCCTATGAGTACTACTGACCCGACTCCAAGCGGCTGGGAACTCTCCAGGCGGCTGGGAGATCCAACCGATCATACATCATGACAGCTGTTCTAACAAACTTAACTAAAAATAGTAAAAGCCTGGTCAGCATGATCTTATCATGATCAGCGTGACCTTATTACATGCATTTGGTCTTATCAGACCTTCTTGGAAACACAAACAAGACCTAAAACTACTAACTGCCTCATGAAGGCCAGCTGTCAGGTAGGTGCTCCTGCACCATGGATTCCCCAAATTCCTCAATGTTTGCATGAATATATGCCCTAACACCTTCTACATGTAAAACCCCATGCGAAATGCTAGAGAATGCACCCAAGGGATCAACTTCCAAAGATTTGTAGGGGTGTTTTTTGAATTTAGGGCATGGCCTATAAGTGATTTTGATAATATTTGGAGTAGCCATCTTCAAAAGATTTAGAGAGAGTTTTTCAAGAGCAGAAAATACCTTTTATGCTTCTAGGGTTCCCGATATGAGCCGAATCAGATTGCAGGATGAATCAACTTCTACGGTTGATCTTTGAGAGGTTTGAGATAATTTAGTTGTAGAGCTCCTTCTCTTTTCTTCTCGAATGCAAATGTACAAATGATGAACAAAAGAACCCTTATATTTCTGCCCAAACCCTAATTTCACATTGTAATAAATGCACAACTTAAGTTATTCCAGTTGCTTTGTTCTCCTTGTCCTGAGAGATCTTTCTGGATCACTGAGATGCACTTAGATTTATTCTTGGTGAATATTGGCAATCTATCTACCTTTCTCCAATCACTCCATTTATCCGCAGATCAAGATACCTCAAATTTGAATCATCTGGATCTAACTGTGAAAAGCATGTTCTTACCGGATGACTGTTAAACTGGATCATTCTTGGAAGATTAACCTCTTCTAAATTTCTTCCAAATCTTCCATATCTTTACCAAGGCTTATTTAGATGTTTCTCTGAGAACCCTTTAATCTACAACTTTCCATGTGCCAATTTCAGGCACCAATTGACTGGCTGGGGGAACTTGTTTTCTTTTGTGGCTCCCCCTTGAGCCAGAGCTCATCTATTTAGTTTTCGGAAGGAATATCAGCACCAGATTCTGGTGCGGATCCATCCTCAACATTTTCTGTACTTCTCTTCATCCAAATATTGCTCATCTCCCTTTGAATTTCATCCGCATTCACTTTTCCTTTTCCTTTGTCTTTGTTTTGATTATGAAGCACCAAACCCTTTTTGTCCTGATTCTTAATTCTATAGAATTTGGCAATATGACCAAATCTATTGCAATTGTAGCAAACAACATTTCTTTGCATATTTGACTGATATCCTCTTGATCGACACTAATTAGCCATATGTCCCATTCTATTGCATGTAAAGCATCTACCATTGAATGAATTGTTCATTTGCATATTTCTACATTCATGAGATTTGTGACCATACCTTTTGCAATTAAAACACTGTTCGGAGAAGGATGAATTAGTCTGATTCATTCTTCTTCTGCACTGATTTGCTTTATGACCAAAGTTATTGCAATTGTGGTAGTATCCATTGAAGGATGGATATCTTTAAGCATTTGGTTGCCTTACCGGAGGTCTTCTAGGCTTGTTCCTTAGATTTCCTGATCCAGAGTTCTTCTGACTAGATCTGGAGCTTTCACTTTTCTCATACCCCAAGCCTTTCTTGTCATCTACCCTCTTTTGTCTTTCAAGAAGAACTTCAAGCTGAGAAGAGCTTATCTTGAATTTCTCTTTGTATTCATTTGTTGTTTGAAGATCCCTTTTTAGAGTGTCAATCTGATTCTCAAGTTGTTCTTCATTATCTCTAGTTTCTTCAAGATCATATTCCAAATGCCTGATTAATCTATCCATTTTGTGGCAGTCTTCTGACTTCTCCTTGAGAGATTGTTTTAGATTATCTTCAGTCTTTCTTTTCTCTTCAATTTCTTGGGTGAATTTCATAACCCCTGATTCCATTTCATGTCTAACCATAATGACCTCTTTTGATAGCTTCTCACATAATTTGTTCTTCTCATTCAGATCTTTATTAGTATCATTGGCTTCACTTTGACTTGATAATTGCTGAAGAAGTTCCTTTCTCTTTTTCATAGAGATACTCAGTTTCTCCTTTAGTTCATTTATGAAATCATTAGCTTGTTTGAGTCTTTCCCTCAAGTTATTGACTTCACAGTGAGATTGCTCAAGATCATCAAGGGAAGACTGAAGTTGTTCCCTCATACCATACATATCCATTGGAATTCCTAGATCTTCCTCAAGTTGTTAGGCTCTATTTGGAGGAACCTTGCTCTGATACCAATTGTTGATAACTGAGAAGGGGGGGTGAATCAGTTATCTTAATTAATTTAACTTTCTGTTCTTCTTTAACAACTAGTGTAGCATCAAAACAAATAAGCATCCATAACCATGAAAGTAGAAACAAAATCAATACACATAACACAATGATTTTGACATGGAAAACCCTGTTAAGGGAAAAACCACAGGGTGACTAACCCAAGATTGTATTCTCTGTTAAAAGAATAGAAGTACAAAATGGCACTTGCCAATTAGGGCTCACTGCCTGAGCACACTGCTCACAAGAGGCTCATTGCCTACAAGAGACTCATTATCTACAAGGTATAAAGAAAGTAACAAGATACTTGAACTGATGAGAATCATCCACATATGCTGAGGTTCAGTTCCAGTTAGGCTCAATACACTGATCTACTACACTTCATTCTTCCTCTTCTTTGGTGCTACTGTCTTGTCACATACCGGACCTGTATTACTGCTTCCACACTGCTCTTTGCTTTTCTTCACACTTCACAACACACCACACACACCTTCTCATCGAAATCCATCTGGTATATATATCTGCACAAAGGATTTCAACATCTTTCTAGTCGACATCCGGAATACTCAATATTTTCCCAAACTCTGGTCTATCAACTGAATCCTTGCTTACCAAGAGATGCTTATAGAAGTTATCAATCATGTCGGCCAATCATGAATGATCCCTTAAGAAACTTGATCACCATCAATATCTCATCCGGATTAAGGTCTGATGCTCTGTCGGTCAGTTCTTCCTCAGTCTTCTCTGCCAAACAGGAACCCAACACTTAGGTGTTCATATCTTTTCACTCTTTCATCACCGGAGGCTCAATCTCTGGAATGTATTAGTCATGGTACTCCTCTTGACTTCCCCAAATCCGCACTTTACTGAGATACTTCCTCTGAGAGATCCAAACCTGACTGTCAGACCTTACTGCATGCTCTGTTCTTGGTCACTAGACCAAAATACTCTTCAATCTAACTTCCGGTATAGACACACCATGTCCTACAGATGTGTGCAATGGACTTTGTTGCTATTAATGACAACACTCATGAAGCCACATAGGGTCTCTTGCTAACAGTTTTCACTCTGGTGAACGTAACTCACTCAATTCTTCATACCGGAGGCTCAAACTTGGAATATAACATCTTCAGACAGGCTTCTAAATAACTTCCAATCCATAGGTAAAGATATTTATTCTACAGGAAATGCAAAGCATTCTTCTGGACTGTTCTTCTGCATGTAATGCATTGTTTCTACTGCAACACATTGTTATCACCAGAGGAGCTAATTTTCTCAATATCCTCAACAAAGTAAGAGCACAGTTGACATCAATGACAACACCGATTAGGCACATACTTGCAACAATCTCCCCCTTTGTCATTGATGGCAACATATGATGTGAAAAACTGAAAAGACCACCAAGACAAGATTCTCCCCCTTTCTCTTTACACATCTGCATTCTTTCTCCCCCTGAGTTTTCACATGATTTCTCTCCTCCTTTGACATCAATGGCAAAGGGCACATAGTTGCATGCTACAGCTCTGATCCATTTACTTTACTAGAACCATTTAGCTACTCCCCCTGAGAGGTAACCTTCAAAACATCAATCCAAATCAAAGAATAACACTTTGAGCTCCACTGTTGATGCATTCCTATGCATCTTAGTTTAGGACAAGAGGGGTAATGAACCCTAACTTTTCTCTAAGATACTCAAAGTTATCTTTAGGTAGAGGCTTAGTGAAAATATCTGCAATCTAATCCTTTGTGGACACATATTCCAACTTTACTTCATTCTTTGTCACCTTCTCTCTCAAAAAGTGATACCTTATTGATATGTGCTTTGTTCTGGAGTGCATCACTAGATTCTTTGAAATCTTTATGGCACTTGTATTGTCACAAAATATTGCAATTGGATCTTCATACACAACTCTTATATCCTTCAAAGTCTTCTTCATCCATAATACTTGAGTGCAACAACATGCTTCTGCAATATACTCTGCTTCAACAGTTGATAAAGATATTGAATCTTGTTTCTTGCTCAGCCATGAGACCAATCTATTACCCAAGAAGAAAGCACCTCCACTTGTACTTTTTCTATCATCAACATCTCTGGTCCAGTCTGCATCTGTATAATCACTGAGAGTGAAATCATTGTCCTTTGGGTAAGCCATAATCTGGAGTACCTTTCAAATACCTTAGGATTCTCTTAACTACCATCACATGTGATTCTCTTGGTTTAGCTTGAAACCTTGCAACAAGACAAATTGCATGCATAATATCAGGTCTGATTTGAGTTAGGTAAAGTAATCCTCCATTCATGGATCTGTATTTCTTCTTATTAGCCTTAGGTGATTCATATGTTTTGCTCTGTTAGAAAATGTATTGTTAGTGTTCACATGGGATAGTGTGTGAGTTAAAGTAAGTTAAATAAATAACTCACGTAGTTATTATGAGTGTTGATATATGTAATAAATAAGTGTAATAATATTACGTTGTTAAGAAACAACTTAATATTATTAATAGTCATAGGGTTTGTTTAATATGCTATTTGATTGATGGTCGAATGTTGAGTTGTTAAAACAACTCAGTCTATTTAGGAATATTGTTTCCTAAATAATAGGATATGAAAATCCTTTAAATATGTATTATATAGTGAATAAAGAAGGAAGCGCGATATTATTTGTTAAAATCTTTAGATGCTTCTATAATTCTGTCCAAAATCCCTCATGGTATCAGAGTGAGGAAGATCCGTGTAGTCTGATCGTAGGAGGTTGATGAGATCTGAATATGAAGAAATCGTTGGAGACTGCAAAAGTTTGAGATAATCCAGTTGATCAAAAAGGAGATTAGTGCCCCATTCTGAAGAAGTTTGCTGAGTTTGATCAAGCCACAACCTAAGAAGATTGAATTTGTGGCATTTGTTTTCAAATAAATAAACTTATTGCTCAACAAGGAATAGATCGCTGAAGTCTTGAGTAGAACGGAGGTCGCGACTTGAAAAGAGGCTGCCAAAGTTTGCAAGGAAGATAGAATCGGTAGTAAGTCAGTCAGGCTGAGGCTTAAGTAGAGTCGTGGCTAGAGGAGATCATTGAAGATGAATTTGCCCAGCCGCCAAAGGAAGGCCCACTAAAAGAAGGCAGTAAAATATGTTTTGAAGCCACAGAAGATACTAAAGCTAGTTTAAAAGGGATTGAGGATCTTCAAAGTTCTTTTAGAATCACCCAAACTAGGTAGCGGGCAGAGGTGCACAAGGCACATGAAAATTCTAAATTTTGCTTCATCTTTGAGGCAAGACAATACGTTTCTTGGAATGGTCGCTCTTGTCCATACATTGATAGCAAATTCAATTGATTTATCAGTGACTACAAGATCTGAGGTAGAGTGAGTATATTGGCAAGAATCCTTTTGTAGTGCTTATCCATCGCCCTGCTGGTGTTCAGACTATAAAAACTAGAGACATGGTGGAATGCATCAAGGGCCTCATGATTTGGTATGACTGAATCAGTGTTTGGAATCATAATATTGTGATTGCTTGTTTCCTAGTTTTTGAACAACATAAAGATAGAGGGTTTTGTATTTGATTTTCTAGATATTCTATGTCGTCCTATTTTCAATAAGATGTGCTACCAATATAACCTTCAAGTGACTAAGGAAAATTATGATAGTTGTAATTTGAATAGTCCCTTGAAAAGCTATGCAACTAGACCTTCCACTGTTAATCTCATAGCATCAGGTGCTCAATACTACAAAAATAAGCAAAACCATCTAATGTCAATCATGTTCATTGCTTGGTAGAGATAAGGGCCGAGTAAATTTGAACTACTACAAACTAGACAGAATTGTTGAGCACTCCATTGCATGGAAATCTACATCTGGTAGTTAGACCAAAGGTAGGCATGGATCATAAAATCCCAGGCAGACTATTTCACATCAAGTCTAATTGTAGTGGATACATCAAACTCAGGATGCAACTGTCAAAGATTCCAAGCAGGTACAAGAATAATGGAAAGATTTGATTCTATGTGCACACATTATAGTGGCATTCAGGATGAGTATAGTTGCACTTCAAAGAAACTAAAGTGAGGCCAACATTACATCTTTTAAGTCGATTAGTATTTAATGGAGTCATTCACTTAGTAATTTCATTTTACTTTATTTTTTTATAGAAATATGTTGTCATAGTCTAAAAGTTGAATAAAATATTCTATGTTGTTAAAGTCAAGGTGTGTCATTTTGTTTAGAGTAGGGTCCATTTTCATTAGTTAATTATTGTGTCAATTGAAGTGCATGATCAGTGGTACCTAACACTCCTTGTAAGACGTTCACATTATGGGGGGAGAATATGTTATTTCCTCACATTGACAAAATGAGCCTCAAAAGAGAAATTTGCTAAGTAAGTAGCAAATCTAATGGAGGCAGGAGGCAATGGAGGAAGGAGGACATTTAGCATCCTCTCGTTAGTCACCAACGACAGGGCCACTCATTAGCTTTGGTGGCATTTTATCTTCTAGTATGCAATATGGTATGATTTTATTTTCAGTATTCCTATTTGTGTGAATGAGTGGAAATTACACATTATGGGGGGGAATAATGCACAATGTTCCATTCCCAGTTTGTGATATGTATGTTGGTTTCTATATAATTTCCCTAATGTAAAAGCATAGTGGAGAACAAAAGCACCAGAGTAAGTCAGTTCATGGATCTTGAAAGGGTTTGTGGGAGGATCCAGAAAACCACACGAGGTGGACAGTTGATGAGTTCCTGTCATGTCAAGGTTTGTGGTAAGCCTGTTTAAAACCATGGAAAGAGAGAGCCTTTCTTTTGAATCAAGATCATGAGCCACAAGAGTTGGCTTACTTCAGTTGAAAGTGCTAAGGTGGAGAATGTGGACATCATCATTATAAATAGTTGTATAGGAGAGTAGCTGACTACAAAGATCCTCTGACTGTTGGACTTCTTGGAAGTATGGTCGGTCGGTGATAAGTTCACTGGAATTGAAAGCGAGATAAGTTGTTGTATGTAGGTGATCATGTGCAGCAAGATCCAGATAGTAGTATGTAGACCTAAAAGTATGCATAGGCATACAATTCTGTTTCGAGGTTGTGTGATGATCTTTCTCTCCATGTTCACACTAAGGGGGGTGTTAGAAAATGTATTATTAGTGTTCACATGGGATAGTGTGTGAGTTAAAGTGAGTTAAATAAATAACTCACGTAGTTATTATGAGTGTTGATATATGTAATAAATAAGTGTAATAATATTAAGTTGTTAAGAAACAACTTAATATTATTAATAGTCAAATGGTTTGTTTAATATGTTATTTGATTTATGGTCAAATTTTGAGTTGTTAAAACAACTCAGTCTATTTAGGAATATTGTTTCCTTAATAATAGGATATGAAAATCCTATAAATATGTATTATATAGTGAATAAAGAAGGAAGCATGATATTATTTGTTAAAATCTTTGGATGCTTCTATAATTCTGCCCAAAATCTCTCATGCTCAACTTGCAACTAGTCACCATGGGAGTACATACCAATTTAGAGTATTCCATCCCAAACTTCTTGAACAACTCTTTCACATACTTAGACTGAGATATGAAGATTCCTTTATCTGATTGATTTATTTGTAGACCCAAAAAGAAATTAATTTCACCAAACATGGACATTTCAAATTCACTTTTCATCTCACCAGCAAACTTTATGCACATACCTTCATTTCCTCCAAAGATAATGTCATCAACAAAGACCTCAACAATCCAAATCTAATCATCATTAATTTTGAAATACATATTGCTATCTGCAGTACCTTTACTAAATCCCAATTGCACTAAATACTTGTCTAACCTTGCATACCACGCTCTAGGAGCTTGTTTGAGTCCATACAATGCTTTCTTCAACTTGCATGGCATATCACCTTGATTTGACAATTGGAATCTCTCTGGTTGCTCAATGTATACTTTCTCTTCTAACTCACCATTTAGGAATGCAGATTTTACATCCATCTGATATACCTTAAAGTCTTCATGAGCTACAAATGCCAAAAATATTATGATTGCTTCAATCCGAGCTATTGGAGCAAAAGTTTCTTCAAAATCTATCCCTTCAATTGAGAATATACTTTACATACAAGTCTTGCTTTATTTCTTACAACTTCTTCATTTTCATTTAGCTTGTTCCTAAAGACTCATTTAGTTCCAATGACATTTTTGTTAGTAGGTCTTGGAACTAATTCCCAAGTTTCATTTTTCTCTACCTATAGTAGTTCTTCCTCCATTGTCTTTACCCAATTCTCATCATTGCAAGATTCATTCACAGTTTTTGGTTCAATCTTTGAAAGCAAACAGTAATTGACTTGTTCCTCTATAGCTCTTCTTCTTGTTAGCACACCTTTGTTCTTGTTGCCTATAATCTAATCTTCAGAATGATTGATCCTTACATACTTGGGAGTCTTGACAACACTTTCTAGAGCCTCTTCTTCATCCTGACTATATTCTTTCTTATCTTTCTCTTCATTTATGATAGTCACAGGTTCATCTAGTTCATAATAAATCAAGCTTGATATTCTTTCTTTTCTTTCATCTACCTTCACATTTGTACTCTCAACAATCTTTTTTAGCCTTTTGTTGTAGCACTAGTAAGCCTTACTCTTGGTAGAGTATCCAAGAAAGATTCCTTCATCACATCTTGCATCAAACTTTCCTAGATCTTCATCTCTCCTGATATAACATTTGCTTCCAAAGACTTTGAAATATTTTACTGTGGGAGTACTTCCATACCACAATTCATAGGGAGTTTTAGTACCATTACCTTTCACTTGAACTCTATTTTAAATGTAGACAATAGTGTGAATAGCCTCTTTCCAAAAGACTTCCGGCATACCTTCTTTCTTCATCATTGTCCTAGAATCCTCCTAAATTGTCATATTCTTCCTTTGCACAACTCCATTCTACTGAGGAGTCCTAGGTGCAGACAGTTGTCTCTTTATCCCATGCTCTTCACAGAAAATGTTGAATTCCTTTGATGTGAACTCACCTCCACTATCAGACCTCAAGCATTTGATCTTCAAATCTATTTTAGTCTCAACCATTGCCTTGAAATATTTGAACTTCTCTAGGGCTTCTGATTTATCTCTTAGAAAAGTAACCCAAGTCATTCTAGAGTAATCGTCAATAAGAAACATGAAGTACATGTCACCTTGTAGACTTCTCACCCTTGTAGGACCACAGAGATCTGTATGCACTAGATCCAACAAATCGGTAGAAAATTATTCTTTGCTCTTGAAACTTGTCCTTATCTGCTTTCCCAACTGACATTCCTTACAAATTGAGTTGGAGGGTTTCACAAGTTTTGGTAAATCTCTCACAACTTAAATTGAGCTTATCTTTATCAGACTATCAAAGTTTATATGACACATTCTTCTATGCCACAACCAACTTTTATTTGCTTAAGCCAATAAATAATAATCATTAGTTCCTCTCAATTGATAGATGTTACCTTTTGTCTTCTTACTAGTAGAAATCACAGTTCTAGAACTTTCCATGATCTTGCACCCATTGTCTTTGAATCTTAGATCATATCCTTTGTCACACATTTGACCAACACTCAAAAGATTATGATTCAAACCCTTCAAATATAGAACATTGTTAGTATTATGCTTTCCATCAAATGAAATAGATCCTTTTTCACAAATCTTACCAGCTGCATTATCTCCAAACCTAACCAGTCCTCCATGATACTTTTCCAAACTCACAAACTTACTTTTGTCAACGGTCATGTGATGTGAGCATCCGCTATCAATAATCCATTCATCCTTATCTTTCTCAACCTAAATGGCAAAGCACTTTCTTCCACTAGTTTTTCATCCTTCACACAGCTAGAAGAATTAGTAGACACAAGATCTTATTTAATAGCAATAAACAGACATTCATTTGCACTAGTACTAGCATCATCAGATTCATCATCAGTCACACCCTCATCATCAAAATCTCTGACATAGTAGCATTTCTTTGGAACTCTAGGCCTGCTCTCATACCTTTTCTTATTTCTTTCAATTCTTTCAAGACATCTGGAAGCATATAAATGACCTACTTTACCACAAGAGAAGCATTTAAAAGGTAATTTACCTTTGAACTTACCAGAACCTCTTTGCAGCCTATCAACAAAGTTAGCTTCAAGTTCATCAAAGTCACCATCCACTTTATATTTCTTACCTTTGGAAATCTTTTATGAAGTACTAGGTTTGAAAGCTGATTCAACTTTTGGTAGGGTATCACCAAATTCTCTCATCTCAAAGGATGTAAGCTTTCTAAGTAACTGATCTCTATCAATAGTTTTCACAGTCATAAATTCTTCAATAGCAGCTACCTTGTGACTATAGGACTTTGGTAGTGATCTAAGAATTTTCATCACAACTTCCTTATCAGTGAGAGTTCCTCCTATGTCTTTTGTTCTAGTGACAAGCTCATCAACTCTTTGCATAAAGGTTGTTATGTTTTCATCTTCATTCATCTTCAAACCCTCATATTTCACTTTTAGGCTATGTAGTTTGCCATCTCTTACAGAATCATCTACTTCATACAAATTTTTTAGCTTCTCCTATGTTGCAAGTATGGGCCTAATCGGTGTTGTCAGTGATGTCAACATACTTCTGTTGCATTGATGTCAAGGATTGGATGAGCTATGTGCTGAGGATATTGAGAAAATTAGTCCTATTAGGAACAAAGAAGAACAGTGAAGACAGTGGAGCTCTATGAAGTGAAGATCCCAGCTAGATGAAGATCAGAGAATGTACATCAAAGGGTTTGTATATATGTGTCTAAAGATGATCCAGTCAAGATTTGAGAGATCCGCATGAAGACTTGGAGAAGTTATGGCCATATGAGTAAAATTGGTTTTGGTAGCTATTCAGAGGTGACAGAGTGACACAAATAGGTTCGGTAAGATCTGGAAATGCAATATCTTGTTTTGCGGACCTGGTGGCATGTTTAGGAAGCCAATGTGAATTGAGAACTCAATTGGTTTGTGGTCTGGAGGTCCGCAAGCATTTATTCTAATGAGACAGTGATGACTGACTATGTTCTTGAGGTTCTGAATGGAGATACAAATGATTTTAGTAAGCAAAAGTGGTGTGGATGTTCTTGGTGATTCAGGTAAGCTTGTGAGGGTCTCTAGGTTGTGTCCAGTTTGTGTTGATGGTCCGCATTGAAGATTGAGCTCAAAATTGAAGATTTGCTTTCGGGTGATGGTGTTCTTGTTGATAACTGAGAAGGGGGGTGAATCAGTTATCCTAATTATTTCTTCTATCTGAACTTTCTTATTAATCAATGCAACATTAATTCAAATAAGCAAACATTATCATGAAATGGAAAAAACACATGACACAGTATTTTTGACGTGGAAACCCTGTTAAGGGAGAAAACCGCGGGGTGATTAACCCAAAGATTATTCTCTGTTAGAAGAATAAGGAAATACAAAATGGCACTTGCCAATTAGGGCTCACTGCCTGAGCACACTGCTCACAAAGGAGGCACACTGCCTACAAGGAGACACACTGTCTACAAAAGAATGTTATACAATACTTGAACTGATTGGAAGCATCCACATATGCTAGAGTTTAGTTCCAGTTAGGCTCAGTACACTGATCTGCTGCACTTCGTCTTTCCTCTTTTCTTATGCTGCTTTCCTTTCACATACCAGACCTTCCTTACTGCTTCTGCTCTGCTCTACTTTTCTTCATATATCACATATCACCACAACACTTCTTACAACTAAATCCATCCTATATATATATATCCGCACAAGTGATTTCATTATCTTTCTAGTCAGCACCCGAAATAGTCAATCTTCTCACAAACTCTGTTCTGTCGGCTGAATCCTTACACATCAAGTAATGCGGATAAAGTATATGCTTGTAGAAATCATTAATCATGTCGGCCAAACATGATTCATACCTTCATAACCTTTACCACCATCAGTAACACATCCGGAAAGTAGTCTGATGTTCTGTCAGTCAGTTCTTTCTCTATTCACACTGTTTCTCAGGAACCCGGTACTCAAGTATTCATATCTTTTACCTCATCTATCACCAGAGGCTAAAACCTTGGAATCTATCACTCAAGGTAGTACTATTTACTTCCCCAAATCCGTACTTCACCAAGATGCTTCCTCTGAGAGATCCAGACCTGTCTGTCAAACCTTGCCACATGCACTGTTCTTGTTTACCGAACCACAACATTCTTCACTCTGACTTCCGGTAGAGACACACCATGTCCTACGAATGTGTGGGATGAACTTTGTTGCCATCAATGATAACAATCATGGATCCATATAGTGTCTCCTGCCAACAATCTCCCCCTTTGGCATTGATGGCAACACTTAGTGAAAAATGACTAAGTGTTTACACTATGCTCCCCCTTGGCTGATGCTCTGTCTTTATATACATTTTCCAGAGCTCCCCCTTAGTTGGATTCCTCATTTTTCACTACTCCTCACTCCCCCTTTGACATCAATGGCAAAGGATAGGGTCCACACACCAAAATTTTCAAAAATTCTACTATACTTAGCCGCATAAGTATATACATATGGCATACTTACATATACTTAAGTATGTCTGCAAAAGTTGTCTTCAATTGTACAACTTCTGTCGCCCAACTCTGCTTCATCCTGTCCAAAATTGAGATATGCCCACTCAACAAGAATGCAAATGCATCTGCCCTTTTTAGATCTGTCGGATCATTTGTCTGGGCTGTGATTTGAGCTTCTGTTATGGCCTCATGCATGGCCTCTAGCTTAGGGACAATTGACCTTCTGAGCTCACTCAACCTGCTTATTCTATTTTTCCTTTCCTTCTCCAATTTCTTGATTTCACTCAAGACTGCAATAGTCTAACATTCTTGATTTGTTATAGAGGAAGAAAGAGGATCAAAACTTTGAGACAAGCTTAGTAGTGTGTCCTCTTGCTCTTTTATTTTCTTCTCAATATCCACTGTTACCTTGGACCAGGAGATACAAAATTTGTATATTTCACCGCCATCCTTAAGAGCATTTTCTAAGCTCTTTATCCCAATGTTCATGTTTCTCCTATCATTAATGATCAAACCTTGTACCTTGGAGAACCTTTTATCCAAAAATTCCTTCTGGACCTTTTCTTCAGCTGATTTTTCTAGAGAATCAAAATGTGTACTAACACTGCTGACTAAGGTTTTGAGATTACCGGAAGAGGAGGCTGTGGGATCCTTCTGAAAAGATGGCATGATCTTTTCCAGCACTTTGGATGCTACCTCCATAAGCTCACAGTCTTCCATGTGAGATTTCAGTAGTTTCTCTTTGACTTTCTCATTTGCAAATGAGGCTATTTTCATTGTTTGCACCGGTGACAAAGAGTCAAAATCTAATGGTCCTTTTAGTAGGTCCGGTTTATCAATTTCTATAGTGGCTTTTGTCAAGAATTCTTAAACAGTTTGTGCAGTGTCTCTTGTCAGAGATAGATGTTTCTTCTCTTCTGCAATCTTGGAGCTGTCCTTTTGAGTTTTCTCTCCTTCTGTAAGCTTAGCACTATCATCTTCTTTTTCTTTTACCTCTGCTTCTTTCTCCTGTGATTTTTCTTCTCCTTTCAATCCAGAGACTATAGGGGAAATCAAAGGAGAAATGTTAGTCTATTCGGGGCCCACCTCTTCTGACATTTTCTTAGGAGTTTCTTCTGCAACATTGGTAGTGGAGGGGTCAATACCCAAGTCCTCTATGATAGGAAGATTAAATCTTTTGAAGGTTTTCCGGAGAATCTCTTCAGTGTCCTTGGCTACCTTGTCGGTCTCACCAAGCATAAGCTGATTCATCCTTGCTTTGCTCCTGAATTCATCCTTGCAGTCTTTGAATACCATGTTCATTATCTTAGGATCAATTGAAGGATATAGCTGAATAGCTATCTGTTCCCTGATCTCAAGGTCTTTTGCCATGGCATTGGTCTTTCTCATTTCCAACTCCTTCTCTAGACTCTTAGGGATTAGAGAGATAATTTCAATAAAAGCTTTATTGTAAATGTTCAAATACCTGATTGTAGCTTCCTGCAGGATCTTTTGGTCGGCCTCATTATAATCATCATAGAATTTGGCCATCGGTTGAAGGTTTCCATCCACAGTGACTGATTTGATTACACTTTCTAGAGACAGGGTGGGCTTTTCAACAAATTCCTCTGCCATTTCTTCCTTGTCTTGGCCTGTGGAGGGCTTACTAGATCCTTTCTTCTTCTGCTTCTTTATTTCCTTTACCCCCTCGTCTGATTCAGTTTCTTCTTCATCTTTTTGACTTGCATAAGCCCTTGTGGCTTTTGTCTTGGATCTTTTCTCTCTTTTACCGAATGCCTGGACTTCCAGTTTTGAGCTTTTGGCTATGGCAGGTGCTAGTCTCTTTGAAGATCTGGTCTGGGTGGAACTTTCTACCAGATCACTTTTCTTGCTTTCTTTTTCTGCCTTTTTCTTCTCTTCATCAACTTTTTGTCTCTTTTCCCTGTTGGCATCAAGTGCCTCCTTTGAGATCCCAAGGCCTTGTGCAATATGTTCTACTTCTTTTCTCACCTTCCTTTTCATCTCTAGTTCTCTGAGTTCCACATGGATCTTTACACTCAGCTCCTTAAAGGTTCCAAACCTCTCTGCCTCTGGATCTTTAGGCTAGCTTAGCATGTGTTGAACATGCAGCTCCACAATCTATTCATCAGCTTCATACCCCATGGGCATGATCCAGACTATCCTTGGCTCTATTGCCTCCATTAGGCATTGGTCAGTGTCTACCATGAAGCACACTGTATCCTTGTATTTCTCAACCACTGATTTAGGGATTCTAATTTGCATTGTATTATGAAATTGTTTAAAGTAACCCCACAGAACTGTATTCCTTGCCTTTGCATCCCCAAGATCATGCAAGTAATCCCTGATCTGAATTGCTACAGGTTTGTCATTTTGCCATGCCCATCCATTTGATCCAGGCAGCTCATTCATGAAGTAGAAAATAAACATAGTATCAGTCCACCATATTTAAAAGAGTTTTTCTTGTCCTTTTTGATCTTCTGTATGTTTTCCATTAGTTGGCTTAACAGAAGTTCACAGAGATCATAATCTACATTCTTTCTCAACATCTCATAGGCTGTGTATACTGCAGTTCTGGATACTAAATTCTCCCTACTGGAATGATATATCTTGTATCCTATTATCATAGATGCATACTTGATATCCGGGTCAGTAATATCTTCAATGGTCATTGCCCTCTTATCAAATTTTGATCTGGTGGCCTCAGTTACAATGTTGTTTTTGATAGATTTGAGGACAGGTATTCCTCTAGAGGAGTGTAAACCAGTTACTGCCCTAATTTCTTCCTTGGTGATTTTGCAAGGTCTGTTCAGCCATAGAAAGTTGTCATGTACCCTACTCAATACATACCGGACCCATTCATCTTCTTCAAAGTAGGGGAAATGAATGAACTGATCAAAGTGTTTTTCCTGGATGCTCTTATACTGAGGTTTGATCTCAAAAGAATCATCTATTAACTGCTTGTGGTATAAGTCTCTTAGTTTGAATTCCCCAAACTCTTCAATGTTTGCATGTATATAAACCCTAATATCTTCAGTGTGCAAAACACCATGCAGAACACTGGAAAATGCACCTAGGGGGTCTACCTCCAAGGATTTGTATGGATGTTTCTTAAATGTAGGGCGAGGTCTATCAGAAATCTTTACAATATTCAGAGTACCCATTATCAAGAGATTTGCATTGAGATATTTGAAAATAGAAAATACCTTTTGCACCTATCGGTTTCACGGAGTAGGTTGAATTGATCTCTGGAAGTAATGACTTTTGCAAGTGATATTCGATGAACTTGAGGAATTTCGTTGCAGAGCTCTACTTTTCATTTCTTCTTGAGTGCAGAATGAATGAGTGATTAATGAAAAACCCTTATATTGCTCCGCGAGCCTTAATATCATATTGCAATAAATGCTCGACCTACATTATTCCAATTTGCCTAGTTTTCCTTGTTCAAGGAGGAAGAAACTCATCCGGATCATTATGATTCCCTTGTGATCGATGTTAGTGATGAATCATCATATCCACTTGTCCTTCTAATCATCTTATGTATCCGCAGATCAAGCTGTATCAATTTGGATTCATACTGGGCCAATCTTGTGAGAAACCTGTTTTACCAGAAGACTTGCTTAATCGGACCAATTCTGAAGGATTTGAACTTTTTAAATTTTCTTGCAGATCTCTCAAATCTTTACCTGACCTTCTTTACATATTTCTCTAGAAACCCTTTGATCTACAACTTCTCATGTGCCAATTTCAGGCACCACTTAACTGGCTGGGGGAACAAGGTTTTCTTTGTGTCTCCCCCTGAGCCAGAGCTCTTTTAGTTTCTGGAAGGAATATCAGCACCAGAGTCTAGTGCGAATCCAACCTCTACATTTTCTAAACTTTTTTTCACCCAAATCTTGTTCATCTCATTCCTAACTTCATCTGCATTCACCTTTTGTTTACCCTTATCTTGATTCTGATTATGATATACCGGACCTCTTTTCTCCTGATTCTTGCTTCTACAGAATTTTGCATTATCACCGGACCTATTACAGATTTGGCAAACAACATTTCTTTGCATATTTGACTAATATCCTCTTGATCTGCATTGATTAGCCATATGACCTACTCTATTGCATGCAAAGCATCTACCATTGAATGATTTGTTCATTTGCATATTTCTGCATTCATGAGACTTGTGACCATACCTTTTGCAGTTAAAACACTGTGCGGAGAAGAATGAATTAGTCTGATTCATTCTCTTTCTGCACTGATTAGCTTTGTGACCAAAGCGATTGCAGTTGTGGTAGTATCCATTGAAGGATGGACATCTTTGAGCATTGGGCTATCTTACCGGAGGTCTTCTAGGCCTGTTCCTTGAATTTTCTGATCCAAAATTCTTCTGACCGAATTCGGAGCTTTCTCCTTTCTCATATCCCAAACCACATTTGTCATCTACCTTCTTTTGACTTCCAAGAAGAACTTCAAGTTGAGCAGAACTTATCTTAAATTTTTCTTTATACTCATTTGCTATTTGAAGATCCCTTTTGAGAGAGACAATTTGATCCTCAAGTTTTTCTTCATTATCTTTAGCATCTTCAAGATCAGATTCAAGATGTCTGATAATTCTATCCATCTGGTGGCAATCTTCTAATTTCTCTTTGAGAGATTGTCTTAGATTGTCTTCAGTTTTTCTTTTCTCTTCAATCTCTTGAGTAAACTTAATAACTCCTTATTCCATTTCATGTCTTACCATAATGACTTCTTTTGATAACTTTTCACATAACTTGTTTTTCTCAGTCAGCTCTTCATTTGCATTATTTTCTTCACCTTGTCTTGCCAATTACTGAAGCAGCTCCTTTCTCTTTTTCATAGAGAGACTTAATTTATCTTTTAGTTCTCTCATGAAATCATCAGCCTGTTTGAGTCTTTCCTTTAATTCATTGACTTCAGAGTTTGACTGTTCAAGATCATCAAGGGCAGTCTTGAGTTGCTCTCTTAAACCATATGCATCCATTTGAGCTCCTAGATCTTCCTCAAGTTGTTAGGCTCTGTTAGGAGGAACTTAGCTCTGATACCAATTGTTGATAACTGAGAGGGGGGGTGAATCGGTTATCCTAATTATTTCTTCTATCTGAACTTTCTTATTAATCAATGCAACATTAATTCAAATAAGCAAACATTATCATGAAATGGAAAAAACACATGACAGTATTTTTGATGTGGAAACCCTGTTAAGGGAGAAAACCACGGGGTGATTAACCCAAAGATTATTCTCTGTTAGAAGAATAAGGAAACACAAAATGGCACTTGCCAATTAGGGCTCACTGCCCGAGCACACTGCTCACAAAGGAGGCACACTGCCTACAAGGAGGCACACTGTCTACAAAAGAATGTTCTACAATACTTGAACTGATTGGAAGCATCCACATATGCTAGAGTTCAATTCTGGTTAGGCTCAGTACACTGATCTGCTGCACTTCATCTTTCCTCTTCTCTTATGCTACTTTCCTTTCACATACCGGACCTTCCTTACTGCTTCTGCTCTGCTCTGCTTTTCTTTGCATATCACATATCACCACAACACTTCTTACAACTAAATCCATCCTATATATATATATCCGCACAAGTGATTTCATTATCTTTCTAGTCGGCACCCGGAACAGTCAATCTTCTCACAAACTCTGTTTTGTCGGCTGAATCCTTACACATCAAGTAATGCAGATCAAGTATATGCTTGTAGAAATCATTAATCATGTTGGCCAAACATGATTCATGCCTTCATAACCTTTACCACCATCAGTAACACATCCGAAAAGTAGTCTAATGTTCTATCAGTCAGTTCTTTCTCTGTTCACACTGTTTTCTCAGGAACCCGGTACTCAAGTATTCATATCTTTTACCTCATCTATCACCAGAGGCTAAAACCTTGGAATCTATCACTCAAGGTAGTACTATTTACTTCCCCAAATCCTCACTTCACCAAGATGCTTCCTCTGAGAGATCCGGACCTGTCTATCAGACCTTGCCACATGTTCTGTTCTTGTTTACCGGACCACAACATTCTTCACTCTGACTTCCGGTAGAGACACACCATGTCCTGCGGATGTGTGGGATGAACTTTGTTGCCATCAATGACACCAATCATGGATTCATATAGTGTCTCTTGCCAACAGTTCTTCCTAATCTTGGCTGACTGGATGTTTTACACCTCTTGTGGATGATCTTGAAGATGTTCTGTGAAGCATGGCCTATTCGTCAAGGAAGATTGAAGTCCTAGACATGTGTGGCCGACAATGTGGTGATACACATGAAATCTTTGTAACAAATCAAGTTGTATTTTTGTAACTGCTCTGTAATAAAATAAAGTATGTTGTACTGACTTTGATGATCATTCCAAAGTTGATGTCATGTATAAATAAGAATTGGGAAGTCATTTCAAAGTATCTTTAGTCGAGATGAGGAAGCAGTAGAGAGGAGAAGAGAGAAAAGCAGAGCAGAAGTGTTAAGCTTAAATGGAACTGTCTCAAGCATGGTGAAGCTGCTAATCTCTAGTTCAAGTATGTAATATTTATATTATTCTGTAGATAGTGTGTCTCCTATAGGTAGTGGGCCTCTTGTGAGCAGTGTTCTTGAGTAGTGAGCCCTAATTGGCAAGTGCCATTTTTGTTCTTCTTATTCTTTTAATAGAGAATACAATCTTGGATTAGTCACCCCATGGTTTTTGCCTTAATCAGGTTTTCCACGTTAAAATCTTGGTGTCATATGTGTTAATGTGTTTTTGCTCTTGGGTTATTGCATTGTGCTTCCATGATTGATTCATTATTATGCTATAGAAATATAAGAAAGATTTAAGTGTTTAAAAACATAAATTTTGGTGACAATTGATTCACCCCCCCTCTCAGTTGTCTATCCTAAAACCAACAATTGGTATCAGAGCTAAGTTCCTCTAAAAGAGCTTAACCACTTGAGGAGATCCAGGATGTCTTCCTACAAGAAGGATAGTCTGAGGTTTGATGGAACAAATTACACTCTTTGGAAAAGCCACATGGAATGTCACTTGCAATGTATGGGAATGTAATATCAGACCATGACTATAAAGAAGTATGTTCCTCCAAAGAATGGTCTGACAACTATAGATGAAATCAGAGATGCTGAAGATAATCTTTGAGCTAAAGAAGCCTTACTAAGTGCCTTATCTGATTCAGAGCTAACGAATGTTATGGATTTAAAAACTACATATGAAATTTGGTCAAATATGGCACTTCTGCATGAAGGAGACAAATATGTTAAATGTGCCAAGCTACAAAGTCTGAAAGGAAAATTCAAAAACCTGAAGATGAATGAAGATGAGAATATCACTACATTTATGCCAAAAGTAATGAGCTTCTTTGTGAAATTAGATGTGCTGGTGGAACCTTGGATTGAGATGAAATTATTGCCAAAGTTCTTAGATCCTTACCTCCTGCTTACAAACACAAGGTTTATGCTATTAAGGAATTCAGATCTTTATCAAATATCACAAGAGATCAATTGGTTGGAAAATTAGCTACATTTGAATTGGCTAAATTTGGAGATGCACTCCCCAAGACTGAATCAACATTCAAAGCTAGTGCATCTATAAAAGGAAAACAAAGGTATGATCTAGGAGAGAACTCCTCAAAGAAACTATCATGGTATGAGGTATGATCTAGGAGAGAACTCCTCAAAGAAACTATCATGGTATGAAAAAGCAAGAAAAGATCTGGAAGAAGATGAGGCAGAAGCTACTCAACTTGAAGCCCTTATTGCAAAAAGACTACCAAGAGGATCTGGTAAGTATGAAGGAAAATTGCCCTTCAAATGCTTCAACTATAACAAGATTGGTCATTTTGCTTCAAGGTGTCTGGAAAGATTTTCAAGAACAAATCCTAATAAATCAAGATTCCAAAAGAAATGTTACTATGTTCATGAAGATGATGATGATAAAGGAGTAACAGATGATGAATCCGAAACAGGAAACAAATCTGGAAGTGACTGGGTGTTCATTGCCATCAAAGAACAAGATCTAATGCCCATTGAATCTGTCAATCATAAAATGGTAGAAAGAGCTCTGGCTGCCCAAGTTGAAGAAAAGGATGAATGGGTCATTGACAGTGGATGCTCCCACCATATGATTGGTGATAAAAATAAGTTCATAAATCTAGAAAGATATGAAGGAAGAGTTGTAAAATTTGGTGATAATTCTGTTGGCAGAATCAGAGGTAGAGGAACTATTTCTTTTTATGGAAAGAACAAAACTAGTGATGTACTGTATGTTGAAGGTCTAAAGCATAATCTTCTCAATGTTGGGCAGTTGGTGGACAAAGGCTATGATCTTTGATTCAAAAATGGAAAATGTAAAATTTTTGAAAGCTCTGGAATTGAGATTGCATCTGGTACTCAAACAAAAGGTAACATCTTCCACTTGATTGGTATTGGCAAAAGTTGTTTTTTTGTTCAAATTGATTAGATTTGGTTGTCGTATAGGAGAATGTGTCATGTAAATTTTGATAATATCATCAAGATAAGCAACACTCAGGCTGTAAGACATCTTCCAAGACTGGTGAAACCTACTAACAGTTTGTGCAAAGAATGTCAATTGGGTAAGCAGAGCAGAGTCACATTTAAAAGTAAGGAACAATCTTCTATTAGATTGTTGGACTTAGTACACACTGATCTATGTGGACCAAATTAGGAGTTTGTAAGGTGATAGATATTTCATGTTGCTGATTGATGACCACTCCCAGATGATGTGGGTGACTTTCCTAAAAGAGAAATCTGAAGCTCTTGAGAAGTTCAAAATATTCAAGGCTATGGTAGAGAATGAAATCAGGTTAAACATAAAATGTCTTAGGTTTGATAGAGGTGGTGAATTCACATCCAAAGAGTTCATAGAATTCTGTGAGAAACATAGGATAAAGAGACAATTATCTGCTCCAAGGACTCCATAGCAGAATGGAGTAGTAAAGAGAAAGAATCGGACCATCCAGGAAGCGTCTAGAACCATGATGATGGAAGCAAATGTCCCTCAGATCTACTAGAGAGAAGCTGTAAGCACTGCTGTCTATACTCTCAATCGATTACAAATCATAAGCAATACTGGTAAGACCCCTTATGAACTCTAGTTTGGCATCACTCCTACTGTGAAATATTTCAGAGTCCTTGGTAGTAAATGTTACATTAAAAGAGATTAAGACCTTGGCAAATTTGATGCTAGAAGTGATGAAGGAATATTCTTGGGTTACTCTACTCAAAGCAAAGCATACCGGTGTTATAACAAGAGATTAAGAAAGATTGTAGAAAGTACAAATGTGAAGGTTAGTGAAGGCATTAAAAATCCATCAAGGTTTTATGAGTATGAAGTAGATGATCAGAGTGATGTTTTGGTCCAAGAAGTTCAAGCCCCTTCTGAAGTTCAAATCCAGACTGATCCAGAGAATCTTGAAATACAGGAAGAAGAGATAAGTTTGAATGAACCTGTCCAAGAAATAGTAGTGCAAGAAATTCCCAAAACTCCTAGGTGTGTAAGACTAAATCATTCTGAAGACCAGATCATAGGTGATAGAAGCAAAGGTGTTCAAACAAGAAGAAAGATTGCTCAAGATTCAGAAAAGTATTGTCTGATTCTAAAGATTGAACCAAAAACAGTAAATGAAGCATGCAATGATGAAAGCTAGGCTAAAGCAATGGAGGAAGAGCTGATGTAGATTGAGAAAAATCACACTTGGGATGTTGTTCCCAGACCTAAAGATAAAAACGTGATTGGGACTAAGTGGGTCTTCTGGAATAAATTGAATGAAGATGGTGAAGTAGTCAGAAACAAAGCCAGATTGGTTTGTAAGGGTTATTCTCAAGTAGAAGGAGTTGACTTTGAAGAAACGTTTGCTCCCGTGGCAAGAATTGAAGCAGTTAGATAATTTCTTTCTTTTTCTACCTTCAAGGATTTCAAAGTATATCAGATGGATGTCAAGTCTACCTTCTTGAATGGTGATTTGGAAGAAGAAGTATACATTGAGCAACCATATGGATTTCAATTGTTTGATCATGGTGATA
The DNA here is from genome assembly GCA_027924645.1 of Cunninghamia lanceolata. Taxonomy (NCBI): domain Eukaryota; kingdom Viridiplantae; phylum Streptophyta; class Pinopsida; order Cupressales; family Cupressaceae; genus Cunninghamia; species Cunninghamia lanceolata. The sequence continues at coordinate 539,757 of BSBN01000918.1, read as the reverse complement.
TGGTCTACAAGTTGAGGAATGCACTGTATGGACTCAAACAAGCCCCAAGGGCTTGGTATGAAAGATTGGATAAACATCTTTTGAAGATTGGTTTCAAGAAAGGTACTGTTGACAGTAACTTGTACTTCAAGATTGATCATGAAAATATCTTGATTGTTGAAGTATTTGTTGATGATATCATTTTTGGAGGAAGAGATAGTATGTGCAAGACTTTTGCAAATCAATGAAAAGTGAATTTGAGATCTCTGTGTTTGGGGAAATGAATTTCTTCTTGGGTCTGCAAATCACTCAAACAAAGAAATGAATCTTCATATCTTAGACCAAATATGTGAAAGAATTGTTGAAGAAATTTGGGATGGAAGATTCAAAGCCAATGAATACTCCCATGGCAACCAAATGTAAACTAAGCAAAGATGATGAATCCCCTAAGGCTGATCAGAAAACTACAGGTCAATGATTGGAGGACTATTGTATCTTACTCAAACTAGACCTAACATTATGAATGTTGTTGGTCTTGTTGCCAGATTCCAAGCTGATCCTAGAGAATCTCATGTCATGGCAATCAAGAGAATTCTCAGATATCTAAAGGGAACAGTTGAGTATGGTTTATGGTATCCTAGGGATCATGATTTCTCTCTTCATGCATATACAGATGCTGATTGGGTAGGAGATTTAGATGATCGGAAGAGTACCAGTGGTGGTGCATTCTTTTTGGGGAAAAGATTGGTTTCTTGGCTGAGTAAGAAACAAGAGGCAATATCTCTATCCACTGCAGAAGTAGAATATATTGCAACAGCAGGTAGTTGCACTCAAGTATTGTGGATGAAGCAAATGCTAAGAGACATCAGAGTGGAGTATGAGCAACCTATCACAATCTTCTGTGATAACTCAAGTGCAATAAATATATCAAAAAATTTGGTGTTGCATTCAAAGACAAACATATATCCATCAAGTTTCACTTTTTGAGAGAGCAGGTGAACAAGAATGAAGTCAAATTGGAGTTTGTGCCCTCAAAGGATCAGAATGCAGACATTTTTACTAAACCTCTACCTAAGGGCTCTTTTGAGTATCTCAGGGAGAAGTTAGGGGTTATTACCCATCCAGCTCTGAATTAAGGTACACTAATGTGCATCAGTCCAGTGGATCTCACAATCATATCTTGTGGTCCAGATTGATGATAGGAAGCTTCCACTCAGGGGAGTAGCCTGTATGATTCTAAAGTATTGATGCAAGTATGTGCCCTTTGCCATTAATGTCAAAGGGGGAGATAAGACATGTGAAAAACAAAAGTGGTTGCTGATCAAAGGGGGAGAAGTAAAGAAAGAGAAGACATATGAATGATTGTTGTTGATAGGGGAGCTATGTTAGTTAGTGAGGATAAGTTCTTGTCTTGATGGTTAAAAGTTTTCCACATCATATGTTGCCATCAATGACAAAGGGGGAGATTGTTACAAGTATGGGCCTAACCGGTGTTGTCATTGATGTCAACATACTCCTGTTGCATTGATATCAAGGATTGGATGAGCTATGTGTTGAGGATATTGAGAAAATTAGTCTTATCAGGAATAGAGAAGAATAGTGAAGATAGTAGAGCTTTATGAAGTGAAGATCCCAGCTAGATGAAGATAAGAGAATGTGCATCAAAGGGTTTGTATATATGTGTCTAAAGATGATCTAGTCAAGATTTGAGAGATCCGTATGAAGACTTGGAGAAGTTATGGCCATATGAGTAAAACTAGTTCTGGCAGCTGTTCAGAGGTGACAGAGTGACACAAATAGGTCTGGTAGGATCCATAAATGCAATATCTTGTTCTGTGGATCTGGTGGCATGTTTAGGAAGCCAATGTGAATTGACAACTCAATTGGTTTGTGGTCTGGAGGTCCGCAAGAATTTATTCTAATGAGACAATGATGATTAACTATATTATTGAGGTTCTAGATGGAGATGTGAATGATTTCAGTAAGAAAAAGTGGTGTGGATGTTCTTGGTGATTCAGGCAAGCTTGTGAGGGTCTCTAGGTTGTGTCCAGTTCGTGTTGATGGTCTACATTAAAGATTGAGCTCAAAATTGAAGATTTGCTTTCGGGTGATGGTGTTCTTCCTAATCTTGGCTGACCGGATGTTTTACACCTCTTGTGGATGGTCTTGAAGATGTTCTATGAAGCATGGCCTATTCCTCAAGGAAGATTGAAGTCCCAGACATGTGTGGCCGACAGTGTGGTGATACGCATGAAATCTTTGTAACAAATCAAGTTGTATTTTTGTAACTGCTCTGTAATAAAATAAAGTATGTTGTGCCGACTTTGATGATCATTCCAAAGTTGATGTCATGTATAAATAAGAATTGTGAAGTAATTTCAAAGTATCTTTGGTCGAGATGAGGAAGTAGTAGAGAGGAGAAGAGTGAAAAGTAGAGCAGACGTGTTGAGCTTAAATGGAACTATCTTAAGCATGGTGAAGATGCTAATCTCCAGTTCAAGTATGTAATATTTATATTATTATGTAGACAATGTGTCTCCTGTAGGTAGTGGGCCTCTTGTGAGCAATGTGCTCAGGCAGTGAGCCCTAATTGGCAAGTGCCATTTTTGTTCTTCTTATTCTTTTAACAAAGAATACAATCTTGGGTTAGTCACCCCGTGGTTTTTCCCTTAACCAGGTTTTCCACGTTAAAATCTTGGTGTCATATGTGTTAATATGTTTCTACTCTTAGGTTATTGCATTGTGCTTCCATGATTGATTCATTATTATGCTATAGAAATATAAGAAGGATTTAAGTGTTTAAAAATAGAAATTTTGGTGACAACTGATTCACCCCCCCTCTTAGTTGTCTATCCTAAAACCAACATCCTATACCTCATATGCAAATTCAAGGTCCACAACTTTTATCAACACTGAGTCACTTAAGGAACTTAATAGAGCATCCTTTGCTTTGATATCCATCTCATATTCTTTGATATCATCTTTAGTTGTCAAACCACCGTCAGGCATGTCAAATTGTGATTATGTAGCTAGCCATACTTTATAACCAAGACAGAGGAGATGAATTTTCATTTGTACCTTCCAAAGAGCATAATTTGTCCCATCAAACTGTAGAGCTTCCTTCTTATAAGACATCCTGGATCTTCCTCAAGCTATTAGGCTTTTTTAGAGGAACTTAGCTCTAATACCAATTGTTAAATTGCACCGGACAACTAAGAGGGGGGGTGAATCAGTTGTCCTAAAACTTTTCACCAATTATAATCATCAACTTATCAATTAATTATATTTAGATATAATCATGAAAGCATAAAATGAGAAGCTCAACACGAAGGCATGATCAACATAGGAGACACTAGATTTTTACGTGGAAAACCCTAAAAGGGAAAAACCACAGTGGGTGTTAGCCCACAAAAATATATATGTTATATCAATACCAAAAATTAGAGGCTCACTGCCTACAGGGATCACTACCCAAATTGCTCACTCCAAAGAAAGGCTCACTACCTATGGGTGGCTCACTACCAAAGGGAGGCTCACTGCCAAAAGGTTGAACTAAGATAACAACATCTACTCAATGCCAAGGTTCAGTTCCATTGAAGCACAAACACCTCTACTCTGCTCTACTACCTTACTTCACTTTATCTTCACATTTTCACGACTCAATTACAAGTATTTATACATTGCATCAACCTTGGAATGATCATCAAGGTCGGCATTACAATCATCAACTGTTGGAACAATCTCCAAGGTCAAAAAACATATGTTACATCATATAGGTCTGGACCTAAAGAGATTTACAAAGAAAAGAAATGAATGCAGATCATGCCACGCCTTAGTAGGGACTCAAACACAATCTTCCACGCTACAACATGCTATCACAATCTTCGATGCATCTCCACATATGACAAATTCAACCAGGTCAGCCAAGACTGATGTTAACACAAGTATCCTTAAGAACACGCTTCATGCACAATCTAAATTACACTTTACGAACCAATCCAAATGTAGGAGCATGATCAAGAGACATCCACAAGCACATTGTAATCACCAGGAACAACCGCACAATCTCTAACCACTCTATCAATCAGATTCTTCAAACCGGAGCACAAGAACAACACTGTCAACCATTGTCATAAGTAAAAGATAGCTTGAGGATCACCAAATCACAAACCATTGAAGTTGAAGGCACTTAACATCAACAATGACTTAGTTCTAGAACCGTAGACCAAAATACTTTAATGTAGAGGAATGCAGAGCAAAACACTTTCTCCCTATCACCACCAAACACACAGAAAAATCTATTTTCACTCTGGTGAACATAACTCACTCAATTCTTCATACTGGAGGCTCAAATTCAGAATATAACATCTTCAGACAAGCTTCTAAATAAATTCCAATCCGTAGGTAAAGATATTTATTCTGTAGGAAATGCAAAGCATTCTTATGGACTATTCTTCTGCATGTAATGCACTGTTTCTATTACAACACATTGTTATCTCCTGAGGAGCTAATTTTCTCAATATCCTCAACAAAGTAAGAGAACCATTGACACCAATGAAAACACATATATGTTGACATCAATCACAATTTTAATTAGGCACATACTTGCAACAAGACTTACATTGTTCTTCTCACATGGGAAGATCACGTGCACCTATTTGCAGTTCTTTTTCTTCCACAAGAGAGAAATGTTGTTTGAAATTTAGGGATCACCTTCTGCATTCATCTTTGAGTACTAGTTAGCACTATAGTATCTCACATATTATGGGGTGACATTTCTTATACTTTTTTGATAAAAGTAGTCCTTGGGGGGTCATGTTGAGTCCTTCTTCACTTGTACATTTCTTTCATGCATCTTTTCTCTTTTGGAGAGGAGTGTTATTTCCCACTAGGTTTTCTCCTTTAATTTGTTTGTGAGAAACTTGTTTGTACATGGGTACCTGACATGGCCTAGTAGTCGAGACCCATCATTATTATATTTATTCTCCCTAAGTTTCACTTAAGAGGGCATTAGTGTAAATAGGGTCATTATATATCTAGTTAGCTAATCACCTTCTTCTAGGTTGACCTATTCACACTTAGCTTATGTCCAACATTGGGATTTTTACTTTTTTTTCTCACTTCATAGGGACTATACACATGTCCTCATAGTTGTCCCAAGTGTTCTAACATTGCTAAGTTCTTAGAGGTTAGACAGTTGTCTACTTCTACCTTCTTCCTCCTTGTCCTATTTATACAAGGAGATTGTACATTTTACACTCTTTTTATGATAGTTAACTTTGGCTCATTTGTGTTGATATTTATTGTGGAAGTTATCTTGGATGTTACATTTTGATCTTGGCTTCTCCAAAAATAACTTAATCCTATAAATATAAGTTTGTTTGTCATTCAAATAGTTAGTCACCAAGCTAATTTCCTAGATTGTAAGTGCCTCATGTTGATTTTTGGGGCTTTAATTGATTTAAGTCTAGTTTGTAAGGGGTGAAAATAATATCTATAAATCGTATGAAGGGTTTTGAATGCACATCTCTTGTAATGGTAATGGTATGTCTCAATGGTAGTTGGTAATAATTGAGGGGAATGCATAATCATAGTTATGTATTTTCTTTCACCACATTTGCTAGTGCAATTGTAACTAAAGTTTGATGAAAGTGTAATATATTCTAATGTATTGCAAGACTCTTGTAATGGTATCTCCTTTATTGCATATGGGTTATTCTATTTTAGTTCAGCATCATTAAGTATGTTTATTACATGTAATGTATCTTTAATTTGTATGTTTATGCATATCTAGTTCTGTTGATGCTTTTCTTGATGTATCTCCCTCTTCCTTATAGTTTGTGACTTTATTACCTAATGGAGTAGACACTAATTGGATTGGTGAGAGATCACACAATTTCATTTTAATCATCCTTTGTCCTTGTTAGTTGTAGGAGTAGATTAGGGTTTCACATGCATTTCATGATTCAGTGTTACAAACTAGAGAATGTCTTAAGTAAACTCAAACAGTTAGATTGTTAGAGGATCATGTCTTACATGCCTACACATTGCACTTGTGTATGAAAATTTAAATTGATTCATCTATGGGGATTATACTAATTTTTTATCATCTGTAGGTGCATATGCATGGTTGTAGTTTTAGCTTAATTATAGGTTGTATAAGCCAATAGTTAGTTGTCATGCCCACATTTTACACATGGACATGAAAATTGAAATATCAAAAAAATTATAACACAAGTCACTAAACACACTCACACATCAAATGTGTGCTTAAATAACATACACACTTGATGTTGTTGTATATGCAACACATGTTAGTCATACCATACTAACGCGGGGAAGTCAATCAAGATGTGGGAGATGCAAAAATCCTTTCACACTCATTCAAAAATGGAAGTGAACTAAGAGGGAAAGCATTGCATCTTGCTTTGCCAAGAGGGGAGGTCTCCATGAAGAAACTGACCCTAGGGTTTTCTAGATGAAAATGAGAAGTTAGTTTTGACCTAAGTCGAAACCCTAACCCTAAAAATTATTAACCAATTGTTGATAACTTGGCAAACATCATAAAGAGAGAGACACTACTAATATGATGAAGAGTGTTTGTGCACAATGTTTAAAGATGTTGTCATTGATGGCAATAAGCAAAGGAATAAGATTGTAACAATGTTTCTGGTCTGAAGAAGAAGACTTAGCCATTTTGGCTAAGTATTGGCAGTATACTGAAGCAGTGACAAGAAGATAGTGTTTGATCTGGTATTGGTCTGCAGTAGAAGATCATATCATGTCGTTCAAGTATGTTGTTCACAGTTCTAAAATGATCATTTGTCCAATATTTCAATTCTTGATGAGTACCGGAAGTCTATCTTCAAAAAGTCTAAGTCCGACAGTGTAGAGAACAGAGGAAATTAGAATAGAACACTCAACTGAATTGGTCTGCATTCCTCTGTTGTTACATATCTTGTTATACAGTTATGAGGTGTTGTAAACACATGTATGAGACATCTATATCTAGAGTTACAAGTTCTGAGTTCCACCGAAGAGTGAGTTATGAATGCTTAAGTATCGCTACTTGGTTTGACAGAACTTGATTGTGACAGCATGTGTTATTGTAGTCCACATTCAACCGCAAAAGAATATCTTGCCTTGCGGTTCTAAAGGTATGATCTATGATGTGTGAAGAGTCTTTGATAAGGTTTTGAACAATTTTTGTGGTCCGCAATGAAAGTTGCAGTATGACAGATGAGATTGGGTCAGCGATAATTGATGTTTAAGGCCAACATGACTATGTGATGCTTGTGCGGTAAGATCTATTGTTTAGAATCTTGTTCTAAGAGATGTTATAGTTGGAGCCAACATATGTAGTTGTGATTCAAGCATAGTTTTGGTCCATTGTGTATTTTGGTTCAATATTTTGGCCGACAAGTTACCTAAGGCATGACTACACGCTAAATCTAAGTATGCTGACCTAATGTGTGAATCTGAAATGTTGTGTATATCATATATGAGATCAAATTCATTGGTTGGCATGTGAAAAGTGGGGATATGATTGTGGATTTGATGTGTGAAGATTTGAAATGCGATAAGAGTAGAAGAAGAGAGATCTTGTTTGATTTAGAAGCAAAATAGTGAAATAGGGTAGTCAAAGATGAGAGTTTTGAGATAGTATTTCTGAGCTTCATTGGAACTATAACCATGTATGTGTAGATGCAATCAGAGCAGTTCAAATTGGTAGTGATCCACCCTTCTTCTTTCTTTCTTTCTTTCTCTAGAAAGTGAGCCTTCTTGCAGTGAGCATTTATTTTGGGCAGTGAACCCTGAGCAGTGAGTCTTTATTATAATTTGGTATTGTTCCTACATAATATATTATGAGCTAACACTCACCATGGTTTTTGCCAGTTTTGGGTTTTCCACATAAAAATATTTGTGTTCATGTGTTATGAATTGTAGTTGTTTCTTCTATGTTTAACTTGCTTTGTTATTACATGCAATAAATGGATCATTAGTTTAATAAATAAGAGGTTAAATAAAGTACTGATTCACCCCCCTCTTAGTACTTTGGGTGTTCAAAAATTGGTATTAGAGTCTGGTTCCTTGGAAGAAGTCTAACAGCTTGAGGAAGATCTTGGAGACTAAACACATGGCAGGAAAAAAATGTCCTACTCCTCCTGAAGAAATTGATCTGGCTGAAGGTACAGAAGAAGAATGCATTGAAGATCAACTTAGAGTGGCTCTTGAAAGGACTGAAATAGAAAATAGGGATCTAAAAGATATGTCAAGGAAGCAGATGAGTGTATCAAAAAATTAAGGGAACACGTCAAGAAGTTTAAACAAAAATACAAGGAAGTTAGTGAACAATTGATATCAGCAAATGAAACCTTGAATGATTTAAAAGTAGAAGTTGTAGAAAGAGAAAATGCAGAAGAAGACCTAAATCAATTGGTGAAAAACAAATCTAAAGACTGTACAAAGCTTGAACAATAAATAGTGGATTTAAAAGCTAATCTAAAACAAGCATGGATTCAGGAAGACAAATTTAGAGTGAGTGTCGATCAAGGATAGCACTCGACCACCCATCTATAGTGCCGGGGGGTTGGCACTCAACCCTCAAGGTTTCTCAAAGACGGGATCGCACTCTCTTCGGTTGGGACTCACCACTCAACCTTCACTGTATAGAGCACTGGGCACTCGACCCCCTCGACCAGATGGGTATATAGGCAATCAATCGAGTCCGGGTGCCTAGCTTGATAGAATACTTTCCAATTAGAAGAGCCCTAATGACAAAGAAGGTTTGGGATTTGAGAAAGGTGAAAGTTCTAAAAATGGTCAAGAAAAGAATGATGAGATCAAGAAGGACAAAGGCAAATAGATTTAGAATCAAAGGAATAGACCTAGAAGACCACTGGTCAGGCAACCAAATGCTCAAAGGTACCCTTCTTTCAATGGTTATTGTAATGCATGCAATAAGTTTGGTTATAAGGCTATTCAATGTAGGAGCAGAGTGAATCAAAATGTTCCATCATTCTTTGGTCATTGTTTTACTTGCAATAAAGTAGGACATAAGGCTAATGAATGCAAAAGTTAGATTAGGAATGGTTATAACAATGGAAGGAATGTTCAAACTTTCAAAGGTGACTGCTTTATATGCAAGAGGTTTGGATATAGAGCTGGTGAATGTAGAAGTCAGATAAGGAACAACTATAATAATGGAAGGAATGCTCAATTTTTCAATGGGAATTGCTTTGCATGCAATAGATTTGGGCACAAGGCTAACCAATGCAGATCAAGGATGAGTGAAAGAAACAATAGACAGAGAAATGGTGTATGCTCCAATTACAAAAGGCCTAGACTTATTGTAAGATTCTGTAGGAGAAAAAATATGAAGAAGGCTAATCAGGGATAAATGGAGAAACCAGTACAAAAGATAGATCTATAAGAGATCAATAAGGAGATGAATCAAATTTGGGTTAAGAAGGAAGTGTAGGAAGTTAAGGATGAGTTTGCACCAGACTCTAGTATTGGTACTTCCTCCAAGAAGTAAATTGAGAGCTCTGGCTTAGGGGGAGCTTAATGCAAAATCTTACCCTCCTAGCTAGAAATGTGGTGCTGACATCCAACACAAAGATATGAGTTATAAGACTGAATGATAGATCTTATGAAGAAGATTCCGGTAGAAAAGAATATAATGTGGTAAATTACAGAGCAATCTTATAGATTGGGAACAACAGAGAAAGGGTTTGACAACTTTTTGAATGAAGCATTTATTGTGATTAAATCCTGATGAAAAGAGACTAAATAAATGACTAATTTGATCGTCAAGTAAAATCACAACTATAAATGACTAAATAATTAGTCACAATGCAAAAATAGTAGTGTCTACTCTCCCATAAACTCTCTTTGACCTTGGGACTTCAAAACATCATTTATTCAATTATAAAAGATTGCAAGGGCAAGGTTTCAATTGAAGGAAAAGATAGAATAAAGTGAGAATAGAGGAAGATATGCAATGTTCCCACCCATGAGAACCCTTCCCATTTTCACGCCCATGAGAATGCTTCCCATTTTCCTGCCCAGAGTCAAAAGGCATGAAGTGAGAATGGAGGAAGATATGCAGTGTATATTTTAATCGAAAGAGGGAGATATCAGTGCATATCTAAGACCCCTCTTGTTTGCAAGGATCACATAGGGAGATACACATTGTATATCTTGAAGATAGAGGTCATATGAGGTTATTTTGGAGGGGAGACATAGTGTATATCTTAAATCCAGAGTTCACTAGGATCATATGTGGAGGAAATACACAGTGTATGTCTTAAAGCCAGAGGTTAGCCGGGGTCGTTTCTGGGGATCACAAAGACATGCTCAATCCAAACCCACAGATATGAGGATATCTGTGGCCATTTGAGACATCCCATAAGGAGATACTAGTGCATATAAAAAATACAAAAGTTTATCTAGGGCCACTTGTAGGAATCACAAGGAGAGATATATAATGAATATTAAAAATTCAGAAGTTATCCAGAGATATTTGCACCAGTCGCATAGGGAGATAACCAACACATTTCAAAGAATTAGAGTTTAATGAGTATAAAGGGATATACACAGTGTATATCCAATAATTTACATGAATTATAGAGGGAGATGCACATTGTGTATCCAAAAACAAGATCTTATTTGCAAGATTTATTGAGGGAGATATGGTGCATATAACAAAATTGGGGTTTATCAATAGACATTTGGGGTGATTTAAGTTTATAACAATGTATGTCAAGGAGGTCTGTCTGGAGGGTTTCAAGTCCTATGCAACTAGGACAGTCGTGCCTAATCTTGATCCCTTTTTTGATGCTATAACTGGTCTGAATGACTTAGGGAAATTGTATATATTGGACTTAATCTATTTCGTGCTTGGAATTACCAATTTACAACAGGTCAGGGATTCAAATGTAGGAGCTGGTGTACAAGCAAGTGCAGGCCAGAGTGACAAAGGCCATTGTTTCTACTATTTTTGATAATTCTCATTGCAGTCGCGTCCCATTGGATATGAAGAAAACACCGAGATCACTGTAACTCGACAGGTATTTATCCATTTCATTTTCTTTCAGCTCCTTTAATTTCAAAATAATCCTCAAACAATTTGTGCTATAATATTCAAGTTTTCTTTTAGTGGGTTTGGTCAAAAATTTTGTTTCCTTAGCTAGGGGTATCTATTGCCTCAAAGTCACCCTAGATTTGCACCCAAACTTGTTTTTTAAATATGTTGCACACATAGTTGGATGTTGATTTTAATCTAATTTTGAACACTTAGCACGTCTTCTGTGGATTTGAGTATTTCACACCCAGAGTTGGATGCAATATTTTTCTCACTATGAACACTTAATATGCCTTTTGTGGGTTTCACTAAGTTATATTTAGACTTGGATGTAGCATTTAACCTAATTTGAATGCTCAACATGCTTACTGCAGTTTTAGAAATGTATTACCCTGACGTCAATGTGGTATTATACCCAATTCAATGATTAAACATGTCTCCTTTAGATCTTAGATTATGTAATTTGGTTTAAAGTAATTGGCTTGTATGTTGTGCTCCATGTTCTTGCTATTTGCATAGGATTCTCTCCTAACATAAATAACCAAGACAGTAAGTACAACTTGATTTTACACGTGTAAATGCAACTTGTACAAGACTCATGGGTTGAGTTTGGGTGATTGTGTGTGGTTTTTCTGTCAGTTTTTTCTACCAAAACCTGGCAAGTCTCAGGTTTAGACTCAGAAGTCTTGAGCACAGACTTGCTTAAGGCCAGAACACATAACAACAACAGCTAGATCATTTATGCCCTTCTTGCACATTGGAGTAGCAAATGGGTTCCATTAGAAGAGAGATTTCAAGCAAGAAATGTTAAAACTGTAGCTCAATTCTCATAGAAAAGAGAAATATTTTTATAGGTGGTATGTGTTGACATCTTCCAAAGATTTGTAAACATTGGTAACATTCAATGCATTGACATATTCTTTAAGATCTGCAAATACTGGTTAGAATCATTGTGTTACTATATTCTTGAAATTTTAAGCTTTGTTTCCTTTAAATTATGTATATTTGATAACAGTCACCTTGTTCCATGTCTGGTTGAATAATGTGCAATCTTAGTGCAATGGAAAGAATTAAATGTAGGTCACACTTTTACAAATATTCCCACTTGCCATTAGATTTCTACCTCTTGAAATACTGGAAAGTTCTATTCCAACTAGTGTAGTAAATTCTCTTTGTCTTGCATTTTGGGTTTCTTTTGGTGGCTTTGATGAATTCCTTATTTTTTCATAGTTCATTCATGGAAAAATTGAGCGGAAATAATGGCAGTGTCATATTTTTTTGGATTTGTGAAGTCTTAGTACTACAAAGTGCACTGCTGCACCATTTATATTTGCTTTTAGGATGTTAATCCTATTAAAGGAAGATCCCTTAGAGATCAAATTACACCAAAATCATTTTAAAGTTATTGCCTTCACCATAATAATTAACATATTTTTACCTTGGTGCAATCCAGGAGTAACATTTGAAAGCACATTAAGAAAAACATAATGACAAGGACAGTTGTCATATGTTAAACCAAAGGAAAAAGCAAAACAATTAATCAGTCATTAAGAAGATTATGATAGACCTCTTTACAATGCACAGTCAAGTCAAATGATAAAGGGACAAATCTGTGGTAATGAACTTTTATGTTTATGGATGAGTTTCAAAAGTAAATAATAGTCCATAAAGGAATAAATTTCAATATGGACATTTAAAGGTGAAGTACATCATATATATACAATGCAATATCATAGGTACAATTAACAAGGTATGAATGAGCAAGAAGTTTTCAGTAAATTACGTCATGTGTTAGGGGAAATTATGCATAAATATCAATGATATCAATAATACCCATAACTCAATGAAATATAGAAATAAAGAAGATCTAAAACAATGAACAATACCTCAACAAACCTCTTTACCTCATGGCTTCCATTGGTTGCCTATCTCAATTGATCTTGCATGTATGAATAAGGCCCTCAGAGAGTGCACTTCCTTGCTATTCCAAGATTGTCAATGGAGAATGGCCATGATAGTTTATTGCAATGAAGATGAGCTTCACAACAATGGTAATGGTGATATGGTAACGAGTTGATCGCAAGCTATGGATGGATTGGTACCAAAGGCGCGCTATAATTCCTGCAGCGTAACAATACTAAAAGCTTGGATGAATGAAATAGAAGAAGAGGGTTCAATTTATAGAGTTGTGAGGGGAGATCAATGGTATAGAAAGAATGAGAAGATCAACGATTGAGAAAGAATGAGAGAATGTGCGCAAATAGAAAGAAGACTAGTGTCACACAAAAGCTATTTTGAGTTAACTATTTTTTTTCTTTTATTGCAGATAAGATATGTTGTCATAAATTAGAAAGTTTTTTTCTATTTAGGAGTTTTTGATAGAAACAAGATAGAATCAATTAATTAACTCATGATTTGCTTTTGCATGATTTGAGAGGAATTAAATAATAAATTATTTAATTCTGTGTGAATGAGGAAGAAGATTTATTTTTAGAAGATTTGGAAGATTTCTAGAAGATAAGAAAGCAAATTAAATAAATAAATTTATTTAATTGTGTGTGCATGATTTGGAAGAATAAATAAAATATTTGATTGTATTTTATTTTTAGAGATTGAGAAGATTTAAAAAAATTTGATTGATTTATTTAAATTTGGAGGAAGAATTGACTTAATTAAATATTTAAGAATTATTTAATTGTTTGGAAGAATTTAATTAAATAAAGGATTTTATTTAATTTTGACTTTAGGAGAGTAATTAAATATTTTGATATTTAATTAACTTAGAGGAATGCGAATCAAATAAATTTATTTATTTATTTATTTATTTGATAGAGGAATTAGAATGGAATAAATATTAAAGAATATTTATTTAGACCGAGTCATGTCATTTTTGGGCATATACATTTTGCCCCTCTTTAATGCAATGAAGTTTACAGCATTGCGTCAAAGAATAAGAATTTATGATAATGATACATGCTCCAATTTGCCCCTGGTACAGGTTATGATGATAGGATGTCCCCTTAGGAGATTGGACAGGAAGAAGGCAGAAGGGACGTGAGAGATGGACAATCTCATGATGAAGAAGGTAAAAATAGGTTAGGTTTGAAGAAAGATCCGAATGATACATGATGCAAGATAAAATGATAACATTCACAAGAAAGCAAGCAAGTATGCCCAAATGATATAAGAAAAAACAAGGTATTGCCCCTGTCAAGCGGTAAACCATTGATATACTGATAACAATATACGATAGTGTTGTCATGGTGGGGGACGATATATCCCTAGACCAACATGGTAGGCGTGTTGTCCTGGCGGGGAACGATGGATCCCTAGAACAACATGATAGGATAGTGTCTGATTTTAGGAAATGAAACATGTCATGTAAGACGCGTGTATTGGTCTAATTTCGACAATGCAACATCCTGTATAAGACAATTGATTGATTATAATTGATTGAGTTGGTTTACAACTAGACAAGGATCAAGACCACTGATTGTGATTGGATCATTTGACAAGATTGACTTGACTTGATTGGTATGGATTAAGGATAGACTTGTATTGGGTCACTGCTTAGATTTGACTGGATTGGGATGACAGAAGAATAAATAGAAATTTGACTAATAGAAGAATGACTCGACAGAAGGACTCACAAGCTTTTGATTGATACTCTACACAAAATCTTTATTGCATGGGATATGGAATGCAATTGGATATGGATATGGATATGAGATGAAAATAGATACGTTATGGATATGGATATGGAATGCAATTGGATATGGATATGGATATCTTGATATTACAAGTATTTTGAAGTGCTTGTTTCATCATCGGGCTATTTTTTTGGTACTTTTTCCAAATGTTGTAAGTTAATACAAGCATCTAGGTATAATTGAACTGAGATGACTTGAGTATTTCTTACATGGATTTTGATTTAGTAAGTTAATACAATCATCTAGGTATAATTGAACCGAGATGACCTGAGTATTTCTTGTGTAGCAATAGACAAGGATTGCCCCCTTTCATGTTAGACCTTTGATGTCCTCGATGATCTTTTGCTGATCATGTCGTTAGACAAGGCTTCACATTACTAAAGGTTGATCCACAGATAGAAAACAAAGAAAAGAATCATGCCTCCATCATAGCATCTCTAGCTTTTGGCATCCTCAAGTAAAATAGAAAGACATGATGACAAAAATGAAGACGCTATAACTTAACCTGATCACAACCACAAAAACATTCTTGCATTTAGATGTGTTTTTCTTGCCATAATTTAGAGAGGATCATTTTAGAGTGTTTTAGGTTTTTGATTGCTTTTCTTTGGATAGGTTGATGTCGTGCATCAATTTTTTTTTCCTTTAGAAGCGGGCTTTGCTTGTGCTTGCTTGCCTGGTGAAAGGTTCCACAATCCTTATTGGTGAGACGGATCCTATGGGACTGACCTAGTGCCTCGGGGGCTCATTGCTAAATGGCCTTGCCTATGTGATGACATAGAGGCAATGTAGTTCAGGGTGAACCCTAATGGACCTAAGACCTAGGCGATAGAAAGTGGCATAGACTCAGATAGATAGGACCATATATGGGATGGACTGGGAAGCGGAGCCTTGAGGGCGCATAGAAAATGGCCTTGCCTACGTGACGACGCAGAGGCAATGTAGTTTGAGGACTTGGACCATGCACACACTGACAACTGACGATAGATGCTATGCTAGGCTGACATTGTAGATAGGATACTGGATAAGACCTTAGTTGATAAGGTGACAAAAGAGATAGAGTATCAAGCCATGATAGGATAAGACAACATTTATGGATAGCCTTAATGCTAGATATTGATGACAAGGAAACACCACAGATAGGCAGATGGATGGATGATAGTAGATACGGATGGTTAGGTAGAAGGAAATAAGGATGCGATCTCCAAGGAGTGTGTCGCATAAGAATAATGTGCCCCATTGTAGGTAGAATACTTAGGATTTTTCATGAAAATGTTTATGATGACAGGAGGATGAGAGGATAATGAAGAATTGGCATGGTTTGGAAGGATAAGGCATGTCAAGAGACATCTAAAACATTTGTCAACATTGTGCCCCCAATCTTTATCAAGATCAAAAAAATAGAGGAAGGGAAGATTAGGATGGATAGACTGGATAGTATAGAAGGATAGGATAGGAAACGGTACAGAAAGAAAATGATAGGAGAAGAGTGATAGGTCGATGAAACAGGGTGCCCCCAAGTGTAGGTGACGTAGAAGATCAACTTACACATGACGCCTATTTGCCAGGTTTTCATCATGGTACTTATCTAAGGCACCTGTTTGCTAGATTTTTACCGTTGGACGAAGGGATTTTTCTTGACTTTTTTTTTTAAACATTTGGATAGGATAGGTAGAATGGACAAGAGGGCCTCAAGTGCCTGGTTCCATGAAATGTGATAGTCCCACTAGAAAATGTTGTCGCATGGACCATGTCAAATGTTCTCATAGATGTTGGTAGGAGATTGCATGACAGTGAGATGGAGAAGGTAGATAGTGGATTGTGGAAGGCATGAAAGTAGATGATGATGCAGAATATAGATGGAAAGGTTATGCAAAAGCATGGACCATAGGAATAGGATGGGGGAGATGTTGCAAGTATGGGCCTAACTGGTGTTGTCATTGATGTCAACATACTTCTGTTGCATTGATGTCAAGGATTGGATGAGCTGTGTGATGAGGATATTGAGAAAATTAGTCCTATCAGAAACAGAGAAGACAATGAAGCTCTATGAAGTGAAGATCTTAGCTAGATGAAGATTAGAGTATGCACATCAAAGGGTTTGTAGATATGTGTCTAAAGATAATCCAGTCAAGGTTTTAGAGGTCCGCATGAAAATGTGGAAGAGTTATGGCCATAAGAGTAAAACCAGTTCTGGCAACTATTCAGAGGTGACAGAGTGACACAAATAGGTCCGGTGAGATTCAGAAATACAATATCATGTTCTGTGGATCTGGTGGCAAGTTTGGGAGGCTAATGTGAATTGACAACTCAATTGGTTCATGGTTTGGAGGTCCACAAGCAATCCTTCTAAGGTGACAGTAATGACTGACTATGTTCATGAGGTTCCAGATGAAGATGCGAATGATTACAGTAAGCAAAAGTGGTGTAGATGTTCTTGGTGATTCAAACAAGCTTTTGGGGCTCTCTAGATTGTGTCCAGTTTGTGTTGGTGGTCCGCATTGAAGATTGAGCTCGTGATTGAAGATTTACCTTCTGGAAATAGTGTTCTTCCTAGTCTTGGCTGACCGGATGTTTTGCACATGTTGCAGATGATCTTGAAGATATTTTGCGAAGCATGGCATGCTCCTTGAAGAAGATTAAAGTCCTAGTTATGTGTGGCCAACAGTATAGTGATGTGCATGAAGTTTTGTAATAAGTCAAGTTGTATTTGCTCTGTAATAAAATAAGGGTATGTTGTGTTGACTTTGATGAACATTCCAAAGTTGATGTCATGTATAAATAAGAGTTACGAAGTCATTCAAAAGTGTGCATGGTCATGATGAGAAGGTGGTAGTGAAGAGGAGTGAAAAGTAGAGCAGAGGTGTTGAGCTTAAATGGAACTGATTCAGGCATAGTGAAGATGCTAAACTCCAGTTCAAGTATGTAATACTTATATTCTTCTATAGACAGTGTGTCTCCTGTAGGCAGTGGGCCTCTTGTGAGCAGTGTGCTCGGGCAGTGAGCTCTAATTGGCAAGTGCCATTTTATTCTTCTTATTCTTTTAACAGAGAATACAATCTTGGATTAGTCACCCTGTGGTTTTTCCCTTAACCGGGTTTTCCACATTAAAATTTGGGTGTTATATGTGTTGAATGTGTTTCTGCTCTTGAATTATTGCATTATACTTCCATGATTGAATCTTTAATATGCTATTGAAATATAAGAAGGTTTTAAGTGATTAAGGAACATAATTTTTGTGATAACTGATTCACCCCCCCTCTCAGTTGTCTGTCCTGAAACCAACAATTGGTATCAAAGCTAAGTTCCTCTAGAAGAACCTTAACCACTTGAGGAGATCTAGGATGCTGACCTACAAGAAGGATAGTCCAAGGTTTGATGGAACAAACTTCACTGCCTAGAAGAGCCGCATGGAATGTCACTTACAATGCATGGGAGATCAATATTGGAACATAACCACAACTAAATATGTTCCCCCAAGGAATGGTCCAACAACTATAGATGAAGTCAGAGATGCAAACAATAATCTTCAAGCTAAAGAAGCCCTACTGAGTGCCTTATCTGATTAAGAGCTGACAAATGTTATGGGATTGAAGACTGCTTATGAACTTTGGACAAAGCTGAAAAATCTTTATGAAGGAGACAAATATGTTAAGTGTGCCAAGCTACAAAGTTTGAAAGGAAAGTTTGAAAACTTGAAGATGAGTGAAGATGAGAATATCACTTTAGATATGTCAAAAGTAAATGAGCTTGTATGTGGCATTAGATGTGCTAGTGGAATTTTGGATGAAGATGAGATTGTTGCTAAAGTTCTCAGATCTTTACCTCCTGCTTACAAACAAAAGGTTGCTACTATTGAGGAAATCATCTCTTTAACAACTATTACAAGGGATCAATTGGTTGGTAAGATATCTGCATTTGAGTTGGTTGAGTTTGGTGATGCACTTCCCAAGATTGAATCTGCATTCAAAGCTAGTGCCTCTACAAAAGGCAAACAGAGATATGATCCAAGAGAAAGTTCCTCAAGGAAATCAACTTGCTATGACAAAGCAAGAAAGATATGGAAGAAGATGAGTTAGAAGTTGAACAACTTGAAGCCCTTATTGCAAAAAGATTGCCAAGGGGATCTGGTAAGTATGAAGGAAAATTGCCTTTCAAATGTTTTACCTGTAATAAGATTGGTCATTTTGCATCAAGGTGTTTGGAAAGGTTTTCAAGGCCAAACCCTAATAGATCAAGGTTTCAGAAGAAGTGTTACTATGTTCAATAAGATGATGATGAAGGAGTAACAGATGATGAATCTAAGATAGGAAACAAATCCGAAAGTGACTGGGTGTTTATTGCCATCAAAGAAGAAGATTCAATGCCTACTGAATCTGCCAATCATAAGATGATAGAAAGTGCTTTGGCTGCTCAAGTTAAAGAAAAGGATGAATGGGTTATTAACAGTGGATGCTCTCACCATATGACTAGTGACAAGAGCAAGTTCATAAGCTTGGAAAAGTATGAAGGTGGAGTTGTAAAGTTTGGAGATAATTCTACTGGCAGAATTAGAGGCAGAGGAACCATTTCTTTTGATGGAAAGAACAAAACCAGTGATGTTCTGTATGTTGAAGGTCTAAAGCATAACCTTCTCAGTGTTGGATAGTTGGTGGACAAAGGCTATGATCTCTGATTCAAAAATGGAAAATGCAAGAACTTTGAAAGCTCGGGAACTGAAATTGCATTCGGTACACAAACAAAAGGTAACATCTTTCACTTGGTTGGTACTGCCAAAAGTTGCTTATTTGTTCAAATTGATCAGAGTTGGTTGTGGCATAGGAGAATATGTCATGTGAATTTTGATAATATCATCAAGATAATAAACACTTAGGTTGTAAGAGATCTTCCATGACTGGTGAAACCTGCTAATAGTTTGTGTAAAGAATGTTAGTTGGGTAAGCAGAATAGAGTCTCATTCAAAAGTAAGGAACAATCTTCAACCAGGTTGTTAGACCTGGTGCACACTGATCTATGTGGTCAGGAAAGAATCATGAGTCTGCAAGGTGATAGATATTTCATGTTGTTGATTGATGACCACTCCTGGATGATGTGGGTGACTTTCTTGAAAGAAAAATCTGAAGCGCTTGAGAAGTTCAAAACATTCAAGGCTATGGTAGAAAATGAAACTGGCATAAACATAAAATGTCTCGGGTTTGATAGAGGTGGTGAATTCACTTCCGAAGAGTTCATAGAATTTTGTGAGAAACATGGGATAAAGAGACAGTTATCTTCTCCAAGGACTCCATAGCAGAATGGAGTAGTGGAGAGAAAGAACTGGACCATCCAGGAAGCATCTAGGACCATGATGATGGAAGCAAATGTTCCTCAGATCTATTGGAGAGAAGTTGTAAGCACTGTTGTCTATACTCTTAATCAGGTACAAATCAAAGGCAATACTGGTAAGACCCCTTATGAACTCTGGTTTGGCATCACTCCTACTGTGAAGTATTTTAGAGTCTTTGGTAGTAAATGCTATGTCAAAAGAGATGAAGACCTTGGCAAGTTTGATGCTAGAAGTGATGAAGGAATATTCTTGGGATATTCTACCTAAAGCAAAGCATACCGGTGTTATAACAAGAGATTGAGAAAGATTATAGAAAGTACAAATGTGAAAGTTGATGAAGGCATGGAAAGTCCCTCAAGGTATTATGAGTATGAAGCAGATGATCAGAATAATGTCTCAGACCAAGGAGAACAAGTCCCAACTCCAGTTCAGATTTAGATTGATCTAGAGAATCCTGAGATACAAGAAGAAGAAACAAGTTTGGATGAACCTGTCCAAGAATTAGAAGTGCAAGAGAATCCCAAAACTCCTAAGTATGTAAGACTGAATCATTCTGAAGATTAGATCATAGGAGATAGAAGAAAAGGTGTTCAAACAAGAAGAAAAATTGCTCAAGATTCTGTGAAGTATTGTTTGATTTCAAAGATTGAACCAAAAATAGTAAGTGAAGCATGTAATGATGAAAGCTGGGTTAAAGCAATGAAGGAAGAATTAATGTAGATTGAAAAGAATCATACTTGGGATCTTGTTCCTAGACCTAAGGACAAAAATGTGATTGGGACTAAGTGGGTCTTCCAGAATAAATTGAATGAAGATGGTGAAGTAGTAAGAAACAAAGCCAGATTGGTCTGTAAAGGTTATTCTCAAGTAGAAGGAGTTGACTTTGAAGAAACTTTTGCTCCGATGGCAAGAATTGAAGCAATCAGATTCTTTCTTGCCTTTGCTTCCTTCAAAGATGTCAAGGTATATCAGATGGGTGTCAAGTCTACTTTCCTAAATGGTGATTTGGAAGAAGAAGTACACATTGAGCAACTGTATGGATTTCAATTGTCTAATCATGGAGATATGGTCTGCAAATTGAAGAAGGTATTATATGGACTCAAATAAGCCCCAAGAGCCTAGTATGAAAGATTGGACAAACATCTTCTAAAGATTGGTTTCAACAAAGGTACTGCTGATAGTAATCTGTATTTTAAGATTGATCATGAAAATATCCTGATTGTTGAAGTGTTTGTTGATGATATCATTTTTGGAGGGAAGGATAGTATGTGCAAAACTTTTACAAATCAAATGAAAAGTGAATTTGAGATGTCTATGTTTGGGAAAATGAATTTCTTCTTGGGTCTGCAAATCACTCAAATAAAGAAATGAATTTTCATATCACAGACCAAATATGTGAAAGAATTGCTGAAAAAATTTGGGATGGAAGATTCAAAGGCAATGAATACTCCCATGGCAACTAGATGTAAGCTGAGTAAAGATGATGAATCTCCTAAGGCTGATTACAAAAAGTACAGGTTAATGATTGGAGGACTACTCTACTTTACTCAAACTAGACTTGACATTATGAATGTTGTTGGTCTTGTTGCCAGATTTCAAGCTGATCGTAGAGAGTCTCATGTCATGGAAATCAAGAGAATTCTCAATATTTGAAAGGAACAGTTGAGTATGGATTGTGGAATCCTAAGGATCATGATTTCTCCCTTCATGCTTATACTGATGCTGATTGGGCAGGTGATGTGGATGACCGGAAGAGTACCAGTGGTGGTGCATTCTTTTTGGGAAAAAGATTGGTTTCTTGGTTAAGTAAGAAACAAGAGGCAATATCTTTGTCCACTGCAGAAGCAGAATATATTGTAGCAGCAGGTAGTTGCACTCAAGTATTATGGATGAAGAAAATGCTAAGAGATATCAGAGTGGAGTATGAAGAACCTATCACAATCTTCTATGATAATTCAAGTGCAATAAACATATCAAAAAATCTTGTGTTGCATTCAAAGACAAAACATATATCCATCAAGTTCCATTTCTTAAGAGAGCAGGTGAACAAGAATGAAGTTAGATTGGAGTTTGTGCCCTTAAAGGATCAGATTGCAAACATTTGCAGCAAACCTCTACCTAAGGACACTTTTGAGTACCTCAGGGAAAAGTTAGTGGTTATTACCCCTCCGGTTTAGAATTAAGGTGCACTGATGTGCATCAGTCCGATGGATCCCATAGTCATATCTTGTGATCCAGATTGATGTTAGGAGGCTGCTACTCAAGGGGAGCAGTCAGTATGATTCTAAAGTATGAGAAGTGGCTGCAAGTATGTGCCCTTTGCCATTGATGTCAAAGGGGGAGAGAAGACATGTGAAAAACAAAAGTGGTTGCTGATCAAAGGAGGAGGAGTAAAGAAAGAGAAGACATGTGAATAGTTGTTGATAGGGGGAGCCATGTCAGTCAGTAAGGAGAAGTTCTTGTCTTGATGGTTAAAATAGTTTTTCACATCATATGTTGCCATCAATGACAAAGGGGGAGATTATTGCAAGTATGGGCCTAACCGGTGTTGTCATTGATGTCAACATACTTTTGTTACATTGATGTCAAGGATTGTATGAGCTGTGTGCTAAGGATATTGAGAAAATTAGTCCTATCATAAACAAAGAAGAATAGTGAAGACATTGAATCTCTATGAAGTGAAGATCTTAGCTAGATGAAGATCAGAGTATGCACATCAAAGGGTTTGTAGATATGTGTCTGAAGATGATCCAGTCAAGGTTTTAGAGGTCTGCATGAAAATGTGGAGGAGTTATAGCCATAAGAGTAAAACTAGTTCTGGCAACTGTTCAAAGCTGACAGAGTGACACAAATAGGTCCAATGAGATCCAAAAATACAATATCATGTTCTGTGGATCCGGTGACATGTTTGGGAGGCTAATGTGAATTGACAACTCAATTGGTTCATGGTTTGGAGGTCCACAAGCAATCCTTCTAAGGTGACAGTGATGACTGACTGTGTTCTTAAGATTCTAGATGGAGATGCAAATGATTACAATAAGCAGAAGTGGTGCGGATGTTCTTGGTGATTCAAGCAAGCTTGTGGGGGTCTATAGATTATGTCCAATTTGTGTTGGTAATCCGCATTGAAGATTGAGCTCATGATTGAAGATTTACCTTCTCAGAATAGTGTTCTTCCTAGTCTTGGCTGACCAGATGTTTTGCACATGTTGCAGATGATCTTGAAGATGTTTTGTGAATCATGGCGTGCTCCTCAAAGAAGATTGAAGTCCCAGTTGTGTGGCCGACAGTATAGTGATGTGGAGTTTTGTAATAAGTCAAGATGTATTTGCTTTGTAATAAAATAAGCATATGTTGTGCTAACTTTGATGATCATTCCAAAGTCGATGTCATGTATAAATAAGAGTTGCAAAGTCATTCAAAAGTGTGCATGGTCATGATGAGAAGGTGGTAGTGAAGAGGAGAGAAAAGTAGAGTAGAGGTGTTGAGCTTAAATGGAACTGATTCAGGCATAGTGAAGATTCTAAACTCTAGTTCAAGTATGTAATACTTATATTCTTCTATAGACAGTGTGTCTCTTGTAGGAAGTGGGCCTCTTGTGAGTAGTGTGCTCAGGCAGTGAACCTTAATTGGCAAGTGCAATTTTATTCTTCTTATTCTTTTAACAAAGAATACAATCTTGGGTTAGTCACCCCATGTTTTTTCCCTTAATCGGGTTTTCCACATTGAAATCTGGGTGTTATATGTGTTGAATGTGTTTTTGCTCTTGAATTATTACATTATACTTCCATGATTGAATCTTTAATATGCTGTTGAAATATAAGAAGGTTTTAAGTGATTAAGGAACAAAATTTTTGTGACAACTGATTCACCCCCCCTCTTAGTTGTTTGTCCTAAAACCAAGAGGAGATATGTAGGAGGTATATGGAAATGTTTTTGAGATGGAAGGGAAGGGAATCATGACCAACAGTTGCACATACCATGATAAACATTGAAGCTGGTGATGGGAAAGTAGTGTAGGAAGAAACAAAGACTTTTGCTTGTGGATGAATGATGTAGGCATGTAGGGATCCACATAGACTGAATATTTTTCTAATTTTTGCTTGCGATGCGGGATGGAAGAATTTGAGACTTTTGGATGGTGTGAGAGAAAGTGGATGGTTGGGATTGAGAGGTGGATGCCTCATTTGACTTGATGGATTTTTTCTTAGGTACCCAAACCATTTTGTTTTTAGATAGTACATGTGAAGGTATGGGTTGGGGTGTATGCAACTTTGGTGCAGCTTCAGAGATAATCATTTGTTTGATGTGGACCCACACCTTTTTTAGTTTGGCATATAGGTGTGTGGGTGTATGTAGCTCTTGAGAAGGATGTTTCTTTGATTCTCTTTTGTATCCTAGGTCATGAGGACTCTTAGGATTGTTGACTTTATAGGTAGAGGCATCCAAATTTTTATTATTGAACTTTCTTGAGATGGTGGAAGTGGGGTTGGAGGAAGCCCCCTATTTAGACAACATGTGCATTTGGTGGCCATGATTGGGATTGTTAGAAGATTCATAGATGGATGAATAAGGTGTTGGAAGAAGTGGTGGTAAAATGTATGGAGGGATGTCAAGAGTTGGAAGTAGCAGAGGTAGATTGGATAGTGGAAGGTGTATACGGTCACATGCTTTTGGGATGTATATGATAAGGGAGGTGGAATGGTTACGTATGTTTTGGGGATATGATAGGGTTTGTGATGGAAAGTGGTGGATTTAGCAGGCAAGGAGGAAGTACCAACATTTTGAGATTGTTCACCTTGGGTTATGTATCCAAGGCCATATGAAGGAGGAGGAACATTGACATGGATGGGCTCCAAAATACCTTGTTCATGAAGGCCTAAGCCTTTACCTTGATAGTTCATATGTTGGCGTATGCGGTGGATAGTGGGATTATGTATAGATGGAACACTAGACACAAGTTCCTTATTGGATAGAGAAGGTAAATTGGTAGAGGATAATGGTTGCTAGTGTTCTAAGGAGGAACACTCATGAACGAAGGTGGTAAGACCAAGAATATATGGTGGGGGATTTGCAACATGGTCGATAATGGACGATGGAGGAGTATTAGTGGTTTGATCTTCTATGCTTTCTTGGGAGGCAAGTGTCTCATCAGGGGAAGTGGAGTTTGTTGGATCTTGGATAGGACTAGATGGGGTTATAAGCTTAGGACCATGGAACGCATAAAGTGGACTAAGAGGATCATCATGGTTTGTTTGATCATAGATAGGTTCTTGATCATAGATGGGATCTTGATCATAGATAGGATTTAGCATGATGGGATTAATGTGCTCTTGTATAGGTTCTTCATCAATAACAATATCTTGATCATAGAAGAGATATAGGTTATGGAGAAGCTAAAATTGGATCTCTAGCTCTTGTATAGGATCAAGTTACTCAGGGATAGCTTATTCATCAAAGGTAGTATCTTGATCATAGAAAAGATAAGGGTTATGAATGGTTTGAAGTTGGATTTCCAACTCATGTATAGGTATAGGATCATCGAAAAGATAGAGGTTATGCATGGGTCGGATGGGAGTGTTTTGATCTTGATTTAGACAAGGGGTTGATGTTTCCACATGCTCTAAAGTGTGATCTTGAGATAACAGTTGGTGTTCTTGCATTGAAGTGGAGGTAGAGGTGTCTTGGATAGGATCTTGGTCAACAAACATAAAAGTATGACGAAGCTTGACTTTGGTTCATGGTAGGAGGTTTTTCAATACGCTCAAGGGGGTGCCAATTATATGAAGGGGTTGGTACAAGGCACAAGTTTGAAGACTCTTTGGTAGGGTCAAGGACCGGAACTTGGGGACGTGGTTGACTCTCTTCTAGTAGCCCTTGGATCACATCATTGGTAGGTGTACAGGTAGAGGAGTGAGGTAATGGATAGGTGGACTTGGAGTTCTCCATGGTAGGATTAGTATGCTTTGGGCTATGTGTCCTAGGAGATGGTGAGGGAAGACCAGTGGAGGGATTGGTATATGATTTCCCACTTGAGGTGGTGCGTACCCTGTCAAGAGTATAATTAAGACGAGAAAATGATGTATGTTTTTGGGGTGAGGTGTAGCTAGTACTAGCCTGTTCAGCTTGTAAGATTGCCATTTCTTGTTGTATAGCTTGGAGTTCTTGAGCAATTGCTATACGATCTTGGGACGAGACACCTAAGTTTAATTACACTTGCAGGTATTGGAGTTCTTGAGCAATTACTTCTAATTGGTTTGTCATCTCTACAAAAACTGACACAAGATTGAAATGGGTATCCAGAAATGCTAAAAATTTTCTCTCAAAAGATGTGGAAATGCTCACTATTGTGGATGCACAGAAACAGAAGCGCTGAAATAGAGGATAAATGTGCAGAAAGTCAAGATAGAAGTATAGTTCTGGTAAAATTTAAAGGCACAGTAACATGTGACAGATGCATAGCAAGTCAGAATGTATGCACAATAGGTTGAGGTATATGCATAGCTTTGAAGGATAGATGCACAGCTCTAGTTTTCTTGATTGTTTTTGTAATTTTTGGCACAATTTTTGATGTTTTTTGGTTTCTTGGTTACAAGTTGGTGTTTTTGATCTAATTTTCTCAATTATGGCAAGTAAAACATAGCAAACACAAAAAAAATTTCATGGTTTTTGATTTTTTTTGTTATTTTTGGACTCTTTTTGACATAAAACAAGTACAATCCTAGGCTAGTAAAGGCAATATTTGTTGGATCCCCTAGCCGTGCATATTCAAAGTGGATAGCTTCAGGATCTTGGTAGCACCGGCTCCCCTCCACGACACTCACTTCTCACACATACCAAGATATAGGTTTCCTAAGGCTCATACCCCCACCAAACCTTAAGATTGTCCCTGCTATCTCTACTAAGAACCACATGAATCAGGGCAGCTTCAAAGGTCCCACCTTTTGCACCAACAAATATAAGGATTTTGGACTACTAAAACACAGGATTACTAGTAAGGGAAACCATTTGAGTGGTTATACGTACGACAGTGCTACTCTCTGTTATGGAGTCTCCCAGCCTGCAAGGGTTGCGCCTTGGAGGGTTTTGGGGGAGGTTGGTTGTCGGTATAACACAACTTCACTCATTGTTTGAAGATTTCACTCCAAACACAATTTATTTATAGTGGCTTGGTAGAGCTTGGCTTTAGCTTGTTACCACTTAAGGTCATTCCCCAAGGACAGAAGGATATCCAAGGGTAGGCCTCTCTAAAGGTTCAACACATGCGAAAATGATATGTCTAGCATTTTGGTCACCTAAGATAGGGGAGAGCATAGGCCTAATATCATTCTCAAAAACATGAAAGATAGTTATTCTTTTCCCCTAGTTAAAATGAAAAAGACTATATGAGCTATCAACTTGGGCACACACGCCAGTTGTTAACTTTGAAAAGCAAGATAGCTGTGGTTCAATTTTATCCTCCTAGCATTGGGACTAGATTCAATTTGTTGATGCAACAAGATTCAAGTTACTCCCTTCCTAGTTAGATCTAGATGTGATTTTGCATGAGCATCCGATTACTATCCTTAAAAAAATTGATGTGTAAACAATGTAGCTAGAATGACTAAACCAGCCCCTAGTCTTGCAAGTAGATGAGAGAATATCCCTGTGAAAAAATGTCAACGTTAGCGAAAACCACAAGAAATACCCTAAAAACCATTGTTCAGAATAGATGCACAGCTTTCGAGCTTGAATACGTAGAAACAGAGCTCAGAAGCATAGAAAATTTAGAAGCGCATAAACAGAGTTTAAAAGCACTAAAATAGAGAGCGTATGCGTCAGAATATCAGATGCATCGTGACAGAAGACAGATGCACAACTTCAGGTGATAGATGTGCCGAAAGGGTAGATGTGCTAGAACAGAACTTAGATGCATGATAGAATTGTTCAGATGCATTGAATCCCCCTATGTACGGAACCTTTGCACAAAAAACTCAGTTTTTGGATTAAATCGAGGCAGGGCCCCACAGTGGGAGCCAAAAATGTTAGGGGAAATTATGCATAAATATCAATGATATCAATATACCCATAACTCAATGAAATATAGAAATAAAGAAGATCTAAAACAATGAACAATACCTCAACAAACCTCTTTACCTCATGGCTTCCATTGGTTGCCTATCTCAATCGATCTTGCATGTATGAATAAGGTCCTCAGAGAGTGCACTTCCTTGCTATTCCAAGATTGTCAATGGATAATGGCCATGATAGTTTATTGCCATGAAGATGAGCTTCACAACAATGGTAATGGTGATATGGTAACGAGTTGATCGCAAGCTATGGATGGATTGGTGCCAAAGGCGCATTGTAATTCTTGCAGCATAACAATACTGAAAGCTTGGATGAATGAAATAGAAGAAGAGGGTTCAATTTATAGAGTTGTGAGGGGAGATCAACAGTGTAGAAAGAATGAGAAGATCAACGGTTGAGAAAGAATGAGAGAATGTGTGCTAATAGAAAGAAGACAAGTGTCACACAAAAGATATTTTGAGTTAACTATTTTTTTTCTTTTATTGCAGATAAGATATGCTGTCATAAATTATAATTTTTTTTTCTATTTTAGGAGTTTTTGATAAAAACAAGATAGAATCAATTAATTAACTCATGATTTGCTTTTGCATGATTTGAGAGGAATTAAATAATAAATTATTTAATTCTATGTGCATAAAGAAGATTTATTTTTAGAAGATTTGGAAGATTTCTAGAAGATAAGAAAGCAAATTAAATAAATAAATTTATTTAATTGTGTGTGCATGATTTGGAAGAATAAATAAAATATTTGATTATATTTTATTTTTAGAGATTGAGAAGATTTAAATAAATTTGATTGATTTATTTAAATTTGGAGGAAGAATTGACTTAATTAAATAATTACGAATTATTTAATTGTTTGGAAGAATTTAATTAAATAAAGGATTTTATTTAATTTTGACTTTAGGAGAGGTAATTAAATATTTTGATATTTAATTAACTCAGAGGAATGTGAATCAAATAAATAAATTTGTTTATTTATTTATTTGATAGAGGAATTAAAATGGAATAAATATTAAGAATATTTATTTAGATTGAGTCATGTCATTTTTAGGCGTATACATCATGAACCTTGAAGCAATAGTAGGACAGTCACCTCAAGATTTAAGTAAACCTATGGTTAGTACACTCTTTTCCATTTTGAATTTTATTCCCAATTTCATCCATGAAGAACTTCCTCAGCATGTAGATCCTACTGTTAGCCATAAATTTACCAGGTGTTGAGGATAGTTTCAAGTTTTTACCCAAGTAGCAATTGACAAAATTCAGCCTTACCAGATACAATGTGTTGAAAATCTCTTTGAAGTTATTCTAGAAAAGAGTTCCTGAGAGTATAATATGCAGTTTTGAATTAACCTTTTTGCATGAATTCCATATCTTTGATCGACTATTTTGAGCTTGATGACCTTCATAAAAAATGAGCAGACTTGGGCTCTCTAAAAGTAGTTTTCCAATATGCTTAGCCTCTTTAGGAAGGATCACATTTTTCTCACAAGTTAGGTATACAAAAAGATTGTAGCCAATAACAAGCACACTTTTTCTTGTATGTCACTCACGAAGCATCACCAAATGCCTCAAAAAATTCAATTTTCTTCCCATGATCTGGTTGCTCTTAGCTAGTTTTATAATCTCTTCATATTCATAGTTTGAATGAATTTCATTCCAAAAGGTCCTTGACCTATTTAGCATGTAAACTAGAATGTCAATATTCCACTTCTTGAACTCTCTTTCCCAAGGGAAAAGCATGTTTTTTGGAGCAATAATCAAAGACCTGCTTCTAGAAAACAATTCTAGGTAGGTCTTTGGAAAACTTATTTCTCATGCTCTGGGTGTAAGCAAAACATTTCTCATTATTTCTCATGCTCCGAGCATAGGAAACAAAAAACTTATAATGAGAAATTTGTTTTAATTTTTTAATTTTGATTCAGAGATTTTTGTTAATATTTATTAACTCATTCTTTTGTCTAGTGGAGAGATTTGTACCGACATGTGCATAGTTAAGAAAAGTAGGACTATAACTGTTATTCTATTTTTAGAGATTACAAACTTTTTCTAAGATACTACAACATGAGGTATGCTTCAAGATTCTAAGTTTGTTCTTACTTCTTTCTTTACCCCTCTTCTTTCAGAGTATAAACAATAATTAATTTATACATAAAATAGGTATTGTTACTAACTCAAATTATTAGGTGCAACCATAGAAGAACTAGGAAGTTTGGAGCAAGTAGGACAATAAGGAATAGTTAATGCACTCATTTGGACTTAAAATTGTCCTTGAACCAAATTTCAACTCCGAGTAGCATTCATCTTCTACATTACATTTCAATTGGATTGGCCTATTAGAATTGGGTTTCTATTAATCAAGGTTTATAATTTCTACTATAAGAGAGAGCATTCACCCTTTGATTGGAGCAAGAAGGCCAGCTTCATTGTTGGTGTCTCTAAGTCCTACTATTTTGATAACTGTGCTTCTTATTTGTGCTCTTGACTAGACTTCCATGCCTTGTTTGCCTAGGTTTCTGTTTAAAATTTCTTCTGAAGATTATCAAGAAAGGTCAACTATATCAGAGTCATGAATGCTTCCCTCTGAATTGTCATATTTATTATGAATCTTGTCAAATGCATTTAGAATGTTGGATCCTTTCATTTCAAATTCAGACTATTTAGAGGTTTTGAAATGGAGTATTGGTACTCTTGTTCTTCTCAACCTAGTCTTAGTACAGACTATGTAGAAATTTTAAATGGAAGCCTAGGCAAATAAGGCATGGAAGTCTAGTTAAGAGAACAAATAAGAAGCACAGTTATCAAGAAAGGTCAACTGTATCAGAGTCGTGAATGCTTCCCTCTGAATTGTCATATTTATTATGAAGCTTATCAAATACATTTAGAATGTTGGATCCTTTCATTTCAAATTCAAACTATTTAGAGGTTTTGAAATGGAGTATTGGTACTCTTGTTCTTCTCAACCTGGTCTTAGTCAAACTATGTATGTAGTATGATTCTATCTATTTTTAGATGTTCATCAGAGAGAATTGTGTAGGAGTGGACCTTGTGGTTTTAAGTCTGTTTGTGCCATTCTACCAGCTCTTTTTTTTGAACTATCTTGTTTATTGGATATGAGTTTTTGGGAACATGTTTTGGAAGTGAAAATATAAAATTTTATGATCATTGAACTATCACTATCATCAATATTTGCATTCATTTCAGGATCGTTCATTATCTAGAAATGACTTTTTTAAGAAAACATTTTGAATGCAATATGGATATATGCATTGTTGGGATTGTATTGTCAAAATTGATTTTTACATGCATGGACTGACATAATTCTCTTGTTCAAGGTCTATGTTGAGGGATCGGCTCAACCTATAGGGGAGCAACTGCTATTGCTATGTTGATAGGACCCAATGCTCTAATGGTATTTGAGAGAAAATATAGGGGAACTCACATGGGTCATGCATATGACTTCTATAAGCCCAATCTTGCTAGTGAGTATCTGGTTAGTTCCTCCTTTCCCTGCAGTCTTGAGCCTTTAATCTTCCATGCATTTGTACTTTTTTATATTGAAATTATATCTTGCTCTATTTTTGGTTTTCTCAACAAGGAAATCACTACATTATTTGGGGCATTCGCTATAGGTGTTTGTTCAGAATTCCCATTTCTGTTTCATATTTTTAGTCCATTTCTAGACTACTATAGATCAAATAGTTACAGACTCTTATAAGATAAAAATGAAATACAATCTACAACCATGTCTAACCATTGTAGTTTTTGACATTTACTCATTTGAAGTTTCAGTGACAGAGAATTTTATCTCTTTGTCGAGTCTGAGTCAAAGATAAAAGTCAAGTCTCCTCAGGGCCATTGTAAGCACTTGTAATGTCCCAAATGGAGAGGAATATGGCACTTTTGGTTTTCCTTGGTGTTCCAAACAATTCACCAAATAAACCTCCAATTCTGCTATACCTAGGTCTGCCTAAACCCTACATCTACTATACCAAACCAGACTTGCAACCAAATAATGATTTCACCATAGTATTTACTTACTAAACAATATAAACTTATCACAATGATTCACCCAAATCAATAGATAAATTACACCATGAAATATAAAGCAAGTAACATGATAACATAGTGCCAATTACAAATGAATGCTCTGCTGTAATAAATCAGGTCTTCTGCAATTTATATGACTGAATACATGAAGATAACAATAACATATGGACAACTAACAACCCAGAAATATATTATTCTTTAGTGGCAACAAATACATAGAAAAATGATGATGAAATCATAAGTATACTAGCCTGTTGATTAGGCTGATCTGTTGTAGCCTAAAACCCTAGGTACAACATATACACACATGAATCTACCTTGATATGATGTGCCGGTCTGCTATGAGGTTTGCCCTTGGCTAAAAGATGATCTCTCTTCAATTCTCCCTCATATGAATGCTCAATATCACCTCAAATGATGTTTGCCTCTAACCCTAGGAGGTGCGCCATGATTGATGCTCTCCAAGGTGATATGAATGCTGCCAAATGGAATGCTCTTCAAGCTGATATGAATGATGCACTATGAAGGAATTAGGGTTACGTCCAACTCCCTCCAAGACTTAGAGTTTTCATTCCAAGCCTCTCTCTGAGATCTCTTCCAATGTATGAAATGAATGAATGATACTTGATGCTTTTTGGATGCCAAGTGAAGGTGTATATATACACACATAACAATTATCCTCTCCTCTAGGCCAACCAAGGAATAGATACTCATATTTTAAATTACATGTTTCCCTCCATAAGGCCGACCCTTCTAGATGCTTATCTCCTAATTCAAATTAAAGATATGAATTAGAGAAGGCGCTAAGAGATAATAATTATTATTATTATTTTCCTTTGATTATTTCCTTAGTGGCTTATAAAGATAATATAATATTATCATTTTACAATGCATCAATTTTCTTGAGGATGATGATATGATAGGAGACCATGAATGATATAGAATCCAAATGAAGAATGATCCATGAGATGAACTCCAAAGCATTAACTATGAAATGATAGCATCCATACATAAGAAATTCAATTCTCCATCTCTAATCCACATGACAAGCCCTCCAAGTGACTGACTCTGGAGAAGATAGTATGCTTAAGACAACAAATCCAAATGATAATCTATCTTCATAGCTCGTGTGGTCCTCAGAATGTCCTAAAGTGAGATGGAAATCCTGTTGGAGACCTTAGGTGACCATTCTTGGAATGGGGACATTATAGTCCTCCCTTCTTAGAATTGCTTGTCCTCAAGCAATGACAAGTGTGAATGCTGTGAGATAGTGTCAAGTGACATATATGTCCATCTTCTTGCATGCCCGACGATTGGTCTACATAACCACTGGTGGTTTCATCCTCCAAGAAGTATGCTTGCAACCACAAGTGTAATGACCTCCAATGCTCCCAAGATGCCACCTCCTAAGAGACAAAAGCAGGTCCATCATGGAGTCTCAAAGAACATGTGATGAAGAATGTGATACTCAAGGCATGACCACAAGTCTCCAAACCTCCACTGCACTACTCTGATATACTCATTGGGAATGTGAGACAACTCATCAACATTCCAATGAAGTAGTGTGCCAACCATGTCTCCTCCTGGATCCCAAACCATCCTATTAGTCATGAAGAGAAAAAGACACCTCATAGTATTATCATCGATCCAACCCTCAATCGGCTGCACATCAAAGTGTAAAATCCTCAACATAGGTTCCTCAAAGTGTAGATCAGCTCCTCCAAGGTGGCTGGTGTGAACCAGGGCAGCCAACTCCCAACTAAAAACAACCTCCATAGGACTGCTAACAACCGCTCTAGTGACATAGAATGATGATGCATCACTCAAAGGTAATCCTCCAGATGTGAAGAAGTAATGCAATACCCAAGCAAGTGCTATCAATAAGAAACTCATGCACCATGCAATAGCATATATCCTCCAAATATGCAAGACAATATCATGTGCTAGGGCATCATGTATATCTCCAGCTCCAAACCCTAACACCTCCAAAGTAGAGATGAGAACATCATACATTAGTGCAAGGATTATCCATACATCTGAAATGTACTCCTCCAGTGCAAAAGTACCTGTAGACAAGCATAGGGCAGCCTCAGACATCCACAAAGGATGATGAAGTTGTGTCATAGCATTACCTAAATCTGTGCCTCCTCTATGAATGCTCAAAGAGTCATCATAGATTGAATTCCTTATGACTCCCTCTTCAAGTGAAGCCATGGTGTTAGTGGCTGATCCACTAAGTGTCACCTCAATAGTCACATCAAACTCCCAAGTAGCTGCAGCTTGTGAAGTATAGCAGCCATCTTCCATCAAGGTGAGGAATAGATCCTTATGAGATGGGGCTGGTGTTGATAACTGAGAGGGGGGGGTGAATCAGTTATCCTAATTGTTTCTTCTTTTGAACTTTCTTATTAAGCAAAGCAGTATTGAGTTAAACAAACAAACATTATCATGAAATGAGAAACACATGACACAGTATTTTTGACGTGGAAACCCGGTTAAGGGAGAAAACCACGGGGTGATTAACCCAAAGATTATTCTCTGTTAGAAGAATAAGGAGTTACAAAAATGGCACTTGCCAATTAGGGCTCACTGCCCGAGCACACTGCTCACAAAGAGGCCCACTGCCTACAAGGAGACACACTGTCTACAAAGAATGTTATACAATACTTGAACTGATTGGAAGCACCTACATATGCTAGGGTTCAGTTCCGGTTAGGCTCAGTACACTGATCTGCTGCACTTCATCTTTCCTCTGTTATTTATTCTGCTATCTTTTCACATACCGGATCTTTCTTACTACTTCTGCTCTAATCTGTACTTATTCGCATACACTATCACACAATCACTCCTTTCACAACTAAATCCATCCTCTATATATATCCGCACAAGTAATTTCATCACCTTTCTAGTCGGCATCCGGAACAGTCTGGTTTCTTACAAGCTCTGTTCTGTCGGCTGAATCCTTGCTCACCAAGCAATGCGGATCAAGCATATACTTGTAGATATCATTAGTCATGTTGGCCAAACATGATTCATGCCTTCACAACCTTTACCATCAACAGTAACATATCCGGAAAAGATTCTGATGCTCTGTCAGTCAGTTCTTCCTTCTGTTCTCATTGTCTTTCAAGAATCCGGTACTCAGCTATTCATATCTTTTTCTTTGTCCATCGCCGGAGGCTAAATCCTTGGAATATACTACTCAAGGTAGTCCTCTTGACTTCCCCAAATCCGCACTGCACCAAGACACTTCCTCTGAGAGGTCCGGACCAATCTGTCGGACCTTGCCACATGCTCTATTCTTGTTCAC
This sequence comes from Cunninghamia lanceolata, assembly GCA_027924645.1. Classification (NCBI taxonomy): domain Eukaryota; kingdom Viridiplantae; phylum Streptophyta; class Pinopsida; order Cupressales; family Cupressaceae; genus Cunninghamia; species Cunninghamia lanceolata. The sequence continues at coordinate 504,223 of BSBN01000918.1, read as the reverse complement.
CAGACCATAACAGTTCTTCATCCTGACTTCCGGTAGAGGCACACCATGACTTGCGGATATGTGGGATGACCTTTGTTGCCATCAATGACAACAACCATGAATCCATATAGTGTCTCTTGCCAACAATCTCCCCCTTTGGCATTGATGGCAATACTTAGTGAAAAAATGACTAAGTGTTTACACTATGCTCCCCCTTTGTTGATGCTCTATCTTTATATACAATTTCCGGAACTCCCCCTTAGTTGGATTCCTCATTTTTCACTGCTCCTCACTCCCCCTTTGACATCAATGGCAAAGGGTGAGGTCCGCACACCAAAATTTTCAAAAATTTTCTATACATAGCCGCATATTTACATACTCACATGAACTGAAGAATGTCTGCAAAAGATGTCTTCAGTTGGATCAGTTCTGTAGCCCAACTTTGCTTCATTCTATCCAAAATTGAAATGTGACCACTCAACAAAAATGCAAAAGCTTCTGCCCTCTTGAGATCTGTCGGATCATTTGTTTGGGCGGTAGTTTGAGCATCACTGATGGCCTCATGCATAGTTTCTAACTTAGGGATTATAATCCTTCTAAGTTCTCCCATCCGGTTAGTGATATTCTTCCTTTCCTTCTCAAAGTTCTTTATTGCATTTGTGATTGCAATAGTTTGACATTCTTGATTTACTATGGAAGAGAGAGGATCAAAACTTTGAGACAAACTTTGTAGTTTGTCCTGTTCCGCTTTTATTTTCTTATCTATTTCTACTGTTGCCTTTGACCAGGAGATACAAAATTTGTAAATATCACCGCCATCCTTAAGAGCATTTTCTAAGCTCTTTATTCCAATACTCATATTTCTCCTATCGTTAGAGATTAATCCTAATACTTCTGAAAATCCTTTATCCAAAAATTCCTTCCAGACCTTTTCTTCAGCTGATTTTTCTAGAGAATCAAAATGTGTATCAACACTGCTGACTAAGGTTTTGAGATTACCGGAAGAGGAGGCTGTCGGATCTATCTGGATTGATAGCATGATCTTTTCAAGCACTCCGGAAGCAGCCTCTATCAACTCACAGTCTTCCATATGAGACTTTAGGAGTTTTTCATTTGCCTTAGCATTTGCAAATGAAGCTATCTTCATTGTCTGTACCGAAGAGAGAGAGTCAAAGTCGAATGGGCCTTTTAGAATCTCCGGTTCATCAATCTCTAAAGTTTCTTGGCTTAGAAACTTTTGAACAGTTTGTGCAGTATCTCTTGCCGGAGACAAATGTTTCTTTTCTTCTACAATTTTGTCCTTAGGAGTCTTATCTCCTTCCACATTCTTACCACTTACAGTTGTGGTTTTCTCTGTTGGATTCTTCTCTTTCTCTGTATCCTTGGTGCTGTCAACCTCTTTTTCTTTTTCTGCTGCTTCTTTCTCCTGTAATTTTTCTTCTTCTTGGGATCCGAAGACTGTAGGAGAAGCCGGAGAAGAGATGTTAGCCTGTTCTGGTGGCACTTCTTCTGGAGCAGATGATTCCAAGTCCGCAGCTGTTTCTGCACCTGAGTCCTCTGTAATAGGAATATTAAACCTTTTGTATGTATTCCGGAGGATCTCTTTAGTGTCCTTGGCTACTTTGTCTGTCTCACCAAGCATAAGCTGATTCATCCTTGCTTTGCTTCTGAATTCATCCTTGCAGTCCTTGAATACCATGTTCATGGTTTTGTGATCAATTGAGGGATATAGTTGAATAGCTATCTGTTCCCTGATCTCAAGGTCTTTTGCCATGGCATTGTTCTTTCTTATTTCTAGTTCCATCTCTAGGCTCTTTGGGATTTCAGAGATAATCTCAATAAAAGCTTTATTGTAGATGTTCAAGTACCTTATTATAGCTTCCTGCAGGATCTTTTGATCTGCCTCATTGTAGTCATCATAGAATTCAGCCACCGGTTGAAGGTTCCCATCCACAGTTACTGATTTGACTACACTGTCTAGAGACAGGGTGGGCTTTTCAGAAAATTCTTCTGTCATTTCTTCCTTGTCTCGGCCAGAAGAGGGTTTACCGGATCCTTTCTTTTTCTGTTTCTTTATTTCTTTCACTCCCTCATCTGACTCAGTTTCTTCTTCATCCTTTTGGCTTTGATAAGCTCTTGAGGCTTTTGTCTTGGATCTCTTACCGGATCCCTGGACTTCTGGTTTTGAGCTTTTGGATTTGATAGGTGTGGATCCTTTAGATGATCTGGTCCGGATTGAGGATTCCACCGGAGCACTTTTCTTGCTTTTCTTTTCTGCCTCTTTCTTTTCTTCCTTAGATTTTCTTCTCTTTTCCCGGCTGGCATCAAGTGCCTCTTTTGAGATGCCTAGGCCTTGAGCAATATGCTCTACTTCTTTTCTCACCTTCCTCTTTATCTCAGGTTCCCTGAGTTCTACATGTATCTTTACACTCAGCTCCTCAAAGGTTCCAAACCTTTTTGCCTTTGGATCTTTGGGCTGACTTAGCATGTGTTGAACATGCAGCTCCACTATTTGTTCATCCACTTCATACCCCATGGGCATGATCCATACAGTTCTTGGTTCTACTGCCTCCATTAGACACTAATCTGTTTCTACCATGAAGCATACTGTGTCTTTGTACTTTTCAACAAGGGATTGGGGTATTCTTTCTCTTGCATGCATCATGCTTTGGAAGTTCTTGAAATATCCCCATAGAGCTGTATTTCTTGCTTTAGCATCCCCAAGTCCATGCAAATAGTCTCTGATTTGGATGGCAACCGGTCTGTCATTCTGCCATATCCATCCACTGGATCCAGGAAGCTCATTCATGTAGTAAAAGAAGAGACAAAGGATCAGATTGCCATACTTGAAGGAGTTTTTCTTGTCCTTCTTAATCTTCTGCAGATTTTCAAAAAGTTGGTTTACAAGAAGCTCACACAAGTCATAGTCTGCATTCTCCTTTAACATTTGATAAGCTGTGTAGATTGCAGTTCCCGGTACTGAATTTTCCCTACTGGAGTGATAGATTTTGTAACCAATTATCATAGATGCAAATTTGACATCCGGTTTAGTGATGTCATCAACTGTCATAGCTCTCTTGTCAAACTTGGATCCGGTTGCATCACTAACTGTCTGATTTTTGACAGACTTGAGAACAGGTAATCCACCGGATGAGTGCAGACCGGTTACAGCCCTAATTGCATCTTTGGTGATCTTGAAGGGCTTGTTCAACCATAGGAAGTTGTCATGTACTCTACTTAGTACATACCGGACCCATTCATCTTCTTCAAAACAGGGGAAATGAATGCACTGTGCAAAGTGTTTGTCCCGGATGGCTTTGTACTGAGGTTTGATCTCGAAGGAGTCATCTATCAATTGTTTGTGATAGATATCCATTAGTTTTGATTCTCCAAAGTCTTCAAAATTTGCATGGATGTAAACCCTAATGTCTTCCGTATGTAATACACCATGTGGAACACTAGAGAAGGCTCCTAGTGGATCTACCTCCAATGACTTGTATGGATGTTTCTTAAATTCAGGTCGGGGCCTGTCTGAGATTTTTACTATATTTGGAGTAGCCATTTCTTCAAAAGATTTGTAGCAAGATATCGGAGGTGAAAAATACCTTTTGTGTCTTCGGTTACACGGAGTGGCTGGATTGATTTCTGTATGTAATGACTTCGGCAGGAGATCTTCGGTGAACTTGATGAATTTTGTTGCAGAGCTCCGCTTTTCGCTTCTTCTTGGATGTGGAATGATCAAGTGATGGTTGAGAAATCCCTTATATCATTTCGCAAACCCTAATATCTGTTTGCAATAAATGCTCCACCTATATTATTCCGGTTTGCCTTATCCGGATAGCTTGGAGTATCCCGGATCAGTCCTGATCTATGAACATCATACGGATCTTTCAATCATGAATAAATCGAGGTGACATATTACAAGAACATCCCAAATGTTCTATCTAGTCTGCAGAGTAAAATAATGTACTTCCGGATCTCTCCGGACCCTTTTGTAGTCCTCTGTCATTCCGGAGCATCTCCCGGAACAAGTCTTACTTGATTGATCACAACTTCTTTACATCTTCATGCGGACCTCTGAAATCTTGTCTGGATCATCTCAGGACTTATATCTTCAAACCCTTTACTCCGCATCTTGTGTCATATCCAGCATCACTTGATTGGCTGGGGGAACAAGATTTTCTTTGAGTCTCCCCCTGAGCCAGAGCTCACTTTTTAATTTCCGGAAGGAATATCAGCATCAGAATCTGGTGCGGATCCAGTTTCTGTATTCTCTAAACTTTTCTTTACCCAAATCTTGCTCATCTGATTCCTAACTTCATCCGCATTCATCTTTTGTTTACCCTTGTCTTGATTCTAATTATACACCGGACCTCTTTTGTCCTGATTCTTGCTTCTGCAGACTTTAGCATTATGACCGGACCTATTACAGATTTGGCAAATAACATTTCTTTGCATATTTGACTGATAACCTCTTGATCTGCATTGATTAGCCATATGACCTACTCTATTGCATGTAAAGCATCTACCTTTGAATGATTTGTTTACTTGAATATTTCTGCATTCATGAGACTTGTGTCCATACCTTTTGCAGTTAAAGCACTGTCCGGAGAAGGATGGATTAGTTTGATTCATTCTTTTTCTGCACTGATTAGCTTTGTGACCAAAGTGATTGCAGCTGTGGCAGTATCCATTGAAAGATGGATATCTTTGAGCATTGGGCTATCTTACCGGAGGTCTTTCAGGCCTATTCCTTGGATTTTCTGATCCAAAATTCTTTTGACTGGATCCGGAGCTTTCTCCTTTCTCATATCCCAAACCGTACTTGTCATCTGTCTTCTTTTGACTTGCAAGAAGTACTTCAAGTTGGGCAGAACTTATCTTGAATTTATCTTTATATTCATTTGTTGTTTGAAGATCTCTTTTGAGAGAGATAATTTGATTCTCAAGTTTTTCTTCATTATCTTTGGCATCTTCAAGATCAGATTCAAGATGTCTGATAATCCTGTCCATCTGGTGGCATTCTTCTGATTTCTCTTTAAGAGATTGTCTTACATTGTCTTCAGCTTTTCTTTTTTCTTCAATCTCTTGAGTAAACTTTATAGTTCCTGATTCCATTTCATGTCTTAACATAATGACTTCTTTTGATAAATTTTCACATAACTTGGTTTTCTCAGTCAATTCGTCATTAGTATTGCTTTCTTCAGTTTGGCTTGCCAATTGTTGGAGCAGCTCCTTTCTCTTTTTCATAGAGAGACTTAATTTGTCTTTTAGTTCTCTCATGAATTCATCAGCTTGTTTGAGTCTTTCCTTTAATTCATTGACTTCAGAATTTGATTGTTCAAGATCCTCAAGGGCAGTCTTGAGTTGCTCCCTTAAACCATATGCATCCATTTGAATTCCCAGATCTTCCTCAAGCTGTTAGGCTCTATTAGGAGGAACCTTGCTCTGATACCAATTGTTGATAACTGAGAGGGGGGGGGGGTGAATCAGTTATCCTAATTGTTTCTTCTTTTAAACTTTCTTATTAAGCAAAGCAGTATTGAGTTAAACAAACAAACATTATCATGAAATGAGAAACACATGACACAGTATTTTTGACGTGGAAACTCAGTTAAGGGAGAAAACCACGGGGTGATTAACCCAAAGATTATTCTCTATTAGAAGAATAAGGAGTTACAAAAATGGCACTTGCCAATTAGGGCTCACTGCCCGAGCACACTACTCACAAAGAGGCCCACTGCCTACAAGGAGACACACTGTCTACAAAGAATGTTATACAATACTTGAACTGATTGGAAGCACCTACATATGCTAGGGTTCAGTTCCGGTTAGGCTCAGTACACTGATCTGCTGCACTTCATCTTTCCTCTGTTCTTTATTCTGCTATCTTTTCACATACCGGATCTTTCTTACTACTTCTGCTCTGATCTGTACTTATTCGCATACACTATCACACAATCACTCCTTTCACAACTAAATCCATCCTCTATATATATCCGCACAAGTAATTTCATCACCTTTCTAGTCGGCATCCGGAACAGTCTGGTTTCTTACAAGCTCTGTTCTATCGGCTGAATCCTTGCTCACCAAGCAATGCGGATCAAGCATATACTTGTAGATATCATTAGTCATGTTGGCCAAACATGATTCATGCCTTCACAACCTTTACCATCAACAGTAACATATCCAGAAAAGATTCTGATGCTCTGTCAGTCAGTTCTTCCTTCTGTTCTCATTGTCTTTCAGGAATCCGGTACTCAGCTATTCATATCTTTTTCTTTGTCCATCACCAGAGGCTAAATCCTTGGAATATACTACTCAAGGTAGTCCTCTTGACTTCCCCAAATCTGCACTGCACCAAGACACTTCCTCTGAGAGGTCCGGACCAATCTGTCGAACCTTGCCACATGCTCTGTTCTTGTTCACCGGACCATAACAGTTCTTCATCCTGACTTCCGGTAGAGGCACACCATGACTTGCGAATATGTGGGATGACCTTTGTTGCCATCAATGACAACAACCATGAATCCATATAGTGTCTCTTGCCAATAGCTGGAATATCAAGGTCTTCATAATTCCTTCCAACCCTTATGTCATCATCTAACTGATATGCATGCATTAGCAATCTCTAATCAAACATCATAGCATACTCCACATACCTTGTGTAGTGGCCTAGCTGCACCTCCATAGTATGCCTCTCAAAAGTGAAAGTCCCCGTGGTATGCATCACAAACTTCTGAAATAGAGTAGCTTTATGCTTCATCAAAGAGGCAACAATATAATGTAGATCACCATGAGAAATTTCTTCATGAAGGACCAAGGATACATCATACTTATCAACAACATTAGTGTGCTCAAAGCTGTCACCATAACTCAGGATGTGGCTCTCTATAAAGTGTGATGCTAACTTCTTATGAAGTGAACAAACAAAGAGCTCGAAGTCATACCTCAGCTCAACATAGAAGCAGTCAATAAAAGATACCTCTTTCAACTCATGCTCATGTGTAAGGGTTGTCAATAGGTGATCATGGAAGAGCCAAGGATTGCTGCTCCAAATTAGAAAATCAAAGTCTCTATCATACCTTCCTATAGTGTCTTCATCCTCCTTGAGCCTCATCATCATTGTTGTTGCATATGTTCCACTCCAAGATGATCCAATAAAATACCCTCCATGGACAACATAAGCCTCAAGGATGATCCTTATGGCTAATATGAAATGATGAAGTGAATTGTTATTGTAACTTAGAAAATCAGACCTATCCATGTGCCTTTAAAAGATGTCTTCACAGATCCGTACCTCCTCTTCCTCCTTGATTAGGTGATCATCAACTAGGGTAGGATCAAAGCATGTCTCCAATGAAGAATCATGTGTGCTATGTGTCACCAACTTAGTCCCATGGCTGCAAACTATGTTTCTATGTTTACCATCCATTCCATCAAGTTATCCCATGCATGTGGTTACTATAGAAGATTGAATTTATGATGTGTATGTGAGTGCATTCATCATGTCTTCCTCCCTTCTCAAAGCATAGACATATACCTCACACAATTTGAATAGATGATCCTGATCCATACGAGGATGCAAGTAGTCATCCTCCATCATAGCCATGGTCCTTTGAAACCTTTGAAATTGTGGGAGGTAGAGGTCTTCTTCCAAGTGGTCATCCTTTCCTTTGATATTCAACTTCTCCTCCAAGGGGTGTGGCCCACATCTAGCTCGATCATGCCTCCATGAATCAACTTCTTCATTATGCCCATGTGTGAAATCTCCATGATGCTCTATCAAAGGATCTCCATCAAAATAGTAGGTAGAGTCTTTGATCTCATGATCCTCCTCAATGGTTGATGAAGATGTGTCCACCTCTATGACCTCTTTATCTTGTAGATTAAGCTTATCCAATCCACTTGGCTCACTATCCACTAAAATTTTTGAATTGTCCTTATGAACCATACTCATCTCAAGGATTTCCATATCATCATTTAATTCTATTCCACTATGATATAGAGGTGATGAAGTAATGCTTGGAACATCCAAAGAGATATCAATTAAACCCATACCTTCTTGTGACTGATCCAACTTGGCACCCTTCATGGTAGCATGTCCTTCTTTCCTGTGATCATCATGAAGCCTAAGGTGATCCTCCTTTGCAACATGTGAAACTTCTTCACTCAAACCCTCATCTTTCATGGCTACATCCTCCATTTCCTCTTCATGGGGCTGATGTGTATCTAGGGCTTTGACCTTTTGATGCATAGGCAGATTCATGTCTTCACATGTCGACTCTCTTAGATCCTTGGGTTTGTCTAACTTAGGCATTGCTTCTCCAGACATGGTGGCTGGTTGGAAGTCATCTATTTCCATGTATTAGGATAGGAACAATCTTAAACTTCTCCTTCCTTCTTCAATTTCTCTAAGAATCCTCCACATTTCTTCCATTGCATTCCCATAGGTTGGAAGGTTCGATGGCTCTAATACCAATTGTAATGTCCCAAATGGACAGGAATATGGACTTTTGGTTTTCCCAGGTGTTCTAAACAATTTACCAAATAAACCTTCAATTCTTCTATACCTAGGTTTGCCCAAACCCTAGGTCTATTGTACCAAACTAGACTTGCAACCAAATAATGATTTCACCACAGTATTTTCTTACTAAACAATAGAAACTTATTACAATGATTCACCCAAATGAGTAGATCAATTACACCATGAAATAGCAAGCAAGTAACATGATAACATAGTGTCAATTACAAATGAATGCTCTACTATAATAAATTAGGTCTGCTGCAATTTATATGATTGAATACATGAAGATAACAACATATGGACAACTGACAACCCAGAAATATATTATTCTTCAATGGCAACAAGTACATAGCAAAATGATGATGAAATCATAAGTATACTAGCCTCTTGATTAGGTTGATCTGCTGTACCCTGAAACCCTAGGCGCATCAGCATATACACACATGAATCTACCCTAATATGATGCGCTAGTCTGCTATGAGTTTCACCCTTGGATGAAAGATGATCTCCCTTCAATTCACCCTCATATGAATGCTCAATATCACCTCAAATGATGTTCACCTCTAACCCTAGGAGGTGCGCCATGATTGATGCTCTCCAAGTTGATATGATGCTTCAAGCTTGAAAAAAAGGTGGCAAATTTAGAATTTGAGAATAAAGCTCTTCGTCAGAGGTAGACTGTAGTTTTGACAATGCCTGAAGGTCTTCCAGGACAGACAAAAGCATCATTCGTAGAGGTAATTCTTTCCCTCTCAAAGAAACCTACAAATGATAATAATTAAAAACTTAGATATTCATATACTTTTAGTCATTTATTTAGTCATTTATATTTTATAGTCATTTTTAGTTGTCGTGACTAAAAGTTTTAGTCATGTAGTCATTTATTTGCCAAATTCTACTAGTGGCATCCCACCTATGTAGTTGGGCTTGTGGCCCTTTTAATTCCAGCATTCAGTCATCTTTGTGACTGCAAAGTGGGGCTTTAGCCCCTTCACTCCTTACACTTCTTTTTTCTTTTTATTTTTTGAAGTTGCTCGGCCCTTGGTCATATGGGAGGCCAAGGGCCTTGCTAAACTCAGACTACCAAGGTAACTGCCACCCTTAACTGCTACAGGTGACAATGCATGTGACCACAAAGAAACAAACCACTAGTGGTTTTCTTAACCACCCAGATTGACCTTGTTCTTCCTCAAGCCCTCAAATAGGTAGTTTGTTTTCTTTTTGCTATAACTTTTGCATAACAGGTCAAAATTTTGTGAAACTTGCAGCGTTGGAGAGCTAGTTTTCCCAGCTTCATTGTGGAAAAAGAATTATTAGGTAATTGTATCAGGTTTGCAAGTTATTTTCAGCAAAATTCAACTCTTTTTTGTAACTTCAAATGCACATAACTTGAGCAAATTTCATCCGTTTTTCACATTTTTTTTAAAAAGACATAGAATTTAATGAACATTTTGATGATGCTATCTATTTTTCTGTCACTTCACATAAAAATTAGAATTTTATCAAATTACTTATTTTTCATCTAACACATTAGTATGCAAGTTCTCTTGTCATTTTTTCATTTTGGTGGCTTCTAGGTGAACCTAAGGTGCTGCACAACATCCACATCAATTTCAGCAGCAAATCTGAAGGAAAATTTTATAGGTGCATTCAATTCATTCTCTTGTCTTTCATTTGATCAAATAAACTTGTTTTCCTTCACACTTCAATTTGGGCTTAAAAACAAACTCTTGTTTGCAATCACACATTGGAATTGGGCTTAAAATAAACTTGTGTCTTCATTCACACATTTGGCTTTAAAAAGAACTTGTGCCTTCATTTCTTGGTGGATTTGAGTGTGATTAAGGGTGTGTATGCTCTTCTCATGCACTTTGTGTAATCTTGAGAATCAAAAACACCTTTCATCCATTCACTTTGACAACACACATTTTGATTTCTAAGGGGAAAATATGCATTGCGAGTGTGAATCTAGTGTGTGTGTATGCTCTCTCCTCGCACTGCAAGGCAATCTTGGAGATCAAAAGCACCCACTAGATTTGTTTTTGTCACCCTTCTTAGGAGGCCTACTTGGAGATAGACCACTCCAAGGGATGACCTCAACTCTAGCATTCTGGTGGAATCTAAAAAGTGAGGAGTGAATTGAAAGACAACCCTCTTCGAAGTTAAAATCGTGTCATTCAGGCTAAGCCCCCAAGAACTTTGTACCTTGGGGAAGTGAAGGTGAAGGGTGGGTTACCCCTTTCTCCTAGATGTGTGGTATTATTTCACTTTCATTTCATGCATCAACAAGCCTAATCTTAGTCAAGTATGGCTTATGTGTCCTATGGGTATCCTCCATCACCATTTAATTGAATGTCTATCTTGAAGCCTACTAGTCCTATACCAACACTACCATGTATTCCCAATCCTAATTCATTGGTCCCTCCACCTTCTAATCAATTAAACCCTTAATTACCCTCACCATCATCTAATCCTCCATCAACTCCATGCCCTAAATTCAAATCGTACAAAAGAAAACCTATGGGGTCATCTAAATCCATCCATCCGATGCCAATCCAATCTAGCACAAGCAATCCTAATACCAATTCATCCAATATCTTTGACCCTCCATCCAATCAAAATCAAAATCCTAATCCTAGAAAATCTCCCATCCCTTTTATTCCTCCACCATGGGATCTATCCACTCCTAATCTTAATATATCCAACACCCCTATTATCCATCCACCTTATCCTAATCATAAGCCTACAACTTCCACCCTCATTATCCATCCATTATATTGTCCATCCACACATACACTTATGAAGGATGTGATCCATTAGCGACTAGCAAGGAATCAACTATGTCATCCAACACCTATCCTTGAGCCTATCAAAGAGTCTTCCAATACCATGTCTAATTCTTCAACCCCATCATGTAGTCTACAACATATCAAGCCTATTGAAGAATCTCCTATTGATAACTGAGAGGGGGGGTGAATCAGTTATCTTAATTATTTCTACGTTCTGATCTTCCTTAACAATTAATGCAGCATTAAATCATATAAGCAAACATAACCATGAAATCAAAATAACATCAATACACATGACATAATGATTTTGACGTGGAAAACCCTGTTAAGGGAAAAAACCACAGGGTGATTAACCCAAGATTGTATTCTCTGTTAGAAGAATAAGATAGTACAAAATGGCACTTGCCAATTAGGGCTCACTTGTCTGAGCACACTACTCACAAGAGGCTCACTGCCTACAATACTTTATACAAGGAAACTAGAGACTTGAACTGATGAGAAGCATCCACATATGCTGAGGTTCAGTTCCGGTTAGGTTCAATACACTGATCTACTGCACTTCATTCTTTCTCTTCTTTGGTGCTGTTGTCCTGTCACATACCAGACCTGCCTTACTACTCTTCTACTTTTCTTCGCACACCACAACTTACAACTACACCTTCATACCGAGATCAATTTGGCATATATATCTGCACCAAGGATTTCATCCACTTTCTAGTCAGCATCCAAAATACTTACTATTTTCCCAAACTCTTGGTCTGTCGGCTGAATCCTTGCTTATCAAGTGATGTGTATCAAAGGGATGCTTATAGAAGTCATCAATCATGTCGGCCAATCATGAATGATACCTTAATAAACATGATCACAAACAATAACTCATCCGGATTAAGATCTGATGCTCTACTGGTTAGTTCTTCCTCTGTCAACTCTGCCAAACAGAAGCCCAACACTTAGGTGCTCATATCTTTTCACTCTTCCATCACCAAAGGCTCAATCTCTAGAATGTATCAATCAAGGTACACCTCTTGACTTCCCCAAGTCTGCACTTTACTAAGATACTTCCTCTGAGAGATCTAGACCTGACTGTTGGACCTTGCCACATGCTCTGTTCTTGCTTACCGGACCATAACATTCTTCAATCTGACTTCCGGTATAGGCACGCCATGTCCTGCGGATGTGTGGGATGAACTTTGTTGCCATCAATGAGAACAATCATGAAGCTACAATGTGTCTCTTGCCAACAATCTCCCCCTTTGGCATTGATGGCAACACTTAGTGAAAAATGACTATCATACTACACTCCCCATTAGCTGCTGCTCTATTCTAATGTACGCTTTACCGAAGCTCCCCCTTAGCTGGATTCCATATTTTTCACTATTCCTCACTCCCCCTTTGACATCAATGGCAAAGGGTAGGGTCCACACACCAAAATTTCCCAAAAACAAATCTATACTTGGCCGCAAAAACATATATACATGTTTTACTTACATATACTTAACTATATCTACAAAAGTGGTTTTCAACTGTACTACTTCTGTTGCCCAACTCCTCTTCATCCTATCCAAAATTGAGATGTGACCACTCAATAGAAATGCAAAAGCTTCTGCCGTCTTAAGATCTGTCGGATTATTGGTCTAGGCTGTGGTTTGAGCATCAGTTAGAGCTTCATGCATAGCCTCTAACTTAGGGATAATGATCCCTCTAAGTTCACCCATCTGGCTTATTATGTTCTTCCTTTCCTTCTCAATTTTCTTTATTGCATTTGTGACTGCAATAGTCTGACACTCTTGATTTACTATGGAAGAGGAGAGAGGATCAAAACTTTGAGACAAACTTAACAGTTTGTCCTCTTGCTCTTTTACTTTCTTCTCAATATCTTTGGTCACTTTAGGCCAAGATAAACAAAATTTATAGATATCTCTGCCATCTTTGAGAGCATTTTCTAAGTTCTTTATTCCAATATCCATAACTCTCCTATCATTTTTTATTAGACCCTGCACTTTGGAGAATCTTTTTCCCAAAAACTCCTTTCAGACCTTTTCTTCAGCTGACTTCTCCAAAGAATCAAAATGTGTGCTAATTGAATTTACAAGAGTTTTTAAGTTACCGAATGTGGAGGCTGAAGAATCCTTTTGAAAGGATGGCATGATTTTCTCTAATGCACCGGTTGCGATCTCAATTAGCTCACAATCTTCTATGTGAGATTTCAAAAGTTTTTCTTTTGCCTTTGTTGAAGTAAAGGATGCTAGCTTCATGGTTTGAACCAGGGAGAGGGAGTCAAAATTGAACAGTCCTTGAAGAAGTTCCAGTTCATCAAATTTCATTATTTCTTTGGTTAAGAAATCTTTTACTGCTTCTACTGTGTCTCTTGCCAGAGATAGAATTTTCTCCCCTTCTGCAGCCTTACTACTATCATCTGTGGCCTTCTCTGTTGGAGTTTTCTCTCCTTCTGCAGCCTTACTACTGTCATCTTCTTTTTCTTTCTCCTCTGCTTCTTGATTGATCTTCTCTTCTACTCTTTCTTCCACTTCTTATTCTTTTTCCTCTAATCTTTCTTCTTCTTTAGATCCGGAGACTGCTAGGGAATCCAGATGAGAGATATTTTCTTCTTCTTGGACTTCTTCTTCCAGAATAGAGGAATCATGGTCCTTGGACTTCTCCTCACCTATCTCCTTTGTTTATTCTGCAGTCTTTTTAGTAGGATCTTTCTTTGATGCACTTTGCTCTTCAACATTAGAAGGTTCATCACTTACGTCCTCTATAATGGGAATGTTGAATCTTTTGTATGCATTCTGGAGGATCTCTTCTGTCTCTTTTGCTACTTTGTCAGTTTCTCCGAGTATAAGCTGATTCATTCTAACTTTTCTCCGGAACTTATCCTTTCAATCTTTGAAGATCATATTCATTTGCTTTGGAGTGATTGAAGGATATAGCTGAATAGCTATCTATTCCCTGATCTCAAGATCCTTTGCCTTAGCATTATTCTTCCTTATTTCTAACTCCTCTAGGCTTTTGGGAATAAGAGATATAATTTCAATAAAAGCCTTATTGTAGATATTCAGATACCTGACTGTAGTTTCTTGCAGGATCTTCTGGTCAGCTTCATTGTACTCATCATAGAACTCAGTTATTGGTTTTAGGTTTCCATCCACATTAACTAATTTGATGATATCATTAATGTGAAGAGTGGGCTTATCAACAAATTCCTTTGCCTTCTCTTCCTTGTCTTGACTAGTAGAGGGTTCACCGGATGTTTTCTTCTTCTTCTTCATTTTCTTGACCTCTTCATCAGATTCAGTCTCTTCATCATCCTTTTGACTGGCATAAGATCTTGTGGCCTTTGTCTTAGTTCTCTTCTCTCCTTTATCAGATGATTTTGCTTTTGGTTTTGATGCCTTTGAGCTCTTAGCAGTGGCAGATACAGAGATCTTAGAGGATCTGGTCTGGGAGGGAGCTTCTACTGGAGCACTTTCTTTTTCTGCCTCTTCCTTTTCTTTTTCTATCCTTTCCATCTTTTCTCTATGTGCATCAAGGGCCTCTTTTGAGATGCCATACCTTTTGGCAACATTCTCTACTTCTTTTCTCACTTTTCTCTTCATCTCCGATTGTCTTAGTTCCACATGAATCTTTATACTCAATTCTTCAAAGGTTCCAAACCTTTCTACCTTGGGATCCTTGGACTGACTTAGCATGTGCTGAACATGCAGCTCTACAATTTCCTCATCCACTTCGTACCCCATTGGCATTAGGCACTGATCAGTTTCTACCATAAAGCACACTGTATCTTTGTACTTCTCAACTAGAGATTGGGGGATTCTTTCTCTAGCTTGCATCATGCATTGGAAGTTTTTGAAGTAGCCCCATAGCGCCATGTTTTGTGCCTTGGCATCACCAAGCCCATGCAAGTAATCTATGATCTGAATTGCAACCGGTCTGTTATTTTGCCATAGCCATCCATTGGATCTGGGTAGCTCATTCATGTAGTAAAATAATAGGCAGAGTATCAAACCACTGTATTTGAAAGAATTCTTCTTATCCTTCTTTATCTTCTGTAGATTCTCTAAAAGTTGGTTCAGAAGGAGCTCACAAAGATCATAGTCTGCATTCTTCCTCAACATTTCATAAGCAGTATATACAGCAGTTCTGGATACTGAATTCTCCCTGCTGGAGTGATATATCTTATATCCAATTATCATTGGTGCAAACTTGATATCCAGATCTGTGATATCCTCAATTGTCATAGCTCTTTTATCAAATTTTGATCTGGTAGCCTCACTTACAATTTGGTTTTTGACAAATTTGAGAGTAGGTATCCAACCGGTTGAGTGTAATCTAGGTACTGCCCTAATGTCATCCTTAGTGATCTTAAACGGCCTGTTCAGCCACATGAAGTTGTCATGCATTTTGCTCAAAATATACCGGACCCATTCATCTTCCAAAAAATAGGGGAAATGAATGCACTGTGCAAAATGTTTGTCTCAGATAGCCTTATACTGAGGTTTGAGATCAAAAGAGTCATCTATTAACTGATTGTGATAGATATCTGACAACTTGGATTCTCCAAACTCTTCAATGTTCGCATGAATGTATGCCCTAACGTCTTCAACATGCAAAACCCCATGCGGAATGCTAAAAAATGCACCTAAAGGATCCGCTTCTAGAGATTTGTAGGGATGTTTCTTGAATTTAGGGTGTGGCCTATTAGAAATCTTCACAACATTCAGAGTAGTCATCTTTAAAGATTCAAAGAAAGAATGAAAAATACCTCTTACGCCTTTTAGGGTTCACGGAATGAGCCGAAGAGATCACCAGCTGATTTGAATTCTGTAAATGATCCTTGAGAGAGATGAGGCAAGCTTGTTTGCAGAGCTCTTCTTGTCTATTTCACTAATGCAAATGTGCAAATGAAGAGTAAACGAACCCTTTTATCGCTGAGCAAACCCTAATTTCACATTGCAATAAATGCACAACTCAAGTCATTCTGGTTGCCTTGTTCTCCTTGTTCTGAGAAAGATCTTTTTCCAGATCACTGAGATATGCTTCGAATTATACTTGGTGATTATTAACAATCTATCTTTCTTTCCTCAATCATTTAATCTATCTGCAGATCAAGATTCCTCAATTTTGAATCAAACCGGATCTAACTGCAAAGACCTGCTTCTTATAGGATGACTGTAAAACCAGATCTATCTTGGAAGATTAGACTCTTCAAACCTTCTTGCAGATCTTTCATATCTTTACCAAACCTTCTTTATATGTTTCTCGGAGAATCCTTTAATCCGCAACCTTTTATGTGCCAATTTTGGGCACCTAATGATTGGATTGGGGAAAATGTTTTTCTTTTGTTACTCCCCCTGAGCCAGAGCTCATCTATTTAGTTTCTGGAAAGAATATCAGCACCAGATTCTGGTGCGGATCCATTCTCAACATTTTCTGTACTCCTCTTTACCCAAATCTTGTTCATCTCCCTTTGAATTTCATCCGCATTCATTTTTCCTTTTCCTTTGTCTTGGTTTTGATTATGATGTACCGGACCCTTATTGTTCTGATTCTCACTTCTGTAGAATTTGGCAATATGACCGGATCTATTGCAATTGTAGCAGACAACATTTCTTTGAATATTTGACTGATATCCTCTTGATCTACACTGATTAGACATATGTCCCATTCTATTGCATGCAAAGCATCTTCTATTGAATGAATTGTTTGTTTGCATATTTCTACACTCATGAGATTTGTGACCATACTTTTTGTAATTGAAACACTGTCCAGAGAAGGATGAATTAGTCTGGTTCATTCTTCTTCTGCACTGATTTGCTTTATGACCAAAATTATTGCAGTTGTGGTAGTATCCATTGAAGGATGGATATCTTTGAGCATTGGGTTGCCTTACTGAAGGTCTTCTAGGCTTGTTTCTTGGATTTTCTGATCTGGAGTTCTTCTAACCGGATCTAGAGCTTTCACCTTTCTCATATCCCAAGCCTTGCTTGTCATCTACCCTCTTTTGGCTTTGAAGAGGAACTTCAAGTTGGGCAGAGCTTATCTTGAATTTCTCTTTGTATTCATTTGTTGTTTGAAGATCCTTTTTAAGAGTATCAATCTAATTCTCAAGTTGTTCTTCATTATCCCTAGCTTCTTCAAGATCAGATTCAAGATGCCTGATTATTCTATCCATTTTGTGGTAGTCTTCTGATTTCTCTTTGAGAGATTGTATTAGATCATCTTCAGTTTTCCTTTTCTCTTCAATTTCTTGGGTAAATTTCATAACTCCTGATTCCATTCCATGTCTTACCATAATGACCTCTTTTGATAACTTTTCACATAACTTGGTTTTCTCCTTTAGATCTTCATTTGTATTATTGTCTTCACCTTGACTTGCCAATTGCTGAAGTAGATCCTTTCTCTTTTTCATAGAGATACTCAGTTTCCCTTTCAGTTCATTTATGAAATCATCAGCCTATTTGAGTCTTTCCTTTAGTTCATTAACTTTAGAGTTGGATTGCTCAAGATCATCTAGGGTAGACTGAAGTTGTTCCCTCATACCATACACATCCATTTGAATTCCTAGATCTTCCTCAAGCTGTTAGGCTCTTTTTGGAGGAACTTAGCTCTGATACCAATTATTGATAACTAAGAGGGGGGGTGAATCAGTTATCTTAATTACTTCTACTTTCTGATCTTCCTTAACAATTAATGCAGCATTAAATCATATAAGCAAACATAACCATGAAATGGAAATAACATCAATACCCATGACACAATGATTTTGATGCGGAAAACCCTGTTAAGGGAAAAAACCACGGGGTGATTAACCCAAGATTGTATTCTCTATTAGAAGAATAAGATAGTACAAAATGGCACTTGCCAATTAGGGTTCACTTGTCCGAGCACACTGCTCACAAGAGGCTCAGTGCCTACAATACTTTATACAAGGAAACTAGAGACTTGAACTAATGAGAAGCATCCACATATGTTGAGGTTCAATTCCGGTTAGGTTCAATACACTAATCTACTGCACTTCATTCTTTCTCTTCTTTGGTGCTACTGTCCTGTCACATACCAGACCTACCTTACTGCTCTTTTGCTTTTCTTCACACACCATAACTTACAACTACCCCTTCATACCGAGATCAATCTGGCATATATATCTGCACCCAGGATTTCATCCACTTTCTAGTCGGCATCCAGAATACTTACTATTTTTCCAAACTCTTGGTCTGTCGGCTGAATCCTTGCTTTTCAAGTGATGCGTATCAAAGGGATGCTTATAGAAGTCATCAATCATGTCGGCCAATCATGAATGATACCTTAAGAAACTTGATCACAAACAATAACTCATCTAGATTAAGATCTGATGCTCTGCCGGTCAGTTCTTCCTCTGTCAACTCTGCCAAACAGGATCCCAACACTTAGGTGCTCATATCTTTTCACTCTTCGATCACCGAAGGCTCAATCTCTGGAATGTATCAGTCAAGGTATACCTCTTGACTTCCCCAAGTCCGTACTTTACTAAGATACTTCCTCTGAGAGATCCAGACCTGACTTTCAGACCTTGCCACATGCTCTGTTCTTGCTTATCGAACCATAACATTCTTCAATCTGACTTCCGGTATAGGCACACCATGTCCTGCAGATGTGTGGGATGAACTTTGTTGCCATCAATGACAACAATCATGAAGCTACAATGTGTCTCTTGCCAACATCTCCCACCATAAGTCCAAGTCCAAAGCCATTGTACCCCCATGTTGTTAACCATATAACACATATCAAGCCTCTCCAAGAGTCTTCCACTCCCATAAAACTACAAGAGTTATGTCAAGAGCCTAGTCCTAAGCATGTGGAAACATTATCCCCTCATCCAAATGAAGATCAAAGCACTTCTATTTATGATCAAGCTCCCATCTATGATCAAGAAAACCATGATGATCCTCTGATTCAAGTTTATGCATTCCATGGTCAAGAGCTTATTACTCCACCCATCCATAATCCCACCACTTTCACTTCTATCCATCTTCCATCTATCCCTATACATGATCCCACAACTTTCACTTCCCTTGATGAGACACTTGCCTCCCAAGCACCCATAGATGATCAAACCAATAGCTTGGATCTTAGTTAGCATAATGATAATCAAGTTCCTAATTATCTTTTGTCACCCACTATTGACCATGTTTCAAATCCACCAACATATCCCCTTGGTCTTACCACCTTTATCCATGAATGTTCTTCCCTAGGAAATCAACAGACATTGTCTACCACCTCACCTTCTCCATCAAATAATGAGCTCAAGTCTAGTGTCCAAAGCACATATAGTCCATGATGCAGAGGCATCCACACTATATCATTCGCATATAGCATGAATGTCTGCAGACCAACCTCATCATCATCATATTCCCTAAAACTACCAACATCATCATATTTCGGCTTTACTCTGTCAGCATCATGTTTCCGAAAACCAATAGCATCATCATATTGCGGACACTCGCAATCATCCTCCTGCCGACTACTATTCACCTCCTCCGCTTTCCTCCTAACATCATCATCATGATGTTCAGCGGGCGCAAACATCCTCCGGTTGCACTGTTCATCAGGCTCCGAACTCTAACGTCTTCATCATGATATTCAATATCACCTTCGTCAGCAGGATATCCAAATATCCGGTTGTTCAAATATCCTGATGACGATCACCTTCAACAACTTGCCTTCGACGCTCCACTGCCCGATGATACAAGCAACAACATCATGATATAAATTATCCGGTTCTCTTCGAAACCTCCTGATGATGATGTTAACACAACTTCCTGCTACGGACTTCCGCCGATACCTTAGCACTTTACGACAGCAGGATGAACTCGCACAAGGGGATATCTCAATATCCTGATGACGATAACGTCATATCCTGATGACGATGACGTCACCCAATATCCTGATGACCTTCTCAATACTTAGTCAAAAATCCGAACTTTCTCTCCCGCATCTACTCGCGATATGCGGATGTTTGGCACTCCCAATATGATGATCCTGATGCCGATACGCTCCTCGGCTCCTCCTGCTGATGATCACCCCGACGAACTCGCACTTCATGCACTCGAAAACATCATGCTCTCCTTCACTTATCCGGATGATGATGCCTAACCCGACTGCAGGATATTTGCAGAAATATCCTGATGATGCTGTTTTCGCGAACTTCTTCACTTAGCGAAATCTCCCTTCGCCGATCCTCCAGGGATGACCCGATCCCGTCTCAGGGTGATCTTCCAACTCAAACTTCTCAACTTGACCTAGCACATGAGGATGCTAGGGTCTTCAACATCTCTTGACCGCGATCCTGCACACCTGCATGCAAACAGAAAACAACCTACAATCTAACCTACTGTACATTGCCATTCCACCGATCAGATGAGTCAACCGGTGGAATGGATCAGTATATCCATGAAAACCTCTCAAACCAGCAATCGATCAAGAAATGGAATGCAACAGAGGATGAACACAAACAGGAATACTTTATTCGATTTCAAAAGATGCAACTACAATATGATGTTCCTCTCGCTCTGTCTCACTCTCGCAAAGTCTGATCGATGATTTACAATCAACCGATCCCATGCTTATAAAGATTTCCCTATGAGTACTACTGACCCGACTCCAAGCGGCTGGGAACTCTCCAGGCGGCTGGGAGATCCCACTGAACATACATCATGACAGCTGTTATAACTAACTATCTAAAAATAGCAAAAGCCCGGTCAGCATGATCTTATCATGATCAGCGTGACATTATTACATGCAATTGGTCTAACAGACCTTCTTGGAAACACAAACAAGACCTAAACTACTAACTGCCTCATCCAGACCAGCTGTCAGGTAGGTGCTCCTGCACCATACTCCCCAACAGAAAAGAACTCATGTCCCATGAGTTTAGCATGTGGAAGTCCTCCACCTCTACACTTTGCCTTGTCAATAGTCTGACCTGCTCCAGCTTTGTCTGCTGCTGTCTCTTGGCTGCTCCAAGTCATCTGAACTGTAACTTGCTTTCTGGCAAGTAAATCATCATGCCTGTTGATGTAGGCCTTCTTCTCACATACCCTGTGTTTGTCAGGTTGCCTAACCAGAACCTCTGGCGGAACTACCTCTTGAACTTCTGAAGTGTTCAAGTCTATCTTCCTTTCAACTCTTATAGGACAAACAATAGTCCCAACTATGACAACATCCTTGTCAATCCTCTGAACTGGTGGCTGTTTGCACCCCTGTTTCTGAACCTGCTGCTGACCTCTGTCAGTCACAACTGAAACTTTCTTCAGCTTGTTGTCTGTAACAACTCCTTTCTCTGCAGTGTCCTGAACTGCCTTCATGCCTGCTCCTCTAGGCATCTGCACATACTCCTTCTTTCCCATTAAAATGATTTGAGCTGCCTTCTGTACTGCAGCTTTTGCCTGCAATGGCATCAACTTGATAATCTTCCCATCCTTCTTGATGGTGTAGGTATTAGCATACCCATCATACAGTACCCTTCTGTCAAATTGCCATGGTCTACCTAGAAGTAGGTGACAACATTCCATAGGCAATATATCACACAAAATTCTATCATGATATGGTCCAATCTGGAAATCCACATATGCCTGTTCAGAGACAAAAAGTGATTGCCTATCACTCACCCAAGATGCCTTGTAAGGGTGTGGATGTGGAATCCTTTCCAGCTTCAGTTTATCCACCATTTCCTGAGATACCATGTTGTCTGTTGAACCAGTATCAATGACAACTTTACATACCTTACCTTTGCTCTTGCATGTGGTTTTGAAGAGAGCTCTTCTTTGCATCATATCCTTTGATGCCTGCAAACTAATTCTCCTTAACATCAATGATTCTCCACTCTCTGGATAGCCAAAATTCTCAGGACCCTTGTTTGAACTCTGTGCACTTTCTTCTTCTTTCTCTTCTTGTACCAGTTGTACCCTCTTGTCACTTGTTCTATCATTTCTGGATGATGAACCCTTGTTTTCTGGACATTTGAAAGATGGATGACCAAACTCTCCACAGGTGTAACACTTTCCTGAAAACGTAGTAGAACCTCTACCACCTCCAAATCTTCCTCTATTACCTTTCCATCCACCTCTGAAATCAGACTGTCCCTGTCCTTTACCAGTGTCTTCTTGAACCTCATTGGTTTGCTTTTGTGCAGGGGCTGCTCCTCTTCCCCTATTGTTTCCTCTTCCTCTCATGGACTTATCATGTCCTCTATTCAGCTTTTCTTCAATCCTGATTGCCATTTGATAACAATCCTCCACATTCTTAGGGTTAGCTAAAACTAACTCATCCTGTATGTTAAACCTTAAACCAGCCAAGTACCTAGCCACCTTTTCTACCTCATTCTCATGATGACCAGATCTCATACTCAACAGATAAAATTCCTCAGTATATGATTTCACATCCCTGTCTTTCTGCTTTAGAAATTGCAGCTTCTTAAACATCTGGATTTCATAATCCCTTGGCAAGAATTTACCCTTGATCCTTGCTACCATCTTATCCCAAGAAGTGATCTTAGACTTCCCTTGCTTCCTTCTCTCAGATTGTACATAATCCCACCATACCAAAGCATGACCGCCTAACTTGGTCTTTGCAATTTTTACCTTCTGATCCTCAGCAACATCTTCACATTCAAAGTGATTATCCAGTGTAGCAATCCAATCCAACAACTCATCTTCATTCAAGCTTCCAGTATATTTGGAAACATCAACCTTTACCTTAGGTTTTTCACTCTGTACTGCCTTTAACAGTTTTGCCAACCTCTGGTCTTCAGCATCCAGATCTTCAGCTACCTCTTCATACTCTTCAACAGTATCTGCATCTTCTTCAGACTCACTGTCTTCCACTTCCCTCTTTTTGTTCTTTTCCAGGGCTGTCAGCCTGGCTTGAAGTGCTTCAGCAAGCTCCTTCATCTTCCTCATCTCTCTAGCATGTTTCTCCTTCATCTCCTGCAATTCCCTTGCAGTACCACTACCTTTAGGAGGCATTTTGTCAACCTCTCAATCAACACACAACACAATCAACTCTATCTCTACCTCTGCCCTTTCGGTGACAGAATCAACACACAACAGCCCAGACCTTTTGCTGAGCTCTGATACCACTATGATGCAGAGGCATCCACACTATATCATTCGCATATAGCATGAATGTCTGCAGACCAACCTCATCATCATCATATTCCCTAAAACTACCAACATCATCATATTTCGGCTTTACTCTGTCAGCATCATGTTTCCGAAAACCAACAGCATCATCATATTGCGGACACTCGCAATCATCCTCCTGCCGACTACTATTCACCTCCTCCGCTTTCCTCCTAACATCATCATCATGATGTTCAGCGGGCGCAAACATCCTCCGGTTGCACTGTTCATCAGGCTCCGAACTCTAACGTCTTCATCATGATATTCAATATCACCTTCGTCAGCAGGATATCCAAATATCCGGTTGTTCAAATATCCTGATGACGATCACCTTCAACAACTTGCCTTCGACGCTCCACTGCCCGATGATACAAGCAACAGCATCATGATATAAATTATCCGGTTCTCTTCGAAACCACCTGATGATGATGTTAACACAACTTCCTGCTACGGACTTCCGCCGATACCTTAGCACCTTACGACAGCAGGATGAACTCGCACAAGGGGATATCTCAATATCCTGATGACGATAACGTCATATCCTGATGACGATGATGTCACCCAATATCCTGATGACCTTCTCAATACTTAGTCAAAAATCTGAACTTTCTCTCCTGCATCTACTCGCGATATGCGGATGTTTGGCACTCCCAATATGATGATCCTGATGCCGATACGCTCCTCGGCTCCTCCTGCTGATGATCACCCCGACGAACTCGCACTTCATGCACTCGAAAACATCATGCTCTCCTTCACTTATCCGGATGATGATGCCTAACCCGACTGCAGGATATTTGCAGAAATATCCTGATGATGCTGTTTTCGCGAACTTCTTCACTTAGCGAAATCTCCCTTCGCCGATCCTCCAGGGATGACCCGATCCCGTCTCAGGGTGATCTTCCAACTCAAACTTCTCAACTTGACCTAGCACATGAGGATGCTAGGGTCTTCAACATCTCTTGACCGCGATCCTGCACACCTGCATGCAAACAGAAAACAACCTACAATCTAACCTACTGTACATTGCCATTCCACCGATCAGATGAGTCAACCGGTGGAATGGATCAGTATATCCATGAAAACCTCTCAAACCAGCAATCAATCAAGAAATGGAATGCAACAGAGGATGAACACAAATAGGAATACTTTATTCAATTTCAAAAGATGCAACTACAATATGATGTTCCTCTCGCTCTGTCTCACTCTCGCAAAGTCTGATCGATGATTTACAATCAACCGATCCCATGCTTATAAAGATTTCCCTATGAGTACTACTGACCCGACTCCAAGCGGCTGGGAACTCTCCAGGCGGCTGGGAGATCCCACCGAACATACATCATGACAGCTGTTATAACTAACTATCTAAAAATAGCAAAAGCCCGGTCAGCATGATCTTATCATGATCAGCGTGACATTATTACATGCAATTGGTCTAACAGACCTTCTTGGAAACACAAACAAGACCTAAACTACTAACTGCCTCATCCAGACCAGCTGTCAGGTAGGTGCTCCTGCACCAGTCCAATTCTCCATCGCATACTCCAAAAAATGAATTATCAATGTAAAGGGTTAGACCTTCATGAACAAGGTATTTTGGATCCCATCCATGTAAAAGTCCCTCCATGCTCATATGGCCTTAGATATACACCCCAAGGTAAACAATCTCAAGATGTTGATACCTCCTCCATGCCTCCTAAATCCACTCCTTTCCGTTATAAGTCCTATCCTGGCCCCAAGACATATGTTTCCATTCCTCCTCCATCATCCTACAAACCTCAAAAGCATGTGATCATACACTTTCCACCATCCACTTTACCTCCACTACTTCCAACTCCTAAAATCCCTCCATCTACTTTACCTCTGCTTCTGCCAATGCCTAATATCCCTATCATCCAATCCCCTTATCCATTTATCCATAAATCCACTTTTAATCCCTCCATTTACACATCCCCTCACATTCTTAATCATGATCAACAAATGCACACATCTTCCAAACATGAAGCTTCAACCAAACCCAAGGAATTCAAAAATAAAAATTTGGATGCCTCTACCCATAAAGCAAAAAATCATAAAGATCCTCATGCCTTAGGGCACAAATACAAATAATTAAAGCCAAATTCATCCAAAAGGCTATCCAAGCCCATATCTCCAAAAGAAAAATCCAAACATAAAATGGTTTGGGCCCCTAAGAAAAAAGAAAGCAAGTCAAAAGAAGCATCCTCTTCCATCCAAAAATCCTAAAAATCCCATTCCATATACAAATCCCACAAGCAAAACAAAAATCATAAAAATCCTAAGTCTATGTGGGTACCTGAATTCCTACATCGACCATCCCCTAAACAAATGTGTCCATTTCTTCCTACACCTCCTCTAAATCAAAAGCTTTAGTGTTTATCACAGTGTGTGCAACTATTGGTCTTGGTTCCCTTCCATTTTGCAACATTTCCACATACCTCCATCTCCCCCTTTTTTAGCCATTATCCTACATATTTCACCCATCGCCTTCCTATGGTCCATGATTTTGCATAAACCTTTCATCTATCCTTTTGTATAAGTCCTACATAATCCACATCATGATCCACTATACTTTCCTTCATAATCCATATCAAAATCCATTATCTACCTAATCCATCTCCCTCTCATGCAATACCCTACCAACATCTATGAGCATAATGGCATTTGACATGGTCCATGTGAGGACATTCATCTCTAATGGGACTATCACCTTTCATGGAACTAGATGCTTGAGTCCCTCTTATCCATATCCATCTATCCCATCCAAATATCCCCATAAATAAAGAAAGAAAAAAAAAATCAAAATAGTAAAGAGAAATCCCTTCGTCCAATGGTGAAAACCACCCTTGGTGCCGCCTTGGATAAGTACCATGATGAAAACCCAACAAATAGGTGTCATGTGTAGGTTGATCTTCTATGTCACTTACACTTGGGGGCACATTGTCTCATCCATATCAACCTATCATTTCTAGTCCATCCTATCATTTCTAGTCCATCCTATCATTTCCCATCCTATCCTACCATCCTTATCCATTATACCCACATGCCTATCCTATCAAGTCCATTCATCCTCCCTTCCTCCTTTTGATCTTGATAAGGATATGGGGGCAAAATTTGTACAAATGTTTTGGATATCTCTTGATATACCTCATCCTTTCCAAACAATCCTATCATCCTATCGTCATAAGCCTTGTCATGTAAAGTCCTAAGCATACTACCAAGAATGGGGCATATTATTCTTGTCCGACATAGTCTTTGGAGATCACATTCTTGCTCTCTTATGCATACATCCATCCCATCCACCTTGTCTATCCTTTTATCCATCCATCTATCATGAGTCTTCCATCCCATGTACTATCACCCATCCTTCCATCCAATCTCACATCCATCCTTGCATCTGTTAGATCTCAAAAATGCAAGTTGCTAATCCTAAGAGGATGCCAGGCTCTATGCTTAGATTCGCAACATTTTTGAACTAACTTAACAAAATCAACTTTTAGGGTTTGATAATTTCCTACACTTTAGGTCCTGCTACACCTAGGTGGGTGAACCTTGGAATTTAAAGCAAATTGAATGTAACTATTTTGACTAAGAAAATGGATCTACCTACAGTGGCAAATGGTGTAGGATAGATGAAAGATTTCTAACTAATTCTACTATCTAATGAATGGTTGGTATAAGCAATATCAAAGTGAGTTTTATGATTGTGCAAATAAAAGGATTTAAATAATAAATTGAACTAAGACCAGTGCCTTGTTGGGTAAACAAAGTCAAATGATCCTAAGACTAGTGGCTTATAGTGGGTAATAATTCTAATTGTTTGGCACAATTTTAGTTTATAGCTTGTATAAACGTGCAAGGAGATGACTGACAAACTCTTCTTGATAATCCAACCAATATAATCAGATATCTTGTAATTCACTAGAAGGTAATTCAATCCTTTCTTGAGGGAACCAATTGAATGAAATATGCAAGAGATAACATATAATATTAATTTGGAGACAGAATGACAATCCTAATTATATGGCTCTTCTTAGTAATCCAAACTAACACTTCTAGGTTACTGTGACTGATCAGAAGGATTTTAATTCCTTTTATAGAAACCAATTAATCAAACCACACAACTACAGCAAATGTGTATTGACAAATTAAATATATACTTGATATATTAATCTGAATAACAAGGAAATACAGAACTGGAGACAACCACACGATTGAGTAATTTTAACAAATAATTGATACCAGAATAAAACCACAAGGTCAGAGAACTCTAATTTACTTCTTCAATAATATCCTGCAACATGGTCTTTGAGAAACATTGTAAATTATATGTATATATTCTACTGTTGATGATCTTTCAGCATCAAATGTTTGAACTTATATAGATATTCTTGTGAAGAGACATAACTCTTCAAGAAGTCTTTTGGGAAATTAACAAGATTAACAATCATAACATAACCACGGTTAGGCCCTATTCAACCACAAGTAAAGTTTAGCAACATGGTCTAGGTACTCCTAGCTACAATGGGAATTAGTAAATTCAATGACATTCCTTGTAATCACATCCATCATGACCATCCTCTCCAAATGTTTACAGGCTTCCCCGAATGCAGAATCTTTGTCCTTAAGAGCTCCCAAAGCTTCATGTAATATAGCTTGACAGTCACTGCTCCACTCTTCTTTGCTCTTTAGTTCTTTATCCCTTTTGAATAATGCGGGCACTCTTGCTTTTGAAGCTTTAGTACATTCTTTGGCATCATTTTTAAGTTGATCATAGTATTTCTGATGTTGCTCGATCAACTCTTCTGCACTGGAGGCACCTGTAATGTCAGAAATATCTTTACCTTGTGTCTCATTCAATTTCTCCTGCAATCTTTTTTCAAGCCTTTCATGTTCTTGAATTGCTTTATAATTTTGAGAGTAATTATCCCAAAATTGGTTTAACCAATGCACCATGTTGGCATGCCTGCTCTATAGCACTGTGACAAGTGTATCCATCTGGATTTGTGCTACTTGATATGTGGATAGTGCTTGGGTGCTCTATGAACTTTCACCCTGGGTTAACCTCTTTGTTGATTCCCTAAAGGTGCTCTTAACAGCATCTTTTAAATAATCATTCTCCTTTGTCAATCTCTCATAGCTCAGTTTGTACGCATCTCTTTCCTTAATCAACATTTGAGCTTGTGCTTTATTTAGCTTTGCAACATTGATGCCAATGTCTGTAGTGATCAAAGGGTCAGTCTCCCCTGCCTTAAAAGTCATGACATGGCCAAAAGTTTTTTCAGTGTCTATAATAGCTATCTTTTTATGGGGAGGATACAGGGCCCATATCATTAATGAATTTTTGTCATTATTGTATTTGGTACCCATATATACTTCATTGACACCTTCTGGAGTGAGCTTATATTTATCATCCGTATTATTTAGAAAACTGTCGAAGACTAGAGCAGAATTCAAATCAAGGCCAGGAAAGATCATTACCCCTTCATCTTTGAGCAACTGTCTAACCTTGCTAGGGGACATATCCTACAGCTCATTATCCACTATTGTTTTCAACATATCAAGTAATTGTCTCTCATTGTTAGTAGAGACATCATCTACTGACTCTCTGATTTCCTTCCCTTTGCATTTATACAAAAATGATTTAAACTCTTTTGAATGAATGAATTTGTCATTAGAAATAAAAGAATCATAAGCTATTTGACATGGGTCTTCATTAGCAGACCCCTCCTCATCATGTATTATGACAGGAGGCTGATATTGTTGCATCTTTCTTTTGGACATTTTTATTGTTTTGTCCTATGGTTCCTCTCGCCCTGCTGGTTCTTCATCTCCAGAGGATAGTACCTCAATCTTTGCCAGTTGTTTTCTTTTCTCATCTAGATCCCTGTTATATTGTTCCACCACCAATTCCACCTCAGCCTCTTCCAGGTTTCTAATGACATCATCGTGTGGATAGGGGATATGTGTGTATCCACTGAGGTTTTGCTTCCTCTGAGCAGAGTTAATAAAAGCCTCAGGATCAAATCCTTTCCTCACCTCAGCACACCTCATATTGTAGTGCATCAATTTATCCAGGATGAGATTATAACCTTCCTTGGAAACCACAGTGAAATCCCCAAAACACAAAGTACTAGACATAAAAAATTGTTTATCATGGGAACTCAGATGCATTACATTTGAACAGTGCATTTGCCTAACTATTTCTAGGTAGGCAATTCTCTCAAGGACAGTTTTAGGTAAGATGAACGGAGTGTCCTCAAAACCATACACTCTAACCATGGTGGCATCTTCAAAACAATACCAATCTCCCCAATTATGAATAACAGTAGGAGGACCACCAAAATCTTTCGGTCTAAGGAACCTCTTTATCTCAGTTGAGATTGAATACTCACAAGGATGACTACAATATCTATACAGCACTTTTACACAATATTCTTCAAATTGTACATAGCTAGAATGGGCATATATGCTATCCCATATCCTGGTCCATATATGTATTGGTAACTTATGTCCCTTCTGGTCTATAGGAACAACCTTAAATTCACTTGGCCATAACCCCACTTCCTGGCCATAATAGAGCACCATGTGCATAAGAAGTGAGTAATGCTCAAAAGAACTTGCTGGGGCATTGTTTTTTATTGCAGCTAGACCAGAGTCCATTCTATTAACAATATAAGCAGCATAATCAAACTGCCTTGCATTGTGGCATTGGATGTCAGTAGCTATGACCATCAAAGGGATTGTCATAAATTCAAGGACATCTGACCCTAGGACCTAGCCCACAGAATAATAGGTATGTTGTATGTAGGGTTCAAATATTGATACATGAAAAGGAGGACCATCATCCTCATTGAGAGGCACCAATTCTCCCTCGGCTCTGGGCCTATGAATAGGCAACCTCCATCCATTGTGACTTGTATCTATTCTCCAGTATTCCTTTTCTAAATCCTCATAAATAATGGGGATAGTGCATAAATCATCCAAGTCGAATACTTCACAGATGGCATTTTTTGACAAGTGTATAACAGGCTCCCCTGGTGGGTTGCATATAGCCTTCAGACTTGGGTTATACTGTCTAGCAAAAGCTAGAGAAGTTCAACATTCAGGAACACATCAGGCACAACTAATCTACCCAAATTCAAATGTCATAGGTTTGATACTAGAGAATTCCTAAATATTCTATTGTGGTGGAATTTGAAAAGTTCATACCCTCTGATTGGGGTCCAAATATTCCCTAGGTGTTTACATTTGTCCTCTAATTTTTCTACTTCCGCCCTATGTTGAGCAGATCTTCAAGCTTTGGGAGTTGACCCTAGTAATTGATCAATCAAATCTTGATTGAGTTTTTTGTCCTTTGTTTTCTCCTCAGGGGTTTTATCATTTTTTTGTTTCTTAGGTTTACTCGTATCCCCTTGTGATTTTCTACCCTTTCCTTTTCCCAGAGTCTCCATTTTCAATTCTTGACAGAAAATCAAATTACAGGCTACAACACAAAGGTTTGTATGTATGTACCTGTCGTTGGTGGCTGTGATCAAATTCCCCTGTTTGCGCTTCAAGTTATCCCCTATAGTTTCTTCTCAAACAATTCTGTCGATCTTAATTGTAATGATCTTAGAGGATTTCATCATCATTTGCATTTAAATGTTCAAGCAGTTCAATATCCTTCATCATTGTGAAATGTCACATCATCATAACTCCTTTCATTGGCATGATTTTCATAATGTCTGGGCGATTTTAATATCTCCTTATGGGGCAAACAATCAATCGATGTAACCTTTCAATTGTCTCCTCAACGTTACATTAAATAGTATCGACAGGAGATGTCCATACCCTATTCGATGTGAAAGTGGGCACAATTGCCATCAGCATGACCTCTTTCATCACTGTGTGATTGATATTCCTTTCCGATATGTTAAGTGCTACCGATACGACTATCAGTGAGAGTCTCGTCGATGAATGTGACTATCATCGTTATCGGGGTGATCTATGCCATCGGGATAACATATTTATGTTTACCTGAGTGTCATCTTCTTCCCGATACCCCTTTATCTCTGGATCGGAAAGACTTTCATAATATGTTACCGACATCATCGTGAGAAATGCTTCGGCCAGACTTGTAAACCTTGTTCCGATTCACTTACTTTTACCGATGGTTATGTATGTCAATATGACTTATACCGAAAGCACCTTTTGTTGTTCGCCAAGACACCGGAGTATCGAAGACTTATTAATCTTTCGCTCTGATGTTCATCTCCTACCAATGACCATTAGTTCCTTTAATTCCATGGGACGCTCGGTGAGAGTTTCACCGAAATACTCTATTGGTATGATCTATACCATCAGGATGATCTTCGAAGTGTTACCCGATAGCCTTTAGTCATACCGATTGGTGTGACTGATAGATTTTCTTCCCGACAAAAGGTCATCGGTATTATTTCCTCCATCAGTGACTTTTGCAATCTTCTCTCTGATCCTTGTTTTCACGCTAATAGTCATTTCTATTGGTTTCTCATGGATTGGCATAAGTAACATAAAGTCTTGCCGATGGTATGAAATTTAAGCCCTTTACACTGTTTTGTCATGGACTTTTTTGTGGGATGTATCAATTTTTAATTATGATTTTGGGCGGGATGTTTTATGATTTGGTCAGATATGGAGAGGTGAAAATATAGGAAAATTTTAAATTTTTCCTGTCCCAACAGCATCTAGACTTGGTTTTCCCTTGTCATTGGTGTCTAGCATAAAGGTCATCCAAATTGTAATACAATGCCATTCCCCAAAACACATTTTCAAAAATTACAAAAAAATCAAAACATTCAAAAAATCTAATATTTCAAAAATACAAAAAAAAATCAAAACATTTCAAAAAATATAAAAAAATCAAAACATTTCAAAAATCTAAAATCAAAACATTAAAAAAAAAACAAAAAAATCAAATATCCAAATAAAAACCCAAGCAATAAAATCAATCCAATCTAATCATCAATCAAATCATCAAATCAAATTACTCAATCAAATCCATTCAAATCATCAAATCAACTCAAATCAATCAATCAAGTCTATCAATAAAATCAATTAAATCAATCAGTTCATCAAATCAATCCATCAAATCAATCACATCAATCCAAGCAATGATCCAAATGCAATTCATCCTTTATCCATACCAATCAAGTCAATCGATCTTGTCAAATTATCCAATCACATCCTTGGGCTTATTCCTAGCCTTGTTGTAAATCAAATCAATTAATCAATCAATCATCATCATATCAAATGTCTTATACAGGTGGTTGCATCATCGAAACCAGACTTCATGTCTTATATGACATGTTTCCTTCCCTGAAACCAGACACTACAATCATCAATCAATCACTTAATCATTGGTTTACAGCTTGACAGGGGCAATACCTTGTTTGTTTTTGAATCATTTGTGCATGCTTGCTTGCTTGCTTGTGTGTGTTATCATTTTATCTTGGATTTGCATCAAATCCATATCTTTCTAGCTAATATTCATATCTTGTGTATGTTGGAATAGCTTTTTGCATTATCCTTTGCATCTAAGGTCATATCATATCTTTTGTGCATTAGGACTTTAATGCTCTAAGTTTTCTTTCTCATACATTTAGACAAGGTTGTATTATGTTGGGTGCACAAGACACATCATCACCCTAGTCTGTATACCTTGGTGCATAATGTCTAGTGCTATATCAAACTATATGATTGCTCACTTCATGGCAGCATAATGTATCATTCATCTCTTATCTTACATCCTCCATTTTCTTATCCATCCTTTATCATTTCATTTCATTTCGAGAGCACACCCATGTTCTTCCAACCCACCTATCCTCTCGAGGGGGCACCATCATATCCTTACAACATCATCATATCCTTACATCATCATCCTATCCTTATATCATCAACCCATTTTTTCATCCATTCCTCCTTGTCACTCTTTCAAGTGGTTGGGGCATCCTTTTCCTCTATCCACACCTTATCTTCTTTGAATTGGTGTTACTTCTCTTAGTCACAACACCATCTCAAAGAGGGGAAAATGTAGACACCTAAATTTGTCCATGTCTTACAACATCACCTTGTTGATACATTACTTGAGACATATTATGATATTTTGTCCCTTACATAATCCCTCCATCACCTAATTAGTTAAATAAATCTTATTTATTTAACTAATCCTATTTTAATCCAATTTATCCCTCTAGCCAATTAATTAAATAAATTCTATTTATTTAATTAATTTCCCACCTTTCCTCTAATTTAAATAAATAAAATATTTATTTAAATTAGCCCTGGCCCATTTTCCAACTAATTTAAATAAAATATTTGAATTAGTTCTCACCTTCAACCTCATTCCAACCCATGTCCCCTCTCATAATTTAAATAATTTTTTATTTGAATTATGTGTCATACTACAACCATACTACAACTTTCATTTAATGCTTTGTCACACTACCAACTAATTTAAATAAAATATTATTTAAATTAGGTCAGCTCTATTCTTATCGGCACACTTGTCACATGACTACAACTCCTTATGTCATTTAATCTCAGCCGTCCATATCACACAATTGACCTTTCAATCCTAGCCATTGATCATTATCACTCATTTCCTATAAATCAAGCCTCACCCAAGCCATTTGGGGGATGAATCTTCATGCACCATTATGATATCGAAATGACTCTAGATCCTCTCATCATTCATCTTCATGCTAGTGTTATGCTACAGATTTGAGCAATCAACATTCATCCAAGAGCCACAATCTTCAATATTTTGCATCCTATGCAAAATGGAGAAGAGCAATGGAGGAAAGCCAAGCTTAGCATAGAGATTTATATTTAGTTTCTTTATCCTTTGAATTTCTATGTTTATTTTGTACTCCATTGTTGAGTTAGGGTTTTATGATTGATGTTAGTGATTTATGCCCGATTTTCCCTGACTTACAAATCACACATGTATTTCCCTTTTTCATGAAATCTTTCAATGCATAACTATACAAGTAAGATAGAAAAATGTTGCATCTATTTATACATTTACTTTTTGAATCAAATATATTTCACAAGGGGACTAATGCAATACAAGAGAATTCCCAAGAGAGAGTTTGTTCTCTCAAATAACCAAACCTATTTACAGGGTCAATGAGCCAAGGCATTTACATTGCCATATAAACTACAACTTGCACAAAAGACCATAGAACCACATCAAGGAGATTATTCCCTTCTCCTTCCTTCATAGTGCCATGAAATCCTGCAAATACAATAAAACTCTTCCCATAGCCAAGGGAAGCTCACCTCCCAAGCTTAGGCTTGCTTGCAAGTCACCCCCAAGCTAGAAGGCCTACAAGTAACCTGGTTTCATGCTCAAACACAAAGGATTCAACACACTCACAAAAAACTCAATAACGCCCAACCCAAGGGATATTATCATAACTAAATCCATAAATATGGATTTCGAAGGGAGAGAGAGTGCACATCACTCACTCAAGGGGAAAGACCATTAAATAACCATAGTAACCAAAATTCATTTCTCAAGAACATATAGCTTCAAAACCCCAAGGAACTCATGCCATCCAAACCCATACCAAGATTACCCAAACAAGGCCAATGCCTACCAAATCTCCTTGTCAAGGAGTGACTTTCCTTGAGGATGTTTACTCCTCTCTCACCCCACACAAGGTAAACTCTCTCACATGGAAAGCTCATACCAACAACCCATAAACCCTTCACAATAATACAAAAAAAAAAAACACATAAACATGTCTTAATACATACATGATTTAAAATACAATAAACAAGAGAGACTTGAATCCTTGAGAGGCTACCTCTCAAGCTTTCAAGTGAATGGAGATGGTTGAAGAAGCCTCCCAAGAGCCTACTCCAAGATCTCCTTAGCTCAAATCTCCTTTCCAAGTCCAAAAATCCCTTCCAAAATCCAACTCCAAAAACCAAATCAAAAACCCCTCTCACCTCAATAAGAGGGAGATAAATAGGTCTCAAAAAGTATCCCAATGAATGAAGAGGTGACACTTGTCACCTTAGAATTCACTCTCTCAAGCACATCTCCCCACATGTGTGAGATATTGAGGAGTAGGGAGGTGAGACTTGTCATCCTCCCATTCCTCCTTAAGAGCACACCTCCTCACAATTGTCCTCACACATGTGTGAGACATAGGGGAAAGGGGAGAACTCGGGGTTCTCTTCCCAAAGGCTCTTACAATGTGTGCTCACACATGTGAGGCCTTTTCGATTCCTCCAAGCCCTTACATGAACCTAGGGTAGTGGGATTGGGATGTGATAAGCCCCCCATCCCTCATCCCAAAATCCTAATTCATCACTTAACTCCCATGGTCAAATATGAGTTAAAACTCATGATTTAGGGTCTAAAAGGTACCTAACCCATAGGTACTTGACCTAGGGCCCCAAAACACATGAAATAAACATAATAAATCTCAAAAATCAACATTTAAGTAGCCTCTAAAACCCATGAATGAAAATGGACACATGGATGAAACTCATCATCAACCTCATCCTAAGTCAACCGTAGGAGACTCAAATAAAACAAAACAAATTATTAACAAAATAACATTCATTATCAAACAACATATAGCCTTAGTCATCCTTAGGGGGTAGGCATCATGGGGATTATTAACTACTTGTGAGACCCCTGATTTCCATTGGCCATGGAATTAACCTGCACACTTACACACACATCAATAGATCCAATGTGTAACACAGCTAAAGCAACTCAAATTAGACACACACGAAGTTGCACAAGTACCTATATTTCAATTAGATCAATTAAATAAGACATTGTATAATTTACTATATTTTCAAATCAATTCTCTTTCAAATGAACATAGTATTGATCATGCAAATCGTAGTTCAATATACTAATCCATTTACTTAAAGAAACTCATTTTTAATTCAACTTCGTCATGTAATTCAAGACATTCACTTCTTTTATAGTGCAGAATATAACCTAAACAAGTATAAATAAATCATCATCAACATAACAAATATATCTCTCTACTCTAACCACATCATACATCCATCAAGTGGCTAATGAATAGGTTCAAAAATCCTACAATAGTATCCAATTTCAAACGTAGAAGTCCAAGGATAATAAGCCCATCAAGTCAAATCAAGAGGTCCCACAAAGGTGGCCTCACAAGAAATCCCTAAGGGTCATTTCTAAGCATATTTGAGTGATAAAAAATCAATCCAAAACAAGGTGTGCATAAGACATGCATAGTCAAATCATACACAACTACCTTATAAAGAGATCCATAACAATAAAATATCATCTAGTGAAAAAGGTCACGATACCATATACCACCTTCTAAGTCTGGGTGTAACAATACAATTAGGTATAATTTAGTGCAACTAAACTTGTTACACAAGAGTGGGCCTCACATTAGTCTTTGACCTAATGACAAATATAGAGGTCAAGAATACATTAGGTATAGCTACCATTATTTCAATCATGATTCATCTTGACTGGTTAGATGTCCTATTAAGGATACCTCTAGGAACACCCTCCTGGGTCTAAATGATCCCAAAGTGAAGGAGAGATTGCCTACTCTCAAAATATGGCCTTTAACCACTCACATTCTATTGATGAGTGATTGATTCACCCTTCAAGATGACAAGTCCTTGGCCTTGAAGTGGGTTCATTCCTCTAGGAATGTGAGCTATGGTTTCAGGACCCAACAAAAGTGAGACACAATTTTATGGAATTAGTGTTGATTTTCCTTTGTCTTCTCATCATCATGATGCCATCATGGTGACAATGGAAAACCAAGGTTTCTTATTTTTCACCCATGAGGACATCCTACAATGTTGTGTAAATGGAACATGTCTTCATGTAGGATGTTGTTCAGTTGCATGGAGTGCCTCAAAAGATCATTTCAAATCATGATTCCATGCTTACATTTACATTATGGACTTATTTCTAACATGTGTTGGGAATTCAACTCAACTCTATCTTGTCTTATCATCCAAAGTTTTATGGTTAGATGGAAAGGGTGAATTAGGTGTTAGAGGATATGCTCCACATGTATATTATAGACCGACAATCTAAGTGGGAGGATTATTTGTCTTGTTGAGTTTGCATATAAAAAGGGGTATCATAGTTCCCTTGTTATGGCACAATTTTAGGTATTATATGACCATCCTTGTCAAACTCCATTGAGTTGGAAAATAATTAAGGATCACTTTGTCCTTGGTCTCAAGATGCTTCATGATATAGAGTAGCAAGATGTTCATATTAGAGAGTAGTTGTTGACTAACCAGGATTCACAAAAGAAGTGAGCCAACGCCAAGAGGTTGGATCAATATTTCTTAGTTTGAGCTTGAGTTTTTCTAAGAGTGTCATTGCATAAGATCCAAATATATTATGGAAAAGGTTTTGACCTTGCACCATGCTTTGTTAGACCTTTTGAGATTATATAGAGGATTGGGCCTATCATGTACTAACTTTCCTTACAATCTAGTCTTTTTCACATCCATTATGTGTTCCATGTTTTTTTCTTGAGACAATATATTTTAGATGTGACACATGTTCTTGATTAGGGTGCATTGGAGGTTGAGGAGGGCAGACAAATTTCTTTGGATCCTATCTATATATTAGAGCATCAAAGGTTGAGTGTTTGAGGTTGAGACCTGGATTAGGCAAGGGTCTAGTGGGACCATCATGATGATACAATATCCACTTGGGAAGATTCTACATAGAAACAAGGTCTCTATCCACACCTTTTTGTAGATTTATAGGAGTAAGTCTAGTTTTAGGGGAGGGATATGTAAGGCCCTAAGTGTATGTTCCTTATTATGTTTCTTAGTTTTGGATTTAGATTTTGATACTATATTACCAATGCTGTTTTATATTTCTATTGAGGTGTCTAACTATGTATTATGGGATGTATATGTTGTGTCTTTATATGTTTAAATTCTAGTGGTGTTTCTATGTTACTATTTTCATCATTTTTACTATGTTTATATGTTGATTTGTGAACCTAGTTCAAAATTATAGATTTATGAAACACTTTATAATTAAACATGATTTGGTTTTGTCACATTTTGATATTATATTAATTTTTGAGATTATATCACAATGGATGTTTTATGATGTGCTTTGGCTATCCCTATATTATGCAAATATGCCTAATGTTTTAACCAAGTCTAAGTCATAGGTTTTCCCCAATTGTGGTTAATTAGATACTGTTTAACTTGGGTAAATATGTTTGGTTGTATTTCCCCATCTCACTCCATTTGATTTATGAGATGAGTCTTTGCTCAACCTTGTGAAACCAAGGTCTAAAACAATGTCAATTCTAGATCCATGTGTTGTGATTAAACCCATAAAGCACGTTGTTACTTTGTGTGTGTTTTAGTTAACTCTTCTCATACTTGCATTTAATTGGTTTTTGAAACACTTAAAGTGTTTGTAGAATAGCCATGATGCTTAAGTTCAAAGAGATTATTTATATGCCTTGGTAAAAGGTATTATTGCATGTTGAAAAGAAATTTAAAGAGTTTAATAGATTTATTTAAATAGTATGCATTAAATTATTTAAAATGAAATTACCTTATGCATAAGCTATTTAAATTTTATTAGTGAAAAAGTATTAATGCGTTTTGTTATTTGAAAAGAAAATAAATTAAAGTGAAATATCTAATTGTAAATGCCTAGTTTTAAATAACTAGTTGTGTGTGAATGGGAGGAAAAGTCTTAAAATGGTTTAGAGACTTTTGTAAGATGAAAAGGAAAGATTTTTTTTGAAAATCATGTGTTCCCTTGTACATTTGGCTCTCTTTCTATATTTTTCCTCCTCCATTGTGAGTTATATGCTTTTGGAAAAATATTCCTTTGAGGATTGTTAGAGTTTTCTTGTGGATTAGAAAGCTTACTTGGACCTTGGAGTGTATTTGAAAAAATATTTGTTAGGTGTTGTGTGCAACAAATTGAATATCCTCATATTGGGGTTTGCTAAAACAGGGTATTTTCCTCTTTAAATTATATGCACTCAAATGATTTGGTTTCTTATTTATCCATGATCCACAATAGGTGGAAGGCATATGGTCTTAATTCCATAGGTTTTGTTTTAGAAAACAAGTTGTAGTTTAGCTTGTGTAAATTTGAACTAGTAGGTTTTCATTTCTAAATTTTACCAAATAACATTGTTACTCTGGAAAAATTTTCTCAAAACCATATGTGATGTGAAAAGTGTGTTGTTTTACTCCTCATGCTCAAAAAGGTATTCTCATTTTATTCAAATTTTCTATTTTGAAAATTGAAGAATTTTGGAACATTCATTAATGGTGAATTGAGATTTTGCATGGTTTTTGAACTTTTGAAATTATGAAAACCCAAAATTAGACCATTTTTTATTGTAGTATTTTGTCAGCTGAGAAGTATCCTCATGAAAATAAAATTATCTATCTTTGGGGTATGAGTGTCATGGTTTCTGACCTTGTTTTTTGTGCATTTCTCTTTTGTTCTTTTGGGGCCTTTATCTAGTAGGAAGGTGACCTAGGATAAGAAGTGGAGTGGCCTCTTATTGTCCATCCAACATTATGACCACGAGATGAGGATTATGAGATTATCAAAAAGTATAAAGGATAAAACTAATGGGGTTAAACAATTATAAACCTAACAGAGATTTAATCCTAGTCTAGTACCAGAGGTGTGGAATGGCTAAGGCTATATCACAATCCTATGTGGTTGTTAAAATCTAGGATTTAGAACAATCCTATGTAGTTGTTGAAAGCTAATGAGGATCTCCAATTGTAGATAGGTGCACACTCCTCATCTCTATGTGGTTGTAGGACCATCATGATGACACTCCACTATCCTAGTTCTAGTAGATCTACCTTCTTATTCCACTAGATTTTATATTCAATTGGTTATAGTATATCCCATTCTTGTACATTGATTGGTGCTAGTAGGACTCTCATAATATATGTTTCTTGGCATGTTTGTTATATATTGTGATTGAATGGTGTGTGTGTTAAACCACTTGTTTGGAGTGAGTGATGTTCAACTACTTAGTTGATGCCCTCCTAGTATAGAGTGGTGGCCCTCAAGGTCTCACATGGTTGGGTGGTGGTGAACACCATTTGGATAGAAGGAATCTTGGGGATAATTTTAAAAGGACATGTTTATCTCTTGTGGCATTCTATTACTTTTATCTTATATTTCATTATTTTATTGAAAACATGTAAATTGGGATCTTATGATCCTTGAATAGAATGATCAGTTGTAATATTTTGGACTCTATTATTTTGGAGATTGGATCATCCATGTTTTGGATGATATCTACTTCATTATAATATGTGTATTTCCTAGGGTTGATTTTGGAATTCATGTTCTGAAAGGTTTGGTGTGTTTTGAGAAGTCGTAATATCAAGATGAGTAGATATAATTTTTCTTTCAAGTTGAAATAAGACTTATGGGATATGTATGTAGATCAATTGGATGCTATGAGTAGATAGAATTGATAAAAAATGTTGTCCTTACGATCATTTGTTCATAGATTTAAATTGTTCTTATATGCTTATGTTGCATTTGATGTATGATGTCAATGTTTTTGAATGGTATTGTGATTTGCCCGTTAAAATTGAATTTGTGGAATTCATGGATGTTTAATGTGGCTAAATGAGCCTTATATATAATTAAAATGCATGGTTCATTTTTTTTGTAATCATCCCTTGAAACATGAAAGTTACACCTTGTGTATTATACATTGCTTATGGCTTATCTAGGCCTAGCCCTCAACTCTTATTAGGTTTTGTGCCCTTGGTTCTTGTCTTAAGGAGTTGAAAATTAAGTGTCAAGTATAAATTATGGATTTAGGCTTGTATGAGATCCTTTGATTAACCTTAGAACTAGTTTTCATGCTTATAGGAACCCCACTATCCATCCTAGGCAATGTACACTAACTAAAAATTACTTGTTTTACTAGGGGAAATTTTGGGGTCATTCAAGTGACATGAAAATCACTTGCATAATTTGGATTAGAAATGGGCTTTGTTTGCAAACAGTGAGCACTATTAGTACTTGTTCAAAAAAATTTCCTAAAGGTAGGTTATACCTTAGGGTTTGTGTTGAATGCCTATGACCTTGATTTAAAGGTACTTTGTGAGTTATTTGGATCTTTTATGTTGGAAATCATGTCTCATGTGAGAACAACTAGTCCAATGTGTGACTTGGCTAAGGTCTCAAATCTCCTAATTTTCCTACCTCCTAGGTGAGTGAACCACTTATTTGTGAATGTTTTTTTTGGGTTGAAGGAATGGAACAAGGTACCACTCTCATCCTATTATGACCATGTGCAAGTGTTGGAGATTATGGTCTTGGATTCAACTATTAGAGATAAAAAGAACTCTACCTCCTTACAAGGTCATTATGGGTTTATTGCCACATGATCGAGTAAGTATTACACCTATGAAATAATTATTAAGCACTAAATTGGTGCTATATTGAGTGTCATCATGTTGTGTTGTGACAACTCTAGTGGATAAGCATGCAATTGTGCCACATGTGTGTTTTAATTACAACATAAAAAAATTGTTCATTTGTTCATTAATAGTAATGCCTTGAGAAAAAGCTTGGGGAATTACACAATAGTTTCTAGATCTATCAGGAAGAACTCTAAGATCCAACAGACACAATGCCATAATCCAGTAGGCAATAGTTCCCAAATTCTCAAAATTTTGTGTTTAACTAAAATTTCCCTAGAACCATTTTCCTGGCCCCCTAAACTTATTTTTGGCACTAGATTCTACATTTTCTAATTATTGTACTCCAATTTTTACTTTACTTTTCTAACATATATCTAAATACACTTTAGATTCCTAGCACATGTATTTTTTGTTATAGATTAAATTTTCTTGCTTTTAGTTCTATACTTTTGTTGAAAATCTAATTTACTTATTAGTTAGTACAAAAGAAATAAAACATAGAATTATTAGGTTTAAATACACTTAGGGGGTAGATTAAAAACTATATTTAATTGGTGAATAAAATGTCTTGAATGCTATTTTTTATTTTGTGATTTAAAAAACATTAAACCCATCCTTTTCAAATCATATTTATAATCTTCACATCCTAACACATTTCTACTTCAAACACCTCCTTTTCACCTTCACCAAGCCCTAAAACAACACTGCCACAACCTTTATTTGTCTCAACCTTTCCTTTGGCTTACTAACAACACACTTTTATATTGTCATATCTTTCATCTTCCTTCCCCAACACTTATTCCCTCTTTCCAACCACTTAGTTTGAACATCCTAGCTCCTAGTTGACCTATTCCCTCACCTTCCTAATAATTTTTTTCTTTTTGCAACACTTGTTCCCTCTTTCCCAACACTTAGTTTGGCCATCCCAACACCTATTTGGCCTATTTCTACACCTTCCTAATAACCTATTACCTTCACAATAACCATTTATGTGAGGCCGATTA
The DNA here is from genome assembly GCA_027924645.1 of Cunninghamia lanceolata. NCBI lineage: Eukaryota > Viridiplantae > Streptophyta > Pinopsida > Cupressales > Cupressaceae > Cunninghamia > Cunninghamia lanceolata. Next base: position 461,277 of record BSBN01000918.1, on the reverse strand, counting down.
TTTTACCTCCCATATTTTGATCATTATGCTATTCAGTAGATGACACTATCAGACCTTAGTGACTATGTTTCATTATGCAGACTTGATGTTTTATCTCACTGATTTGATATATGTGATTTGATTCGGTCATATTGGATGACATGTTGTGGTTCGACGTATGGGATATATATATTAGATGTTATTTTGTTATGAGATTCTAATTACTTATGTGATGTGAACTATTTGACATGTGATGGAAAATGCAGTTTTATTTGGAGTTATGTATTGATGTTTGTTTCGATTGCATGAAGTTAATTTCAGTTGCTTCGGCTATGATTTTTCATGACAAGACTGACACTTGATAGAGATGTGCAGGTTTTACATTCCCTAGCCACGGGAAAATGGAGGTAGAATTCACACTATGTTATCCCCTATAAAGCTGATCCATTCCCAAGAGGGATAAGGATCAAGTTTGAATTTGAGTGTGGATTTATTTTGCTTGGTTAATTTTATTTAATTTGGCCTTAGTACCCTTTTTATTTAAATTAATTAATAATAAGTGTTGCATAATTTTATTTGATTTATGCCACTTGGTATTTATATATATATATTTTTAGGCCATTTAAATGTGGATTTTTAACCCCTTCATAAACCCTAGGGTCCCAAAAAGTTACCCTAGGTGGTCAACCATGAGTCTAGGGTCAACTTGGACTATCTAACCCTAGTTTTGACTCACCTTAGGTCACTCTAAACCATGGTTTAGTAAAAGTGACGAATTTAGAAAAGAGGAAAGATAGGGGATGGGCCTTGCCTTGGGAAGAACTCATCTCCCATCCCTAAGTTTTGGGAATCATTCCCAAGGAAGACTTGGGAGGTCTCCAAGAGTCCTCCCAAACTCCCAAGTGAGTGGGAGCACCACTCAAGACCCTTGTCTTCTTGAGGTGTGAGTGGGAATCCAACTCACCATTTGACCCCCTCCCACTTGTGTGGAAGCACAAGTGGATGAGGTAGAGATGGAGGTGGAGTGAGAGGAGGACATTTGTCATCCTCTTACCTTCTCACTCTTACAAGTGGCCTTTGGAGGAGGGAGGAGATGGTGACAAATGTCACCTTCCCATTCCTTCAAGGCCAAGTGGATGGCCTATAATAGCTCCTCTTGTAGAGGAGTGGGGGTTCTTCTTTTCTGAATAATAGGCTTGAGAAATAGAAATATATATTAAAAAAAAACAAATATTTAAAACTAAATAAAAATATATTAGAAATTACATCTTTAACTTCCAACAAATTTCAAACTGAAGGATTTGGAGTGGTGAGTGAAATGTTCATATAATAGTTACAGTTAGAAAATATTTATTAAAAAAATTTTTTACAACAAAAAAAATTGTTTGGTGGGACTATGGACTGCGAAGTCCATAGCCCCACCCCCTGAACTTGTAAACGGTGTGGGGAGGAGGCTACGCCTCCTCCCCACACCCCCCCTGAACCACCAGCTGCGTGCCCTCCGCAGCCCATACTCCCCCTTAACCCCCGTGCACCGCACCACACCACCCCCGAACTCCCGACCACCACACCCCAAACTCCTCCCTGTGCATAACATAGTCCCACAGCTACCGCCAAAGGATGAGACCCCCGCGCTACCTTCCACCACCTCCTCCGTGGTCCCAAACCCCCGAGACATCTTCACCGCCACCCTTCGTGGCTCTCCCCATACCCATTGCAGCCTCTCCCTTGCACAGCTCTGTCGCCCGGAGCCTTTGACCTCGCTGGCCGACCTTCAACGCTGTCCACCCTCTCACAGCCTCTCTTTGTGGCGACCCTCTCTCAAACACCCTGCAACACTTAGCACAGTTTGTTGCCCAAAAAAATAAAAAAATAATAAACATTCTTCATGCTAAGTATATATATAAACGAGACTCAAAAATTACTACTATCATGGATACCTCCATCGATTGGGACAACAAGCTCTTTCCATGGCTGGTCCAAACCCTAACCTACCCACAAAACAAGAGAAAACAAAAGGATGATTAGGGCTTGAGATAGAATATAAGGGAGATGAGATTAGGGCAACAAGAGAGTAGAGAATAATAAAATGCTTTTAGGGCATTCTTAGTTTTGGATTAGTAATTGTTTTTTTTTTTAATTTGTTGGGAGGATTTTAAATTTTAACTTTAAATTTTATTTTAAACTTCTTTTTCCCTTCTGATTTTATTTATTTATTGGGGATTTTTTTTTATTTGTCCCAATTTTTGCATGGGTTTATTTTTCCTCCTTTTACTAATCCTCTTTTTGACTTTGTGCTTCACATTTTGTTTTGGGGAAATTAATTTTATTTCGGTCGGGAGGGGTAATTTACTTTCTTGCGTTTAAATTCATTTAATAGGGATTATTGTTTTCCTTTCCTTGGGCGGAAATTTATACAATTTTTTTATTATTGCCGATTTAAATGTTAATTTTTACAGGGTGAATAAATCAGACTCTCCTACCTCACCTAACTTCACTTCTGAGTGAGATATCAAACATAATGACTATTATATTTAATGACGAACTTGGAATCCTCAGTAGAATTTAATTAACGACTTGACATTTTTTTTTATTAATTAAATTATTTGAATTTGTCTCGTTGAAGATTATATATAATCATACAATTTAATTTTCTTTTTCCTATTGATGATTATTTACAATTTATTTTTATGTTTATCATGGACGCATTTTGCTGCTAAATTTTTGCTAGGCTTTTCGGGTTTAGTTTATGCGTTGTGTTATATAATTGTTTTATTCCATCATCCAAACTTAATCAAGTGCCATCATGACACCATATAACTTCACCTTTCAATCTGAGTTAGTTTGGGATCGATGCCAGCGAATCACCTTACTTAGGAACTTAGGGGTACAGATGGAATCGACCTAACCCTCGAAGTGACACACTTCATGTCGCTTACCCCTAGATGGCCTTCACCAATACGGTTACGTTGACATGTCTACGCTGTTGCGTATAGCCACCGAGCACGCAGACACGTGCGAGGGGGTTTTTAGGGTTAGAAAGAAAAATTTTCCGCGGCCCGTGTCGTGACCACATGGCGAATGTGGTCGTGACATGGGCGTTTCATGTGCCGCATCTGCGTGGGAGATGCGGGCGTGACAATTTACTCTTTCCCAACATCTAGTTTGATCTTTCCAACCTCTAGTTTACCTTCTCACACACCTTTCCATTCATTTCGTACCTATTGATTTGATCTTTTGTATGACTCTAGATCAATGTGCCATGCATGACCATTAACAATTGTAAAGACCAACTGATGTGGGACATGGCTAGTAAGTTGATCTCTAATATTAGACGTGTTGGGAGAATATTTTGTCATTAACTCACTAATGACAAAATGGTTATATCAGCCACAACTATGATGAGACAAAATCTCTCCTCTCAGCAAGGGGAGGTTCCCTCTAGTTGCTTAACCATTACAAACAAATAACTTATGAAACTTATGTATGCTAAACACTATATTTGTGGTGGTTCCATTTCATCCTATTCTCTTTTTTCAGAATAGATGCTTCTACTTCAAGATGATGATTTTAATGAAACTGATATTAAAGAACTTATAAACTATCACAAAACCACAGAAACACAAAGTCTTCTGTCGCCTCACTTACTAATTGCAAATAAAATTATTTGAAGTTGAATGCAGCCCAAAGTCTTCACTCTTCTCCAAGATGATATAAGTATATTGAATATAAAACTTACATTACAAAGTCTTCAAGCTATTTTACTCTCACAAACATAAACACAATCCTCACAAATGATTTGATAACACAAAGTCTATCACAATCAAATTAAGAATGCTCTTTAATCACTTGAAACAATCTCCATACTTTAATTATTACCAAAGAAGATTATGATAGTAAGACGTAAGAACAATGCTATCATAACACAAATAACCCCAAGACAAAGATTGGAATTGAACTTGCTTTCTTGTATTGATAAGTATTTGATAATTGATTCTCACAAAGAAGCACAAAGTCTTGATTTGCTTTTCAATTCCCCATAGTTTTCTTGCAATGTATAAAAGATCAAGATTACAATAGAGACCCTCTTTATTTATAGTGAGAGTCCTTGAGCTAATCTAGGAAAAAGTCTAACTACTTTGACTTAATCAACAAAAGAGTCCTTTTTGACTTAGGACTTCCTTTGTTCCACATATAATTACATTTTAGAAAAATAAATATAGATATGTCCAAAACTGATTACAAATTACATATACAAAACTAGGAAAAACAAACTAACACAATGATCACAAGTATCAATTTCCATCAGTGTCTTTCTTGGTGGATCCTTCATACATAGTGATGATCATCTACATCTCTAAGTTGTCTGGGGCAGCAGTGTTCTTTGATATTTATTGAGTAAAGAAGTGGTTGTAGCTTGAAAATCTGATTTGATGCCTTCATGAGTAAGTTTACCCAATTCAACTCTAGAAATCATCTAATCATTCACATCAAAAGAATCTATTGTAGCCTTAGGAGGAGGCCTAGAAATCTCTAGATATCTGATTCCTTTGTCATCAATAAGCCTAGAGACAGTCTTAGGCTTCTTCTTCTATGCCTTTGGTTTAGTAGGAAACAACTTCTCCAAATTAATGTCATCAGGCGAAATAGCTTCCTGCTTTCTTTTCAGAGTATAAGCTGATAACCATGGAGGCAATGTGGAAACATTTACAATCGTGGGTGGATCAACCATCTGCTCAATTGAATTCATACTGACACCTGTGATGGTAACAATTGGATACATGGTAGTAAAAATTGTACCTGTAAAATCGACATTCTTCTCAAGAATATTAAAAACTTGATCTAACATAGTTTGTTCTCCAATATCATATGAGGGTGAAGATAAACTAGGAAGTGAACCAGCATAATCAAATACTGTTCAAAAATCAATCTTCACAGCAGTGGGGGTAGAATCCGAAGACACAACAATAGGAGAAGTGGGAACATTAGAAACAATTGGAACATTATCAAAGACAAGAATATTTGGTAAAACAACAGAATCTTGTGGTCCTTGGGGAACACTTTTATGAGGAGACTTGTGTGAATCATCAAGTTGTTCTTGATCTACATCTGTTTCTGTGTCATGATCCTCATCCTTTTCATTATCTAATTTCTCCTCCATTTCAACATCTTCAGTCTGAGGTTCTTCAAAATTTTGGTGTTCTGCCTCTGCATCTTCTGCTTCCACATTATCAACATTCATCTTGTCTAAACTTGGGTCCTCAGTATTAGAACTTTCTATGACCTCTTTTGCTTTTCCCCCTTTGGAAACAAACTTAATTCATTTCCTTGTTACCCTAGAAGAAGGAGTGTCACTTTTGTTCTTAGTTCTATTTTCCACCTTCTTCCCTATTTGTCCTGAATCTAAATTTTAGACCCAATAAGGAACTCTTTTAAACTGATCCCCTTGCTTTCCAACCATACATTAGTATTAGCTAAGATAGGTTGAAACCTTTTCTGAAGAGAAGTCTCTTCTTTCACTAACCATTTGATCTCTAGTAAGGGTGATGCCTCAATATTCTTAGTATTATATTTGGGATCTAGAACATCCACCTCATCCTTCATGCCCTCTAGAATCTCTACCAATCCCGACTCTTCTATCTGATTCAGATGTAGCCTGCAGTAATCTAGCTTGCGAATCTCATTTTGGGTCCTTATGTCAACCCAAACATCCTCCACCATGGGAACATGAAATACTCATTTCCTTTTAATCTTGTCTTGCACTCTACAGAAATCAAAGTTATTTTTCCTCTTGAATTGTTTCACAGTAACAAGCTGCATCTCTATTTCAATTGCTTTTGCCTTAGTGGTAGATTGAATTGAGTACCTTCCAATTTCAATAGGAAACTTGATCCCAGACTTTTTCAACTCCATCTATTTATTAGGGACGATGATCAACTGCCTACATAGCTCCATCAAAACCATCTTATCACTTGGATACCTAGGCAACATGAATGGGTAGCCTTGGTAGTATCCAACTCTCAGATATGTGAATGTAGAAAACTACAAGAATAAACAACTGAAGGAATTTACCACTTTCCAGGCTTCATCAAATACTCTTTTCTGCTCCAATTCCTTGTCCCATAAACACATGAAGACTGCAAAGAAAGCATCATTTACCCTCCTAAAATGGTGAATGGACCCTTTGAGGGTAATTTGAGGATAATATTTGAAAACCGGTACAACTCTCCTGTCTCCCTCTTGAGTCAAGCCCGGAAAGATTCTCATTGATGCTACTGCATATACTAGGTAAGAGGTCATATAAAATTTGAAGGTGGTATGGACATTGAGTAGTTGTTCATGCAATGTATTACTAATTTTTTCCCCCCAGAAGGTCTTTTGTTGTCCTTTGAGAATGACTTTGATGTATGGGTACATCCACTCATGGAATTGAGAGGAAGAAGAAAGACCTCTAATTCTTCTCAACAAAGTGATCAAGTCACTAACCTCCTCTACAAAGTCACTTCTGGGAAGGACTTTGGGCCATCTTGATAGATTACTCCTAGAAGTTTTCAACCACTTGTTATTTATGTGCCTTTTGTTAGATTCAACATCCTTATCAAACTCTTTTTGACCTTGGGCAAAGTCAATTTCCCCAACATTCTCTATGGGTGGACACATGAAAATCTTATCAAAGAACTCAGCATCAAGTCTCATGATAACATCCCCCTTAGAATCAGTTACAGTTCTAGTATCTTTATCATAGTGACTTGACACTCGAGGGATGAATTCAGGATTGTGAGCTGCCACTGGGAATGAGGCCACCAAGTGTATATTACTATCAATGATTTTTTGTATGTATTGGGGAGGATTTGGCTACTTAGTTCTATCTACAAATTATTCCATGTTGACATGACCTATCTCAGTATCCCTAATATCCTCCACATTTGACTATACTGCGGTGATAGGAAAAACCTCTTGATACTTATACTTCATTGTCTTAGCTTTGGAGGGAGATGGCTCGGACATCGGCTTTTGAAGGAATCACTAAAACTGGTGTTGACAATAGTTGTTGCCTGCAGAAACTGCAAAAAAGTCATGATCTCACAGTTAGGGGAAAAAATGGCATTTTGAGAAAACTGCATAATGTTGACCATGTTTATAGGGACGAGCTTGAAAGGGCTAGAGCACGCACAAGTCAAGAAATTAGGTGAAAGCGGGCCAAAGGCATCATTTTCAAGAATTTCCCAGTGTTAGGAAATTTTTAGGGAAGACATGCACGGGCGGTCATTTTGACCGCTCCTGCAAGTAGGTATACTACATTTTGTTGTATGGGTGGCCAGAATAGTCACTTTTGCATGTAGGCAAGTTTGTTTACAAAAGGGGTGAAACAACAGTAAAAATAACCACTTTTGCATATTGATAGGACTTAGTGATTTCATGTATGAGCGGTCATTTCGACCACCCTTACATAAAAATGGATCTGTTGGTTTTAAAGTGCACGAGAGGACAAAATGACCACTCATGCATATGGGAGAAATGTTTGCTAAAGTGCACAAGAAATGAAAAATACCGCTTATGCATATGAGGCTTTTTTCAAGAGTTTGGTATAGGGGTGGTGAAATTTGCCGCCCTTACATAGGGTATTATGAACACAAAAACAAAAGGCAAGGACAATAAAGATGCATTGGTAGTCAAATTCACTGCCGATACATATGGATAATCAAACATGTAGGGGCGGAAAAAATCCTCGCCCTTACGCACCTAAGGAAGAACTTCACAAGTTTGAAAAATGACAGGTGACAAAATCACCATACCACAAACGACGAATTAATCAAAACATAAACTAGGATTTTTTTACATGGAAAATGGTGATTTCTGCCACTACTACATAGACGAAGACATAGTTTTTAAAACTAAGACTAAAACTAAAACCCTAATTCAAAGGAAGAAATAATAAAAATAAACAAAAACCAAATCATTTAATTGGGATAAAAATGATTTATATAGAGAAACTTACAGAAAGGAAGAAATGCGGAAAGACTTACTCGGTATAAGCATTGAAAAACAAACGGGAAACCCTAATCAACATCACCACTAAAATACATTCAAACAATTAGTATTGGCAGCTTGGGCAACCTTAGGGATGCAAAACAATCATGAGATGAAAAGAAAAAGATTTAAAATACCTATTTAAACCTCAAAACACATTACTTTAAAATGCATTAATTACACACAAGTTCAACTTGAAGTGACTCAGGAGATGTCTCGGTGGCGAATCTCATCGCTCACACACAGGCAAGGAAGATATGATGCATAGGCGGCATTTTTGATTGACTCTACATGTTTTAATAAAAACAAGTAAACACATGCACGAGCGGGGTTTTTGACTGCTTGTGCATGAGAGACTAAGATCACATGCTTGGACAATGTTTTTGACTGCTTGTGCATGTGATGAAAACAAGTTACATGCAATATCAGTGATTTTGACCGACTTTGCATGTAAACTATCAAAAACTTTCTAACACCTTAAAAAGGTCAAAATTGAGATTTCAACAAACCTGCAACCTAGCCAAGTTTCATGAATTTTGAGGAACTAAGTTGGGGAAACATTAAAAGCCACTCTTAAGTGTCAAATGACCACACACGAGGTCAAAGTATCTTTCCTTGAAATGTGTGCTTAGAGTGTAGGCTACAGAATGAACAAGTTCCATAGGGGCCGTCCTACAAAAATGAGCGCAGCTGATTTTGAGGACAACAGTTGACTCTAACTGGGGAGCTTCCTTTGATCATTCTTTGAAATGATCAAATGGAGAAGAATCCAGTCTCTAAGTGCCTTCATCCATGCCATTGAGCCATAGAGTCAAGTGAACAAAACAAAAGATACAAAGACTAAAAAAGAAAAAGAAAAACACAAGTGTACAAATATGCAAATGAACTTATCTGGCACTTCATGGATTGAAAAGATTAATATGGTGTCCGCTATGTGGCAACAAGAACAATGTTCCATCTTGATATTGCAGCAAGAAGCTATTTTCACCACAAAATTGGTGAATGACAAATGGCCCTCTCCATAGAGAATCAAATTTCCCATGCATTCCCTTTGGCTCTCTCCTCTTGTCCCACAACAAGACTTGATCCCCAATCTGGAAATCTCTAGCCTTTACTTTCTTATCAAATAGCTTCTTAACCTGACTTTGATGTTCAGCTATATAGTCCACCACCATAACTCACTGCTCCTCAAGTTCAAAAAGATACATTATACATTTATCAATAGAACTTTCAAAAGTTCCATTCTCAACTACCTTTGCAAACTTCAAAGCTGGAAATTCCAAGGTGATAGGTATCTCTGCATTCAAACCATATAACAGCTGAAATGGTGACATACCAATAGCCCTCTTTGGTGTAATTTTATCTTCCCACAAAGCATCAAACAATGCTTTATGCCATGTTCTCTGATTATCATCTACCAGCTTCCTAATAATAGTAACCAGATTCTTATTACTCAATTCTGCTTGACCATTTCCTTGTGGATAATAATCAGATGAATGTGAAAGAATAATCCCATATTCAAAGAAAAAACTAGTAATCTCATACGAGGAAAAGCATGTAGCATTATTTGCCACAATCTTGTTTGGAACTCCAAACCGGGATATGATATTCTCTTTGAGGAACTTACACACCAGTTCAGAAGTAGCATGCTTAACTGGCACAACTTCCACCTACTTGGTGAAATAATTAGTTGCAGTAAGAACATAGCTATGTCTTGCACTTGATGGTGGATTCACAACACCAATGAAGTTGATGCCCCACTGTTGAAATGGTTCCTCAATTACAACTGGTTTCAATGGTAGTGCAGCCAACTTGGGCTTCCCCACAAACTACTGACAAAGTCCACACTTACGCACCCAATTGTATGCATCCTGAAAAAGTGTGGGCCAATAATACCTGCCTCTCAAAATCTTGTGAGCAGTTAGTAGTGCTAAAAAATGTCATCCACATGTCAAATTATGGAAAGACTCCAATAGCTTGCTTTGTTGTGCTTTATCCACACAACGGAGGAAAACTCCATCAAGATTTCTCTTGTACAAACCATTATCCCATAAGACAAAGTTTGCATCCTTGAGATTGATAGTCCATTTTTCTTTGTAGGACAAATATGTAGGGCACTCACCATATGTGAGAAAATAAGTGATATTAGAATACCACTCATCAGTTGTAGTAACAAAAAGGACAGTTGGAACATCTTCAATCTCTATCTCTTCATCACATGTTTCTTTTGGAACATTATCAGCAATGAGCTGACACAAACCTCTCCCACAAACAAGCTTGGTGGGTTTAATACCAAGATCAAATTCCTAAATTTTGGCAATCCAATTGCCTCTCTTAGTCCCAAACTCTTGTTGAGTTAAGACAGATTTTATTGTTGTATCTGTCTACAAAGCAACAGTATGTGAGTTCAATATGTAAAATTTGAAATGTTTCACAGCCTTTACCATAGCAAAAGCATGTTTCTCCATGTTAGAATACTTGAGTTCATGAGCTTTTAATGGACAACTCATAAATGAGATTGGAGATTCTACGTCTTCCTCGTTCTACTGAACCAGAATTGCTGACAATGTATGCTCTAAATCATAACTATACATAATGAAATTTTTTTTGTAATCAGGACATACCAAAACTGGAGCATGGGATATGGCTCTTTTTATGTCCTCAAAAGATGCTTTACCTTCTATACTTCAATATAAAGTGGTCTTACCTATCATCATATTAACAATATGACGAGTCTTCTTTGCAAACTCTGGAATGAACCTTCGCAGGAAATTTACTTTCCTGAAGAAAGAATGAACAATCGTCTTACTTGTAGGCAAAGTAAGACCTTGGATGGATTTGACCCTTTCAGAGTCAATCTTAGTACCTTCTCTTGATACAATGTGACCAAGAAGTTTACCTTCTATAACCCCAAAAATTGACTTCTTAGGGTTAAGAGAAATACCATTCTGAGGGCATCGTTCCAAAACTTGCCGCAAGTGGTAAGCATGATCTTGACGTTTCTTGGAGAAAATAGTCAAATCATCAAGATATACCACAATGAACTTACCCATTTCATCTCTGAATGCCAAGTCCATTGCTATTTGGAAAGTAGCGCCAGTGTTGATATGCAAAAGTGCCCCATGGAGTTGTGAAAGCAGTTTTGTATTGATCCACTTCACTAACCTCTACTTGATTGTAGCCCAAAAAACCATCCAACATAGATAGTATCTCTAAACTAGTTACTATTTATAACACTTGATCCATTATGGGCAAAGGGTAGTTATCTTTCAAGGAAGATTGATTTAGATTCCTAAAATCTACCCAGATACGGATCTCTCTATTCTTTCTTACAGGAACAATATTTGCAATCCAAATTGAATGATGAATAGGGAAGAGTATCCTAGCATTCAACATCTTTTGAATTTCAGCAAGGATAGTACCTAATATTTTAGGATTGTACTGCATCTGCTTCTGTTTATGAGGCAATGATCCCACCTTGAGCAGAATCTCATGTTGGATCTCTTCTGGTCTGATGGACTTCAAGTCATCATATGAATATGCTAGCACATCAATGTAGTGGCGTAGAAGTGTTGTGAACTTGAACTTTTCATCATCAGTGTAGCATTTTCTAATGTTGACCATCTTAGGATCTACTTCTGTACTCAGGTTTACTTGTTCAAATTCCATTGATGAACTTGAGTCAAGTTGCTACTTTTGCTTGATATAATGATCATGTTTATCAAATAACTTTTCAAGGGAAACTAAACCTTTCTGAATTTTATTTCCTTTCAATTGAAGAAACTCTTCACTAGTCTTTGAGTTTACTTTTGAAACATATTCCTGAGGTGGAGAATCACTCTCCTCAAAGTAAAGTTCATCAAAACCATCTGTCTTCACTAGAAAGGCTATAATCTGATTATCACCATTAAAAACTTGCCAATGGTCAGCATTATCAGGTACACTTGGCTGGAAGACCAACTCAATAGTATACTTATCACCCTTAAAATCCTTATACGGGACCATAAGGGTAGCTGATACAACCAATAAGTCAGCTCTGTCATTTTACTCTCTAGGAACAGCAGAAATATCAAATGCATCAAATTTATCAATGCAATCCCATACCTGATTTCGGTAATACTTTAACCTTTCATTTTTTGTCTGGTATAAATTTCTTACTTGACAAACAATCAGCTCCACATCTCCTTGTGCATGAAGATTTTTTATTCCCTTTATGCAAGCAACCTCCATTCCGAGTAACAAAGATTCGTACTCTGTAGTATTGTTGGTATTGTCAAACTATAGCTTATACGAAAAAGAAAAAAGATCACCTTGAGGAGATATCAAGACTACTCTAGCCCCGGATCCTATGGAAGAACAGCTACCATCAAATTCCAAAGTCCAAATATCATTTGAACTTTTTGGTTCGACATCTCTGTGATCAGCAGACTCTTCACCTGAAGAAGAAGAGGAATCTTCCATCACCATACTTTCATCTGAACTATCATCTGACGAACTAGAAGTATATTCTGGAGTCAGGAAATAGTTACCTAAACCTAAATATTCAAATAAAATTTGAGCTTTTGGGTCTTCAGATTGAGTGACAATATATCTCTCTTCCCTTTCAGGAAGTAATTTCTACATGATACCCTTGACGGGTATTCTTGCCTCAGATAAATCCATATTAAGTTCTCCTCCTACATCTTTACAGAAGTTTTGTCCTAGTAAAATACCATATGAAGTCAGAACATCAGCAACTAGGACAGTCATCTTTATTCTTTTCTCTGGAAAAGCAGCAAATGCAAACTACGCATCCTCAATTTGGCCTAACAAAGGCACCTATTTGTTTTCCATTAAAAATCATCTTCCAAAGGTTTTTGTTAGAGTCAATCCTAGATCATCTACTACCTTGGCAGGCATAACATTGTCAAAAACTCCCAAATCTATGACACAATTACTAAGTTTGTGACCATTGATTAACAAAGAAACATAGAAAGGTTCAATTTTCCCTGAAGCAATAAGAGGAGTGGTAACTAGGTTATTCTAAGAAGACCTAGTTTTTGAGGGGTTAGGAATAGTCTTGGAAGTATCTTGCCCTACAGAGGCAGTCTTATTTTTAACAAGTTTAGCTAACCTTTCAAACTGATCAGGGTTAGCTTGCAAATATTCCACCTCAGACATTTGAATTTTGGTTTTCCTGACATGGTCAATTATATCAAAAAGCTGAAATGAATTGGACATAGAAGCAAGGAAACTTTCATTCTGAGCTTTCATTGTGGAAGTACTGGTCTGAGTAATGGCAACAGAAGAGGTAGGAGTATTAGAAGAACTTACTTGTTTTTGACTAGTTGGATCCCTTGATTAAAAAGGTAAAGGAGTTCCTTGCTTAGCAATAGAAATTATAGGTTGAGGATCCTCTTTCGATTTACCTATATCAGTCACTTTCTAGTTTGACTGATTCTGAGATCTGGTGAAAATGACATATGCTCCACAATATGCATCTTCTCCTCTTTCTACCTCATCCTGATAATTCAGGAACCCAATATTCGAGTCACCAACCAATTCTTCTTCTCCTTCCATAAAGAGATTGGCACTGTTTTCCTGATCCAATTCAGGTTGCGAAAAATTTTCTTGCTTAGATTCATAATAGCCAACTACTGAGTTGACTGGCGGTCCTTCTATGGCAAGCCTCCCTTGTGTTGGCGGAAGCCTATTTTGTCCTTGGTTCCTAGCAGCATTGCCTTGATATTGAGCATTAGGAAATGTCCTCCTTGGTATATCTCTATAGGAAGGAATGGATACACCTTGAGACATCTATTTCTTTAAAGCTAGCAATTCGTTAGCTAACTTTTGTGCCATGGGATCCATGGCGCTGGTAGAAGATACTTCATTAGAGGGCTGCCCTTTATTTTTGTTAGTGTCTTTCCTTATTTTCCCAGCAAGAATGAGATCATCTTCAATTTCTGTTGCAAGATTCTAAGCCACAGTCAAATCCACTGGATTTGTCTGCCGCAAAAGAAAACTCACCTCCCACAGTTGAGTATTTATAAAGAAACAATTTTTATTCTCAGCCATGGGCTGAGCATTGGTAGGAATATTGTTAGTCAACTTGTTGAACTTAGCAATAAATTCCTGCATGGGTTCTTGTGGTTATTTTCTCATTTGAGTTAATTGAGATAATAGAGCATGAGAATCTTTGGTAGGTTTGAACCTTGCCTCAAACTTAGTTTTAAGAGTATCCCACCCAGTAATAGTTCAGGTTGGAAGATGGTAGAACCAATCTGCAGCGACGTCTTGAAGTGTCTCCACAAAAAATCTCACAGATACATCCTCGTACTCCACCCCTTGCACACCACACGCTATGCAAAAAGCCACAATGTGTTCATCAGGATGGACTTTCCCATCACCATAGAATTTTGGAAAATTCTTTCTTGAACTATGGGGTAGTTCATGCAATGGTGGTGTCAAATTCAGGGGTCCAAAGGAATTACCCCAAGGGCCTTGAGCTGCCATTGTACGCCGGTTGAAAGGAGGGATAACAAACCTTCAAGGAACCTGAGTAGATAGTACTCTGTTAATATTTGCACTGGAAGCTTTACCTGGTAGAGGAGACCTGGCATTGGTAGGAGGGAAACTCCGTGTAAGTTGAAGTCGTGGTATCAGAGGCAAAAGACCAAAATTATTTTGATGCATTAACTCAAACATGGGATCAATAATTCCTTGAGCTCTCTTACTTCTTGTATACCTTGAGTCTACTAGAATGTAATATACTTAACAAAGATAAAAACTTGAACAAACTTATTTCAAGCAATGAGGCTGGAATGCTTCAACTCAAAGCGTGAGGCTCTAAGTTGCACGTTGGTCCCTAGTGTTAGGGTTAGTTGGCAGAAGATATCAATTAGATGCAAATAAAGATTAAACAGAGGAATGAAAATACACAGAAATAATAATAGCGAGAGACAAGTTTTAATGTGGTTCACCCAAACTCGAGCTACATCCACCAACAGAGAGTCCAATATATTATTATCCAATAAATCAAAACTGATTACAATCAGCAATCCTTGCAACTCAATACCACTGCAAAATGCTACAATACATCTCTAGAAACCCTAACCCTTATCCACTTTTATCAAGCTTTATGTCAGTTACAAAAATAGGGTTTTTTATGTCAGCCAATAGAAAAATAACTCCCGACACCTTAATAAAATAATAAAAAATTGTTGGAGGTTCTGCAGGCACTTCCCCTCAACGCCGCCCTATATTGCGACAGGGAGAGCACCAAGGGTGCTGCCCCTGGACCCTGTTAAATAATTTGGGGGGAAACCGCGTAGATAAAAGTGGGGTAAATTTAATATCTGAGTCTGATTACGCTCCATATAACAACACACAACAGAGTCACCAAAAAACTGTTGGGAGAATATTTTGTCATTAACTCACTAACGACAAAATGGTTATATCAGCCACAACTATGATAAGACAAAGTCTCTCCTCTCAGCAAGGGGAGGTTCCCTCTAGTTTCTTAACTATTACAAACAAATAACTTACGAAACTTATGTACGCTAAACACTATATTTGTGGTGGTTCCATTTCATCCTATTCTCTTTTTTTAGAATAAATGCTTCTACTTCAAGATGATGATTTTAATGAAACTAATATTAAAGAACTTATAAACTATCACAAAACCATAGAAACATAAAGTCTTATGTCACCTCACTTACTAATTGCAAATAAATGTATTTGAAGTTGAATGCAGCCCAAAGTCTTCACTCTTCTCCAAGATGATATAAGTAGATTGAATATAATAACTTGCAGCACAAAGTCTTCGAGCTATTTTACTCTCACAAACATAAACACAATCCTCACAAATGATTTGATAACACAAAGTCTATCACAATCAAATTAAGAATGCTCTTTAATCACTTGAAACAATCTCCATACTTTAATTATTACCAAAGAAGATTATGATAGTAAGACATAAGAACAATGCTATCATAACACAAATAACCCCAAGACAAAGATTGGAATTGAACTTGCTTTCTTGTATTGATAAGTATTTGATAATTGATTCTCACAAAGAAGCACAAAGTCTTGATTTGCTTTTCAGTTCGCCAGAGTTTTCTTGCAATGTATAAAAGATCAAGATTACAATAGAGGCCCTCTTTATTTATAGTGAGAGGCCTTGAGCTAATCTAGGAAAAAGTCTAACTACTTTGACTTATTCAACAAAAGAGTCCTTTTTGACTTAGGACTTCCTTTGTTCCACATGTAATTACATTTTAGAAAAATACATATGGATATGTCCAAAACTGATTACAAATTACATATACAAAACTAGGAAAAATAAACTAATGCAATGATCACAAGTATCAATTTCCATCAGTGTCTTTCTTGGTGGATCATTCATACATAGTGATGATCATCTGCATCTCTAAGCTATCTGGGGCAGTAGTATTCTTTGATATTACCCAAGCTCTGGTGACAACATCTTTGATGGTGGGGGTGGTCTTCTCATGCTCTTTTAGTTTATCCCTCAAGTTATCCAGAGTCCATTGATAATCCAACAAATTATCCATTGAAGCAACTGAGAAAGCTTTATCCTCAAACTCTGTTTGAATCATTTTGTTGAATTCTTGTATCATTTCTTCAACAGGAAGAAACTGATGATCATCATCGACTAGTTCACATGGAATCTCCTCTAATTTATGTAGAAGATCCAAATCATTGTCATCACACAATTCTTGAGCATTCCCTAGATCTTTGATAAACTCCTTCAACACATTGCTCTGATGAATTAATCCCTCCCTTGTAGCAACCTATGATTTTGGGCTTTCAACAATGTCAAGGGAAACAAGTGTCTTTATCTTCATATTGTCCCATTTTACTAGACTTGAATCTAGGTACTCAATGTCCAAAAAAATAGCATCATTTAAGTCATCCAGCTCTGCCCTAACTTTACCCATTTTATTTTTTCTATATGCAGCTACTTTCAACAGAGTCATTCCCTATGTTGTCATCCTCTCCAAGTATTCTTTCACAACCTTTCCCTTTGCATGGGTGTTTTTTGCTTTCTAAATCAAAGGGTTTTCAGTGGTGACTCCCATAGGCCCTACAATTTTCAAAGACATTTCGATCTTCTAAAGAACTACAACTAACTATTCATCTTTGGCTTTGTAGTGCTCTTTCTTCCTTTTCTCTTCATCATATTTATTGAGTAAAGAAGTGGTTGTAACTTGAAAATATGATTTGATGCCTTCATGAGTAAATTTACCCAATTCAACTCTAGAAATCATGTAATCATTCACATCAAAAGAATCTATTGTAGCCTTAGGAGGAGGCCTAGAAATCTCTACATATCTAATTCCTTTGTCATCAATAAGCCTAGAGACAGTCTTGGGCGTCTTCTTCTATGCCTTTGGTTTAGCAGGAAACAACTTCTCCAAATCAATGTCATCAGGCAAAATAGCCCGCTTTTTCCTTTTCAGAGTATAAGCTGATAACCATGGAGGCAATGTGGAAATATTTACACTCGGGGGTGGATCAACCATCTGCTCAATCAAATTCATACTGACACCTGTGATGGTAACAATTGGAGACATGGTAGTAAAAACTGTACCTGTAAAATCAACATTCTTCTCAAGAATATTAAAAAATTGATCTAACATAGTTTGTTCTCCAATATCATATGAGGGTGAAGATAAACTAGGAAGTGAACTGGCAGAATCAAATATAGTTCCAAAAGCAATCTTTATAGAAGTGGGGGTAGAATTAGAAGATACAACAATAGGAGAAGTGGGAACATTAGAAACAATTGGAACATTATCAGAGACAAGAATATTTGGTAAAACAGTAGAATCTTGTGGTCCTTGGGGAACACTTTTATGAGGAGACTTGTGTGAATCATCAAGCTGATCTTGATCTACATCTATTTTTGTTTCATGATCCTCATCCTTTTCATCATTTGATTTCTCCTCCATTTCCACATCTTCAATCTGAGGTTCTTCGACATTTTGTTGTTCTACCTCTACATCTTCTGCTTCTGCATTATCAACATTCATCTTGTCTGAACCTGGGTCCTTAGTATTAGAACTTTCTATGACCTCTTTTTCTATTCCATCTTTGGAAACAAACTTAATTCGTGACTATGTTACCTTGGAAGAAGGAGTGTCACTTTTGTTCTTACTTTTGTTTTCCACCTTCTTCCCCGTTTGTTCCTGAATCTTAGTTTCAGACCCAGTAAGGAACTCTTTCAAACTGATCCCCTTGCTTTCCAACCATACATTAGTATTAGCTAAGATAGGTTGAAACATTTTCTGAAGAGAAGTCTCTTCTTTCATTGACCATTTGATCTCTGGTAGGGGTGATGCCTCAATATTCTCAGTATTATATTTGGGATCTAGAACATCCCCCTCATCCTTCATGCCCTCTCGAATGTCTACCAATCCTAGCTTTTCTATCTGATTCAAATGTAGTCTACAGTAATCTAGCTTGCGAATTTCATTTTGGGTCCTTATGTCAACCCAAACATCCTCCACCATGGGAACGTGAAATATTGATTTCCTTTTAATCTTGTCTTGCACTCTACGGAAATCAAAGTTATTTCTCCTCTTGAATTGTTTCACAGTAACAAGCTGCATCTCTATTTCAATTGCTTTTGCCTTAGTGGCAGATTGAACTGAGTACCTTCCAATTTCAATAGGAAACTTGATCCCAGACTTTTTCAACTCCATCTATTTATTATGGATGATGATCAATTACCTACATAACTCTATCAAAACCATCTTATCACTTGGATACCTAGGCAACATGAATGGGTAGCCTTGGTAGTATCCAACTCTCAGATATGTGAACATAGAAAATTGCAAGAATAAACAACCAAAGGAATTTACCACTTGCCAAGCTTCATCAGATACTCTTTTCTGCTCCAATTCCTTGTCCCATGAACACATGAAGACTGTGAAGAAAGCATCATTTACCCTCCTAAAATGGTGAATGGACCCTTTGAGGGTAATTTGAGGATAATATTTGAAAATCAGTACAAATCTCCTGTCTCCCTCTTGAGTCAAGCCTAGAAAGATTCTCATTCATGCTGCTACATTTACTAGGTAAGAGGTCATATAAAATTTGAAGGTGGTATGGACCTTGAGTAGTTGTTCATGCAATGCATTACTAATTTGCTCCCCCCAGAATATCTTTTGTTGTCCTTTGAGGATGACTTTGATGTATGAGTACATCCACTCATGGAATTGAGAGGAAGAAGAAAGATCTCTGATTTTGCTCAACAAAGTGATCAAGTCACTAACTCCTCTACAAAGTCACTTCTAGGAAGGACTTTGGGCCATCTTGATAAATTTCTCCTAGGAGTTTTCAACCATTTGTTATTTATGTGCCTTTTGGCAGATTCAACATCCTTATCAAACTCTTTTTGACCTTGGGCAAAGTCAATTTCCCCAACATTCTCTATGGGTGGACACATGAAAATCTTATCAAAGAACTCAGCATCAAGTCTCATGATAACATCCCCCTTAGAATCAGTTACAGTTCTAGTATCTTTATCATAGTGACTTGCCACTTGAAGGGCAAATTTAGGATTGTGAGCTACCACTGGGAACGAGGCCACCAAGTGTATATTACTGTCAATGATTTTCTGCATGTATTGGGGAGGATTTGGCTTCTTAGTTCTATCTACAAATTCTTCCATGTCAACATGACCTATCTCAGTATCCTTGATATCTTCCACATTTGACTGTACTACAGTGACAGGGAAAACCCCTTGATACTTATACTTCATTGTCTTAGCTTTGGAAGGAGATGGCTCGGACATCAGCTTTTGAAAGAATAACTGAAACTGGTGTTAAAAATAGTTGTTTCTTGCAAAAACTGCAAAAAAGTCATGATCTCATAGTTAGGGGAAAAATTGGCATTTTGGGAAAATTGTGTAATGTTGACCATGTTCACAGGGACGAGCTTGAAAGGGCTAGAGTGTGTACAAGTCGATAAATTAGGTGAAAGCAGGCCAAAGGCATCATTTTCAAGAATTTCCCAAAGTTAGGAAATTTTCAAGGAAGACATGCACGGGCGGTCATTTTGACCACTCCTATAGGTAGGTATACTGCATTTTGGTGTATGGGCAGCCAGAATAGCCACTTCTGTATGTAGGCAAGTTTGTTTACAAAAGGGGTGAAACGGTGGTAAAAAGAACTGCTTTTGCATATTGATAGGACTTAGTGATTTCATGTATGAGCGGTCATTTCGACTGCCCTTACATAAAAATGGGTCTGTTGGTTTTAAAGTGCACGAGCAGTCAAAATGACCACTCATGCATATGGGATAAATGTTTTCTAAAGTGCATAAGCGGCAAAAATTACCGCTTGTGCATATGAGGCTTTTTTCAGGAGTTTGGTGTAGGGGCGGTGAAATCTGTTGCCCTTACATAGGGTATTACGAACACAAAAACAAAAGGAAAGAACAATAAAGATGCATCGGTGGTCAAATTCACCACCAATACATATGGATAATCAAACACGTAGAGGTAGTGAAAATCACTGCTCTTATGCACCTAAGGAAGAACTTCACAAGTTTGAAAAATGACAGGTGACAAAATCACCATACCACAAATGATGAATCAATCAAAATAGAAACTAGGGTTGTTTCACATGGCAAACGACGATATCCGCCACTACTACATAGACGAAGATATAGTTTTTAAAACTAAGACTAAAACTAAAAATCTAATTCAAAGGAAGAAACAATAAAAATAAATAAAAACCAAATCATTTAACTGGGAGAAAAATGATTTAAATAGATAAACTTACATAAAGGAAGAAATGCGTAAAGACTTACCCGGTATAAGTGCTGAAAAACAAATGGAAAACCCTAATCAAAATTGCCACTAAAATCCATTCAAACAATTAGTATTGGTAGATTGGGCAACCTCAGGGATGCAAAACAATCATGAGATGAAAAGAAAAAGATTTTAAAAACCTATTTAAACCTCAAAACACATTACTTAAAAATTCATTAAATACACACGAGTTCAACTTGAAGTGACTCAGGAGATGTCTCGATAGTGAATTTCACCGGTCACGCACATACAAGGAAGATATGATGCATGGATGGCATTTTTGACTGACTCTACATGTTTTAATAAAAATAAGTAAACACATGAATGAGCAGGGTTTTTGACCGCTTGTGCATGAGAGACTGAGATCACATGGTTGGGCAGGGTTTTTGACTACTTATGGATGTGATGAAAACAAGTTACATGCAATTTCGGTGATTTCAACCAACTTTGCATGTAAACTATCAAAAACTTTCTAACACCTTAAAAAGTTTAAAATTGAGATTTCGGCAAACTTGCAACCTAGCCAAGTTTCACGAATTTTGAGGAACTGACTTAGGGAAACATTACAAGCCACTCTTAAGTGTCAGATGACCATGCATAAGGTTGAAGTATCTTTCCTCAAAATGCATGCTTAGAGTGTAGGCTACAGAACAGACAAGTTCCATAGGGGTCATCCTACAAAAATGAGCGCAGCTGATTTTGAGGACAACAAGATAGTTGGATCCTTATCTATCCTAATCTAAGCCTAAAATAAATGCAACGAGAAGCGATTGTAGAAAGTAAATATAACATAAAAGGGGATCACATCGAATAGATATGTCCTTAGAACTAGAGTCGCACTTTATATATCATGATACAATAATCAATAAACAAGAATACACACGTAATAGTTAACAAATGAACAAAGACCAGTCTTAGAATCACTAGGACAATAGCTTGTTTCTTGTATCAAGTTCATACACCATTTAACAATTACTTAAATACAACTCCTCTAGGAAAATACATAGAGACCCCTTTATATAGCTCTAAGGAGGTAAAGACTAAGATCAAGCATCAAGCTCAAAACCTCAATTGTCAATCTCTCAACCTAAGTCTTAATTTCACATCAAGCTCAATAGCTCAACTATAGAAAACTGCATCTAACCTATGAATGGGGACATATGATAGTATTTATAAAGAATTCCCCTCCCATAGTGGTTCAATTTTCCCACAAAATAGAAGTTTAAATCCATAAATGAGTTGAGGAGGATGTGATTTGCCTATAAGTTTAGAACCATTAATTCCTCTACTAGTGGTTGGAGTCTACTATGTAGGCCTTTGGTACACCTCCATTGAAGTCTATCATGCAGGACAACACTATGTAGTGCTAGGTGGGTGGTATTTCCATTGCTATGCATCAAATAGGATAAAAGTCACTAGAAATGAATGTTAAATTGGTCCCCGTGGACCTTACAAGTGTTAAGTATGTAAACGGGGGGAAGATACAAAGTATGTGAGTACACTAGATCAAATCCTCCTTTCACTACAACAGTCAAGGACAAAACTGAGCTAAGATGCTACAAGATGGAAGAGGGATTAGCTACTGATTTTGTGCTCTTGTTTATAGAGGAAAGATGTGATTCAACCAAGCCTTTTATCAAACCCTAGGCCCGTCAATGCTTTAAACCCTAGATCTATGATAATCATCTCATAATAGTGAAACATAAGAAATAACTTAGGATCTGAGAGTGCCAAGATGATCAGGAAGATGTCCAAACATGTCCCTTAGATGCTGAAATGTTAGAGGACACTGGTGCTAGCACCCGAGTCTAGAAAGTTCAGATCTCTGACAACTCCAAAATGCAAAAATATCACAGATGATGCTCTGATGCTAAATTTTAGGTTTATTTGGCTTGTTGGACACTGGTGCTAGTGCCCAAGTCCACAATAGTGTAATTCCTAAACTTTGTTTTCGGATATGGAATCTTTATCCTTCAAATAGATTCCATTTATCTTCACTTCCTCAACTCCCACACCTATAACCTGTACACAAGGAAAAAGGGGTTTGGGGGTTGTGGTGTTTAGGGATTTGCCTCAATCAAATCATGAGTTAGCATTCAATCTTTCCAAACATTGTTGTTAATGAGAGAGCGTGCCCTAGCAAGGCAGAGGCTAAAGATAATCCAAATGATGATGAAATGATTCAAACACAATGATAATGTCACGTTTCTGGTGAAGCCCTTAGGATGATGAAGATTCTTCAACTCATAAGGATGTTGATGACGAATCAAATCTGCAACAAACATAATGAATGCCTTGAATTTGCCTTTGCACAATATCATAACCTTGCTAACATCAACTTTACTAGCATCAACCTAGTTACAAATGAAGTCAAACTCTTGTTTATATATGCTACTCTGCCATCCTACTTCTCTGCCATACTTAATACTACACTCCTTAATACTACTCTACCATCCCTTCCTCCTCTACCTAGCCAAGATAAAGCATTGGATGATGCAGATTCCCTTTGTGAACATTTACTTCAACCTGCCGAAACTAAAAATTTACCAACTGATGTTCAAGAACTCTTGAAATACATCTTAAACAAAGAAATAGATCATGCACCTTTACCTGAACATTCACATACCTTTGAGAACAATGAAAATTCACATGACATTGAAGAACAACCTATTCGTCACAACCAAGGTATTCCAATACCCTATATATGGACTGAAATGGGCACTTTTCAGGTTCCTCAACAACCTCAGTCAATTGGAATAGGTACTATTGAAGCTCCTGCATTAACCTGTTTAATCGACATAGAAAACTGTGAGATCCCTTCCACACCATCACTAATAGATACATTTCCATTGACAAATCCCATAATTGTCCCCCCACGAGCTCATGAACATGTAGAATAGAGAAGAAGAGATAAAACTTTAACCATTAAAGTAAAGATCAAGATCTGTGATGACCGCTATCCCGGTTGTCCCTACAAGTAAGTATTTATAACCCTTTACCTCCATGTTGTGTTTCCCCCATGATGTGTTATGTGTTGTTTAGGCCTCCTAGGATGAACCTTGATACTCTCGTAAGGTCAGGGATACTAGGAGACCGCCTCTGTTATCACCCTTCTTCTATTTGTATCATCATTCTTCCATATTGCTTCTCCTCTATTTTCATTGTTGTGTGTTGTGTCTGTTAGGTCTCAAAAATGCAAGTTGCTAATCCTAAGAGGATGCCAGGCTCTATGCTTAGATTCGCAACATTTTTGAACTAATGCAATGAAATCAACCTTTAGGGTTTGATGACTCCCTGCACTTTAGGTCCTGCTACACCTAGGCGGGTGAACCTTGGAAATTAAAGCAGACTAAATGTAAATGTCTTGACTAAGTAAATAAATCTACCTATAGTGGAAAATGGTGTAGAATAGCTGAAAGCTCACTAACTAATTCTATATCTAATATCTAATGACTGGTTGGTATAAATTGTATAAGCAATATCAAGGTGAATTTTATGACTATGCTTGACTAATAAAAGGGGTTTTTAAGTGATGAATTAAAATAAGACCAGTGCCTTGTTGGGTAAATAGAGTCAAATGAAGGACTAAGACTAGTGGCTTATAGTGGGCAATAATTCTAACTGTTTGGCACAATATTGTAGTTTATAACTTGTATAAACGTGCAAGGAAATGACTGACAAACTCTTCCTAACAATCCAACCAATGTAATCAGATCTCTTGTAATTCACCAGAAGGTAATTTAATCCTTTCTTGAAGGAACCAATTTGAGTGAAATATGCAAGAATAACAGATAATATTAACTTGGAGACAGAATGGCAATCCTAATTATATGGTTCTTCTTAGTAATCCAAACTAACACTTCCAGGTTACTGTGATTGATCAGAAGGATTTTTAATTCCTCTAATGGAAACCAATTAATTCAATCACACAGATACAACAAATGTGCATTGACAAATTAACTATATACTTGATATATTAATTTGAATAACAAGGAAATACTGAACTGGAGACAACCACACAATTGAATAATCTTAACAAACAATTGATGCCAGAATAGAACCACAGAATCAAAGAACTTCAATTTACTTCTTCAATAATAAACTTGCAACATGGTCTTTGAGAAATATTGTAAACTTTATGTATTATATCCTATTGCTGATGATAATTCAGCATCATATGTCCAACTTATATAGGAATACTTATGAAGAGACATAACTCTTCAAAGAAGTCTTTTGGGAATTGACATGATTAAAATAACAACAATAAAATAATTGTGCTTGTCCTCTTACTAGTTTAGTGATCTGGATTTCAATATTGAACTCCTGAATTCTATTGATCCATCTGCATCTTCTACCTGTGACTTCAGTTTGGACCAATACATATTTTACTGCAGCATTAGGCACATATGCTATGATTTCAGCTCCCACCAAGTATGGCCTAAAGGTTTTAACTGCCTTCACCAATGCATATGCATATTTCTCAACAATATCATATTTTAACTCTGCATTTTGAAGAGATTTGCTGAAAAATGAAATGGGTTGTTCATGTCTATCATTATTTTTCTGTAATAGTACTGCTGCAACTGTATGATAAGAGGCAAATGAAAATAGTTGGAATGGTTTACTGAAATCAGGGGATATCAGGATAGGAGCTTCTTTGATTGCTCTCTTAATAGTGGCAAATGCTTCTATTGTTTATGTTGTCCACTTTACTTCTGATTTTTTCTTCATCCTTGATATGGGACTAACAATTTCTGCAAAATTTGATATAAACCTCCTGACAAAGTTAATTTGGCCAAAAAATGACTGTATGGCTTTCACATTTTTTGGAATAGGAACTTGGTCAATTGCCTTTACTCTCTCAGGATCTATTCTCACTCCATCTTTTGAGACTATGTGACCAAGCAACTTCCCCTCTGTCACTGCGAAATGACACTTCTTAGGATTCAATGAAATCCCATATTCTAGGGCTTTGATAAATATTTGCTCCAAATGTGCACAATGATCTTTAGCCCTTTTAGAATATGTTGTTATATCATCCTGATATACTATCATGATTTTTTTAATCAATTCAGCAAATGCCACATCCATTGCTCTTTGGAATGTTGCTCCAGCATTAGTGAGTCCGAATGGCATCCTTAAATATACATATGTTCCCCATGGGGTGGTGAATGCAGTCTTAAATTGTTCTAACTCTTTGACACCTTCACCTGATTATATCTTGAGAAGCCATCCATCATTGACAACAATTCACATCCGATAACCTTTTGTAATATTGCTTCCATATTAGGGAGGGGATAGTTGTCTTTTAGGGAAGATTTGTTTAAATTCCTGAAGTCCACACATAATCTACTATCACCGTTCTTTTTCCTGATAGGCACCATATTAGAAACCCAAGAAGAATTCTTGATGGGTTTAATGATAGCTCCATCTCTTAATTTTGTGAGTTCTTCAAGCATCTTAGGAGCTAATGTAGGATTGATAGGCCTCTATTTTTGCCCGAACGGTTTAACATCTAGTTTCAATGGTATTTCATGCTAAAAAAAATCCTCCCTATATGCTTTTAAATCATCATATGACTAGGCAAATACGTGTCTATACTTCCTAAGTAAGTTGATGATCCTACTTCTGATTTTGGGGTTAAGATTCTTTCCAATATATACATTCTTCGGGGCTGCCTGTGTCCCCAAATTAATCTCTTCAAGGTCATTTTGCACCACTGGTGTGTCTTTCATTTTAAATCTATCATGTCCATCAAATGTCTTTTCTAATGCTATAAGTCCCTTAGGTATTTTATTTGTTTTCAACTGAACTATCTCTTGACCAAAAAGGGTTTCCTTCCCATCATGTTCTTCTACAAATGCATTGAAATCAATCTCTTGATTTTCATAATTATCAGCACAATACAGGAAGTTGATTATATCAACATCATTATCAAACACTTTCCAGTTATGTACATTATCTGGGATAGTAGGTCTGGTTTTGTATTCAACTTCTGTAATACCTCCTAATGTGACATCATCCCTTTTTAATACAATATTCGCTAGAAAATCTGCCATAATGTTTTTTGACCTATCAATCCAATTGATTGAAAAGGCATCAAATAACTCAATATCATCCCAGACTGTGTTTCTGTACTGTCTCAACCTTTTGTTTTTTGATAGGTATTTCTCTCTCACTTGGGAAGTAACCAATTCTAAATCACCATATACAGCTAACTTCTTTATCTTATGCTTGGTGGCTATATTCAGACCAATGAGCAAAGCTTCGTATTCTGCAACATTGTGCATTCAAATGTTAACAGAAAGGAGTATTTGAAAGTTTTACCTGCTGGTGAGATAAATACTACTCCGGCCCCATTTCCTATTTTGCTACATGCACCATCAAAATACATCTTCCACACATCATTTTCTTCTTTCTTAGATTCAAAATGTATTGGTTCAGTATTATGTAATTCTAGCTAATTTTTCTTAACCTTGAAGGCTCCCAAATCTGTATCACAAAAGAAATTTATTTGATGTTGATCCAAACATTCTATAATATTCTCATATCTTGGCTCTCTACATAGCTTGATCTCTTTACCTCCCACTGGTATTGTAGCATATGATAAGTCCAATTGGACATTCCCTCCTACCATTGCAGCCCATTGTCTCGATAGAAGCACTCCATAATATGGTCGGATGTCAACAACAGTAATATCAATATTATAAGTTGCTTCAGGGTATGAGGCAAGTTTTATCTCCACATCCCTCATAATACCAATGACTAGGATGGATCTATTATCCATTGCATAACACCTACCAAATGTAGTGTCAACCCACATTCCTAGTTCCTTCATAACTGCTATTGGCATGATATTCATGGCTGCACCTGAATCAATCATGCAGTTCCTCACTATCCTATTTTTGATCAATAACGTAGTATAGAAAGGGTCCATTTGTGAGGGATTTTTTGTCAATGTATCACCTAGGTATACCTCAGGAATTTGGAATGTTTCTTGGTGAACATTGTTTGTTCTATTCTCTGATCCCTTATGTTTTTGATTTGGTATATCTGAAATCAGTTTAACTATTGTATTCCTATATTTGTCTATCTTCATCATTTCTAAAAGTGGAACTGATATCTTTACCTGAGATATTGCATGAGCAATGTCAAATGAATGGGCCATAGTCTGATCATTCTTTTATGTCTTTATATGTTCCTTTTCTTGATTTTGTGATTTATCTTTTTTATTTTTATCATCCTTTTCTGGTTCTTTGAATGATGACTTTGCATTATTCTTTTTGTAATTATGATCTTTTATAAAGACACTCCCAGGTGTTCCTTGTTCAACATTCACTGCCATGTTCCTTAAGTTATAGGCATTCTTAGCTTGAGCTATTGCAGCTATTGTAAGAGATTCTCTTTCATTTTTAGTGGGCTTTCTCCACTGATCATATGGCTGATTGTTATAATGGGTAGGTTCCTCATAACCATCCTCTTGATTTGAGAACACTTCCTATTTTCCCATATTGATATGATGTCTCTGATTTCCCACATCATATTCATATCCTTCCTCTTCTGTAGAAGAATAGTCTTCTTTCAACATATATGGTGTATCTTGCATCATGTTTATTGTGTGATTGTCTCTATTATAATTAT
The DNA here is from genome assembly GCA_027924645.1 of Cunninghamia lanceolata. NCBI lineage: Eukaryota > Viridiplantae > Streptophyta > Pinopsida > Cupressales > Cupressaceae > Cunninghamia > Cunninghamia lanceolata. Next base: position 432,806 of record BSBN01000918.1, on the reverse strand, counting down.
ATAATGCTTCTTCTTGTTGTACTGTTTTAGCTACCTCACAATATTCAGATGAATGTGGTAAATTGCACACCAGACAAAAAGGTTTATCTTCTACCATATGTGCCATATTTCTTTTTAGAGGGTTAGGGGTGTCTTTTCCATAATGTTGCTTTCTGCTATTTTCAATGGATCTCCCATCTTTCCAATTTGTATTATATGGCATATCATGCAACCTGGGCCTTTCATGTCTATGCTGACCTTCTTGTTTAGTCTCCTGAATGTTTGGGTTCTGAGGATTTCTAGGGTTATCTCTCTTGCTAACCATACCTGCAGCTTTCCTATTGTTCTCAATAGTTAATGCCACTTTCTGTGCTTCAACCAAGGTCGTAGGGCACCGGTTTCTCAGTTCATACCCTGTCTTGGGATCAAATGCTTTTAGATAAATGCTCAATGCTGTTGGGTCAGTCAGTTTAGATCCATGTGGTATTTTTTTGTGTAATTTAGAGAATTTTAGATTGAAATCATATACTGATTCATTCTAGAATTTCTGGATGCTTATCAATTCGTGTAATGCAAACTCAGGGGCATACTAGTTGCCATACTACTCCTTGAATTGATTGTGGAAATCAATTATTTAACTAATTGAGGCATCAGGTAAACTGTTGAACCAGTCTCTTGCATCTTCAGTCAGGGACATCATGAATAACCTCATTCTAATGTCTTCATAGTCCATACCAATATCTTGTACGAAAGCATTGAAGCTTCTGATGTGATCTTCAGCTGATATTGCACTGTTCCCAGTAAACTTGGGAACTATATTTCTCCAATTACTATCCATAGGATATGGATACAACTGATATCTAGTTAGATCAAATTGGCTACATATTTTCATGAGGTTCTGAGGTGGAAAATTCATGGGTGGTGGGTTAGGATAGTAATTATATCCACCTAGAGGCTGATGATAAGCATATTGCTAATGTGGATTTATGTGAGGATTTATATAAGGATTTTGTGGTCTATAATATTGTTGGCCAGGGGATGGGTAAGGATTAGCCATATGTTAAGAAGTATTATGTATGGGAGGTGGTCTAGGATTTTGGGGAATGGTATTTTGATGACTTCCAGATGCTTGTGAATTTGAAACACCACCTATATTTTGGTGTATATTTTGCTGTGGATTCCTCGAAGTGTTTCCCCTATGTGGAGGTACATATTTTGGGGGGGTTGTTTTAGCCCTACTCTTTATCTGTTGAATCTCTTGTTGCAACAACCTCTTAGTTTCCTCTATCTTGATCATTTCAAGTTCTTCTTGGAGCCTAAGCAGATCCTGCTGTGCTTGATTCATACCTCTTGAATTCTTTGGACTTTCATTTATTTCTTAAATTGAGAGTCCATGTTTTATCCCTTCTCCTTGCTGTAATGACATTTTAAAATCATATTCAGCTTGTCTTTGATCGATTTCCCTCATGGCCCATGCTTCACTCTCAAGCTGTTCTTGGGGATCAGGTCTGTATTTAGCCAATATGTCATTAGTTACTCCATTGAGATTCTCATTTGATTCATGCAGAGGTGTAAACTTATTGTGAATTGCAATAGTTTGCTCAACATTATCTTCTTAAGCCTCATGGTTATTATTCTGGAGAGAATAGTTTGATGTTCCATTTCTCTTGGCACTGTTTCTAATTGGTGGAGATGATTGCAATTTCTTGCCTTCCATTTTAGATCTCCTACCATCCATTTGGTATCAACTTTCTGTTATAACAGGTTTTAGAGTTGCCACCTATTTTGTAAATAGGAAAAAATTATCTTTTCTGGATTCTTCTTGCCAGCAGAGTTACCAAATTAAAATTTCTGAAATGACTCTATAAAAGGAATGGTTTGTTACTAAGGTCTTTTATTTATCCAGTCCCCAGTAGAGTCGCCAATTTGTTAGGTCTCAAAAATGTAGGTTGCTAATCCTAAGAGGATGCCAGGCTCTATGCTTAGATTCACAACATTTTTGAACTAACGCGACGGAATCAACCTTTAGGGTTTGATGACTCCCTGCACTTTAGGTCCTACTACACCTAGGCGGGTGAACCTTGGAAATTAAAGTAGACTGAATGTAAATGTCTTGACTAAGTAAATAAATCTACCTATAGTGGCAAATGGTGTAGAATAGATGAAAGCTCACTAACTAATTCTATATCTAATATTTGATGACTGGTTGGTATAAATTGTATAAGCAATATCAAGATGAATTTATGACTGTGCTTGACTAATAAAATGGGTTTTTAAGTGATGAATTAAAATAAGACCAGTGCCTTGTTGGATAAACAGAGTCAAATGAAGGACTAAGACTAGTGGCTTATAGTGGGCAATAATTCTAATTGTTTGGCACAATATTTTAGTTTATAACTTATATAAACGTGCAAGGAAATGACTGACAAACTCTTCTTAACAATCCAACCAATATAATTAGATCTCTTGTAATTCACCAGAAGGTAATTTAATCCTTTCTTGAAGGAACCAATTTGAGTGAAATATGCAAGAATAACAGATAATATTAACTTGGAGACAGAATGGCAATCCTAATTATATGGTTCTTCTTAGTAATCCAAACTAACACTTCCAGGTTACTATGATTGATCAGAAGGATTTTTAATTCCTCTAATGGAAACCAATTAATTCAATCACACAGATACAACAAATGTGCATTGACAAATTAACTATATACTTGATATATTAATTTGAATAACAAGGAGATACTGAACTGGAGACAACCACACAATTGAATAATCTTAACAAACAATTGATGCCAGAATAGAACCATAGAATCAGAGAACTTCAATTTACTTCTTCAATAATAAACTTGCAACATGGTCTTTGAGAAACATTGTAAAGTTTATGTATTATATCCTACTGCTGATGATAATTCAGCATCATATGTCCAACTTATATAGGAATACTTATGAAGAGACATAACTCTTTAAAGAAGTCTTTTGGGAATTGACATGATTAACATAACAACAATAAAATAACCATGCTTATGCTCTTTTTAACCACAAGTATAGCTGAGCAATATGATCTAAGTACTCCTAGCTGCGATGTGAATTAGTAAATTCAATAGCGTTCCTTATGATCACATTCATCGTAACCATCCTCTCCAAATGTTTGCAGGCTTCCCCGAATGCAGAGTCTTTGTCCTTAAGAGCTTCTAAAGCTTCATGTAATATCGCTTGATAGTCTCTGCTCCATTCCTCTTTTCTCTTTAATTCTTTATCGCTCTTGAACAACATGGGTACTCCTACTTTTGAGGATTCAACACACTCTTTGGCATCAATCTTAAGTTGATCATAATACTTCTGATGTTTCTCGATCAACTCTTTTGCATTGGAGGCACCTGCAATGTCAGAAGTATGTTTACTCTATGTCTCATTTAGTTTCTCCTGCAACCTTTTATCAAGCCTCTCATGCTCTTGGATCGCTTTATAATTTTGAGAATAATTATCTCAAAATCAGTTCAGCCAATGCATCATGTTGGTATGCCTATTTTGGAGTACTGTGTATCCATCTGGATTTGAGCTATCTGATCGATGGATGGTGATTGGATGCTCTGTGAGATTTCACCCTGAGTTAGTCTATTTACTGATCCCCCAAAGGTACTCTTAACAGCATCTTTTAGATAGTCATTTTCTTTGGTTAATCTCTCACAGCTCAGTTTGTATGCATCTCTTTCCTCAATTAACATCTGAGCCTGTGCCTTATTCATCTTTGCAACATTAATGCCAATGTCTGCAGTGATCAAGGGGTCAGTCTCCCCTGCCTTCAAAGTCATGACATGGCCAAAAGTCTTCTCAGTGTCTATAATGGCTATCTTTTTGTGGGGAGGATATAGGGCCCATATCATTAATGAATTTTCATCATTATTATATTTGGTGCCCATATATACTTTAGTGACACCTTCTAGAATGAGCTTGTATTTATCATCCATATTATGCAGAAAACTATCAAATACTAGAGCAGAATTCAAATCAAGGCCAGGAAATATCATCACCCTTGCTTCTTTGAGCAGCTGTCTACCCTTACTAGGGGTCATATCTTGCAATTCATTATCCACTGTTGCTTTCAACATATGAAGTAATTGTCTCTGATTATTGGCAGCGACATCATCAACTGATTCTCTAATTTCTTTCCCCTTGCATTTATACAAAAATGATTTGAATTCTTTAGAATGAATAAATTTATCATCAGAAATAAAAGAATCATATGCTATTTGTTTGGGGTCTTCATCAGCAAGCCCCTCCTCATCATGTGCTATGCCAGGAGACTGATATTGTTGCATCTTTCTTTTGGACATTTTTGTTGTCTGTTGTTGTGGTTCCTCTTGCCCTGCAGGTTCTTCATCACCAGAAGATAACAACTCAATCTCTGCGAGCTGTTTCTTCTTCTCATCTAGATCCTTGTTATATTTTTCAACCACCAACTCAACTTCAGTTTCCTCCAGATTCTTGATGACATCATCGTGTGGATAGGGGACATGTGTGTACCCACTGAGGTTTTGCTTTCTCTGAGCAAGGTCAATAAAACCATCAGGATCAAACCCTTTTCTTACCTCAGCACACCTCATATTATAGTGCATCAGTTTATCCAAAATGAGACCATACCCCTCCTTGGATACCACAGTAAAATCTCCAAAGCAAAGAGTACTAGGTATAAAAGACTGTTTATCATGGGAGCTCAAGTGCATCACATTTGAACTATTCATTTGCCTAACTATTTATAAATAGGCAATTCTGTCAGGGATAGTCTTAGGCAAGATAAAAGGAGTATCCTCAAAACCATAAACTCTAACCATAGTGGCATCCTCAAAACAGTACCAATCTCCCCAGTTGTGAGTAACAGTAAGAGGACCACCAAAATCCTTTGGTCTAAGAAACCTCTTTATTTCATCTGAGATTGAATACTCACAGGGATGGCTAAAATATCTTTATAACACTTTGACACAATATTCTTCAAATTATACATAGCTAGAATGGGCATATCTGCTATCCCATATTCTGGTCCACATCTGCACAGGTGACTTTTGCCCCCTCTAGTCTACTGGAACAACTTTGAATTCAATTGGCCATAACCCCACTTCCTGACCATAATAGAGCACCATGTGCATGAGAAGTGAATAATGTTCAAAGGAAACTAATGGGGCATTATTCTTTATGGTAGTTAGACCAGAGTCAATCCTATTAAAAACATAGGCAGCATAATCAAACTGCCTCGCATTATGGCATTGGATGTCTGCAGCTATGACCATCAGAGGAATTGTCATGAAGTCAGGGACCTCTGATCCTAGGACCTGGCCCATAGAGTAGTAAGTATATTGTATGTAGGATTCAAATAATGATACATGAAAAGGAGGGCCATCATCCTCACTGAGAGGCACCATTTCTTCCTCTGCCCTGGGCCTGTGAATAGGCAACCTCCATCCATTGTAAGTAGTATCCATTCTCCAGTACTCCTTTTCCAAAGCCTCATAAACAATAGGGACAATACATAAATCATCCAAGTCAAAAACTTCACAAATGGCATTCTTTGACAAGTGTATAATAGGCTCCCCTTGTGGGTTGCATATGGCCTTAAGACTTGGGTTATATTGTTTAGCAAGAAGCTGGAGGAGTTCAACATTCAGAAACACATCAGGAACAACTAATTTATCCAAATTCAAATGCCATGGGTTTGACACTGGAAAATTCCTAATTCTTCTATTGTAATGGAATTTGAAGAGCTCATAGCCTCTAATTGGAGTCTAAACATTCCCAAGGTATTTACACTTGTCTTCTAATTTCTCCACTTCTGCCCTAAGTTGTGCAGACCTTTGGGCTTTGGGAGTTGATCCTGGTAGTTGATCAATCAAGTCTTGGTTCAGTTTTCTCTCTTTTGTTTTCTCTTCAGGGGTTTTGTCGATTTTCTATTTTTTAGGTTTACTTGTATCACCCTGTGGTTTTTTGTCCTTTCCTTTCCCCGGAGTTTCCATTTTAATTCTTTGGACAACAAATTTAAATTGTAATCCACTGCAAAGAAGTTAATATATGGGCACCTGTTATCGACGGCTCTGATCAAATTCCCCTATTTTCTACTTCAAGTCTCCGCCTGTAGGCTCTTTTCAGACAATTCTCTTGAACTTAATTGCAATGATTTCAAATAGTATCTCAGAGGATTTCTTCTTCGTCTGTAATTAATTGTTCGAGCATTTCAATTTTCTTGATCGTTGTGAAATGTCACATCGTCATAACTTCTCTCATCAGCATGATTTTCATAATGTCTGGGTGAGTTTAATATCTTATTATGGCATGAATGTTTGTTCATGGATCAATTGTTGTAACCCTTCAATTGTCTCCTCGACGTTATATTTCATTTGTGACTTTGTATCGACAAGATATCTCCAAGCTTTACCCGATGTGGAAGTGGGCATGGTTGCTATCGGCATGACTTTCTTCATCGTTATAAGAATAAAGTTCTTCTCCGATATGTTAAGTGTCCCCGATGTTACTATTGGTGAGAGTCTTGTCAATGAATTGTGATCATCGTTGTCATCGGGAAAAGATATGCCATCGAGATAACTTATTTCAAGTTACCTGATCGTGTTTGTTTCCCCAATAGCCTTTCATATCTTTGATCAGAGAGACCTTCACAACATGTCACCGACATCATTGTGAGTATTGCTTCGGCCAGACTTACAAGCTTTGTTCCAATTCATTCACTTTCGCCGATGGTTCTTATATATGTCAGCATGACTTATACCGAAATGCTTTGATCAATCGCTAAGACATTATAGTGTTGGAAACTCCTTAATTTCTCATTCTGATATTTATTTCATGCCGATGACCATTAGTTTCTTCCATTCTATTGGATGATCGATGAGAGTCCTATCGAGCTCCTCCATCAGTATGACTTATACTGTCGGGAGGGTTTTCGGAGTATTCTCCAATAGTCTTTCCTTATGCCGATTGGCGTGACCATTCATTCTCTCTCCGATGAAAGGTCATCGGTGCCACTTTCTTCATTGGTGTTCCCTGAAATATTCTCCCCAATCCTTATTCTCATGCCAATAGCCATTTTAGCTAGTTTCTCATGGATCAGTATAACTATAATGAGGTCTTGCTGATATTAGGAAATTTGAACCCTCTTATTATTATGATTTTGGGCATAATATTTTATGATTTGGTCAGACATGAGTGGGTATAAAGATAGAAAAATTTTAAAATTTTCATGTCCCAATAGTGTCTTACGGACATAGCATTGCGGTTGATGACTTGGGGGCACCCTCCTACATGATTGTCCCTAAGGCACTTGTTTCTCCTCTCTTGATTTATTGTTTACCTTCCTCTAGTGGTTCTATCTAGTGGGTGGATGACAAAAAACATATTATATTGATGCGGACCTAGTATCCCTTCGGCAAGAAATAAAAAAATGGACCTAGTCCATATATGATGATGGGGTTGTTATATATTATATGATGCTTGGCTAGTAGAATCACTCCATGTGATATCTTGATGTTGTCTTATCGCACTTACAAAACATAAGAATATTGTTGCTCCGTGCACTTTGTCTATCTTGAATATTGCTTTCCTTGGCTCTTTTAAATGCATTGTTGTTTAGCATGATTATATAGACGCTAACACCTTTTCTTGCAGGGAATTGTGTGTTTGTGGGAACATTTGGTGATCGTAAAGTACATGTCACCTCCAGGGGGCATGGGCTTTGCGAGAGCTCATGTTCCTTTGTGTGTTTTCTTCCTACCTTAATGTGCTTGATATCGATAAATGATATCAACCACCTTAAGGTGGGGGCATATATAAGGTAAGTTGTATGATTTAGATGCTAGTAAAGTGTGTTTGTAAAAATTGAATCTATTGCAATCATTTAAGCCCTCTGCGGAGGCAGGGAGCGGATCTGAGACTATATTAACCCTTAAGTGTGTCTTTGGTGATTGTTATGGTGAAGCCCAATAGTTGGTGTGTACCTATAATGTGCTTGAGATGGCTACGAACCTATCAATAGGTTTCTTCCATCACTTGTTTGTCATGTTTTCTCTATCTTCTATGTGTGTGTGTACGACGTGTTTGTTCCCAAGTATAGTCTAAAGACTAGTGGCGATGAGTCCCTCCTATGCTTTGGGATTTGTATGGCGTGCTTGATTTGTATGGAGTATTTGTTCTCAAGTGCATTCTAAAGACTGGTGGTGATGAGTCCCTCCTGCAATCTGAGATTTGTATTGGGTGTCTGTTGCCCTATATGTAGTCTAAAGACTGGTGGTGATGAGTCCTTCCTGCACTATGGGTTGTGTGTTTACTTTCCTTGTATTTGCATTTGCATTTCATATATGAGAAAAAGAAAAAAATAATAATCACTGCATTCACTATATTCACTGTGTTTTGCATGTCTTCAATGTTGTCTTCTCTGTGTTTTGTGTGACTATAATTGTTTTCTCTATGTTTTGTGTGCATGTTACTATCTTTAATGTGTTTGGCATGTCTTCACCATGCTTGGCATGTTTTCTACGTTTGTTGACCATACTTTAATGTGTTGCAAGTATGGACCTGACAGGTGTTGTCATTGATGTCAACATAATCATGTTGCATTAATGAGAAGGATTAGATGAGTTGTGTGCTAAGGATATTGAGAAAATAAGTTTCAATCAGGAACAGTGAAGAATAGTGATGACAAGAAGGTAAAAGTCCTCAATAGGTTGAGGATCAGAGGATGCGGTTTAAAGGGTTTATAGATATAAGTCTTGAGATGCTCCAGTCAAGATTTTAGAGGTCCGCATGAAGATCTGAAGAAGTTATGGTCGCTCAAATAGAACCAGTTTCGGCAGGTGTTCAGAGGTGACAGAGGGCCACAGATAGGTCTGGTGAGATCCGGTATTTCATTATCCCATTCTGTGGATCTGAGGGAGTGTTAAGGATGTCCCTGTGAAGTATCAACTAGATTAGTTCATGGGTTGAAGGTCCGAAAGTGTCTATTCATTTGTGACAGTGATGACAGACTGTGTTCTTATAGCTCTGGATGAAGGAGAGAAGAATTCTAGTAGGATGATGAAGTACGGATGTTTTTGGTAATTCAGGGAAGGTTATAATGATCGGTGGAGTTAATGTTGGTGGTCCGCATTGAAGTTAGAGTTTGTATTTGAGGAATAACCTTAGATATTAGTGTTTTTCTTGAGACTGGCCGACCGGATGTATTACATGTCTTCCGAATGTTCTTATAGGTGTTTGCCGACTTAGATGATTGTTCCTAAGTCGATGCCTTGTATAAATAAGGGATTGTGAATTCATTTTGAAGTGTGTCTTGTGGTGATGTGTGTGTGGTAGCGAAGAAAAGAGCGAAAGGTAGAGCAGAAGGTCTGGGCTTAAATGGAACTGACTCAAGCATGGTGAAGATGCTTTTTACCAGTTCAAGTATGTGATACTTACTCTTTTTGTAGACAGTGTGTCTCTTGTAGGCAGTGAGCCTCTTGTGAGTAGTGTGCTCAGGCAGTGAGCCCTAATTGGCATGTGCCATCTTATTCTTTCCCTTAATCACCCCATGGTTTTTCCCTTAATCGGGTTTTCCACGTCAAAAATCTTGGTGTCTCATGTGTTGATGTGTTTCTACTCTTGATCTGTTGCATTGTGCTTTCATGATTGATCTTTTATTATGCTGCTGATTAACAATATGGACTTAAGTATATAAAAGTGAGAAAGTTTTATACAACTAATTCACCCCCCCTCAGTTGTGTGCCCTAAATCTAACATAATGCATGTATTGGCCTTGTGTTTGTACATACATTAAAGTGGGGGCTAAATGTTATGTCAGAAAATATCCCCTTGGGGGCTTTTCCCTCTTAAGTTTTAGCTCCTGGGTCTTTACAATGCATTTAGAGCATCTTGCATGTTAATTTGGACTCTCGATGAGAAAACCCCAAAGTCTTATGGCAAATTGGTCCTAGAGTGTGTTATTTTAATGATCAGTAAACAAAAACAAGGGGATGGACTTGGGCGCTAGTGCCCTAGTCCTGCCCTACTTTGGGTATGCCCTAAATTCAAATGTCAGTTTTATGACCATTATTTAGGTCCTATGCTGACATCTCAATTTTGAATTACAAAATTCTTAGTGGGAATCTTTGTAGTTCCATATATAAGCATGTTAGGTTTCATTTGCAAACTAGAGATAGAAAATTTGATTAGCATTGTGATTTTGTGATTTTGATTCAAGGTATTCATTGTGTTGTAGAGAAGTACTTTGTTGTTATTGTGTTTGTATTTGCAGATTTGACTCCATCTCCTCATGGCATGAAGAGCATCTTCCTTCCATGAGATCTACGCTTCAAGGTGATAGCAATTGTATTTTTAATCATTTATCATTTAGATTTTTGCCTCTATCCTACCGGGATACGCACTCTTATCTGACAACGGTGTTCGAAAGACTTGAATGTCTCTCTGGGGCTTGACCAAGGCAAGCCTCTAAACACCACAACCCCCTCCCACACTCCTTTGAGATTACAGGTTAAAGTTACTGAGTTTCACGGAGTGGAGTTACAGAAAGGAGGTTGCAGACAACAAGGATTTGGGATCTGACAAGTAGAGGACAAAGGTGAACATTTTGGGACAAGGGTGATAGTCCCTGTGTCCTCCACTTTCCCGGGGGCAAAAACAAAAGATATAGTGCAGATCAGTGTCAGAAGAAGATCCCAATTCTGTGACAAAAATTGTACCTTGGACTAGGGCATTAGTCCCAGTGTCCCCAACTATTCTGCTTTCTAAACTTTGAAAAATAGTGAGTTAAATATCTCTATCCTTTATCTTGGTCTGAAATGATTTGTCATAATTCGATAATTTGCTTACTGTTTTTCTTATTTAGGGTTTTAAGTCTAATTGAGCATTAAATTGAGATATTGCTTGATAATCTAAACTTCTACATCATTCCAAGAGGCATTTCAACCTAATAGGTGATTTCTCTCGCTTAGTGGAGATCCAACTCGGTTGATGTGCCCTTGAATGTTTGGTGAGAAGGAAGGATTTGCCTTTGAAACCTAAACCAAAACATTTCCCTCCTTTTTCACCCTAAACATTTTGGTGAACACATGTTTTTGGACTTTTTGGCACCTTTTTGAGTGTTGTGTGATAGATTTGCATTCATTCATTTTATTGCATTTGAAAAACTACAAAAAAATTAAATTTTTTTCAAAAATTTCAAAAAGATATGCATTTTAGGGTTTGCATTTTCACATAAATTACATTAATTTAGTTGCATTTGATTTAATTTATGATTTTAGAATTAAATCTGGAATTTATTTTTCATCATACTGTAGACACCCTAAAATGACCGTGTCGTCAAATCACTTGCATTCTGTTATCTGTCTAATCACCTGCATTGCAAACATTAATTAAATAATCTAATTATTTAATTAATTAATCATCAAATTCTTCTAAATCTCCTAAATTCAACATTAATTAAATAAATCCTCTTTATTTAATTAATTAAATTAAATTCCTCTATATTCTTCCACAATTAAATAATTTTAATTATTTAATTTGATCATTATCCTCCTTCCAAAATTCACATCCACATTAATTAAATATATCCCATTATTTAATTAATTCATCACAATTCTATCTTATCTACAATTAAATAATTTACATTATTTAATTAAATCAATTGTTCTTCTAAATTTAAATAAATCAAATCAAATTTATTTAAATTATCTCAATCCTCTAAAAATAAATAAAATCAAATATTTTATTTATAATCTTGTGTTCTTCCAAAATCATGCACAACAATTAAATAAATTTATTTATTTAATTTGCTTTTAAATCTTCTAAATTAAATAATTCTAATTATTTAATTGTTTCTTCCAAAATATCTTCTCTAAATTTAAATAAATCAATTATTTATTTAAATTGCTTTTTCTTCTAATTTGAGTTATCTCTAAAATAACTCAAGCTTTTTTGCTCATCAATTAAATATTTCTATATTTAATAAAGCAAAATATCTTCTTTTCTCATGCAAATCTCTTCTTCTTGTTTTAAATCACTTAACTGATTGCTTTATTCTTTTAATTGATTTATTTCTTCAGTTAACTCATTCTTCTATTCTTGATAACTCCTCTCATGCAAAAGCAAGCAAGACACATGTCTTCTTCTCATTCGTTGCACATTCCTCAACTTATCTCCTCCATTGATTCTTCTGAATTATCTGGACCGTTGATCAATCTTATTTGAAATCTATATAAACCCCCCTCATCTCCTTCATTATCTCTCTCTTCGATTGTATTCTCAGGCATACTTAACAGAGCTTCGAGCATACACAGCGCGTCGATTGAGCACTCTTACGATCTTTTGACATTGATCTTCTTGAGCCACTTTACGATCTTTTAACATTGATCTTGGCGCAACCCTTACGATCTTTTGACATTGATCTTCTTGAGCCACTTTACGATCTTTTAACATTGATCTTGGCGCAACCCTTACGATCTTTTGACATTGATCTCTTGAGCACACTACTTGCTTGTTGCAGCTATGGCTTCGCCACTTCATTGAGCAATCCACATTCAATCCAAAGGAAACAATACAGATTTCGGTAAAAGTCTTTATTCATCTTTGATTTGTGATTTATGGCTTTTACTTAGATTCGTTTCCTTTATGTTATTGGGTTCTTTGGTTTTTATTTAGTTTAGAATAGATCCATTTTTCTATATACACATTCTGGCACGCCCGGTGGGACCCATTGGTCCTGATTTAATATCAAATTTGTGGAATTTTTAGTTTGATTTCACAGGGTTTTTAACTCTTTTTTTGGAGAGATTCCAAAAAAAAAAAAAAATTTAAAGGAAGCTTGTTGGGCAAAAACGGAGGTCACGGTTGTGTTCGGAAGGGTCGAGGGACGAAGAAAAATATAAAATTTGACCTATTTCGGTGAAGGTAAAATTTTTTCACCTCTGGCACGCAACCCGAGGCCATACAATCACTGTGAGGTACGGTTAAAAAAAAAAAAAAAAAAAATTTAAAAAAAAATCAAAAAAAAAAAAAAAAAAAAGCAAAAAGAAAAAGCAAAAAAAAATCCAAAAATAAAAAAGCAAAAACAAAAACCAAAAAAAAAAAACAAATAAAACAAATAAAAAATGAAGTGTTTTTAGTTTTTATTTCTTTTAAAAAGTAAAACAAAGTAAAGAGAATCTTTTTTCTTTTTTCTTTTTATTTTTTGAAAAAAAAATAAAGCACCTTCAGCCCAGCAGCAGGTCACATCAGTGACCAGGAGCCAGTCACAGGGGGCTAAGACAGACCCCTCTTCAATGAGCTTTTTAAATGAATAGGCGATTTTCAAACCTCATTATCTTGGTCATACGGACACGTATTTCAGTGCTTTTTTTTTTTAAATAGGTTAGAATTTTGTGATCTACATCGTGGTGAAATTGGTTGTTTCTCAAGATTCTCTAATTTTTCAGAAAATTGATTTTCTCACTGCTGTCTTTGTCTCATCACAGTTTTTTGACTTTTCAAGCTTCATAACTTTCACAAACGGACTCGGATTCAGGTGATGTTTTTTTTGAAAGTTGGTATTTTTCTGTCCTCTACACAGTGGTAATATTTTTTCAAAGATTTTCTGAGATCTATTTTTTAAGACCACTCATTGGCCTATTCTCAATCTCTGACTTCAAGCACTTGCTAACTTTTGAGTTTGTGTGGACCTAATATCACTTGTTGCAGCTTATTATTACTCATACAGAGCAAATAGGTGTTTTTAACATGTTCATGCAGGATGAGCATTGAAGACCTCTTGATCTATCTCACTAAGTCTTAGAAACACATTGCATGCTTAAAAGGATAATTGAACAAATCTTTTCTTGCAATCTAAGTCTTAGGAACATACTGCTTTTCTTAAGGGACAATGGACATGTATGAACAAACACCTCAATTTTCTAAAGGACAATGGACATGAATGCCAAACACTTCATTTCATAAGGGACAATTTACAACTACAATCGTGTGTGTGCATAGCTTAGTTGCACCTTATTTTTCTTATAACGGGACAATTGAACCTTTGTGTGACGTGCTTGATTTTACATTTTTTGTACTTCCTTTAGAAGGGCCTGCTTTTGGATTGCGTTTCATCCAAAAGGGACGACCCTAAGCGGAGTTTTCCTTTGAACCGCTATATAAAAGGGATAAGGCGAAAGTCAAGTCCTAACCGACGTCAGCCTTACCTTGTGATGCCAAACTGAAAAGAGGTGTACTAGCCCTTTGTGGAAATGATTTTCACATTGAGCGAAGTGTTTGAAACTCTTAGTAGGATTGGTTAAAGCTTTTAGTAGCTTGTCGCATTGCTCGTAAGGCGTTGGTCCCTCAAAGTCACTAAGAACCAATTTTAGATAGAGACTACCTGACCTACCTCCGAACATTGCGGTAATCATCAGTGCAAGGGAAATCGATTTAAACCCTTAAGATACTCACCATTGGCTCCCTTGAGAAGAGATAGTATTCCCTCGGACATAAAGCTCTTGTGACCTACTTGAGCTTTCCAAGGGGAGGGTGAGATATCCCTACCTATTGTCTCTCGCAAAGATACTAAATATCTGACACCTTTATGGAATGATATTTTTATCGACGGAGTATTAAGCTGTGAGCTGATCTACTGCAATGAAACCTTGTCTCTAGGGATAAAAAGTGCTTGTTATTGATTGCAACTGTATTAGACCTGTGGAAACATTGGGCTTGTTTGGAGCCTTGAACATACACTATCTGTTGTGTCAGTCCTTGTGCCTTTTTTGACCACTTGTTTGCTGTGTTTTCTCTTGCCAAAACAATCCAATCAAAAACAGAAAAATCTTGCCTTTGAAAAACGTCAGACACTACTTCAGCGCCCCTGGTATTACAGCAGCTCGCCTTTGGTAGTACAGTAGATCGCCTTTGGTCAACAATAACCCGCCTCTGGCAAAACTCTACTTCAGCGCCCTTGGTATAACAGTAGCTTGCTTTTGGTCACTATAGCTCGCCTTTGACATAGCAGTAACTCGCTATTGGCAGCTCAGTCCGTCGCCTCTGGCCCACAGTAGCACGCTTTTGGTAGCACAGTCCTGCGCCTCTGGTCAAACAGTATAGCGCCTTTGGTCCAGTACTTTGTGCATCAAAGTTTGTCTGTTTCTTCAAAGCATCTCATAGATTCCTAGCATTACATTGTGTCCTAAACATACCCCATGGTCACCACTAGGCTACAGCAAACTATGAAGTCTAGGCAAGTTGTCCCTAAGAAGCACAAGTCACCCCCTCGCACACCACAATCAGGTCATCTCAACATTACTCCCAAGGTGACTCCTAATACACCCGCGGCAAAACCAATCAGCTCTCCAAACATGCTACACATAGAGGAACCAAGCAATCCTCATGAGGATAGAACCCCTTTGCTAAATGCACCGTAGTATACCACAAGCTTGCCTCCGGATTTTGTCCCACAAGGTTATATCGTAGATCAAACCCCATCTCAAGAAGAGCGACACTTTGAAATAGGTCAATCCTCTCAAGAAGATGGGCAAGATCTGGATGAATTTATACAGGATCCTAGAGCTATAGCTGCCTTTGATAAAATCCTTAGTGAGAACCAGGATCATTTCTTTCGCTTGCTTGCAAAGCAAGGTGCCAAGTTACCTCCAGATTTTGATGTGTCCACTCTCAAGGAGAGCACCAAGACCCAAGAAACCATACAAGCAGTGCAAACCATGTCCACGGCAACTATGCCCTTACCTACTCAAGGTTCGCAGTATAGGAATCCCCTTTTTCAAAATCCAATAGGGGAGAGGCCCATATCACCACTTTTGACTCCTATGGAGATCTATCAAAACCAACAAGAAACTCTCCAACATCAAGCAGAGTTAGCTAAGCAAGCCACCTTAGCTCGGTCGAATGTGCAACCACCTCCTAAAGTGTCCACCCCAAGCGCAAGTGGAATCTTGGTTACCCCATCACGCGTAGGTTTCCCACCCAATTACAATCCGGGAAACACGTATGTAGCCATGCAACAAGGGTCTCAACATATGCCACCTCCTATATCATCACACCTGCATGTCTCTCAACCAATTGGAGTCACGCAGCCCCAACCACAACATTCTTCTACTCTCATCTTCAATCAACCCCCACCGTCGCAAAACACTTCTACCTATGTTCCTCCTCCACAACGTTCATCCACGCTCAACTTCTTTCATACATTACCTAGCCACTTGCAACATTCCCAACATCAGGTTTCCCAAAGCTATGTGCCACCTTCACAACCTAATCAAACGCACTTTAGCTTTCCTCCCCCCAATACGTTTCTTCAACCATCGCAGAGCCAACATTCTTACCTAGCGCCACCTCCACCTCTGCCTAATCAAAACCCCCAATTCCAACCCAATCTGAACCAATCATACAATCCATACAATCCCAATCAATCTTACGACCCTTACAATACCAGTGCGCATGGCTCACATTATAATCTTCCATACGGGCAACACCAACCGCGTTTTGGACAACAGGAGACGTTACCAACCCCTCCCACGACTATGGAACTAAAGATTGCGGAGGTGCAACAACAGCTATCTGATCTTACGTTTGGCCACACGAAAAAGACCTTCTCCTTGGAGGAAGTGTGCCCTTATCCTTTTGATCGGTCATTACCAATGATCCCTTTTCCTCAAAATTTCACTATTCCAAAGTTCGATAAGTACAAAGGAAAAGGTGACCCAAAGGACCATCTAAGGGAATTCTATCTTGCTTGCTTCGAGGTCTCTCACAACGACACATATCTTATGCGTCTTTTTCCTCGCAGTCTTGGAGGTCAAGCAATAGAATGGTTCTCACACTTACCTACGGGTATCAAGTCTTTCAACGAGCTAGCAGAGAAGTTTGCCACCCATTTCTCTTACAACGCAGAGCATGAGATTTCCATGACTGATCTATGCAACAATAAACAGAAAAATGGCGAGACTTTCATTTCTTTCCTTCAGCGATGGAGACAAATGGCTAGTAAATTCTCTTTCAAGATTCCGGAGAAACAGCTTGTTAGCATATTTGTACAGAACCTCAACCAAGAGTTAGGTTTCCATTTGCAAATTCTTAGTGCTACAACCTTCGATGAAATCACATACAAGGGTATCAACATTGAGAAGGCCCTCATCGCTAAGGGTGTGGTCAAAATCTTTAAAGAGACGAAAGATAGCTCTTCTCATCAACAATCGAACGATAAACCCAAGTATTGGAACAAGAACAAAAACGTGGTCAATGATGGAGTGGTCGAGGCTAAGCATGTCCAAACGTTGCAAACACCACTGCAACTCTCCAAACCAAGTCAAGCTCCACCTCAACAACAGCAGCAACAAAGGCAGCCTTATCCCAACCAACAGCAAAGACAACAAGAGCGGCCCCAACAAGATTACCCTCCGCGACGTCAATTTACTCCTTTGGGAGTGCCCATCGAATCGGTCTTACAGCAAGCTTTGCAGAAAAGGCTCATAACCTTACCTGATGCTCCTCCTTATGGAGAACCTATCTACAAAACTGCACGTTACAGAGACAATGAGTATTGTGAGTTCCATAGGAGCAAAGGTCATCGAACTGCATCTTGCATGAAGCTTAAGCACCTCATCCAAAACCTCATCGACGGTAATCAAATCACCTTTGAGAATGAATCACCAGCGCAACACACGAACAAGGATCTCGATATGTACAAGGAACCATTCCCTCATCATGGTCCACCTCCTCCTCAGGATAGAGGTAAAGGTATCAATCACGCTTCCACGTCCTTCGATTCCATTGTAGGTCGTTTTGAAGAGAGTCGAGTGTCTACCCTCACCATTAAAGGCAAATCTACGGATTGTGCTGTTACTACTCGTCGAGGTCATGTCACCATTCGTGCACCTACACCTAGGCTTCCAGTTCAGTCTGATTATAATCTTGTCGAACATCTAGGGAGAACACCAGCACAGATCTCTATTTTGGACCTTCTACGGTCATCACCTACACATAGAGTGGTGCTAGAAAAAGCCCTTCAAGAGTCCTCTGTTCCTAACAACATAGCAGTTGCAGATTTCCAAGCTATAGTGGGTAATATTGCTTCGCCTTACAATGTGGTCTTCTCTGAGAAAGACCTTCCCTCCCATGATCCTTGTCACAACGATGCCCTCCATATTAAAGTGCTCATCCATAAGCGCAAAATCAAACGCATCCTCATAGATGGTGGTGCTGGTCTCAACATCTATTCTTTAAAGTTACTAAAGCAATTGGGATACTCCGAGGATCACATCAACACTGATCATAGTATTACAATCAAGGGGTATGATGATGCAGAACACCGTTCAGAAGGTGTTATTCACTTGCCTATACAACTGGGCCCTGTCATGCTTGAAACCAGGTGTCAAGTCCTTGATATTGAGCTGCCTTACAACATTATTCTAGGCCGCCCATGGATCCATGCAATGAAAGCTGTTCCCTCCATGTACCATCAGTCCCTAAAGTTCCCATACAATGGTACGGAGATCACTATCCCAGGAGATCCTAATCCTTTTGAATTTTGCCGTGTCTTGCAAGGAAGCTATAAGAATTGCAACCAAGTGCCTAAAAATGACAAAGCCCTTGAATCCCCTCTCTATGTTGATCCTGAAACTCTCACACAAGCCTCTACCAGTGAGCCTACACCCCTCCCCAAAATCACAGCTCGTGTCCGAGATATAGGCTTTGGCACTTATGATATCTCAGAATCTTGTTGTGTAGGGCGGATGCCTTTATCTCCAAAATCTTACGGCAAACCACCCATTGCTAAAGTTACCAAAAAAGCAGCTATTCCACCCCCAACATTCCTAACCCAATTCCAACATGGACGGTTATTGGAAGAGGAAACTATTGAGGACATCTCTTCTTGGCTCTACAAGGAGAAAGAACCAATCACGATACCAGTCAAGCAGTATGGCAATGGCTTAAGGATAGTGAAAAACATGGGCTATAAAGGCAAAGGTGGCCTTGGGAAACAGAATCAAGGCACTATGGAGCCCATTGTGGTAACAAAGAAGCTAGACAAGAAAGGATTAGGATTTGGTAAGAAGGTACCACGCGCCTCGGACATCGAGTATATCCTCGACGAGGTAGCTGACAAGTTTCCCGCCGATTCGACATCTACAGAGGATATCACCGATGACTCTTCCCTCCACATGACCAATCTATTCGCAGAATCCTCCATTTTTACACTATCCTCCGTATCCTTAACTTCCAACACCAGCACCCAGAATGTCACGCTTGTCTACCCTGAACTTATCGATTGGGACCAACAAGGGGCCCCCGTTATAGATGTATTTCAGAATGACGAAGCTTTAGCTGAGTTCATGGGACTTCGAGAAGGTATCCCTCTTGGCGATCACAAGGCAGGTTTTGTAATGGAACTTGAGCCCACGGATTATTTTGGTGAGAATGCCAAATCCTCTAGTCGCAAAAGCGCACATAAAGAAAGATCTCTAGGTGAAAACCACACTGTGGCACCTCCTGATCATAAAATAGTAAAAATAAAGGACGTATCCAAAGGTGAAAACCCAACTGTGGCACCTGAGGATGGAGGATTTGACCTTCCTTTACCATCTAAGTACCAGGAGAAATTAACTCTACTAGTGGAAGATTCTACAGAGATCAACCTAGGTACAGAACAGAATCCAAAGACAACATTTCTAGCAGCATCATTATCTGATACAGAGCACAGAAACCTTAACAGCTTCTTACAACGAACCATCAACTTTGCATGGACCTATGCAGATATGCCAGGGCTAGACCCTAAGCTGGTAGTTCATTATCTCACAGTTGATCCCAAAGTGAAACCAGTCAAGCAAAAGTTGAGAAAAATGCACCCACAGATAGCTCTCTTGGTGAAGGTGGAAGTACAGAAGCTGTTAGACGCAAAATTTATACGACCTATTGACTATTCAGATTGGGTCTCAAACATTGTACCTGTCTCTAAACCTAATGGGCGCATCCGCATGTGTAATGATTTCAGAGATCTCAATAAGGCATGTCCTAAAGATGACTTTCCACTACCAAACATTGACATTATAGTGGACTTGACAGCTGGTCACGAGATGCTTTCTCTCATGGATGGATTCTCGGGTTACAATCAGATAAGGATAGCTGAAGAAGACCAACACAAAACAACCTTTACATGTCCTTGGGGCAATTACTGTTGGTGTGTTATGCCGTTTGGTCTGAAGAATGCAGGAGCAACCTATCAGCGAGCTATGACAGTGATCTTCCACGATCTATTTCATCACATCATGGAAGACTATGTGGATGATATATTGGCTAAATCTTCTAGAGCAGAACATATACAGGTCCTAGGACAAATCTTCGACAGGCTTGAAAAATACCAAGTAAGACTCAATCCAAAGAAGTGTGTCTTCGGTGTCACATCAGGGAAGCTGTTGGGATACATAGTATCTCGTAGGGGCATCGAAGTAGATCCAGCAAAAGTAAAGGCTATAGTGGAGATGCCTCCACCAAAGAACCTTAAAGCATTAAGGAGCCTCCAAGGAAGGTTACAGTCCATCAGGCATTTCATATCACAGCTAGCAGATAAATGTCAACCCTTTCAGCACTTGCTCCGAAAGGATGTCTCGTTTCGATGGGACAACAAGTGTCAGGCAGCGTTTGATCAACTTAAGGAGTATCTAGCTACACCTCCTGTATTGGTTCCACCAGTTGCAGACAAACCCTTGATATTGTACATCTCCACTACAAATTCGGCCCTAGGGGCCCTGCTAGCACAAAATGATGACTCAGGCAGAGAGCACGCAATTTACTATATCAGTAGAACTTTGGTAGGGTATGAGCTCAATTATTCACCAATGGAAAGGGCTTGTCTAGCAGTAGTGTTTGCCTCCCAAAAGTTGCGGCATTACATGTTGAACCAACACACAAATCTGATAGCCAAGATTGATCCCTTGAAATATCTATTAGCAAAAGCAGCTCTCACAGGCAGACTAGCTAAATGGGTTATGATCCTTAGTGAGTTTGACATTGAGTACACAGATCGTAAAGCAATCAAAGGACAAGCCCTCGCGGATCAACTAGCAGAAGCACCTATGAAAGATACACATCCTATGGTCGCAGACTTTCCTGATGAGAATCTCTTCACTCTTTCCAACTCCATAATGTGGAAGTTGTACTTTGACGGCTCTTACACATAGCATGGATCAGGAGCTGGCATCTTATTTGTTACACCTTAGAATGACTACATTCCAAAGTCATATCGGCTAGCATTCCCTTGCACCAACAACATAGCTGAGTATGAAGCACTCCTTATAGGTCTCAATACAGCAGTTCAATGGGACATCACAGAATTACAAGTATATGGAGACTCACAACTAGTCATTCGCCAAGTCACAGATGAATACCAAACAAAGGATGAAAAGTTGGTCCCCTACAAACAACTAGTGGATGCCTACAAACCACATTTTTCTACCATCACATTTGAGCAAATTCCAAGAGAGCATAATAAAGCTGCAGATTCTATGGCTTCTGTAGGGTCACTGATTGACATGCCTGCTAATACACAGAAGTGTGAATTCTTGATCGAGCAATTGTTGATACCAGCCGTCGATGTTCCTGTTACTGAAATCATCTGCGAACTTGTTGGTCCCAATTCCCCATGGTACGAAGATATCTATGAATACCTCAAGAACAAAACCTTTCCCCCTGACCTATCATCCACTCAACGCAAAACCTTTATCCGTCGATCCTCTCGTTACATCATTCTGGGTGATACACTATATCGCCGGAGTCTCGATGGTATCCTCTTACGATGTCTTAACGCGGAAGAAGCCGAAGCTACCTTACGAGACATACACGAAGGTGTCTGTGGCGCACATTCTACCGGTCCTAATCTTGCTAAGAAGATACTCAGAACAGGTTATTACTGGCCTACAATAGAGCAAGATGCTGCACAGTTTGCTAAGAAGTGTCTACAATGTCAGCAACATGGAGATCTGATTCACGCACCCGCTCATGAGTTACAACCTGTGACAACTCCATGGCCTTTTTCTCAATGGGGTCTCGACCTCGTAGGACAAATCCACCTTCCTCCTCAAATGGCCACAAGTTTATCATTACTGCCACTGAGTATTTCACGAAGTGGGTGGAAGCCATTCCTATGACCTATATCACCGGTAAGCAAATAGCCAAGTTTATCCTAAACTACCTCATATGCCGGTATGGTATTCCCCAAGCCATTGTCACCGATAATGGGAGACCATTCAAGAACCAAGATGTCCGTGCCTTATGCATACAGTACAATATCCAACATCGCTTTTCAACTCCCTACTATCCGCAGAGTAACGGCCAAGCTGAGGCTTCCAATAAGACCATTCTCAAAATCCTCAAGAAAACAGTCAATGAAGTTGGTCGTGATTGGCACTTACAACTCAATCCCGCCCTATGGGCCTACCGCACTAGTATCAGAACACCAACTGGTGCCACACCATATGCCTTGGTCTTTGGCTCTGAAGCCATCCTACCTATAGAGGTCGAGATCCCATCCCTCAGAGTATCCATGCAGGACCTGATCGGCGGAGATGAGTATCGCACTTCCAGATTAGCTGAGCTTGAACTACTAGATGAGAGGCGTCTTGCCGCACTTAATCATCTCCATGTCTATCAAAACCGCCTCCGGCGTAATTACAACAAAAAGATCAAAGAAAGACGGTTTCAAGTTGGTGATCTTGTACTTAAGGAGAATCAGAGAAATCAAGCAGATCGAGAGAAGAAGGGCAAGTTTGAGCCTAACTGGTTAGGTCCCTTCATTGTCACAGCAGCATATGGATCAGGAGCTTATACTTTAGCTACACCTGACGGCATTCCTCTAGATGAGCCACTTAACAGTGTCCATCTCAAGAAGTTCTATGCCTGATCCTCAGAGTATTCCCACAAAAAATCAAAAAACATCAAAAAAGGTTAAAAAAAAGTCAAAAAAGTCAAAAAAATCAAAAAAATACAAAAATACAAAAAAATTCATCCTCTGGTGAAAACCTGGCAAACAGGCGCCTTGGATAAGTACCATAGTGAAAACCTGGCAAACAGGCACTATGCGTAGAGTCAGCATCCATCGTCTATTGAGTCCTGTCCACTCCTTGTCCAGTTCGCAGCACGCATTTCCCTCCATCCGTAATAAAACCATTGACTTTGTTTGCATCTCCCTATAGCTTGGAAATTTGTCAGTGTCCCTCATCGTCATCCCACGTCTTGATCTGTGTCTACAGTTAACACTGTCTTGTCCTAGGTCAAGTCTTTCGGTGTCTTCTTCAGTGGTCACCCCTACAGTTTCCTCTACCAGAATGGGGGCAACTCTTTCCTTAGTGTCGGTCTAGGATTGGTTCCTTGTTCGTGGTTCGCAGCGCATACTTCGATCTTTTCTCATTTCCACAGGTAACACCCTTTAACGGACACATCGCTCCTACGATAAGGTGGTTATCTTCTCAACACTTGTTCTACATCATCACCTCCCCCAGAACTACATATCATCTTTTCAATCTTAAGGTACCTTGATCCCATGGATATGGGTATGTAGGCAGTCTGGAATACGAAGGACGTTTCCAGTACTCAGGTACATAAGATCACCTCTTCTCCGCTCTTTTCCCACATCATCACTCTAACCAGAACTACATATCATCTCTTCTCAATCTTAAGGTACCTTGATCCCATGGATATGGGTATGTAGGCAGTCTGGAATACGAAGGACGTTTCCAGTACTCAGGTACATAAGATCTCCCCCTTTCACCTTGACCCATTCATCACTCTATCCAGAACTACATATTTA
The DNA here is from genome assembly GCA_027924645.1 of Cunninghamia lanceolata. NCBI lineage: Eukaryota > Viridiplantae > Streptophyta > Pinopsida > Cupressales > Cupressaceae > Cunninghamia > Cunninghamia lanceolata. The sequence goes on along the minus strand of BSBN01000918.1, from coordinate 408,998 downwards.
TCACGTTCATCTTCCATCGTAAGTGTGCCTTGATCCCGTGGATACAGGGTATGTAGGCAGTCTGGAATACGAAGGATGTATCCAGTACTCAGGCACACATGATCCATCATTCTCCACCCATCCCAATCCATTAACATTTCATCCTTCTAGTCTTCCGTTTGTCAAAATCCATTCGCCTCGACTTGACTAACTCAAGCAACAAGCTAGCGCATCCTTTCAAAGTAGTAGTCCTTAACAAACTTGAAGCAAAGAGGCCTCCTTCCAGAGTCATCTACTGTCCTGCATACCGATTGCCAACATCAACTAAGTACTGCTTAACCAAGCCCTAGATCAACAAGCTTGTCTTCTATGAAGTGTTCCATTGTCGAGACCAACACACGCGTCTCCTACAACATGTGGCATTTCCTGCAAGTGAGATATTGTCTTTTTAGGTAGATAGCCCCCTTTAACGGACACAGAGCTCCTACAATAAGGCTGTTATCTTTCCTATCCAATCTATCCTGAGCAACCTCTTTGGCAAGAGAATATGTTGGCTGTATGTTTACTTTATAAGTCAGTCAATTTGCTTTATGGTTTATCTTTTGTTCCTTTTCCAATACCTATTCAAGACTACCTTGATTTATCTATAATCTTGGTATGTTGCGATGCAGTGTGGATTAGGGGGCATAGTCATTGCTTTCTGTGTGCCGTGTTTGAGGAATGATCTTTAGTATCTTTCTTAGCATTCTATTTATCTTGTGTGTGTTAGGACCTAGCATCTTACATATTAATAATTCTTCTTGCATTTACATGTATTGAAGTTTATTTTATGTTCAAGACTATGGCTCATTCACATGTTCCAACAAGGTTATATTATGTCTAAGGGGATCTAAGTTCAAACCGCTTGCTTGCAGAGTCAACGTCCACGCACTCAGATATTATAGCACCTTGGTCTTTTATACCTTGGTGGCAAACTATCCACGTGCTATATCAAAAATAAGGATTGCTCTTTATAAACAAATGTGAAACCATTGCAACAAGCTCATCCATTTACACCATCCATTTTTCCATGGCCTTATATAGTTTTTCAGCAATAATCGATCAACAGTCTTTTCTATCATGTTCTCTTCTATCTCCACTTTCTTCTATCTATCATCAACCCAACCTTATCTGTCTCCAACAAATCTTCTAGTCGAGCGTCAACACAGTTCTTCTGTCGCTTCCCTATCTTTCCTCTCAAGGGGGCACCCTACGCCAGCTATGCTGGGGCAACTACCTACATTGGGGCATCAAAAAAGTTGTATCACATCTTCAACAATTAATTTTCTTTGACGCAACGCTACATGCTGCATTGCATCAAAGAGGGGCAAAATGTAGACACCCTAAAATGACCGTGTCGTCAAATCACTTGCATTCTGTTATCTGTCTAATCACCTGCATTGCAAACATTAATTAAATAATCTAATTATTTAATTAATTAATCATCAAATTCTTCTAAATCTCCTAAATTCAACATTAATTAAATAAATCCTCTTTATTTAATTAATTAAATTGAATTCCTCTATATTCTTCCACAATTAAATAATTTTAATTATTTAATTTGATCATTATCCTCCTTCCAAAATTCACATCCACATTAATTAAATATATCCCATTATTTAATTAATTCATCACAATTCTATCTTATCTACAATTAAATAATTTACATTATTTAATTAAATCAATTGTTCTTCTAAATTTAAATAAATCAAATCAAATTTATTTAAATTATCTCAATCCTCTAAAAATAAATAAAATCAAATATTTTATTTATAATCTTGTGTTCTTCCAAAATCATGCACAACAATTAAATAAATTTATTTATTTAATTTGCTTTTAAATCTTCTAAATTAAATAATTCTAATTATTTAATTGTTTCTTCCAAAATATCTTCTCTAAATTTAAATAAATCAATTATTTATTTAAATTGCTTTTTCTTCTAATTTGAGTTATCTCTAAAATAACTCAAGCTTTTTTGCTCATCAATTAAATATTTCTATATTTAATAAAGCAAAATATCTTATTTTCTCATGCAAATCTCTTCTTCTTGTTTTAAATCACTTAGCTGATTGCTTTATTCTTTTAATTGATTTATTTCTTCAGTTAACTCATTCTTCTATTCTTGATAACTCCTCTCATGCAAAAGCAAGCAAGACACATGTCTTCTTCTCATTCGTTGCACATTCCTCAACTTATCTCCTCCATTGATTCTTCTGAATTATCTGGACCGTTGATCAATCTTATTTGAAATCTATATAAACCCCCCTCATCTCCTTCATTATCTCTCTCTTCGATTGTATTCTCAGGCATACTTAACAGAGCTTCGAGCATACACAGCGCGTCGATTGAGCACTCTTACGATCTTTTGACATTGATCTTCTTGAGCCACTTTACGATCTTTTAACATTGATCTTGGCGCAACCCTTACGATCTTTTGACATTGATCTTCTTGAGCCACTTTACGATCTTTTAACATTGATCTTGGCGCAACCCTTACGATCTTTTGACATTGATCTCTTGAGCACACTACTTGCTTGTTGCAGCTATGGCTTCGCCACTTCATTGAGCAATCCACATTCAATCCAAAGGAAACAATACAGATTTCGATAAAAGTCTTTATTCATCTTTGATTTGTGATTTATGGCTTTTACTTGGATTCATTTCCTTTATGTTATTGGGTTCTTTGGTTTTTATTTAGTTTAGAATAGATCCATTTTTCCATATACACACATACACTTATTACATTCGAAAAATTACAAAAACAATTGAAAATTTTAAAAAAATTAGCATTTTAGGCTTGCATTTTAGCATAATTTGAATTAATTGGTGCATAATTTCATTAAATTTCTGTTATTTTCATTAGGTATGATCTAAATTATAGAAATTCATCATTTAGCATTCACTTGCATTACATTTTCATGCTTAAATTGTCAAAAATTGCTTGAAATTGTGCATTTTTCATAAAGACCTAGTTTTGCATTAGCTAGGGTTTTTAGTCAAAATCTTGTTTCATATTTTACTACCCTTTCCAAACACTCATTAGGACTGATTTCTGATTGTAGTGTTGCATCATAGTGGTTTCCTTGCAAAATTTCATGTCTAGGGTTTGAAAACCTTGCATTTTCACTAGATTTGGCCTTATCATCTCTCTAGAATTGCATTACAAGTGTGTTGTAAGAGATATTAATGCATTAATTGGATGTTATTAGGTTTATTATCTTCTTCCCCTCCTTAAATTCCTTACAACACCCTTTTTACTAGATATTTGCATGAGAAATTTGTGAAAATTTGCATATTTTAGCTATATTTTCACTAGGATTTGACTAGTCAACTCTCTAGATTGGCACTATAGGTGTGTTGTGATGAATTTAATGGAATTATATGACTGATATCAATGTTATAATCTTCTAACCATCACAATTTTCCTCACAACACCCTTTCTCTTACTCATTTGCATTGAGAATTGTTGAAAATTTGCATATTTTAGCACATTTTTACTAGGTTTTAGCTTATCAACTCTTCAAATTGACATCAAAAGAGTGTTGTGAAATATATTGATGCATAGTTGGACTTTTATTAGGCATTTTATTTTCTTTCCCTCTTTAAATTCTTCACAACACCTCTTCTCCTAGTGATTCGCATTGAAAAAACCTGAAAAATCAAGCATTTTAGGTCATATTCATACATAGTTTTGCATTCATGGATTATCCTCGTCATTCATCCTTAGAAGATTTATTTGAGTACATTATGAATTTTGATAAATTTTGCAAATTCACTAATAAGCATTCTCAATTATTGCACCAAATAGCATACATCTATGGTATTGACATGATTGTAAGCACTACCTGTGATATCCTTTGAACAATAGCCTAGTTTGAAAGCTTTCTCACTATCGTGGGTGTTTTCCCTTCAATCTTGGAAAATCTCACTCATTTAATTTCTGAAAATAATCATGGGGAAAGTAGTAGTAAAAACATCATTCCCTCTCTCCCTTCATTTCATGACGACATAATGGACATTCTTTCTGAGACCTATGTGAATGATATAGCACTGGGTGATTCATCTACTAGAGAGACTTGTCCCAACATAACCCCACTTAGTGAGGATGTTTTGGCACAAGAAGAAGACATCATGGACACATTCATTAATACTACTCTACCATCCCTTCCTCCTCTACCTAGCCAAGATGAATCATTGGATGATGCAAATTCCCTTTGTGAACATTTACTTCAACCTACCAAAACTAAAAATTTACCAACTAATGTTCAAGAACTCCTCAACTACATATTAAACAAAGAAACAGAGCATGCAACTTTACTTGAACATTCACATACCTTGGATAACATTGAAAATTCACATGACATTGAGGAACAACCTATTCCTCACAACCAAGGTATTCCAACACCCTATATATGGTTCTTCAACAACCTCACTCAATTGGAATATGTACTTTTGAAGCTCCTACATTAACCCATTTAAGCAACATAGAAAACCATGAGATCCCTTCCACACCATCACTAATAGATACATTTCCATTGAAAAATCCCACAGTTGTCCCCCCACGAGCTCTTTAACATGTGGAAGAGAGAAGAAGAGATAAAACTTTAACCATTAGAGTAAAGATCAAGATATGTGATGACCGCTAGCCTGGTTGTCTCTACAGGTAAGTATTTCTAACCTTTTACCTTCATCTTGTGTTTCCCCATGATGTGTTATGTGTTGTTTAGGCCTCCTGGGATGAACCTTGATACTCTCGTAAGGTCAGGGATACTAGGAGACTGCCTCTATTGTCACCCTTCTTCTATTTGTATCATCATTCTTCTATATTACTTCTCCTCTATTTTCATTGTTGTGTGTTGTCTTACGGACATAGCATTGTGGTTGGTGACTTGGGGGCACCCTCCTACATGACTGTCCCTAAGGCACTTGTTTCTCCTCTCTTGATTTATTGTTTACCTTCCTCTAGTGGTTCTATCTAGCGGGCAGATGATGAAAAACATGTTATACTGATGTGGACCTAGTGTCCCTTCGGCAAGAAATCAAAAAAAGGGCCTAGTCCATATATGACGATGGGGTTGTTATACATTATTTGATGCTTGGCTAGTAGAATCACTCTATGTGATATCTGGATGTTGTATATCGCACTTACAAATCATAACAATACTGCTGCTCCGTGCACTTTGTCTATCTTGAATCTTGCTTTCCTCAACTCTTTTATATGCATTGTTGTTTATCATGATTATATGGATGCTAATACATTTTCTTGCAGGGAATTGTTTATTTGTGGGAATATTTGGTGATTGTAAAGTACATGTCACCTTTGGGTGGCATGGGCTTTGTGAGAGCTTGTGTTCCCTTGTGAGTTTTCTTCCTACCTTAACGTGCTTGATATTGGTACATGATATCAACCACCTTAAGGTGGGGGAATATATAAGGTAATTTGTCTGATTTAGATGCTAATAAAGTGTGTTTGTAAAACTTGAATCTAATGCAATTATTTAAGCCCTCTGCAAAGGTGGAATATCACATATATCCTTTTTATCTTAAGCCCTCTACGGAGGCAGGGATGGTGTATTTCTCGAGGAGATTGCACATCCTGTCATTTTCTAAAAGTACAGAGGCGAGGAGCAGATCTAAGACTATCTTAACCCTTAAGCGTGTCTTCAGTGATTCTTGTGGTGAATCCCAATCGTCGGTGTGTGCCTTTAATGTGCTTGAGATGGCTGCAAACCTAGCAATAGGTTTCTTCCATCGCTTGTTTGCCATGTTTTCTCTGTGTCTTCTATGTGTGTGTGTATGGCATGTTTGTTCCCAATCATAGTCTAAAGACTGGTGGCGATGAGTCCCTCCTATGTTTTAGGATTTGTATGGTATATGTGATGTATATGGTGTGTTTGTTCTCAAGTACAGTCTAAAGACTGGTGGCGATGAGTCCCTCCTGCACTATGGGTTGTGTGTTTACTTTCGTCATATTTGCATTTGCATTTCATATATGAGAAAAATAAAAAAAGAAATAATCACTACATTCACTGTGTTTTGCGTGTCTTCAATGGTGTCCTCCGTGTTTTGTGTGACTATAACTATCTTCTTCATGTTTTGCGTGCCTGTTACTATCTTCAATGTGTTTGGCGTGTCTTCACTGTGCTTGGCATGTTTGCTAGTGTGTTGACCATACTTTAATGCATGTATTGGCCTTTCGTTTATACATGCATTAAAGTGGGGACTAAATGTTATGTCAGAAAATGTCCCCTTGGGGGCTTTTCCTTCCTAAGGTTTAGCTCCCGTGTCTTTAGAATGCATTTAGAGAATCTTGCATGTTAATTTGGACTCCCGATGAGAAAACCCTGAAGTCTTATGGCAAATAGGACCTAGGGTGTGTTATTTTAATGATCACTAAATAGAAACAAGGAGGTGGACTTGGGTGCTAGTACCCTAGTCCTGCCCTATTTTGGGTACGCCCTAAATTCAAATGTCAGTTTTATGATCGTTATTTAGGTCCTATGCTGACATCTCAAGTTTGAATTACAAAATTCTTAGCAGGAATCTTTGCAGTTGCATATATAAGCATGATTAGTGTAGACACCCTAAAATGACCAAGCCGTCACACTACTTGCATTTCGTCTAATCTGGAGCATCACCTGCATTTCAACATTAATTGAATAATCTGATTATTTAATTAATTTCATCTAATTCTTCTAAATCACAAAATTGCGACATTAATTAAATAAATTCTCTTTATTTAATTAATTAAATCAAATTCCTCTATTATTCTTCCACAATTAAATAATTTTAATTATTTAATTAGATCATTATCTTCTGTCCAAATCTCAAGTCTCCATTAATTAAATAAATCCATTATTTAATCAATTCAACAAATTCCCTCTTATCTACAATTAAATAATTCTTAAATTATTTAATTAAATCAAAATCATTCTTCCAAAATCATACACAACAATTAAATAAATTTATTTACTTAATTGGCTTTCAAATCTTCTAAATTAAATAATTCCAATTATTTAATTGTTTTCTTCCAATAATATCTTCTCTAAATTTAAATAAATCAATTATTTACTTAAATTGCTTTTTCTTCTAAATTTGAGTTATCTCTAAAATAACTCAAGCTTTCTTGCTCATGCAATTAAATATTTTTAATATTTAATAAAGCAAAATATCTTCTTATTCTCATGCAAATCTCTTCTTCTTGTTTTAAATCACTTAACTGATCATTACATTCTGTTAATTGCTTTAACTCATTCTTCTATTCTTGATAACTCCTCTCATACAAAAGAAAGCAAGACACTTGGCTTCTTCTTATTTGTTGCACGTTCCTCAACTATTCTCCTCTGTTGATTCTTTTGAATTATCTGGACCGTTGATTGATCTTCATTGAAACCTATATAAACCCCCCTCATCTCCTTCATTAGGCCTCTCTCTTCGATCTTATTCTCGGGCATACTTAACAGTGCTTTGAACATATAAACGTGTCGATTGAGCAACCTCACGATCTCTTAACATTGATCTCTTGAGCACACTACTTGCTTGTTGCAGCTATGTTTTTGCAACTTCATTGAGTAATCTACACTTCTCCAAAGGGAACAATATAGATTTTGGTAAGAGCTCTCATTTTTCTTTGATTTGATGATATTGGCTTTTACTTAGATTGGTTCGCTTTATGTGATTGGTTTTTGGTTTTATTAGTTTTGATTTAATCGATTTTTCCTCATACACATTCTGGCACGCCCGGTGGGACCCACTAATCCCTCTTTTTCTTTGAGAAATTGATTTTTTTTAAAGTCACGGTACGGAATAGCACATCTTGACACAGAAAAGTGCCTTTGGTAGAGCAGTACAATGCTTTCGGTCCATCCTGCAGCGCCTTTGGTAGCACAGAATCGCGCTTTTGGTAATATAGTGAAGCGCACTTGAAAAAATAGAAAAGCGCTTTTGGTATAGAAGTAAAGCGCTTTTGGTATAATAGAAAAGCACTATTGGTATAATAGTAAAGCGCTTTTGGTTAGGATAACAGGCTTGCAAACTTCAAAACCCCATAACTTTCTCAAAACTTAATGAAATTCGATGCTTTTTTTTTTAAATTGCATAGAAAATCATAAGGAATCCATTGGTGATATTTAATCTCTTGTATCTCATCATTTTGTTACCAATTTTATGGATTTCACTTTGGTTTTCTAGGGTTTCTCACTTATTGTTAGGGTTTTGATTTGATTTCTAACATCTTGTTCTTCCCTTTCAAACTAATATCACTTGGTGCAGCGTCTTATCACTTATGAACATTCTAGATCATCACCCAATCATTCAATCATCCTTTGATCTATCTTTTTTGATGAAATATTGTTTTTTACAGGCCTATTATTACACTGTGCATTTGGTAGTACAGTAGCTCGCTTTTGGTAGCAAAATAGGTCGCTTTTGGTCAAAGTAGCTCGCTTTTGGTAGCACAGTTCCACGCTTCTGGTAGCACAGTGCATCGCTTCTGGTTGCACAGTACCATGCTTCTGGTAATACATTAAGTGACTTCTGGTCTGCAACACATCACTTTTGGAAACACAGTGCAGCACTTTTGGTAAGACAGTACAACGCATTTGGTTAATTTGTTTATTTTTGCTAACTTGTGAGTTTTTGTGGAAACTAATTGACTTGTTGCAGCTTCTTATCACTCACATAGAGCAAAAGGTTTTTTTTAACATGTTCATGCAGGACGAGCATTGAAGACCTCTTGATTTATCTCACTAAGTCTTAGAAAACATATTGCCTTCTTAAGGGATAATTGAACAAATCATTTCGGCAATCTAAGTCTTAGGAACATACTGCTTTTCTTAAGGGACAATGGACATGTATGCGAAAACACCTCAATTTTCTAAGGGACAATGGACATGAATGCCAAACACTTCAATTTCATAAGGGACAATTGACAACTACAAACGTGTGTGTGTCTAATTTAGTTGCACCTTATTTTTCTTATAATGGGACAATTGAACCTTTGTTTGACATGCTTGCTCTTACATTTCAGTACTTCCTTTAGAAGGGCCTGCTTTTGGATTGCGCTTCATCCAAAAGGGACGACCCTAAGCGGAGTTTTCCTTTGAACCATTATATAAGAAGGATAAGGCGAAAGCCAAGTCCTAACCGACGTCAGCCTTACCTTGTGGTGCCAAACTGAAAAGAGGTGTACTAGCTCTTTGTGGAATGATTTTCACATTGAGCGAAGTGTTTGATACTCTTAGTAGGATTGGTTAAAGATTTTAGTAGCTTATCGCATTGCTCGTAAGGCGTTGGTCCCTCAAATTTACTAAGAACTGTTTTAGATAGTGACTACCTGACCTACCTCCGAACATTACGGTAATCATCAGTGCAAGGGAAATCAATTTAAGCCCTTAAGACACTCACCATTGGCTCCCTTGAGAAGAGATAGTATTCCCTTGGCCATAAATATCTTGTGACCTACTTGAGCTTTCCAAGGGGAGGGTGAGATATCCCTACCTATCGTCTCTCGCAAAGATACAAAATATCTGACACCTTTATGGAATGATATTTTTATTGACGGAGTATTAAGCTGTGAGCTGATCTACTGCAATGAAACCTTGTCTCTAGGGATAAAAAGTGCTTGATTCTTTTGTTTGCAACTGTCTCATACCTATGGAAACATTGGGCTTTTTGTGAGCCTTGAACATACACTATCTGTTGTGTCAGTCCTATTTTTGGTTTCCAACTGTGTTTGCTATGTTTTCTCTTGCCAAAACAACCAAATCCAATCAGAAACAGAAACTTTTTGCATCAGACACTACTTCAGTGCCTTTGGTATTACAGCAACTCACCCTTGGTGGTACAGTAGCTTGCTTTTGGTCTCCGTAGCTCACCTTTGGTCTCCATAGCTCGCCTTTGGTAGCTCAGTCCATTGCCTTTGGTATAACAGTAGCATGCTTTTGGTTGCACAGTCCTGCACCCTTGGTCAAACAGTATAGCGCCTTTGGTCCAGTACATTGTGCATCAAAGTTTGTCTTTTTTTCAAAGCACAAGTAGAAACCCAGCATTACCTTTTTTGTCCTAGTGTATTCCATGGTAACCACTAGGCTCCAGCAAACTATGAAACCCAAGCAAGTTGTCCCTAGGAAGCGCAAGTCACCTCCTCACACACCGCAATCGAGCCGTCTCAACATTACTCCCAAGGTCACTCCTAGAACACCCGCGGAAAGATCCATCACTTCTCCAAACATGCCGCAGCTTGACCAACCTAACAATCCTCAAGAAGGTAGGATCCCCTTGATAAGTACACCTCAATACACCACTGGCATGCCTCTAGATTTTGTCCCTCAAGGTTATACGGCAGATCTAGCCTCATCTCAAGAAGAGCGACACTTTGAAATAGGTCAATCCTCTCAAGAAGAGGGGCAAGATCTTGATGAATTCATACAAGAGCCTAGAGTCGTGGCTACCTTTGACAAAATCCTTAGTGAGAACCAAGATCATTTCTTTCATTTACTTGTAGAGCAAGGGGCCAAGTTGCCTCAAGATTTTGATTTATCCACTCTCAAGGAGACAAACAACACCCTAAGTACCACACAGGCGGTCCAAACCATGTCAACTGTGACCATGCCCTTACCTGAACAGAGCTCGCAGTATAGGAATCCCCTTTATCAAAACCCAATAGGAGAGAGGGCCGTATCACCGCTTCTGACTCCTATGGAGATCTACAAAAACCAACAAGAAACTCTCCAACGTCAAGCAGAGTTAGCTAAGCAAGCCACCTTAGCTTGATCGAATATGCAAGCACCTCCTAAAGTGTCCACACTAATCGCAAGTGGAATCTTGGTTACCCCATCACGAATAGGTTTCCCACCAAATTACAATCCAGGGAATAACTATGTAGCCATGCAACAAGGGTCTCAACAAATACCACCTCCTATATCATCAAACCTTCATGTCTCTCAACCAATTAGAGTCATGCAATCCCAACCACAACATTCTTCTACACTCATCATCAATCCACCTCCACCATCGCAGATCACTTCTACCTATGTCCCTCCTCCGCTACATTCATCATCGCTTAATTTCTTCAACACCTTGCCTATCCACCCTCAACATTCCCAACATCAAGTCTCCCAAAGCTATATGCCACCATCGCAACCCAACCCAACAAATTTTAGCTTACCTCCACCAAATTCTTTCCTTCAACCATCACAAAGCCAACACTCTTACCTAGCGCCACCTCCACCTCTGCCAAATCAAAGCATCCACTTTCAACCCAATCTCAACCCAATGTATAACGCGTATGACCCCAACCAATCTTACGACCCTTATAACACCAGGGCTCATGGCTTACACTACAATCTTCCCCATGGGCAACAACAACCACTTCTAGGACAACAGGAGATGTTTCCAACCCCTCCCATAGCAATGGAGCTCAAGATCGCAAAAGTTCAACAACAGCTATCTGATCTTACATTTGGCCACACCAAGAAGACTTTCTCTTTGGAGGAAGTGTGTCCTTATCCTTTTGATCGGTCATTACCCATGATCCCTTTTCCTCAAAATTTCACTATTCCTAAATTTGATAAATACAAAGGAAAAGGTGACCCAAAAGACCATCTCAGGGAATTCTATCTTGCTTGCTTCGAGGTCTCACATAACGACACATATCTTATGCGTCTCTTTCCTCGTAGTCTTGGAGGTCAAGCTATAGAATGGTTCTCACACTTACCCAAGGGAATCAAGTCTTTTAATGAGCTAGCAAAGAAATTTGCCACCCATTTTTCTTACAACACAAAGCATGAGATTTCCATGACCGATCTATGCAACAATAAACAGAAAAATAGTGAAACTTTCATTTCTTTCCTTCAACGATGGAGACAAATGGCTAGCAAATTCCCTTTCAAGATTCCTGAGAAACAGCTTGTTAGCATATTTGTGCAAAACCTCAACCAAGAGTTAGGTTTCCATTTGCAAATTCTTAGTGCTACAACCTTTGACGAAATCACATATAAGGGAATCAACATTGAAAAGGCCCTCATTACTAAGGGTGTGGTTAAAATCTTCAAAGACATGAAAGACAATGCTCCTCATCAACAATCGAACAATAAACCTAAGTTTTGGAATAAGAACAGAAACGTGGTCAACGATGGGGTGGTCGATTCTAAACATGTCCAAACATTGCAAACACCACTGCAGCTCTCCAAACCAAGTCAAGCTCCACCTCAACAACAGCAACAATAGTGGCAACCATATCAAAATCAACAACAACGACAATAGGAGTGACCTCAACAAGATTACCTGCCACGACATCAATTCACTCCCTTGGGAGTACCTATAGAGTCAGTCCTACAACAAATTTTACACAAAGGGCTCATCACCTTACTGGATGCTCCCCCATATGGTGAACCTATTTACAAAACTACATGGTATAGAGAAAACGAATACTATGAATTCCATAGGAGCAAAGGGCATCGAACCGCATCATACATGAAGCTCAAGCACCTAATCCAAAATCTCATCGAAGGCAACCAAATCACTTTTGAGAATGAACCACCAGCTCAACACATGAACAAAGATCTCAATATGTACAAGGAACCATTCCCTCATCATGGTCCACCTCCTTTGATTCCATTGTAGGTCATTTTGAAGAGAGTCAAGTGTCTACCCTCACAATCAAAGGCAAATCTACGGATTGCGCTATTACAACTCACTGTGGTCATGTCACCATTCGTGGTCCTACACCTAGTCTTCCAGCTCAATCTGATTATAATCTTGTCAAACATTTAGGGAAAATGCCAGCACAGATCTCTATTTTGGACCTTCTACGGTCATCACCTACACATAGAGTAGTGCTAGAAAAAGCCCTCCAAGAGTCTTCGGTTCCTAACAACATAGCAGTCGTGGATTTCCAAGCTATAGTAGGTAACATTGCTTTGCCCTACAATGTGGTCTTCTCAGAGAAAGATCTCCCATCCCATGATCCTTGTCACAAGGATGCCCTTCATATTGAAGTTCTCATCCATAAGTGCAAAATCAAACGCATCTTCATAGATGGTGGTGCTGGCCTCAACATCTATTCTTTAAAGTTACTTAAGCAATTGGGATACTCTGAGGATCATGTCAACTCTGATCATAGTATTACAATCAAGGGGTATGATGATGCTGAATGCTGCTTAGAAGGTGTTATCCACTTGCCTATACAACTGGGCCCTATTATGCTTGAAACCAGGTGTCAAGTCCTTGATATTGAACTGCCTTACAACATTATCCTAGGCCACCCATGGATCCATGCAATGAAAGTTGTTCCCTCCACCTACCATCAATCTCTAAAATTCCCATACAATGGTACGGAGATAACTATCCCAGGAGACCCCAATCCTTTTGAATTCTGTCGTGTCTTGCAAGGCAGTTATAAGAATTGCAACCAGGTGCCTAACAATGAAAAAGCCCTTGAATCCCCACTATATGTTGACCCTACAATGCTGACTCCGGCCTCTACAAGTAACCCAAATCCTCTTCCTGAAATCAAAGCGCACATCCGTGATATAGGCTTTGGAACATATGATATCTCAAAATCTTGTTGTGTAGGGTGGATTCCTTTATCTCCAAAATCTTACGGCCAACCACCCATTGCCAAAGTAACTAAAAAAGTGGCTATTCCTCCCCCAACATCCCTAACCCAATTCCAACAGGGACGGTTATTGGAAGAGGAAACTATTGAGGATATTTCTTCTTGGCTCTATAAGGAGAAAGAACCAGTCACAATACCAGTCAAGCAATATGGCAATAGCTTAAGGATAGTAAAAAACATGGGCTATAAAGGCAAAGGTGGCCTTGGGAAACAGAATCAAGGAACTATGGAACCCATTGTTGTGACAAAGAAGCTAGACAAGAAGGGATTAGGATTTGGTAAGAAGTTACCACACACCTTGGACATCGAGCATATCCTCAACGAGGTAGCTGACACTTTTCCTGCCGGTTCGATGTCTACAGAGGATATCATCAATGACTCTTCCCTCCATATGACCAACCTATTTGCAGAATCCTCCATTTTTATGCTATCCTCCGTATCCTTAACCTCCACCACCAGCACCCAGAACGTAACACTTGTCTACCCTGAACTTATCGATTGGGACCAACAAGGGTCCCCCATTATAGATGTATTTTAGAATGACGAAGCTCTAGCTGAGTTCATGGGACTTCGGGAAGGTATCCCCCTTGGCAATCACAAAGTAGGTTTTGTAATGGAATTAGAGCCAATGGCTTATTTTGGTGAGAATGTTTAATCCTCCAGTCGCAAAAGTCAAAATAAAGAAAGATCTCTAGGTGAAAACCACATGGTGGCACCTCCTGATCACAAAATAGTAAAAACAAAGGACGTATCCAAAGGTGAAAACCTAACTGTGGCACCTGAGGATGGAGGATTTGACCTTCCCCTACCATCTAAGTATCAAGAGAAGTCATCTCTCCTAGTAGAAGATTCTACAGAGATAAACCTTGGCACAAAGCAAAATCCAAAGACCACATTCTTAGCAACATCATTATATGAAGCAGAGCACAGGAATCTTAACAACTTCTTCTTGCAGCGAATGATCAACTTTGCATGGACCTATGCAGATATGCCAGGGCTAGATCCTAAGCTAGTAGTTCACTATCTCGCGGTTGATCCAAAAGTGAAACCAGTCAAGAAAAAACTGAGAAAGATGCACCCACAGATAGCTCTCTTGGTAAAAGTGGAAAAACAGAAGTTGTTAGATGCAAAGTTCATACGACCAATTGACTATTCAGACTGGGTATCAAATATTGTACCTATGTCTAAACCCAATGGGCGCATCCGCATGTGTAATGATTTTAGAGATCTCAACAAAGCATGTCCCAAAGATGACTTTCCACTACCGAACATTGACATTATAGTGGACTTGACAGCAAGTCACGAGATGCTTTCTCTCATGGACGGATTCTCTGGCTACAATCAGATAAGGATAGCAGAGGAAGATCAGCATAAAACAACCTTTACTTGTCCATGGGGTAACTATTGTTGGTGTGTCATGCCATTTGGTCTAAAGAATGCAGGAGCAACCTATTAGAGAGCAATGACAGTGATATTCCATGATCTCTTTCATCATATCATGGAGGACTATCATTTTCATTGTAGTGATCGATCAACAGTCTCTGTCTTCCATCTCCTCCTGTTCTTCTCTCTGGTGCATATCTGCAAAACCCACATGTCAGATATTACGAGTCATAACATCTATATCATCATACATCTATAAGCATCATACACCTAATATATGTCATCACATAAATCCATAATCATACATACATATCATCACATCCATGACATCAAGAAATGCATACACAAAAGCATGAACAACAATGAGCCGAATAGATCATCATATATCTCATGTAAAGGTCATCATAAAATACAAAATACACGTGTCTACATCAATAGGCCATCTGTATACATCAATATAATACATCAAGGCTATCAAGAGCCCGCAAAATATACATCAGAATGCCCGCAGGCATCTGTCCAAAATGATACAATATGATACATAATGATACAATATACATGTGTATGCCCTAGCGGGTAGAGCTACCCTCCTGCTGTGGCCCCTGTCCTCCACCTGTGCTCAGCGTAGGTCCCTCTGCTAGTCCTCCTCATCCCCCTGGTGTCGCGAATGGTCCTCTCACTGAGGACAATGACTGTCCTGTCTTGCGAGACCCGAATGCCCCGGATCTGCTCCTGTCCCTGTAGCTGGGTGTCTGCTGTGCTGCTGGCACTGCACCCACATAAAGACCTCTGTAATACTCTGCCTCTCTCCTTGTAGATACTAGCTCTCCCTGCACCCGGACGAGCTCACTGTATAAGGTCCTCTGATCGGCACCTAGTGCACGGCGTGCCTCATCTCTCTCCTATCTAACTCTATGTAGTGAGGCCTCTACTGTCAATCACAGATGTGCCTTTGCATCCCTCTCCCGCATAGCCTGGGCTAGCTGCCCATCATCCCTGGCCGGTGCAGGCACTGCCTGCATTGCTGTCTGTACCTGTGCCTGCACCTGGGCCTATACCTGTGTCTGCATGTCTGCCTGTAAGTGTGCCAAGGCTGTCTGTGCTGCTGCTGCCACCTGTGTCTGCACCTGTGCTAGGGCCTCAACCTGTCTCACCTCCACCCTAGCTGCATCCTTGTCTCTCCTCAGCCGCACCATCCAGAGCTCTAATCGAGTCCTCTGAGCTGTGTCCTCCTGCAATAACTGTTCAGCAATCTCCAAATTAGTCTCTACCGCTGGCTCCTCCTCCTCCGTCATCTCCACATCCACCTGTGAGCCGCTGGCCTCCCCCACTACCTGCTATCTGGCTGCTCTAGCCTGTCATCTGATCCTGGCCTCTACGCCTGGGACTAATACCTCCCCCACTGCCCCTGCCACACCTGGTGTCATCAATCTCACTAGCCTGTGTGTCTACCAATACCTGTCATACTCTAGCAGTGTCCCAGGGTCTACCAGTCATGTGTCCCAATCCCATCTCACGGGGACTAGTCCTCGTATCTCTGCTAACGTTGTAGCCACTGGAATCTCTGCATCCCAATCTCCAACCTCCCTCTGCGTCCTGGCATGCGTCACCTCCCCCACTGGTAGTCTCTGTGGTAACCCAAACTATCTCAGTACCTGCTCTGGCAAGTATCTCTCAATCGTGTATGTCCATCTCCCAAATAGATACCATGCCTGTCTGCAGTACATCAGCTGCTCATGCTCGTCCTCCCACTCCTCACATAGTAACCATGGCCTCCACACAAAAAGGTCCATCTCATCGACCTGCCGCCTCCAATGGCTAACAGATCCCAATCTTTGATGTGTAATCACTCCCTCGTACAAAAATACGTATGGCTCCCCCTGGCCCGCTGGCGCTGCGTCATGGGTTAGATCATTGGGATATGCTCCCACACCCACACCTGTAGAAGCGTCACCCCTGCTGAGAGACTCCTGCCTCTCCTATACACGCAGTGGTGCATATCATGGTACAATTGTCCCAGCACACAAGGCCCCCACGCATACTGTATCCCATGTGTGAACATCCCTAATAACATAGTTTTCCAGCCAACTGATAATCCTCTAAATCTCATGTCTGGGCAAAGGAACCCGCCAATCAATGAAGATACTATCCACCTAATCCTGTCACAGAGTCTCGGGACATTTGCCCACCGAATCTCTCTATCATCTATCCGCAGGTCATCAGTGCAGAATACCTCTAACATGCCTGCCTCTCCCCATGCTAGGTCAAAATCCACTCTCTCCCTGTCAATCTGAATCCTCAAGATGCGATACACATCCTCCAAGGTCACTGTCACCTCCCCTGTCGGGAAGTGAAACGAGCCTGTCTCACTATGAAACCTCTCTACCACTGCTGTCACTAGGGCGAGATTCACCCTAATGTGTTTCAAATGTGCGACGTGCCATAGTCTCACGTGCTCTAGGAACGCGTCCTCCTCCCATGTCAATTGTACAACCTCATGTGCTATCGGGTGGTGTCGCTCTCTCGACATCAACAGTGGCATAATTCTTTGCATCCACAACAAACCGCTTGTCAGTCAGTTTCACCATTTCTTCCTAGTCCTACCAACTTCTACCCTATGACGCATAACCCTAGGTCCAACTCCCCCATTGCTCTAATCTAGAGTCATCAACCCTTCGCTCAACCTTACCTAGATTTCTCTTCTAATGTCACCAATAGCGCCTTGTTTTACACAAATGCGCTTCCCTGTCTTACCAAATGTGCCATCCTGCTTCTGCAAAAGTGCTAGGCTAGCCTACACTAAAGGCACCTTGTTTTACAAGCGCACTTCACTATACCTCCAACCGTGCCTCACTGTATGCACAAAAGCGACTCATTTTTCTACATGCATTTCCAACTGCGCTGCCCTATTCTACCAACTGCGCTGCACTATCTAACCAAAAGCGCTGTGGATTCCCACCAAACATGCTACGGCGCTAACCCCAAAAGCCAACCATGCTGCATTTTGACCAAACGTGCTGCACTTACCTACCAACCGTGCTGCGGCGTGCCAAAGAGCCCTAACCGACTACCAGTAGCGCTATCTTAGCCTAAAGCACTTTTGGCTAACCTGAAAACCCTACCTAGACCTAGCCCTAATCTACCCTAAAATGACAAATTCAAGTTAGGTTTTCAAGCACTTACCGCTGCCGGAGCTCCTGCTGGCCTCCTGTAGGTCTGCACTAACTCCCCCCGATGCCTGTGCGCTAGAATCGGCATCTCTCCTCGCTGTCAGCTCCTTCCACTCACCCTAAGTTTGGAGGCTCTACTCTCTAAATTTAGAAGCTCTTAGTGTGCAAATGAGGATTGTGGTCCCCATGGGACCTATTTATAGCATCCCTCCCTCATCTTTTTCTTCCCACCCATTCTGCTTTTTCCTTCTCACCTTGTCGCGCAATCTTCTAGTCGAGCGTCAACCCCATTCTTCTGTCGCTTCCCTGTCTTTCCTTTCGAGGGGGCATACACTGGGGCAACTACCTACGTTGGGGCATCAAAAATTGTATCACACCTTCAACAATTAATTTCTTTGACGCAACGCTATAAACTACATCGCATCAAAGAGGGGCAAAATGTAGACACCCTAAAATGACCAAGTCGCCGCACCACTTGCTTTTCGTAAATCTGTCAAATCACCTGCATTTCACACATTAATTAAATAATCTAATTATTTAATTAATTTCACCAAATTCTTCTAAATCACAAAATTGTGACATTAATTAAATAAATCCTCTTTATTTAATTAATTAAATTAAATTCCTCTATTATTCTTCCACAATTAAATAATTTTAGTTATTTAATTAGATCATGGTCACCTTCCAAAATTTACATCCACATTAATTAAATAAACCTAATTATTTAATTAATTCAATAAATTCCCTCTTATCTACAATTAAATAATTCTTACATTATTTAATTAAATCAAAATCATTCTTTCCAAATCATGCACAACATTTAAATAAATTTATTTATTTATTTTACTTTCAAATCTTCTAAATTAAATAATTCTAATTATTTAATTATTTCTTCCATAATATCTTCTCTAAATTTAAATAAATCAATTATTTACTTAAATTGCTTTTTCTTCTAAATTTGAGTTATCTCTAAAATAACTCAAGCTTTCTTGCTCTTGTAATTAAATATTTCTAATATTTAATAAAGTAAAATATCTTCTTATTCTCATGCAAATCTCTTCTTCTTGTTTTAAATCACTTAACTGATCATTACATTTTGTTAATTGCTTTAACTCATTCTTCTATTCTTGATAACTCCTCTCATGCAAAAGAAAGCAAAACACTTGTCTTCTTCTTATTCGTTGCACGTTCCTCAACTGTTCTCCTCTGTTGATTCTTCTGAATTATCTGGACTGTTGATCGATCTCTGTTGAAACCTATATAAACCCCCCTCATCTCCTTCATTGAGCCTCTCTCTTCGATCTTATTCTCGGGCATACTTAACAACGCTTTGAGCATACAAACGCGTCGATTGAGCAACCTCATGATCTCTTAATATTGATCTCTTGAGCACACTACTTGCTTGTTGTAGCTATGGTTTCGCAACTTCATTGAGCAATCTACATTTCTCCAAAGGGAACAATACAGATTTTGGTAAGAGCTTTCATTTTTCTTTGATTTGATGATATTGGCTTTTACTTAGATTGGTTCACTTTATGTGATTGGTTTTTGGTTTTATTAGTTTTGATTTAATTGATTTTTCCTCATACACAATTAGGTTTCATTTGCAAACTAGAGATGGAAAATTTGATGAGCATTGTGATTTTGTGATTTTGATTCAAGGCATTCATTGTGTTGCAGAGTAGTACTTTGTTGTTATTGTGTTTTTATTTGAAGATTTGACTCCATCTCCTCATGGCATGAAGAGCATCTTCCTTCCATGAGATCTACACTTCAAGGTGATATCTATTGTGTTTTCAATTATTTATCATTTTTATTCCTCTATCCCGTTGGGATACGCACTCTTATCTAACAATGATGTTTGAAAGACTTGAATGTCTCTCTGGGGCTTGACCAAGGCAAGCCACTAAACACCACAACCCCTTCCACACTCCTTTGAGATTGCAAGTTACAGGTGCCAAGGTTCATGGAGTGGAATTGCAGAAAGGAGGTTGCAAACAATAGGGATTTGGGATCTGACAAGCAGACGACAAAGGTGAACATTTTGGGACAAGGGAGCTAGTCCATTTGTCCTCCACTTTCCCTAAGGCAGAAATGGAAGATACAATGTAGATCAGTGTCAGAAGAAGATCCAGATTCTGTGATGAAAACTATACCTTGGACTATGGTGTCAGTCCCAGTGTCCTTGACTGTTTTGCTTTCTAAACTTTGAAAAATAGTGAGTTAAATATCTTTGTCCTTCATCTTGGTTTGAAAGGATTTGCCGTAATTCAATAATTTTCTTACTATTTTTCTTATTTAGGGTTTTAATTGTAATTGAGCATTAAATTGAGATATTGTTTGATACATCTGAACTTCCACATCATTCAAAGAGGCATTTCAACCTGATAGGTGATTGCTCTCGCTTGGTGGAGATTCAACTCGGTTGATGTGCCCTTGAATGTTTGGTGAGAAGAAAGGATTTGACTTTGAAACCTAAACCAAAATGTTTCCCTCCTTTTTCACCCTAAAAATTTTGGTGATCCCATGTTTTTGGACTTTTTGGCACCTTTCTCAGTGTTGTGTGATAGATTTGCATTCATTAATTTTATTGCATTTGAAAAACTACAAAAAAATTGAAAATTTTTCAAAATTTTCAAAAAGATTTGTATTCTAGGGTTTGCGTTTTCACATAAATCGCATTTCATTTAATTTATGATTTTAGCATTAAATTTGAAATTTATTTTTCATCATACACTTTTGCATTCGAAAAATTACAAAAAAAAATAAAAATAAAATAAAATTTTAAAAAAATTTGCATCTTAGGCTTGCATTTTAGCATAATTTGAATTAATTGGCACTTAATTTTATTAAATTTCTGTTATTTTCATTAGATCTGATAGAAATTACAGAAATTCATCATTTATCATTCACTTGCATTGCATTTTCATGCTTAAATTGTCAAAAATTGCTTGAAATTGTGCATTTTTCATAAAAACCTAGTTTTGCATTAGCTAGGGTTTTTAGTCAAAATCTTGTTTCAAATTTTACTACCATTTCCAAACACTCATTAGGACTAATTTCTGATTGTAGTGTTGCATCATAGTGGTTTACTTGCAAATTTTCATGTCTAGGGTTTGAAAACCTTGCATTTTCACTAGATTTGGCTTTATCATCTCTCTAGAATTGCATTACAAGCGTGTTGTGAGGGATATTACTACATTAATTGGGTGTTATTAGGGTTATTATCTGCTTCCCCTCCTCAAATTCCTTACAATACCCTTTTTACTAGACATTTGCATGAGAAATTTGTGAAAATTTGCATATTTTAGCTATATTTTCACTAGGGTTTGACTAGTCAACTCTCTAGATTGGCACTATAGGCATGTTGTGATGGATTTCATGGCATTAGGTGACTTATATCACTATTATAATCTTCTTACCATCACAATTTTCCTCACAAGACCCTTTCTCTTATTCATTTGCATTGAGAATTGTTTAAAATTTGCATATTTTAGCACATTTTTACTAGGTTTTGGCTTATCGACTCTTCAAATTGACATCAAAAGCGTGTTGTGAAAGATATTTCTGAATAATTGGACTGTTATTAGGCATATTATTTTCTATCCCTCTTGAAATACTTCACAACACCTCTTCTCCTAGTGATTTGCATTGGAAAAACCTGAAAAATCAAGCATTTTAGGTCATATTCATACATATTTTTGCATTCATGGATTCTCCTCATCATTCATCCTTAGAAGAGTTATTTGAGTATATTATGAATTTTGATAACTTTTGCAAATTTATTGATAATCATCCTCAAGTCTTGCACCAAATAGCATCCATTTTATGGTATTGACATGACTGTAAGCACTACCTATGATATCCTTCAAACAATAGCCTACTTTGAAAGCTTTCTCACTATCGTGGGTGTTTTCCCTTCAATCTTAGAAAATCTCACTCATTTCATTTCTGAAAATAATCATGGGGAAAGTAGTAGCAAAAACATCATTCCCACTCTCCCTTCATTTCACAATGACATAATGGACATTCTTTCTGAGACCTAGGAGAATGATATAGCATTGGGTGATTCATCTACTAAAGAGACTTGTCCCAACATAACCCAACTTAGTGAGGATATTTTGGCACAAGAAGAAGACATCATGGACACATTCCTTAATACTACTCTGCCATCCCTTCCTCCTCTACCTAGCCAAGATGAAGCATTGGGTGATGTAGATTCCCTTTGTGAACATTTACTTCAACCTGTCAAAACTAAAAATTTACCAACTGATGTTCAAGAACTCCTCAACTACATCTTAAACAAAGAAATAGATCATGCACCTTTACCTAAACATTCACATACCTTGGAGAACAATGAAAATTCACATGACATTGAAGAACAACCTATTCCTCACAACCAAGGTATTCCAACACCCTATATAGGGACTGAATGGCACTTTTTAGGTTCCTCAACAACCTCATTCAACTAGAATAGGTACTATTGAAGCTCCTGCATTAACCCATGTTGTGATCTAATCACACATCACCCCATTGCAAATGGGGACCCTCAATTTTCACTTTCATTTTTCTTATAGTTTAGAGAGTCCTAGTCCTGAGTCTTGATCAATCTCCATCCCAATGAGAGGTTAGGGGAGTCATCTATCAAACAAAATGCAATTGAGAACATTGAAATCAATCCTGAGAGTTGAAATAACACAAATATGCCGAAATCAAAGAACAGAGGAATGGGAGATTAAAATTGAAAAAATGACTAAGTATTGAAAAATCACAAATTCGAGGCTCACGAGGAAAATGCAAAATTCCAAGCCATCACGAATAATGCAAAATTCCTCACCACCTCCAAACTTGCGATTAGGAATTAATCCATAGGTGAGTGGAATTTGTGCCAAGGTCTATCCAAGAGTCTAAGGAATTTATGACTAGCATTTATCTGTAAGAACACCAAAAATGTGATGTGAGGAATAATTCCTTAAGGTGGTGGAAATTGCAAAATTCCAGGAGGTAGTGAAAGTATGAAATGAAATTTGTCTAAGGGACAATCAAAAACATGAAATTCCAAAGATGTGTGAAGTATGTGAAATGGATTTTGTCCATCATCTCTCCAAATGTGTGAAATTCCTTGATACATTCAAAATTGCGATGAAAAATCCAAGAAGTGGTGGAATCTGCGAAGTGAACTTATCCAAGACCCATCAAAATGTGTGATTTGTGTTTCTCCAAGAGGAGGTGAAAAATGTGACTTGCATTTGTCCAAGAGGAAGTGAAAAAGTTGATGAAGAAATCTATCCCTGACAAGGGAAAAAATACAAAATTCCTTAAGGGAAAGAAATGTATGACGGGCATTCTCTTTGATGCCTCTAAAAATGCGATGTGGAATGTAATCCAAGTGGAGGCCAAAATTGCGAAATCTAAAGGTGAACAAAATTTGTGCTCAAAGATTTGTCCAAGACCTATTACCAAATGCAAAACCCTTAACATCATGAAACTCATGACTTGAATTGTTCTTAATACCAAGAAAAGTCCGATGTGAAAATTCCAAGGGGTGAATGAAATTTGCAAAAATCCTTAAGGACCTAAAAATGTGACTTGGAAGATTCACCAGGGAGTGAAATGTGCAACAAGGAGTTGTTCAGGAGAGGCTAAAAAGTATGATTAAGACAATGAATTCCTCAACATAGGAAAGGTACGACCTAAAAATCCAAAGAGATGAAATATGCGCCAAAATCCAGTTTCACTCAGAAACTCATGAAAATCAAAAAATTTGACTTGAAAAGGTTGAAATCATCCTTAAAGAAGCATTGAAAAAATGGTTGGAGGATGATCAAAAGGTCATTTGAAATAAAGGGTCTCAAATTTTAGCATGAGATGGAAAATCACAAATTCCATGCTCAACTAGAAAATGCACCAATCCAAGGAAGTAAACAATTTTGGTTAGAATTGAAATTTCCAAATAAAGTTCGCAAGAATTCATTGAAAATGATTTTAAATCACTCAAAAATCCAGGCCAAAGGAGTGAGAGGATTTTGAAAGGTAAAAAATGCTAAGACAAAATTGTAAATTCCATGCTTAGCTGAAAATTACAACCCAAAAGCGCAAATTCAAAGGTTATATGGAAATTGTGCCACTTCCATTTGCCTTGCCTTCAATAAAATCACCTAAAGGTCAAAATCCAAGAAGTACGAAAGGCTTGTAAGTGAAAAGCACCTAAGGGAAAAATCAGAATTCACCCTCATATGGAAATTGCACTCAAAAGGTGCAAATTCCACCCTCAAGTGGAAATCCTGACACCTATATTCACCTTGCAATTCACCAAGCATAGAGGCAGGTTAGCCTTAGGAACAAAAAGTGAATTCAAACAAAAAGAAAGTCATTAATTAGGTCGACCCTATAAGGAAGTGAGGTGAAGGCTCTATAAATAGAGGTGTTAAGTGATCATTTTTACATCAAATCAAAACAAAAAAGGTAGAGTTGCATAGCATAAACCAATGAATTAGGAGAAGAAATATTTGTAAGAAGGAACTGAATTTAGAGAAAGGAGGAAGAATTAAGGTATCATTTTATCATGTTTTTCTCAGTATCAAGTTTTATTAGCCAATATCAAATATCTTTAGAGATTGTTTCAAAGAAAAATTATTTTAAGATCACGATTTATTTATCCCACATTTACAAGGAGGAAGAAAGGTATCATCATTTACCCTTTATATCAAGTATCATATCAACGTATTAACTTGAAATATTTTTACTTGTCGGTTGATGATGAACCATAAGGAGCGCCAAGCATTGATCAAGAGTGACATGAAAGGAGTTATGCCTGAGACAAAGATGACATCAAGATGGAGCAATTTGAGTGACACCAACATGGGACACACTGACATGGACAAGATCAAAAGGAAGCTATGCAAGCCTACTAATTCTGAAATTGTCAAAGGGATGCTCAAGAATGGAATTGTACAAGCCGCATGTTTTCCACTCGCATTGCCAAGTGCCGAGTTGATGCTAGAGTGTTCTAGACATTATGATCATCAAAGAAGATGCATTGTGACAAATAATGGTGAAGTGTTAGCGCACCTAAGGAAAGAAGCTATTGTAGAGACATTCGACATTCCAAGACACAAATCCACTACATATTGCACCAAATAGTCCACACAACAACTATATGATTCTGGATCAAAGGATTGTTTGAATGAGATCAACAACAAGTGGTTAACACAACCAAGAAGTCACAATAGTAAGATGCTAAAGAAGCTCCACAAATCAGATTTCCTCCCAGAGTTTGGGTATATGATTGTATTCTTAAATAGAATAATGGGTTGTCTGTAATCATCTACATTCGAGACATGGATGTTCTTCTACATGCAAGAGGTTGTAAGAGGCAAGAGGATGATTGATTGGGCAGAGATAATAAGCAACAACATTGATGAACAATTGAAAAGCTAGAAGAGACAAAAACATTTTACATGAGCTCATACGTCATCTACATGTTGGTGAGGTGTGAAAGATATAGAGGATTGACATGTAGAGGCAAGATTGGACATGGCCCCGAATAATTCAAGGTATATGATTGCTATCCACAATTGCATTTGACAGCAATTAACCACTACCGAAGATTCAATGATGCCTTCTCCATGTACATTGTGAGAAAATTGTAAGGAGGCATTCATAAGAGGTTGTCAAAAGAAGATATGAATTTGGTGAAGTATGGAAGATGGTATATTCAATTTCCAAGGTTCACCTACCTAAGAATTCAAGGATTTTCATCTTTTCCCTATCGCTTGCTAAGATATCCCACCAACAAGATGGTATTGTTGGAGGTGACAAGACAATTGACAGCATATGACAAAATTCAAAAGAAAAGGAAGAAATCCAGAGTCAATTTCCCAATTGGAATTAGAAAATTAGAAAACTTGTTCATCATTGCAAGCTATGGAGAATTCAGAGTATGAGTTGCAAGCCTATAATATGACACTCCACAATTCAAAGAGAGCAAATTTTGATCCATTCAACTTCATCTGGAAGACATGTGGAAGGAAATACAAACATAAGGTGCACCTTAAAGACCATTGGGCTGATGCACTTGATGATGTAGAAATAAGGAAGAAAAGGTGTTCAAGGTTATCCTTGGATTTGATAAGAGCAGTTGAAGTTTTCAGCATTCCTGACAAACTTGAGGAAGACAATAGATTCCTTTCACAAAGTGCATATGATGAAGAGAAAGACAAGTAGTTCACCATCAATTGGTTTGAAAGAGAGATCACACAAGATGATGATTGGATGGAATCAATCATAGCTCGTACAAGAAAGTATGTGGATCATCAAATTCAAGGAATGCTTAGGAAGGGTCACCAGCTTACATACAACTTGATGGGAAATGTAGATTCACAACAATCCAAAGAAGCATCTGACAGTGAATCTGGTAATGAATGTGACAATGAGGTCAATAGTGAATCTGGTGGGCATGAAAGTAAAAATGAAAATTTAAGGGAAGAAGATCAAACAAAGAAGAGGAAAAGACTAGATAATTCACAAGTAGAATCTAGCAAGAAGAAGAAGAAATCAGATTCAAGACATGAGGCTAGCACTTCCTCTAAGCAAGAAAATCCTTCTAAGAATGCAAATATGACATCTATAGTTGAAGATGAGGAAAGAGAAGAAGATCAAGTAGCTCTGAATGTACAAGATCAAAGAAATGTTCATAAATCTTTGGAGTCTACTTTGCATGAAAATCAAGCCGAAGAAGTTCACTCAAGTCCACGGGAGAATCTAGATACAGCTATGATTGAAGGTAATACAGAGGACCAAGAAATGGAGGCATCACATGAGGAATTTGATGAGGAAGAATTGCCCTCATTTCAAGAGATGGAAACTCAAGAAGAAGCCAATGAGGATCTATCCATGTTGCTAGAATGGTTAAGAGAGAGAGTTAAAGAAACACATATTGTGCAAAGAGAACCAAGAATTAGTTTAGAGGAGTTGCTAGAAGGTACTGGAAATGATAAAGAAAAGAAGAAGGAAACTAAACTCTCCAAAATCACAAGAGATAGTTATGGTTCAATAAAGGTACACATTGTAGTTCCAAGAGTTGACAAAGCCATGGATAATATTGTTCTAGAGGATTATGATGTGGATACTTTTGACTTGGGCCCAACAATGGAAGAACAAGAAGTGGAAGAGTTAGAAGATTCTGTCATAGCCATCAAGGAAAGATTAAGGCAAGAAAAAGAAAGGAGAAATCAGATGGAGAAAGAAAATCTAGGATTCAAGCATTACATTCAACAATTGATGAATCCTATCCATCAACATGAAGGAACATAAACACCACCTACCATGCTTTCACAAGAGTCTATTGTACATTTGGAAGCAATGAGTTCATCATCTCAAATGATGAAAGAATGGATAGAGAGACTCAAGAATAAGGCTAATGGATTCATAGAAGAAATTATACAACTATATGGAAGAGTTTCCAAGCTTTTGGAGAGGATCCAAGCCATTTTGGATGCATGTTTAGAGTTTGGACACATCAAGGAAGATCTTATGCCATATTTGAAAGATGTGATGAATACTCCAAAGATAGTCTTGATAGATGGATATGTTATCGAACAAGGGTCATCATATAATTTCTCTTCTTGGTACTACAATCTACTCATAAAGAAGCAAATTCTTGAGAAAGGAGAAAGTGAAAGTGTTCGAATAAGAAGTGCACTCCAAAGGATTCAAGATAAAATAAGCAGTTCAATCAAGAAGATATGTGATCCTTCAAGGGAAGTTGATATTGATGATTTGAAGAATCACATACATGCACTCTACTTCAAGAGTGTTCACACCATCTCTGGAGAGCAAATGGACAGTATCTACACACTTTCTACACTCATTGGAACAAATCAAGATTGGTTGTCAGAATGGGAAAAGACACTTGTCACATATACAAAAGATTTGATAGTTACAGAGGGCACCATATAAAATTGGCCAAGTGTACCAATCGATGACATTGCAGATATTGTGTCCAAGTTCACTGCATTTGTGAGAAAAGATAAGCACAAGAAGGGCGTCCCACATGAATATTCTTCATAGATTCCATTTCATCTTTATCATCTTGGGAAACATGCCTTCATTGTCTTTGGGTTTTTATGTACACAGATTGTGTCAACTTTTACTTTTTACTAAAAATAGTTGGTTGTTGTAACTAATTGCTGATGTGGCAAAATCTCGGCCATTGGTTGCTCAATTGATCTTGGCCTTCATTGTATTTTGAGGACTATAAAAAGGCCTCACTTCTCTTTCATTTGTAAGATTGAGACTTTGGAGAATTGTTGCAAGAGCTCTTTTGAAGTAATACTAGACTCATTGGTTTGGTGATATTGTTTAATTTCAAGTGTTGCATGGTTTCCAATTCCTCAAGCATAGCATAAGTTTAGAACAAGTTTTATTTTCAAGCATTGTGTTAGATGATGGAAGTTATTATTGTTGTTTCATGGTGAAATCTCTAAGTTCATACCATTTGTGATTTGTGGCTTGCAAGTCACAGTACATGGTTAGACTGAACTCAAACAAGCTTAACTTCGATTACTTATGTTTTTTGATCATTCATATACGTGAGTGATTTGAAAATCATACATTACCTTAGAAGATTGCATCGAGACTTTGTGTAGTTTGTTTTGGCGAAGCAAAGTTGGTTGATTTCACTTTGTCAACAATAGCTTCTTGCATATAGGATTAGAGTAGTTTCCCTAAACCCTTTCTTCCTTTTGCATTTTATTTGAATAAGTTAGAATCTTTAGTTGGCAATCAAGTGTGGAAGTAGGACCTTATTGAATCCAATCTTGTGAGAAAATCTGAAATTGTATTGTTCTTTGTCCATTTTGAACAATTGTGTAAGTCCCTTTGTGTTCACAACAAATCACATCATACATATACTGAGTCTATATCCAATGCATTGTCATGACCTAACATCTGGAACCTTGGAGTCATCTCACTAGATCACGTAGTTTAGCCTTTGAATGTCTTTTTCAATAGAGGATAGAGTTCTTAGTATTTTATTCTACATGTTGCCCTGTGCCTAAAAAACACATCAACAACCCATTTAATCGACATAGAAAACCATGAGATCCCTTCCACACCATCACTAATAGATACATTTCCATTGGCAAATCCCAAAATTGTCCCCCCACGAGCTCATGAACATGTGGAAGAGAGAAGAAGAGATAAAACTTTAACCATTCAAGTAAAGATCAAGATCCATGATGACCGCTAGCCCGGTTGTCCCTATAGGTAAGTATTTCTAACCCTTTACCTCCATGTTGTGTTTCCCCATGATGTGTTATATGTTGTTTAGGCCTCCTAAGATGACCCTTGATACTCTCGTAAGGTCAGTGATACTAGGAGACCACCTCTATTATCACCCATCTTCTATTTGTATCATCATTCTTCTATATTACTTCTCTATTTTTATTGTTGTGTGTTGTGTCTTACGGACATACCGTTGCAATTGGTAATTTGGGGGCACCCTCCTTTGTGATTGTCCCTAAGGCATTTGTTTTTCCTCTCTTGATTTATTGTTTACCCTCCTCTAGTGGTTCTATCTAGCAGGCGGATGATGAAAAACAAATTATACTGATGCAGACCTAGTGTCCCTTCAGCGAGAAATCAAAAAATGGACCTAGTCCATATATGACAATAGGGTTGTTACGCATTATCCAATGCTTGGCTAGTTGAATCACTCCATGTGATATCTTGATGTTGTCTTATCTCACTTACAAAACATAACAATAATGCTGCTCCGTGTACTTTGTCTATCTTGAATCTTGCTTTCCTTAGCTCTTTTAAATGCATTGTTGTTTATCATGATTGTATGGATGCTAACACCTTTTCTTGCAGGGAATTGTGTGTTTGTGGGAACATTTGGTGATCATAAAGTACATGTCACCTCTGGGGGGCATGGGCTTTGTGAGAGTTTGTGTTCCCTTGTGTGTTTTCTTCCTACCTTAATGTGCTTGATATCGGTACAATATATCAACCACCTTAAGGTGGGGGAATATATAAGGTAAGTTGTCTGATTTAGATGCTAGTAAATTGTGTTTGTAAAACTTGAATCTATTGCAATCATTTAAGCCCTCTATGAAGGTGGGATATCGTGTATATCCTTTTATCTTAAGCCCTTTGTAGAGGCAAGGATGGTGTATTTCTCAAGGAGATTGCACATCCTGTCATTTTCTAAAAGTCCTCTACAGAGGCGGGGAGCAGATATGAGACTATCTTAACCCTTAAGCATGTCTTCAACCATTGTTTTGGTGAATCCCAATCATCAGTGTGTGCTTTTAATGTGCATCAGATGGCTGCGAACCTAGCAATAGGTTTCTTCCATCGCTTGTTTGTCATGTTTTCTCCGTGTCTTCTATGTGTGTGTGTATGGCATGTTTGTTACCAAGCATAGTCTAAAGACAGGTGGCGATGAGTCCCTCCTATGCTTTGGGATTTGTATCATGTGCTAGATTTGTATTGCATGTCTATTGACCCATATGCAATCTAAAGATTGGTGGCAATGAGTCCCTCCTACACTATGGGTTGTGTGTTTACTTTCCTCGTATTTGCATTTGCATTTCATATATGAGAAAAAGAAAAAAAAAATCATTGCATTCACTGTGTTTTGCATGTCCTCAATGCTGGCTTCTCCATATTTTGTGTGACTGTAACTGTCTTGTCCGTGTTGTGTGTGCCTGTTATTGTCTTCAATGTGTTTGGCATGTCTTCACCATGCTTGGTGTGTTTGTTGTGTTTGTTGACCATAATTTAATGCATGTATTAGCCTTGCGTTTATACATACATTAAAGTGGGGGCTAAATGTTATGTTGGAAAATGTTCCCTTGGGGGCATTTCCCCCCTAAGGTTTAGCTCCTGGGTCTTTAGAATGCATTTAGAGCATCTTGCATGTTAATTTGGACTCCCGATGAGAAAACCCTGAAGTCTTATGGTAAATAGGACCTAGGGTGTGCTATTTTAATAATCACTAAACAAAAATAAGGGGGTGGACTTGGGCGCTAGTGCCCTAATCCTACTCTATTTGTGTCTACACTAAATTCAAATGTCAGTTTTATGTCTGTTATTTAGGTCCTATGCTGACATCTCAAATTTGAATTAGGAAATTCTTAGCGGGAATCTTTGTAGTTGCATGTATAAGCATGATTAGGTTTCATTTGCAAACTAGAGATGAAAAATTAGATGAGCATTGTGATTTTGTGATTTTGATTCAAGGTATTCATTGTGTTGTAGAGAAGTACTTTGTTGTTATTGTGTTTCTATTTGTAGATTTGACTCCATCTCCTCATGGCATGAAGAGCATCTTCCTTCCATGAGATCTACACTTCAAGGTGATATCTATTGTGTTTTCAATCATTTATCATTTGGATTTTTGCCTCTATCCTACTAGGATATGCACTCTTATCGAACAATGGTGTTTAAAAGACTTGAATGTCTCTCTGGGGCTTGATCGAGGCAAGCCTCTAAACACCACAACCCCCTCCCACACTCCTTTGAGATTGCAGGTTACAGGTACCAAGTTTCACGGAGTGGAGTTGCAAAAAGGAGGTTGCAGACAACAGGGATTCAAGATCTGACAAGTAGAGGACAAAGGTGAACATTTTGGGACAAGGGCACTAGTCCCTGTGTCCTCCACCTTCCTCGAGGTAGAAATGGAAGATATAGTGCAGATCAGTGTCGGAAGAAGATCCAGATTCCATGACAAAAATTGTACCTTGGACTAGGGAGTTAGTCCTAGTGTCCCCGACTATTCTACTTTCTAAACTTCAAAAAATAGTGAGTTAAATATCTTTGTCCTTCATCTTGGTCTGAAAGGATTTACCGTAATTCAATAATTTGCTTACTATTTTTCTTATTTAGGGTTTTAAGTGTAATTAAACATTATATTGAGATATTGTTTGATACATCTAAACATTCACATCATTCCAAGAGGCATTTCAACCTGATAGGTGATTGCTCTCACTTAGTGGAGATTCAACTCAGTTGATGTGCCCTTGAGTGTTTGGTGAGAAGGGAGGATTTTCCTTTGAAACATAAACCAAAACATTTCCCTCCTTTTTCACCCTAAATAGATACATCACATGGAGTGATTCTACTAGTCAATTATTAGATATATATATCAACCCCATCTTCATATGTGGACTAGGTCTATTTTTTCTTTCTTTTTGAAGGGACACTTGGTCCTTATCAATATTTGCTTGTTTTTGTCACCTGCCAGCTAGTAGAGCCACTAAAGAATGTAAACAATAAAAATGAGAGGAGATAAGAGTGACTTGGGTTTATAACAAGGGAAGACACCCTAAAGACATCCTTCACAATGTTATGCCCCCAAGGCACAACACACAACAATAAAAGAGAGGAGAGGAAAGTAGAAGAATGTAGAGACAAGTGGAAGAATGGTCACAACAGAGGCAGTCTCTTTGTATCCTTGACCTTACAAGAGTATCATGTGTGATCCAAAGAGACCTAAACAACATATAACACAGCACGGGGGAACACAACACATAAGAGGAGGCCACATAAGTGAGCACTCAAAGAGATGCTACAACAAAGGTGGCTAAAAAGGGTTAGAAATGTTGGGAATTAAGGTGTCTCAACCTTGGTAATTCTCTTCATTTGTAATGTTTGTATGTATTATTTAAATTGCCTATGTTGTAAATAATTGGAAATTCCATATTGTCATGTTGTGGGATGTGGCACGGTGATGTGTCAATCCTACATGGATTATGACAACTTGTTATTTTGTCCTCACATGAGGAGATAGGCATCCCACTTAGTGGTAGGAATATTCTGCCATGTGTTGGTATCTTCTATGTTGTGTAAGGAATGTTTGACCGAAACGATTATGACGGATTCCTATGATGAATCTATGACATGTAAGAGTCAGAAATAGAAGGTTGTAAGACAGGAGATGACATGTGTCATGAAGCATCTTTGAATGAGACTTATTTTGGTGCCCCAAGGTGGAATATGATGTGTTGTAAGAGAATATGCTATTTATAGCATGTGTATGACAGATTCTCTTACAGCTGTAAGTTGTAACCGCTATGACAGATTCTATGACAGTTGTGTCGTAAGAGCATCTGTCATAGCCCATTTTGGAAATAGGTGACCTCTTTGGGATGGGAGCTATGGACAAGTGTCAGACACATTCTACAATGTTGACCAAGTGGTCCTAGGCGTGGGTTTTGGTCCAAGATTCCATGTTGGATGCCCATTCTAAGAAAGGTCCAAAATTATCTTGTATTTTCTATTTAAACAGGTGCTTGGAGATGGAGTTGGTATCACAGGTTCATAGGTACTGTTATGCTGCCGGATTGACTCCAGACACAAGTGTCGAAGACCATTGAAGCTTGCATTGCAAGTGTATTGTAAACAACTTTCAGATTTGTTAATACATTGTGCAGGTTTTTGAGTGTGGGGTTTTTCACCCGATAAGGGTTTTCCCCACCGTAAATCTTTGTCTCTCTTCTTCTGCCTACTTTCTGGTTCTTGTGTTTTGCTGCAATATCTCATGTTAATGGTTTAACATTGCTGTAATAGTTAGGATAAAGTTGAATTTGCATAGTCCTCTCAATAGATTAGTGTAAGAAGCGTTTCCGCTCACCTAGCTTCCTTTCAATTGGTATCAGAGCTTGATCACCTTTGGTCCTAGTTGTTGGGTAGGGGTTTTTTGAGCTAATCTTAGGTTGAGTGGGAGTCTGTGCAGAGCATTCTGTATCTTATTGTAGCAAGGAGATGGCAGGCACATCAGGAAGGTTTGAATTAGAGAAGTTCAATGGCAGTAATTTTGAGCTGTGGAAGCTCAAGATGGAAGACATGTTAGTTGACCGAGACCTTTGGGATAGTGTGAACGGAACTAAACTAGTTGCAATGTCACAAGCTAACTAGGATCGAAAGGATTGAAAGGCTAAGGGTCTCATTAGACTTAGTCTTGCCGATTCTGTGTTGTTAAATGTCCATGAGCAGACTACTGCAAAACTCCTTTGGAAGAAGTTGGGGGATGTGTATCAAGCCAAATCCCTAGTTAATAAACTTTTTCTGAGAAAGAAGTTATATTCTCTTTGAATGGAGGACAAAGGATTCGTGGCTGAGCATATGAATGCCTTTAACATGCTGGTTTCACAATTGACATCTATTGGTGTAAAGATGGAGGAGGAGGATCGGTGTATGACCCTGCTTTGCTCTCTACCAGACTCATGGGATATCTTGTCATGGCAATTGGAAGCACCACATCCACATTCAAAATGGAAGAAGTGGTTTCTTCACTGTTGTCTGAAGAGATGCGGAGAAAGTCTTTTGAGGCAGCCAAAGAGGCCCTTGCAGTTCATGGAAGACCCAAGGAGAAAGGGAAGAAGGACAAGAAAGCTAGGAAGGGTAGATCCAAATCCCGTGGGAGATCCAAATCTCATGGAAAGTCCAAGGCTCTTTGTTGGAACTATGGCAAGAAAGGGCATTTCCGAAAGGAATGCAAAGAGGAGAAGAAAAAGAAGAAGAAAGCTCCTGATTCAAATTCTGACAAATCACAAGATGATGGTGATGCTTTCATCGCAGCCTTGGCAACCCATGCATCTGATGATGTGTGGCTAATCGACTCTGGTGCATCATTCCACATGACCTTGCATCGAGACTAGTTCACTAAGTATGAAGAGTTCAATGGTGGAAAGGTGTATCTGGGTGATGACTCTCATCTGAAGATCATTGCTCATGGAAGAGTCTCTATCTGATTCCCTGATGGTCGAGTGAAGGGGATCTCTGGGGTCCTGCACATCCTAGGCTTAGCATGGAACCTACTTTCTGTAAGTATGTTGAATGATGCAGGTGTGCAGGTTGTCTTTTCGAAATAAGGATGTAAGATGACTAGAGGAGCTATGGTGCTTGCTAAGGGTACTAGGAGAGGTACTCTATTTCAGCTGGAGGCATGCATTTCACAATACAATAGTTCTTCTGACTCAAGGAAGAGGGCAGCAGTCACTTCATCCCCACCATCTGAACAAGCAGTGAAGAAATTTGTTGTTTCTAATCTTGATGGTTGTAATCGTGCATTGGAAGTTAAACTTCCTGCAGAAAAGACAATGTTATAGCATAAGAGATTTGGCCACATTGGTGAGAAGGGTCTGCGAACCCTAAAAAATAAGAACCTCGTTTAGGGGTTAGATGATTGTAATCTTGAGTTTGACTTTTGCGAACATTGCATTTATGGAAAACAAAACCGTGTTTAGTTTTACTCGAGTTCTCATAAGTCTTCTGGTGTGTTGGACCTCATTCATTCTGATGTGTTTGGTCTTGTTAATGTTCCTTCGTTATCAAAATCTGTATACTTTGTATCTTTTATAGATGATTATAGTAGAAGGACATGGATTTATTTTCTCAGAAGCAAATCTGAAGTCTATAGCAAGTTTAAGGAGTTTAAAGCCTTTGCTGAAAATTAGACTGGTAAAAAGATTAAATGTTTGAGAACTGACAATGGTGGTGAGTTCTATTCTACAGAATTTGATAAGTATTGCAAGGAACTTCATATTGAAAGGCACAAGACAACTCCATACACCCTGCAGCAAAATGGAGTTGCAGAGAGGATGAAGAGGACACTGATGGAGAAGGCTAGGAGTATGCTTAGTGGAGCTGGTCTAGAACAAAAGTTTTGGGCTGAAGCTGTTGCCACTGCTTGTTATCTGGTAAATAAATCTCCTACATCAGCTCTTGTTGGAAAGACACCCATGGAGGTGTGGTCTGGTAGAAAGCCTTCAGTAAGGCATCTTCATATTTTTGGTTGTAAGGCATATGCACATGTGCCTAGGGAGAAGTGGTCAAAGTTGGAAAACAAATTTGTTAAGTGTATCTTCATCGGCTATGGTGTTGGTGTGAAGGATACAAGCTTTAGGACCCCGTGGCTGAAAAAGTGTTGTATAGCAGAAGTGTCATCTTCAAAGAGCTTACACCTTCTTCCACTGTTTTGCAGCCAGAAGAAAGAGAAAAGAAAGAGGATGTCATTCAGTTTCCTCTCACCCCTGAGAAGACTGAACAAAAAGACAATGTTGGACTTGAAGATGAGGAGAGCTCTAGCAGCTCTGAAATCTCAGATGAAGAAGCTGAACCTCAACCTCAGCTATTGAGGAGGTCTACACAGATAAGAAAGCAACCTGAAAGGTTTGGTTTTACATTGCTTGATTCTAGTTGTGCTTATGCTTTGCTTACTTACAGTGATGAACCTAGAACTGTATCAGAGGATTTGGATATGAAGGATGCAGGTTCCTGGAAGGAGGCCATGGAGGAAGAAATGGCTTCTTTGGAAAAGAATCAAACTTGGGACTTGGTGCCTTTGCCTCCTGGATGGAAACCCGTTGGATGCAAATGGGTGTTCAAGAAGAAAATTGGTGCAGATGGCAATGTTGAGAAGTATAAGGCCAGATTGGTTGCAAAGGGGTATTCACAAGTGGAGGGTATAGATTATGGTGAGATCTCTCCCATTGCAAAGTTGACATCAATTCAATTCCTGTTGTCACTCACGGCAGCTTATGACTTGGAGGTAGAACAGATGGATGTGAAGACAGCTTTCCTTCACGGTGACTTGGAGGAAGAAATCTACATGTCACAGTCAGAGCATTACATGGTGAAAGGTAAAGAAAATTTGGTTTGCAAACTTAAGAAGTCTTTGTATGGTTTGAAGCAATCCCCTAGGAGATGGTACTTGAAGTTTGATGCCTTTGTGTTGTCAATTGGATTTGTGAGATCAAAATCGGATCACTGTGTGTATTATAAATTTGATGGTGATTGTATTCTCATTGTTGCACTGTATGTTGATGATATGTTGCTCATTGGGAAGGGTAAGAATATGATTTCTAATTTTAAATCTCAGTTGTCAGCTCAGTTTGAAATGAAAGATTTAGGGGCAGCCAGGTACATTCTAGGAATGGAAATCAGAAGAGACAGAACCAATAGAAAATTTTGGTTAAGCCAGAGTAAGTATGTGAAGACCGTGTTGGACAGGTTCAGCATCGCAAATTGTAGACCATTGTGTGTTCCCGTTTCTTTGGGGACAAAGTTGTCTATTGAGGATTATCCAAAATCTCCTAGTGAGGTGGAGAATATGAGCAGAGTACCTTATGCTAGTGTTGTTGGTAGTTTGACATATGCTATGGTCTGCACAAGACCAGACATTGCCCAAGCAGTGGGAGTCCTTAGTTGATTTATGGCTAATCCTGGATGGGTTCATTGGGATGCCGTTAAGCGAGTGTTCAGATATTTGAGGGGTACTTCTGAGTACTCCATTTGCTATCATGGTAATGTTTCAGGACCTCTGCATTCTGTTGATATTCATGGATTTATGGATTCAGATTGGGCAGGTGACATTGATAGCAAGAGATCCACCAATGCTTATGTTTTTACACTGTTTGGTGGTTCTATTAGTTGGATGAGTAAGCAACAACCTATTGTTTCTTTGTCCACGACAGAAGTTGAGTATATGGAAGAAACTCATGCTTGTAAGGAAGTCATTTGGCTTAAGAGATTGTGTTCCGATATTGGTGTTGATGTAGGTCAGATCACGATCAATTGTGACAGTCAGAGTGCAATTTGCCTTGCAAAGAATCCAACTTTCCATGCTAGAACCAAGCACATTGATGTTCAGTTTCACTTCATGAGAGACATGGTTGAGGATGGAAAGGTAAATTTGGAGAAGGTAGATACTTTGAAGAATGTTGCAGATGCATTGACGAAACTAGTGGGCATGGAAAAGTTTAGATGGTGTTCGGAGTCTATCGGCCTCTCGGCCTATAGCAGTTAAATCCTATTTTTCTATTGGCTCTTACAAGGTGTTCGACAAGTGGGAGAATGTTGGGAATTAAGGTGTCTCAACCTTGGTAATTCTTTGCATTTGTAATGTTTTTATGTATTATTTAAATTGCCTATGTTGTAAATAATTGGAAATTCCATATTGTCATGTTGTGGGATGTGGCACGGTGATGTGTCAATCCTACATGGATTATGACAACTTGTTATTTGTCCTCACATGAGGAGATAGGTGTCCCACATAGTGGTAGGAATATTCTACCATGTGTCAGCATCTTCTATGGTGTGTAAGGAATGTTTGACCGAAACGGTTATGACAGATTCCTATGACGAATCTATGACATGTAAGAGTCAGAAATAGAAGGTTGTAAGACAGGAGATGACATGTGTCATGAAGCATCTTTGAATGAGGCATATTTGGGTGCCCCAAGGTGGAATATGATGTGTTGTAAGAGAATATGTTATTTATAGCATGTGTATCACAAATTCTCTTACAACTGTAAGTTGTAACCGCTATGACAAATTCTATGACAGTCGTAAGTGTCGTAAGAGCATCTGTCATAGCCCATTTTGGAAATAGGCGACCTCTTTGGGATGGGAGTTGTGGATAAGTGTCAGACACATTCTACAATGTTGACCAAGTGGTCATAGGCGTGGGTTTTGGTCCAAGATGCCATGTTGGACGCCCATTCCAAGAAAGGTCCAAAATTGCCTTGTATTTTCTATTTAAACAGGTGCTTGGAGATGGAGTTGGTATCACAGGTTCACAGGTACTGTTATACTGCCAGATTGAATCCATACACAAGTGTCAAAGACCATTGAAGCTTGCATTGCAAGTGTACTATAAACAACTTTCAAATTTGTTAATACATTGTGCAGGTTTCTAAGTGTGGGGTTTTTCACCCAATAAGGGTTTTCCCCACCGTAAATCTTTGTCTCTCTTCTTCTGTCTACTTTCTGGTTCTTGTGTTTTGCTATAATATCTCATGTTAATGGTTTAACATTGCTGTAATAGTTAGGATAAAGTTGAATTTGCATAGTCCTCTCCTCAATAGATTAGTGTACGAAGCGTTTCTGCGCACCTAGCTTCCTTTCAAGAAATACTTACCTATTTACATGGAACCGAACTAGAAGTTGTCATCAAGAAAATCATCTTCCTCCCAATCTTGAATGCAAGAGGAAATAGGTACATAAGGTACAATTGCTTGACTTAAATCATCATCCTTTAACTCTTCAACCTTTAGCTCTGCCTTGTTTGATTCAATAGTAGTTGGTGAAATATTTTCTTGTTGAGGTGTTGTTTGTTGAGCTAAGGCTTGTCTCTTCCTCCTTTCTCTTTCTTTCCTATTCCTTAGTGTTTTATTGGTGATGTTTACAAAAGGATTCTCATGATTTTCCATAGTCTTCAACATATTAGAGGAGGAATCTTGTACAAAATTGATTTTCTGTGATGAAATGCTTTGTTCTTTACAAGTATCTCCTGATCCATGTAAGGATAGCAGAGGAGGAACCTTGACAAAGACTCCCTTACCTCATGGTCAAGGGGGTTATTTCAATTCACATTGTTCTTCACTTATTATTTGTTCAATAGGAGGTCCAACCAATTTTGTTATTAACTTTGCTTTGTATCTTTGATATCCCAGGAAGAATTGATCTTGTCTTGGTTGACGAGGCTCATTAGGTTGTGGCCAAAAGTAGTCTAGGTTGAAATTTTCGTGAGTAACCAAAGGCTTCCATCTACTATGGTGGAAAACATGCATTCTCCCTTGGTGAGGAAATTTTAAACATTTATGAATTGTAGAGAGGAGCGCTTTCATGGACTTGAGCCATGGATGACCTAGTTTCACATGAAATAGGTCAGAGGTGGGAATGATGTCGAAGGATTATTCCAAGGCTTTCTCAACGACATTAATCAATAATGTAATCTTCCCTATAGCTGGTAAAAAGGCTCCATTATGTGTCTTAATCATCATATTGGTAGACTTGTAAGATTCTTGTATCAGATCATGCACATAGAGGAACTCTTCAGTAATCACATTCGTCATACAGTTAGGATTGATAAGGACCCCTCTTGTAGGTTTTCCACTTATATGGGCAGTGATATAAAGAGGTCCCTGAATGTCTCCAATTGTTCTATCATGTAGTGTAAAGATTATTTCAGGTTCATGAATTTTTCATCTTCCTCGACCATAGCATTATTGTTGTGATAAGAAGCCATGTATGTGAGATTGTTTCACACCAAAGCACTTGTTTGAGGAAATCAGGTTTTTAACGATCAAAATGCACAAATTTCATGGAAAACAAAGTAAGTGAGATGGAAATAGTGCTACATAACAAGGCAAGATGAATGATTTAAAAGTTTGCTTAAATAATTGTGAAGAAAGTGTATAAAGCCCTTAATGTTGAAATACACAATGTGTAATTGCAAATTTGAAATTTAAATGCAAGATCATGCAATGAAGAAAAACTACAACTCAAAATTAGTTTTGAATGAGTGTCTAAAGGAGCAGTAAAATCTAAAATAAGTTTTTGACTACTAACCCTATCTTTTTGCAAAAAACTAGGTTATATGAAAAGTGTTAAATTTTGACAAAACCCTAAGAAATGATATATGCAAATGCAAGATTTAAGATCATGAAAAAAATCAAATGTTTCTAATGATATGCAATGAAATAATGCAAAACTATGTCTTTATGCAAGCCTATAATGCTTATTTTTTCAATTTTTTCAATTGTATGCAATATTTTTCAATCAAGAATGACAAATATGATATGATGTAATGCTAAATATGATTTCAACACTTAGCAAGATGTAAATTCATTAAAAACATGGGTTCACCAAAATGAGGGGGAAAGATGCAAAGTATGTGAGTACACTAGATCAAATCCTCCTTTCACTACAACATTCAAGGACAAAATCGAGCTAAGCCAATACAAGATGGAAGAGGGCTTAACTACTAATTTTATGCTCTTATTTGCAAAGGAAAGATGTGATTCAAGCAAGCCTTTTATCAAACCATAGGCTCATCAATGCTCCAAACCCTAGATCTATGATAATCA
Organism: Cunninghamia lanceolata; assembly: GCA_027924645.1. Classification (NCBI taxonomy): domain Eukaryota; kingdom Viridiplantae; phylum Streptophyta; class Pinopsida; order Cupressales; family Cupressaceae; genus Cunninghamia; species Cunninghamia lanceolata. The sequence continues at coordinate 367,929 of BSBN01000918.1, read as the reverse complement.
GCTCATAACAGTGAAACATAAGCAACAAATTAGGATCTGAGAGTGCCAAAATGATCAAGAAGATGTCCAAACTTGTCCCTTAGAAGATAAAATGTCAGAGGACACTGGTGATAACACCTGAGTTTGGAAATTTTAGATCTCTGACAAATCCAGACTACAAATGAAGTCAAGGGAAAAGTTATCAAACATGCAGAAATAAAATCATAGATAACCCTAGATCCCAATGGAGTGCAAACTAGCCTAGAAAATAGTCAAATAAACATGAATAAACTAAGAATCTAAGCTAACATTTGACCTATCTCCATTGTCCTCCTTAACCTTGCATTATGTTCTCATATTTTGCATGTTTTTGCAACAATCTAGAGAAGCTCAAGTGTATGGACAACAAGATCTTGGAGAGAATATAGCATATTTGAGAATCTTAAGCCAAGAAGAGATGAAAATGAAACTGAAAAAGTAATTTTATAGAGGAACCTGTTTGAATGGAGGACTAGGATTGAGAGTTGACTTTGGAGCCAAATGAAGGTCTATGATTGATTAGGGTTTCCTTTCACTAAAGGACAAGGGATAAAATTGGGAGAAATGATGAGGTGGAGGATGTTTTTAAATTAAATAAATTAGATTCATTTATTTAATTTATTTGAGAAGGGGAATAATGTGGTGGGATTAAATTAAATAGGTGAGACCTATTTAATTAGAACAAGGCTTATAATTTAAATAAATGTTCATTTATTTAAATTAAAGGGGGAAACCGGATAGTGAATAATTAAATAATTAATCAATTAAAATTAATTATTTAACCATAGAGGAAAATTAGGGAAAAATAGTAGAATGTGGAAGAGATTGGTGTTTTGCAATCTGAGGACACTTTTAGGTGTCTACATTTTCCCCCTCTTTAAGATGATGTTCGAGATGATGAGATTTATGTTGAGTAACATCATTTCAAAGAAGCTAAGGAAATGGATAGAGGAAAAGGATGATGATGGAAAGATAGGATGGTGATGCCCCCTCGAGAGGATAGGTGGGTTGGACAAACACGGCTAGGCTCTCAAAATGAAAAGGGATTGGTCAAGGAAGAAAGATAGGGGTATAGATAGAAGAAATGAATGATACATTAAGCTGCAATGAAGGTAGTGGAATGAAGATGCGAGAGAGAGATGGTGGAGGAATGAAAGATGGGCTAGAAGAATGGGAATGAGATCTTGCTTTGATAGATTTGTGGGCTCCTCACTTGTAATTTTTTCTTATCATCATAGAACTTATTATATCAAAGGATGACAAACACAATGGCGTGATAGATGCCAAAGTGCGAAAATGTGATCCCTTGTGAAACAGGCACATGACAGATAAGGAATGCCTGAATCAGACTAGTAATCATGGTACCTTGTCGAAACATGCAATGGGATAACCGTGAGGTATGCAAGGAAGCATTTACTCTTTCCTATGCATAGGATGTCTTTGATTCACACCTAATGGAATCCTGATCACATGCAAGGCACCAAGTTGCCCCAGTCATTTTGCCAAGACAAACTGCAAACATAAATCAAAGAAAAAGGTCTCGCTCTATTCTCACTTCTCTTCATCACTTAGGGACTTCCTTGAGAAGCATAAGAATGAGGCTGAACAACAATCCAATAAAAGATAAGACAAACTAGACCAGCAGAGCCAACATCCATTAGATTGTTTGCCAAGTGATATGTGTTTGTTTGTTTGATCATGATTAGATGAGTAGGGCCTGGTTTTAGGATAGCAAGCATGTCATATAAGATGCCTGGTCTGGTTTCAACAATGCAACCACATGTATAAGGCCAATGATAGGATTGGGAAATCTCATATAAGACATGTGGCCTAGTTTCAGGAATGCCACAAGTTGTGAAGGATGCTTGGTATGTGATGATTGTGAATATTTGAAGGATGAAACATATCGTCTAAGGCGTAAAGCATGGTTTTAACTATGCTCCATGCAGTTGTTGATGAAGATTGGTCATGGCGATGTTCGATGATCACCATGTGAGTGATGAGAAATGATTGTGTGGCTATTTTTTTAATGAGCTGTCTTGTTGACACATGAGGTTATTTTCAATGACTAATTGCTTTAGTCTGGTCAAAGTGTCTATCTCATTAAGGGACAACTTATTATGACAATTAACTTGACAGGCCCTAAGGGACTGACCTACTGTCTCGGGGGCTCATTGAAGATGGCCTTGCCTATGTGAAAGCTCAAAGGCACTATAGTTCGACCATGTGGGGTGACATTGTTTATTTCTTGGGTGCTTTTTGGTTTATTATGTGTTTTTTTTTGTGATTTTTGAGAATATTTCATTTTTTAGTTTTGTGAAAATATTTAGATGTTTTTGGATTTTTGGAAATATTTGGATGTTTTTGGATTTTTCAAATATTTGAATGTTTTAGGATTTTTGAAATATTTGGATTTCTTTTAGATTTTGGAATATTTTGATGTTTTTGGATTTTTTGAATATTTGAATGTTTTTGGACTTTTTGAAATATTTGGATGTTTTTGGTTTTTTGGAAGATATTTGAATGTTTTTGGATTTTTGGAAATATTTGGATGTTTTTGAATTTTTGGGAAGTTTTGATGGGTTTGATTCAAATGCAAGATAAATGATAACACACGCAAGCAAGCAAGCATGCATGCACAAATGATACAAAAAAAGTAAGGTATTGCCCGTGTCAAGCTATAAACCAATGATTAATGATTGATTGATTGGTGATAATGATTGTGTCTGGTTTCAAGAAATGAAACATGTTGTCTAAGACATATGGTTTGGTTTTGACAATGCAACATCCTATCTAAGACAATTGATTGATTGACACTAATGTTGTTGGCCATGTGAGCAACACCAAGATTTGATTGAGTGATTGATTTGGTTTATGTCAAGGCTAGGATCAAGACGATTGATGCAATTAGATAATTTGGCAAGATTGATTAACTCGATTGGTATGGATTTAACGATGACATGCATTTGGATCATTGCTTGGAATGATTGATTTGAAGAAGTGATTGATTTGAATGATGTGATGAATTGATTGATTAGAGTGAATGATGAATTTGATTTGATTGGCAGAATTGATTTAGGATGAATTGATTTTAATAGATTGATTTGGATGATGAATTGATTGGAATGATTTGATGAATTGATTGAATTGACTAGAATAAGTGATTTGATTGAAGAATTGATATGATTGACATGAAATGGATTGAGTTGATGATTGAATTTGAAGAATTGGTTTGAATGAATGATTTGATTGGATGATTGGAAGAATTCGTTGGAATGGTTGGATTGACTTTATTGCTTGGATTTTTTATTGATATTTGATTTTTTTGGATTTTGAATGTTGTGATTTTTTTTTGTGTTTTTGGGAATATTTGATTTATTTGTATTTTTTAGTGTTTTGATTTTTTTGGGATTTTTGAATGTTGTGATTTTTTTTGTGTTTTTGGGAATATTTGATTTTTTTGTATTTTTGACATGTTTTGATTTTTTTTTATTTTTGAATGTTTTGGATGGCATTGGATGACAATTTGAGTAGCTTTTGTACTAGATACCAATGACAAGGGGAAAACTGAATCTAGGTGCAAGGAGGTAGGATGGGATTGGATGAATGGATGGATGATAGAAAATGACATGAATGGATGTAAGAGAGCAAGGATGTGATCTCCAAGGACTATGTTGCATAGGACTAACATGCCCCATTATTGGTGTAATACTTAGGACATTTCATGACAAGGCTTATGACAATAAGACGATGATAGGATTGGTTTGGAAAGGATGAGGTATGTCAAGAGATATCAAAACATTTGTCAACATTTTTCCCCCAATCTTTATCAAGATCAAAAAGAGGAAGGGATGAATGGACTCAATGTGATAGGTATATGTATGTGGGTGGATGGAAATGGCATGATAAGATAGGATAGGAAATGGTAGGATGAAAATGATAAGTTGGATGAGATAAGGTGCCCCTAAGTGTAGGTGACATAGAAGATCAACTTACAAGTGACGCCTTTTTGCCAAGTTTTCATCATGGTACTTATCCAAGGTGCCACCAAGGGTGGTTTTCACCATTGGACGAAGGGATTTCTCTTTACTTTTTTGATTTTTTTTTTTGATTTTTTTATTTTTTTAAATTTTTTGATGGGAGAAGGTGAATATGGATAGGAGGGACTCAAGTGTCTAGTGCCATGAAGGTGATAGTGTCCTGGTAGAGAGGAATGTTGCATGGACCATGTCAAGTTATTATGCTCGTGGATGTTGGTAAGGGGTTGCATGAGAGGGAAATGGATAAGGTAGATAATGGATTATGAATGTAGGGAAGATAATGGATTATGATGTGGATTATGTAGGACTTATGCAAGGAAGATGGATGAAACATTTATGCAAAAGCATGGACCATAGGGAGGTGATGGAGGAGTTATGTAGGATAGTGGATGAAAGATGGAGAGATGGAGGTATGTGGAAATGTTGCGGGATGGAATGGAACCATGACCAACGGTTACACACACTATGATAAACATTGAAGATTTTGATTTGGGGGAGGTGTGGGAAGCAATTGAGATGTTTTCTTAGGGGATGGATGATGTAAGCATTTAGGGACCCACATAGACTTAGTATTTTTATGATTTTTGTTTTGCATGTGGAATTTTTAGAACTTTTGGATGTAATGGGAATTTTGGATGGAAGGGGATGGTTGGGATTTTTGAGATGTGGATGTTGGGATAAGGTGCCATTAACCTTGTAAATCCCAATATTGTATTTATTCCATTTATTATATGTAATTTGTAATTATCCATGAGGAGATGTACTAGTTTCACTGGCAGGGGTAATTTCAGAGTAACCAGAGGTAATTACGGAGTGACTTTTACTGTTTGCAAATGTAAAAAGTCAAAGTAAATGAGGGTAGGTATGCTCCCTTGAGGAATATACTATTTTTGGCATGTATGACAACTGTCATAATGTTTGGTAAGTGAATCTATGACAGCTGCAAGTTGTCATAAGATTCTGATATTCTATGATACATATGATGGATATGTTAGTTATATATTTGCTATATTTAGCCCAAGGTTCCTATATTGGAAAGATACTCTTTTATGGAATCTATTAGAGGCCAGATTTAGTCTTGGTGCCCAACCTTTACATGGCTATTTTTGGACAAGTGTAAGATGCTTGTAAGATGGTAATTAATGTTTACAAGTTGGAAAAACTTAGGAGAGAGAAGATGAATGCCTAAGATGAGTTGGAAAACATTTCTATAAGTATTTGCCATGTATTTTTTGCTGCAATACATATTTTAGGTACTCATGTGCTGCAGGAATAATGTCAGATTGAAGACTTGTGGAGAGAGTTGTGTAGTTTGAAAGGAAGCTAGGTGTGCAGAAATCACTTCCTACACTAATCTAATGACGAGAGGGCTATGCAAATTTAATTTAATCCTTACAACTATAGCAATATGAAACACATAAATGAGATATTGCAGCAATACACATGAACCAGAAAGAAGACAGAAGAAGAGAGACAAAGATTTACGGTGGGGAAAACCCTTATCGGGTGAAAAACCCCACTCAGAAACCTGCACAATGTATTAACAAATCTGAAATATGTTTACAATACACTTGCAATGCAAGCTTCAATGGCCTTTGACACTCATGTCTAGAGTCAATCCGATAGCATAACAATACCAGTAAAACCTATGATATAACTCCCTCTCCAAGCACCTGTTTATATAGAAAATACAAGGCAATATTGGACCTATCTTGGGATGGGCATCCAACTTGGCCTCATGGCCCAAAACCCACGCCTAAGGAGACTTGGTCAACATTGTAGAATGTGCCTGACACTTGTCCACATCTCCCATCCCAAAGGGGTCACCTATTTCCAAAATGGGCTATGACAGATGCACTTACGACTCTTACGACTGTCATAGAATCTGTCATAGCAATTACAACTTACAGCTATAAGAGAATCTATCATACACATGCTATAAATGGCATATTCTCTTACAACATGTCATAGTCCACCTTGGGGCACCTAAATATGTCTTTTTCGAAGTTGCTTCATGACACATGTCCTCACCTGTCTTACAACCTTCTATTTCTGACTCTTACATGTCATAGATTCTGTCATAGGAATCTGTCATAACCGTTTCGGTCAAGATTCACTTACACACTAATCAAGATGCTGAAACATGGTAGAATACCTCTACCACACAAAAGGGACACCTATCTCTACATCGAGTGAGTTGACCATCCTAGTCACCTTACAAGTGGAGTGACAACTCATCATGCCACTTCACACTAAATGACAAAATAGGATGTGCAACAAACTACAACATAGGCTAAGTAAATAAATTACATTACAATAATAAATGCAAGGAATTTACAAGGTTGAAATAGATTAATTCCCAACATTCTCCCACTTGTCGAACACCTTGTAAAAGCTAATAGAATAACAGGATTTTAACTACTATAGGCCGAGAGGCCCATAGACTCTGAACACCATCTAAACTTCTTTATACTCACTGGCTTCGTCAATGTATCTGCAACATTCTTTGAGGTATCTACCTTCTCCAAATTTACCTTCCCATCCTCTACCATGTCTCACATGAAGTGAAACTGAACATCAATATGCTTTGTTCTAGCATGGAAAGTTGGATTCTTTGCAAGGAAAATCACACTCTGATTGTCACAACTGATCGTTATCTGACCTGCATCAACACAAATATATGAACACAATCTCTTAAGCCAAATGGCTTCCTTACAAGCATGAGTTTCTGCCATGTACTTAGCTTCTATCATGGACAAAGCAACCACAGGTTGTTGCTTACTCATCCAACTAATAGCACCACCAAACAGTGTAAACACATAAGCACTGGTGGATCTCCTACTATCAATGTCACCTGCCCAATCTGAATCCACAAATCCATGAATGTCAATGGAATACGGAGGTCCTGTAACATTACCATGATAGCATATGGAATACTCAGAAGTACCCCTAAAATATCTGAATACTCACTTAACTGCATCCCAATGAACCCATCCAGGATTACCCATAAATCGACTAAGGACTCCCACTACTTGGGTAATGTCTGGCCTTGTACAGACCATAGCATACATCAAACTGCCAACAGCACTAGCATAAGGTACTCTTATCATGCCATCCACCTCACTAGGATATTTTGGAAAATCCTCAATAGATAACTTTGTCCCCAAAGAAATAGGAACACACAATGGTCTACACTCTACCATGTTGAACCTATCCAACACGGTCTTCACATACTTACTCTGGCTTAACCAAAGTTTTTTGTTGGTTTTGTCTCTTCTGATTTCCATTCCTAGAATGTACTTGGCTACCCCTAAATCTTTCATTTCAAACTGTGCTGACAACTAAGATTTGAAATTAGAAATCATATTCTTACCCTTCCCAATGAGCAACATTTCATCAACATACAATGCAACAATGAGAATACGATCACCATCAAACTTAAAATACACACAGTGATCCAATTTCGATCTCACAAATCTAATTGACAACACAAAGGAATCAAACTTCAAGTACCACCTCCTAGGAGACTGCTTCAAACCATACAAAGACTTCTTTAATTTGCAAACCAAATTTTCTTTACCTTTCATGATGTAATGCTCTAGCTATGACATGTAGATTTCTTCCTCCAAATCACCTTGAAGGAAAGTTGTCTTCACATCCATCTGTTCTACCTCCAAGTCATAAGCTGTTGCAAGAGACAACATGAATCCAATGGATGTTAGCTTTGCAATGGGAGAGAAAATCTCACCATAATCTATACCCTCCACTTGTGAATACCCCTTCGCAACCAATCTAACCTTATACTTCTCAACACTGCCATCTACACCAATTTTCTTCTTGAACACCCATTTGCATCCAACGAGTTTCCATCCAAGAGGCAAAGGCACCAAGTCCCAAGTTTGATTCTTTTCCAAAGAAGCCATTTCATCCTCCATGGCCTCCTTCTAGGAACCTGCATCTTTCATGTCCAAAGCCTTTGATACAGTTCTAGGTTCATCACTGTTAGTGAGCAAAGCATAAGCACAACTAGAATCAAGCAATGTAAAACCAAACCTTTCAAGTTGTTTTCTTATTTGTGTAGACCTCCTTAAGGGCTGAGATTGAGGTTCAGCTTCTTCATCTAAGCTTTCAGAGCTGCTAGAGCTCTCCTCATCATTAGGTCCAACATTTTCTTTCTGTTTAGTTTTCTCAGGAGTAGCAGGAAACTGAACAACATCCTCTTTCTTTTATTTTTTTTCTGGCTGTGAAATAATGGAAGAAGGTGTAAGCTCTCTGAAGATAACACTTTTGCTATACAACAATTTTTCAGCCACAGGGTCCTAAAGCTTGTATCCCTTCACACCAACACCATAGCCAATGAAGATACACTTAACAACCTTGTTCTCCAACTTTAACCGCTTCTCCCTAGGCACATGAGCATATGCCTCACAACCAAAAACATGAAGATGCCTTACTGAAGGCTTTCTACCAGACCACACCTCCATGGGTGTCTTTCCAACAAGAACTGATGTAGGAGATCTGTTTACTAGATAGCAAGCAGTGGCAATAGCTTTAGGTCAAAACTTTTGTTCTAGGCTAGCTCCACTAAGCATACTCCTAGCCTTCTCCATCAGTGTCTTGTTCATCCTTTCTACAACTCCATTTTGTTGCAGGGTATATGGAGTTGTCTTATGTCTTTCAATCCCAAGTTCCTTGCAATATTTATTGAATTCTGTGGATCATAACTCACCACTGTTGTCAGTTCTCAAATATTTAATCTTTTTACCAGTCTAATTTTTAGCAAAGGTCTTAAACTCCTTAAACTTGCTATAGACTTCAGATTTTCTTCTGAGAAAATAAATCCATGTCCTACTAGAATCATCTATAAAAGATACAAAATATACAGACTTTGATAACGAAGGAACATTAATAGGACCAAACACATTAGAATGAATAAGGTCCAACACACCAGAAGACTTATGAGAACTCGAGTAAAACTGAACATGGTTTTGTTTTCCATATATGCAATGTTCGCAAAAGTTGAACTCAAGATTACTATCATCTAACCCCTCAATGAGGTTCTTATTTTTCAAGGTACACAGACCCTTCTCACCAATGTGGCCAAATCTCTTATGCCATAACATTGTCTTTTCAGTAGGCAATTTAACTTCCAATGCATAATTACAACCATTAGAATTAGAAACAATAGATTTCTTCACTGCTCGTTCAGATGGTGGGGATGAAGTGACTGCTGCCCTCTTCTTTGAGTCAGAAGAACTATTGCATTGTGCAATGCATGCCTCTAGCTGAAACAGAGTACCTCTCCTAGTACCCTTAGCAAGCACCATAGCTCCTCTAGTCATCTTGTATCCTTCTTTCGAAAAGACAACCTGCACACCTGCATCATTCAACATACTTACAGAAAGCAAGTTCTTTGCTAAGCCTGGGATGTGCATAACCCCAGAGATCCCCTTCACTCATCCATCAAGGAATCAGATAGAGACTCTTCCACAACCAACAATCTTTAGATGAGAGTCATCACCCAGATACACCCTTCTACCATCGAACTCCTCATACTTGGTAAACCAATCTCGATGCAAGGTCATGTGGAATGATGCACCAGAGTCATTCAGCCACACATCATCAGATGCATGGGTTTCCAGGGCTACAATGAAAGCATCACCATCTTCTTGTGACTTGTCAGAATTTGAATTAGGAGCTTTCTTCTTCTTTTTCTTCTCCTCCTTGCATTCCTTTCTGAAATGCCCAGTTTTCCCACAATTCCAACAAAGAGCCTTGGACTTTCTAAGAGATTTGGATCTCACACAGGATTTGGATCTACCCTTCTCAGCTTTCTTGTCCTTCTTTTTCCCTTTCTCCTTGGGTCTTCCACAAACTGCAAGAGCCTCTTTAGCTGCCTCAGAAGACTTTCTCCACATCTCTTCAGATAACAATGAAGATACCACTTCCTCCATTTTGAATGTGGATGTGGTGTTTCCAATAGCCATTACAAGATGATCCCATGAATCAGGCAAAGAACAAAGCAAGGTCATACAATGATCCTCCTCCTCCATCTTCACACCAATGGATGTCAATTGTGCAATGAGCATGTTAAAGGCATTCATATGCTCAGCAACGGATCCTCCTTCCTCCATTCAAAGAGAATACAACTTCTTTCTCAAGAAAAGTTTGTTCACCAGGGATTTGGCCTGATAAACACTACCCAACTTCTTCCAAAGGTCTTTTGTGCTCTTCTCCTCATGGACATTTAACAGGACAGAATCAACTAAACAGAGTCTTATGAGACCCTTAGCCTTCCGATCCTTTAGATCCCATTCATCTTGTGACATTGCGGTTGGTTTTTACACTGGATACAGTTTCCCATAGGTCTCGGTCTACAAGCATGTCTTCCATCTTGAGCCTCCACAGCTTGAAATTAGTGCCATTGAATTTCTCCACCTCTATCCTTCCGAATGTGCTTGCCATCTCTCTGCTGCAATAAGATTTAGAATACTCTACACAAACTCCCACTCAACTTAAGCTTAGCTCAAAAAACCCCTACCCAACAACTAGGACCAAAGGTGATCAAGCTTTGATACCAATTGAAAGGAAGCTAGGTGTGCAGAAATCACTTCCTACACTAATCTAATGAGGAGAGGGCTATACAAATTCAATTTAATCCTTACAACTACAGCAATATGAAACACATAAATGAGATATTGCAGCAATACACATGAACCAGAAAGAAGACAGAAGAAGAGAGACAATGATTTATGGTGGGGAAAACCCTTATCAGGTGAAAAACCCCACTCAGAAACCTACACAATGTATTAACAAATCTAAAATATGTTTACAATACACTTGCAATGCAAGCTTCAATGGTCTTCGACACTCGTGTCTGGAGTCAATCCGATAGCATAACAGTACCTGTAAAACCTGTGATACAACTCCCTCTCCAAGCACCTATTTATATAGAAAATACAAGGCAATATTGGACCTATCTTGGGATGGGCATCCAACTTGGCCTCATGGCCCAAAACCCATACCTAAGGACACTTGGTCAACATTATAGAATGTGATTGACACTTGTCCACAGCTCCCATCCCAAAGGGATCACCTATTTCCAAAATGGGCTATGACAGATGCTCTTATGACTCTTATGACCGTCATAGAATCTGTCATAGCAGTTACAACTTACAGCTGTAAGAGAATCTATCATACACATGCTATAAATAGCATATTCTCTTACAACATGTCATAGTCCACCTTGGGGCACCCAAATATGCCTTTTTCAAAGATGCTTCATGACACATGTCCTCACCTGTCTTACAACCTTCTATTTTTGACTCTTACATGTCATAGATTCTATCATAGGAATCTGTCATAACCGTTTCAGTCAAGATTCACTTACACACTAGTCAAGATGTTGGCACATGGTAGAAAACTTCTACCACACAAAAGGGATGCCTATCTCCACATGGAGTGAGTTGACCATCCTAGTCACCTTACAAGTGGAGTCACAACTCATTGTGCCACTTCACACTAAATGACAAAATAGGATGTCAAACAAACTACAACATAGGCTAAGTAAATAAATTATAGTACAATAATAAATGCAAGGAATTTACAAGGTTGAGACACCTTAATTCCCAACATAGTTGATGTATTGTACAATCTTTTTGAGATTAATACAAAGTTGTGCCTCTTTCCTGGTGGACTTTTTTACCCACAAGGGTTTTCTCCATGTAAACACTGTGTCTTCTGTTGTGTTCTTCATGTTTGGCATTTTCTTTGTAGTGGGTTTTATGTTTTGTTACAATATCCATTGTTAATGCACACTTAAGATTTCTGAAATTTATCTTGAATCAGATTTCCATTGAAGTAGTGTTGCTTTCATTTCTAACATTTGGTATCAGAGCTTGGCCAGCTTTGACTCTTGGGTGGTAGTGAAAGTTATAGCTACAGTGGGAGATTTGGTTGTGTTTATTTTGTAGATCTTGTGTTGTTATTATGGCTACATCCACCATTGCATCAACCTCTCGAATGGACATTGAGAAGTTCAACGGAATGGGGTATGAGTTGTGGAAGTTGAAAATGGAAGATTTGTTGGAAGAAAGAAACCAATGGTTGGTTGTTCAAAAAGTGAATAAACTTGATGATGTCTCTCCGGATGAGTGGGCAAAACTAGATAAGAAAGCACGGGGAACCATCCGTTTGTGTCTGTCAGATTCTATCCTGTTGAATGTCGCAAAGGAAGAGACTACACACAAATCATGGAAATGGTTGGCTGATATCTATTAAGCCAAGAGTGTGGTAAATAAACATTATTTAAAAAGAAAGTTGTTTTCTTTGAAAATGAAAGAGGGTGAGTCGGTTGCAGAGCATTTAAATTCTTTTAATTTATTGATGGGTTAGCTTACTTTAGTAGATGTTGAAGTTGATGAGGAAGATAAATGTATCCTGCTTCTTTATTCTTTACCTGAATCATGGGAAAATGTCATTTTGGCTATCACTGCTAACCTCACAGATCTGAAGTTGGATGCTCTTGTTGCAGTTTTACTAACACAGGAATTGAGGAAGAAGAGTTCAGATAGTTCAGGTGATCCTTTCAGTATTATGGGAAGGTCTAAGGAAAGGGTACCAAAGGAAGATCAGAAATGGGCTAAGGACAAGTCCAAGGGTCGGTCTAAGACTCCTGGTAAAAAGAACAGAGTTAAGTGTTGGAACTACGGTAAAAGGGGACATGTGAAGAAGGAGTGCAGAAACCCTAAGAAATAGTGGGAGAGTGCTTTGAATAAGTCCTTGAATGCAGGTGAAGATGTTTTACTTTTTACATGTAATGTTGTTTCGAATGATCACTGGTTGGTTGACTCAGGATGCTCGTTTCATATGACCCCACATAAGGAATGGTTCTCCACATATGAAGAATATGATGGAGGTAATATCTGCCTTGGTGACAACTCTTCATATCTGATTATCAGGAAAGGAAAGGTATTGTTGTGTTTCTATGATGGGAGGATTAAAACCCTCCCTAGTGTTTTGCATGTTCCTAGATTAGCTAGAAACCTGATTTTAGTTTCAAAGTTTAATGATTTGGGAATGCATGTGACATTTGACAAGCATGGCTATAGATTAGTGAGAGGAAACTTGGTGGTAGCGAAAGGGAAGAGATTCGGGAACTTGTTTAAGCTTGAAGCCACTATAGTTTGTAATGCCTCTTATGTTTTTGAGGCTACTAAAAACACTTGTATGTTATGGCACCGCAGATTGGGCCACACAACCAATAATGTACTAAAAACTATTAAGAATAAAAATTTGTTGGATGGTTTCTCCTATTCTGGTGAGCACTTTGATTTCTATGAGCATTGTGTGTTTGGTAAACAAAATATAAAATCATTTCCTTCAAGAAGTAATAGAGCAAAAGAGAAGTTAGAAATTATTCATATGAATGTGTTTGGACCTGTGGATAATGAATCTATTAGAAAATCTCGTTATTTTGTCACCTTCATTGATGATGTATCCAGATATACATGGATTTATTTTATGAAACATAAATCTGAAGTTTTCACTAAGTTTAAGGAATTCAAAATCTTAGTAGAGAACCAATCAAGTTTCAAAATAAAAATATTAAGATCTCACAATGGAGGGGAATATTTCTCTAAGGAATTTGATGAGTTTTGCAAGCATGCATGTATAATCAGATAAAAGACAACTTCATATACACCACAGTAGAATGTTGTTGCAGAAAGGATGAATTGAACAATTATGGAAAGGGCTAGAAGTATGCTTAGTGATGCATAGTTGGATTAATGCTTTTGGGAAGAGGTTGTGTCTACTACTTGCTACTTGATAAACAGATCTCCTTGTAAGGACCTTGATTCGATGCCTTATGAAGTGTGGACAGGTAAGAAACCTTTTGTTTCATATTTAAGGGTTTTTAGCTGTGAGGCTTTTGTTCATGTGCCTAAGTAAAAGTGATCTAAGTTGGATCCAAAGGATGAAAAGTGTACATTCATTGGATATGGTGATAATGTCAAAGGTTATAAGCTTTGGAATCCACTAATCCGCAAGATTATCTTTTCTAGAGATGTTATTTTCAGGGAATTTAGAGCTATTTCTGAACTCGAGCAGCCAAAAGAGAAAGAAGAAAAGGTAAAGAAGGTGCTCTTTGATTTAGAGTAGCAAGATGCACCTCAGGAAGAACAGAATGATGGATTGGGGGTGAAGAAGAAGAAGAAGATTCAAGTAGTTCTGATGAAGATGAGTCTATAATTACAAAAGAAGTTGTTACAGATGATCATGCAGAAGAACGAATAGAGTCTCTTACTCTACCCTTAAGGAGATCCACAAGACAACATAATCTAGTTGACAGGTATAGCCCACCAGATTTCTATTGTGTATATGCTTTATTAAGTACTAACGATGAACCTAGATCCTACAGGGAAGCTATGTCTGCAGATGATAGTGAGTCTTGGTAGTTAGCCATGCAAGAGGAGATGATGGCTTTAGACTCTTGTAACACCTGGTATCTTGTTTGTTTTCCCAAAGGAAGAAAGGCCATAGGTTGTAAGTGGGTCTTCAAGAAGAAGTTTGGAGTAGACGGGTCATTGGAGAATCTTAGGAGAGAGAAGGTGAATGTCTAAGATGAGTTGGAAAACATTTCTATAAGTATTTTCCATGTATTTGTTGCTGCAATACAGATTTTAGATACTCAGGTGTTGTACGGATGTTGTCAGATTGAAGACTTCTAGAGTGAGTTGGATAGTTGATGTATTGTACAATCTTGTTGAGATTAATACAAACTTGTGCCTCTTTCTTGGTGGAGATTTTTACCCACAAGGTTTTTCTCCATGTAAACACCGTGTCTTGTGTTGTGTTCTTCATGTTTGGCATTTTCTTTATAGTGGGTTTTATGTTTTGTTACAATATCCATTGTTAATGCACACTTAAAGATTGTTGAAATTTATCTTGAATAAGATTTCCATTGAAGTAGTGTTGCTTTCATTTCTAACAGTGGATGCCTCATTTGATTTGATTTCTTTTTGCTTAGGTACCCAAACCATTTTTCTTTTGGACTTTTCTTGTAATGGTATGGGCTTGGATAGCTTTTTTATTATTTTTTGCTTTGAACTTTTGCATTGATATCCTAAGGTATGAGGATCCTTAGCATTTTTTAATTTATAGGTAGAGGCATCCAAATGTTTATTTTTTAATCCCATGGGGTGGATGGAAGCTTTATGTTTAGACAATGTGTGCATTTGTTGGTCATGATTAGGAATGTGAGGGAATCTGTAAATGGATGTATTTGGCATTGGGAGAAGTGGAGGTAAATTAGATGGAGGGAGGTGTATGGTCACATACTTTTGACACTTGTAGGATGATGGAGGTGGAATGGCAATATATGTTTTGGATATATAATGTGATTTGTGATGGAAAGTGGTTGATTTAGGATGTATGGAGGAAGTACCAACATATTTAGAATGTTGTCCTTGGAGTGTATATCCAAGGCCATATGAGCGTGGAGGGACATTGACATGGATAGGCTCCAAAATTCCTTGTTCATGAAGGCCTAACCCTTTACCTTGGTAATTCATGTTTTGGAGGATGCGATTGACAATGGGACTAGGTGTAGTTTGGGAACTAGACACGGATTCCTTGTTGGATGGAGAAGGTGAAGTGGTGGACAAAGGTTGTTGTTGTCCTAAGGAAGAACATTCATGGATGAAAGTGGTGAGACAAATAGGATATGATGGTGGACTTGAAGTGGGATCAATAGTAGATGGTGAAGGATCATTAGAAGCTTGATTATCATGATGTTCATTTAGATACATGGTATTTGTTTGATCTTCTATGTTTTCTTGGGAGGCACATGTCTCATCATGGGAAGTGGAAGTTTGTGGATCATGGATGGGTGGAGTGATAAGATCTTGACCATGGAATGCATAAAGTTGGCTAAGAGGGTCATCATGGCCTTCTTGATCATAGAGGAGATCTTGATTGTATATGGGAGCTTGACCATGGAAAGGATAAAGTGTGTTATGGATGGCTGGAATAGAAGGGGTTTGATCTTGATTAGAATTAGGGACTAATGCTTCTTCATGCTTAGGATTGTACCCTTGACATATCTCTTGACTTTGAGTGAAAATGGAAGGCTCCTCAATAGGGTCAGTATGTTGTGGACCACATGATGGGGTTGAAGGGATGGACATGGTATTTGAGGACTCTTTGGTATGCTCAAGCATATGTGTTGGATGACATGGAGATAGGTTGTTCCTTGCTAGTAACCCTTGGATCACATCCTTTGTAGGTGGATGGGTGATGAAAGTTGAGGGCTTAGGATTAGGTAGATTAGGACTATTAGTGGATAGGTCCCACGGTGGAAGCACAAGAGGGGTATTGGATGGATTAGACTTAGGGCTTGGACTTTGGTTGGATGAAGGATCAAAAGGATTGGATGAAGTGGTATATTTGGATGACTCCGTATGTTTACTTTTGTAATGTTTAAACTTAGGGCATAGAGTTAATGGGGGATTAGAGGATGGTAATGATAGTGAATGGCTTGCATGGACTAGGTTGATGTCTCCCTTGTCCAAAGTGGCATTAGGGTTCAAAGGCACTTTATTTTGTTTCAAGGAGTGACTTAAGCTCACATGTTCTTGTTGGGGTGTGAATGGATATGTTGATGTGGCGTTGACTTGACATGTGGATGGACTAGGTTATGGACTTGTCTCATCCTCGTAATTAAAGAGATAGCCTCCTCGAAGTATGAACTTGGGCTTAGGAGGAGGGGCTCCTTGGAGTACAAGCTTAGGTCTTGGTTTTGTCTCATCAATGGGATTAAGAGGGCCACCTCTAAGTATGATTTTGGGCTTTGGTTTGGAAATAGGATCGCTAATGATTAGGACCATGTTGACAAGTGTTTGACTGGGATTAGGATAATGATAAGGTGGAACGACTACGAATGTGATAGAGTATGAGATTGATTGGATGATTAGATAGGTGATTAGGTTATGGTTAGGGTTGTGATTAGGATGACTATGAGAAGAATGAATATGTTGGTGAGAATGTTGTGAATAATGTGTTTATGTGTTCACTATAGGGATGACTAGGAGGATTTACTCCCTTTCTCTTCCTTTGGCAACCGTGTCCATATAAGACTTGTGAATTTCAAGATGCTATGGGAATGTTAATGCAAGGTGATGAGGCCCAGACTATGATAGAGGCTAACGGATATTAGTCTTTGAAAAGTCTAGCTCCAAGAGGGTACTCTTGTCTACTAATGACCTTGTCAAAGTATAAATTGGATTTATCAAGACCTTGAGGTGTGGAAGAAATGATTGATTAAAGTGAACCCATGAGATTTAGAATTCACTTGGAAGGATGGACTTAAACTAGCCTTGTGGTATTAAGCCCAAGTTGTGATTGATTTGAAAAAGATGTCAAGGTCTCTTTGTCCAGATTTGTACTTCTGATACAGTCAAGCTTTGACAGTTTCTCCCTATGTTTCAACCTTAGGAAGACTATTTTTGGGAACCTCTATAGGTGTCAAAGGCTGAATGAAATTGAATATGTACTGGGTGAACAGAACCAACAAGTCTATAAGGTTTTGACACAGTTGTAGTCGGATTTGATAGGGAGAGTAGATGCTCAAAGATTTCCCTACAGTTGTGGTGTATTGTGATTAGGATGAAATTGATTGTATTGGAATGAATGGTTAGGATATGATTAGGATGTGATTGATTGGATTAGAATGAAGATGATGATGTGTAGTGATGAGATTAGATGACTTTGATGGATTAGGAAGAATTTGATTGGATTAGAATGAATGGCTAGGATATGATTAGGATGCAAGTGGTTAGATTAGAATGAAGATGATGATGTGTAGTGACGAGATTAGATGACTTTGAATTGATTAGGAAGAAGTTGATTGGATTATGAATGAATATGATTATGTGTAGAGATAAGATTAGATGACTTGAATGGATTAGGAAGAAGTTGATTGGATTATGAATGAAGATGATTATGTGCAGTGATAAGATTAGATGATTTGGATTGATTAGGAAATGATTAGGATGATGTTGATTGGATGAGGATGACGATGTGTAATGATTAGGAATGATGATTAGGATAAAGTGAAATGATTAGGAATGATGATTAGGATATGATTAGGATGAGGTATAATGATTAGGAATGATGAATAGGATATGATTAGGATGTGATTGAATGATGATGATATGATAAGAATGTGATTAGGATAGGACAAGTAGGATGATCAAGATGTGGATGGTTGGATGATGTGATTAGGAAAGGTGACTAGGATATGAAGGTTGAATGATGAAGATATGATAAGAACATGATTGAGATATGATGACTTGGAATGAATGCGTGGACAAGATTGTTTAGGTTGATGATTAAGCAAGCACTTGAAGAAGACACATCAATCATAGAAGACACTTGGAAATGAGATTGGTTGTAACTTTTGATGAGTGTGAAAACACTTGTAAACATGTACAATCCTAGGCTGGAAAGAGGATACTACTTGTTGAGTCCCTACTCGGATTGCTCCAAATACTAAGACAAAGTGGACAACTAGAGAATTTGGTGACACTTTATCCCCCTTACA
Source organism: Cunninghamia lanceolata (assembly GCA_027924645.1). Taxonomy (NCBI): domain Eukaryota; kingdom Viridiplantae; phylum Streptophyta; class Pinopsida; order Cupressales; family Cupressaceae; genus Cunninghamia; species Cunninghamia lanceolata. Next base: position 349,269 of record BSBN01000918.1, on the reverse strand, counting down.
TGGCATGGGCACACCAACTTCTCTTACCCTTCAGATCATGTGAACTGAGGGAATTTATGTCTACACAATGAATAGTACACATCGGGCGGCTTCAGAGGTCCGACCTCCTGCACCAACAAGTAAAAGGGTTCTTGGCCTCTAAAACAAGTGGTTCTTAGTCAGTATTTCAGGATAATCTAGTGTCTATACATGTGGTGATTCGCTCATTTAAGAGGCCTCCCAGCCCTCAGAAAGGGTTTTCATGCATCTCATGGATACTAAGGGAGACTTTCGTTGGTATACAACAATGGCACTAGGTGATTGATGACTTTCATCACAACCATAATTATTTATATAGCGGACCAAAATGAAAGTACCACTTGGGTCATTCCTTCTCATAAATCAGGAGGCAGGCCCTCTAAAGGTTTGCACAAAAGCGATACAAGCACATGTTTTTGATCTCCAAGGTCATATGAAGATGCAAGGAGAGAGCATACACATGTGTTTGATCACACTAAACAATGTTCATTAATCTTTAGAATTTTAAATGTGTGGTGTGATTATGAAAGTGTTGAGAGATGCTTTTGATTCCCAAGATCACATAATGTGCGAGAGAAGAACATACACACCTCAAAACACCAACAAAATCACCAAGCAAAGAAGACACTAATTCTTTTTAAGCCCCGAAATATGTGTGAAAATAGCAAGCCAATGTTCTTTTTAGTGCACCAAAATCAAAGTGTTCCTATGATAACAAAGCACATGCACATGAAAGGAATCAAATCCCTACACCAAATTCGTTAATAGTTTCAATCAAGAGTCTTCTCCCAACAAGTGCCACAAGCTGAAAATTAGATATTAGTAGCATAAAATCCCTTATCAAAGTGTGAAAAACATGAAACATCAAGTAGACACCCCCTTTTGCAAACCACCAAGTCAAAAAGGCCATGAAATCGAATCTAGAAAATATCTAAAAAGATTGATCAGTAACAGCAAAACTAATAGTAGAATTAGGAAGTAGACAAAATTCTAAGCAATTTGAAAAAATAATTTGCTGAAATCTGATGAAAAATGTGAAAGATATGTGCATTTGAAGTTCAATAGTAACATTGATTTTGACTGTGTGTAATCTTCCCTTCTAGCAAGCTAAAATTTTCACAACCTTGCAAACAATTTTGATTCATAAAAGAGTACATTAGAATTCAATTCTTCTTACCTAATTATATTAACCACAAAGATATATTAGATCCAACCTTATAATCATAACTCTATATGTATTATGCCTTTCTCTACTATACTTGTTCATGATTTACCCCGAGAGAGACATACTTGGGCCTATACGTTAATCAAACCACTCACCCAACAAGATAGGGTTATTAGGGCACCATATTCCCATGGGTCCAATATTCCTTTCCTTTGACTCAGAGGGGTGAAGGTTTTCACCAACTTGAGCCAAAGGCCTATCCACTTGTCTCAGAGTGGAAATCTTCACCAACTTGAGACAAGGGCCTCTCCACTTGTCTCAAAGGGGCAATCTTCACCACCTTGAGACAAGGGCCTTTCCACTTATCTCAAAGGGGCAATATACACCAGCTTGAGATAAGGGCGTATTTAAATAGCTCGGAGGGGTGATATCTCACCAGCTTGAGACAATAAATCTTCACTCATCTCAGAGGGGTGATGTTCTCACCAGTTCGAGCATTATCCATCATTAAGCCAATTGCCTACCCTAAGTTTCCCCTTATATGGTGTGTTGGTGGATTAACTATGAGGCCTACTTCTCATCCCAGGTCTTTCATGATTATCCTTAAAGTAACTTGTCCTTACTATTGATAATGTAATCAACAATATCTATTTCACTTCCTTATAAGAATAATGTTCATTATATAAGCAATGCCTATAATTTGAATCATCATATTAAATTTCCATTCACTCATGCATATATGATATTCTTTTAATCCTCTATTTCGATACTTTTCCTTACTTATTCTATATCAGTTATTGAGCATGTATTCTCACATTCATTTAATCTATTTACTTACTATATAATTTTCAATTTCTTTTTGTGACCATTTCTTACTTATTTCATCTTATTCTAGGATGAGATTTCTTGGCATTGATTATATTCTATTTATATGATCATCATTTAGCCAAATCGCTTATGTTGATTTTATATGCAAATGCTAATGATTTAATTGTTCTATTTTGGTATAGTGATCGCATACCTCTAGATAGTTGCTACTACAATTTAATGATGCTGATAGCTTGAAGTGTTCATTACTGGTTTGCAATAATTCTTAAACTGATTGGAGGCTACTGTAAGATGGTCTTGGCAGACCAATGTGCTAGAGGCTGAAGTTGTAGTCATGTATGAAGGATCAATGGAATTGTTTTGATGCTTATTTCCTTAGATGATACTTTATGATATCAATTCTTCTTTTATCTCTAGGACTGATGTGATGATGTTCGATGCATGTTCTCTTGTTATTGATTCCCTCTTATATCTTCAAATAGTTGCACCTCATGAAGGGTCGTATTTCTTCATAAGCTCCACTTCATAAGGAATGGATAATTAAATTGGTTTCCTCAAGCATAATTATATATGTTAACTACAATCATTTGTCTTTCTTTTATTCATTGCTGCCAAGGAATAATCATGATCCATAGTCTTTCATTGATGATTTCAATGCTGCCACTTGGATGTTAATCATCACTTAGTAAAAGAAATCGAGGGTTATGAATTGGTAGTATTATTTTTTTTCATCTTCTTTATATCATACTTGTTACTTCCATCATAGGTGCTGCCTTTACCAAGGCTTCTCTTTTGTAAGAGTCTACTTGTTTGTCTTATTCTTTAATTTGTCTACTCGATCCTCGTCGATCATGGCATATCTAAAAATTTCTATATTCACATTCAAATCTTTAATTTGAATGGAAAAAAATTGATTTATGGGGAATATGACACTGTGAAAATACCTAATGACACTGTTACCTGATGAAACATGTACCATTGCAAAGTTCACTGCATTAGCTTTCTGACGAGCACTTGTTTGTGAATTTTTAATGTCGTATGCTCCAGTTATAGTGAAAAGAAAAAATATGCCCTATTAGAGCATGTAGGAGGGTAATGGTCAAGCTAGCAGTCAAATCTGACCACTAGCAATCAACAAAGAAGGTGTTCACATGAGGCGGTTAGTTTGGTTGTTTGTGTCTAGCGGCGCCCCTGGTTGCCCATATGACCAGGGGCCAACTGAGGCCAAAAAATAAAAAAGAAAACTAAAAAAGAATGCGTCACCAGATGAAGTCAAGGGAAAATCTATCAAACATGTAGAAATGAAATCATAGCTAACCCTAGCTCCCAATGGAGTGTAAACTAGCCTAGAAAATAGTCAAATAAACATGAAATAAACTAAGAATCTAAGCTAACATTTGACCTATCTCCATTGTCCTCCTTAACCTTGCATTATGTTCTCATATTTTGCATGTTTTTGCAATAATCTAGAAAAGATCAAGTGTATGGACAACAAGATCTTAGAGAGAATATAGCATATTTGAGAATCTTAAGCCAAGAAGAGATGAAAATGAACTTGAAAAAGTGATTTTATAGAACCTATTTGAATGGAGGGCTAGGATTGAGAGTTGACTTTGGAGCCAAATGGAGGGATGTGATTGATTAGGGTTCCCTTTCACTAAAGGACGAGGGACAATTTAAAATTGGGATAAATGATGAGATGGAGGATGTTTTTAAATTAAATAAATTAGGTTCATTTATTTAATTTATTTGAGAAGGGGAATAATGTGATGGGATTAAATTAAATAGGTGAGACCTATTTAATTAGAACAAGGCTTAGAATTTATGAAATCATGGAAAATCGACATGAAGGAAATGATAACAAATGCAAACCTCAAATCAACTCACGATCCATTGATAGGGTTGAGAATGCCACACCTGAAGCACTCTAGCTTTACCCAAAAAGATGAAATGTTGATTGCTCGATTCAGCAGCATAACGATGATATGGAGATTGATAGATGAATGGATGGATGATGATAGATGCAAAATAGATAGATTATGGATTGAGAGATTGAGAAGAAATTTCGACAGCATGTGGATACTAGAAGAAGATTCGTTGCAAATGGCTTAGAGGAGGCTGGGTTTATAGGATATGGCTGATTGGATTGAACGGTTGTGATTGAGAGTTATGTTGGAGGATATGGAGGGTTGAGATCGATTAGGGTTGGATTAGGGATTCCCACTCAAAGAGGGATTGTAGTCACATGACAAGTGTGTGATGGAGAATGAAAGGAATCTAATTCAAATATTTTATTTGAATTAGTTTGACATGTGAAGGGGTATTAAGTGGTAGATGAGACATGTGACATGTGTCGCAATGTTATGAGAGGTGAGGGAAATAATTAAAATATTTAATTTGAATTATGTGAGACATGTGACTAGGTGCAATTAATTAAATAAATGGGATTTATTTAATTAATTGGGAATGTGATCAAGTGGGATTAATTAAATAAAGTGGGTTTATTTAATTAATCAAGAAGGTGATCAAGTTGGACCAATGTGATTAAGATGAACTAGGACCTAGGGATAAATGGGATTAAGTGGGATGAGTTTAGATGAACTAGGATGAACTAGGACTTAGGGGAACACATACAAGGTCATGTCGACAAGGTGTTGTGTAACCGGGACCTAGGGCAAAGACATACAAGGTTATGTGTAAACAAGACCTAGACAATTTTTAGTGTCTACATTTGCCCCTCTTTGAGATGATGTTGCGAGATGATAAGATTTATGTTGAGTAACATCATTTCAAAGAAGTTAAGGAATGGATACAAGAAAATAATAGGGTTATGATGCCCCCTTGAGAGGATAGGCACGTTGGACAAACATGGGTATGCTCTCGAAATGAAATGGATTGGTCAAGGAAGAAAGATGAGAGAATGGCTAGAAGAAATGAAGGATTGCAGCATGGTGTTTGATATTGCACTAGACGTTATGCACCAAGGTATAAGGACCAAGGTGATGATGTGTCTCATGCCCCAGCATAATACAACCTTGTCTAGATACAAGATATGAATATTAGCTAGGTTGATACCAATGTGATACAAATGCAAGATAAAAATGATAACACACACAAGAAAGCAAACAAGCATGCACAAATGATACAAAGACAAACAAGGTATTGCCCTTGTCAAGTTGTAAACCAATGATTGATTGATTGATTGTTGATGATGATAATGATAGTGTTGTCATGGCGGGGAACGATATATCCCTAGATCAATACAAGGATGTGGGAACGATATATCCCATTGATGATGATGATTGATTGATTGATTGATTTGGTTTATGACAAGATTAGGATCAAGACCAAGGATTGCAATTGGATAACTTGGAAAGATTGATTGACTTGATTGGTATGGATAAAGGATAACTTGCATTTGGATTATTGCTTGGATTGATTTGATAAGGATGAATGGAAGATTGGATTTGATGGAGATTGATGAAATGATTGATGAAGTGATGAAGATAGATGATAGAAGAATGATGAAAGAAGAAAGAGGAATATCATCTTGGTGAAGATTAGAAGAAGGATGGAAGAAGTCTATCACTTGTGCCTGAATCTGGGCACTTCCTTCGTATCCTAGATTGCCTACATACCCGTATCCACGGGATCAAGGCACTTAATGATAAAGATGAGATATAGTTTTGATTTTGTGTTTTATTGATGGGATGATATGGACTAGATTGATTAGGATTGATTGAATGATGTTATTTGATTTTCTTTTGATTGTTTGATAAATTGGATGATGGATAGATTGGCTTGATTTGATGATGTGATTGGACTTGTGATTTTGATGATGTGATGAATTTGATGGTTGGGATTGATTTGATTGGAAGAATGTGATTTTGATGATTTGATGTGGAATGGTTTTATTGCTTGGATTTTGTTGGATTTTTTGACATATTTTGATTTTTTTTGTCATTTTGGGAATATTTGATTTTTTTGGGTTTTTTTGGAAATGTTTTGATTTTTTTGGGTTTTGAAATATTTTGATTTTTTTGGGTTTTTGAAATATTTTGATTTTTTGTATTTTGAATCTCAATGGATTTACAATTTGAGTAGCCTGTATGCTAGATACCAATGATAAGGGGAACCAAGTCTATGTGCAAGGGAATGAATGGGGTTGGACAAAAGGATGGACGATAGTGGATGGATGAAAGGATCACGATAAATGGATAGGATAAAAGGATAGGCTATGGAATGAAATGGATATAGGTGTAAAAGAGCAAGGATGTGATCTCCAAGACTATGTCACATAGGAATAACATGCCCCATTCTAGGTAGTAGACTTGGGATTTTTTAGGACAATGCTTAAGGCAATAGGATGATAGGATTTAACTAATGACAAGAGAATAATGAGAGGATTGCTTTGGAAGGGATGAGGTATATCAAGAGATATCCAAAACACTTGTCAACAATTGCCCCCAATCTTTGTCAAGATCAAAAGAGGAAGGGAGGATGAATGGATGTAATGTGATAGGTATGTATATGGAAATGGTATGATAGTTTGGAAAAGGATGAGACAAGGTACCCCCTAGTGTAAGTGACATAGAAGATCAACCTACACATGACACCTATTTACCAGGTTTTCATCATGGTACTTATCCAAGGCACCTGTTTACCAGGTTTTCACCATTGGATGAAGGGATTTATCTTTACTTTTTTTATTTTTTATTTTTATTTTTTATTTTTTTTTTTACTTTTTGGATGGGATAGGTGGATATGGACATGAGGGACTCAAGTGTATAGTGCCATGAAAGGTGATAGTCCTGTGGGAGAAAGATGTTGTCGCATGGACCCTGTCAAATGCCATTATGCTCAAGATGTTGATAAGGGATTGCATGAAAGTGAGATGGATAAGGTAGATAGTGGATTATGATGTGGATTATGGAGGGATCGAAAGTCGATTATGATGTGGACTATGTAGGTGTAAAAGTGGATTATGATGTGGATTATGTAGGGGTAAAAGTGGATTATGATGTGGATTATGGAGGGAACGGAAGTGGATTATGATGTGGATAATGTAGGACCTATGCAAAAGCATGCACCATGGGAAGGTGATGAAGAAGATATGTAGGATAATGATTGAATGATGGGGTGATGGAGGTGTGAAAAGGAATCATGACCAACGGTTGCACACACCGTGATAAACATGGAAGCTTTTGAGTGGATGGAGGCATAGGAAGCAATGGTGATGTTTGCTTAGTGGATGGATGATTGAGTGACTTGGGAACCCACATAGACTTAGTATTTTTATGATTTGTGCTTTTCATGTGGGATGGAAGAATTTGAGACTTTGGAATGGAATGGAGAGAAGAGGATGGTTGGGATTTTTGAGAGGTAGATGCCTCATTTGATTTTCTTGATTTTTGCTTAGGGACCCAAACCATTTTGCTTTTGGACTTTTCTTGTGAAGGTATGGGCTTGGATAGCTTTTTGAATGGATTTTGATTTGATTCTTTTCATTTGTACCCTAAGGCATCAGGGCCCTTAGTATTTTTGGCTTTATGTGAGGACTCATCCAAATATGTGTTTTTGAATCCCATAGGGTGGATGGAATAAGTGGAAGCTTTATGTTTGGACCATGTGTGCATTTGTTGGTCATGATTAGGATATTTAAGGTATTTATGAATGGTTGGGTAAGGGGGTGTTGGTAGAAATGGAGGTAAAGTGGATGGAGGGATATTAGGAGTTGGAAGGAGTGGAGGTAAAGTGGATGGTGGAAGGTGAATGGTCACATGCTTTTGACATTTGTAGGATGGTGGAGGTGGAATGGCAACGTATGTTTTAGGAATATGATGGGGTTTATGATGGAAGGAAGTGGATTTAGGAAGTGTGGATGAAGTACCAACATCATTAGATTGTTGACCTTGGGGTGTGTATCCAAGGCCAAATGAGCAAGGAGGGACCTTGACATGGATTGGCTCCAAAATGCCTTGTTCATGTAGGCGTAAACCTTTGCCTTGTTAGTTCATGTTTTGGAGCATGCGATTGACTATAAGACTAGGTGTAGTTTGGACACTAGACTTGAGTTGATTATTGGATGGAGAAGGCAAAGAGGATAATGGTTGTTGGTGTTCTAAGGAGGAACACTCATGAATGAATGTGGATAGACTAGTAGGATATGGTGGATTTGAAATGTGATCAATGGTGGATGTGGAAGGATCATTAGGATCTTTCTTATGTTCATTGGGATCCAAATTATTTTTTTGATCTTCTATGTTTGCTTTGGAGGCACATGTCTCATTATGACAAGTAGAAGGTGTAGGATCATGGATTGGGCTAGATGGAGGATGACTAGGAGAAATTTGGATGTCTTGCTCATGGATTATAGGATTATGGATAGGATCAAGGTGCTCATGGATAGCTTCTTCATAGGTATTATCTTGATCATAAAGAAGATACATGTTATGGATAGATTGGATGGGGATGATTTGATCTTGATTAGATTTAAGGGCTATTGTTTCTTCATGCTTAGGATCATGCTCTTGACATAACTCTTGGTTTTCTTGAATGGAAGTGGAAGGCTCTTTAATAAGCTTGATAGCTCATAGATAACATGATGGGAGTAAAAGACTAGACAAAGTGTTTAAGGACTCATGGGGAGGCTCAAGAATAGGTGTTTGATGACATGGCAATGTTTTATTCCTTGCTAGTAGCCAATGGATCACATCCTTTGCAAGGGTATGGGTGAATAGGCAATATAGTTGATGGATGATAATAGTGGAAGTTGAAGGCTTAGGGTTGGGATTTGTTGGATGGATAATGGGATTAGGATTTGGGCTAGATGGAAAGATAATGGAATTAGAGGGATTGGTCTTATCCAAGACAATCTTACCACAATCTTCCAGGTTCTTGACCAATCTTTGAAATCGGACACAAGTGGATATAGTATGGCCCCTATACCTATGGTATGCACAATAATGGTTTTCATTATACCCTCTAGGTTTAATCATAAATGGAGAATATGCTTTGAACAGGTAAAGCTCAATTAAATTTGCTTGGACCAATTTCTCTAAAAGTATCTCCATGGAATCTTTTAATGAAGGATTAGTGGAACATGGGGATGAAGGTGATGAAGGTGATGAAGGTGATGAAGGTGATGAAGGGCTTGATAAAGGTGTTGGGATAGGACTAGTTGGCTTATGTGTTGGCATATGATTGGATGGTGAGGGTGACTCAAAGGAGGCACTTTCTAGGTTGGTTTCTCCCTTGTCAAAGGATTTTAGGTCTTGCATAAGATGACTTGGACTTTCTTGATTTATGTACATAGGGCCATTTGGACTTGCTTGTTGTTCTTGTAAGGACATTTGATTTCCATACAGATAGGTTTGGTGATGAGGTGGCATGATAGGACTTGTAGCTGAAAGGTCTTGTGAGGTAGATTGTTGTGGACACTGGTTGATGAAGGAGGTTTGTTGAGAAAGCAGTTGGGATATGATGGCAATGGAGTTAGCAACGTTAGATGGTAGACTTATGGAAGTACTTGCATTTGGAGTGTTGCTAGGAATAGTGAGGGTGATTTGTGGTATGGATGTGGTGGTATTAGTGTTTGGATTATGTGCTTGTTGGGCTTGTGATGGAATGTGGGAGCGTTGATATTGTCCTAGGACTTGATGTTACGGGAATTGTTGATGTTGTGGTGACACAGGGTCTTCTTCTTTTCTATATAACCACCTAAGTTGACTAAGCTGATTAAACATTCTTTTGGTGCCATAAGGATCATTCTCATAGGTGTTGTTTAGAAATGCCATGTCCATGTTTACAAGTGGTAGATTTGGAGAATTGATTGGCTGGGTAGAATGATGATGTGTAATGGCTAGAAATGATTAGGGTTTTTACTTGGATGATGAGGACTATGGTGATAATGATTAGGATGTCGAAGATGACTAGGATGATAAGATTGGATGACTTGAGGGAATTAGGATGAATGATGGTGGATTTATTAGGGTAGGTGGCTAGGATGATTTAGGATAATGGTAAGGGTAATGTGGGATAACAAGGTGGGATGACTTGGATTGAGGTGATTAGGATGAATGGATTGGGATGAAAGTGGTTTAAATGAGAAATGTAGGTGATGATGTGGAGGGATTGGGATCAAATTTCAAGACCTTAGGATGATTTGATTTGTTTTTTTTTTTTTTTTAATGGATGGCTCTCTATGCTTGAGATAGACTAATGATCTCAAGTAAGAGGGTTGATTGGATTGATTCTCTATACTTGAGGTAGACTAATGACACTTAAGTAATAGAGGGTTGATTGGATTAATCTAATTGGATGACTTACTTAAGATAGACTAATGATCTCAAGCAAGTTTTGGATAACGGGTGATGATGATAAACTGAGGTTTTGATCTTTGATTGGGTTGATTTGGATTTGGATTGGGATGAAAGTAGTTGGGATGTGATTTGGCTTGGAATGATTGGATGATGTGTAATGACTATGATGATGACTAGGATGATGTTGATAATATGAGGATGAATGATGAAGATGTGACTAGGATGTTCTTAGGGATGATTGGGATTGAGGTTGATTTTACAAGAATGGAGATAATGATGACATGTAATTATTAGAATGGTGTTGATTGGATAATGATTTGGATACAATGATGATGATTTGATGATGTAGAGTGACAAGGATATGATTAGGATTGATTTAGGATGACTTGGATGTGATTTAGAATGGCAAGATTGTATGACTTGGATTGATTAGGATGATGACTAGGATGATTAGGATGATGTTGATTTGTTGGGATGGTGACTTGGATATGATTAGGGTTTGAATTATGGTGACTTGGATATGATTAGGAATAAAGTGGCTAAAAATGGGTGATTAGGATGAATGTGATTGGATTTGAATGTGTTGGAAGAATGAGTTGAATGACTTGTCTTTATGTTTTTGGTGTTTAGCTTGATTTGGCAATGTTCAATCAAATGATCACACATATACAATCATGAATCACTCACACAAGACACATAAGCAATTTTAAATTTAAATTTGAATGAATGTAATGATGATTAAACAAGCACACATGGAAGACACATCAATGAGCCCTATGACTAGTCAAGTGGGGTATGGCCAATTAGGTCTTAGGATATGTTTACACAAGGTTGACTAAGGAATTGAAAGAGAAATCCTGCCACACAACCGGGAGAAAGGGGTAACCCACCCTTCACCTTCACTTCCCAAAGGTATAAATTTCTTTGGTGCTTAGCCAAGAGTGACAAGATTCCAACTCCCAATGAGGGTGTCTTTCGATTTAGCCTCGAATGAGGTCGTCCCTAGGGGTGATGAAATCCCCTAGCAGGCCTCCTAGGAAAGGGTAAACAAAAGCAAATCAAGTGAGGTGTTTTTGATCTCCATGATCACCTTGCGATGCGAGGAGAAAGCATACACACGCACACTTGATTCACACTTGCACTTGTAAATTAACCCTTAGAAAATGAAATGTGTGTGTGAAAATTGAATGGATAAGAGGTATTTTTGATTCTCAAAATCGCACAAAGTGCATGAGAAGAGCATACACACCACTAATCACATGCAAATTCACCAAGAAATTAAGACACTTGTTCTTGTTTAACCCAAAGTCAAGATGTGTGATTGAAGACAATGGTTAATTTTAGCCCAATTTCTTTGATGTGATTGCTAAAGCAATATTCATTTTAAGCCCAAATGGAAATGTGTGATGCAAACAAGATTAATTGATCAAATGAAAGAGATGAATGATGAAATGGATACACCTGATTGTTTCACTATCCCAATCTATTGCAGATGCTGATGTGAATTCTGCTCCAGCTCCGTAAGGTCACCTACAAGCCACAAAATTGAGAAAGAAGCAAGTAGACTAGCCAAGAAGACCATTATGCAAAAATTGAGAATCTGAAAAAATCTGATGAAAAATGAACTGATACAGAATATGAGTTGCATGAACAGATTCTTCAGGAAATTCTAAGCAATTTGAAAAAAAAAATTCACTAAAAATTGATCAAAATTGCTCAAGTTATGTGTGATTGAAGTTTAAAATCAAGTTTGACTTTGACTGATAAAAAAAGGATATAAATAGTATATTCACCTTAAAATTTCTTCACCACTATGTAGTTTGCTCTCCCAACTTTCCAACGAGTCCAATTTTGTGCGATTTCGACGTCGTATGCTAAAGTTATGAGAATTTGAAAAAAATAGCCTCCTTTGGCATGTAGAAAGAAGCAAGGTAACTCTCACTGTTTGCCAAAAAATGTTAGCTGTTTGAAAAAAAATTGTGGTCACATGCTGAAGTTTTCTCCTCTAGTGGTTAAGGGTTTTCCTAGCAGTTAGAAGCAAAATAGGCCCCTGGTCGCTGATATGACCAAGGGCTAGATTCAAGCAAAAATAAAAAAAGATATATGAAAGGGGCTTATAAGCCCCCTCCCTCTTTTTCCTCTTGGTCACTAAAGTGATCGGTGGTTCAGGTGCAAAGAAGGCTTAAAGCCCAACTGTGTTGATAGCCCACCAGGACTTTGAACCCGCCAAAGTTTATAGCTTTAAACTCCAATGACAAAGGATAAAAGGTGGTTTAGGGTTTTGTTAGCAGTTCAGGGCTTTAATGATGGCTGCGAGAATGGTGATTAGGCATTTGAAGAGGGAGCGGCGGTGGCGAATAAAATGCAGGCTAGGATTTCGAGCGACAACCAACGTTTGACTAGTGGTAGATTTCGCAGGCAGTGGAAGGGAGTTTTCAGGAGATGAAGGTAAGGGATGGTGGTGAGGCCAGTCACCACCACAGGTGACACTAGGGTTTCCACGAGCGGAGGCAGAGATCAAGGCAGCGGTGGTCGGGATTCTTGGTGGTCGGAGTTAGCATTCCAAGTAAGGAGAGATGGTGGTCAAAATGTGAGTAGTGAAGGGGATCTTCACAGGTGGAGATCCGAGTGGATGTTAGGGTTTAGACTATGAAGGCGGCTGAGGGAGTTAGGGTGTCGATGACTCAGGAGGATGCGGAGGTCAATGTTCCTGACAGCGACGAGGCTGAGCAGGTTGAACAAGGAAACACCAAGGCAGAGTAGAGGTGTTGGGAGAGATGGATGGTGACAGTAGATTGCAGGTGTCAACTTGTGGTGGAGGGGGTTTAAGCGGCCTATTGGTGGTGACCAACATTGGCAGCGGTTGTTGGAGAGAATGGTGGTGATCGGGTGTTTGTTAGGTGGCAGCTCAGGGTTTTTCTATGGAGTTAGGGTTTCAATATTTTTTTTTGTTTTGAACTTGCAACAAAAACCTTAACCCTGCCAACAAGGAAATCACACCTGCAACACCATAGAAACAATATGCTTTGTAGCCCTACAACAAAGTAGCGATTAGATCCGAGAATGTTAGCATAAAATTTAACTAGCGATCAAACAAAAACCATTAGCCATGAAATTTTTGAAGAAGTCACCAATTTCAACCCAAGGGCTCTGTGCAAGAATGGTACAGTATGTCTGTACTGTATAGATCCGTACAAATCCATATGGTATGGACTGTTGTACTAAAAAAATTTTGATAGAAAACAAAAAATTTCACAGTGAGCAAAACTAGTCAAATTTTATGTTGATTTTCATCTCTCAGGCCTCTCAGACGTGATGGTGAGGTTATTTTCTACCCAGGAGGTGACTTGCAACACTTTACTCCTAGATTTTGCAAAACTTGACAAGACTAAGGTTAGAGAAAAAGCAAAATTTTGACAACAAAATCTGCAAAAAACTCACGATTAGATCTGAGACCGAGCATGCCAAATGAAATCATGGAAAATCAACATGAAATGCAAATCAAACAAATGCAAACCTCATATCAACTCATGATCCATTGATAGGGTTGAGAAAGCCGCACCCGAAGCACTCTAGCTTTACCCAAAGAGATGAAATGTTGATTGCTCGATTCAATAGCATAACAATGATATGGAGATTGATAGATGAATGGATGGATGATGGTAGATGCAAAATAGATAGATTATGGATTGAGAGATTGAGAAGAAATTTTGATAGCATGTGGATACTAGAAGAAGATTTGTTGCAAATGGCTTAGAGGAGGCTAGGTTTATAGGATATGGCTGATTAGATTGAACGGTTGTGATTGAGAGTTATGTTGGAGGATATGGATGGTTGAGATCGATTAGGGTTGGATTAGGGATTCCCACTCAAAGAGGGATTGTAGTCACATGACAAGTGTGCGATGGAGAATGAAAGGAACCTAATTGAAATATTTTATTTGAATTAGTTTGACATGTGAAGGGGTATTAAGTGGGAGATGAGACATGTGACATGTGTCGCAATGTTATGAGAGGTGAGGGAAATAATTAAAATATTTAATTTGAATTATGTGAGACATGTGACTAGGTGCAATTAATTAAATAAATGGGATTTATTTAATTAATTGGGAATGTGATCAAGTGGGATTAATTAAATAAAGTGGGTTTATTTAATTAATCAAGAAGGTGATTAAGTTGGACCAATGTAATTAAGATGAACTAGGACCTAGGGATAAATGGGATTAAGTGGGATGAGGTTAGATGAACTGGGATGAACTAGGACTTAGGGGAACACATACAAGGTCATGTCGACAAGGTGTTGTGTAACTGGGACCTAGGGCAAAGACATACAAGGTTATGTGTAAACAAGACCTAGACAATTTTTAGTGTCTACAATTTAAATAAATGTTCATTTATTTAAATTAAATGGGTAAAGTGGATAGTGAATAATTAAATAATTAATCAACTAAAATTAATTATTTAACCATAGAGGAAAGTTAGGGAAAAATAGTAGAATGTGGAAGAGATTGGTGTTTTGCAATCTGAGGACACTTTTAGGTGTCTACAGCAAAAATGTTACAAAAGACTCTCTGATGCTGAATTTTAGGTTTATTTAGGCTATTGGACACTGGTGCTAGTGCCCAAGTCCACTACAATGAAATTCTTGAACTCTATTTTCAGATCTAGAATATTTATCCTTCAAACAGCTTCCTGGTATCTTCACTTCTGCAACTCCTGCACCTGTAACCTACACACAAGGAAAAAGGGGTTTGGGGGTTGTGGTGTTTAGGGATTTGCCTCAGTCAAATCTCAAGTTAGCATTCAAGCTTTCCCAACATCGTTGTTAATGAGAGAGTGTGCCCTAGCAGGGCAAAGGCTAAAGATAATCCAAATGATGATGAAATGATTCAAACATGATAATGTCACCTTGGTAGTGAAGCCCTTAGGAGGATGAATATTCTTCAACTCATAAGGATGTTGATGATGAATCCAAATCTGCACCAAACACAATACTAACACAAGTATACAAAAAACACAATGAATGCCTTGATTTCACCTTTCAACAATATCATAACCTTGCTAACATCAACTTTGCTATCATCAACCTAGTTACAAATGAAGTCAAACTCTTGTTTATAAATGATATCCTATTAAACTTTCGTAAATTAAGTGAAAGAGCTGACAAGGGAGGATCCATTTAAGAGTCTTAGGCCGACATAGATTTGATTTTACCCTGACCAATCAGGGTGGATTTGGGCACAAGTGCTCAAGGCCAGGAGGCCTTTTTGGTCAGTTCCTAAACTTTAAATTAGTCCCCTAGTCCCCATTTGTCATGGGTTTCAAGGGATTTCTCATCGAGATGAATAACTTTCTCATAAAGTGTAAACACAGGGACCTAGGAGCTAAACTAGGAGGTAAAAAGGCATGTCTCCACTTTTTACTCCATAACAACAAGAATAATGAATCTACTAAATTGTCAACAAGATGAGGAATAGTGTATGTATACCACAAGGAAGTTACAATTTGAAGACTATGTAACTCTGCATTGTTGTGAGGAAAATTTGTGCAAGAATGGTTGCACATCTCATGGGCCTTTAGATTGGATTTTGATGGAAGATATGATGGTGCATGTGAATTTGGAGAAAGGAAAAAATCTTCACCCTTCATAAACCCTCAAGAGTGTGCCATGTGGCATTACTATTTAATAACTTAATTGACATCACTTTATGAAAGGTGAGGCCTTCCATATAATATAACACTACACTAATCAGAAGGAACCAAATAGTTGACACTGACCAATGGTAGGACTTTATGAGTAACTTTCACCCTACACCACTAGGAAGCCCCACAAACCATTAGATTAATCTAACTCGGCAAGATCAATGACACATGTGTATTGACACTTGATCTCTTCATGAGGATACTTGAGAAGCACCAAAAATACAAAAATGGATGATGAAGACAGTATACCAATGTCATGGGGCATTGTTATTCTATCACAGGCGAGGTAGAAGGAACTTTATCACCTGTAGTGAATAATTCACTATAGTTTTGGTGACTCTCAGGGTCCTTTCACATGTCAAAAGGATGCAAACCTAGAATATCCATTAGGCATAGTGTCCATCAAATTTTAAAGTTTCAAAACTTCTCTAGAGTTGATACCTACACTACAATCAACTAATGGAGATCATCAATGTTGTGTACTCCTTATTCTTGGGCAGATTTATCTTCTGTACTAATCAATATCACTGCTCTAGCTTAGTGATCTACTCATATGATATTTCTTGAGCATGAGTATTCATGGTCCCTACCAACATCCCTAATTCTACTAGTGGCTTGAGAATAGCTAGCATTTCTTTTATTATGAATGAGGGGGATAGTCCATCCAGCTAGACTCATCTTGAATTTTTATTTGCTCCTAAAGGTGAGAAGCTGAGAGCACCTTGTTGTCTTAATCAAATGGTGAAGGGAATCCTTGCCTTGCAAGCACCTAAATTTAGGCCTAAATGCCCTGGATTGATATTGCCACCACCTTGAGCTACACTTTACACTCTTGGTTGAGTTTATCCTTGTCTAGGGAATTGTTTGCCTTCTATGAGGGTAGTCATGGTGAACAGAATTGTGGGTATTCATGGTCCCTAGTAGTGTGGAATTGATGATCTTAAGCTTGAGTTTAGGGTAGAGAGGGTAACAATGGTGAAGGAACATATACAACAACAAGGATGGCCACCTATTGACCTCTTTTTGACACCACCAAATTTAAACATTTTCGTGTCGAAATGACAAGTGTTCTCACATGTCAAACTCCTTCATCAAGTCGCTTGTGTCGCAAATCAACATCGTCGCATGTCTCCCACGCTAGTCATTATACTTGTCCATCATTGAAATGATACTTTTAGTTTAGTCCATGTTTTTTTCTATAACAAATCTCATATAGGAACATCAATTCAAGGTAGGATCAATCATTATTCAATCAGGTTCTCAAAATAGTTATCCATTTATGACGGTTTACAGTAACAATTAAATTTTAAAATCTATGATGGGTGGAAATAAACCCTTTTACAGGGGTGTTGGTGACTTCATTTCACAAAATGTGGCAAATTTTTAGAACCATACGCCTTACAGTTTGGGAAATTTTAAGAGTTCAATTTTTCAACGGGAAGTTTGCGAAAACATTTAAATAAGGAGTTTTCGTGAAGTTTAAATTAAATGATCTGCCAGGGTGTTTTGTGACATCATTATGGACAATTTGTCAAAATTTTGTGAAGAAATATCATCCTAGTCAAAAGTTATGTGTATTCTGCCATTATTTGTACTTGTAGAGTTACCAAGTCGATGCATTTGCGATGGCTATTGTGAATAAAGCAAAGCATTTTCACTAGTCAATATCAACTTTTGAAATTTCCTAAGTTGAGATAAATGTCTAAAAGCTGATTTCATATAGTAGAGCTTATATCCGCAAGTTGTGGAATTTAAAAAGTTGTGTATGGACCAGAAAATACAATGGTTATAAAATTAGACAACTTGTGGATTTTTCTAACTTCTTCCCCACAATACTATGTGAAGTAAATACAAGTTATAATTTAATAACTTGTGGGAAGTTATAAGTCGAGAAGTTAGTTATTTCAAGTTGTGGATTTAGTTAACTTCAAAAAGCAACTTTTGAAGAAGAGAAGTTAATTATTTTAAG
Source organism: Cunninghamia lanceolata (assembly GCA_027924645.1). NCBI lineage: Eukaryota > Viridiplantae > Streptophyta > Pinopsida > Cupressales > Cupressaceae > Cunninghamia > Cunninghamia lanceolata. Next base: position 331,266 of record BSBN01000918.1, on the reverse strand, counting down.
TTGTGGATTTAACTAACTCCAAAATATACTTGCCAAAGAGAAGTTAGTTGTTCTAACTTATTGTTTTGACAAAATCTAAAAAAAAATGAACTTGTGGATTTCACAAAGTCCAAAAGTGACAACTTGTGTATTTTTCTAACTTCAAAATAAAAAAAGTTCCCTCACTCCCTCCATGAACCACCAAAGTTTCCTTCATGCATGGGAAGCACTTTAAGTCTTAATTGCATACATTCTTGGAAAGTGCATGCAATATCTGTGAAGTCTTGCAACTAAGTATAGATATCTGGCAATTGAAATAGACTCTTGTTTCCTCCCAGATTGTGCATGATGGAAAACAAGGGTTTGTTGTAAGGAAGTTAGAGTAGCAAAAACAACTTCATATGCCAATCTTGAGGAGAGATATTATGTAAACTTCAATATCTGATCTAACAGTTACAGAAATTCCAGAAACACATTCAAAACATGAAATAAACAATGAAACAAAAAACACTAGATATACGTGGGGAAAACCCTTTCAGGTGAAAAACCCCACACTCCAAAAGCCTACTCAATGTATTTCAAATCCAACAACATGATTACATACAATTGCAGAGAAAGTTTATTACAGGAGTATCACCAGTAAGCAACTCTAGAAGAATTTTGACAGCATAACAGTACCTACAAACTCACACACACAAACTACTCCTCAAGCCTTCAATTTATAGACTTTTGGCTATACAAGAAACCATGTGCTTAACTTCTTAGCCAAGATTCCAATCTAAGAATAAGCTCTCACTTCTAAATTGATATACCCTATTTTTGACCCTTACAAATGTCATAGAATCTGTCATAATATGCCTAAAAATAGGCCTTCCATAATATACCACTATGTGGGCATCTTTTGACACCTAATAAAATATTTTTTAAAGCACTGACAATATGTAACAGCTGTGAGAAAATATTAAATACAAAATAAATGCTACAGGAAATATGCAAGGTTGAGACACCTCATTTCCCAACATTCTCCCACTTGTCGAATACCTTGCAAGAGCTAGGGGAAACATACCATCATGGATCAACTACTAGGGGCTGAAAGGCCCATAGACTTGGAACACCACCTAAATTTCATTGTGCTCATGAGCTTAGTTAATGCATCTGCAACATTCGCCACTGTCTCTTCCTTTTCCATCTTCACCCTCGACCATATCTCTCATGAAGTGATATTGAACATCAATGTGTTTGGTCCTGGAATGAAAAGTTGGGTTCCTCACAAGGCAGATTGTACTCTAACTACTGCAATAAATTGTAATTAGACCCTGTTTCAATCCAATATCTGAACACAAATGGTTAGGCTTCTTTACAGGCATGAGTAGCTGTCATGTACTCTGCCTCAGTAGTGGACAAAGTGGCCACATTCTGTCACTTGCTCATCCAACTAATTGCACCACCATTAAGAGTAAACACATATGCACTGGTGGACCTTCTGTTATTGACATCACTAGCCTAGTCTGAATCCACAAAACCATGAATACTCAACGAATGTTGATCTACTGTACCATGAAAGCATATAGAGTACTTTGTTGTACCCCACAAATATCTAAAGACCCTCTTAACTGCATCCCAATGCACTCTTCCAGGATTAGGCATAAAATGAGAAAGAACTCCCACTGCTTGGGCAATATCTGGTCTTATACATACCATAGCATACATTAAGGTTCCAACTACACTTTGGTAAGGCACTCTACTCATGTCTTCCATCTCCAATGGGGATGTAGGACATTGTGAAATAGAGAGCTTCATTCCCAATGTAACAGGAACACAAAGTGGTTTACAATCATGCATGTCAAACCTTTGCAAAACTAAACAAACATACTTACTCTGGCCAAGCCATAACTTTTTGTTCTCATGATATCTTTTAATCTCCATCCCAAGTATGTGTTTTTCTTTCACCACGTAGTGATTTGGCTATGCCATAAAGATTTCTTCCTCCAAATCACCATGAAGGAAAGTAGTTTTCACATCCATTTGTTTGACCTCTAGGTCATAAGCTATTGTAATAGATAATAAAAATTGAATGGATGTCAATTTAGCAATAGAAGAGTATCCCTTTGCAACCAATTGTGCCTTATACTTTTTAACATTTCCATCTGAACCAATCTTTTTCTTAAACACCCATTTACATCCAACAAGTTTTCATCCTTTAGGAAATGGTACTAAGTCCCATGTATCATTTCTTTTAAGAGCTGCCATCTCTTCATCCTTGGCTATTTTCTAGGACTCTGCATCATTCATACCCAAATCCTCTTGCATAGATCTCAGTTCATCAATGTTAGTACCCAAAGCAAATATACACATCCAATCATCAAGTGAATACCCATACCTTTCAAGTGGTTGCCTATGCCTTGTAGACCTTCGAACAAGCTGAGGTGGAGGTTCTTCCACTTCTTCCTCATCTTCTTCCTCTTCTAAAGATTCAAATCTTGATGAGCTCTCCTCAACTTCTTGTCTATCTTGGGGTCTCGATTTAACTTTCTCAAGCATAGAAGGAAGTTGAATCGCATCCTTTTTCTGTTCAATTTCTTTATGCTATTCTGGCTAAAAAGTAACAGGAGAAGATTTAGTCTCTCTAAAAATAACACTTCTAGAATAAATTACCTTATGTGCAACAAGGTCCCAAAGCTTGTATCCTTTCACACCATAGCTGTAGTCAATGAAGATACATTTGATAGCCTTAGAATCCAACTTTGTTCTCTTCTCCTTAGGCACATGTGCATATGCCTCACAACCAAAAACTCTCAGATGTCTAAGTGAAGGCTTTTCCCCTGACCACACCTCCATTGGTGTTTTATCAACAAGCATTGATGTGGGAGATTTATTGATCAAATAACAAGTAGCGGCAATAGTTTTAGCCCAAAAATTTTGTTCTAGACTAGCTCCACTCAACATTCTCCTAGACTTCTCCATCAACATTTTGTTCATTCAATCTGTAACTCCATTCTTCTGCAGAGAATATGGAGCTGTCTTTTGTCTTTTAATCCCACAATCTGTATAGAATCTATCAAAATCTACAGAACATTACTCACCACCATTGTCAGTCCTCAAACATTTAATTTTCTTTCTAGTTTGAGTTTCTATCATAGCCTTGAACTCCTTAAAAAGACTAAAAACTTCAGATTTGCTCTTTAAAAAATATACCCATGTTCTCCTACTGAAATCATCAATGAAAGTAACATGATAAATTGATTTACCAATAGAAGCAACATCAATAGTACCAAATACATCTAAATGGATTAGATCTAAGATACATGAAGACTTATGAGAAGATGACTAAAATTGAATGTGGTTCTGTTTACCATAAATACAATGTTCACAGAAATCAAACTCTAGATTGCAATCATTTAACCCCTCAACAATGTTCTTATTTTTTAGGATTTTTAAACCCTTCTCTCCAATGTGGCCAAGCCTTTGGTGCCATAACATGGTATTCTCTGCAGGCAACCTTGATTTGGTAGATAGAGCACCATTGGGTACCTAGAAGCCACAACCATCCATAGAAGAGGAAACCATCTCTTTTTTCAGCAAAGTAGTTTCTGGCTTAATTTTATCAGAAGTCTTATTGCACTCAATCGTTCATGCATCAAGCTAGTACAATGTATCACCTGCATCTATTAGCTTGCTAACAGATAACAAATTTCTTTCTAGTCCTGGGATATGCAAGACACCATAAAATAGTCTAACTCTACCATCAGAAAATTTCACATGAATACTACCATGGCCAACAATGTCAAGAAAAGAATTATCACCCAAATACACCTTACCACCATCATAGTTTTCATACTTCCTAAACCAATTTCTGTTAGGAGTTGTGTGGAAAGATGCACTTGAGTCTATCAACCATGCATTATCACCTACACGAGTGACCAAGGCTGCAATAAAGGCATCTCCATCTTCCTTTTCAGACTCAGAATCAGAAATCTTGCTTATTCTTCTTCTTTTTCTTCTCTTCTTTACATTCCTTTCGGAAGTGTCTAGATTTGCCACGGTTCCAACATATTGCCTTAGACTTACCAGGAGATTTTGATCTCCCCTTATTCTTAGACTTGGAACGGCTAGGTTGCTTCTCATCTTTACCTCATTCTTTTGGTATTCCTTGAACACTCAAAGCCTCTTAGGCATTTAGAGAGTAGAGAACCAACAACATCCTCCATTTTCAAGGTGATTGAAGTGCTCCCAATGGCCATGACTAGGTTGTCCCATGAGTCTGGTAGCAAACACAGTAAAGTTTGGTACCTTTCTTCTTCATCCATCTTAACCCCAACCGAGGTCAACTGAGTCACCAACATATTGAATGTTTCCAAATGCTCAGAAATTTGCCCACCTTCTTCTATTCTCAAGGAATACAACTTCTTCCTCAAGAAAATATTATTTACTAGAGTTTTAGCTTGGTATATCTCACCCAACTTATTCCAAAGCTTCTTCGAAGTGGATTCTTCATGGACATTTATCAGGATTGAATCTACAAGACATAGTCTAATGAGACCTTTATCTTTTCTATCCATTACATCATATTTTGCAACCAAAGTTGGATCTATAGGCCTCTGAACATTTTCATCCACTGCATCCCATAGATCCCGATCAATCAATAAATCTTCCATCTTCAGCTTCCACATTTCAAAGTTCATGCCAGAAAACTTCTCTACCTCAATCCTCCTAGATGTGCTCGCTATCTAAAAAATATCTGCAACAAGATCACAAAGTATCCTCTACACAAGTTCCCACTCAAACCTTGATTAGCACAAAAAACCCAACAACCCACAACTGAAACCAAAGGTGATCAGGCTCTTATATCACTTGTAAGGAAGTTAGAGTAGTGGAAACAACTTCCCACGCCAACCTTGAGGAGAGATATTATGCAAACTTTAAAATCTGATCTAACAGTTATAGAAATTCCAGAAACACATTCAAAACATGAAATAAACAATGAAACACAAAATACCAGATATACGTGGGGAAAACCCATTTGGGTGAAAAACCCCACTCTAAAATCTTGCTCAATGTATTTCAAATCCAACAACAAGATTACATACACTTGCAGAGAAAGTTTATTATAGGAGTATCACCAGTAATCAACTCTAGAAGGATTATGGTAGCATTCTGACAACATAGTAGTACCTACAAACTCACACACAAACTACTCAAGCCTTCAATTTATAGACTTCTGGCTATACAAGAAACCATATGTGGTTTACAAAACCATGTGCTTAACTTCTTAGCTAAGATTTCAGTCTAAAAATAAGCTCTCACGTCCAAATTGATATCCCCTATTTTTGACCCTTATAGATGTCATAGAATCTGTCATAATATGCCTAAAAATAGGCCTTCCATAATATACCACTATGTGGGAATCTTTTGACACCTAATAAAATAATTTTCAAAGCACCGACTATATGTAACAACTATGAGAAAATATTAAATACAAAAAAAGTGCTACAAAAAATATGCAAGGATGAGAAACCTCATTTCCCAACATTTGTTAGAATGCAACACCTAATAAGAGCAACATGCAAAATATAAAATGATAGACAGGGCAGAGGAACTTAGACAAAGTGTCGCAAAGAAATGTGGTCTCACGGAATGCAATGATTGTAGAATATGCAACAAATGGATTTGTTGGAAAGGTTTTAAAGCTTTGAGAAAATGCAATTTGTAGGTGTAATGCTTGATTCCACAACCTTTGTCTTCATACTCCCAACCAACATCCTCTTAGCCTGATGTAGATGCATACATGAGGCTCATAAACTATTTAACTTAACACCTCAAAGAAATATGGTCTCATGGAATGCAATGAGTGTAGGTATGCACAAAATGTATTTGTTGAAAAGGCTATGGAAACTCTCAAGAAATTACAGTGGCCATAGTAGATCCAAATTCCTCACAATTTTCTAGCATCATCCCATGCCTTGCTGGAATGGGAGTTTTAAAACATCATGCAATAGTTCTTGTCAAATATTATAGTAGGTGTGATAGGTAAAATCTAAGATGCAAACATAAATGAAAGATAAACCAAATCAAATACAATTCACCTTCCTTTGCATAAACAAATCTAAATTCACTAATCAAGTGTATTGAAGTGCACCCAACCCCAATCGATTGCTCAATTAAACAACATAACCTTGTGATGAGGATGACAGGATCTAGAGTGATTTCTACAGCGTGATGTTCTATGAAGATGAGAGAGGATCAAAAATGGAGAATGAAGTTCAATTTATCGACTTCCAACAGTGAAGATCAATGGTGGAGAGTGATCAGAGAGATCAACAGCTAGAAATGGTTGAGAGGATGTGAACGAATGAGAGAGGGACAAGTGTCCTTGCCCTCTCATGAATCATGGAGGCTAATAGATTTGATTAAAGAGTTGACTGAGTTGATTGATCAGATGACTGAATTGATTGGGTAGTTAACTGAATTGATTGACTAGTCAACTAAATTGATTAATTAGTTAACTAGATTGACTAACTTGTTACCTGATTTGGTTGATTTATTTAACTAATTTGATTGATTAGTTATCTAAACTAATTGAGAGTGGATTATGGAGGAGAGTGAATAATACGAAATTAAATAAATTAATTATTTAATTTCATGCACATGGATAAATAAATAAAACATTGAATTTTATTTATTTTGAAGAAATGGAATATTAGCTTTAATTAAATAAATTATTTAAATTTATTTAATTAATATGTGAAGGAAAATTAATATAATTATATAATTAGAATTATTTAATTAATATGGAGGATAAATTGATTTAATTAAATAATTATAATTATTTAATTAATATGGAGGATAAATTGAATTAATTAAATAATTAGAATTATTTAATTAATATGGAGGATAAAGATGGATATCAATAGATAAATTTAATCAAATAATTAAGAATTATTTAATTAATGTGAAGTATGGCAGGTGAATGTTTGACCTGGGAACGAGACAATATTAGGTGTCTACAGTAGGTAATCACACTGGAAGACCTGTATAGAAACATGGAAGTTCTGCAATGAGTATGGACATCCATTAAAGTATGATGGAAGGGTGATTTTTGTAAAATATTTCATTTGAAATGCTTTGGAAAATAACTTACAAAATGTGGAAACACACAAAAATCTGAAGTGTTTGATAGTGTGCCTCGAATATATCTGGTCTTGTGGCTTTGGTGCAGGAGCACCATGACAACTTCATGCCTCCATGAGGCAACTTTGGAATTTTGGTTTAAGTCTAGTGTTTTAATCATGTAATAATGTCTAATATACCATGTTGAACTTGTTTGTGTCAATTTTGAGGCCTAGGTGGTAATTTTTGAGTCATATGTCAAATATTGCAAAAAATTGTCAATCTTGTGAAATGTTGTCATATTGTAAAAGTGCAAAATAGGAAGATGAAGAGTCAAGAGGTAGTTGGACAGTTGGGGTTGATTGGTTATGCTTGGGAAGGTTTGAAAAAAACACTTGTGTACGTTGGGGAAGAAGAGAGATGGAGAGAATGAAGATGTATTGAAGTTGAGGAGTGGAATCAATAAGAAAACTCTGTTTTAACTGCATAATTCTCTGTTCTATAGCATGGTACGGATGGTACATCCCTAATCATGGCCTGAGACCATTTGGAATGAATGGATATTTGAATATTCTACATTTTTGTTTTGATTTCATGAAATTTCATCATATATTGTAAAAGTTATGGTAATTTTATTTTAGACAACCTGAAACCCTCTACTAGGGTATACCGTGGTAAACAAATTTGTGTTTCTCTCATTCTGACTGATGAAAAATTCTAGCTTTTGGTGAAATGATTCTTTTTTGCATATATTTTCATATTCTAAAGTTACAAACCAAAAGATCAATGTTAGCATGTGAATGGTTGAGGCCCTAAGACTGTAATTATGTGTAGTGGACTGGAAATAACAGAGATCAGTGAAGGTTTGAGTGCTTTGATTGTGAAGTGGGTATTCTTATTGGGTAATATTGTTTGAAAAGGTTGCTAAAGTGTATTGTGATCCATTTCTAGATAGGGTTTGATGAAACTATAAGTGTTTGAGTCCATTTGTTTACTATCATGTTAAGGCAGACTTGTAACAATCATAGACAAGACAGTATTAGCATATTTTGAGATCTTCTACATTGAATGGCTATGAAATCCCTAAAAGGTTGTTTAATTTAAGTGTCTTTCATGCCATTAAAACTATGTTGAAATTTTGAGAGAGACCCTTGGATGTTGCATGCCAAAGTTGTTAAGGGTGAACAATCTCAAGAAGCCTAATTAGGCTTGTTTACAGCATAACAGTCAAAATAAGAGGATGATGTTCCAAAACAAAGGTATGTGATTTTGAGGTATGTTTAAGAACACCTTAATTGCTATCTGAAATAATAGTTCTTTTGTGGGTTTGAAGTTGTTCTTGCAAGATATGTTGAAAAGTCCCTGTTTGGAGGGCTACTAGCATTGAAGACAGTTTGGGAAGAAATAGTCATTGATTGATGCATGAAGGTCCTGATACTAAGTTGTTTTGAGTGAGATAGAATTCTTGAGGAGTTTGAAGGTGGTGATTAACCCTGTTTGGGTCTATGAGTTTGTAAACCAAAAGTTGCCTTGTGAATGTAAGTTGCCTTGAAAGATGACTGCCTTGAAAATTGAGAAGAGTGAAACCCATCGTTGTGAAATATGCCTCCATTAGATTGAGTTTGAATCCCTGCTCTACATCAGGCTTACAATAATTTATGTATATGCCAAAATGGGTTTGTTGAAGAGACCTTATAAAAATTCAAGCAAATGCTATTGGTATCCTATGAAGCCAATCCTATAGTATTCACCAAAATTGAAGCTTCTAAGGAGTGGGAAGTTTGAATTTATGACCGGCAAGCACAATGACCTACTCTTGTAGAAGAAAATATAATAGTTCTTAATTATAAGTCAATAAAATTACTTCCCACCAATGGATGTGAAACTGATGTTGTGACAAGGCTTAGTGTAGATGAAGACAAATTAGAAGGAAAGAATCTCTAGTTCTAGATCTGGTAAAAATAGTAGAAAACATTTATGTTCTTTGTAGCTCTCATGATTTTAATTAAAACTCTAGAGTCTTCAACTTATGGTGGCCATAGTAATGTTCTACATATTTGAGATGTAAAATCAAGTGTGTGCATCATCATTGATGTTTCATATATAGAGGTTGAATGTACCAATGATTGTGTAAGCCTCCAAAGATCATGAATGATGAGATAAAGAAATTATTTTGAAGAAACTACTGAACTTGTACCTTGTCCAAGTGAAGGGAGGGAGACGAATGAATATATTTGATAAAATACACATGTAGAAATGAATATAGTGCAATCCAAATATTCAAAAAAATTCCCTGACAGGCATATGGCTATCAAATTACACAAAGACCCAACTTTTAATTACAAAGTTGATTTTATTAAAATTTATAAAACACTTCTTGAGTTTGAGATACATGCTCGTAAAAGTGACTTTGTAATATTTTTAAATATTTTGTAAAGCAATTAGTTGAAAATTAGTTACAAATCATTTATAGGTGGGAGAGGTTATAAAAACATTGTTTTCAAATGTAAAAGGGGTTCTGGTGGTTACATTTTTCTAGTTCTTTTCTGGTATTGAGAAAAACTAAAAAAAACAAAGCTAATAGATTTCATACTTTGTACAGAGAAGTTTTGTAGTTGTATGACTTCAAAAATAAATACATAAAGTAGTTGATCCGTGTGTTTTAGGTGTTTTGTGTGTTGTCATTACCTATTTTTCGTAGGTTGAATAGGTATATTCTCTGTATTATTGTGGAAAGACATTGGTTATTTGCTAAATATTTGTGAATTGTACAATATGTGTGTAAAAATGCAGTTTTAATCTCGGTATCCTAATTCAATACCATTTATGCAAACCCATATTATCATATGTTGAGATTTGTATGCTATTTTTCCATTGCTACAGTTCCATACTTTTTATCGCTTTCTTTCATCATATAAATCTAGGAACGTAGTTTTCAATTTTATGATGAATCTTTATGGTTTTGAATAAATCTACGAAGCCCCGATTAGTTTTCGTTTGTCTACATCTAGGGTTTTTGGGAACCTTTTCCAATTAGGTTTTCTTTTCTTTACCTTGGTATTTCTAGTCAAAATACCACAAAAACCCCCTATTTTGATCATACGAGGGAGTTGTCCCTCTCAAACGTAGAGGAAAGTTGTTAGTCCAGTAACAACTTCTCCAACTATTGGAGAAGCATTTCAACATAAAGCTTTCTAGTTGGTGTATTTTCTTTGTGAATTCATGGATTTTTATAATTTTGATCCTAGGATTCTAGGAAATTGGATTGGAAGAAAGACATTTGCAAGATAACCCCATGAATTAATAACTGAGACTTAGGAGATTACCAAAATGGAAGGACATAGGTAAGGGTGCAAGAAATGTACATAGCAAGGAGAACAAAACAACAATAGGAATTTACATGGGGATGAGAGCGTATATACAAAGAAGGTTTACAAAAGAAAAGAGAAATGTACATGTATAGTAAGATACTTACATGAATGCATTCAAATGAATCCCATTCATGAGGATTAGTAATGCAACTTCATTAGGCATTGACAACTCAAACACATTGAATTGATTGCATGATGTTACTATATAGGGGTTACTCCAAAGAGAATCCAAATTCTCATGTCCACTAGGTTTCACTTTGTTTTCATCCCATTTAAGTACTAGGTTGCCCACCTTGAAGCATTATATTGTGGCTATTTTGTCAAACAAACATTTGAATATATTTCGGTGCTTACCTAATTGATCCTAAAATGTTGTTCTCTTCTCCTCCAATAGAAGTAATTTTGCCAACGTAGTATCTATTGCATCATTTTCAGCAATCTCAAGTTGCTAGATCAGTTCTATAGCTAGGATCTCAAGTGAATTTGGTAACCTTGCCTCTCTTCCATAAACCAGAGAAAAAGGAGATGTTCCTATAGCTTGTTTCAACATTATGTTGTATGCCCAAAGGTCTTTCCTCAAATTCTCAGGTAATTGCCTCTTGGAGTCACTTCCAATCTTTTTGATGATTCTTATCAAGTTCTTGTTGGTGGATTTTGCAATCCATTTCCTTGAGGATAATAGTATGAGGATGTTTTAAAGTAGATACCATACTCATGATAAAATTGGGTGAAACTTGCTTCTACAAATATCTTAACATTGTTTGTGATGATTATCTCTTCTGCTTCAAACCTCAAGACTATCCCTTTTAAGAAATCAATGATGAGTAACTTCATTGCATTTTTCAATGCCACAACCTTTGTCCACTTGATGAAGTAGTCAATACCAATCAAGATGAATATGTGACCCACCCTAGATGAAGGGTTGATCATTCAAATGAATTCTAGGCCCCATAGATCAAATGGCTAATCCATAGATATGGGATTCAAGGGAAGAGGTACTTTTCTCATTTTACTATTATAGAATTGATAGTTGTGGCAATTCCTTATACTCTTGTGAACATCAGTGAACATTTGTGTCCATTAATATCCTTCTTTCATAATTTTGGATGTTGTTTAGGAAGAATAATGTCCACCTGAAAGACCTTGGTGAAATTCCCTAAGGAGAAATGGAATTTGTATTATTCTACACATCTCAATAGCACTCTACCAAAGTTTTTGCTGAATAGGATACCCTCAATCAACATTTAAGGCACTGACTTCAACTTGTATGTTCTCTTATTGCTAGAATTCAATCCTTGTGGATACTTTCCTATTTGGAGGTACCTAATTCTTTGTACAATCTCATTGATCAAGCAATTCTCTTGGTTTTCCTTCTAATTTTCTTTTTCTTGTTGTTACTTAGGAACCAATATGTCTTATGCTAAATGTTGACATAAGACTCTCCCTCTGACTAGCTTATTAGGTTTGAAGTTAGTGTCATATTCTAGGATCTTGGTGATCCAAGTGGCTCTCTTTTCATTAATTTCACCACCCAAGATGTATTCCCTTATGCTTGAGTGGATGACCATAACATTAACTCTATTTGAAGATAGCATATGCCTAAATACCCTTTTATCAAAGCATAGTTTTATCTCTATGAAGTTGTATCTTTAGCATCCTTAAGTGTTTGGCTAAATAATACAATTTGGTGTTCTCTTGCCTCCTCTCTTTTGTGTTAGTACTATAACTATGTTTGCTTCTCCTCCATATACATATAGAATGAAATCCTTGGAGAAGTTTGTGTTAATGAGTAGTGGTACCGTTGCAATGGCTTCTTTGATTTTTTCAAAGTCCTACTTGCCTTCCTTAGTCCATTTGAACTATTGATCCTTTTTTAGTATTAAGGTGATTGGGTAGACAATACCTGCAAAGTCAAATATAAAATTCCTAATGAAATTAATCTTTCCCAAGAACAAGTACAATCTCTTCTTGTTGAGGTAGTGAGAGATCAAATATGGCTTGGACTCTTTTAGGATCAATGGTAATGCCATCCTTGGAGACCACATGTCCAGGAAATTTCCCCTAGAGCACATCAAATATACACTTCTTTGGGTTTAGGGAAATTCCAAATTGTTGATATATTTGGAAGACCTTCTCTAGATGATCAAAATGGTCTTATTTATTTTCTAGAGAACACTATTAGATCATCAAGGTATATTAGAATGATCTCATTGATTAAATCATTAAAGGTAATGTCCATAGCTTTCTGAAATGTTGCTTCCACATTAGATATCCAAATTGGCATTTTTTGGTAGGCAAATATGCCCCATTTTGTGGTGAATGTCATTTTATGTTGACATTTTCCCTTCGCTAGAATCTAATTTGAAACCTAAGAAATCATCTGACATGGAGAATCTATCAGAACCAACCACTATTTCCAAGATTTGATCTAGATAATGATCCTTGAGTGATCCCTTGTTCAGGTCCCTAAAGTCTAGAAACTTGTATTTCTCCATTTTTGTTTTTGTTAAGTATTAGGTTGGATACCTAAGTTCAATATTTTATTAGGTAGATGATTTTGGAGTTTACCAACTTGATGAGCTCCTATTTCATGATGAGATCAATATTTGGATTAAATGTCATTCAATTTTATCTTAGAGGTTTGATCACTGGTCTCAACTCAATTATTTATTGCATAACCTCTTTATTCTATCCCTTCAATTCATCATATACCTAGGCCATAACCCAAGTGTCTGTCGTACATAGATCTATTAGTAATTTATTTTATTCTTTGGAACAAACCTTGGCCAATTTCACAATTCTTCCCAAGGAGATTTCCACATCTTTGTAATATTTTTTATCTACTTTTATCTTTATTTTAACCTTGCAAGAGTCATCTAAGATAAATATTCCTTCTATAGTTACATCCCTCTAGGAAACTTGTTGCCTTTTGATTGCATTATCTAGTCTCCGCAAGCTTCCTCAATCTCAGAAGTCAATTCTTTAACAAATTCATCTACATGTTGAAGAAAACTAGTAATTTGTTCATCATTTTGGAATACCAGATCTAGTGGGACTAATTATTAGGTATAGCAGGTCTAATCACCAACTTAATAGCATCCTTAATCTTCAGTAGGTCTGTAATCAAATTAAATTTGGATCCTATCAAAACCATTATATTGCTTCAATGTTCTTCTTCTAGGGAATAAATTGCAAGTTGATTGTGTCAAAATACTCAAGTAGATCCCATACAAGGTGTTTGTATGCCTTCATCAAAGTATTCTTGGCCTCACATTTTGATCTAACTTGCTTGATTATTAGCTCTTAATCTTCATAGATCTGCAATAACTTGATAACTCTCTTTTTTGTGAAGATCGGACCTTTCACCAAAGCTTTATATTCTACTATATTACTCGTGCAATTGATTTGCAATCAATAGGATTGCTAATATATTTATCCTTGCAACAAAACTAGATGAACACTAGTGTTGGTGCCTATCTTACAATTTGAGCCATCAAACTACAACTTCCATATTCTAGTGTTGTCTTCGATTTTCTTTTATGGTGTCTAGGATCAATGGTGCTTCTTCATTAATCATATATGTTCCTAAGCTAGTCTCCTAAAATAGTTAACGGAGACTATCCTCATCTTCTTTTGTTGATGAACACTATGTATTATGCTCTTCATTTGACATTTGATTGGTGATGTGAATCTCATCTATAGAGTCATCTAGTTCTATAGATAATAATTCCTCTTCTATGGAAAAGGAGTAGGTTGACTCTTTATGGATTGCAATATTAGTTTCTATATGGTGCATATTGAGTGGTTCAAAAGGGATTTTCATGTGATTTCCATACTAGTAGTTAGAAACATGTGATTATAATTGAGCGAGAGGTAACCTCCTATCTTAGTAGTGAAATCCCTACAAAGGCATAGGCCAAATGTGTGAGAACTTCTATTATGGATATGTCTTGTAGAAATTCAATATTGTAGAAAACTTAGAGGGAAAGAGGTAGGTTCTTCACCATTCCAATAGATTTTATTTTGATTGCACAACTCCTTTGGTAGTGGGTTGACAAGAAAGACCTAGGGCATTAGTAACCTTTCTTGGCATAATAGATGTGTTGGAACTAGAGTATACTATGCAATTATGGATCAATTTATCCTAACGAATCAATGTTAAGTAAAATTGCTAGGGTTTTATCTTTCTTACATCATTCCCTACTACTTGAAGAACAACATGCTGAGGCTTGATCACTTAAGTTGTGTCAAAAAATTGGTGTCTTTATTTTCTTTCCATCTTCTATTTATTTAGAGCTTCTTCCAATATTTTCAGCTATTCTAGAACTGAAAGCACTTCCCATGGTGACATATTGATTATGGGTTCTCCAGTTAATCCACAATATTGAAGGAACCTTAATACTATATGGACTGTATAACGTTAGGTGACCAATGCACTCTTGGTTTCTCTATTGCAAATAGTGTTTCTCTATCTTACTTCTAGTGTGGCTCTGGTTGTCTAATAGTTCCAAGCACATTAAGTTTTGCAACTATTGGAGACACAAGCTTGGAAGTGGAAGCCATACCTATATACAAAATAGTGAGCCTTTCTCATCTCTTTGTTGCATAGGCATCATATTTTTAACTTGTATCTGGGCCTCCATTGTCTTCTTTTTGGCCCTTGTCTAGTACTTGGAATAGACATGTCACTTATCCATGCTTGTGGAAGGCTCAATTATTGCATAGGATTCACAATCTTCCCATGTCACCAAAGTTTTCTCAAGTGCTTGTTGTTCTAGGTAGGGCTCTATGATAGTTGAGTGAGTATCTTGATTGCCATTCAAATTCTAGTTGGAGCAAGAGGAAAATTGGGTCTGAAACTTACTAGGACATCCAACAAGAGTATGTGGTGAGAGCAAGTGTGACACCAAGCAGTTGCTTATTGCATGTAATTATTCTAGGTTACAACTAGCTCTTTGTTAGGATTATATGGAATTTATTATAGGGTTGCTCAACTGGGACTACCTAATTGTGAAGCTAGTTGGTAGGTCTATTTGGCTAGTAAGATGGTCTTTGTTAGAATTTTTGGCCATTTTAAAAAGTTATATATCCATTATTGTCTTGATGATTATACTGCTAGATTTGGGGATGTTGGTTTCTAGGATATGACAATCTATGGCTATTATTTTGATATCTCTTGAGGGTAATGACCTCATTAGACATAATTAAAAAAATCTCATATCATTGAGCACATTTGGAGTCGATGGCTCAACAAAGTGGTATCCAGGTAGTGGAATTCTAGGGATAGGATTCATGGTAAGAATATTTGTCAGTTGATCTACATGTGTAGGTTGATATGGAGGGCATATGTTGGGGAACAATGGCATGGGTGGGCGAGGTGACAACCTTCCTATCTTCATCAAGCCATTTTCTAAAGTGATAGAATTTGACTTAATCATCATGGTAATTTTGTAATCTATAGCCTTCAAATAGTAAATGTATGCCATACCTAAGGGAGGAAAAACCTCTAGAAGAATCTGCTACTAGATTTTTTGAAACTTGTTATTGAAACATTCTATCATTTCCATTGGAGCACTCTTTATAGTAGTGAGTTTTTCTAGTAGTGAGTTGTTCTAGTAGTGAGGTGGTGCCTCCCTTTTCTTTGAATTTAACAATCAGTGCTCAACATAACTTATCTCAATTTTTTATTGATAAAGGAGGGAAGGTCGGTACTAGTCAATTTATTTGCCCTTGAATAAGGTAGCAAGTAGTCTGAGTGTGATGCTTTCCTCTCCAATAATGTGGATTGTACAGCGGTTCACAATCTCATGCAAATGTTCTATGAGGGTGATTGAGTATTTATCTATTAAGTGTTGAAGGAAGTGCAATGCAACATTTGGGATGACACCCCATACAATAGGTGGTACTAGAGGAATAAACAGACCTCGAGTGTTCCATGCTAGGAACATTCTTAGATGTCACATCTCAAACTTTGGTACTTCCTGGAATTACTTTATGTCGAAATAAATCATGAACAATTATGTGTGTGGTTAGATGAATAATTTGTTATTTTGAAAGATGAATGATTATTTTAATATGGAAAAGATGAAATGAAATGAATGCTATATTCATGTTATTAATTTTGATGCTTCAGCTATGTTTCAGCTATTGGGTTACTAACCTATTAATGGGAGATTTGAGTTTATCATGAGTTGCAGGTTGTTGAAGACAAGGGTGTGGTTAAGGTAAAGGAGATTAGCAGCCTGGCAGGGTTAAGATGGAGGGATTTCTCTCACATACATCACTTAGAGTCATGTAGATGCATTATAATTGCATTTAATTGATTTTATTATATAGTTCTTATTTTATTGCGTTACAATTAGATTATTTAATTAAATGTTATTTAATACTATGTGTTCATAGAAAAATAGATTAAATGGTTTAATTATTTATTTGATTTTTATTTGAAGAATGAATATATTATTATCATTTATTTTATAGATAGTTGAGATAATCATGCTTATTATTTTAATATTATTTAAGATAAATTAGAGAATAGAATTAGAAAATAAAACAAGATTTTAGAAGCAAAACAAAAAGGAAAGAAAACAAGAAAACAATAAAACATTAGAAAATTAGAAAAGAAAACTTTATTTAAGAAATAAAGCTCAAAAGAAAGAAAAGCAAAATGGAGAGGAAAATAATAAAAGAAGAATAAAAACTCATTCTCTCAACACAGAAATTCATTCACAACTTTGCATTCTCAACTTTCTTTCTCATCGCTGAATTTGAAAACAAAACACAAGATTTATTGATACTGGAGAAGAGGGCTTTGGTGAAGGTTGAGGATCTGGAACAAAGGAATCTTTTGGGATACAGAGGGTTAGAAGAATTCGACTGATTGGAGATTAAAATTCATTTTTATTCAAATCTATATTCTTAAACTGCGTGTGATTGAAATTGTGTGGACAAACCTCTAATTTTTTCTTTGTGGAAAGACATTGTTTTTCTATAAATGTGTGTGTGTGTATTATATACAGTCCGTATATATATATATATATATATATATATATATATATATATATATATATATATATATATATATATATTTCAATGATTTATATATATCTATATCATTATTCCCTCACTGTAATTTGTAAGATATGTTGTAACAACACTATAATGACTTGGTTTTCTCTGTATATGAAGTTAATGTTGTAAGAATTTATTTGTTATATATATATATTTATATATATATATAAATACTTCTTTATGTGTGTGTGTGTATTCTATATTTGTATTTAAAATGAAAGGCAGCAAAAGAGGTTTTTATTTTATCTTATTTTACATAGTTGATGATAGAACCATAATATAGACTTTTCAATTAAGAGTATTTTGTATAAAGATAAATGTTGTATTAAGACTATTTTGTCAAAACTAGCATTTTATCAAAAATCATTGGATTGTGAAAGAATTGGCACTATGGTAAACCGATAGATTCATTATTGATAACCAAACTAATAATACCATCACATCTAGAAAATATCTTATCTTGAAAATTGACATAAACCATTGGAAATTATAAACTTAGACAACAAGCAAACTAGATGAATGTATTGGATTTGATGAAAACTATAATTGTTTTACGGAATGGATATTTATGATCATGAATAATTATTCTTAGAAAACTATTCATTGCATGTATTCTTGGGTAAAGTATTGCACTTTCAGGATAGGATGTCAAATGTGGGCTCCTAGAGACAATAGTTTTACTTTTTCTAAAACTATCACTTTTGTTTATTTGCTTGGCCAAGCTAATATACCATTAAAACAGATGGATTATTAAAAAGCCTAGAATTATATAATATATGTATTTGCCACATCTTGCTTGCAAGAGTTTATGTCATTCTAGGTTAGGATGCATACAGGCAACAAGCACGCATCAAGAGATTCCCTCTTGCTTACACCGTTCCAAGTTGTTAGGCTCCTTTTGCAGGGTCGGTGTTTTCTTCGAATTAGGAAGAAACCCAGGGAAGTCTAGTACTTCGTGATTGGGTAGAAAAAGTGCCTTAACCACACTCTTGGTCTCAGCTTGCGGAATATCAGAGGATCAAGGCAGTCAAGTTCAGAGATTCTTATATTATATGGATATTCATTTCATTGTATTATCTTTTGTATGGCTGGTATAACCAAGTTGTAAATGTAACTTTACTTTCATTGATATATTGATGTATTATCTCTACTTGTAATATTGAAATAGATGTTTTGTAACACCAGATTGGTGTATGTAAATAGAATTGTAACACTCTTTAGTGTATAGAAACTTTACTTCATTTAATGGATTCTTGCTATTTTATAAAGTTATGGATATATGGAGATTATAATTGATTTATTTTTCCACTTTTGGATTAAGCAATGTTTTTTGGAATACTATGTTTAGTATGTAATTTTCTACACCTTACATTAGAGGTGGTTGAATAGGCATTATAGGATTATGTTGTTGAGTTTGATCTTGTGGCTACATGGTTTGAGCTCTTCTTCTAGGGATGATTGTGAGGAGCTATATCAAGATATGTAGATTGGGTCTTGTAGCAAATATTGTATTTGTAGATAAGGGTCATAAGAACTATAGGTTTCTCTTGGTGAGGTTTTCACAAACAAAGTTGCTAGGTGATAAGTAGAACTAAGTAGCCAAAGTCTTTCCTAACTTGGTGTAGTGCAATTTGAGCCTTCGGATGGGGCTAAAGAATTGAAAGGGCTCAAGTCCCACCAAGCATGCCAGAATAAATGTTGATTTGATATTTTGTCTAGGTCTAGATCATTGAGTCATGCATGATCGTCAACAATTGGAAATACTAACTAATGTGGGACACAACTAGTTGGCCAATCTGTGGGATTAAAAGGATGGCTCCTTACCTATCTTAATCTAAACCTAAAATAAATGCAAGGAAAGGAGAAGAAATTGTAGAAATAAAATAAATCATAAAAATAGGTTCATGTTGAGTAATTACATCCTTAGAACTTAAGTTGAGATTAATAGCTCATGATACAATAATCAACAGGCAAACATGCATAGATAGAAGTTAACAAATGAATAAAGACAAGTCTTAGAATCACTGGGATAATAGCCACTTAACAATTACATAAATAAACTCCTCATGTAACATGCATAGAGGCTCCTCTATATATCTCTAACAAGGTCAAGACTGAGATCAAGCATCAAGGTCAAAAGCTCAGCTACTATTAACTCAACCTGAGACTTAGTTTCACATCAATATAAATAGCTTAGTTGTAGAAAACTACATCTAACCTATCAATGAGCATGCAAAATAGTATTTATAGAGAATTCCCAACCCAAAATGGTACAATCCCCCCCCCCAAAAAAAAAGTTGAAATTTGTAGACTAGTCAAGTAGGATGTGATTGTCTGCAAATTCAATGACATTAATTGCTCTACTAGTGGCTGGATTCTACATGTGGTTCTTTTGGTACAACTCCATTAAAGTTCACCACACATGAAAACACTATGTAGCACTAGGTGGGTGGCATTTCTATCACTATGCATCATGCAAGACATAAGTCACTAGCTACGAATGTTGAATTGGTCCCCATGGAAAATTTGGAATGTACAAGAACAATGAATCTCACCCAAATGTCAACAAGTTGAGGAATAGTGTAACCGATTCAATATTGTGTAACTCTAGATTGTTGCAAGGAAGATGTGTGCAAGAATGGCCGTACATCCATGGGCCTTTGGATTGGCTTGTGATGGTAGGTTGTATGGTGCACAAGTTTGGAGAAAGGAATAAGCTTCACCCTTCATAAATCCTCAAGAGTGCACCACATGGCATTAGTTTTTAATAACTTAATTAGAATCATGCACTTTATGAAAGCTAGGGCATTCTATATAATATTACACTATGCTAATGAAAAAGAACCTAGAAACTAATGTAGACCAATGGTGGGACTTTATGAGTAACTTCCTTCATGTACCATTGGGAATCCGTGCAAACCATTAGATTAAGATGATTGGGAATGATCAATAGCACATATGTAATAATACATGAACTCTCCACTAGGCTAGTTTAAAAGCACCAAAAACACAAAAATAGATGATGAAGGCAATTAACCAATATCACGAGGCATTGTTATTCTTTCACAAATAAAGTAGAATAAATTCTACCACCTATAGTGCAGAATTCACTACACTACCTTTACAACACCATTTTACACCTCCCAAAACATGCTTGAATTTTTTCTACACCTTACACATCCTCTCTATTACCCTTATTTCCCTTTTATCCCTTTGTAATCCTGCCATAATTTTGTCCTTTACCCCATTCCCTTGTTATCCACCTTTTCCCTAGTTAGACCTATACCCTCACTTACTTTCCCCACACATCGTCATCCCTTTCCTCTTGCCTTTACCCAACCCTATACCTTGTATTCCTCTTGTTTACTTGTCTAACCTTACCACATCTCTTCTATTCTATCCCTATTTTCTCCTTTTCCCTTTGGTTCATGCCCTCTTCTCACTATAGTTCCTATGTTCACTACTAATCTACCAATCTTCCCTCTTTGTCATAATTTGCTTCTCAATGCATCCATGGCCCAACTTCCTCCTACTCCTCCTTAGATGGTTAATGTTTTACATTCATCTGAAAATACATTCGAACACAACACACATATTGCACAAATAGAATATAAACATGTTTTTGTATTGCCTCTCATCTTTATGTCTTGAAATCTTTGGTTAACCCTACTCTTGATGGCACCTACACTTCCTCTCTTGTCAATACCCTAGGGAATCTTCTACTCACTAACAATGACTTCATGTTTGGATTTTATACAATGTATTGGTTCCATTATGCATGTGAATCTACATGCTCATATTCCACCTCATACCTATAACTCATTTGAGGCATCTACTTCACTTTCCTCCTCCTCTATTCTTTCCACATCTTTTGAGGCTAACATTGGCCCACCCACCCCTTCTCATCTTACACTATCTCAACCACAAACCATTGTTTTTATGTTTACTTCAACATCTCCTCTTATTTTGTAGCCCCAATTTTATATGCCACCACCTTCACATCCACATCTATATATCCCCATTCCTTCATAGATGTTAGCCCCACCTTCCCCAGATTTTCCTTAGTTTGTTACATGCTTTTCTAGATCCCTTAATTCCCTTGTTCATCAAATTTTAGAATACTTCACATTATGGTCCTATTCCCTCTAATATTGATCCATTACTAGTTACATCATATATTCATAACATCTCTATTTATCAACTTATTTCCATTCTTATGAATTTCCATCTTGCCTCCTCCTACCCCTTAATTCGTTCTACAACACTTGTCTTATTTCTTGTATCTCTACCACCTATTTATGGTTTTTCCTTTTCCCCATTGCTTCCTCCTCCCTTCCCACACTCATTTGACCCCACTATGCCTCACATCCTACACCACTTGAGGCAAATGCATTACGATCTAGATATGTACCTTGTTCTCACTATTTATAGGTCACTATGGACCTCCATCACAATCCCATTTCTCCTAAAATTATCTGTCATCTATTTCCACCTACTTTTGTGGCCTCACTTTACCATATATGATGGTAAAGGAGACCCTACCACCCACACATGGTCATTCAATACTAATTGTATGGATCTCATCTACAATGATCACATCCTATTTTAATGCCCTAGATTTTACAATAGGCTATTAGCAAAACAAACACCAGATGAACAAATTATTCATGATGCAATGGTAACAATTGCATGTCACAATTGTACACTCAAGCATAAAAACCACCATAGAGCCACACAATGGCACTCAAGGTCATGACAAAAAAGTACCAATTAAGAACACAAACAAGGTCAATGCACACCACACTGAAAGAATAAGCAAAATACTTCACTCAATGTGTGACGAATCCACCATGATGACCATACGAGAGGATGGAGCCTCCTTCACAATGAAGATCAAACACCAGTCCATGACCTCACTCTCTCAAAAACACATAGAGTAGGATGAGGTTGACAACTATCTCAAATCCATTCCATGACAACACAACACAACTTCCAAACACATAGAAGAACCTATACATAAGAGGAGGATTAACTAAGAGGTACACGACCTCAACTGAAATTAATGACCACTAGATGACTTCATGAAAGTCACACTTCCCAACATAAAAGATGACATATCTCCCAAAATAAATTGCTTTCAAACAAGGTGAACACTGTTGATAACTGAGAGGGGGGGTGAATCAGTTATCCTAATTATTTCTTCTTTTGAACTTTCTTATTAATCAAAGCATCATTGAATCAAACAAACATTACCATGAAATGAGAAACACATGACATAGTATTTTTGACGTGGAAACCCTATCAAGGGAGAAAACCACGGGGTGATTAACCCAAAGATTATTCTCTGTTAGAAGAATAAGGTTTACAAAAATGGCACTTGCCAATTAGGGGTCACTGCCTGAGCACACTGCTCACAAAGAGGCACACTGCCTACAAGGAGACACACTATCTACAAAGAATGTTATACAATACTTGAACTAATTGGAAGCATCTATATATGCTAGAGTTCAGTTCCGGTTAGGCTCAGTAT
The DNA here is from genome assembly GCA_027924645.1 of Cunninghamia lanceolata. Classification (NCBI taxonomy): domain Eukaryota; kingdom Viridiplantae; phylum Streptophyta; class Pinopsida; order Cupressales; family Cupressaceae; genus Cunninghamia; species Cunninghamia lanceolata. The sequence goes on along the minus strand of BSBN01000918.1, from coordinate 308,208 downwards.
ACTGATCTACTACACTTCATCTTTCCTCTGTTCTTTATTCTGCTTTCCTTTCACATACCAGATCTTTCTTACTGCTTCTGCTCTGCTCTGCACTTATTCGCATGCATCATACCACAACTACACATCTCACAACAAAATCCATCCTCTATATATATCCACACTAGTGATTTCACTATCTTTCTAGTCGGCACCCGGAATAGTCTATCTTTTCACAAACTTTGTTCTGTCGGCTGAATCCTTGCATATCAAGTAATGCGGATCAAGCATATACTTGTAGATATCATTAATCATGTCGGCCAAACATGATTCATGCCTTCACAACCTTTACCATCAATAGTAACACATCTGGAAAATAGTCTGATACTCTGTCAGTCAGTTCTTCCTCTGTTCTCACTGTCTCTCAGGAATCCGGTACTCAACTATTCATATCTTTTTCCTTGTCCATCACTGGAGGCTAAATCCTTGGAATATACTACTCAAGGTAGTACTCTTGACTTCCCCAAAACCGCATTGCACCAAGACACTTCCTCTGAGAGATCCGGACCAATCTGTCAGACCTCGCCACATGCTCTGTTCTTGTTCACCGGACCACAACAATCTTCATTCTGACTTCCGGTAGAGACACATCATGACTTGCGGATATGTGGGATGACCTTTGTTGCCATCAATGACAACAACCATGAATACATATAGTGTCTCTTGCCAACAATCTCCCCCTTTGGCATTGATGGCAACACTTAGTGAAAAATGACTAAGTGTTTACACTGTGCTCCCCCTTGGTTGATGCTCTATCTTTGTATACAATTTTTGGAACTCCCCCTTAGTTGGATTCCTCATTTTTCACTACTCCTCACTCCCCCTTTAACATCAATGGCAAAGGGTAGGGTCCGCACACCAAAATTTTCAAAAAAAATTTACTATACTTAGCCACATTTTACATACTCACATAAACTGAAGAATGTTTGCAAAGGATGTCTTCAATTGGATTAGTTCTATAGCCCAACTTTGCTTCATTCTATCCAAAATTGAAATGTGACCACTCAACAAAAATGCAAAAGCTTCTGCCCTCTTGAGATCTGTCGGATCATTTGTTTGGGCGGTAGTCTGAGCATCACTGATGGCCTCATGCATAGTTTCTAATTTAGGGATTATAATCCTTCTAAGTTCTCCCATCCAGTTAGTTATATTCTTCCTTTCCTTCTCAAAGTTCTTTATTGCATTTGTGATTGCAATAGTTTGACATTCTTGATTCACTATGGAGGAAGAGAGAGGATCAAAACTTTGAGACAAACTTTGTAGTTTGTCCTGTTCCTCTTTTATTTTCTTGTCAATTTCTGCTATTGCCTTTGACCAGTAGATGCAAAATTTGTAAATGTCACCGCCATCTTTAAGAGCATTTTCTAGGCTCTTTATTCCAATACTCATATTTCTCCTATCATTAGAGATTAATCCTAGTACTTCTGACAGTCTCTTATCCAAAAACTCCTTCCGGACCTTTTCTTCAACTGATTTTTCTAGAGAATCAAAATGTGTACCAACACTGCTGACTAAGGTTTTGAGATTACCGAAAGAGAAGGCTGTCGGATCTATCTTGACTGATGGCATAATTTTTTCAAGCACTCTAGAAGCAGCCTCTATCAACTCACATTCTTCCATATGAGACTTTAGGAGTTTTTCATTTGCCTTAGCATTTGCAAATGAAGCTATCTTCATTGTCTATACCGGAGAGAGGGAATCAAAGTTGAATGGACCTTTTAGAAGCTCCAGTTCATCAATTTCTATTGTTTCTTGGCTCATAAATTTTTGAACAGTTTGTGCAGTGTCTCTTGCCGGAGACAGATGTTTCTTCTCTTCTGCAGTTTTGTCCTTTGGAATCTTTTCTCCTTCCATATTCTTACCACTTTCAGTTGTGGTTTTCTCTGTTGGATTCTTCTCTTTCTTTGCATCCTTGGTGCTGTCAACCTCTTTTTCTTTTACTGCTGCTTCTTTCTCCTGTAATTTCTCTTCTTCTTGGGATCCGGAGACTGTAGGGGAAACCGGAGGAGAGATGTTAGTATGTTCAAGGGCCACTTCTTCCGGAGCAGATGATTCCAAGTCCACAACTATTTCTACACCTAAGTCCTCTACAACAGGAAGATTAAACCTTTTGAAAGCCTTCTAGAGGATCTCTTCTGTCTCTATGGCTACCTTGTCAGTCTCACCAAGCATGAGTTTATTCATTCTTGCTTTACTTCTGAACTCATCTTTGCAGTCTTTGAATATTATGTTCATTGTCTTGGGATCAATTTGAGGATATAGCTGAATAGCTATCTGCTCTCGGATCTCAAGATCTTTTGCCTGAGCATTGTTCTTTCTTATTTCTAATTCCTTCTCTAGACTCTTAGGAATTTTAGAGATAATCTCAATAAAGGCTTTATTGTAAATGTTGAGGTACCTGATTGTAGCTTCTTGTAGGATCTTTTAGTCTGCCTCATTGTAGTCATCATAAAATTCGGCCACTGGTTGAAGATTCCCATCCACAGTGACTGACTTGATTACACTCTCTAGAGACAGGGTAGGCTTTCCAACAAATTCCTCTGCCATTTCTTCCTTGTCTTGGCCTGTGGAGGGTTTAACGGATCCTTTCTTCTTCTGTTTCTTTATTTCTTTTACTCCCTCATCTGACTTAGTTTCCTCTTCATCCTTTTGGCTTTCATAAGCCCTTGTGGCTTTTGTCTTAGATCTTTTACCGGATGCCTGGACTTCCGGTTTCAAGCTTTTGGTTGTGGGAGGTGCAGGTCTTTTTGATGATCTGGTCCGGGTGGAAGTTTTAACCGGAACACTTTCTTCACTTTTCTTTTTTGCCCTCTTCTTCTCTTTCTCATCCCCTTCCTTCTTCTTCCAGTGAGCATCAAGTGCTTCCATGGAGATTCCAAGGCCTTGTGCTATGTGTTCTACTTCTTTTCTGACCTTCCTCTTGATCTCCAGTTCTCTGAGTTCAACATGAATTTTTATACTTAGTTCCTCAAATGTTTTGAATCTTTCTACCTTTGGATCTTTAGGCTGACCTAGCATGTGTTGAACATGCAGCTCCACTATCTGTTCATCCACTTCATACCCCATGGGCATGATCCACACAGTTCTTGGTTCTACTGCCTCCATTAGACACTGATCTGTTTCTACCATAAAACATACTGTCTTTGTACTTTTCAACAAGGGATTGGGGTATTCTTTCTCTTGCATGCATCATGCTCTGGAAGTTCTTGAAATATCCCCATAGAGATGTTTTTCTTGCTTTAGCATCCCCAAGTCCATGCAAATAATCTCTGATTTGGATGGCAACCGGTCTGTCATTCTGCCATATCCATCCACTGGATCCGGGAAGCTCATTCATGCAATAAAAGAAGAGACAAAGGATCAAATTGCCATACTTGAAGGAGTTTTTCTTGTCCTTCTTGATCTTCTGCAAATTTTCAAAAAATTGGTTTACAAGAAGCTCACACAAGTCATAGTCTGCATTCTCCTTTAGCATTTGATAGGCTATGTAAATTGTAGTTCCCGGTACTAAATTTTCCCTACTGGAGTGATAGATCTTGTAACCAATTATCATAGATACAAATTTGACATCCGGTTCAGTGATGTCTTCAACTGTCATAGCTCTCTTGTCAAACTTAGATCGGTTGCATCACTAACTGTCTGATTTTTGACAGACTTGAGAACAGGTAATCCACCGGATGAGTGCAGACCGGTTACAACCCTAATTACATCTTTGGTGATCTTGAAGGGCTTGTTCAACCATAGAAAGTTGTCATGCACTCTACTTAGTACATACCAGACCCATTCATCTTCTTCAAAACAGGGGAAATGGATGCACTGTGCAAAGTGCTTGTCCCGGATGGCTTTGTACTGCGGTTTAATCTCAAAGGAGTCATCTATCAACTGTTTGTGATAGATATCCATCAATTTTGAGTCCCCAAAGTCTTCAAAATTTGCATGAATGTAAACCCTGATGTCCTCCGTATGCAATACACCATGCAGAACACTAGAGAAGGCTCCTAGTGGATCTACCTCCAAAGATTTGTATGGATGTTTCTTGAATGTGGGGCGAGGTCTATCAGAGATCTTAACTATATTCGAAGTAGCCATTTTTCAAAGATTTGCAGTGAGATATTGAAAACAGAAAATACCTTATGCGCCTTCAGTTATACGGAGTGGTTGGATTGATTTCTGTATGTAATAACTTCTGCAAGTGATCTTCGGTGAACTTGATGAGTTTTGTTGCAGAGCTCCACTTTTCGCTTCTTCTTGGGTGTGGAATGATCAAGTGATTATTGAGAAATCCTGTATATTGTTTCACAAACCCTAATATCTATTTGCAATAAATGCTCGACCTACATTGTTCTGGTTTGCCTTATTCAGATAACTTGGAGTACCGGATCAGTCCTAATCTATGAACATCATGCGGATCTTCCAATCATGAATAAATCAAGATGACACATCACGAGGACATCCCAAACACTCTGTCCAATCTGTAGAATAAGACAATGCATTTCCGGATCTCTCCAGATCCTTTTTGTAATCCTCTGTCATTCCGGAGCATCTCCCGAAACAGGTCTTATTTGATCGATCACAACTTCTTCACATCTCCATGTGGACCTCTGAAATCTTATCTGGATCATCTCAAGACTTATATCTTCAAACCCTTTACTCCGGATCTTGTGCCACATCCGGCACCACTTGATTGGCTGGGGGAACAAGATTTTCTATGAGTCTCCCCCTGAGCCAGAGCTCACTTTTTAGTTTCCGGAAGGAATATTAGCACCAGAGTCTGGTGCGGATCCAACCTCTACATTCTCTGAACTTTTCTTCACCCAAATCTTGTTCATCTGATTCCTAACTTCATTCGCATTCATCTTTTGTTTACCCTTGTCTTGATTCTGATTATACACTGGACCTTTTTTGTCTTGATTCTTGCTTCTGCAGACTTTTGCATTATGACCGGACCTATTACAGATTTGGCAAATAACATTTCTTTGCATATTTGACTGATAGCCTCTTGATCTGCATTGATTAGCCATATGACCTATTCTATTCCATGCAAAGCATCTACCATTGAATGATTTGTTTATTTGCATATTTCTGCATTCATGAAACTTGTGTCGATACCTTTTGCAGTTAAAGCACTGTCCGGAGAAGGATGAATTAGTCTGATTCATTCTATTTCTGCACTGATTAGCTTTGTGACCAAAGTGATTGCAGCTATGGCAGTATCCATTGAAGGATGGATATCTTTGAGCATTGGGCTGTCTTACCAGAGGTCTTCTAGGCCTATTCCTTAGATTTTCTGATCCAAAATTCTTTTGACCGGATCCGGAGCTTTCTCCTTTCTCATATCCCAAACCATACTTGTCATCTATCCTCTTTTGACTTCCAAGAAGTACTTCAAGTTGGGCAGAACTTATCTTGAATTTTTCTTTATATTCATTTGCTGTTTGAAGATCTCTTTTGAGAGAGACAATTTGATCCTCAAGTTTTTCTTCATTATCTTTGGCATCTTCAAGGTCAGATTCAAGATGTCTGATAATCTTGTCCATCTGGTGGCATTCTTCTGATTTCTCTTTAAGAGATTGTCTTAGATTGTCTTCAGCTTTTCTTTTTTCTTCAATCTCTTGAGTAAACTTTATAACTCCTGATTCCATTTCATGTCTCAACATAATGACTTCTTTTGATAACTTTTCACATAACTTGGTTTTCTCAGTCAATTCTTCATTTGTATTGCTTTCTTCACTTTGTCTTGCTAATTGTTGGAGCAGCTCCTTTCTCTTTTTCATAGAGAGACTTAATTTGTCTTTTAGTTCTCTCATGAATTCATCAGCCTGTTTGAGTCTTTCCTTTAATTCATTGACTTCAGAGTTTAACTGTTTAAGATCCTCAAAGGCAGTCTTTAGTTGCTCCCTTAAACCATATGCATCCATTTGAACTCCCAGATCTTCCTCAAGTTGTTAGGCTCTATTCGAAGGAACTTAGCTCTGATACCAATTATCGATAACTGAGAGGGGGGTGAATCAGTTATCCTAATTATTTCTTCTTTTAAACTTTCTTATTAATCAAAGAATCATTGAATCAAACAAACAAACATTACCATGAAATGAGAAACACATGACACAGTATTTTTGACGTGGAAACCCGGTTAAGGGAGAAAACCATGGGGTGATTAACCCAAAGATTATTCTCTGTTAGAAGAATAAGGTTTACAAAATGGCACTTGCCAATTAGGGGTCACTGCCCGAGCACACTGCTCACAAAGAGGCACACTGCCTACAAGGAGACACACTGTCTACAAAGAATGTTATACAATACTTGAACTGATTGGAAGCATCTATATATGCTGGAGTTTAGTTCCGGTTAGGCTCAGTATACTGATCTGCTGCACTTCATATTTCCTCTGTTCTTTATTCTGCTTTCCTTTCACATACCAGATCTTTCTTACTGCTTCTACTCTGCTCTGCACTTATTCGCATGCATCATACCACAACTACACATCTCACAACAAAATCCATCCTCTATATATATCCGTACTAGTGATTTCATTATCTTTCTAGTCGGCACCTGGAATAGTCTATCTTTTCACAAACTTTGTTATGTCGGCTGAATCCTTGCATATCAAGTAATGCGGATCAAGCATATACTTGTAGATATCATTAATCATGTCGGCCAAACATGATTCATGCCTTCACAACCTTTACCATCAATAGTAACACATCCAGAAAATAGTCTGATACTCTGTCAGTCAGTTCTTCCTCTATTCTCACTGTCTCTCAGGAATCCGGTACTCAACTATTCATATTTTTTTTCTTGTCCATCACCGGAGGCTAAATCCTTGGAATATACTACTCAAGGTAGTACTCTTGACTTCCCCAAAACCGCACTGCACCAAGACACTTCCTCTGAGAGATCCGGACCAATCTATCAGACTCGCCACATGCTCTGTTCTTGTTCACGGGACCACAACAATCTTCATTCTGACTTCCGGTAGAGACACACCATGACTTGCGGATATGTGGGATGACCTTTGTTGCCATCAATGACAACAACCATGAATACATATAGTGTCTCTTGCCAACAAACACATGATAATTCTTAGTAGACTAAGGGGAACATCTTCCATATAGGAAGTTTCTCTAAAAAAGTCAAGAAGTGCACATTGTCAGAAGGCTCATGGACACCAGCATGGGAGAGGACTACAGTGATAGAATGGGACTCTAGTGCTAAAATTGGATACTAGCACTTTTATCTAGTGTCCTTCTAAAGTGTTAATGTCCTTCCTGGGTGCCAGTGTCCTTAGGTGCTAGTGTCCAAAAAATTACACTATAGTCCTCGCCAAGTGTTAGAACAAGAAATTTTCCATAACTCTTGCATAGGACTTTGATGTAGGCTTCCACAAGGGCTCTCCTACCAAGGGATCCACCCTAAGACCACCTAAGAACCACTGAAAGATAAAATAAGATCCAGAAAGTGACACAAGATCTCCAAATTATGTATTTGACAAAAGCATGCTCCAATAAGGAAGGAGATCAACAAGGGAAACAAAGGGCAAGCACCAAGGCACAAGAGAGGAGGTAGAAAGAAAGAAAAATCCCTTCTACACATGATAAGAACAACTAACATTGGAAGCATGGCTAACAAGACATTGAGAGTAAGATCATCCTCAAAATCCTGCAAGGAAAAAACATTGAATTGAAACCAAACAGAGATAACCAACATGCTAACCAACTATCAATAAAGAAAGAGAATAATGAAATAATAGAGGTACATCTTTCCAAATCATGTTACTACACATAGATAAACATGAAAAAAAATAATACAGAATACCATGCTTGTTCGACACCAACATTGAGATGAGACAAAGACATTGATAGAACTCTCACCCATTATGTGGGCACATGTAACATCCACGATCTAGAAACATAGTAAAAACCAAAAATTCACCATAAAGTAAATTTACAAGGTGAAATGAGACAGAGAAATTTTTTCTTTTATTCAACATATAGTCGAATAACTACAATTACAAAATATCTCATTACAAGTACAATCGACCTTATTGTCTTTCTCAAGTAGAGTGTTTACAAAAATAAATCAATTATAAATACCTAAATTAGATAATGTTTTACATAGTCTCCAAAAACACAAGTCTCAGAGATATACTGCATCCGAAATTCTGACATCTTTATCACAAGCCTCGGCATGTCTTCTACGAGAGAGAGAGAGTATCTTTCCAGTGATTTACCTCCAACCACAGACCGTCGGTCTCTCGCACTCCTTCCTAACCGGAAGTGGCTCTTCCCTTCACGAGAAGTATAGACCAAGGTGACCAGTGGTAATTTGCCTTTTCGAGTACATAGTGTTGTATCTTACACAACTCTATCTATCATACAACCCTAGATACCCTCTAGCTAAGTATGATTCCTGATAGGATGTGTAATCCAGATACAGTGAACCAACAATGCATGCAGAGACATATGCATTACTATGGCCATAGTTTTCAATATAAATTGACGTTCGCAATGAACGATGTCGTATTGTTCACCCACTCCAACTCGACTTGGATACTATCATATTCCTATAGTTTGACTTGGTCAACTATGTTTAACTTATGAAGTCATGATGATTTCAACAATCTAGTCTTCCCGACCCAATACATGTTTTCTTTCACTGTCTAAAATCCATAGACTTTTTCTTTTGTCTTTCTTCCTTTACAAGGACTCTCATTGCATCATTGCAATACCCGAGGTCCAAGACTTATTGTCTCATAATAAAAATAGATAGATTAATTATGACTAAGATGATAACCTTATCCAGGTTAAGCAATATAGTCTAGGAATCTAATTCCCTTTTGCAAGTAAGAATAATTACACATAGTCAGGGCACTTGACCCTTCAACCACGATCTAAATAATGATCTCAATGTCTTATTATAATAATTACCATATCAAGGTTAAATTTAGATTCATTTGATGAGATTTCCTAACTCAAACCTAGTCTTTCTAACTTAGGTGAATTCACAAGACACTGTCGTTGCTCTATTAATCATTATGGATTGACTATCCATTCTTAGGTATCTCTCTTTGCATCTTTGCAACGTTTGAGATTTACCCCCTTGTCAACAAGTAATAGCTTAGAGAAGTTGTGATAAAAAGGTATAATGATTTAATGTTTGACTTAACCATTTAATGGTACCTCTTGCATGTTTGCAAAATCTGAGGCTCACGGCTTGTATTTCAATTCGACTTGTAACTCAACAAGAAGTTTTCCCTACCTAAGGTTAATCATTGTTGACTAGTAACAAATCTCATTCCAACAAGATAGATATGAACATTTACGAAATTAGGGTTCACGACACATTAATGTCTACTTCACAAAATGAGTTCACCCACTTATAAACTCTATAAAACATCTTCGATACCCTCAAGGTGTTTGAATTTCCTCATGCATTAGCGCATGGTGCAAAGGTTTACTCTATTCCCGAGTTGATGGATTCATCTCCGTTTACACATTGTACAATGGGTTTTCTATTTCATTGTTTATATGGATAGCATTTGTAATGCAATTCATTATCCCATAATCATATAAAACATCGTTTATAAATATCCACTCCTAAGTGGTCTCTAACGTAGCTATTCGATTCCCATATGTTTATACAACATACTCAAGTATATAATACAATTTCCCGTAAGCCCAGAATTTAAAGTTTTAGACTCATAAGGGTCTACAAGGTAATAGCGACACAAGAATCATCGCTTGCAACTTAATTTAGACACAAAAAGCGGATTTCCCACCCTTATCTTTTCATTACAAAATCATGATGGTTTTCGACCAAGAATAATTACTATTACTACAACTCTACACCTCCTTCCAAATCAAATGGTTTCACATGGTTCAATGAGGTAAGAGTCGTAAAATAAGATAATACAAGACTTGGAATCTATCTTACGACACTAGAGATGATCAAACACATTTGTCGACCTCTAACTAAAGGTCTAAAACTGAAATAGAAACTAGCTAATTACATTTGTCGACGTTCAATGTCTTGTTTTTAGAATCTTTATCTAATTGGGCAGAGAGGTATTTTAACACCTTGTCCTCCTCTAGTTTTTATCTCCCGACACCACAGCCAGTTGAAATCACACCATCCGGCTGTTAAAACAATCTGAATCTATGTCGAAACATGCATTAAATCTAAGGTTTGGTTTCCTTAAACAATAGGCACGTGGTGTAATGTGGTTTCTCACTATGAAACTATCATTTCAAGTGCACACAAGACAGTTTTAAACCGAGTTACAGTCATATAATATCGACTCAATGCATACGTTAGGCCAACAACTAGTAGGATACCGTTTCACATCTTGCATCATGCAATGCTCAATCATTGATGTGTATACATTTGAAGACTGTGTTCTATTATCATTATGTTTTCTTTCACGATATTCAAAGTTATTGTTTCTGTGAAGACAGTCATGAGTTCGAACTCTAAGAAGGCAACAATGATACTTAATCAATGTAAATATCCTCACACAAAACTTGCAGTAAAAAGACATTATCATTGCATCTGGCACATTGTAAACGTATTACACTAACTTTGCAAAGAAGAGACACCAATACAGATCATAGGTTGCGAAAAAGAGAGAAAGGAACCTGTCGATGGAGTTTGAAGACTGTTGTGGCAAGCTCATTCTCACCAAGCTCTCGGTGACCTCCGCAGATTCTTTTCTCAGCCTTTCAACTCTCTCCACTCTCCTATCCATGTCATCTTCAAATAAGGCGTGCTTCCTCTCTCCTTCAGTTTCTAAGACATTCACTACTCGTCCTACCGTGCACAGCGAAACAGATGAATGGTCTTTCTCTGCGGTTTTTAGTTTCTAAACAACAACAGAACTCATGCCTTCTTCCCCCACGACGATGGAATATATGACATTTTACTCCCCAGTCTTTTTCTGCCGTTTTCAATTTCTAAACCACAGTACAACTACCCCTCCTGTGCCCACGATGATGGAGTATATGCATTGAACTCACGATTACACTTTAATCTCAATGGCATAACTTCCTACCCAGCCACCCACGGTGATGGAAGATAGGGCATTAACACCACTACCGTGGCATGCCTTAGTAAAAGAAGGTCGACATAACTGCAGCTACCCGACTCCTCACTTGCAGCGGCCACTATCAAGATGGAAGTTTCTAAATGGTGATGTGGCATAACAACCTCGTCCATTTCCTCCACAAGAAGACTTTCTAACCTTTGAAAAAATGCAACCTAACACTGCTAGAGGGATGAAACTCTTACAAGGTGATAACTAATAAATGAATATTGAATCTCCAAGGTCAAAAAAGAGATAAAGGATCAAGACCGACTAAAGTAAGAAAGTATAGGTTTGATTTATGATAACTCAAGTCTTAAGCTCGAAGGGAAAAGATGTATTCGCAAAGGAAGATGTCCAAGATGACAGAACTTGGGTGTAAACCAACTTGACTTGACGAGAAAACTAACATCAAGCAAACTAACGAAAATACCTCCTGTTAACCAAGTTATGACTAAGGCAATTTTGGAATATCCTTCCAAATAACGACCAAAACAATTATAGCTTATCTCAACTTCACATTCGACTTCCATCGATTTTTAAAAAGGAATAAATTCACAACACATGATCAACGCGTTTTTACGGCAATCACGACGGATTGGGCGTAACGCAAAACAAGATTTTAGATTTCATTTAGCTGTCACATAGCTGTGAAAAACCTCTACCCAAAGTTGTTAAAAACTTCTCTATTTGTCCCAAGGATTTCGAATGATGTGAATGGGTCGAGTTTACCTCCCCATCACAATTCTTCATTAAAATCACATCAACTTGACGAGTTCATATGTTGACGTTAAACGTCGACAATATTAGTGTCATCTAACTGGATGGGAACGTCTTGATGTTTAAGAGGCGACAATAAAACCTCAAGTGACTCAAGAAGAATAACGCAACCATTTTACGGCTATGACGTTGTTTACTTCGAAAACAACTATGTCGACTCATCATTGACTTGACTAGATGATAATCAAGATATTGACTACCTGTCGATTAGATTCGAAAGTAACTAGCAAGACAAGACTTACCTCATATGACTCATTGGTTCACATTATCGTTTAACACTAGACTCGTTTGGCAAATTGACCACTCGTAATCCAAGGTCTATCTCTCCCTTCTCGAAAGATACTCTCTCTCTCTTATCTGAGAGTCGATAACTTGTAATCCTGTTTCACTTGTCATCAAACAATAAATAATCAGTGCATCATTATTCAATAAATTCAACTAGTAAATCAAATCTCATAATACAATTATTAAATCGACCATAACATAATCGTTTCCATGATTTCATAAATGATATTCAATATAATTCCATGTCATATCTTGTCATAAGTCTATAACATCACAACAAATTTACTTATGCCCAAGTAAAAAGTAAAAAGATAGCAAGTTAGAAATTAGGGATGTAACATATCCTTCCCCTAAAGATTCATCGTCCTCGATGATATAAAGCATCAAAATGCAACTTAAAAGCATATTCATTATTTAATTGCTATCAGCATAAAGTAAATGAGGAAATTTCTGCTAGAATTCATGGTAATTTCTCCCCCCATGCAAAACTATTCTATGCATATTGGTCCCACTGGACCTTACACTTCATAACCTCTATGTTACACAAGCATTGCTTGTGATCTTCAAGTATTTCGAAAGCTTGATCATAATCCTTCCTAGGTTCTTGTACTTTTAAATCATTCATAGATTATAATATTCATATATTACATGAATATATTTCTCATATATAAATCACAAAAATCATTATGCCTCCTGGCAATAACTGATAATAGATTGATTCTTGATATCAATAAAATTTATATCCTTAACTTTTAGAAGGGTCCTTTATACTTAGGAACTGGTTTAGAATACATTCCATTCTTTAGGAAGTGTTTTCAGGGGTTTAACCCTTAAAAGAATTTTCCTTCTCTAACCAAGAATTGTCTTGGTGTACGTTTAATCATTAACGTAGCTTTTCTATTCATTATCCATTTCCTCTGATCTTTCCTGATCAGTTAAATCTGTTCATTCATTTCTAATAACATTTCCGGACTAATGCTAATCCTACCTTCTAGCTTACCCAGCTTATAGGAGTTCGGCATCTTTCTGTCCAATGTTTCAATTCAAGCCATCTTATTAGCAAAAGTTAGGTATTGTCAAAGATTTCACGTGATAAGTAGTCTCCCTACTCATATTGCTAATCCATGCAGCATGTTTTGGAACTATCTTCTAAAACATGGTTAACTTCCTTACTTTAACCATCTGTTCACAAGATAATAAAAGTATACTCTTTTAAATTTCAGTCCTTAACATGGAGGACAAGTTTGTCAAAACCTTGACATTACACGCGTATTTCTATCTGAGATAACCTTATCAGGAAACCAAGCAGTCTAAACACATCTTGCACAAAATGTGTGCTAACACTGATGCTCCATCAGTCCAATCCCCTGGTATATAATGTGCTACCTTCGAGAGTTTATCATCTCAAAATGGCATCGTGTCTTTTCCCAGACATAGAAGGACTTCATACAATATCCATGCAAACAACTTGCCATTTCCATTCCGGCATGTCATGCGGGTACATCAATCCTACATGAATTGATGTTCTACTCTTTCCTTCTGGCACTCCAGACAATATGCTACCAATCTCGCAACATCATTCTTTATTCCTTCAAGAATTAAAGAGGTTTTATATCTATTAGTACTTGGTTAACCCTAGATGTCCCAGGTATGGTGGAGTATGTACTTCTTTCCATACCAGTTTTCTTATTTCAGAAGAATTAGAAACACACATTCTTTCTCTGAAACTCAATAGTCTATGAGACTTAAAATGAAAAACCTTTAATACCTTGAATCTTTTAAATTTTACCACAAGAGCTTTCTAAATTTACTCATCATGTAAAGGTACACCCCTTAAACCATCTCCTGAGGCATCAATTTTCCCTCAAACTGTCCTTCGAAATAGGAATTCATAGCATTGGTGCTGTTGTAATTTCTCTAAATCATTATAGAATCACTTGCACAAAAGGATAAAGTTTCCCCTTCATGTTAAAAATAAATAAATATATCTTCCTAAAGACTTGGAACAAACAAGTCTAAACAACCTCTAAACACATTGTTCATGTGTTTCATGAATGCAACAAGGCATTTGTACGTCTAAAGGACATCACTGCAAACTCACAGTGCCCATTCTTATCCGAGAGTCATTTCAAGAGTATCCTCATCCTTCAATCTAGATTAATGATATATCAATCTTAAATCAATCTTTGATAACATAACAACTCAACCCATCTAATCAAAGAGGCCACCAATACGTGGTGAAAGATATTTGCTCCTTATCGTGGTTTTAATGAGCAAATGATACGAAATACACATTTGTAGAATTATGTCCTCCTTGACAAAAACAATATCTAGTGCACCCCATGGTAACATACTAGATCTAATCAAACCTTTTAGCCAATAATTCTTATAAAGGGGCTTTTGATTCCATTAATCTCAAAGTTGTCATAAGATAAGGTACTTTTCTAGGTAACTCGTCCCAGATTTCTAAGAGGAAATAAGAGTTTCAGTTGATTCAAACACTGTTCCATCAACTTTGGCGGAAAGGCTTTCTTTATGTCTAGAACAGTTCTAGGGCAAGCCTATCCTTTGCTTCCTTTTAGGGTCTAGAGTTTTAGGATTTTCTTTACTCACTCCATATTCTTGGTGATTTTCCTTTCTCATCCCATGAGAAATCTCATTTTCCCTCTTCAGGGTTTCCTTGATCTCATACTTTCTTTTCCAAATTACTAGGTATCTCCTTGGTTTTTAAACATGGTTAAGATTGTTCCAATTTGATCAAGAGATTAACTAGTGGTTTATTCTCTTTTAGACTTTCACCCTGGTTTGGTTCTAGTATGATACATGCTCTCATTTTCCTCATGCCAGATAAATAAGTTATCTAACAGTTTTTGTGAACCTAATGCATCCCAAAACATCAAACATATTTATCTCATACTAATCCAAAGATTGGTATAAAACATTGTCATCTTTATTATAAAGTATTAGGAGTAATCACATCCTTATTAATATAGTTGATACGACAAGACTATATGTCACTGTCATTTTACAATCTTCCGGTTTAATAAACATAGAGGGTGGATGTACACACAAGTACTCCAACACCTTTTTCCTAAAACAAAAAGATCACATCAACGTTCAAGTGACATGTTGTAACTGGCTACAGTTTACTAGGTTTTACTACACCAGTAGAATTAGTAGGATTCTTGGCCAGTTTAAAATGTTGTTTTCTTTCTAGCCGAATATGCTTAAGCGCATCAGCAAAAGTCTCTGAATCCTCCAACCATGCACCTTCAGAGTAAACAACATGCTCTTTAAGTTCAACCTCCTCAATAGGTTTCTTCTTAACCACTAATCTAGGCAAATGCTGGGGAACAGACTTCCTAGCTATTTTCTTTGTTCTTCTCCACGTCATTCTAGCACAAGAAAATTTGAACATTACCTATCCGCATAATGTTGACTATAGGTTAGCACAGTGGACTCATAAGCCCTAGTGTCGAACCCGATAGCTCTGATACCATATGTAACATCCACGATCTAGAAACATAGTAAAAACCAAAAATTCACCATAAAGTAAATTTACAAGGTGAAAATTAGAGAGAGAAAATTTTTCTTTTATTCAACATATAGTCGAATAACTACAATTACAAAATATCTCATTACAAGTACAATTGACCTTATTGTCTTTCTCAAGTATAGTGTTTACAAAAATAAATCAATTATAAATACCTGAATCAGATAATGTTTTACATAGTCTCCAAAAACACAAGTCTCAGAGATATACTGCATCCAGAATTCTAACATCTTTATCACAAGCCTCGGCATGTCTTCTACGAGAGAGAGAGAGAGAGTATCTTTCCAATGATTTACCTCCAACCACAGACCGTCAGTCTCTCGCACTCCTTCCTAACCGGAAGTGGCCCTTCCCTTCACGAGAAGTATAGACCAAGGTGACCAATGGTAATTTGCCTTTCCGAGTACATAGTGTTGTATCTTACACAACTCTATCTATCATACAACCCTAGATACCCTCTAGCTAAGTATGATTCTTGATAGGATGTGCAATCCAAATACAGTGAACCGACAATGCATGCAGAGACATATGCATTACTATGGCCATAGTTTTCAATATAAATTGACGTTCGCAATGAACGATGTCATATTGTTCACCCACTCCAACTCGACTTGGATACTATCATATTCCTACAGTTCGACTTGGTCAACTATGTTTAACTTATAAAGTCATGATGATTTCAACAATCTAGTCTTCCCGACCCAATACATGTTTTCTTTCACTGTCTAAAATCCATAGACTTTTTCTTTTGTCTTTCTTCCTTTACAAGGACTCTCATTGCATCATTGCAATACCTTAGGTCCATGACTTATTGTCTCATAATAAAAATAGATAGATTAATTCCTACTAAGATGATAACCTTATCCAGGTTAAGCAATATAGTCTAGGAATCTAATTCCCTTTTGCAAGTAAGAATAATTACACATATTCAGGGCACTTGACCCTTCAATCACGATCTAAATAATGATCTCAATGTCTTATTATAATAATTACCATATCAAGGTTAAATTTAGATTAATTTGATGAGATTTCCTAACTCAAACCTTGTCTTTCTGACTTAGGTGAATTCACAAGACACTATCGTTGCTCTATTAATCATTATGGATTGACTATCCATTCTTAGGTATCTCTCTTTGCATCTTTGCAACGTTTGAGATTTACCCCCTTGTCGACAAGTAATAGCTTAGAGAAGTTGTGATAAAAAGGTATAATGATTTAATGTTTGACTTAACCATTTAATGGTACCTCTTGCATGTTTGCAAAATCTGAGGCTCACGGCTTGTATTTCAATTCGACTTGTAACTCAACAAGAAGTTTTCCCTACCTAAGGTTAATCATTGTTGACTAGTAACAAATCTCATTCCAACAAGATAGATATGAACATTTACGAAATTAGGGTTCACGACACATTAATGTCTACTTCACAAAATGAGTTCACGCACTTATAAACTCTATAAAACATCCTCGATACCCTCAAGGTGTTTGAATTTCCTCATGCATTAGCGCATGGCGCAAAGGTTTACTCTATTCCTGAGTTGATGGATTCATCTCTGTTTACACGTTGTACAATGGGTTTCTATTTCATTGTTTATATGGATAGCATTTGTAATGCAATTCATAATCCCATAATCATATAAAACATCATTTATAAATATCCACTCCTAAGTGGTCTCTAATGTGGCTATTCGATTCCCATATGTTTATACAACATACTCAAGTATATAATACAATTTCCCGTAAGCTCAGAATTTAAAGTTTTAGACTCATAAGGGTCTACAAGGTAATAGCGACACAAGAATCATCGCTTGCAACTTAATTTAGACACACAAAGTGGATTTCCCACCCTTATCTTTTCATTACAAAATCATGATGGTTTTCAACCAAGAATAATTACTATTACTACAACTCTACACCTCCTTCCAAATCAAATGGTTTCACATGATTCAATGAGGTAAGAGTCGTAAAATAAGATAATACAAGACTTGGAATCTATCTTACGACACTAGAGATGATCAAACACATTTGTCGACCTCTAACTAAAGGTCTAAAATTGAAATAGAAACTAACTAATTACATTTGTCGATGTTCAATGTCTTGTTTTCAGAATCTTTATCTAATTGGGTAGAGAGGTATTTTAACACCTTGTCCTCCTCTGGTTTTTATCTCCTGACACCACAGCCAGTTGAAATCACACCATCCGGCTGTTAAAACAATCTGAATCTACATCGAAACATGCATTAAATCTGAGGTTTGGTTTCCTTAAACAATAGGCACATGGTGTAATGTGGTTTCTCACTATGAAACTATCATTTCAAGTGCACACAAGACAGTTTTAAACTGAGTTACAGTCATATAATATCGACTCAATGCATACGTCAAGCCGATAGCTAGTAGGATACCGTTTCACATCTTGCATCATGCAATGCTCAATCATTGGTGTGTATACATTTGAAGACTGTGTTCTATTATCATTATGTTTTCTTTCATGATATTCAAAGTTATTATTTCTGTGAAGACAGTCATGAGTTCAAACTCTAAGAAGGCAACAATGATACTTAATCAATGTAAATATCCTCACATAGAACTTGCAGTAAAAAGACATTATCATTGCATCCGACACATTGTAAACGTATTACACTAACATTGCAAAGAAGAGACACCAATACAGATCATAGGTTGCAAAAAAGAGAGAATGGAACCTGTCGACGGAGTTTGAAGACTGCTATGGCAAGCTTGTTCTCACCAAGCTCTCGGCGACCTCCGCAGATTCTTTTCTCAGCCTTTCAACTCTCTCCACTCTCCTATCCATGTCCTCTTCAAATAAGATGTGCTTCCTCTCTCCTTCAGTTTCTAAGACATTCACTACTCGTCCTATCGTGCACAGCGAAATAGATGAATGGTCTTTCTCTGCGGTTTTTAGTTTCTAAACAACAACAGAACTCATGCCTTCTTCCCCCACGACGATGGAATATATGACATTTTACTCCCCAGTCTTTTTCTATCGTTTTCAATTTCTAAACCACAGCACAACTACCCCTCCGGTGCCCACGATGATGGAGTATATGCATTGAACTCATGGTTACACTTTAATCTCAATGGCATAACTTCCTACCCGACCACCCATGGTGATGGAAGATAGGGCATTAACACCACTGCCGTGGCATGCCTTAGTAAAAGGAGGTTGACATAACTGCAGCTACCCGACTCCTCACTTGCAGCGGCCACTATCAAGATGGAGGTTTCTAAATGGTGACGTGGCATAACAACCTCATCCATTTCCTCCATAAGAAGACTTTCTAACCTTTGAAAAAATGCAACCTAACACCGCTAGAGGGATGAAACTCTTACAAGGTGATAACTAATAAATGAATATTGAATCTCCAAGGTCAAAAAAGAGATAAAGGATCAAGACTGACTAAAGTAAGAAAGTATAGGTTTGATTTATGATAACTCAAGTCTTAAGCTCGAAGGAAAAAGACGTATTCGCAAAGGAAGACGTCCAAGATGACAGAACTTGGGCGTAAACCAACTTGACTTGAGAAAACTGACATCAAGCAAACTAACGAAAATACCTCCCGTTAACCAAGTTATGACTAAGGCGATTTTGGAATATCCTTCCAAATAACGACCAAAATAGTTATAGCTTATCTTGACTTCACATTCGACTTCCGTCGATTTTCAAAAAGGAATAAATTCACAACACATGATCAACGTGTTTTTATATCAATCACGATGGATTGGGCGTAATGCAAAAAAAGATTTTAGATTTCATTTAGCTGTCACATAGCTACGAAAAACCTCTACCCAAAGTTGTTAAAAACTTCTCTATTTGTCCCAAGGATTTCGAATGATGTGAATGGGTCGAGTTTACCTCCCCATCACAATTCTTCATTAAAATCACGTCGACTTGACGAGTTCATCTGTTGACGTTAAACGTCGACAATATTAGTGTCATCTAACGTGATGGGAACATCTTGATGTTTAAGAGGTGACAATAAAACCTCAAGTGACTCAAGAAGAATAACGCAACCATTTTACGGCTATGACGTTGTTTACTTCGCAAACGACTATGTCGACTCATCATCAACTTGACTAGATGATAATCAAGATATCGACTACCTGTCGATTAGATTCGAAAGTAACTAGCAAGACAAGACTTACCTCATACGACTCATTGGTTCACATTATCGTTTAACACTAGACTTGTTTGGCAAATTGACCACTCGTAATCCAAGGTCTATCTCTCCCTTCTCAAAAGATACTCTCTCTTCTCTGAGAGTCGATAACTTGTAATCC
Organism: Cunninghamia lanceolata; assembly: GCA_027924645.1. Lineage (NCBI taxonomy): Eukaryota > Viridiplantae > Streptophyta > Pinopsida > Cupressales > Cupressaceae > Cunninghamia > Cunninghamia lanceolata. The sequence goes on along the minus strand of BSBN01000918.1, from coordinate 288,181 downwards.
TATTTCACTTGTCATCAAACAACAAGTAATCAGTGCATCATTATTCAATAAATTCAACTAGTAAATCAAATCTCATAATACAATTATTAAATCGACCATAACATAATCATTTCCATGATTTCATAAATGATATTCAATATAATTCCATGTCATATCCTGTCATAAGTCTATAACATCACAACAAATTTACTTATGCCCAAGTAAAAAGTAAAAATATAGCAAGTCAGAAATTAGGGATGTAACAGCACAACCCAACCCAACCCATAATCATAACATGGAGAAATTTTACAATCTATAAAAGCAGACTCCAACATCCCAATTCATTCATTTCAACATGTAGGATAAATTTAACCACATGATAATTTCCTTCCAAAACAAGGATCAAATTTCAACCCACTTAACATGATAATAGGATAGAGGCTACTTTCCAAACATGGAAGGATCACACTCCAATATACAAATGAAAAAAGAATAATATTACAACAATGGTGAGCCACCTCCAAGGTGCTTCAATAATCACAAACTAAAAAATTATCACAACATAAAATACTTCACAAAGAACTATTCAAACTCCAAAAAGATCTTCATGAAGGACCAATGGGGAATGTTACGCACCTCCCTACCATATTACCATCATCGAGTGCAATAGACATCTATGCCACTCTAGGCAACCCCCAAGCTATAGAGAAGAATATCATGGATAGACCATTATCAAGGCCCAAGCTCACACAAATACCAAGAGTCTCAAGAGAGGCACCAACACTCACACAAGAGTCGTACAAGTTGGCTTCACACATAAATTAAAACATGGTTTATCTCAACACAAGATCAAAAACACTCGATCCAATCAACAAGGACAAGAGGAGGGTACCTAAGGCACTAGAGTGGACTTATCTTTGGTTCTCCATAACCAAGATAGAAAGTGAAATAGACCACAAAGATCTCAAATAAACATTCACCCCATGTATGATTATAAAAATGTTGTGGGGACACTTCTTCAATACACTCCACCTAACCCAAACTTCATTATTATAGTTTGTTTTATTCAAGTTCTTAGATTCAAGATTTAATAATTCACATTATACAATTCAAGCAAATCTTCTTCAGCATGTTGCCTCCAAATCTGGTCCCACAAGTTGGGTGTTTTGGCACTATTGATTACTCATTTCAAGCATGGCTTATTCAACACTTTGCCTCCAAACTCTTGCCAAGAGTTGAGTATTTTGGCACTCTTTATTACACATTTTGAGCAAGGCTTCTTCAGCATGTTGCCTCCAAATCTTGTTCCACAAGTTTGGGAAATTGTCCACCCCAAGCCTCCTATGGATATACCCTATCCTATACAATTCAGTGGTTAACTTTTCTTCAGGGAGCCCGTGAATAGGTAAGGTGCAGTTTCCCAAGAAAACACACTTCTAAAGGCACACATAAATAAATTCCCATGGGATAATAATGCATAATTCCATATAATATACACATTTTAGAAATTCCAAATTCCAACATAATTAGAGTAAATAATTTCAATAATATACAGGTTCCACCATTGATGGATCTTGAAGCATCCTTCCCAAAAATTTCCCAAATTTCTTTTTTTTTTAAAGGTGCAATCCAAAATTTATAAAAATACCTTCTTGTTCTAAAATCACCCAGCAACACACTTCTCAAAACACATAAAATTTTCATGAAAATTTGATCAAGTTTAGAGAGCAAATTCACATAATTTTCACAAAAATTGAAAAATGTAGCATAAACTAAAATTACAAGCATATACTCTTGGCTAAATCTACCCAAAAACACAGTTTTCTCAACACATTTCAATTTTAGAAAATTTTACCAGAGTTTGGGTAGGAGAATTTATTTATCAAAATTAATTTCCTACAACATAACATTTTAAATAAAATTCAATTCATAAAACAAATAAGGCAAGAATTACCTCAAGGAATCTACTTGCAATTCTAAACTGATCCTTTTCCCCTCCAATAGAAATCCAATCCACACCAAGCAATCACTAAGCAAGAAAAATCAAATTTCTTTAAGGAAAGGTTTTGAAAAAAGTCTATTTTCTCTCTTTTTCTCTCACTTTTTCACACACAATATAATCAATGGAAATTACAAACACTTTTCCCTTATAAGCCTAAAATTAAAATATCATAAAACCTTTTATTTTACACAAAACACTTTTTACTTAAAACAAATATCTGAAAAGAGATATTTTGTAACTTAAAGAGCATTAATCTATTTCCCAAAACACTTAATATTAAAATAAAATGCTTTTCCTCAATATAAAATATTTAACTTAATTCAAATAAATACTCTTCTCTTTTTTAAAATTAATAACAAAATATTACCATTTTGAAGGAACTATTAAATCTTTGCACATATCAAGTAGACACAAACATGATAACTAAAATCATAATTGACTTGGATATGGTTTCCATAGGTTTTGACATCACAAGGACTAAGGTATGATGGCTAATCATAATCCATGTCAAAGTTCTCCACATCCAACCATTGATCAAACACCTTGTAAGTTTCCTAAACCCTCAATCAAACTTACATGCATTTGTCCAATATGTAACAATAGTTGAAGCCAATGATAAAAATTACACAATGAAGCAATGTAGACATTTAATAAGAACATTTTGATTAACTTATGCAATCAAGCATGATGATCACTATAATTAACCGTTTAAAGAATAATACTGAAGGAACTATATCTACTCTAAGCCCAGTATATCAATTAAATGAAAATAGTGAAGTTGAAACACCAATATATATTAATGCACACATATTTATATAAATTTCTTATAGATTCAAATAATATAATCAATGTACAATTAATCATTTATTAAATAGGATGAGCAAGGGTTACATAGGTAGGCATTACATCCTCTGCCCCTTAGAATAGACCTCCTCTAAGAAGAAAGAAGATCCACCACACAAGGATAACATAACAAAAGGCATAACATAGGTCTAACTATTCACATGACGATACCCTCTAATCCCAACCACATGGAGAGCATACTAGGGGATAATTGCATACATACTTCACAAAAATACACATGGCCAAGAAAAGATCCAACACACGTACAAACAACTCAGAGCTCCCAATCTTGCAACATGGGCTTTGATACTAAATGTAATGCCCCAACTTTTACACTAGGACATTAGCCAAAAAAACATATGAACAATTTTTTTGTGATGCAATTGTAACATTCACATGTCACAATTGCACACTTAAGCATGAAAACCACCACAACCCCACACAATGGCACTCAAGGTCATGAAAAAAAGCACCAAGCAAGAACACAAATAAAGTGAATGTACACCACAACAAAAGCACAAGAAAAAGACTTCACTCAACATGTGACAAAGCCACCACGATGACCATACAAGAGGATGGAGCTTCCTCCACAATGAAGATTGGACACCAGTCCGTGACCTCACTCTCTCAAAAACACATGGAATAGGATGAGGATGATAACTATCTCAAGTCCATTTCCATGACAAAACAACACAACCTCCAAACATATGAAAGAACCTACACAATAGGATGATCAACTAGGAGGTACATGACCTCAACCAAAAGGAATGACCACTAACCAAATTCATGCAAGGCATGCTTCCCAACACAAAAGATGATATAACTCCCAAAATGCATCACTTTTAGACAAGATGAACATATGGGAGGACTCAGTAGACCGAGGGGAACATTTTATGTATAGGAAGTTTATCCAGAAAAACTTAGGAAGTGCACGTTGTCTGAAGGCTCATAGACTGATCGAGAGAGGACTACATCACTAGAATGTGAATCTAGTGCCATAATTAGACTCTAGTGCTTTTCTATAGTGTCCATTTTAGATGCTAGTGTCCTTCTTGGGCACTAGTGTCCCAATATTTGCACTATAGTCCTTGCCCAATTTGGAACATAAAACTTTTCCATAACTCTTGCACAAGACTGAAACAAGCTTCCACAAGGGCTCTCCTACCAAGGGCTCCACCCTAAGACCGCTTAAGAACCACCAAAATACAAAACAAGAGCTAGAAGGCCACACAAGATCTCTAAACCATGTACTTGATGAAAGAAAGCTCCAACAAGGAAGGAGATCAATAAGGGAAATAAAGGGAAAGAACCAAGGCACAAGAGAGGAGGTAGAAACCAAGAACACTCCCTTCTCTACATGACAAGGATAACCAACATTGGCAAGACAACTAACAAGCCAAGGGTAAGATCATCCTCAAAAATCTCACAAGGACAAAAAAATAAATTGAAACTAAACACAAATAACCAACATGCTAACCAACTATCAAGAAAGCAAGAGAATAATGTAATAATAAATGAGATACTAAATCATGTTACTACACATAGCTAAACATAAGAAAAACAATACAAAATGCCATGCTCATTTGACACCAACATCGAGATGGGCCAAGGACAATGATAGAACTCTCACCCATTATGTGGGCACAATACAAACCAACCATAATCATAACATAGAGCAATTTTATAATCTGTAAAATCAGACTGCAACATCCCAATTTAGTCATTTCAACATATAGGGTAAATTGCACCACATGATAATTTCCTTCCAAAATAAGGATCAAATTTTAACCCAATGAAATCCTAACATGTTAAAAAGATAGAGGCTACTTCCAAAACATGGAAGGATCTTGCTCCAATACATAAATGATAAAAGAATAATATTATAACAATGATGATCCAACTCCAAGGTGCTCCAATAATCATGAACCACATGTTCAAAACATATAATATTGCACGAGGAACTCTTACAGCTCTAAAGGGATCTTCATGAAGGACCAATGGGGAATGTTGCCCACCTCCCTACCATATTACCATTGTCAAGCGCAATAGATATCTATGTCACTCTAGGCAATCCTTGAGCTACAAAGAAGAAGATCATGAATACACCACTATAAAGTCCCAAGATCACACAAATACCAAGAGTCTCAAGAGAGGCAAAAACACTCACACAAGAGTCACATAAGTTGGCTTCACACACACAAATTACATGTTTTATCTCAACAAAAGATCAGATAGACTTGATCCAATCAACAAGGACAAGAGGAGGTTACCTAAGGCATTGGAGAAGACTCCCCCATGGTTTTCCATAACCAAGTTAGAAATTGAAATAGACCACAAAGTTCTAAAGTAAGCATTCACCCTATATATGCTTCGCAAAATGGAAGAAAGGACACTTCTTCAGTGCACTCCACCTACCCTAGACTTCATTATCATAGTTTGCATAATTCAAGTTCTTAGATTCAAGATTTATTAATTTGCATTATACAATTCAAGAAAGGCTTCTTCAACATGTTGCCTTCAAATCTTGTCCCATGAGTTGGGTGTTTTGACACTCTCAATTACTCATTTTAAGCATGGCTTATTCAACACCTTGCCTCCAAATTCTTCCCAAGAGTTGGGTACTTTGACACTCTTTATTACACATTTTGAGAAAGGCTTCTTCAACATGTTGCCTCCAAATCTCATCCATGAGTTTGAGAAATTAGCCAACCCAAGCCTTCTATGGATATCTCATATCCTATTCAATTCAGGGGTCAACTTTTCTTCAAGGAGCCCATGAATAAGTAAGGTGTGGTTTTCCAAGAAAACACACTTCCCAAGGCACACACAAATAAATTTCCATGGGATAATAATACATGATTTCACATAACACACACATTTCAAAAATTATAAATTCCAACAAACTTAAAGTAAATAATTTCAAAAATATCCATGTTCTGCCATTGATGGACCTTGAAGCATCCTTCCCAAAATTTTCCCCAATTTTCTTTTTTTTAAAGATAAAATCTAAAATTTCTAAAAATACTTGTTCACGAAGATTTGATCAGGTTTAGAGAGCAAATTCATGTAATTTTCACAAAAATTGAAAAATCTGACATAAACTAAAATTACAAGCATACCCTCTTGGCCTAAATCTACCCAACAACACACTTTTCTCAACAGATTTCAAGTTTGGAAAATTTTGCCAAAGTTTAGGTAGGAAAAATCATTTTTCAAAATTAATTTCCTACAACATAAAATTTTAAATAAAAATTCAATTCATAAAACAAACAAGGCAAGAATTATCTCAAGGAATCTACTTACAATCCCAAACTGGCCATTTCCCCCTCCATCTAAAATCCAATCCATGCCAAGCAATCACCAAGCATGCAAAATCCAATTTCTTTCATGGAAGGGTTTTGAAAAAAGTCTATTTTATATCTTTTGCTCTCACTTTTTCACACACAACATAACCAATGGAAATTAAAAACACCTTTTCCCTTATAAGCCTAAAACTAAAATATCACAAAACGTTTTCTTTTACACAAAACACTTTGCACTTAAAACAAATTTCTAAAAAGAGATATTGTCTAACTTAAGGAGCATTAATCTATTTCCCAAACCACTCGATATTAAAATACAATGCTTTTCCTCAATATAAAATATTCTTAAAATATTTAACTTAATTCAATAAATAGTTTTCTCTTTTGTAAAATTAATATCATTACCATTTCGAAAGGGAACCATTACATCTTCACACATATCAAGCAAACACAAACACGATAAATAAAATCACCCAAGGAGATACATTCACAAGTCTAATACAAGGGAATCAAAAATTATAATCAACTTGGATATAGGTTTTCACAGGTTTCGACATCACAAGGACTAATGTGTGATGGCTAAGCATAATCCATGTCAAAGTTCTCCGCATCCAATCATTGGTCAAACACCTTGTAAGTTTCCTACACATTCAATCAAATGTTACATACATATGTCAATACATAACAATAGCCGAAGCAAATGATAAAAATTACACAATGAAGCAATGTACACATTTAATAAGTGCATTTAAATTAATTTATCTAGTCAAGCAAGACAATCACCATAATTAACCTTTTAAAGAATAATATTGAAGGAACTAGATCTACCCTCCTAGAATATCAATTAAAAATGAAAACAGTGAAGATGAAACGCCAATATATATAAATACACACATACATAAATGCCTTATAGATCTAAATAATATGATCAATGTATAATTAATCATTTATTAAATAGGATGGGCAAGAGTTAACATAGGTAGGTATTACATCCCCCCCCCCGCCACCTTAGAATGAACTTCCTCCTAGAAGTCATCCAAGGTAGGATCACTTCACCACTAAGAAACCCCACACCAAATAAAATAGCATAATCCCTCAACCACTCAAGGTTGGCCACCTCAATCTCACATAAAAAATAGAGCAAGACAAGGGATAAAGAATATGTTTCCAACATTATCACATTGCATCATACCATTCACAACACCATCCCAAGGATTAAAATTCTAATCACAAAAGATTTACTTAATCAATAATCACCTTCACACATGCATACAAGTATTTACACATCTAGAGCATATCTATACAAGATCAACATTCATATGAAGATGCCACCAATGCATAACTTTCATCACAACACACCAACACAAGGATAAATAAATGGATAACAATCACCACATAATGATCCACATCTACTTCCCACCACAATGTTTTTCCATCTCTACTCACTCATAAAACTCTACCCAACGTCCAACACTATAGATAGGCTAGAGAAGAACATTGCACAATGCAAGACCAGCAAGCCCAAACATTTAGAAAATAACATAACCACCATAATTCCAAAATACCAAAGTGGAAGAAATTTCAATCCCAAAAATATGATAAATAAATGTGGGCAATTTAAACAATAAGTCAAATGCACCCATACTTGAAGTGACATGAAAATAAACAAATATTGAAGATTTTTGGCTAAGAAATTCACAACCAAAGATAGAATAATCAATGTTGTCCTCACAAAGAAAATGAAACTCACCAATAATAGAAAGAGAATGTCACAATTCTCAAAAATTGCACATTTGCATACACTACATAACAATTTCTAGTCACCAATAAGGAAGAAGAGGGACAATAATCCATACAATCATATATATCATCATAGGATGCCCCCCATTGATATATATCACAAATATTACACATCAGTCACTCAAAAGGACACAACTACAAATGCAAATATAACCTCTTGTGGCAAGTTCAAAGAATCACTTTCTTCCCAACAAGCATGCATATGAACAACACTCTATCCAAACAATTAAAATGCATCATTAACAAGGACAGTGCATAATAACTCATCCATTACATTAATAACTCTTTCAAAGTTACTTCTCAACAATAGCATTATATCACAACTATTCTAAAGCTCTCATGACCATGCAAAGGAAATTCAATCAAAAAACACAACCAAGGATCCTTCTACTCTAAGAAGCAAGAAGATCCAGCACACAAGGATAACATAACAAAAGGCACAACATAGGTCTAACTATTCCTATGACAATACCTTCCAATCCCAACCACATGGAGAGCATACTAGGGGAGAACTGCACACTTCAAAAAAATTCACATGGCCAAGAAAATACCCAACACACACATGTAAACAACATAGAGCACCCAATGTTGTAACATGGGCTCTAATATTTGATGTAATGCCCTAGCTTTTACATTAGGACATTAGCCAAACAAACACCATATGAACATATTTTTCATGATGCAATTGTAACACTCACATGTCACAGTTGCACACTCAACCATGAAAACCACCACAACACCACACAATGGCATGCAAGGTCATGACAACAAAGCACCAAGCAAGAACACAAACAAGGTCAATGCACACCACAACGAAAGCACGAGTAGAAGACTTCACTCACCATGTGACGAAGCCACCATAATGACCATACAAGAGGATAGAGCTTCCTCCACAATGAAGATCAGACATCAATCCATGACCTCACACTCTCGCAAACACAAGATGTAGGATGAGGATGACAACTATCTCAAGTCCATTCCATGATGACACAACACAACCTCCAAACACATAGAATAACCTACACAAGAGGAGGAGCAACTAGGAGATACATGACCTCAACCAAAAGGAATGACCACTAGCTGACTTTGTGCAAGGCACACTTCCCAACATAAAAGAGGACATAACTCAAAAAATACATCACTTTTAGACAAGATGAACATATGGGAAGACTCTATAGATTGAGGGGAACATCTTCTATATAGGAAGTTTCTCCGAAAAAAGTCAATAAATGTACGCTTTATGAAGGCTCATGGATACCAGTGTGGTAGAGGACTACAACACTAGAATGGGACTCTAGCGCTTTGCTCTAGTGTTTGTTCTAGGTGCCAATGTCTTTCCTGGGAGCTAGTGTCCTTCCTAGGCACTAGTGTCTAAAAAATTGCAATGTAGTCCTTGCCAAATGCTTGAATGAGACTTTTCTAGAACTCTTGCACAAGACTTTGATGTAGGCTTCCACAAGAGTTCTCCTACCAAGGGCTCCACTCTAAGACCACCTAAGAACAACCAAAAGACAAAACAAGAGCCAGAAGACCACACAAGATCTCCAAACCACATACATGAGGAAAGCACACTTCAACAAGGAAAGAGATCATCAAGGGAAACAAAGGGCAAGCACCAAGAAACAAGAGAGGAGGTAGAAACCAAGAACACTCCCTTCTCTACATGACAAGGACAACCAACATTGGCAAGATGACTAACAAGACAAGGGTAAGATTGTCCTCAAAATCTCGCAATGACAAAAAGTTGAATTAAAACCAAACACAAATGACCAACATGCTAACCAACTATCAAGAAAGCAAGAGAATAGTACAATAATAAAAGAGATACATCTTTCCAAATCATGTTACTATATATTACTAAACATGAGAAAAGTAATACAAAATTTAATGTTGATTCAACACCAACGTCAAGATGAGCCAAGGACAATTATGGAACTCTCACCCATTATGTGGGCACAATACAAGTCAACCCATAGTCATAACATAAAGTAATTTTACAATATACAAGAGTAGACTCCAATGTCCCAACTTAATCATTTCAACATGTGTTTTCAAGAACCAAGATGTGGACTTGGCATTTAGACTCGAGTTTGTTTTCTCAAATCGATTCAACTTTCCACGATGCTACATCCCATTTTGAGAGAATACCACACCTGTTTTCTATAAACATTTTACCACCATTTTTGTTTTGAGTGATGAAATTTATAGAAGAAGGTTATTAGATACTTATGTCTTTGTCACTTTTGTGAGTGAAAACTAGAGAACCCAAGCTTATTACATCCATGAGTAACCCAAAAGTGTGCCAACTACACCATGTGACCTGAAAAAATGACAACCTAGGTTGATTATGCCCATGAGTAGTCCAAAAGTGTGTTAGCTACACCATTTAATTGAAAACTAGATAAACTAGGTTGATTGCACCCATCAATAACCCATAAGTGTGTTGAAGCATGCATTGCATGACCTAAATTTCTATCAAGATCAAAATGTAAACCACTTGTTGTCCACAATGTCAACACATAAAAACTACTCTTGTGGTAGGAAAAACTACGTCAAAAATGAAAGCATATGATGACCTCGTTCCATGGATAGTCGTCAAAAACTAGAATGATGTATGCAATCTTAGGTGCTTAGGTGTTGAGTTGAACATTACTTGTTGAGATGTTGTAGTGAATGATCCTCAAAGGATAATGTGAGCACTCTCCAGGTACTATGCTTGAAGAGCTCAAAATCTAAATCTTAATGTTTTTCCAAGTACCATGCTCAAAGAACTCAAAATCTAAATCCTAATTGTCCCCCTATAATATGAGAGTGGAGATTTATTGCAAAGTCCCTCCTAGAAAGAGAACAACATACATGAACTTATGCATAACTCAATGATGCCCTTTTGGGTTTTCAACTTAATGGGAAAAGTTTGCAAGCTTTCCCTTTGGATTTTCAACTTATAACTCAAGTGCAAAAGTATGATCAACAAAAGGTAGTACATCTATGGCATCAAATAATATGTACTAAGTTGCATATGTGGTGGCCTCACTGTGCTCATTATCAATATCCCATTGGAATATCATAGGTACAAAAAATCATTGCTCTGATCAACATCAAAGAGATTGAGAGCATAATTATCCTCTGTGGGAATTGAGTGCAACTCTACAATTTTCTTAGTAGGTTGTCACTCAATAGGATACGTATCAATATATGTATCTATAATTTAATTGACAATAGCTTTTGCATTAGGAGTAGACAAGATCAATAGGCTTTTGTACCATTATTCAACAATATCTGTGATATTGAGTTTATCATCAACTAGATGAACAACATCATCATCAAGCATAGATGAGCCATTACTTGAAATGGTGGATTGGACTCCCCTATAGGATTTGATAGAAGGCGAGACTCTATTTGCCACCTGGAGTGATCTATCCATCCAAAATTCTTCTGCCTTATTGATTTTGTAGGTGGATCTCTCACATAATATTGTTTTTCATAATGTGTGTGTCGACCACATGATAGACAAGGATGGAGATTGAAACAATTACAGGAGGTATGTCCTCAATGTCCACAATGACAACAAGTTTGGACTTGAGAACTTGTCAAGATCATAAGGCTAACCAATAGGTGAAGAATCAATTTGACTATTGTTCAAAATACCTCCAAACATAAATTTGATAAGTTTGGAATATCCTGGCACATGAAGATTCACAACCCCTGTATACCGTCGACCAAGATGATGTTTGTTGGGTTTTATTGTCTCCCAGACACGTGCATAGCAGATGGAGATTCAACAATGGGAGGACTAACAGATATTGTATCCTTGATGGGTTTTGATAACACGCTTTTTGATTTAAAATTGACAACATTTTATGTGACACAAGAGGGGGCTCAACAATTTCTTCATAAACTTTTTGTCTTCTCCTGCCTTCTGAGTTGTACCTCTTGAAGAAGGGACATCAATATATTTCTTCTTTGCAACATTGTTATGTGACACATGATGGGGCTTAACATTCTTCGTCAAGGACTTTTCTTCTTTAGCAACCTTTTGAGTTGAACTACTTGAAGAAGGAACGTCACTATTAATAACATCTTTCTTCTCTAGTGAGGCATTAGGTGTTTGATCTTGTAGTTGATTTTGTAACCTATTATTTTCTTGCCGCAACATCTTGTATTGGTTGCAAAATTGCATGAGTAGAGGCTTGTATTGACGCCAACATTCTAATATTATCTCTGCCTCTTGTTTGTTTCTTACATTAATTTGCAAAGATGACATGTCATTGGTGTATAATGTCGACATGATTACAAAGATTACACACTTCCAAGTTGGATACCGCCGATAATTCTCAAAGACAATACAATTTACAACACCTTATGGCTTTTTCTATCAAGTGGATATGGATTGGTTCCTTATTGCTCCAAAAGGTTGTCTTTTCTATATACCACCAGACCGATATACCAAACCTCTCGATATGCTCACCCTTCCATTATACCCTTTGGTACACGTAAGAAGTGTGTCCTTTCTTTATACCCATGGATACATGAAAGAAATGTTAAAGCCCATAAGAGTAGAGTAGTACGTGGCACATAGGCAGCACGTGAAAAGGATTTTCCCTATCAATGACACCCTTTTGAGATTTATGCCTTACGATAGCGACAAATGGGTAAATGAGGGCAATGAAAATAAGATCACAATGTCCTTATAACTCCTCAATGATTTATATGGACAATGCCACAATCGCCATTGTTACAACTATATTAGATGATGGGTACAATATTTCAATTGCGATAACTTTACCCAAAAATACCATAAATACCAAATATTATGATTGTTTTAGTTTGCAAATTTTATTTTAAAAAATAAATAACAATTATGCTTGAAATATTCAACAAGCCTAAAAATATCTCCCCTTCCACAATATTATAGAATGGGTTAAATGATCATTTTTAAAACACCCTCCACAATTTCAACTTCAATGTGAAAATCACCCTTTGACTATTAGTTTTAAATTAGAACACCCAACTATATGAGTATAAACATTGCCCCCAAATTTAAAACCACTATATAAAAATCCCTGTCAAAGCTTTGGCTATTTGAAAAACTTAGAAACTTCCCAAAACTGCAAACTTGAATATGGAAAGCCACAAACCAGATCACTGCCATGAGCTAAAGAAACCTTTGCATACTAAATGTGAAATGGAAGGCCGACTCCAAGTGCCTCAAGAGCCATGAACTGCAACATTCTGAAAGAGTCCAAACCAGTGACAAAAATTTTTACAGCCCCGTTCTGGTTGAATGATTGTGATGAACGTTTTCTCAAAGCCGTGCTGATGTTAAAAATATGTGCATAATAGAAGCTATGATACAATATGTCGGGCACTGCGAGAGCCAGCAGAAAGGGATAATAATATTTTCAATTGTTCTAATATCTGCGGTAACATCGGTGGCAGCAGGTATTGTTTTCTCAACATTAATAATCTATCGGAGGAGGAGAAAAACCCTTGTTCAGTCGAGAGGTTACAAAGAGTTTGTAGAAACAGCATAAACATCAACTTCAGCACATTTGTCAAGCATGACTATGTAAATAGTCACTTGGGCATCCACTTGGAATGGTAAACAAAGAGCCTTTGTTGCAAATGAAAGACACATGCAGCACCAGAACGAGAAACCCTCACGAGCTACCTTCTTAATGTTGATTCTTTGTTTTTGAATTGCTCGTTGTGCATGAACTAGGTCATGATTTATTTATCTTTGCAATGGCGTGTCAAGTAAAAGGGCACAGGTGTATCATTAAACACAGGAAGCATTCAAAGGAAGGGTTTCAGAAACGAATAGTAGTAGAGTTTCTACTTAAATATCATCCACTTCAATGGTCAAACGGTCAATAGTGATTTTACACCTCATTCACAATAAAAAGTGGTAAATATTTGTCCTATTTTTATTGGTCAAAATTAACCTTTGACTGTTGAAGTGGATGATATTTAAGAGACAGTTTGGGGGTGCGATGGAAGGATTATTACAGGTGGATATGGGTATGTGGAATTTGTGACTTGGTCGACTAGAGGTGTTTTGATATTCTGTTTTGTGTGACCATGCTCATGATAAAAGAGACGTAGATATAGCAGGTGGGAGAGTTGAGGGCGAGAATACATGGGAGATAATGAGCACTAAGTTAATGGATGTTGGAATAAATCTTTTTACTTCTAGAAATATGATTTTCTCTAGGGTTGCGGTTCTTGAAAATATCTTAGGGCTGAGGATCTTAGTCCTTTGGACTGCTTGGTCTCGTGGACGTCATTAAAATTCATTTATTCATTCATTCTACAATAAAATTACAAATTGCATATAGAAAAAATGAACATTCAAAATAAGAATGGATATGTTAAAATTTCCTACATTCTTCTCCTTCTGTGATAGCTTTGATACCAATGTAAGGCCTGGAAATGTAAATGCAAGAAAGAGACTAACAAATTAAAAATGGATGGGACTTAGACAAGAAGATATTTAATGAAAGTTTCATTTCATTCATTCAAAATGTATATATTCAACAATGAGAAAATGACTACTCAGTTCATCTTTGGGATGATTATTCAGCTTCTAGTGCAGTTAGGAAATATAAAATATAAAATATTTTCCTACTACACAGGATTATGTACATTATTATTATATGAGATAGAGCCAAAAGAAAATGCAAACATAATTCAATAAAATTTGTCCCTTACTACTTCATCTAATGTTGTCTCTATTAAACAATATAATCGTCACTTTACTAAGTTAGTTGATTCACTCTTATCTGTGATGCAACAACTAATAATGGCTAACCTTCTCACACTTCCTCATGTGCAATCGTTAAGACACTTATCTTCTCCTACCCCAGGGATATGATTCTAAGGCCTTTTACTAATATTATTGTGTGCTTGGAGATGATATTGAGCATTGTTTGGGATTGAAACATAAGACTTCATATTTGATTGATGCAATGTGATTCATCTAGAAGGGTATAGCAACAAAGGAATACAATTGTGGCTTCTCCCAATCAAAATCTCTAGATTTATACAAACCACTGCCCACAACATAATCAATGTAAGAACATTGATCATATCCCTAAGTTTGTTGCTCCTTCCCTCTCTTCTAAGGAGCCTTCCTCCATGACACTTCACGATCCTCCTATTTCTACCATTCCATAGTCTCACATGGTCTCATTTGATGACTTTTGGGGGGTTATTGATGCCCGACTTGTTTCTTCTTCATATTCCCTGTCATGTCCCCATATTAAGACATTGTTTAAATTAAAGATTTAGAAGCCACTTTGGATGGTAATCATGTATATAATAATATTATTGATGATAATATTAAATATTATTTTATATATATATAATTAAAATATAATATATTTATTGTATTTATGAATAATAAATATAAATACAAATATGATATTATCAATTTTAATTATAATAATATATTATTAAAATATGATATATAAATATAAATATAATTATTAATATTAATATTATCAATTTGAATATTATTATAGTAATTATAATACAATACATTATTAAATATAATATATAAATATAAATATAAATATATGTGTGTGTGTGTGAGAAAGTGACTATTTATGAAGTATTCCTTTGAAGTAATATGATTCATGTCTTTGAAATCTAATGATTTATATATAATACAAAAGTCTTAATTATTAAATAGAGCATTTAATTATTAAATAGAGCATACGATTTCTATATCAAAATGGAGGGCATCGATTATATTCCAAGGGACAGCAATTTGTTAGAACGAAAATAATACATATTATAACTACAACATACAAACAACAAATGCAACGATTAACCTTCATGAGATACAATTACTATTGGGAGTGTCTTTATTATGGAGAGGTACGTCCCTTGGTAAATTTGTCTCTCTTAAGGACATATAAATAGATAAAAGAATAACTATAAGACTAGCACGGACAGACCTGCATAAGTATAAGGGAAAAAAAGACACAAATATATCAGCATTGGGACTGCCATCAAAGGGGACTGCTACAGCAGATTTGGAACTTATCTTGGCATCTTAGTTTGGCTTTGAATTGGTATGGTGTCATTGTACATTCATCTTGTTTTGTATAATAGTTTGGTACTGTAATGTCTGCCATAAAGCTATCCAAGTCGATGTAACTGAAGACTGATTTATGACAGTGAATTCTGAGTTGTTCCAATCAAACTAATCATTATCAAGATGAATGATATTCATTTCAAAATAGTATAGTTGTTGTAATCAATGATTGGTATATATATGTTCTCTATAATTCATGTTATTGAAGACAAGATTGAAGAGGCAAATCAGAAATTAGACATCAGTCCTAGGGTTTAGTTTGGATTTTGCAAAGATTCAAGAAATATTGCTACAAACCTAAAAGGGGACATTACAAGTGGTGTCAGAGCAGTCATCCTACCATCCTGTGTATACTTTGTGATTTATGTGTGTTCAAAGGTTTACCTTGTGGCTTATGTGTATATGTGTATTCGTGTGACTTATGTATTTAAGTGTATACTTTACGACTTACTTGTATGTCTTGTCTACTTGAGTTACTTGCCTACTTGATTAAGCTACTTGCTTGTCTACTTGAGCTACTTGCCTACTTGCTTGAGCTACTTGCTTGTCTACTTGAGCTACTTGCCTACTTGCTTGAGCTGCTTGCTTGACTACTTGAGCTACTTGCCTACTTGCTTGAGCTACTGGCTTGTCTACTTGAGTTACTTGCCTACTTGCTTGAGCTACTTGCTTGTCTACTTGAGCTACTTACTTACTTTCTTCAGCTACTTGCTTGTCTACTTGAGCTACTTTCCTACTTGCTTGAGCTGGTTGCTTGCATGCTTGAGCTACTTGCCTACTTGCTTGAGCCGGTTGCTTGCATTCTTGAGCTACTTGGTTGTCTACTTCAATTTTATTATGTAACTAGATGGTAATGAATGTAACCTACAAATTGGCGTAATCACTTCCATATCCTGAGGAGATCACTCACCAACATTCAACCTTAAGGTGAAAAAGGGAAGAGCATTTCATCTAAGAAAGATATCCAAAACATCATTAAAGAATTCAATTGAGATTTAGGACCACTGAGGTATCATATTGACCTAGGAGGGTCAATCTCTTAAAAGCCAAAACAACAATTTTGAGAGGACATAATAAAGACAACTCAACTCTTTAGGAATCCACAAATGGGGAGAAAAATTTTAAAAGGAAATATGGAAAAAGAGCTCAAGCACAAATTATAGAAGTCATATCCAACAAAGACATACAAGAGGAAAATGAAGTAACTTCAAGTAAAAGAAGGAAAGAGAATTGAGTCCAGGACCAAGTACTCTAAAGGGAAATATATATTGCTGATATATTGAGTGAAGCATAATAGCAAGCAAGAAAGAGGCGATCTATTATGAATGGCATGCACCACATTAGACAAGGGTACCTTATATGAATGGCATGCGCCACATTAGATTGAGGGTACCTTATATGAATGGCATGTGCCACATAAGGACAATAACGGACTTTATATGAATGGCATGTGCCACATGAGTCCGGAGCGACCTCATATGAATGGCATACGCCACATGAGGCTGAGGCAATCTATTATGAATGGCATGTGCCACATTAGATTGAGGGTACCTTATATGAATGGCATGCACCACATAAGGACAATAATGGACTTCATATGAATGGCATGCGCCACATGAGTCCGGGGCGACCTCATATGAATGGCATGTGCCACATGAGTCCGGGGTGACCTCATATGAATGGCATGTGCCACATTAGATTGACGGTACCTTATATGAATGGCATGTGCCACATTAGATTGAGGGTACCTTATATGAATGGCATGCGCCACATGAGTCCGGGGCGACCTCATATGAATGGCATGTGCCACATTAGATCGAGGGTACCTTATATGAATGGCATGCGCCACATAAGGACAATAATGGACTTCATATGAATGGCATCCGCCACATGAGTCCGGGGTGACCTCATATGAATGGCATGCGCCACATGAGGCTGAGGTGATCTATTATGAATGGCATGCACCACATTAGATCGAGGGTACCTTATATGAATGGCATGCGCCACATAAGGACAATAACGGACTTCATATGAATGGCATGCGCCACATGAGTTCGGGATGACCTCATATGAATGGCATACACCACATGAGGCCGAGGCAATCTATTATAAATGGCATGTGCCACATTAGATCGAGGGCTCCTTATATGAATGGCATGCGCCACATAAGGAGGACACCTCATATGAATGGCATGTGCCACATGAGGCCGAGGTGATCTATTATGAATGGCATACGCCACAATAGATCGAGGGCTCCTTATATGAATGGCATGCACCACATAAGGAGGACACCTAATATGAATGGCATGTGCCACATGAGGCCGAGGTGATCTATTATGAATGGCATGCGCCACATTAGATCGAGGGTACCTTATATGAATGGTATGCGTCACATAAGAACAATGACACTCCATATGAATGGCATGCACCACATGGGGACTAGGGAGGGATGGTATAGCCACCCTGAGATCTAGGAAGAATGCCCCCATCACGCTCTAACTTGCAAGTATTTCTATGGATTCTATCAAAGGATCAACTTGAGGTATGGATAACTATATGTTGAAATTAAATGTTATTTATGTTATATCATTAATTATGTTATGACGTACTGATTTCATTGTTAATTTATGGATCTTTAATATTGCTAATGTTCCTTTCTAGTAGTTATTCTTGTGTGCAGGTTAATAGATCAAGAATATCCCAAAAAGGGGGGACATTATCTCATCATCAACCCCCGGGATCATGCTATACGTTATCTTATCATCAACTTGCTTAAGCAATCAAAGTCTTACAACATCATTAGATTCATCTTTTGGGATTTTCATCAATATTATTTCATTCCAAATCTCTAATCTTGGATTATCAATACTCCCAAAGTTTTCTTTAACATTGAAAAATTCTTCCTTCCTGCATTCATTTGATTAACTACATTTCCTCAATCATATTGCTATTCAAAATCAAATCAAATCTTCTTTGATCATGATATCATATAATCAATTACTCCTCAAAGAACATAACTCTTCTTGATTTTGAGGTCAATATTATATAAGACTGAATCTCGTAACCAAAGATCAAGATGCATCTTAGAATCTCAACACTCTCAAATCTTCTTAATCTATGATACTTGCATCCCATCGTTATTATTCAAAACATCAAACAAACGCTCTTTTGATCACAAATTCTCTTTCATGGAATCACAATCAATTTTTTTTCACTAAAGCAATATTCATTCTAGATCAAATCCATGATTTCGTCTCAACGCATCGAAAAGCAAACATTAAAAGGTGCAAGGTAATGAAAGAAATCGTTGTGATTGTTTGAGGGCAAGCAATCTCAAGAGGGGAGCCCTGTCATGTCCCCATATTAAGACATTGTTTAAATTAAAGATTTAAACATCGTGATAAGACGGAAAAGCCACTTTGGATGGTAATCCCGTATATAATAATATTATTGATGATCATATTAAATAATATTATTTTATATATATATAATTAAAATATAATATATTTATTATATTTATGAATAATAAATATAAATATAAATATGATATTATCAATTTTAATATTATTATAATTATAATAATATATTATTAAAATATGATATATAAATATAAATATAATTATTAATATTAATATTATCAATTTGAATATTATTATAATTATTATTATAGTAATTATAATACAATACATTATTAAATATAATATATAAATATTAAATCTAATTATATATATAGACTCCTTATAAATTTAAATATATATATATATAAAAGAAAGTGACTCCTTATAAAGTATTCCTTTGAAGTAATACGATTCATGTCTTTGAAATCTAATGATTTATATATAATACAAAAGTCTTAATTATTAAATAGAGTATTTAATTATTAAATAGAGCATACGATTTCTATATCAAAATGGAGGGCAGCGATTATGTTCCAAGGGACAGCAATTTGTTAGAAAGAAAATAATACATATTATAACTGCAGCATACAAACAACAAATGCAGTGATTAACCTTCATGAGATACGATTACTATTGGGAGTGTCTCTTTATTATGGAGAGGTACGTCCCTTGGTAAATTTGTCTCTCTTAAGGACATATAAATAGATAAAAGAATATCTATAAGACTAGCACGGACAGACCTGCATAAGTAAAAGGGAAAAAAAGACACAAATATATCAGCATTAGGGACTGCAACAGCAGATTTGGAACTTATCTTGGCATCTTAGTTTGGCTTTGAATTGGTATGTTGTCATTGTACATTCATCTTGTTTTGTCATAACAGTTTGGTACTGTATTGGCTGCCATAAAGCTATCCAAATATATGTAACTGAAGGCTGATTTATGACAGTGAATTCTGAGTTGTTCCAATCAAACTAATTGTTATCAAGTTGAATGCTATTCATTTCAAAATAGTATAGTCGTTGTTATCAATGATTGGTATATATATGTTCTTTATAATTCATGTTATTGAAGACAAGATTGAAGAGGCAAATAAGAAATCAGACATCAGTCCTAGGGTTTAGTTTGGATTTTGCATAGATTCAGGAAATATTGCTACAAACCTAAAAGGGGACATTACATTCCCCTTCTATTCATGCTATTTCTTTCTCTTGATGAGGCCCTTTAGACATTGGAGGAATAGAAAATTCTAGATCTATTAATGGAATTCTAGCAAATGCAATGTGTTCCTTCAATATTGTCATGGATGAATTCTTACTAAACACATATTTTCATCAAGACTCTAATGCCACTTCAAAGGTTGCATTAAAATGTTATAATGGAGTTTCCATTAAAACCCTCAATTGTGTGATTCTTACATTTATAATAGGTACAAAAGACCTCCTTATCTTGGCTCACCTAATTCCTAACTCAAACTGATTTAGCATTATTCTTAGACATCCTTGGGTTGAACATGCCAAAGCCATCCACTTAAATGATCAATTAATGTTTAAAATTTATACATAATAATGAAGTGATCACTATATAGTGTCATAAGTACCAACCTCTTTCAAAGTTGGGAAATTTTACCCTCAATTGCTTCATCTGCAAGTCTACGACCCCTCCATATGAGTGGCATGATATAATGTTTAATTTATATGTGTTATGTCGAACAAAAGGCCCACATCCATGCAAGCAATCTAGAGTTATCTTCACCCTTTGGTGTCCAAAATTCCAATATTACAGCCACATAATGGCTTAGACATGTCTTCCAAATTCTCCTCCTTTTGCACCTACCCCACATCCATATAGACACCATCCATGGCCCAACCTCCATTATCAAACTAAGAATAAGCAACCCAAAATCCTCATCCCCAACACAAGCCATGTCTCGCACCTCAACCCAAACCTTCTCCTTCCATTTCCCCTTCCTTCCAACCCCCCTCCACCATTGCCTTACCCCTAAGATTTACCTCATCCTAAAACCTCCGCATTTCTACTTTGCTCTCCCCAAACCCAAAAACAAGCCACAATTTGCTCCTAGACATCATTTCCAATTATCTAAACTTAAACTACTTACCCCTTCAGACTTCTTAGCTCCTCCCACGACATCCCCTTCTATACATATTGTGTTTTGGACCCCTCATGAACTTCTATAGTTCCTCTTATATCATCCACATCTACTGTGATTTCGAAGGATCCCCACACACCTCCTTCCACTTCTACTAATACACTTTTTGGGGATGCTCATGTTCCCAATGCTGCTATTCATTATGAGCATTACCATATTCCTTGTTTTGACTCAGTGGTGACTACGATTAAAATGATGCTTTCCATGTTTTTTGATGTCCATCCTCTTAAGGATCACATGTCTAATTCTCTAGTTGATGTACCACCTCTTTCTTCCATTTTTACTACCAACAATGTGTGCCCTTCTACATTGCTTATTTCAATGGTTAACGTTGACTTGGCTCATTTTGCCAAATTCATGGCCAACAATTTTGAGTGATGATCTTGTAGATGACAATGACCTTCCTACATGCATTGGTTAAAGACCTTGTGTTCCTCTTGTAGCCTTCTTATGTACACATGTGACTATTGTGCCCCACTATAGTGGATGAGGTATGCTACTCTCAAGTACATGCTAACACATGGTGGGGGGCAACATTTGATGTTTTATTTTGTACTTTCCTTTCTATAAGTTACTTGACCCATTCTTCCCTGTACACTTGACTTTCCATTTTCCTAAGTATTTAGGGATGATGCAATGCATCAAGGTAGTGATACCTTTATCATGTTGACCCAAATATTTAAGCTTGTTATTTGATTAATTTTCTATGTTGTGTTATGATGTGTGATATTTTTTGTCATTTCTCATCTTTGTGACATTTCTCTTCATGTATTTTGAGGATGATGCAAAGCATTAAGGCATAACACCCCTTCTCATGTTAACCCAACATAACATGTTCATTCATCATATTCCTTGTTCTTGTTTCATATCTTCTTATTCTTCTTATGTGTATGTGACATTCTATTAGAATGAAGGATGATGATCCTACTCTAGTGATCACACTATTACTATCCTATTTAAGATTGAGTCCAATCTCATAGAACCATTCATGCTCTTTTCTATGTGTTCTATGCTTTTCCTCTTTTCCACTTGTTGATATTACCTTTCTAATGTTTCTTTAATCTCTCATTTTCATGTTTTGTCTTTCTACTACTTCTACCATTATGCTTATTAGTGGTTGTTGTGTGCCTATATTCTCTCTTACATAATGATTACTCCACTTACAATATAATGATTACTCCACTTACAATATATCTTTTGTTGTCTCACATGGTTGCATATCTATCTTCATAATTTACTTATTACTACAATACTATTATTGGCACACTCAAACACCTGCACATAATTACTCTTCTTTCCTACACATATTTCTATTTCTCTTATCTCATGTGCTATTACTTTGGACATCTACATGCATTTACCTCTTCATTGTTCATAGCACTTCATTTCTCCTATTTTATGATGCTTGTGTTTTTCTTGGGGACATCTATATTTGCTTTTATGATGAGGGGCATCCCCTTAGTTAGCATGCCCTCCCCTTTAACAATGCATTTTATACTTCTTATTTCTACTATTATATCTATTACATCAAATTATCGATGCATATCTTACACATTGTATGCTTGCCTCTTTTACTTGTGGGCAACATTTATGATTTCTACAAGCATATCCTTATGTGTCCCCCTATTCTATCTAATCTACTCATATGCCTTGAAAAAAAAAATCTCCCTTATCCTATTTACCTTAAATTGATCATGTCTTATACTTTCACAATCAAGTTTAAGGGGGGGACATAATATATACACTATTTACACAATGAGTGTTGCAATGTTATCATTTGATCAAGCCTACTATATATATTGCATCAAATTATCGACATATATCTTACACATTGCATGCTTGCCCATTTTATTTGGGCGAATAATTTATGATTTTGGGGGGCATCTCTTGACATACCCCCCTATTCTATTTGATCTACCATGATATCTTGGGAGGAAAAAAAACTTTCCCCCTTATCCTATAAACCTTAAATTGATCAACTCCTCTTTTTACCAATCAATTTAAAGTAGGGCACATGATATACACTATTTACATGATGATTGTTGCGATGTTATCACTTTCCTTGACCTAGCCTCTTTTGCCATTTGGGTGGCAACCACATAAAAGTAAGTGGTGACCACATAGCCATTATTTTTTGTTATTTTACCATATTCTGAATCTATAGCCAAGCAGTGACCACAAAATCATTGTTATTTTTACTATTTTCACATTGTTGGCCTAACCTGCCGATTAGTTTGCTAACAATAACAACCACCCCCCACCCCCCTCAATTTTGTTATGATACCACCAAACCTTTGCCAAGGTGCTACTCTTCTACATGGCTCATGTGTAGGTTACTTTTCCTACCTCCACTTATCTGATCCTTTATGCATCTTCATTTTCTATATTTTATGCTATATAGTAGTCATGGATTAATTTTGAGTTGTACATGTGCCTTCACATGCTACCATTTTATTTCTATTTATTTAGTATAACATTTTTCTTATGTATAATAATTGTTTTCTTGTTTCTTAAGTGCATTGCAAGATAGAAGTTTGCATATGTAAGAGTGAAGAAAAGTGAAGAAGTGATCAAGAATTTTTACTATACCTTTTATGAAATTCCAAGATATTTATGCAATGTATTGTACATTATTATACTACACTTTACTTTAGCATAGTTCTTCACTTGGTGTTATCAATTTGCTAAAGTGGGGGCAAAATATAGGGTCAAAAATTGCCTACTTTACAACTTTCACCTTACATTTCTCCACTCACTCTATTGTCCATCCCTCAATCATATTTTAAGACCATTTACCCTACTTTCTAACATTTTCCCTAGCATTTTCCCTAATCACAAAAAGCATCATCCTTGAAAGTTTATGCCCCTGAGTCCCTTAGTTCGCCAAGGTTGGTTGGGCACTCATGGCCAAACAGTAGCCTTATATGTTGGTGCTTGTGTTCATGTTCATATTTTGAAATCTAACTTTTGATGGCCATCTTACTAAATTTTCATCAATCACCTCCCCTGGAACTCACTCTAAGTAATTTATTCCCTCCATTTGTGTAAGGAGCTCAATTAAAAAACTTATTAAGCACTTGCTCTCTTAACCAAGCATCTACACACTTCTAGTGATTAGAAAGAGCTCTATTACAAAGGAGGGTACTAACCAATGTTTCTAAAGACTAAATATTCGCCCTTAGAGCCACCAAAATCATGGGTTATTTGTTATCTTCCCCTATACTCATCATTTTTCTTCTCTAATCTTCCATTGTCCTTCGAAAGCCATAGATCACCATTTTCTTTCTCCCCCTTGAAGCAATAGCCTAAAACCCTTGCCATAGTCTTCCCTATTCAACTTTGAAAATTTTCCCTATTCTTTCCCTCTCCATCATTCCTTTTTTATGATCTTCATCTACCTTTTCCCTCCATCAACCACACACCACCATAGCCTAGCATTTTCCCTAGTGTTTGTGTCATAGGCCACAATATCTTTGCACATGCCACATCAAAAACTGTCACTAGGCAACACACACTTTGAAGTTTTCATAGTGCTTTTGTTGATGTTGAAATACACTATCCTACCGGACTAACTAAAGCAATCTCCCTAAATAGCACACCATTTTCCCCTTGTATCTAGCTTCAACAAAGAATGTCTCAAATCCAAAGCATAGCGTGAAAATTCTACAAAGACGAGTATTAGGAATTTTAAGCAAGCAACTAGTGGAAGTTTTAGGTTCACTAGGTACACAAACACCAACACCTAGATCTAACAAGAAACATCTAGGCTTAGTGGACAACTTAAAGGCTCAACAAGTAGTAGCATCTAGATTCTCAAAGTTCTTTGCTTCAGTTGGACTTTAGTCATGACCATTTTATTGGCCTCCAAAACACATTTCTAGCACGAGATATTGCATTTTCTAGGTTGTTCTACTTCAATTTGCACTTTCCTTTTTGTAGCATCGATTTACTTACACTCCACATTCCCATCTCATGTACTTTCTATCGTAGGTCCAATTTGCTTAGTCTCAATTCTATACTTTCACTGATAATTTGATTTACTTATAGTTAGTACAAAAGAAAGAAAACTTATCTCTCTTTAAGTTAAACACATATAAGGGGTTAGATCAAAAATTGTCTCTCAAGGCCATATGTATAGTAGTCAAGTATTATTATTTCATGTACATTCCTTGTATCTAATGGACACAAACTCATAGTTGATCATGTTACATTATTAGTATCATTAGGTTGCATAATGAAATGGACGCTTTCAAATAATAGGTTTTGCTACGTTGGGCCTAGAGAATGCACTTTTAAAGTCTTAAAGTGGCTATTGTTTAAGACCAGCTTACCCATCCTTCAAAATGACCCACATCACTGGTCTGGGTTTTCTCCAAACTTATGGCAATGAATTTGCACTATCACTACTATGGCCAATTGTGGGGGCTGGTTAAGTTGTTTATTCATTAGGTTTTGCTACGTTGGGTCTATAGAATGCACTTTTAAAGTCTTAAAGTGGCTATTGTTTAAGACCAGGTTACCCATCCTTCAAAATGACCCACATCACTGGTCTGGGCTTTCTCCAAACTTGTGGCAATGAATTTGCACTATCACTGCTATGGGCAATTGTGGAGGCTGGTTAAGTTGTTTATTCATTAGGCTTCATGTCAACCATCAAGCAATTTTCTATTTGGGCCATACTGTAGCAAGGGATCATTATTCCATGTGCATTGTTTATATCTAATGGCTGCAAACTCACAATTGATCATATTGCATTATTAGTATCATTAAGGTGCAGAATGAGTTGGAAGTTTCCAAAGTCTCATTATTAATATAAATTGCATAATAAGTTGGAAGTTATCAAAGTTGCATTATAGTATCATTAAGGTGCATAATGAGTTGGAAGCTTTCAAATATTACGTTTTGCTACATTGAGTCTAGAAAATGCATTTTAAAAGACTTAAAAGCGGTTTTTGTTTAAAGACCAGGTTATCCGTCCTTCAAAATGACCCACATCAATGGTGTAGGTCTTCTCAAAACTCGTGGCAATCAACTTGCCCTGTTAGTATGGGCAGTTGTGGAGGCTAGTTGTTTAATTTTGTCGATACATCTGTAAAAATACAGACACTGCCAAACTGTTATGGTCATCAAAACATAAAATACTACATATATCTGAAAACTTTGGAGTAAAACACCTACAAACACCGTAAAGAGTATTTGATAACTAAAATAATGCCATTGAAGACATGATTTCTGTCGAGCAAAAGATAATTTGAATGTTTATATAATGATCAACCAACGTAACAGTGACAAGGTGGCATTTTCTACAGAATTTATGAAATTTTCTTATATTAAATTTAGAAATATCCATAAAGATTCCAAACATTAACTACAAAAATTTTCCTTTAAATAATCTCTCCTAACAGAAAATTTAGATATCTTTTGATCATATGTAAAATGTTCCTCTCCATACTATTAAAAACAAGACATCTGTTGCATGAGAAATAAATCCAAAAGAACTATGAATTTACTGGTTATTAATGAACTCTGAATTCATCAGTTGTTAATTGTTGTTTCAATCACATCCATATCTGCTTTTATCCTACACTAAAGGTGTTTATCAAGAGCAAATAGCCCTAGAACTTAT
Source organism: Cunninghamia lanceolata (assembly GCA_027924645.1). Classification (NCBI taxonomy): domain Eukaryota; kingdom Viridiplantae; phylum Streptophyta; class Pinopsida; order Cupressales; family Cupressaceae; genus Cunninghamia; species Cunninghamia lanceolata. Next base: position 260,960 of record BSBN01000918.1, on the reverse strand, counting down.
ATTTTTGTAGGAAGTAAAGCTTCCTACCTTTAGACTGCTTATTCCATTGCAGTCTCGAATACGTTTCCTGTGTAATGCTAATTTATTGGCTTTGAGAAGCAGAAATTCAAAAAATAAGAGGAATAAAAGGTAGTTGCAACAGAACACGAAATAAATTAATAATTCTTTCCCTAAAATATTTGTTGTTTCATGAGCTTGTAAACACCTCTTGGCTTGATGCAATCTCAAGAAGAAAATGATTGGTTATTAATTATATTACTTTGTACAAGTGCGTGCTTATTGAAAAAGTATTCTCTTAGTTTTGAATGGCCAGCACAATATAAAGGCAGGCATATAAGAGAAAGAAAAAGGCGGAAGTAACATTGTTAATTGGATCTGCATACTAGTCAAATTGACCTGCAAGAACAGTTATTCACAAAGACCTCTGTACTTACAGTCTCGACACATCATAGTGTTAAAACTTAGAAGTGTCAAATATATAAAAGGACTTCAAATTTTCAACCCTCAAACAAGGGGAACATGATGGAAAACTAAAGCCGACCTTTATGCTAAACCAGAATCTACACTGACTAAAAGATAGCTTCTACTATGAATGTGAGTCTCCGCTTCACACCATCTGCTCCATAACATTGCACCAAAAGTATCAAACAGTGAGATGAGTACACTTGCTTTATCAGATCTTCTGAGATTACAGCTCCCCAGTAATAAGCACAAGGTACACCCTAAGATTTTTCATCAAAGACATAATAACTGCATATGCTTCATCCCTGCCATTTGTTGAAGATAATCTACCAGAAGAGGTCATTAATATCAAAATACTGCAGGGATTTGCAATATTGAAACATACATAAATATTAAAAAGCAGCCATGAGTTCCACCTCACCAGCTTCTCATTATTGCAATCCATGTATACATTATACTGTTAAAGAGTCAAGTATGTATCAATGACTATAAAATAGCACTCTACCAAAGAGCTGTACGAGTTCTTCGAAGAACTCGAGGTGGTTTTCGCATTTCTTCCACTGGAATAAGAGTTTCCATTAGCTGCAACAGAATTCTGATGAGTTAGTGTTTAATACACCCCAAACATGCATCCCATATCATTACATGCTATGAATATCAAATTTTACTATTTTCATGAAAAAGATGGTTTGCCCAAAAAAATTGAGTCTGTTCAGCTGAATTTATTGCACAGGAACACTTAGGATACGAAGTCGAAATAATTCCTGAAGATGCAAAAATGACACTTATTCTTTTCCTTGGTACCACATTTATAATTTTATTCACAGATATATTTTGCCTAGCATAGCCCAGTTTAACAGAAGCCATGGTAAAAAAAAATGCTAAACAAAGTTACAAGAATAAGTGTGGCAAATGTCCAAAATCACATTACTGATAAAATCCTTAAAAGTGCCTGACAAGGGAATGGTGAGAAAAAATCATGATCTAGTAATTGGACATAAACACAGGAATTGGATGCACAGAACCAGTTCAGTTACAATTGTCATGGACAAAGGATGCTTTCATGTGCTTCCGTGATGGTTAATCAGAATATGCAAGTTAAAATTTCCCCACACATACTCCCCTAATTGTTCCAACCTATTTTAACTATCTCATTGTCCCAAATGCATAAGGTAAAATTGGTTAGTTCCAAGTGGAAACTCTTAATTGATAGGTTGGGTAATACAGCTAAAGTGCCCTCTTGGTAGTCGAGGACTTGTTAAGTTCCACGCTCTCCCAATCCTCAAGTCCTCAATCTATTGCCCTTAACAGATTAAAGAACTACTAGTCAACAGTTTCCTTTAAATTTTAAAACTGTGGATACATTAGCCTCAAATACGCAATACTATGGGTTCCATTGCCTTCCTTTGCTGTAGCCCTAAGACATCCAAACTCAGATAATTCCAACATGAGTCCATTCTTCATAATCTTACTAGTCATCAAGTGCTGTAGGTCAAAGGAAAACACACTGAATGGCCCAACTGTTTTGAAATATCAAATCATCTCACATATTGGAAAATGAATATGACATAGATAATCGTGTACAACAAAGTCCATAATTGGACACACATTTATGATATTGAGAACTAATTATAGTTACAATGCTCAAGAGTCAAAATCTGAAATGTAACTACTACAATGCTCAGTCGAAATTTGTTTTTCCAACACCACAGAAATAATGCCCCTATCTTGTATGCAAGAACTTGAGAAACAAGATTGCCCTAATACAGAAGACATACTAAGCTGTTGACAAGGTCCTTTCATTTCCTAATACATGTGAGAATAAAAATGCTATATTCTGGATTTTATAAAGTGTGGATATGGGTGCAAATCACATACAGCTACAGCAGGGACCCAAGATTTAGGATTCATGGATTGAACAGTAAATGTATTGTGCTATGTTTCGTGGGGACACGTCCCCTCGTCTTTTCCAGCTATCCTCATACCCAAGACTTGTCAGGGACGACAAAAACATCCCCGGGCCATCCCCTATCACTCAGCCAAATGGAAATGTCTCAGAAACGTCTGGAGACATCTGGGTTGGCTGGCTGTCCCTAGCCAGAATACACAAAATTTGTTAAAAAAAAAAATGCCAATTGGATTAAAAAACTAAAAAGCATAAAAGGTTTGGGGGCCTTGTCAAAACCCTAAAAGCATCCCTCTTGTTTAAAACAACAGCAAAATATATTGCAGCAGCAGGCAGCCTTGAGGTTTAAAAATAACAGACATTTGATTTGTCATTTGTGAGCTAAAGATCTAAGGTTTGAGGAGTGGCAGACAAGTCGCAGTGAGGTAGGTGTTTCAGTTTTTTTATTTTCAGATTTTTTTTCTTAATTCTTTCAAAAAAGTAAAAAACTTAAAACTTGAGGCAGTTTTTTTTTTCTTTTTTTTTTCAATTTTGTTTTCTCTTTTCAGTTTGTACTCTATTATTTTCTCAAACAACAACATGAGCAGCAATGAGGGTAGTGAAAATGAAAATGTTAGCAGGGAACAAACAAGAATTGGGGGTTCACAGGGTGAGGGAATGTTGTGGGTGAAGTGGAACAGCCACATAACCCATTTGAATGCCCTTTTGTCCTCATAAGAATTTATGCAAAGAGCCCATTCAAACCCTCTAAACCTATTGTGCAATTTGTAACAGCTTTAGACAAAGATAAAAGGAAAAATTCAGGGGGGTTAAGAGTTTGGTTGTGTCATTTGTGCAACAAAGACTTCAAAGGAAGCTACACCTGGGTATATAGTCATCTTTTGGGAATTAAAAGATAGGAGATTAAGGTTTGTCCAAAGACAACCATAGCTAAGAAGGCAGAGGTAAATAGATTGTTTGTGGAGGGTGAAGCAAGATCTAAGGGTATGCCAATAGAGCCTACAAAATCTCCTATGACATCCATCGTTGCTAGTGGTGAGGTTTCTACAAGAGGAAAGTGTTGGCAAGAGACACTATATGGATTCATGGTTGTTGTCATTGATGGCAACAAAGGTCATCCCACATATCCGCAAGTCATGGTGTGTCTCTACCGGAAGTCAGAATGAAGATTGTTGTGGTCCGGTGAACAAGAACAGAGCATGTGGCAAGGTCCGACAGATTCGTCCGGATCTCTCAGAGGAAGTGTCTTGGTGCAGTGCGGATTTGGAGAAGTCAAGAGGACTACCTTGAGTAGTATATTCCAAGGATTTAGCCTCCGGTGATGAACAAAGAAAAAGATATGAATAGTTGAGTACCGGATTCCTGAGAGACAGTGAGAACAGAGGAAGAACTGACTGACAGAGTATCAGACTATTTTCCGGATGTGTTACTGTTGATGGTAAAGGTTGTGAAGGCATGAATCATGTTTGGCCGACATGATTAATGATATCTACAAGTATATGCTTGATCCGCATTACTTGATATGCAAGGATTCAGCCGACAGAACAGAGTTTGTGAGAAGATAGTATTCCGGGTGCCGACTAGAAAGATAATGAAATCACTAGTGCGGATATATATAGAGGATGGATTTAGTTGTGAAAAGGGTAATAATGAAAAGGTGTATGCGAATAAATACAGAACAGAGCAGAAGCAGTAAAAAAGATCCGGTATGTGAAAAGATAGCAAAATAAAGAACAGAGGAAAGATGAAGTGCAGCAGATCAGTATACTGAGCCTAACCGGAACTGAACTCCAGCATATGAAGATGCTTCCAATCAGTTCAAGTATTGTATTACATTCTTTTGTAGACAGTGTGTCTCCTTGTAGGCAGTGTGCCTCTTTGTGAGCAGTGTGCTCGGGCAGTGAGCCCTAATTGGCAAGTGCCATTTTGTAATTCCTTATTCTTCTAACAGAGAATAATCTTTGGGTTAATCACCCCGTGGTTTTCTCCCTTAACCGGGTTTCCACGTCAAAAATACTGTGTCATGTGTTTCTCATTTCATGGTAATGTTTGTTTGTTTGATTCAATGCTGCTTTGATTAATAAGAAAGTTCAAAAGAAGAAATAATTAGGATAACTGATTCACCCCCCCCCCCCCCCCTCTCAGTTATCAACAATTGGTATCAGAGCGAGGTTCCTCCTAATAGAGCCTAACAGCTTGAGGAAGATCTGGGAGTTCAAATGGATGCATATGGTTTAAGGGAGCAACTCAAGACTGCCCTTGAGGATCTTGAACAGTCAAATTCTGAAGTCAATGAATTAAAGGAAAGACTCAAACAGGCTGATGAATTCATGAGAGAATTAAAGGACAAATTAAGTCTCTCTATGAAAAAGAGAAAGGAGCTGCTCCAACAATTGGCAAGATAAAGTGAAGAAAGCAATACAGATGAAGAATTGACTGAGAAAACCAAGTTATGTGAAAAATTATCAAAAGAAGTCATCATGTTAAGACATGAAATGGAATCAGGAACTATAAAGTTTACTCAAGAGATTTAAGAAAAAAGAAAAGCTGAAGACAATCTAAGACAATCTCTTAAAGAGAAATCAGAAGAATGCCACCAGATGGACAGGATTATCAGACATCTTGAATCTGATCTTGAAGATGCCAAAGATAATGAAGAAAAATTTGAGGATCAAATTGTCTCTCTCAAAAGAGATCTTCAAACAGCAAATGAATATAAAGAAAAATTCAAGATAAGTTCTGCCCAACTTGAAGTACTTCTTGGAAGTCAAAAGAGGACAGATGACAAGTATGGTTTGGGATATGAGAAAGGAGAAAGCTCCGAATCCGGTCAAAAGAATTTTGGATCAGAAAATCCAAGGAATAGGCCTAGAAGACCTCCGGTAAGACAGCCCAATGCTCAAAGATATCCATCTTTCAATGGATACTGCCACAGCTGCAATCACTTTGGTCACAAAGCTAATCAGTGCAGAAAAAGGATGAATCAAACTAATCCATCCTTCTCCAGACAGTGCTTTAACTGCAAAAGGTATGGACACAAGTCTCATGAATGCAGAAATATGCAAGTAAACAAATCATTCAATGGTAGATGTTTTACATGCAATAGAGTAGGTCATATGGCTAATCAATGCAGATCAAGAGGTTATCAGTCAAATATGCAAAGAAATATTATTTGCCAAATCTGTAATAGGTCCGGTCATAATGCTAAAGTCTGCAGAAGCAAGAATCAGGACAAAAGAGGTCCGGTGTATAATCAGAATCAAGACAAGGGTAAACAAAAGATGAATGCGGATGAAGTTAGGAATCAGATGAACAAGATTTGGGTGAAGAAAAGTTCAGAGAATGTAGAGGTTGGATCCGCACCAGACTCTGGTGCTGATATTTCTTCCGGAAATTAAAAAGTGAGCTCTGGCTCAGGGGGAGACTCAAAGAAAACCTGTTCCCCCAGCCAATCAAGTGGTGCTGGATGTGACACAAGATGCGGAGTAAAGGGTTTGAAGATACAAGTCCTGAGATGATCCAGACAAGATTTCAGAGGTCCGCATGAAGATGTAAAGAAGTTGTGATCGATCAAGTAAAGACCTGTTCCGGGAGATGCTCCGGAATGACAGAGGACTACAAAAGGGTCCGAAGAGATCCGGAAGTACATTATTTTACTCTGCGGACTGGACAGAATGTTTGGGATGTTCTTGTAATGTGTCATCACGATTTATTCATGATTGAAAGATCCGCATGATGTTCATAGATCAGGACTGATCCGGGATACTCCAAGCTATCCGGACAAGGCAAACCGGAATAATATAGGTGAAGCATTTATTGCAAACAGATATTAGGGTTTGCGAAATGATATAAGGGATTTCTCAACAATCACTTGATCATTCCACATCCAAGAAGAAGCGAAAAGCAGAGCTCTGAAACAAAATTCATCAAGTTCACCGAAGATCTCCTGCCGAAGTCATTACATACAGAAATCAATCCAGCCACTCCGTGCAACCGAAGACGCAAAAGGTATTTTCCACTTTCGATATCTTGCTACAAATCTTTTGAAGAAATGGCTACTCCAAATATAGTAAAAATCTCAGATAGGCCCCGACCTGAATTTAAGAAACATCCATACAAGTCATTGGAGGTAGATCCCTTAGGAGCATTTTCCAGTGTTCCTCATGGAGTTTTACACACAGAAGACATTAGGGTTTACATACATGCAAGCATTGAGGAATTTGGGGAATTCAAATTGAGAGATCTCTATCACAAACAACTGACAGACAATGCTTTTGAGCTTAAACCAGAGTATAAGGGTATCCAGAAGAAACAATTTGATCAATTCATTCATTTCCCCTGCTTTCAAGAAGATGAATGGGTCTGGTATATACTGAGCAGGATGCATGACAACTTCCTATGGCTGGATAGACCCTGCAAGATCACAAAAGAGGCAATTAGGGCAGTAACTGGTCTATACTCTTCCGGAGGGATACCTATCCTCAAATCTGTCAAAAATAACATTGTAACTGAGGCCACCAGATCAAAATTTGATAAGAGGGCAATGACCATTGAAGATATTTCTGATCCGGATATCAAGTATGCGTCCATGATAATAGGATACAAGATCTATCACTCCAGCAGGGAGAATTCTGTATCCGGAACTGCAGTGTATACTGCCTATGAAATGCTAAGGAAGAATGCAGAATATGATCTCTGCGAACTGCTCTTAAGCCAATTAATGGAAAATATACAGAAAATCAAGGACAAAAAGAATTCCTTTAAGTATGGTACTCTTATATTATGTCTATTTTTCTACTTCATGAATGAGCTGCCCGGATCAAGTGGATGGGCATGGCAGAATGACAAACCTGTTGCAGTCCAGATAAGAGACTATCTACATGGGCTTGGGGATGCCAAAGCAAGAAATACAGCCCTATGGGGATACTTCAAAAACTTCCAAAGCATGATGCAAGCAAGAGAAAGAATTCCCCAGTCTCTTGTTGAAAAATACAAAGACTCAGTGTGCTTTATGGTGGACACTGATCAGTGCCTAATGGAAGCAGTGGAGCCAAGGACTGTCTGGATCATGCCCATGGGGTATGAAGTGGATGAACAGATAGTGGAGCTGCATGTTCAACACATGCTAAGTCAGCCCAAAGATCCAAAGGCAGAAAGGTTTGGAACCTTTGAGGAGCTGAGTGTAAAGATCCATGTAGAACTCAGGGAACCTGAGATAAAGAGGAAGGTGAGAAAAGAAGTAGAGCATATTGCTCAAGGCCTAGGCATCTCAAAAGAGGCACTTGATGCCAGCTGGGAAAAGAGGAGAAAGGCTGAGGAAGAAAAGAAAAGTAAAGAAAGTGTTCCGGTTGAAACTTCCACCCGGACCAGATCATCAAAAAGATCTGCACCTCCCACAACCAAAAGTTCAAAACCGGAAGTCCAGGCATTCGGTAAAAGATCTAAGACAAAAGCCACAAGGGCTTATGAAAGCCAAAAGGATGAAGAGGAAACTGAGTCAGATGAGGGAGTAAAAGAAATAAAGAAGCAGAAGAAGAAAGGATCCGGGAAACTCTCCACAGGCCAAGACAAGGAAGAAATGGCAGAGGAATTTGCTGAAAAGCCCACTCTGTCTCTAGACAGTGTAGTCAAATCAGTCACTATGGATGGGAACCTTCAACCGGTGGCTAAATTCTATGATGACTACAATGAGGCAGATCAAAAGATCCTGCAAGAAGCTATAATAAGGTACTTGAACATCTACAATAAAGCTTTTATTGAGATTATCTCTGAAATCCCAAAGAGCCTAGAGATGGAATTAGAGATAAGAAAGAACAATGCCATGGCAAAAGACCTTGAGATCAGGGAACAGATAGCTATTCAGCTATATCCTTCAATTGATCACAAAACAATGAACATGGTATTCAAAGATTGCAAGGATGAATTCAGGAGCAAAGCAAGGATGAATCAGCTTATGCTTGGTGAGACCGACAAGGTAGCCAAGGACACTGAAGAGATTCTCCGGAAAACCTTCAAAAGGTTTAATCTTCCTGTTGTAGAGGACTTAGGTGCAGAAACAGTTGTGGACTTGGAATCATCTGCTCCGGAAGAAGTGGCCCTTGAACAGACTAACATCTCTCCTCCGGTTTCCCCTACAGTCTCTGGATCCCAAGAAGAAGAGAAACTACAGGAGAAAGAAGCAGCAGTTAAAGAAAAAGAGGTTGACAGCACCAAGGATGCAGAGAAAGAGAAGACCCCAACAGAGAAAACCACAACTGAAAGTGGTAAGAGTAAGGAAGGAGAAAAGATTCCAAAGGACAAAACTGCAGAAGAGAAGAAACATCTGTCTCCGGCAAGAGACACTGCACAAACTGTTCAAGAATTCTTGACAAAAGCCACTATAGCAAGTGATGAACCGGACCTGCTAAAAGGACCATTAGATTTTGACTCTCTGTCACCGGTACAAACAATGAAAATAGCCTCATTTGCAAATGAGAAAGTCAAAGAGAAACTACTGAAATCTCACATGGAAGACTGTGAGCTTATGGAGGTAGCATCTGGAGTGCTGGAAAAGATCATGCCATATTTTCAGAAGGATCCCACAGCCTCCTCTTCCGGTAATCTCAAAACCTTAGTCAGCAGTGTTAGTACACATTTTGAATCTCTAGAAAAATCAGCTGAAGAAAAGGTCCGGAAGGAGTTTTTGGATAAAACGTTCTCCGAGGTTCAGGGTCTGATCATTAATGATAGGAGAAACATGAACATTGGGATAAAGAGCTTAGAAAATGCTCTTAAGGATGGCGGTGAAATATACAAATTTTGTATCTCCTGGTCCAAGGTAACAGTGGACATTGAGAAGAAAATAAAAGAGAAAGAGGACACACTACTCAGCTTGTCTCAAAGTTTTGATCCTCTTTCTTCCTCTATAACAAATCAAGAATGTCAAACTATTGCAGTCTTGAGTGAAATCAAGAAATTGGAGAAGGAAAGGAAAAATAGAATAAGCAGGTTGAGTGAGCTCAGGGGGTTAATTGTCCCTAAGCTAGAGGCCATGCATGAGGCCATAGCAGAAGCTCAAATCACAGCCCAGACAAGTGATCCGAAAGATCTAAAAAGGGCAGATGCATTTGCATTTTTGTTGAGTGGTCACATTTCAATTTTGGATAGAATGAAGCAAAGTTAGGCTACAGAACTGATCCAACTGAAGACATCTTTTGCAGACATTCTTCAGTATATGTGAGTATGTAAATATGCGGCTATGTATAGAAAATTTTTGAAAATTTCGGTGTGCGGACCCTACCCTTTGCCATTGATGTCAAAGGGGGAGTGAGGAGCAGTGAAAAATGAGGAATCCAACTAAGGGGGAGTTCCGGAAATTGTATATAAAGATAGAGCATCAGCCAAGGGGGAGCATAGTGTAAACACTTAGTCATTTTTCACTAAGTGTTGCCATCAATGCCAAAGGGGGAGATTGTTGGCAAGAGACACTATATGGATTCATGGTTGTTGTCATTGATAGCAACAAAGGTCATCCCACATATCCGCAAGTCATGGTGTGTCTCTACCGGAAGTCAGAATGAAGATTGTTGTGGTCCGGTGAACAAGAACAGAGCATGTGGCAAGGTCCGACAGATTGGTCCGGATCTTTCAGAGGAAGTGTCTTGGTGCAGTGCGGATTTGGGGAAGTCAAGAGGACTACCTTGAGTAGTATATTCCAAGGATTTAGCCTCCGGTGATGAACAAAGAAAAAGATATGAATAGTTGAGTACCGGATTCCTGAGAGACAGTGAGAACAGAGGAAGAACTGACTGACAGAGTATCAGACTATTTTCCGGATGTGTTACTATTGATGGTAAAGGTTGTGAAGGCATGAATCATGTTTGGCCGACATGATTAATGATATCTACAAGTATATGCTTGATCCGCATTACTTGATATGCAAGGATTCAGCCGACAGAACAGAGTTTGTGAGAAGATAGATTATTCCGGGTGCCGACTAGAAAGATAATGAAATCACTAGTGCGGATATATATAGAGGATGGATTTAGTTGTGAAAAGGGTAATAATGAAAAGGTGTATGCGAATAAATACAGAACAGAGCAGAAGCAGTAAGAAAGATCCGGTATGTGAAAAGATAGCAGAATAAAGAACACAGGAAAGATGAAGTGCAGCAGATCAGTATACTGAGCCTAACCGGAACTGAACTCCAGCATATGAAGATGCTTCCAATCAGTTCACGTATTGTATTACATTCTTTTGTAGACAGTGTGTCTCCTTGTAGGCAGTGTGCCTCTTTGTGAGCAGTGTGCTCGGGCAGTGAGCCCTAATTGGCAAGTGCCATTTTGTAATTCCTTATTCTTCTAACAGAGAATAATCTTTGGGTTAATCACCCCGTGGTTTTCTCCCTTAACCGGGTTTCCACGTCAAAAATACTGTGTCATGTGTTTCTCATTTCATGGTAATGTTTGTTTGTTTGATTCAATACTGCTTTGATTAATAAGAAAGTTCAAAAGAAGAAATAATTAGGATAACTGATTCACCCCCCCCCCCTCTCAGTTATCAACAGAAAGAGTCAAACAAGTGAGAGGTCAGGGACAATTGCAAGGATGTTGAATGTGCAATCATGGGAAGTGGTGGATTCTTTGGTTGCCATATTTTTCTTTGCCCATGCCATTCAATTTCATGTGGCACGGTCTCCCTATTTCAAACAAATGCTGAAAGATACAAATGTCGTTGATCCCTTATATGCACCAGTTGGAGAACATAAACTATGCATCATGTCTACAATATGCATCAGCCTCCTTGATAGAGAATATTCTAAGGTAAGTTTGCTAATGGATCTTATTTTCTTAAAACTTTTGATTGTTCAAGGAAGCGTAGAGATGCAAACTTTCAATTTCAGATTTTAAAGGATGTTGTAGAGGAGGTTGGGGACTCAAATGTTGAGCAAGGTGGTCACCGATTCAACATGTGTGTAAGTTAGTTGGCATGATGGTGCAAGGTGCTTACAAGCACCTTTTCAAACCCCATGTTGCGTTCATGCATTGAACAATTCATTGAAAGACATAAGGAAGATAGATCGGGTGAAGCGAGTGGTGGCAAAACCAAGAGATATACAAATGTTCATTTGCAACCACCACACCTCACTCTCTTCAGGACTTTTTCGAGAAAAGAATTGTTAACTCGTGAAACTAGATATGTCATTTTATTTTTTTAGAGAGGATGCTTGAGGTGCAAGATCCTCTACAATTAATGGCCAGAGGTGAACAAAGAAGTAAAAAGTGTGAAGCAAAAGATCCTTAATGATGATTGGTGGTCCACTATGAGGTAAGATATTTTCTATATTATTACTAAAAAAATTATTAATTTATTAATGCTTGTAACTTGTATATTATTTCATTTTTTGTATTAGCATTCACTATGTCATTTGAGTCCTAGTCTTTTCTGAAATTTTTGTTTGTAGATATGTTTGCTCCTTCCTCTCATTTGTGTGGGTTATACGATGTTGAAGCAGATTCTCCTAGTCTTGGAGAGATTTACGACACATTTGACAATATGCTTGGGTAGATGAAGCAACCTATTCATAGCAAGGATCCTGATTTCGAATTATGTGAGGAGCATGTCAGGGCCATTGTAACGCAATGAAGGAACACTATGAACACCTCACTTCATATGGTAGCTTATATTCTAAATCCCAAATGGTATGCACCAAGGGTTGGGAGAGTGCCTCCTTGTGATGATGAATAGGTGAAAGAAAGGTTCATAAAGGCCTTGAGGAGGCAACTTTATTTTGAACGCAGTGGATTGCCTTTGTCAATCTTCGAGGTCCAATGTTCAACAAACCAAGGCGAGGATAGATAGAGATACATTCGCTCAATCCAACCCTTTGGATGATGGACATAGCATAAGAAAGATTTAGCAAAGTTAAGGATGCTTGTCACTTGCCTCCTTTCATAGGTTGTTAGTTCCTGTATTGAAGAGAGGAATTGGTTTACATACAATTTCATTCAATTAATCAAGAGGAATAGGTTACCTCTTGATGAGCAAAGAAGTTGGTGGTAGTGCATAGTGCCTTGCAACTTCAAGATCCACAAACTCTAGCTTTGTGATGGGATGTTGATCCCAAAGATGCAACACAAATTGATGAGGAGGCACAAGAGCAATTGGTTGAGGTTCCATTGGATGAGGTAGTCCCTCATAATGGCAATGACTTAGATTCAAACTCTAATTTTGATTTAGACAAAGCTGAGGCAAAGGCATAGCAGCAGTAGATCTAGTTGCCTACATTTTGTCATGTTGTAGTTATAGCCTCTCAGCCTTTTCATTTTGTCGTATATGGACACTGGTAATGAAAAATCAAATGATTGGACATTGAAATTTTGTTAATTTATATGTTGACTCGTGAATTCTCAATTCAACTCTAACGTTTCATAATACGGGAATATAATTAAAATGGTGAATGCTTTATCATATGAATATTTAAAATTTTCCTATTTTTTTAATTGTTGTCCCCTAGAAAAGGCCTCTTGTCCCTTCTGTCATAGAAACATGTCCCTGTGTTTCCTACCATCCCCATCCTGGAAACCCCGTGGAACATAGGTATTTTGAAATGTATGTGTAGAAAATGCAAATAATACTAAATGGATGCAAATTCGCAAACTGAATTTGGCTGTAGCCAAAAGCAACTGACAATTGAGCATTACATCTATTAGATATTGCTTGCACTAAGTTTTAACAACATTGATAATTCCAATCCAATACTTGGATCTACTTTAATCTCAAGAAAAGGCCTCTCATCCCCTACTCTCCTAGAAACAGTTACCCATGTTTCCTACCATCCCCATCCTGAAAACACCATGGAACATAGGTATTTTGAAATGTATTTGTGTAGAAAATGCAAATAATATTAAATGGATACAAATTTCCAAACTGAATTTGGCTGTAGCCGAAAGCAACTGACAATTGAGCATTTCATCTATTAGATATTGCTTGCAATAAGTTTTTACAACATTGATAATTCCAATCCAATACTCAAATTTGGATCTACTTTAATCTCAACAATTTGTTGTCTGGTTAGAAATCTAATATATTGGTATCAAGCAGCAACGTGAAACTTTTTCATTAATGTAACTCAAAAGACCCTAGTTAATACAGCCCATGAAAATTGATAACAAATAAAAGTATAAGGGCAGCCTTGTTGACTATGTAATGATGACTTTGGTCTCTCCAAAGGGGGACCTATCTCTGTGTTGTTATTTGGATCCAAGTGATCGCACATTTGGTGCATTGTGTAATTTAAATCGGGCCTTGCCAACCCTTTTCATATTCCAATGACTTATAAGTGTATATGTACGCATGCTAAGATTATTGTTTGTATCTCATTCTATTCATTATATTCAGAGTGATTGTTGTACCCTATGGGTGCCAATACAGCATCTCTTGTCTCTTGTTCTTGTACCGCTTGTTGCTTGGAGTTGTTTCTTTGCTTTTAAGATTGTGTTGCATTCATTCACTCTGCAATAATCTTATTCATTTCCACATGGTATCAGAGTGAGAATGGATTTAGGTCAAAAGGAGAAAGTTATGATTCCAAGGTCTCAAGATACTTTCATCCAAATCCAACAAAAAGGTCTCTTTGGGTCATCTTTATAAACCTCTATTTGAAATTTAATCACTCGGAAACCAAGTTGCACGATACACCTAGGTAAAACCCCTAGTACATGTACTTTCATACCGTGTACGGGTACAAAACAGTATAGCTTGAATACAAAAGGATACCATATCTAACCATACAAAAAGCACCTAACTTTTTGTCATATCAGATACATGTGCATAGACCACCCTTGTAATTTGTGTCATAATCAAAATATATTAACCCTAAAATGTTAAAAACGTTTAATTTATTTTATAAATATAGTGGTTAGACATGTAAAATTTCAAGTTACAGCATGGAAAAACAATCTACATTTGTAGAGATTACAGAGTGAAGTAGAGGCATTTTTAGAGATTTCAATGGCGAAGTAGAGAGATTTCAGTGGTGGAGCTGAGATAGGTAGGATTTCAAACTTTCAACTTTTATTTTTTGTGTGTTTTCATTCATGCAAATCCCAAATTTTTCTACCACTGCATCTCTCTCAATCTCCTTGCACAAATCTCCTCAAAGTATGTTTTGTCACTACATTTCTTACAACCTCCCTACACGAATCTTCTACATGTATCCTCAAACTTCTCCTGCCCTCCCTACACCTAGCTTGATATTCGAGTATGGGTTCACTCTATGTTTGTCCAAGGCATTGCTTAGATGACCCAGGTACATCCCTAGAGAGCAACTTGAGTTCCATCTAGGCCATGCCCTAGATGAACCCAAGCATACCCACAAGACAAACAGTCTTAGAACTTTTAAAAGAATATTATTAAAAACATGTTTTTAAAACAAAAAGACCCTAAAATGAAAAATAAAGCCCTATAAAGCTATATACAACCTCAAAACATAAAGACAAAACACAAAAACTACACCCACCATTCCAACTATTCAAAAAAATATTTTTCATTGCTCAAGCTTGCTGGTTTTTTATTTTGTGGTGAAGGTTTGCAAAGGCTTGAATGTGTGCTTCCTAAGTGCTATGAGGAACAAATAGTTTGCACTAAGGAGGTTAATCATTCAAAAGTAATATTTTTTCAAATTTTTTGTAATTTTTTTCAAAAAAATTCCAAGCTTCATAGTTTTTTTAAAACATTTTAAATGTTTTTTATTGTTGTTCATTTTTTAACATATTGTAGGTTGTATTGTTTTTGTTTTTTGTTTTGTTTTATTGTTCTAAGTTAACGTAGCCTAAGGTTACATTTTTGTTTTTTTATTTTCCTTATATTATATTTGTTTGTTTTTAAACATGTAGGTTCAAGAATCTATATAATTCATAATCACAATAGCTAGATCTAGTTCAATAGGCCTAGGGGTAGATAGGTCTTTCAAATTTGACCAAGCATCACCCCTTTGCCAACATATCACAATGACTAGGGGTTATTTCCTAGAGGTGGGGATTTTCTTAGGCATTGTAATCGATGCAATAACAAGTACAAGAACTCATATAGTTGAGTGTACTATGGTTGGACACATAAACAAAATTTTCTCAAGACTGAACAAAAAGAGGTTACTAAAGGAGCAAGATCAAACATATATCAAAGAGCAAGAAGAAGTTGATATTATACCCAAAAGAGCAAAACCAAAAACCCATATCCAAGAAAGGATCAATCAAGACACCTGTAGTGCCTTCTTTTGCCTCTCCAATAGTGGTTTCCACACATCCTTTCATTGTGAGACCATCTTCCCAAGAAGACGCTACCCCCTATCTTTCTCGCAAAAAAGGTCAATTAGATAGGGCATTTCAAAATGAGGCAAAGGCCATTATAGAGGAGCACATTGGCATTGCATTTACACCACTAGAATTCATTTCAACCTCGTGAGATTACCAAATTAGCGAGAAATAGTGATAGCGATTAGTCAAACATGTACTAGATATACTAGTCTTGGGTGTGAAAAGGTGTGCACCACCTTATTGGCATAGGAAAAACAATTTGTAGAGACGTCACTACAACCAATCAAGAATTCATGGGCTGAAATAAGAGTGTCCATTGTCTACAATAAATGCAAATATTGTAAAAACAAACCCTTAATCAATATCATTGTTGTGTGCCCTAAAGTGGCAATGTTTTTTAAGACAATTGATTGTGAAGGGCGAGTTAAGGATGCAAACTTCATTACCAACAACCTTAGAGTCAATTAAGATGGTGGGTTCTAAATATATTGTCCAAGTCATAACAGACAATGCTAAAAATTGGAGGGCAACAAGTTTATTATTGGAGGCAAGATAGAGGCACATTTTTTTAACACCATGTGTCATTCACTCACTCAACTTGGTCATGCTGAAAATTGGCACAAAGATAGAGGGGATCAAAGAATTGTACACTAAGGCTAAGGAGATTCAGATGTTCATGACAAATCATCATATGTCACAAGCCATCTTCAAGTCCTCGAAGTTAAAGTTGTTGAAAGTAAGTTTATGAAATTTCAATATTTTAGTTTGTTGTAAAATTTTAACTATATGATATATCCTCTATTATTTAAATTTTTTATTTGTTTTATTATTTTTACACCATATTAGGTTACTAGGACTCGATTCACATCACACAAAATTGTCTTGAGATCACTTGTGAGGGTGTAAGAGCCATTGAGCACCATGGTCATCAACGACCGTTGGACTGTATGGAGGCAATCAAATTCAAGGTGGGCCCAAAAGGTCAAAGCATTGATCATGAATAATGATTGGTCAGCTTGTGTGGAGTATTTTTTGAGTTTCACTAAGCCCATCATGAGTATGATTAGGTTTGATGATATGGATCAGTTGTGTTTGGGATAAACTTATGATAGCATAGACTTCATGAGCGAAAAAATAAGTCATAATAGCAACTAAAAAGAATGACTCCACAAAAGCATTTTCAAACTAGTGCAAAAAAATCATTGTTGATCATTGGAACAAAATGACCACACCTTTGCATCCGCTAGCACTTGCATTGTCCCCCAAATATTACAGCATAGAGATACTTTCTTTGCCAAGGAGGGCAGCACCATATATGTTGAAGTTGTTGATGAGTACACGACAACATTCAAAAGAATATTCCTAGATTCAAATGTGGAGGATAGTGTCATTGGTGACTTTGGTAATTTTATTAATTTAGATAATCACAATCTTAGAGATCTTAAGGACAAGTACAGGGACACGCATGCATTGTGGTACCTCCATGGCCAAGGCTATGTTTACCTGCAACCTCTTGCAATCAAATTTCTATCATAGGTACTTGCAATCAAAGTTCTATCACAAGTACACAGCTATATTTTATGTTTTATAATCACACATGTTGTATTGAATTGTCTCCAATTTCAATAGGTGATTCGTAAACTGGGGTGGATATTCCATGCACAATCATCAACATATAGATTCCAATATTCAAACCTCTCTACACACTTAACCAAACATTTGTACCATCTATAATGGTTTCCAATGCTCAAAAGAATGTATAACCAAACATTACAAAGATATAAACACTAACAATTATGGAAATTCAACACACACATCTAAAACAACACAATAACACTGGAGAAACCCTAAACTGGGTAGAAAACTCCAAGAAGAGTGAGTATAAGTCCTCATGCTACTACTTTTCAATTGTGAGAAGTGTATTTATTGCCATCTTCAACTTTACAAGAGCATTACATTGGCTTACTACCAACTCCCTACACCTACACAATGCCTTGGCATTTATATGACTCTGCAACAACCTATGGTTAGACTTCCACATCCTAGCACGTTCTTTGCAAATTCCTATGCACATTCTTTGAAGCCTTCTTGAAATTGCTCCTCGTTATCCAGTCCACCATCTACCTAGAAAGCCTCTGTCTATCTATACACAGGTCCCAACAACGAAACTAAAAATGTTGGCTTTTATTCCCTAATGCTCTTGCCCAATTTCTAAGGTCTTATGCAAACCCAACCACTAACAATTGAGGAAAATACTACCCAATGCATACATATTATTAAAGTGTGAAACTTGATCACTCATCAAAGGTGGAGAGTATTAGGATACCATTAGTTGGAAATGTAGCAAGCCTTACTTCTTACCTCTACCATGTCTCTCTACATAAGAAAGTAAACTTATAAACAAAAATGAGTGAGCCATTTCGGAATTTTGCACTAGCTATCAAAATTCATACATTTGCATGCTTGCACATATACCCATCAATGTCCTAAGGCATTACAATGTCTATTTAAGATTATTGATTGTACAAAAGAAGTCATGCGGTTCCTATTTATAGTAGAAGAATCAGGGTGGAGGTCAGCCATGTGTTTCCATGCAAAATTATGCATTTCATACAGCCTTTAGTGTCCAGCTCTCTGTGTTTCTCAGCATGGCCTGCCACCCAATTCCACAAGCTACCCATTTAACCTAATGTATTTGATTCAATATAACTAAGGAGGATACATGCCACATGTCAACTGCTCCACCCCTTATACATCATAATAACTGATAGATGTGCCCTATAAAGCCATCTCGTTTAGGGACCTTATCCTTCTGAAAGGAAAAGTCAATCTCCTTTAGTTCTTTCCCTGTCACAAGTCTCTTTAATAATTGAATATCCACTTCACGGACCAGTTTAGGAAGACTTTTTAAATAATCTCATTTAAGCTCTCATACAGGGTCGTGTCCTTCACTTCACATTGTAGATTGTTGTATAAGTGAGTTGCCTGATTTAGGATTTGAGTGTTAACCATTATGTAGGTGTTCAGACCAGTCTTTATTCTCTGGATGTGATTAATATATTTCACGAGACTATTAACACCAGTATATTTAAGTGCAGCAAAGATGTTCCCAAAAGTTTGTTTATTTAATATATTTGTTGCTGTTTATATTCTCATGAAATATATATTAATATATTTGGGAACAAATGAGAGTGATTAATAAATTTGTTGCTGTTTATTTTTAAGTGCAGCAAAGATGTTCCCAAAAGTTTGTTTATTCCATATCTTTGTTTGCTGCTCCAGATGCCTAACTGTTGTTCATGAATCAGGGTATGGTGTGTACCTTGATATATTTGGTTTCATCCCACCATTCCCGAACTCTTATGGAATTTGATGTGAAGAAGCCATGCTTTCAAAATCTTAACTGTTTATTCCTAAAAGATTTTTTTTTTTTTTTTGTATTTCTTATTTATAATCGTATCTGCCAGTGGTCAGATTTAGCACCATGACTCACTCTGGAATTATGCTGTACTGCCTTGTAACCAATCTTCTGTAACAAAAACTGTTTTGTTTTTTTTTTTTTTCTGCTATACATTGTTTTTCTTTCTTCAATTACAGAAAGTGTATCTTCTGAGAATTCTACATCAATTAAAAATGTGTGGGAGATAAGGGCAAGAAAAGAATTAGAAGCTCAGACTGACAACCTCCTCCTTTTTCAGCAGCATTTTTACCTGTATTAAACTACCCATGTTAATAGTTGTTCTCAGATTCAAGGTCTGTGCCCTCTTTGTGATATATATATATATATATATATAAATCAACTTTGAATGTGGCATGTGTTTGATATAAGCACCTGGAAGGATCCAATTGTATCACAGTTTTTGTTGTGGGGCAATATAAGACCTGTTTAGGGCCCCAGAGCCCCTAATAATGGAGCTTTCTGAATGTTCCTAACGCTACCATTTCTTTTAGTATAACCATATCAACTTTAATATTTTTTGTTTTATAATGCAGGAAATGGTGCTTATGGAGGGTGCAAAGACCCCTTTTGGTTTGAAGAGAGGATCTGCATTGGAAATCGGGGGGATCTTCTACATTAAACAACTCCAGATCTAGGTTATCAAATTGACCGTGAATCTCTTGTAGATGACGAATTTTTTTCCAGCTTTTATCACTCTTTTCTTTGGGTTTATTCGGACTGGTCTGTAGAAGATTTTCATTAGGCTCTGCTGATGGTTTCCTTTCCTTGAGGGGCAAGCCAAGATGATGAACCTTGGGGATCAGGTCTGCTCCTTGGCTACCCCTATTCTTACTATTCTTGGTTCTTCCAACACCTTTCGAGGTGTCAACAACAGAAATGAAACTGATACACGCTTAGCTTTGCATGGGGCTTATATGGTCCTAAGGTTTTTTCTATTACCTTCTTTCCATGAACTTTTTGCTCTGATTCCATATACTCTTTTTTGGGTCATCAAAAGGATTTGAGATAGGAATTTGAGAGGCTGTTTCAGGTATTATCTTAATTTTTACTTAATATGCTCTTCCAAAGTTTTCTGCTAGATCTATAGGTTCCTTTTGTTTCTCCTTTCAAGGGTGTGCTTGGAGGGCACTTGCCAGGTTATCAACATGGCTATTTTCTGAACGGGCTCCATTTTCTGGCTGTAAATGTCAACAAACTCTACGCTCATGGAAAGATCTGCATTTGAAAGGGATATTCTCATAATCCAAAGGTTGTTCCCATTTCACTCTTTCAAGATCTAATATAAATTATAATCCAGCCAAGAGAGGTTTGTGCAGGTCAATATTGACAGAGAACCTGGCATAGTTTAGTATCACTGGGTGCTTTGTCTGAAGCTCTGATATATTCCCCAATAGCTCCTCCATTTTTTCTTAACAATTATGCTTGCCAGAATTTACTAGGGAGAAGGGGAATTCTTTAACAAAATAAGTAATGCTAGGAAGATCTCCTTTAGGGTTGAAGACTAGGAAACAGTGTTTCAAGAGACCTGACATTTGTATAAACCAAGAGCCTCCTTGAAAGATCTGATAATTTTTCTCACTTGATGGAGAAAAAAGCCATAAAATATCCCTTTGGCATCATTAATAGTTCTACTTCTCCATGGACTGCTTCTCCACTTTCCCAGCTTATGCCCAACTTCTACTTGTAGCCCGTTTGTTTAATAATGTTGTAGCCAACTCGTTATGTTTTGTTGGCATTAGGTAGTGATGTAACTTGTGTATTTGGATGTTGACAGTTGTATAACCAATAACCATGAATCTTGTCATATAGCAAGCAAGTCTATGTCAGGGAAGGTATGCGGTTTTGGGCTTTCCCTGTACTGAAAAATTGTGAAGACACTAACTATATTTAAAGATCCGCTTATCTGGTATTCATTGTGTTCATTGTTACTTCTATTATCATTTACATTGTTGAATCCTATTAATGTAGAATTAATAGCAAACACTCTAGTGTCATTGCCTTTGTACACTTGGGTCATCAATGGTTTTAAGGAGACATTGGTCAATAATACTTATTGAAGACAACACTGAAAACAATGGCAACAAAAAAGGGTTGGACAATTGAATAAGTATTTGAAAGATGTCATTGTGAGGAAAAAGAAAGATCATCAGAGGACTGATGCCAAACTGAAAAGAAATTAAATGTCATTGAACCCAAACAAAGGCTGGAAAAAGATATCCTTCAATGAGGGGGTGGAACAAACTATTCGAGGATCTATCCAATTAGTCAAACAGCAAGAAAGAAGACAAGGACTGCAAGAGGCCTTAGGTACATGATGTGAGTGGAATCCAAAGCAGAAGTGAAAGTTGAAGCCAAAGCGTGAGTAGAAGCCAAAGCTAGAGTTGAAACCAAGGGTTCATCCAATATCAGAACACCATACACCACCTAAAGTGTCAAGTGGGTGGAGATTGCACGACGATTGCCCCTTCTGGAGGAAGTGTTGATCCAGCAGATTGGATAATATTGACACGCTCAACAAAGTCTACTGACTCCGTAGAAAAGTCCTAACTTTGAAGAAGAGTTAAACACTGATTTCTTCAAAAAAGAGGAACAAGCTGCTTATGAAACAAATATATGCAAGATAGAGGAATTTCTAATTGAAGATCCACAACTAGCAACACCAAAGCAAGCTGACCCAATAGGAGTAATACTGACAAGGAACCTAAAGTTGATAGAAACAGAGTTCATATAACTACTGAAGGAAGGGTCGAGTATAGGGATGTGTTAGACAGTAGTGATGAATGTCTAGCACAAACATTCCATAGGAGAACCATATTTGGAGGGTCACCTAAAAGAAATTACATGGGTAATCCAAGTATTCCATCTCGTAAGAAACAGAAGTTGCCAAAGTTTAATGGCAACGGATCTAAAGATCCTATCCGACATTGTATGACACATTACCATATGGACTGCAAATGGGAAGACAGGCCAATGACACTAGTTGAGATGCTTTCCAGTCACACTTCAACGAGTGCCAATTGACTAGTTGACTGATATCCCAGATCTTGGGAAAGCCACGTGGGGCAAACTTAGGAAGTCATTTGAGAACGAATTCTAACTCTTAAGGGACAACAATGAGATTGTCGTGAAGATCTATAATACCCAACAGGGTACTACGAGAATGTATGAGCCTACAATAGGATGCTCAAAGAACCTTTAAGCACACTCAAGAAGAAACTAGCCAATGATCTAAAGAAGCAGGGGTTCACTGAAGGGTCAATACCCTCATTACAAAGGTAGATGAAGGTAGTTCCACCTCCATCTTATGCAGACGTGTATAACCATGCAATGGATATTAAAAGTGAAAACAAGGCATCCTCACACTCAACAAAAAGTGAAGATGATGTGATAACAAAGCAAGATTGGTTCAAGCTCTTCAAAGGGTCATGCTTAGGATGATGAAAGAGCTAAAGCACACCAAAGAATAAGGAGGAGACCTTTGGTGTACAAACTACAAAACAGAAGGTCATACCAAAGTCAATTGTCCGAAGAAGATGTTTTGTGAAATTTGCCAAGTTGTGGGCCATACAATTAAAGATTACCAATACAATTTAAAAAATATGAGTGCCCAAGTACCCTTTGCTCAAGGATAGCAATCAACACCACCTGCCACCCCAATAAAGTATAAGAATAATGGTGCATCTCCTAGAGTGTCTACAAGTGAGTCTCCTAGTAGGTACCAAAACCAAAGATATAGTAGATGTAGAACATGTGTGGAAGTGGAGGTCAGATCGAGTATGATGGCCAGGGTCAATCAATTATACAATGCCAAAACTATAATAAGTGAGGTCAATCCACAAGAGATTTCCCTATTAATCAAGGTACTCCTAGACTTCTTTGTCAATGGTGTGGAACCAAGGATCATGGTGATGGTAATTGTCCAAAACATGCCAAAGTCAATATGATTGATGTAACTAGTAAGGATGAAGTAATGGAAATTACTAGATCCCAAACAAAAAGAGTTGACTGCCCAAACCCACCCATAGAGAAGCAAAGGTTTGATAAACCAAGCACAAAAGTTGGGAGAGAAATGCTTGAAGAGAGGTGGCAATCACATGCGGATGCAGCAACAAGCTAACCCGGTGTTGATAAGGCTTTTGCCAAGAAGTTAGGGCACCTAGTGTTTCACCCTTTCCTTCAATACACAAGTCTTATGTGAAGTCTTTTTCCGAACACCCTTCAAAGATTTGCCTCTTTGATACAATGATTAAGCCCACAATGTATGGTTCGAAGGTTTCAGACCTTGGATTGGGATCTTATGACTAGGTTGGGGTTGAGAGGGTGCTTACAATTATGCTTTAGCATATGAACCTGTGCAAATGGACGGTTCTTCAGCGCATTGTCCAAGACAAAATTATCATACAATCCCTTTGTCTCAATAGTATCTTCAGACTTACTCAGTTTATACAAAAGCTTAGATCCATGGGTAGTTTTACTTCATCATGTGGGAGATATCAACTTTTCGCACTCTATTACTTAGAGAGGATTGCATCTCTAGATTTCTCCAAATGTCATCATTGATGGTTCTCCAAGTTTCGCTTGTTCTTCCAGTTTATCGACATTTCTCCAAATCCATTAGAGAGGACATTTACTACTAGTACATCTCCAAATGTCATCATTGATGGTTCTCCAAGTTTCGTTTGCTCTTCCAGTTTATCGACATTTCTCCAAATCCATTAGAGAGGACATTTACTACTAGTACATTGTCATGTCCCCATATCTAAGACACTGTTAAAGTAAAGATTTGAACATGATAAAGATGGTTTGTAAAATATTATTTGGGATAATAGATACATTATATATTATAAATAATATTATTGTATGAATATTTTATCCATATTATAAATAACAATATATATAAATATAATATATTATAAATATATCTAATAATATAAATACAAATAATACAATATAAATCATATATCATTTATTATGATATAGATGATATAGTATAAATAATATAAAATATATAATATATCATTTATTATAATATAAATATAAATAAAATAAATAAATAATAAGAGACGTGCCTCTTTGAATATATCCCTTGAAAGGGAGATAAATAAAGGTTGTGAGATAAAAGGAAAAGATCATCAAAAGAAAAGAAAATTCGGTAATATAATTATAAGTTCAGCAATAAGAGAATACAACGAAAGATAGACTCAGCAATCCAAAACAACCAATATAAATCAAGAGCTCCATAATAAATCAAATCTGCTCAAAGAAAAGAATAAGAGGTAAATAAAAGTTACAGCAGGTAAGTAGTTTCTAATATATTTAATTATTAAGATTTATAATGTGATGAATGCAAATATATATATATATATATATATATATATATATATATATATATATAAAATAGTAAGAGGCACATTAGACAATCATGAATTAAAAATGAATGTTATCATTATTGGGATAAATGATTATGTAGGAATGTACATGAAAGGTAAATAGAACTAATGTAATTTACATATTAATTGTCAATAAGCCAAGTATGAGGCTATGACTAAGTAATGATAAGATTCCCAAAGGAAATGAGAAATATGATATCATGATCCAGAAAGGATAATATTATCAAAAACAGATTCATAACCCATAATCTCATAACCTATCGAGAAGGATGTCAAGCCTCACCCTTAATCATCTTACCACTTGTGAGTTGGGGTTAAGTTAAGGACGTATAATTAAACCTAAGCGACCCTCAAGCGGATGAGGAACACCGGGTGTGTGTGAAGTCCCTTGAGCCAAGAGATGAGGAACTCTGGGTGTGAGTGAAGCTCTTGGGCCTATGGTAATATGAGCTCATTGTTTATAATTGTGCCCGATGGTAGGTGACTCTCGATGGGATGAGGAATGCCGGGTGTGCATGAAGTCCCCTCGAGCCAATTGGTGAGGGACCCCAGGTGTGGGTGAAACCATTGGGCCTCTGTATGGGATGGATAGGGATGCCTTAACAAACCATGCTCATATGGGAGAAAGGATTGATTAATGGTAGGGCTACCCTAAGACTCCCTCAAGATAGTGCATGAGAGTTGTGAGAGAAATAATGTGAATATGTTATGCATATGTTTATAATGTTAAGAGAAATGATATGATTATGATTATAAGGTTACTAAACTTAAGTAGAAATATGGAAAGTATATAGACTTTAATATTGATATTAATAAGTGGATATTAACCCTAATAGTAATATGTTGATATTATAAGTTGGATTGATTACTAATGTTCTCTTTTACAAGTTGAAATTCTGTGCAAGGTTAAGAAAATTTTGGCTTGCTAGAAGGGGACATTACATACATCCTGTAAGAGTCACACAATAGACTCAAGAATGCTCAGGATCACTTGCAACCAAAACAACCTTCCGCAACAAGAGAGAAGCAACAAAAATGCTATATTGCCAAAGAAGGATAATGATGCATACAAGATACAAGATACACAAGATCTACAATGTATCACACACCCATAATGTACAATGAGAGCCCTTGCAAATATAGGCAAGGTTGAGACCTAGGACAGGTGATCATGACAAGTAACTTAATCCTATGACATGACACACAAATATTAAATGCCCTGAGTAAACTTAACTGGAAAAGTGTGAATAGGACCTAATGTGGAACCAATTAGGTAATATACCCGGTTCGCACCAATAGCCCCTCCCCCACCCCCCCTTAAATGCAACTTAGGGAGAAGTAAACAAATGCAAAGATACAAAGATGGGTCACAGCTACAAAGTACCCATGTACAAAAGATCTCTCACAGTAAAAGACAAAAACACGTAGGAAAAAAACCCTCTAAAAGAGAGAAAACATGCAAATAAACATGTACAAGTGATGGAGTGATGGAAAAAGGACTCAACACCAAGACCCCCCAAGGACAATGTCCATCACGAATATACAATCAATAGCCCCCCATAAGAGGGAAAGAATGAGAATATGAATCCCCCCCACAAAGTAGTGCCTTTGCCAATAGTGAATGCTCGAAGACAAAAAAGTATTGATTGCTTGCAAACAACATTTCTCCCCATGGGAAGAAACAAATCCATTGATGTATGTAGAAGAAACTCCAACTCCAAGACAAGAGATGAGGGAAGGAGTCCCATGAAGGACGATGTCTCTGAAAATTGCCCAAATGTCCACATGTCACAATCAACAACTGCCACAAAATCAAGAGCACAAATCCTAATCAAAGAGTGTAGCAATCCAAGACAATAGGAAAACTCATGATCAACAGTCTTCAAAGACAAAGATGGTGTGATAACAACCGTGCCATAACTGTCATCAAAGAGGAAATGAATATGCTCAAGTGTGTCCTCCAAATCTGCAAGATGGGACTCAAAAAACAAATATGCGATACCTGTCAAAAGATCATCCCACGAAGCTAAATCTGAAAGACAAGATGGTTCCTACTGAACTGAATAAGTAGGATCAAGGGAAGTCTCAATCAATGAATCCACCCTAGGAATCAATGAAGGTGAAGGATCAACAATTGCCTCTATAGTAGGAGAAGGAGAAGAAGCCTCATCATCCTCATCATCCAAACGTGCAAGGTCTTCCAAAGAAGCAAACTTATTTGTATCATAGTCATATGGTATATTGTTTGAATCATCAAGAGGTACAAGACAATCTAAAACAAGACCATCTAGGAATGGCTTAATATCAAGATCTCCATATATCTCCCAAATTTTGGTCCACATAGTATGAGGACACTCAATGAGTGCGATTGAACACACAGTGTCAAAATCAACATGGCAACCAATCACTCATTTGACATGATCATTTTTGGAATTCCAAACAAACTTCTTCCAAAATGCACCTGTTTGAGGAACAAGACCATATAAATGTGGCAAAAGATGAAGCCAACACAAGTGTTTCAAAATATCATCTCTCCATTGCTTATAGTTCCCCTTTTACAAGATGATAAGAGAAGGATGAAATGAAAAACCCACAATGAACTAAGATAGATCTCCAAATTACAAAGACATAAAACCCTCAACTGAAATTATGAACTCTCCAATATATCAATACTAAAATTGAAGCCCCCCAAGCAAAACAACCACCAATTTCAACAATTTTTTCAAGCAATGAGTGAAAATACCCAAAATGGCCTCAAACTGAAAATTTGATGTCTAAGGCATAATATGGAAAAATGACATGGATGTATCTGTAGTGCTAAAAAATACCTTTCCAACGCCTATAAGAAGTCAAAATTTTGACACTATGGGCACAAGATATGGCTTGGCAAAGATCTCAAGCAAATCAAGACTTCAAATAATAAAGTCGGGCACATTTAGCAAAATCAACAAAAGACCTATACCATTGTGAAATGCTCAGAACCAACTTTCCGACGCCTATTCGTTTGCAAAATTTCAATAATTTGGTGAAAAGTATGGCTCCTAGAAAAAAACTGCCCTATTAGGGCATGAAAATGGGCTAAGGGCCCTGCTAGGTGGCCACTTGATGGTCCTTGGGCGGCAAGTTGGGTGCCTATGGCAGAACTCGATGGCGCGTTCACTTCTGGGTGGTGGATTTGGGCGTCGACCCCTAAGGCAGCGACATTCGAGCACAGATTCCAGACAGAGGCTTGGCTTAACACTGCGTTTTAAGCCCCCCCAACCCGAGCTAAAAGGGACCAGGGGCTTAAAGCCCCTATGTCCAAGGGCTTCAACCCCCTGTAATATGCTACCCAGAATTTCTTTTTTCTGAAAGTTAAGTGCAACAATGATTATTCCACACTCTTCTAATCACCCAGATCCCGATGTGGGCAAGGTGAGAGCATACAAAACCCAAATCAGCAAAAGAAACAACTTCCACTTATTCAGTGGGCATCCACTCAATCGTGGGAATGAAACTAAAAGGAAACATCCACTTATGCAATGGGCAATCGCTTATTCAGTGGGATGTGAAAGTAAACCAAGGGCATCCACTTATTCAGCGGGAACCTGAACATGAAATATTGAAATGGAAATAGGCACATCCACTTGTTCAGTGGGAAGTCATTACAAAGAAACTAAACAATTCTATCCTCACTGGCGGCCATACCATCCAGGGGTTACAAAGAGTTTGCATCATATAGAATCAATTACAATGGAATATCAATATCCTGCAACACAGATTTAGAATGGATAAACCCTAACATTCAAGTATGATGCACTATCCTGAAGTTCAACTTGCATAAGCTATAATATCATCATCAAACATAAAGTAAATCATCACAATGCTGGACAAAATCAGAAATAGACCTCAATAAGTCTGCAGCGAACCAAACACCCCTGGATAGTGTGTTATACAGACTGCACCAACAACCTTCAACTCTGAATATGCATGAGAAATCACTAAATCCTCCTCCAATGAAGTCCTCGTTGCATCCTCATACCATGGTGCCCAATATGCATAAGTTTATGACCCCAAGGACCAAGCGCCCAGCTAGAAAAAAACCCAACGCCTGTCATGCCTAGTACAACCCTGTCAGGAAAGGGTACGGCCTGTATATTGTCTTTCAGAACAGCAGCAAATGATCTCTAAAACACTATCATATGATCACCCCAAACATGGCAGATATACTCCATAGTATTTGGTCTGCAAGTTATCAATCAACACTCCACAGAAAATGATGCATACACCAGATGGTACGGCTCAGTTTTGTACAACCCAGCAAGCAAGAACGGCAACTACAATCAAATACTCCCACAAACTTCACAAACCCACACCAAAAATCCTTCACAATGATCTAGAAACATTGCAAACCAATATCATCCTAGAAAACATCAAACTCCATGTTCAACACCGTGTGATTCTTGGCTGAAATCACCTTGAACCAGCTAGAGTGGATCTTTCACCACCGAAACTGATCATCTCCAAGAGGGTTTTCGTCCTCAAGAAGGAATAGAAGAACACGCAAGTTCAATTCAACAGAGTAACAATACAATCTCAAGCATGAAGAGCAAAATGAGCTCTCAACTCCTTTATATAGGCACTTTTTGGAGTTGCACCTAAAAATGAATTATTTATTGGAAAAATAAACTTTTCCACTTAAACTCCAAAATCTCCCTTTTTAACCAACATAAGCTCACTTTTATGTGCCTATAAGAAAGAGTGACTTTTCCCCATTCCAATGAGTTATAACACTTAAGTCTTTCTTAAATATTCCCAACCTTAGGTGACTTAAGTGATATCATTAATAAAATAGCTCATTTAATCACCAAATTTGTGGAAAGTCCCAAATTGAAGCAAAATGCAACTTAAACCATACCAACATACTTCGGAAGGTTTGGGATGAAATGTGGCGCCATCGGGGTGACTTACTATCAGTGTAACAAAACTCGCCAAAACTCGGCGAGTCCGAGGCGAGGCACCTTGGCCGAGTCTGGGGGACTCGGACCCGGATTCGGCGGATTTTTTGAAAAAACTCGCCAGACTCGGTGAGTCCTGACGGGAAGACTCGGCCGCTCAGCAGGCCGTCAAAAAGTTTTAAAAAAACATAAAAAGACTTGCTTCAATTTGTTTTTTTTTTCACTTATAGACCCTCCTCCACCCTAAAAGCAACATCATTTCATTTTGAAGCCAAAGGGGAAGGAGAAAAAAGAGTTGTGAGCAAAATTTGGAGTGCATTGTAGGGAAACCGGCAAGGAGGTAGAGCAAAAATTGATTGTTGAATGGCATTGGGGCAGCTTCGTAGCTACTTTTGGTGCATCTAGAGGTGTCTACAAAGGATTGGAAGGAGCTCTCTATTGATTTCAAGCTAGATTTAGAGGTAAGTTTGTATTTTGAAGGTTTTTTTGTGTTTTTTTTAACCAAAAATTGCATTTTTCTTTACATTTCATTTCTTTCTATTTTATTTTAGTAGATCAAAGAAAGAACCCTAGGTGTTTTGATTTTTTTTAATTAAACCCTAGGTGTTTTGTAAGCAAACCCTACATTTTTTTTATTACTTTAATAATTATAAATCACAAATGTTAAATTTTTTTGTATTTATAAATTTTATATGTTATTGCAGCAGTGTTGAGATTTTCAAATCATCTTTATCACAATGTCCAAAGAGCCAGTTAGAAGGGACCCTTGTTGGAAACATGCTGAAATTATGCCTGGCCAAAAAAAAGGAGAAATAAAATGTTTTTATTGCAAAACAATTTTTCGTGGAGGAGGCATTAATAGATTGAAATACCATCTTGCACAAATACCAATCCATGATGCTAACCCATGCGGAAAAGCGCCTCTTGAGGTTATATGAGAGGTGAAAGTGCAACTAGAAACATTTGAGCAAAAAAAAGAATTGAAAAGGAGGCAAATAGAGGAGATGGCAAGTGTTGGTGGTAGTGGAGAGTCTTCTTCCATGCCTCCATTTCGTCCTCCAGGTGTTGGAAGTGGAACACCTGCTACTGCTACTGCTAGTGCCACTGCCAGCAGCAGTGTTCTTGGGCCTAGAGTTCGTAAATCTCAGAATCTTGATTCATATATTTTGCCACGCACCACTCCAGGTTCCCAACCGTCGCTTGAGAGCATGGGTTGGAACAAGGACGTACATGATGCAGCTAAACGTGCAATCGGAGACTTTTGGTACTATTGCACCATTCCATTCCATGCAGCCAGGTAATTCTTTTTTGTTTGATTGTTTTAAAATTTATAGCTTGATTCTTTCTCTTGAATTTTTATATTTAGAGATATGTCGAATTCAAATTTAAACTCTCCATTTTACAATACTTATTTAATTTAATTTATTTGTGACATGTGTTAGGTCTCCTTATTGGCAAAACATGGTTGATGCCATTACTGTTTGTGGGGCAGGGTTCAAAGCCCCTAGTGAAGATGACATAAAGGGCCCAATTTTGACACAAAAGGTGGCCGATGTAAAAGCCACAA
Organism: Cunninghamia lanceolata; assembly: GCA_027924645.1. Lineage (NCBI taxonomy): Eukaryota > Viridiplantae > Streptophyta > Pinopsida > Cupressales > Cupressaceae > Cunninghamia > Cunninghamia lanceolata. The sequence goes on along the minus strand of BSBN01000918.1, from coordinate 229,943 downwards.
TAGAGGCGCAGTGGTTGATATGGAGGACGAAGGGTTGCACCATCATGACCGATGGTTGGACTGATAGGAGAAATAGGACATTGCTAAATTTTCTTGTTTCTTCCTCTAGTGATTCTACTTCCTACAATGCATTGATTTAGTAATTAATATTTTTAATTTATGCTTTATTGAATCATTGATTTTGTTTCTTTTTCAGGTGGCACCGTATTCATCAAATCTATTGATGCTTCAGGACATGTTAAAAATGCCACATTCCTTTGTGAAGCTATAGAGAAAATCATAGTTGAGGTGGGTGAAGAGAATGTGGTGCAAGTGGTGACGGATAATGCAGCAAATTATGTTGCTGCGGGTAAACTATTGATGGAGAAGCACCCATCATTATTTTGGACTCCATGTGCTGCCCATTGCCTTGACCTCACATTGGAGGATATTGGCAAGATTCCATGGATCAAAACATGTGTGGAGATGGCAAGAAATACTTGTAAATTCATATACAATCACACATGGGTCCTCAACCTAATGAGGCAATTCACGCAGCAAAAGGAGTTGGCTTGTCTTGACATAACTCGATTTGCAACAAATTTCATCACATTACAATCCTTGCTTCAGTCAAAAAAAGCTTTAAGGCGCATGTTTGTTGATGAAGAGTGGACTTCCTCATCCTATCCTAATACCAATGCAGGGGCTGAAGTAACAAATTGGATCTTTGATGAGGCAAGATTTTGGACACCTGTTGAGGAGATTGTAAAAGTAAATGAAAATCTAATTATATATTATGTTCTAATTTTTATTCATATTTTTCTTTTATTTGCCTATTTTTGTTCACACTTAAGTTAATGTTTCACAATAATTGTAGGTCATTGAGCCTCTAGTAGTTCTCCTACAAGTTGCTGATGGGGAGAAGCCCGCAATGGGCTACATATATGGGGGTAAGTATCGTCCCATTTGGGAGATCATTGATAGGAGATGGCACCACCAGTTTCACAAGCCCCTACACACAGCCGCTTATTACCTTAATCTGGCATTTCAATTCTACCCTGAATTCAAGGCGGATGAGGAGGTTCTAAGTGGGCTCTACACAGTGTTAGAGCGGATGTCGGCTAATTCAATACAGATAGTCCATGAGCTTGAGACCTTTAGACTTGCACAAGGAGATCTCTTTTCTCGTGAGATTTGCAAAAAGAATCGGTCAACATTGCAGCCAGGTAAAATTATATTAAGAGCATAATTTAAGTTTAAAAATCTAATAAACTTTTCCTCTTTTTATATTATTATTAAATGTTGAAACTTAAAGTTGGATAATGAGATTGATTTTTTTCTTTTTCTCATCTTAGATGCATGGTGGGATATGTTTGGTGCTAAGGTACCAAATCTTCAGAAGATTGCAATTCGAATATTGAGCCAACCATGCAGTGCTTTGGGTTGTGAGCGCAATTGGAGTATGTTTGAGCACATACACTCCAAGAAGCGCAATAGACTGTCTGTGCAGAGGTTGAATGATCTAGTCTTTGTTCATTACAACCTTCGTCTTCGCCACAGAGAAATTTTGGGCACTGACTCCACCCCCATCACGCTAGAGGAGGTCGATCCACAATCTGATTGGATCACTGAGGCTGAGGATCCTATCTTTAGTGGTGAGGACCTCGATTGGGTTGACCAACCGGATAGAGAGGCTGACGCTGTAGCCATGGCAGAGGAGGAGGTTAGAGCACGAGCAGAGTCAGCAGACACATTACATGTTGGTGTGGGTGGCATAGAGACAGAGGCAGATATTATGGCTGCATCATCATCCAGGACCTATCTTAGACGCCTTCGTAAGAAGGGTGCAGTTGTAGGCTCCTCTGAGCCATAGTGGCATAGACTTCTAGTTTTTGTTTTAATATTTGTTTGGAACTTTTGATGCCATGGATTTCATATTCCATGAGTTTTGTATACATTTGACAATATTTATATATCTAAGTGTGTTATTTCCTTCAGCTACAATTTGCGTTTATACTTATGTGATCGATGTATACTTATGTATGTGATCAAATTAGCTTCTATTTGATGATGTTATTGTGTCTTTAAGGTTTATTTATTAAAGGGTGCATGAAACAAGTTTTAAATCCTTAAAAATCTCTGAATTTGTTGGGTTTTTCAATTTGCCGAGTTTTTGCCGAGTCTAGGCGCCGAGTCCGAGTCCGAGTCCAAAATCAGCTTGCCAAGTCCGAGCCGAGTCCGAGTCTCGTAACTATGCTTACTATAAATAGACGACTTCTCCAAGAAGTTTGGAGGGCAAACCGAGAAGTCGAAAATACTTTTGAAAGCATCATCGTGACCCTAAACACCAATCGAGCTCAATGCCAACATCAATTGCTCTGAAAAACTAATCCATGGCCATTCCACAAACATTGGAGTTCTCTTAAATATGACGAATAGCCTCCGAAGGACTAGGAACAAGCATAATGCGTACAAAAGGTCTATGCATCAAAAAGGGAACATTACACCCCCCCTTCCACAAACTCCCGCCGAAACAAATATCCATCGGGTAATATCCGCGTGGTAAAAACCGATACCAACTAATAATTAAAAAAACCATCGGATAAGACAAATTGCGCAGAAGACCGCTCTGCTAATGTCACACTTGACGAAGACCCGTACCCTACCAACACAAAAGGTGATGCAGGAGAATATTCTTGTAGAATATTCTAGTCTACCAACTGTCGCTTGCAACTTGCACAACGTACAGTTGTCATATCCATACAGTACGAATCCATACGACCGTACGGATTCCGTATGAATTGTACAGATTTTTTGATGGCGAAAACACTACAGAAGCTTGAAAATGACGAAAAGTTTTCTAGCTCCGAAATATAGAGTATTTTATGTCAAAATTCGTCTCTCAAGCCTTCCAGACTCGATGTCAAGGTCCGTTTTGGACCAAGATGCACCGTATGAATCTCTCCAAACAAGGGAAGGGAGTTACAGATTTGAAGCTCTAATACCATTTAAGAGTCACACAATAGACTCAAGAATGCCTAGGATCACCTACAACCAAAACAACCTTCCACAACAAGAGAGAAGCAAGACAAATGCTATATTGCCAAAGAATAATAATGATGCATGCAAGATACAAAATGCACAAGATCTACAATATATCACACACCCATAATGTACAATGAGAGCCCTCGCTTATATAGGCAAGGTTGAGACCTAGGACAACATGTGATCATGACAAGTGTCTTAATCCTATGATATGAGACACAAATATTAAATGCCCTAAGTAAACTTAACTAGACAAGTGTAAATAGGACCTTATGTGGAACAAATTAGGTAATATACCCCGTTCACACCAACACATCCAAATTACCTAGACCTCCCCCTTTGAACTCTCTCAACCCCCAATTAGCTTTCTATGTTGAGCACTTCTTATAGATCATTGATGGGACCATTGTTCAACCCAACTATCTTCCACATCATTGCTCTTATGGTTTGAGGATTCCCCTTGGCCAACTGAGGGTGTGCTCCCATCAGCTTCATGTTGAGATAAACCGCGCTATTTTACAAAGTGATATGCTTTGTCATCTTTGTTCTCTTCAAGAGGTTGAGTCTAAGGAGCATTTTATTTTCCAATGTCCGGTCTAATAACGAACATGTGGGAGATACCATTGTCTATACAAAAATTCTAGTGGTTCACTATCCACTTTCTTCTACTACCCTAATTAGAGATGCTTCACCATGTTTCTTCATGAGGTCACCACTTTCAGGCATAGATCTCTTTGTACTGGTCCAAGATCTACCAGATTGATTACTTCCTTCTTTCAACATGTCAATACATTATAGGCGTTAAGCACCGTTTGGATACTATTGATTCACATACAAATGGAGACAAATCAATGACACATTGCTCATCCTTGCAATCTACTATGGCTAAGACTCTTCAACACCCTAGTTCTCATTCTAATGGTCATGACTTTATCTCTTCTCGACATAAGGGACCCTTCAAACACACCTCCATAGCATAGATCTCAATGGCAAGATCGCATTACCAATTTCTTCTCTACCACCAAAAATTCTTCGACTTTAATTATTAGGAGAGGTTCTATGGAGAACCAACTGCCTACTAGTATTGTCCAATGTGGCACCCTTAGCCCTAGAATTTTCCTAACGAATATTCTCAAACTTTGCATTGGAACTCCTACAGTGATCAATGATACTATCGTTTGCTCCTCCAACATGTCCTAAAACACAAGTACCTAAAATTACATTACCAATTTCTTCTCTACCACCAAAAATTCTTCGACTTTGATTATTAGGAGAGGTTCTATGGAGAACCAACTGCCTCCTAGTATTGTCCAATGTGGCACCCTTAGCCCTAGAATTTTCCTAACGAGTATTCTCAAACTTTGCATTGGAACTCCTACAGTGATCAATGATACTATCGTTTGCTCCTCCAACATGTCCTCAAATACAAGTACCTAAGGTTTTTGGTTCCTCGCCTATGTAGTCTTCACCTACTTCCACTACTTTGTGGAGTCTTCCCCTCGCACTTATATGTATACTTGTACTAGTTTGTGGTTTATACTTTTTGGGTTAAGCCTCATTTGTCTATTTCTTTGTTTTTCCTACTTTTTTTGTTTAATTGTATTTGCTTCAAATCTAGGGCCCCTTTTGCCTAGATCTTTGCTATTGTACCTTAGGTGCATTCCAGTCCCTTTGACTTGTTCTTCGGCATTCATGGAAATTAATATAATTTCTATATTTCTTTCGTTCTCCCACAAGCTTCTAGTTTTCCTAAACCCACAAAAATAAAAAATCTCGGATCCTAGAAGGCACTCATAAATCTGCAGATCAATGCTTTTTCTTTTAGCATCCAATATTTCTTCCATTCCATTTATTGAAAACTGAACTTCTGGAGGGGATTCCTTTCTGAGGTAACAAGCATTCTCTTTATTGACAGGCAAGAGTGGCTTGACAATTAATTTATTTGCATGTTGTATGAATCAATGAAGATCTTTCTGGTTTCTCAATAAATTGCAGATATGAAAGAAGCTGCAAGGGAGAGTCCATGAGCAAGTGGGAGAAGGCCATGGCCTCCTCAAGTGGAAGTTATAGGCTGCCTAGCACTTGAAGGAGGGAGGGATTATGGGGATGATGAGAGGAATTTCAGCAACAGCAGAAAGAAGAGCAGAAGAAAGCAATAGAGCAGTATTTTGTTCAAAATTGAAATTTTGTTACTCTTTAAACCCAGGTAATTGAGTTCCATAAACACTTTTACTACACCATGTCAATAGAATGTTATGGAGCTTGAGAGATTAAGAGTCATTACTGAGAACTAAACATAAACCACCCTTCACAACAATCAAAGTTCCTCTTGATTAATGAAGCAGCTCATGCACAAAACACACCTACATATACAGTAACAGAAGGAAGTAGTTTGGCAGAAACTACCCATTAAATGCCCTTCAATGTGGTGCCCCACCTAGTGGTACAACTAGTCAATTTTCACAATTCATCCGGGGTGAACCCGGGCAAATCCGAGGTGAATCCATAGTGAATCTGGGGCAAATCCACAGCGAATCTGGGTCAAATCCAGAAGGATTTGCGGCTTTTGACAGGTCAACACGTTTTTTTTGGCATTTTTTAATATTATAACTCATTTGACTACCATTTGACTTCGCCCTAACCCTAGAAAACTCCTTCCAATGCATTTTAAAGACAAAAAACACAACTAATATGGATGATGATGATGACTGTTTTGAAGACCCATATGACACTGATGCTTGATCAGTGATGGCTGATTGTTGACAGTTGACATTATTATTTTTAATTTTAATATATATTATGACATTCAAGTTTGACTAATTGACATTGTAGTATTTTTAATTTTTATTGTTTTATGGAGGTTTTGTTTATTATAATTAAATGATCATGATGCTATGTAGTACTTTGAACTTAATTACTGCTGCAAATATGTATATGTTTCTGATTTATATGTTTTTGTATTAACGAATCCAAAACAAATCCACACCAAACAAAAAAATTGACCGAATCCATGAATCAAACCCGCAAATCTGTAACAATCTACCCCAAATTTTTTTTGAAAAATTGAACAATGATAACACAATGTTAGCATAATCATGCATAAACAACTAAATTGCCTCCACACTTCTGATCACCAAATTTCCAATTCGGGCAAGGTGAGAGCATAATGTGTCTTGGCTTACAGAGCTAAGCATTATGCAACATGGACATTACATTCATCTGCTGTGAGCAAGGATCCACATTGCAGTGGGGATTCACCACTTTTCAGTGGGTATGAGTGCAAGAATGAAAATTACAAACCATCCACTTATCCAATGGGTATTCACCACTTATTCAGTGGTTAAAAAGAGAGATAAAGATTCAGTTTACCCACACTGGCAGTAAACCATCCAGGGGATTATTATGTGTTTTGCAAAGTAAAGAAGAAATACAAATGATATCATCAGTACACTACTCATAAGAAATATTGTTGAGCATAAGAACACATTTCATGAACTATGCATCACACATAAACCCTGCAAGATAGATAAATAATGAAATGCTCAAGACACCAATGCTCAATGCTGGAACCAAACTGTTTGAATACCGATCAGACTGTGGCACTTTTCATTTCAGATTGTGCATAAGCTGATGCAGATGAAGATCTCTCTCTGCTATTAAAATTGTACTGCTGAAACACAGATTTCCTCTATTCTGTACGGCTGCACTGGATCATACATAGCACCATAAGATTATTCAATATGAGGAACACTTTCCCAACTACCAAGCACCCTCAAAGAACACTTCATACCACTCCAGAAACAAATAAGAAACTCCAAAGGATAAACAAAACGTATTTATTTTCAGATTTCACCATATAGGTCCATACGGCCTTAAGGACTGCATACACACTTCATACAGCTTTGACAATGCCCAGTTCACCCTAAAACAATCTGCTCAATGAGGCCAACGCTTGACAAATACAATACAATCATCATTTGATCTCAAAAGAGCCATAGAAATTTATCTAGTAGAGTCCTACTGTTCTAGGGTACGAACTGTAAATAATCAGATGTTTGACTTTAATAAACCAAAACACAGTCTAATATCCCAACGCCTAACTTAGAAGCATCAAACATTATCACCAATGAGCAATGTAATGACCAAAAGAGTAGTTGCCAAACAAATTTGACCTTCCTTTCCAAAGTATGGCCTCCTTGGATGTACGGCTGCACTAAAACTTCCAAAAACTTTATTCAAAACTGAAGTAAATGCTCATAAACATTCTACAATTCCAAAACTTCAAGGGAAATAACAAAGATCAGAATCAAACTCCAAAAACAAATCAACTCATAATCAATTCAATGCAACTCCATTAAGTTGCCTTCTTCCAGCTAGGCAAGATATTTCACCAACGAAACTGGACATCTTCGAGAGGGTTTCCGTCCTCAAGAAGGAAGAATGAACTCTCTAGTTCAATCCCAGCAGCATAACAATATCAAATCCCAGCATAGCCCTCACAATGAGCTCTCACTTCTCTTTTATAGGCACTTGGGAAGTTACACAAGAAATTAATTCTTTCTTGGAAATAATACTTTTTTTCTCAAACTTATAATAAATCCATTTTAACTCCACAAAAGTGCTCACTTTTAAGTGCCTAGATAAAAGCTTTCCAATGAGCTATAACACTAAAATATTTATTAATTATTTTCACGTAGGTTTATAACACTTAAATATTTATTAATTATTTTCACCCTTAGGAACCTAAGTGAAAATAATTAATAAATATTTAAGTGTTATAGCTCATTGGAAAGGGGAAAATATATTATTTTATCTAGGCACTTAAAAGTGAGCACTTTTGTGGAGTTAAAATGGATTTATTATAAGTTTGAGAAAAAAAGTATTATTTCCAAGAAAGAATTAATTTCTTGTGTAACTCCCCAAGTGCCTATAAAAGAGAAGTGAGAACCTAAGTGAAAATAACAATTAAAAAAGCTCATTAAATATTACTTTTTGCAGAAAATCGCAAACTCATCCAAATGCCAAATAAACTGAACCAATACACTCAGTGAGGTTAGGGATGCAAAATGATGTCTTCCGGAGAACTTTCCAAAAATAGACGGCTTCTCCAAGAATCTTGGAGAGTAATCCAAGAAGCCGAATCCACTTTAGAAAGTTACATAGGCATCCTGACGCGATACAGAGCTCAAAACCAAATCCGATATCAACAAATCAACTGAACCATGAGTTCTTCGAAAAGGGGAACCCCTTACTATACCGAGGTAGCCTATCAGGCTTCTAGGAAATAGGCTATTGGGCCCACAACTGACTAGGCAGAAAAAAGGAACATTACAGTCCCCCCTCCTTGAAATTGCTTGTCCTCAAGCAATTGCAAGACAGGATAACCAAATATCATCATCCAATACCCCCAAATGCATCTTCTCATAAGATTATCCTCAAGTGTTATCCTGCATAATGGCCAAGCAAAAGTTAACCATTCAAATTGTTTCCAAGTGTCCCACTGAAAACTCCATACTCTAACTGTTGTAATGAAGGAAGAAATATCACTACCCCACAGATGAAGCCTCACTCTATCATCCTTCCAAGGGATAGGAGCCCAAACTGTGACTATCATGTTGCTGTCCCAAAGATTTAACAACAGTTCATACTCTGAATTTATCAAGTTCATGACTCTAGAATGAGGACTGCTGCTGTACCAAACCAAAGTCCATGTTTGATTTCAAAAAATGAACATTAGAATGCTCAACTCCATCTTGGAAAAGGCTGGAAATAACTTCCTTATATTTCTCTGTTGAAAACAACCTTTTCTCAAGTGGAAAACACTTGGCCACGCATCATAAATTGATGCAAACTCAGGATTGAAGTGGGTGATCTACAAACAAACAGCCAAGTTAGAACTGAAAATTTGTTTCCTTTCACGCCAAGGGACATCTCTCTGGTCACCATAACCTTCTGACATGCTTTGTTGGTGACTCCTCTGCTGATCAAGAGATAATGGAACAACACTAACCAGCATAAGATGCTCATTTCCCACACCAATTTGGATACTATCATCCAAAGGAATCTCTGAGGAATCAATATATTTGTTGTCATTATGAAAATATGCATCATTCTCCTGCTGTCCCTGAAAATCAGAAACAACTTCCCCTCTAACGTCTTGTACTTTGACCATATCATTATCCATGCTCAAAGTTTTTTCATCAAACATAGCCTCCAAATTCCATTAAAAAATAGGATTGTGATAAGTCAAATCAGCTCCCATATCAAATAAAGGATTGACAAATAAATGGAAATTAGAATTAACCCCTTGATGTACTATTCCCAATTGCAAAACAAAATCTGATTTTGGTTTATGGATTGCTGTCCCATACAAACCAGCAAGCTCCACTTCAACTTTTGGAAGGTTTTCAAGCAAACTATTATGATCTTCAACATTTTGTTTACTACAACTAGCATACATATCAGCATTAGATTCTTTTTCCATTCTTTTCACCATAGGAGCTCTAGATGTTCCATTAGTTATTCCCCTCAAAACTACAGTCTTACCATCAACTTGAAACTTAAGTTCCATAGTTTGAAGGTTCAAAGATATCTCACCCAAAGATTTTAACCACTGAATGCCCAAGACTATTTCTAAACTTCCAATACTAACCACATGGAAAACATCTGTTACCTCATAATTTCCCACTTTAAGACTCAAGTTTGGGATTCTTCTTGTGCATTGGATGGTACACCCATCAGCCACAATGACATTGAATCATTCAAATTCTTTTGTTCGAAGACCTCTTCTTGCCACTACTCCTTCGTCAATAAAGTTATGTGTGGCTCCAGTATCAATGAGAGCAATAGTTTGTTGTCCACACAACACACCTCGAACTTTAAAAGGATCATTTTCAATTTGGCTAGATATCCTACCAAAGATACCTTCATTGACCTTGCTCTTATTAGACTCTTCAGGTGCTTCATCTTCATCACTGGTCTCTGAATCATTGTGCTGATCAAAATTTTATGAATCTGATTCAGCAGTCATATAAGCTTCAATATGATGAGCCTTCCCCTTTTCGTAACACTTGTGACCCCGAACCCAAGGCTCCCTTCAAGTGAAGCATAATTTCTTTCTTCTTAGCTCATTCCGAAGCTCATCATCCACCTTTGGAGCACTAGCTTTAGGCTATGATTGATCTCTTTGCATGGGCTTCTTTTCTTCCTTATCATTCCTCTTATCAAAGAATGTCTTGTACTGGAACTTATTCTTAGGGGTTGCACCTTCCATGTTTCGAGCCTTTTTGATAGCTTCTTGAAGAGACTTAGGCTCCAATGCCTTCATCAAGCCTCTCAAAGGTTCCATCAAGCCTTCTACAAAGAGGTATGTAAGTCTTCCCTCTGGCACATCTGTCACCATCACAGCAATTCTCTAAAATTCAAAAATGTAAGCATCCATGGAATCCCTTTGTCTCACTTGGGCCAGCTGTCTAAAGTGACTTTCTGGTTCATATTTGTCAAAACAGTCAATCAAGCTCTATGTGAAATCTTCATATCAAGTGATAAGGCTATGACCTTGAGTGATCATGCCATGTGTCCACCATTCATGAGCATCTCCTTCGAGGTGAGCAGTTGCAAATTTGATGGAATCTATTTCCAACATAGGATTCAAACACAAGTAATTATCCATCTTTTGGACCCATGACCTAGCTGTGCATTTGGATGAGCCATCAAATGGGGGAATGGGCACCTTTCCAAGCTTCTTCTACAAGTCTTGATTTTGGATCCTAGGCCTATACCGATATTTTATTTGGCAAAATTCATTGAATGACATTGCATTTTGAAATTCTTCTCCTAAAGACTGCCATTCTTGCTAATAATCAACGAAGCTCTCAGTTACAAACTACTGCCCTCCAACAAGATTCTATTGTTGTCCTAGGAAAACAGGCATCATTGGCAGGTTGTAGAGGCCTGTGATGTTCTTGTATCATGGTGTGGTTGACTAGCATTGTTGGAGTTGCTAATCTCGACACGATTCCCATCATTCCCTCTATTGTTTCGAGGTGTCTCTCCTCCCAAACTCTGATTTACCAACTGAGCCAAGAGTCTAGTTATCTGTTGATTTCTTCTGACAAGTTCTTGTTGTCCTCTAGCAAGATCATTCAAAATATTCCAAGTACTGGGATCCAATTGAGGTCTCTCTCCCATTATGTTCTCTTCCTCTGGTTCTGAATCAAAATTAATCCTTCTCCCTCTGTATGTGATGAACTCAGTGTCTTCAGGATTCATCAAAAGGTAAAAGGGTAACCAAACTGAATTAAATCTAAATGCTGATTTAAATGAAGAGCACAGGCTGGCAGGAGTGACCAGCTCTGATACCACTGTAACAATCTACCCCAAAAAATTTTTGAAAAATTGAACAATGTTAGCACAATCATGCATAAACAACTAAATTGCCTCCACACTTCTGATCACCAAGTTCCCAATTAGGGCAAGGTGAGAGCATAATGTGTCTTGGCTTACAGAGCTAAGCATTGTGCAACATGGAAATTACATTCATCTACTGTGAGCAGGTATCCACATTGCAGTGGGGATTCACCACTTTTCATTGGGTATGAGTGCAAGAATGAAAACTACAAACCATCCACTTATCCAGTGGGTATTCACCACTTATTTAGTGGGTAAAAAGAAAGATAGAGATTCAGTTTGCCCACACTGGCGGTAAACCATCCAGGGGATTATTATGTGTTTTGCAAAGCAAAGAAGAAATACAAATGATATCATCAATACACTACTCAGAAGAAATATTGTTGAGCATAAGAACACATTTCATGAACTATGCATCACACATAAACCCTGCAAGATAGATAAATAATGAAATGCTCAAGACACCAATGCTCAATGCTGGAACCAAACTGTTTGAATATTGATCAGACTGTGGCACTTTTCATTTCAGATTGTCCATAGGCTGATGCAGATGAAGATCTCTCTCTGCTATTAAACATGTACTGCTGAAACACATATTTCCTCTATTCTGTACGGCTGCACTGGATCATACATAGCCATAAGATTATTCAATATGAGGAACACTTTCCCAACTACCAAGCACCCTCAAAGCACACTTCATACCACTCCAAAAACAAATAAGAAACTCCAAAGGATAAACAAAACGTATTTATTTTCAAATTTCACCATACAGGGTCATACGGCCTTAAGGATTGCATACACACTTCATACAGCTTTGACAATGCCCAGTTCACCCTAAAAACAATCTGCTCAATGACGCTATAATGTCCCTTCCTTAGGCAGCTCAGACTATAGCGGAGGTTGGCCTACTATTAAGGTTCCCGTAGGTCAGCAAAATGGTTAGGGGACCCAACCGAGGGCTCGGAGCTTTACGAGCCTTTCAGTTTGGAGTTCAGCTAATGAATCCAGGGATAAATTGGTAATATTAAAGCTTTCTTTAATGGAATAGTAAAAAGTGAACAGTAACAGAAAATTATAGAAGGAATAGTGAAAAGTGCCCCCCATCCTAGTAACTCAAAGTTGTTTTTAAAAAGTGGCCTTTTCTTTTGATGAGGAAAGACCCATGCCTATCTTGAGGAGGATTATTTTATTGATTTTTATAAAAAAGCTCATGGGAAGCTATAAAGCAATATGTTGGGCTCATTCTTGGGTATACTATTCTCATTTTCACAAAAGCAATTTCCAAGTTTGAGCTCTAGAAGAGGGTTTCAACAGCAAGCAGATCTCTGAGGACGAAATCCCTTGGAGGATAGTGAATTGGACGACATCCCAGTTCACAAAACAGGGAAATCTACTCTGGGGTTTCCGTTTGGGCTTCATTAGACTTCATTATAGGTTGATATTGCAATTGGAGTGATTGCAGCAGTGGATTATCAAGGTATAATTGCAGATTGGGTCTTCTTATCAGCATAGATCCTCATTTCAGTACCTTTACCAGCTGGCCGTTCAAAATGGGAGTCATTTTCAGTCAAACCCTAGCTGGGAATTAGGGTTTCAACAACTAAATGTTCCATAATTTAAGCGTTGGCTTCCAGGTATGTGTTTATTGTTTTGGATAGTTAAATATTGCATCATAGAAGGGGTTTGGGGTTGCTGTTATGGTCTGATATAATTTATATCAGACCTCTGAACTTGTAATCAGACCTGATATAATTAGTATAAACGGGTTCTATTGAGTTGCAAATGTTATCTTTCATTTATGTAATAGTCCTCTTTCATTTCTATGTTTTCCCTATGATTTGGCAATGAAAAAACAAACCATGAAACTCAAACTACAACAAAATCAGCAAACAAGCAAAAATACCAAACTTACCGCCACTGGTTAAAGATAAAAGAACTGAAACAAACAAATTAGCAGATCCAAAAATCAGAAAAATTTTGAGTCAGAATTGGTTGGGGATCTTTCAGACGCCAAAGCTTGACAGATACAATACAATCATCATCTGATCTCAAAAGAGCCATAGAAATTTATCTAGCAAAGTCGTACTATTCTAGGGTATAGACTATAAATAATTAGATGTTTGACTTTAATAAACCAAAACACAGTCTAATATCCCAGCGCATAACATAGAAGCATCAAACATTATCACCAATGAGCAATGTAATGACCAAAAGAGCAGTTGCCAAACAGATTTGACCTTCCTTTCCAAAGTACGGCCTCCTTGGATGTACGGCTGCACTAAAACTTCCAAAAACTTTATTCAAAACTGAATTAAATGCTCAGAAACATTCTACAATTCCAAAACTTCAAGGGAAATAACAAAGATCAGAATCAAACTCCAAAAACAAATCAACTCATAATCAGTTCAATGCAACACCTGAATGAAGTTGCCTTCTTCCAACTAGGCAGAATATTTCACCAACGAAACTGGACATCTTTGAGAGGGCTTCCGTCCTCAAGAAGGAAGCATGAACTCTCTGGTTCAATCCCAGCAGCATAACAATATCAAATCCCAGCATAGCCCTCACAATGAGCTCTCACTTCTCTTTTATAGGCACTTGGGGAGTTACACAAGAAATTAATTCTTTCTTGGAAATAATACTTTTTTTCTCAAACTTATAATAAATCCATTTTAACTCCACAAAAGTGCTCACTTTTAAGTGCCTACATAAAAGAATATATTTTCCCCTTTCCAATGAGCTATAACACTTACATACTTATTAATTATTTTCACCCTTAGGAACCTAAGTGAAAATAACAATTAAAATAGCTCATTAAATATTACTTTTTTGCGGAAAATCGCAAACTGCATCCAAACGCCAAATAAACTGAACCAATACACTCAGTGAGGTTAAGGATGCAAAATGATGTCTTCCAAGGAACTTTCCAAAAATAGACAGCTCCTCCAAAAATCTTGGAGAGCAATCCAAGAAGCCGAATCCACTTCAGAAAGTTGCATAGGCATCCTGATGCATACAATGCTCAAAACCAACATCCGATATCAACAAATCAACTGAACCATGAGTTCTTCGAAAAGGGGGACCCCTTACCATACCGAGGTAGCCTATCAAGGTTCTGGGAAATAGGCTATTGGACCTGTTGTACCCAATCAAAATTTTTTGCTTCATTAAGGCATTTTGAGAAAGTCTAGAAAAATTTTCGTCAAAAAAGTCAAAAAGTCAAATTTTCTAAAAATAGACGTCAAATTAGGTTTTCTGGGATTCTTGAGATACGGATGCTGGCAAAACTTTCTAAAAATAGAATCTTCGATTCAGGTGACCTGTTTGATTATGATTGGCCGATTTGCTTCACAATCAAGGTGGTCCAGACAGAATCTGCAAAAGATCAAATTTTCTCTACTGGGTCAATTCTATTTTTTCAAAAGGCGAAGCACGAGCTCCGGAGCCATCAATGGAAGAAGTTCGTCTGCCAAAAATCAATTTCAAGTTTTCAACATTGTTCCAATGACGCAGAACTGACAAACAATCATCGATTTGGCGGAGAACGCAAAACGGAGCTGGATGGATCCGGAGTGACGAGGAAAAATTGAAAATCATGAAAAAATTTAAAGGCATAAATTCCTAGGCACACCAAGAGGCCTGGGGCGCCCAATTTTCCATGCCTCAGAATATTTTTCAGTTTTTCCGGAAAACGACAAATCGTCCTCTATCAACCCGGTCAAATTCACTGAAAATCAGTTTGGCACGTTTTCCGAGGCAGACAAAGGGTATAATCAGCTCAGTTTTCATCAGGCTTGCCTGTTTGCCAGATCATCAGACTCAGTTTTATTCCGACAAGTAGAAATTGACAGCCAAACAGGGATCCACAGTCACCGGAACGCGCACGCAAATCAAAAATTTGAAAAAGTTGAAATTTTCCAAAAAATGGCTAAGGCACTAAAAACCAGGCGCCCCTGGAGGCCAGGGGCGCCCAAGATTTCATGCCTTAGAAAATTTTCATGTTCGACAGTGTTTCCTTGCAATCATTTTCCGATCTTTGTCCGGCGATAGGTTTCAAAGCTCAGATTTGCAATCAAAGGTCGTCAAATTGTCAATTTGAGGCTGGGGATGGAATCACGGTTGATAAATCTTCAAGGTGCCATGATTTGTCAGCTGTTTCAATCAACAGTGACAGTTTGCCATATTGTTGAAGTCAAGGATAGGCCATTCTGGTGTCAAAACGAGCGCAAAAGTGTCGAAACAAAGGAAAATTGGCTAACACTTTTGCAACCTCGCGTGTTTGATGACATCATCAAAGAAAACATTTTTAATCATCTCACATGAAGCCATAGTGTAATATACACCCCACTGTATATGTTTTTGCACTGACTGATTTTTGTGTTTTTGCTAGTTTGCAGTTTAGGGTTTTATTGCATGTTTTACATGTAGGGTTTTTTGCAACAATATCATAGAAAATACGGCATATACAGAAAACCCAGAAAAGCTAAGATAGATATAAACAAAATAGCACCAACCCAGATTGTATTTGACCAAAATATGAATTATGAGTACATACCCATATCACCGTTTACAACTTCGTCCGGATGCTGTCGCCGGACCAGCAATAATGCCACTGAAGGTTGCTCCGAACTTCAAGAAATGGAATGACATAGCAATGCAAATACAAAGGACTGGTCTGCAGTCTCCAAACGCCAAGGTTAGCATGGATATGAGCCACGAACTTGCTTGTTTTATCACCATTAAACCCCCACGTCCAACAGCAGGTGTACGGCCCCTTTGGAGTGATGTGGCAGCACTAAAACCCACCCAAACTTCACTCAAAATCCACGATTCTGGTCTGATATTCTCTGCAGAGGTAAAGTGACCTGGTTTGTGAAGTATTGAGCCACAAAAAGAGCCACACGAACTCCAAAACTCCTCACAAGGTGTACAGCCTGTCCTATAGAGGTACGGCCAGCAAAATCAATGCCAATGCAGCCACAAACAATGCACAAATCACTCAGAACTGCTGCAAATCTGATAATTATCGGCTGCCCACGAAGTCTCTAACAAATATGACCTTCTCTTCAAAACTTCTTCGAATCTCCGTCAGTAAATGCACCAATGAATCCTCTGAATGAAAACTCCAATGTCCCCTGCCTGATGCACTCTTTCATACACGAGGAAAGGCAATCTGCAAAGGTTCTCGTCTCTGCAAATTGATATCAAAACCCAAAGAGCCAAGCTCCAAACCCTAAGCACGGGCAACTCAAAAGCAAAAGCAATATTCATAAAAGCAAGCATGACAAATGAAGTCACTTTTGGGTCTTTTATTTGTCTTCCTTCTCCAACGCCCAAGAGAGTAATTTAATTTAATTTTTATTTAAAATCATCTCTTTGTACCACCATGAGGGCGTCCATCCCTAGGAAGGTCACTTTAAGTCATAACTTAAATAAAGTGACTTTATAACCTTACTTTATATTATGTCGGTCTCAGAAGTAAATACGAATTAAATCTTTAATTTAATTCTTTTCTCACCAACTGGAGTTTCCTAGTGATATCGAGACCCTGAATTCACATGTCCTGTCCAACCATATCTGCCCTGCTAAAAATAGCAACCCTGGCTCCCAACTTACTAAAAATAGTAAGTCACTGAGATGACTTCCTATACACATCCATTAGCCTACGGAAGTCAATTATAGGCTAGTCCTGATCCTCTGGAGTGAGCTAAGTGGGGGACATTACAGTCCGCCCTTCCCAAGATTGCTTGTCCTCAAGCAACCTCAACTCTGGATGCTGCAGTATCTGCTCACTCTCCTAGGTGGCATCTTCTATCGGCAAATTCTTTCACTTGACCAAGTATTCCCTGATAACCCGTTTTCTCAAGTGCCTCTCCCGAGTATCTATGATAGCCTCTGGTACTAGGATCAATTTACCCTCTTCATCCAAGGGTGGAAGCTCTGCGGAGGGAATTATATTATGGCCAAGAGCCTTCTTAAGCCTGGAAACGTGGAACACATTATGCACCCTGCTATCTGATGGAAGCTCAAGCTCATAAGCCACCTCACCCACTCGTCTGATAATCCTGAAAGGACCATAAAATTTGGGTTTTAACTTCTCTGCTCCACTCTTCTTGAGAGTGGACTGCCTATAGGGTTGGAGTCTCAAGTACACCATGTCTCCAACCTCAAAACTCCTCTCCACTCAGTGCTGATCAGCATACAACTTCTGCTGATTCTGTGCCTGTTGTATGTTCTCCCTAAGCTCCCTGAGGATATCTTGGCTGTCTTGTAGAAGATCCTTAGCCTGAGGCACCCGACTGTCACCAAGCAAGAGATCTGTAAAGCAAGGGGCATCATAACCATAGAGTGCCCTGAAAGGAGTCATCTGAATGGACATATGGTGTGTAGTATTGTAACAGTACTCCCCTAGGTGCAACCATCTGATCCAAGCCTTCTGCTGCCCCGAAACATAATTACGTAGGTACCCCTCGATCCATTTATTTACCACCTCTGTTTGTCCATCAGCCTGCGGGTGGTAGCTAGTGCTAGGAGTCAACTCTGTACCACACAACCTGAACAACTCCTGCCAGAAAATGCTCAGGAACCTGCTGTCCCTGTCACTGACTATGCTCCTGGGTACCCCGTGTAACCTAAATATCTCCCTGAAAAATAGATCAGCCACTTGAGCAGCTGTGTAGGTTACTGAAATAGCAAAGAAATGTGCAAATTTGGTGAGTCTATCAACCACCACATAGATGCACCTTCGGCAACCCTGTAATGAAATCCATGGAGATGCATTCCCATTTCTGATCGGGAATGGGTAATGGCTGTAGTAATCCCGCTGGAAAGGTATGTTCATACTTATTCTGTTGGCAAATGGGGCACTCACGAACATACTTCTGTACCTCGTCCTTTAATCCTTTCCACGTAAACCTCTCTCGAATCTGTTTGTATGTCTTAAAGAAACCAGGATGGCCAGCCATTGGTGTGTCATGGAAAGTTTTGATAATCTTCTGTTTGAACTGTGAATTGGGCACCAAAAATATTCTATCCTTGTACATAATCAAATCACTCACCACAGAATATTTTTCATCTCTGATGGTGCCCTCAACGACTCCCATAGCCCAAGAGTCTTTAACATACTCTGCCATGATCTCATCCTTCCAATCAGCAGAGATCTCACCAACCAAACACAAGTGAGGTCGTCTGGACAACGCATCTGCAACTACATTTTTCTTCCCTTTGACATACTCAATGTCAAAGTCATAAGCCTGCAGTCTGCTGACCCACTTTTGTTGTTTGTCATTCAGGTCTTTCTGGTTCATGAAATATTTGACGCTATTATGATCTGTCCTGATTATGAATCTACCCCCAACCAGGTACTGCCTGAATTTGGCCAATGCATGCATAATGGCCAACATCTCTCGGTCATATACCGAGTAACTCCTCTCGACACCCCGAAGTTTTCTACTCTCAAAAGCTATCAGGTGCTTCTCCTGCATTAGCACAGCCCCAATCCCCTCTCCAGAAGCATCACAGTGTAACTCAAAAGGTTTAGCAAAGTCAGGGATTGCTAAAACCGGGCATGTAGACATCAAGTGTTTGAACCTGTCAAAGCACTACTGGGCTGTGTCACTCCATCCAAAGGCTCCCTTCTTCGTTAGATCAGTCATGGTGCTGCTATCTGGGAGAACCCCTTAACAAATCGTCTGTAAAACCCACAAAGTCCAAAAAACCCCTTAAGCTATGTGAGGTTTGTGGGTGGAGGCCAATCAATTATTGCCTTCATTTTCTCTAGATCCACTCTAACTCCATCTGCACTGATAATGTGGCCAAGGTAAAGTAATTCTGTCATTCCAAAATCACATTTAGATTCCTTGGCATAGAGTGAATTACTCTCCAGGATACTCAAAACCTCCTCTAGGTGTCTCAAATGGTCTTCCCAAGTCCTGCTAAATATTAGAATATCATCAAAGAAGATCAAAACAAATTTCCTGAGCTGTTGTCTGAAAATCTGATTCATACAACTCTGAAAGGTCGCAGGTGCGTTAGTCAACCAGAAGGGCATGACTAAAAACTCAAAATGACCATAGTGACATCTGAAAGCAGTCTTCTCAACGTCCTCTGCCCTCATCCTGATCTGATGGTATCCAGATCTCAAATCAATCTTAGAAAAATAGCAGGCACCATGTAGCTTGTCTATCAATTCATCTATCCTGGGAATTGGGTACCTGTTTTTTATAGTTTTCTTATTCAAGGCCCTGTAGTCAATACACATTCTGATTGTCCCATCCTTCTTCTTAATCAATACAACCGCAGAAGCAAATGGGCTCTTGCTAGGCCTAATATGTCCCATCTCCAGAAGCTCCTTGATAGTTTTCTCAATCTCATCCGTAAGCCTATTTGGATGACGGTATGGTGTAATCATGATGGGCTTAGTCCCATCCTCTAGCTCGATGACGTGCTCTGTTCCTCTGTCAGGAGGTACTCCAGGTGGTATATCCCCAAACACCTTACTGTGCTTGGTTAACAGCTTCTGAATATTGGGATGGTAACTGTCCTTCTGTTGTGGTGGAGACTCGGGCATAATAACTCACTCCGCTGCCCACTCAACCTGATCATGTCTCAAGAGTCTCTCCATCCTTCGCAGTGATACAACTCTAGGCCCACCATTTGAAATTCCCCTAAGGCATATTTTCCTCCCATTATATTCAAACCTCATTTCCATCTTCTTGAGATTTATCGTGAACTCCTCCAACTGGTTCATCCAATGCATGCCAAGCACTACATCTGTCTCCCCTATGCCAACCACGTAGAAGTCATCCACTAGCTCATAGTCCCCCATGATGATTTTCAACCCTGAAATCTTCCTGGTACAATGTATTTTGAATCCGTCGGCAACCATCACCTTAAAGCCTTCAAATTCTTCCACTTTTAGTCCTCTACGAGCAACTAATCCCTCATCAATAAAATTGTGAGTGGCTTCCATATCAATAAGGATGATAATACGCTGCCCACCTAGTACACCACGCACCCTAAATGAACCAACCTTCTGGAAACTTGACAACTGGGCAATACAACCACCACTATCAGCACTGTGATGGGAAGCTCTCTCATCCCCACTGTCACGACACTCTGAATGCTGATCTGACTCTGTATCTGATCCCTCTAAATGTGATTCTTCAGCTGAGTAGTACTCAATTAGTTTGGCCTTAGCCTTCTGTGAGCGCTTATGCGAAGGGTCCCATGGTTCTTTGCAATGGAGACACAATTTCTTCCTTCAGTAGTCATTCAACTGTTCATCTGTCAATCTATTAGATCTATCCCTATGCTGATCCACATCCCTGTGGAATGGTTTTTTCTCCTTCTCCTTATCCCTCCTATGAAAAGATCCCTTAGACTGAAACTTACTCCTCCACACTGATGATTCCATGTCTCAGGCCTTTTTCATGGCCTCCTGGAGTGTAGCAGGGTCAAATCCCTTAACCCAACCACGGAGTGTGTCTGATAGCCCATCAATGAAGAGAATCACTAATCTACGCTCAGATAAATCTGGGACCATGACCGATAGGTCCTGAAACTCAGAAATGTAGGAGTCTAATGATGCAGTCTGCCTCAACTGTGCTAACTCCTTAAACTGCAGTTCTGGGTCCTTGTCAAATCTGTCGATCAGACGGGCTGTGAATTCTACATATGAAGTAATCTGATCATGCCCAAGTGTGACCTTCCCGTTACTCCACCACTTGTGTGCTACTCCCTCCAAATGCAATGCAGCAGCATAAGTGATGGCATCCTCCTCCGGCATAGGACTAATCTGCAAATAACTATCTAACTTCTGCACCCAAGCTCTAGCAGTGGTTTTTCCCGATCCATCAAAATAGGGAAGTGTCATCTTACTCACTTTCTTCTGTAGTTCCTGGTTCTGAGGTCTACCTCCTCTGCGAGGTCTATTCCTTAACCTAATGTCAAAGTATTCTGCAAAAGTCATCTCAGCTCTGAACTCTGCACTAGAGGCTCTCCAATCCCTCAGAATCTCATCCTGAAACTCGGCCTGTGTGGGATCTTGTTTAGGAACATGGTTCCTGGGAACGAATGTAGGGATGCCAGCTGTCTCCTGCTGTAAATTGTGAAGCCCTCCTATGAGTCACTAAGGCCTCGTCCTCATCATCTCTAACCCTGTGTCTGTCACCATTGTGATTTCGATCTCCATCATTTCTGTCCCCTAGGGTCCTGTCACCATTATGTCTATCACCCACGTTATGCCTGTTCTTGTCTCCATCATTGTTCCTATTCCTGTCACCTTGATTATTTCTCTGTCTATCACCGTCATTGTTCCTATTCCTGTCACCATTGTACCTGTTCCTGTCACGATGATTTTCTCTGTTATTCAACCCATCAAGCAACTGTGCAAGGGAGTGTCCTATCTCAGCCTGTGTCTCCATCATCTCCCGTTGAGAATCCCTCAACTCTCTCTCTATTGCCACTGAGCTCCTGGTGAGCACATTCAGGATCTCTCGTAAACTAGGCTCCTCAACCTCCCTGTCACCCATTTCTTCTGCGTGTTCCGTATTTGGTGGTAACTCACCTGAAAATGGGTCTGTGCGCGAAACTAAAGAATCTTCGTCAGTACCTGCAACCACTATCTCGTCCTCAAATGGATCAACTATAGGTACTGGTCGCTTAGGTCCTACTAATTGTGGTATTTCACTTCCTTGAGTTCCTTGCCTTGCTCTGGTATGTCTAAAAGGATATCTGTCCGACGGTTGCATGTCTCATTTTTCAACTGCATGTCATATTGTCCCCACAGGATGGCAAGATTTTCTACTCTGATACCACTGTAATATACAGCGCACTGTATATGTTTTTGCACTGACTGATTTTTGTGTTTTTGCTGGTTTGCAGTTTAGGGTTTTATTGCATGTTTTACATGTAGGGTTTTTTGCAACAATATCATAGAAAATACGGCATATACAGAAAACCCAGAAAAGCTAAGATAGATATAAACAAAATAGCACCAACCCAGATTGTATTTGACCAAAATATGAATTATGAGTACATACCCATATCACCGATTACAACTTCGTCCGGATGCTGTCGCCGGACCAGCAATAATGCCATTGAAGGTTGCTCACAACTTCAAGAAATAGAATGACATAGCAATGCAAATACAAAGGACTGGTCTGCAGTCTCCAAACACCAAGGTTAGCATGGATATGAGCCACGAACTTGCTTGTTTTATCACCATTAAACCCCCACGTCCAGCAGCAGGTGTAGGGCCCCTTTGGAGTGATGTGGCAGCACTAAAACCCACCCAAACTTCACTCAAAATCCACGATTCTGGTCTGATATTCTCTGCAGAGGTAAAGCGACCTAGTTTGTGAAGTATTGAGCCACAAAAAGAGCCTCGCGAACTCCAAAACTCCTCACAAGGTGTACGGCCTGTCCTGTAGAGGTACGGCCAGCAAAATCAATGCCAATGCAGCCACAAACAATGCACAAATCACTCAGAACTACTGCAAATCTGATAATTATCGGCTGCCCACGAAGTCTCTAACAAATATGACCTTCTCTTCAAAACTTCTTCGAATCTCCGTCAGTAAATGCACCAATGAATCCTCTGAATAAAGACTCCAATGTCCCCTCCCTGATGCACTCTTTCATACACGAGGAAAGGCAATCTGCAAAGGTTCTCGTCTCTGCAAATCGATATCAAAACCCAAAGAGCCAAGCTCCAAACCCTAAGCACGGACAACTCAAAAGCAAGAGCAATATTCATAAAAGCAAGCATGACAAATGAAGTCACTTTTGGGTCTTTTATTTGTCTTCCTTCTCCAACGCCCAAGAGAGTAATTTAATTTAATTTTTATTTAAAATCATCTCTTTGTACCACCATGAGGGCGTCCATCCCTAGGAAGGTCACTTTAAGTCATAACTTAAATAAAGTGACTTTATAACCTTACTTTATATTATGTCGGTCTCAGAAGTAAATACGAATTAAATCTTTAATTTAATTCTTTTCTCACCAACTGGAGTTTCCTAGTGATATCGAGACCCTGAATTCACATGTCCTGTCCAACCATATCTGCCCTGCTAAAAATAGCAACCCTGGCTCCCAACTTACTAAAAATAGTAAGTCACTGAGATGACTTCCTATACACATCCACTAGCCTACGGAAGTCAATTATAGGCTAGTCCTAATCTTCTGGAGTGAGCTAAGTGGGGGACATTACACATAGGCAGCTATAAAATAGGGATTCTTCCTATTCGAAGATATTTACTTGGATTTGCGCTTTAAAGAGATGTTTTCTTCATGGATAAGATTGAGGCTTTATTTTTTCACAAAGAAAGCTGCTTTTTTTGCCCCAAAGTTCTATAAAGACAAGCTTTGGCTTCTTTTATTTCATTATCTTTTGCAGGTTGCATCCAGAGGAAGATTTTTATTTTTCTTTCAACGAAGATTCGAAGGCTCAAACGAAGTGCTTTTTCAGCGTTCTTCGTAGTTTCGAGATGAGAACGCAGGGAGGCACGCTTTTTCAGGGTCCTTTTTTCTAGGGGATCATTTTCCAAAAACAGGACCAAAGCTTTTTCAATTTTCATCGAGATGGGTCCATCCAGAATTTCATCCTCTTGAAGATTTTGGGAAATTTTATTTTTCTAAGACTCTGCTTTTTCGGGAAATCCTCCGCTTTTTCAAAATCCGACAATCTGGGTTGCTTTGAAACGGAATTGTCTACAAAACCCATGTGCCAGCTTCTTTGCTCGAAATCTACTTTTTAAAAGAAATTAGCAAGTAATTTTCAGCCTTTTGTCCAAGATTTTTCCAACATAGGCGTGTTCACAGTCGTTTTTCAAATCTCTCAGTATGCAGTACACTCCAATTGAGATCAAGCCTAAAACTACCTCAAAATTTTTGAGACAGACTTGCATAAAGTACTTCCAGTGTTCAATTTACATCCTTTGGAAGATGCAAGAAACAACACTATCAGGAATCTAAATCACTCTGGATTGCTTACAGCAGCATCCTTTCCCATCATAGTGCAAAGCATCGAATTCGTAATTGTTTGTATGACGCATTAGAATTCAGTCACAAGAGAAATCCAATCAAGAGATGGATGTGTGCTCTGCAGCCTAAGGCCAAACGACATTGAGAAGTGTTTTTCAATACCAATCTGGAGGGAAAATTTGGTTGTTTCGATTGAAGAATGCAAGAGGGTGTGGCACAATGATAAAGAAAAATATCAGAAAAGGTTGCTCAAAAGTGGTTGGAAGAAGAGCAGAATGTTTTGCCAAAGAATATTGGACATGGATGTCTTCAAGGTTTTCAGAGCTAATCTTGGTAGAAGTACCCGACACACAGGTGTGAATCTCTTGAAGTTGCAACAGATAATTTGAAAGAGAGAATGTTGAATGATGGAGAAGATGAAGCAACCCTCAAGGCTGAAAATAGGCAGTTGCGGCAATATATTTATATCAATGGATGACATCACCATAAAGCAAGAATGTAGATGAGGATGTGACTCAAAAGAAAGCAGTTTTAAATCAGATGCTTTTTGTTTTAAAGCATTTTCTTTCATCTTAAGCTCATCCATTCTTTATTTAGAAATAAATCACTTTGTATTAGTTGGAGTTTTCTTTGCTTTAAAACATTTGTTAGTTGTAATCTTTGTCTTAGAATAGAAATAAAGCTTGCGAGTTAGCAAGTTAGTTAGGGTTTAATCAAGGAGATTTTAGGGTTCCCTACTCCTTTGATTTAGTATAAATAAAAGCAGCCTTGCCCATTAGAGCTACTTTTGTGATAGCAAATTTGCTCTGCCTATTCTAGCCTGCAGATCTTGTTATTCCAAGTGTTTGTTCACTTTGTGTAATCTGTTTCCAGTGTTTGATCGCATACTGTATGCCTGCCTTTTGCTACAGTATTGTTGTCCTGGAGTTGTATCAGCTTTATGATATTGGAATAAAAATCTCATACTTATCTTTAGCTCTGATATTCTGTCTCACTAATCATCAAGTTTTGTCATCAGATGTGTGGCTTGTTTAAATTTTATTTTAACTTTCATCATTTAAGTACAATGTGTCTTGTGATGTAAATATGGGAGAAACTTATTCAAGTTTTTGTGTTAAAAACAAATCATTCCTTGTCCACTTTTGATCTCTGTGCTCTGTGTTTACTCAGATAATCAAAAGCATCATTAGTTTAGGCCTAGCTGTAGTTAGAAGTTTTAAAAGGGAAAAACCTCTGCTGCAGCGAAATGAGTTTTATAACCTTGTGCTCGCAGCTGAGAATCAAAAAGAAGATAGGCGAATTTAATTATCTTTTCAGCGAACATCAGCAAAAAGGGAACTCCCCCTCACAATAGGAAAGCAGTTTATCTATGCATAGCTATCAGTTTCCAACTCGCACTCCAAAGGTGCGAATTGAAATGCCAACAGGGCCCACAACTAACTAGGTGGAAAAAAGGAACATTACAAAATCAAAATCCGAATCCAAATCAGTATCAGGATCGGTAACTTAGATTTTGTCTAGTGTATTTCGGTTGTTTGAGATATTTTTGATGGATAAATTACTAGTAAATTTCATTAAGCATATACTATGGATGATAGTCGGCCCATTATTAATGACAAAATGATCCTCAATAATAAATTATTAATCATATAAAACTACAAGTAGAATAATTATGAGGTCAATATGAGTTGTGAAAGACATCTTTTCATGCACTAGTATTGAGATTGTCAATACTTGATGTGGATTTAAGTGACAACATAGGCATTTCCATAACAGGCCTTAGAGATCATCGTCACTTGTAATTATAAACATGCATCATTTCCTTTTATCTATTTTATTTTTCATTGTTAATGTTTATTTCTTTATTAGCCATCACAATCCATATCGTTAGCATCAGAAACATTAAAAATGAATCAAATTCTATTAATGTCCACAGATGACCAAACTAGGTCAATGGTCCTTAAAACATACAACCCGCAAAATTCACTTAAGGGGCCCAAAAGGAGACTACAAGCTAAAATATTAAGCCAAGAGATCAACAAACAACAAATTCTTGACTAGGGGGTGAACCCAAAGCAAGTAAATCCTAAACATCTCCAAAAAACAATGTCATCTATCACAAACATTACAAATAGCCATGATAGTAGATGACCCATTTATAAAGAAGAGAGAACTCAAGTAGGTCATGGAAGCTGGCCCTAACTTGTATCACAAGAAAAGGGATCAACATCTCATCAATCATTACAAAAAAGCAAATGAAGTATCAAATGACACCTATTGGTGAATGATCTAAACTCAGTTGCCCTAACTAGTGATTTTGGGGGTCCAAAGAATGACCCCCAAAAAAATCTCATAACATCCGTGGCTGATGTATAATGAAATAACTTGCACGAGAGAAGAATATAGTACAAAATACACTGCACATACATGATAATACTTGAGAATAATAAGCCACTTTGAGGGTGCAAACCACCAAAGTCTCCAATAAGAACACAATTCGCAATATGATGCAAGTAAACTAACCACTACCTCCTATATATACCATACTTATGTCATGGATGCCACCCAGGCCAACTTAACTACCTAAATAAGACTATATTAATAATCATATAAATTAATTAAGAATTATGCTAACCACAAGTCGACTACACATATCCCTATGCACACTATAGGTAAGGGCTTAGCATGATGACTGTCTTCCAGCAAATAGAAAACTGATACTAGGAATCTAACCATATCTCCTAAAACGTGGGCAGAAAGGTATAGCCAACCCTCTATAACAAAGAACAACACATCCACCAAGTCTAGAAAATTAAAAATAGCATTCAACCTTATATCATATTGATAGAGTAATCAATCTTGACCCTAAAGGGGGTGTTCCCTCCTTTAGTGAAAACTTCCCCTCCCCCTCCTCCAACCAGTTTTTGTTTTACATAGCTTCTTTGTTCTCTTCATATACAAATTATTTTCTTCATTTTTTAGAGATCTTAGTTGCATTGGATTTCTTGTCGGAAGTTTTTTATAAAAGAAATAAAAAACAATACAAATCTAAGTCTTCTAGATGATGGCATGGTAAGAGATTTCTTCATTTCAGGAAGTTTATTATTTTTCATTTTCTACCTCCATGTGCTATTTAGAAAGGGTGAATCACCCAATTCACTATAACATTGCGCACAAAAATGTAGTAGTCCACTATTGCCGCAACAACACCAACTAATATAGTTGGTTGAGTCATAGCAACCAAGGAGGCAATTGGCTGTTGAGTTCATATGGGCACTAGCATGATGCACATTCCACAACAATCAAAGTTCATCCTCATAATAAACCAGGACATGCACAAAAGATGTCTTGATTTATGCCAAATCAAGGATCAGAAGAAAAGGATTTTGCCATGGTGGACACCACCCATAGAGGGAGCACGAGTTCCCCATCCAAACCAAAAGAGAAGCTGCTGCTTCACATGTAGGGAAATTAGATGGTGAAAGATGCTTGGCACAAGGAATATCCTATGCCCATGAAATTTGCAAGACATAATCAACCAAATTCCTTTAAACATAGCACAAATATCAGACTGTATTTCAATCAAACATTAGAGAATTTGGAAGATAAAAGCACCAAATTAATTACCACCAAAAAATTTGCTTTGTAAGGAACCCAATTCATGAGTAAATTTTCAAGTATGTTTGAGCATCTAGATCTGGGCCACTTGCAAATTTCAGTGAATGCTAATTAGCAGAATCTTTCAGTATATTTTGACAAAGATTCCTTCAGAATTGGAAAACACAGGAAAATCCTGACATATACCAGAGATATCCTAACTTATTCCAGATGGACGAGTCTAACTATGAAAATAGAAATATACAGAATTGTTTGTACCTGTTTGAGCCTTTTCTTTTTTTCCACCTCCTGTTAATCAAAATAACAAGCATCATAAGTACATACTTCAAAAAGAAATAATATTCACATTAAAGTCCAATCACAAGATGCATTTCATGAGAGATAGTATTTCTATGAGATTTAACTTCAGACAAATTCAAAACTTAAAATGTAGACATCAGTTTCCAAGTGGGGGTCATTTGACACACAGATGATAGTGGAATAATTTAAATAAAATTTAAAACAAAAAAAACTAATAATAATTTCAACATTAACTCTATGACACTTCTGTGTTCTACACGAAACATTTCTGAACAACAACGCAAACTGAAGTAAAGGAATTCACCTTTAGCAGATTAAATAGAATATGTTACATAGAATGATATAAAATTCAAGTATGAGAGAGACAAGTTGGCACCTAGTATGAGAGATTTATGTAGTAACTCTCATATTCTTCACTCGACATATAGAGTTCATTAAGTCTACTTTTCCAAAATTCATGTCTCTCTTTTATTGTTCTTTGACGCTCTCCACAATGAAAGATTCAATTATATCAACAAAGAAAGTAATAAGAGCCGTACAAAAGGAGAAGGAAGAAAACCCCTGGAAATTCTTCCACAACATTATGGTGAATGAGAGGGGTCCTACATTATCTGCCACTGGTACTGATTGTCCAGATGTAGAGCAAAAGCCCGTCAGCAATATGAGAGTTTGACATAGGTAAGATAGTGGTTCCAAACTGTTTTGTGATGCAGTCAAGGATTGTGAACCCAGTTAAGGGCCATGGATCCAAGCAGCTACTTACACAGATTCACAACAGCAGCTTGAAGTTAACATCAGTTTCAGATATTACATTAAGATCGACAGCAGTTTCATTACATCATTATTCCAATAGCTCAGGACTTCTGATATCAAAACAACAGCATTTTTACTAAATACCAACCCAAACTTCTATGTATCCTAATACAGTGCACAGCCAGCCACAGGCTTTATATAAACCAGAATTCAAATCTTTTGCAAAACACTGTTCTTCCACCTTTTACTAACTAAATACAGTATACACCTGCTAACAGATATGCAGCCAGCACAGGGTGTTCAACAATTGAGTCTTCCAATCAACCTGAACATCACAGACCTATGTGGCCAGCAAAGAAACAACTTGCAGTATTTCCTACAGTGAACCATGTCCTTTGAACCAACCCATATCCTCCTTCAAATGTTTGTGGTGGTAATCATTTTATAGGAAAAGTCAATGGTGAGCAGTTGCCTACCCACGTAACTGCTGAACAATTACCACAATGAAGGTAACCGCCACATAGAAATTTCCCACGATTTCAGAAAAATAACAGCATCAGTTTAAGAGTGCAGCTTGTCATGTGGGCCCAGCAGTAGACTTGAAATGCCCAGCACCCAGATTTCAGCGCTTGCCAAATAGGGAAAATAAAAAATTTAAAGTTTTTTACCAGAAAAAGGAAAAAAAGACTGTTCATAGTATATTACCCACATCCTCATGTTGGAGGTGCCAATAAAGGATGGAAATGGAAATGGAATCCTTTTATAGTCCACAATGCCTCACGACCTAGCTTATAGGTGGTTGCAGCATATGGGACTACCTCATTCTCCCACTGGTGTTGAAGGAGGCACCTAACTGTGCTTTAATATTTGGCATACATACCCTACTCCCTGCAAGATTCGAATGTGACCTCTCTTTCAAGAGGACAAGTTTTTCACCAACAGGCCAACTCAGGATGAAATGCTTCAGCATAAAGGAGATTCCCAGCTGTGTGGGCCCCAGCAGTAGACAGATATTTGAAACTTTTAAGTAATACTACGCAGGAGGAGCTGGTAGGACCCATGGCCTAGAGGCAGACCCCACATCAAACAAGGATGTCCAACAAAAGACAAATGCTGCCAGGAAGGGTGTGGGACCCAGCTTGTAAATAGGATAAGAAAAGAACCACGTAGGCCTAAACAAGAGCCCAGTTTTGACTTACAGGATCAGAAAAAGAATTGTGGCCCCTAGTGAGAGCCTGGAAGGAAAAGCTCAAAAATTTGAATTTATCTTCACATAGAGCTCGGGGATCCAAAGCCCACAAATTAACATGAAACCATTGATTTATTATAGCTCAAGGATCCAAAGCCCACAAATTAAAATGAAACCATTCATTTATTATACCAATGCCTAGGAAATATATATAAGGTTGGCAGGTCCCTGCAAGGTTAGGAACAACCAAACATATTCAAATATGCTAACAAAGAATTTATTTCGTGTTGGTTACCTTTTGTGCCATTAATACCCCCAATGCTTTTATTTCGTGTTGGTCGGCTCCCACCAGTTGGAAGGTTGGCGGCCAAACGGTGGGTTTCCCGAGACTTTTCCATGTGTCTTCCGGCAGTACGTTTACTCCAAATCCCTCGTCGACAACTCCTTCCGAGAATTTGCATGTGTATGACCGCCAATTTCTTTCCCACACTTATTGCTGGTAGCATCGGGTCTATCACTTGCTCGTTGTGCGGTGATGGTTCTACTATTACATCCTCGTTTTCATCTTCACCAATCCTCTGTTGACTTTGGTTGTTAGCCACCATACTAGTGATTGCAACCCTCAATTGTGGCATACTTTGCAAAAGATCTACCTTTCTTACGGGTACGGTGGTCTGTAACACTTGTCTTGCAATGCTTTTATTGGATTCCAACCGTTAAGACGTACTTGCCTTTTCATTGGAACACCTTCGTTCCTTTGACATGGCTTGTTCGACTTCCATCCTTGCTTCTTGGACTCTCTCCTCCGTACGAGGGTCTGAATATATAGCTTTCTTAGTTTGTGCTCAGGTGATGGCCAAGACTGCATCCTCTTCCACATCGATCATATTGATACTGCCTTTTTGTTTTGGGCAGTCACTGTCTTCATGGTTGTCTGGCTCGCACCACTTGCACAGCATCCCAGTCTTGTTTTGGTTATTCTGGCATTCTCGAGCGAAATGTCCCCATTCACTACATTGATGACATTGTATCATCGATCATCCTTTTGCATCGTATTGGATTCGGCTCCCGCGTTGTTATTGTTGTATCTATCATTGCCTCATATGTTCCTATACCCGCCAGGTGAAGCATTATTATTATTGTTCTATTGTTTCGGTAGTGTGTTTGGTGGGGTAGATTGTTCGCCCTGTGTGAACAGCACTTGTGTGCTTCTTGTTTTTAGGTTGTATGGGCATTCCTTGATTGAATGTCCCAGAACTTGGCAGATGTCTCATAATAGTTTCTTAGGGCAATTTGTTTTGATATGCCCCTCATTTTTACATTTGGTGCAACATAACTCTTTATTTGCGTTACTGGCTTCCTTTTCGGCCTTTAACTCTCCTTCATCGTTCTCATCATATCTTTCCTCAGGGCTTGGACAGTCTTGGATTCACTGTTGCTACTATCTTCCAAACTCTCATCATCCTCTGTTTTCCTCTTTCCTCGGGAGGACATTTTATCCTCACTCTCAATATCCATTGCTCGATTGTAAGCGTCGGCATACAAGAGCGGTACCACCTTCATTTTTTTCTAAGTGAAGGAATAAGCCCTTCAATGAACCATCGCTTCATACCGTCGGTAGGTTCTCTTTCCAATTTTACCAAAAGTTCTTTGAGCCTACGATTGTAAGCTCTCACATTCTCGTGCTTACCCTGCTTTGTATTATAGATTTCTACTACAATCTCATTATCATCTCTAAGTAGTTTAAATTCTTCTTCGAATGATTTCCTCAATGTGCCCCAAGTAGTTATTGAGTTTGCTTCCAATTCTGTGTACCAGTCTATCGCTATACCCCTCAGGGTTCCTGGAAATGATCGCAACCAGTAGGACATGTCGTCCTATCCATTTGCTACCCATATTGTCTCGCACGTTTTACAATGTCGTACCGGACCCTCCGATCCGTTTCCCGTAAATTTTGAGAGTTTCTGCCTTTCCACGTTTAGATTTGTCAAGGAAGTCATCTTTCTTCCCTGATACAACCTTTGTGCTTGGAACCTGGTCGAAGAGTTCTGACTCGTACATTCCAGTGCTTCTCTTGCACTCTCGGCCACATAGGAATCCCTACTTGTCCTACCTCAGTGAACATCACACTCTTGTTGCCCTCGGGTTCTTTCCTGTGCTCACTTAGCCCTGGGGTTTTAGGCTCAGATCCTCCGATCACCAATTCTTCTTCCAATAATAATTCTTCAACGTCGGATATTGTTTTTGTATGTTTCCAACAATAAATCTTTAGACCCGACTTCTCACTTTTCTTCGTCGGGTGGTGGTAGTCGTACAGATGATTCGTCCACTTGGTCGACAAGGTCCACGTACGCTTCGTTAGGGAACGGTAACTACCTAACTAATTCCTCCCACTCTGTGTTTCTGTGTTTCTTTGTCATGGGGATGTTTTTCTCTTCCGGACTACAGCTCCAACTAATGCTTCATTCCCGGGATGGACTCCGACTTTCCAGTGGTAACCCTTTAGTTTCTTCAACTATTTCCTTCAATATTCTCCTTCGTTCCCTCTGTTCTCTTATTCTCAGGGACCGTCTAATTTCTTGTTCTGATGTCCCGTGACCACTTTGTGGTCTCTTCCTATCCTTGTTTGGGTATAAGGGCATTAATTCCTCGATGTACGGCGTCGATCGGTATTACATTCTTCTTCTCGTCTATTCCTTTCTTCTTAACGTTGGATTACCTGCTAACGGCATTGTTCTCCATCTCTTTCTTCGTGCAAATCTTGTAGAATTATAAAATGTCTTGCCATGAGTCTTGGAAGGCGGTCGAGGAGGTCATCTACTTTGTTTACTCTCAATTTGTCCCAGATTTCGTCCTTTGGTATTTGTCTCCTATTCGCTTCCTTCCGTACGTGCTCTCTAACAGATATATCCCACAAATTTACCAAAACTTTTGTAAGATTGTCTTCTATTTGCTCATTAGATTCTACTAATTCTTCCGCTAGTTTTCCCATTTATACTACCATTTTGATCACCCTGACTACTCAACCCAATTCCGTGTAGGCAACGGCGGCAAATGTTTACTGCCTAATTGAATATGCTTGTAATGTCCCCTCTTTCTCAATGATGAATATAAAATGAAACATGTTAGCCTTTCATATTTTCCCAAAGGCTAACTTATCTTTTAAGGGAAAATGTAGTAAAAAGGGTAATAAATAATTAAACTGTTTCTATGCCAACATATCTTATTTCTGACAGCTCCTCCTGTTCTGCGTTGGGTCTGGTGGGCCCATCTCCTCAGTGTCCGTGCCTATTTTTAAAACCAGTTTGTTTGTGGAAAATGCCCCACTGTGGTGGAAGAAGTTAAATTAATTCATTGACTATTTTGGGTTGTGGCGTTGGCTCAGTGAGGGACAGAGAGTGCTCTGACCATATTCTATCTATTTTTAGCCCAAATTCTCTGTTGGTGCCAGTAGTGGGTCTGCCCACATCCCCTGGCTATTCTGGGCTGGGTGTGAGATTATTTGTGTTGGGAATCACTCATTCTGGTTTTTTTTGGATGACTAAGTTTGAATTGCTGTGATACTGGTAATTGGTTGCTTGAGCACAGGGACTGTTTAGTCTCAACTTCACTCAAATTCGGATGTGAGAGATCATCCCTAGCTGAGAACATTCTGAAAACAATAAGGGATATTCGGAGCACTATGGAATATGATGTTTTTTGATATATTTTGTTTTGCAAGTATGATTACAATGTGCAGATGAAATAAGGATGAATTCTGGAGTGTATTTTGCAGTGTGAACATTCCATTTTAACCGTGACAGAAGAATCAGTGTGAATCATGAAGTTTCTGCAGCAGCAAAACACCTCTGCTATGCACTGTCTATCCTTTGGAAACTGGGTGCCTAGTATACTATTGTGTTTTGATAATATTCATTGCATGGACTTCTGATTTTTGGAGCATTCTGGGCAACTTTGAGGATTTCTGGGCATGAGAAGAAGATTGATTACTACAACAGACATCATTTCATCCATCTATGGGACATTCTGGGTATGAATTGTAACTATGTTTCATAAAGTTTTGTTATTACATCTACTTCAAAGACAATATTGTTTGCATATGTGTTTGCTTGTTTGAAACTGGGTAGATCATTTCAGTGGTATCAGAGCTGGTATCCTGCCAGCGTGTGAAGTTCCTTTCGACTCTGCATGCAGCAATCCAGTGACAGGGAAAGGAGATATAAGCAAAGAGAGGAAAGAAGGTTGAAAACTATAGTTATCTCAGTCATGACGGATGGGGACAAAGAAAACTGTCCACCTGAAAGCCCAAGTAAAATAATGAAGAGGAAGTTTGATCATATGTATGAGATGATAGCAAGATTAGTGGACAAACTGGATCAAAACTTAGTTCCGAGCACAAGAAACAATACTGAAGCCAGCAGCTCGCAAAACAATGGAGCCCGAAATGATCATGTGAGAACACCTACCAGGACCTCAGTGGGATCAGCTGCAAGACCCCTTCAACCTTTTGCAAATAGAAGGGAAGAAATACCACCTGAACATGAGGAGAGAGTTGCGTTCACTGATGATATTATGGTGAATCATGATGAATATATGACCCTTCCCGCTGTTGTTCGTAGGAGTCTAACATTTGATCAATTTCTGAATCAGAAAAAAGGAATGGTGGAAGAGCGGACAACAAGGAGAACAAGGATTACAAGCATGCTCTGAGTAAAGTGTCTATGGACAAATTTGATGTTAGCGGAAAATGCACTGCAAGAGCTTGGGTTCAAAAACTCGACACTTATATTACTCTGAAGCCTATGCCTGAGGAGACAACCTTAAACTTTGCAACTTTACATTTGCAAGGGGCTGCCTATGAGTGGTGGTATCATGGTCTTGTGACATAGGGTCATAATCTGATTACTACCTACGATGAGTTCACCAATAGACTCATCGAGAGGTTTGATAAGCAAGATCCGGAGCAAAGCTTCAAAGACCCAGCACAGCTGAAGCAAACGGGTAACATTGATTCATATATCACTGAGTTTCAAAGGCTTAGTGTCATGGTTCCTAATATTTCTGAAAAGAGGCTAATTTTTCTGTTCGTTGAAGGTTTGGCTGAACCAATCAAAGGATGGGTAAAATCTTTGGATTCTTAGTCCTTACAAGAAGCCATTAAAAAGGCTAGAAGTATGGAGTTTTCAGCTCCAAAACCAAAGTTGATGACAAAACCTTTTGCATTCAACAATGACAAGAAGAACTTCACAAAGTTTCCCAATCAGCAGCAGCAGCCCTTGCAAAAATTAAGTGATGAGGCAAAAAAGAACTCAAAAGGAAAAAATTGTGCTTTACATGCAAGGAGCCTTGGGCCCCAGGTCATAAATGTTATGAAAAGGGACATGCAAAGCATTTGGAGGTCTATGTGGAGGCTGAAACAGGTTCTGAAATATCAGAACAGCAAGGGGAATTTGTGGACTGTGAGGAGTTTGAAGACATTGAGGAGGTTGAAGAAGTAAAGGAAGATAGTGGTACTTTTGCCCAGCTGTCCAGCACACAAAGAAACAATCCATTCCGTGTGAGAGGAGTTCTGGGAGGGCAGCGAATGGTGGCTTTGATTGACACAAGTGCCACACACAATTTTATAGATGAAGGTTTGGTAGCCAAACGTGGATTGAAGACAAAAGAGTTTGATGGCTTCAAAGTTTTGGTGGCTGATGGATTTACTCTTACATGCACCAGAAAGATACCCCAACTAAGCATCCAATTGGGAAACCATGAGATCAAAGATGAATTTTATGTGGTTGGAATAGGTGATACAGATGTGGTATTGGGAATACAGTGGCTGAAATCTCTTGGAGAGATTAACTTTAACTTTCAGACCATGGAGCTGAAATTTGAATCAGAAGGCAAGAGAGTTGTGCTTCGCGGAATGTCAAATGGAGGACCTAGAGTGGTTACTGCTAAGAGGATGGAGCGGATCTTGACGCAAGGACAGGCTGAATGGGTTGCTGAATGTATTGTCCTTCCTGCTCATGATCATGATAGGAAAAGAGAGTATCATCCTGCTGTGCAGAGACTCTTGACCAAACATACTAAGGTCTTCAATGGATTACCTCCTGGGAGACCACCTGAGAGAGGAATCGAGCATGTGATCGAATTAGAGGATGGAGCCAAACCAATGATGACCACTCCTTATTGACATCCAAAACGGTTCAAAGATGAGATAGAGAAAGCTATCAAGGAGTTGCTTGACATGGGTTTCATCCGTCCAAGCAAAAGTCCCTTTGCATCTTCAGGGGTTTTAGTCAAGAAGAAGGATGGGACTATGCGATTGTGCATAGACTACCGTGAGCTCAACAAACGTACCATCAAGAATAGGTATCCAATACCCAGGATTGACAAGCTCATTGATGAATTACATGGAGCAATCTATTTTTCAAAAATAGACTTGAGATCAGGATATCAACAGATTCGCATGCGTGAATCTGATGTGGAGAAGACGGTGTTTAGATGCCACTTTGGGCATTTTGAGTTCCTAGTTATGCCTTTTGGCCTAACCAATGCACCAACAACATTCCAATCATGCATGAATCAGATTTTCAGCAAGCAGCTCCGTAAGTTTTTATTGGTTTTTTTTTATGAAATCCTTATTTATAGTAAAACTTGGGAAGAGCACTTGCACCATCTTGATGAGGTTCTGGGGATACTTGAAGCTAACTCTTTGTTTGCCAAGGAATCAAAGTGTGAGTTTGGCATGACTGAAATTTTATATTTGGGACATGTAATCAGTGCAGATGGGGTCAGAGTGGACCAAGAAAAAATCCGTGCTATCATTGAGTGGCCACCACCCAAAACCCTCACTCATCTTAAGGGTTTTTTTGGTCTATGTTGTTTCTACAGGCGGTTTGTGAAGGGGTTTTCCCAAATGGCAGCTCCTCTTACTGATCTAACTAAAAAGGGAGCCTTCTCTTGGTCTGAATCAGCACAGATATGTTTTGAAAAGTTCAAGGAAATCATGAGCAATGTTCCAGTGTTGGCTCTCCCAAATTTTTCCAAGCCTTTTGAGCTTGAATGTGATGCTTTAGGGGAAGGAGTAGGGGCTGTCCTAATGCAGCAAAAGCATCCTATTGCCTTTGAAAGTAGGAAATTGCGAGGTGCAGAAAAAAGTTACTCAATCTATGACAAGGAAATGCTTGCACTCATGCATGCATTAACCAAGTTCAGGCAATACTTGGTGGGAGGTAAGTTCATTGTTAAGACTGATCATAATAGTCTTAAATACTTCTTATATCAAAAGGATTTGAGTGAAAGGCAGCAGCGTTGGGTAAGCAAACTTCAGGCTTTTGACTTTGACATTCTATGTGAAGGGTAAGAAAAATGTTGTGGCTGATGCACTTTCAAGGAGGCCTCATCTCACTTCTATTGTGGGTATAATAGCTGATTGGAGAGATCAGATTTTGGTCGAATATGCCAAAGATCCGTTGGCTGTTAGCATCATTGATGGAGACACTTTTGGAGGTAAGTACAAGGTAAACAATGAGCTGATTTTTTACAAAGATTGAATATTTCTTGTGGCTAATTCTAAGGTGAAGGAAAAGATTATGAGAACGTTTCATGATGAGCCCTTTGCTGGTCACCAAGGATTTTACAAGACATACAAGCAAATTCGTGAAAGGTTCACCTAGAAGGGGCTAAAGAATGACATCATGAACTATGTTAGGGAGTGTTTGGTATGTCAACAAAATAAATTCTTACCCAGCTAGTCTGCTGCAACCATTGCCTATTCCCACTCAAAAATGGGAAAGTATTTCAATGGATTTCATTACAGGGCTGCCTAAGGTGCAAGGTAAGGATTCTATTTATGTTGTTGTTGATAGATTGACTAAATATGCTCATTTTTATGCAATCAATTCAGATTTCAGAGCAGCCCAAGTGGCTGAACTATTTTTCAGAGAGGTGTTCAGATTGCATGGGTTACCTCGAAACATAGTCAATGATCGGGACAGCAAGTTTCTAAGTTTGTTTTGGCAAGAGTTGTTCTGTTTGAGTGGGACTGAGCTCACTCTGAGCACTAGTTATCATCCTCAGACTGACGGCCAAACTGAGGTGGTGAATAAGTGGCTAGAGGGATATCTGAGGAACTATGTTTCAGAACAGCAAATGGCTTGGGTCCGATGGCTTCATCTAGGAGAGTATTGCTATAACTCTTCCTATCACATGTCAATCAAAATGTCTCCTTTCATGGCACTTTATGGATATAATGCACCAAGCTTCGCAGACCTAATATTTGATGAATGCAGAGCACCCCAGGCTAAAGATTTTCTACAACAAAGTCAAGATATCTTGAGGGCATTGAAAGATAACCTGCTGCATGCTCAGAACCAACAAAAACTCTTATGCTGATCAGCACCGTGTTGAACGCTCTTTTGAGGTGGGAGACATGGTTTACTTGAGATTGCAGCCCTACAGGCAGTCCACTCTCAAGAAAAGTGGAGCAGAGAAGTTGAAACACGATTTTATGGTCCTTTCAGGGTGAAGAGGAAAGTGGGTGCAGTTGCCTACGAGTTGGAACTTCCGGAAAGTTGCAAGGTTCATAATGTATTTCATGTGTCTCGCCTCAAGAAGGCTCTTGGACACAATATGATGGCTTCTTCTGAGTTGCCTCCATTGGACGAGGAAGGAAATCTGATTTTGATTCCGGAAAGGATATTGGAGTACAGGGAACGAACAGTGAGGAAGAGAACTATTAATGAGTATTTGATCAAATGGAAGAATCTACCACTGGAAGACGCCACGTGGGAAAATGAACAGATTCTTCTAGATCCAGAGCTGCAATTGCTTGAGGACAAGCAACTTCAAGGAGGGAGGACTGTAATGTCCCCTCTTTCTCAATGATGAATATAAAATGAAAATGTTAGCCTTTCATATTTTCTCAAAGGCTAACTTATCTTTTAAGGGAAAATGGAGTAAAAGGGGTCTATGCCAACGTATCCTTCTATTTCTGACAGCTCCTCCTGTTCTGCGTTGGGTCTGGTGGGCCCATCTCCTCAGTGTCAGTGCCTATTTTTAAAACCAGTTTGTTTGTGGGAAACACCCCACTATGGTGGAAGAAGTTAAATTAATTCATTGACTATTTTGGGCTGTGGCGTTGGCTGAGTGAGGGTCAGAGAGTGCTCTGACCATATTCTATCTATTTTTAGCCCAGATTCTCTGTTGGCACTAGTAGTGGGTCTGCCCACATCCCCTGGCTATTCTGGGCTGGGTGTGAGATTATTTGTGTTGGGAATCGCTCATTCTGGTTTTTTTGGATGACTAAGTTTGAATTGCTGTGATACTGGTAATTGGCTGCTTGAGCACAGGGACTGTTTAGTCTCAACTTCACTCAAATTCGGATGTGAGAGATCATCCCTAGCTGAGAACATTCTGAAAACAATAAGGGATATTCGGAGCACTATGGAATATGATGTTTTTTGATATATTTTGTTTTGCAAGTATGATTACAGTGTGCAGATGAAATAAGGATGAATTCTGGAGTGTATTTTGCAGTGTGAACATTCCATTTTAACCGTGACAGAAGAACCAGTGTGAATCATGAGGTTTCTGCAGCAGCGAAACGCCTCTGCTATGCACTGTCTATCCTTTGGAAACTGGGTGCCTAGTATACTACTGTGTTTTGATAATATTCATTGCATGGACTTCTGATTTTTGGAGCATTCTGGACAACTTTGAGGATTTCTGGGCATGAGAAGAAGACTGATTACTACAACAGACATCATTTCATCCATCTATGGGACATTCTGGGTATGAATTGTAACTATTTTTCATAAAATTTTGTTATTAAATCTACTTCGAAGACAGTATTGTTTGCATATGTGTTTTGCTTGTTTGAAACTGGGTAGATCATTTCAATGCTTGAATAACATAAAGTAAACAGAATAGAACTATGTTGATAATAATAATAGATTCATACCATACTTCGCAAAATGATATCACAGTGTTTCTTATTCAAATGCTCTTATACAATTGTAGTATATGGGATTCTCGCGACATGTGGTCCCTTTTACAATGACAATAGAAGCATATATAAGCGGCCGATGGTTGCTAAGAACTGCCAACCGTCGGCAACTACCAAGAGCAACTAACCGACGAGAAAACAACTAATCTCGCTGACAAACCCAAACAAAATTATATAACTATAACTAATGTGTTGTCTACAACCTCTCACACTGATTTGTATATTTCATAGTGCCTCTTTCATTGATATTTTGATTGCAGCAGCATAGATCAGTTTGGATCAGATTATTATACATTTTATTGCAGCCATTATTTCAGTGAAATATCATTTATTAGTTGCAATCTAATATCTTGTATAACCCCAAAAGGTAGTACCACTAGTGGCTTTGCATTTCCTGTATATCATTTTGTAATAACTGGATGGTTTACCACCAATTCTATAGCATGCATAGTTTTTTGCACACTCGCTAAATAAGCGTAGAATTGACAAGGCTCGCCTAGCGTGCTTCATTTCAGTTTCTTGCATCAAGCACACTCCACTGAAGAAGTGTAGATTCTAGCAGGCTCTACCGCCCTATGTGCTTTGGTTGATAATGTTTACTTCATCTTGCTACATTCATTCTTGATAGCTATGAGTGGTCCTAAGCATTGTATGCTCTCCCTTGCCCATCCTGGGAACATGGTCAGAAAGTGTTAGGGACGGTGCATTGTAGCTTTTCTTTAATTGCAAAACTCAAAAAATTTTGGGGTGGTCATTACACCTTTTATGTATGGATTTGTCCTTGATGAGATGGCTAAGATTTTTAATGTATGGATTTGTCCTAAATGAGATGGCTAGGATTTTTATTGTTTTGTATTTATTAATTTGTATTATTATGTACCTCATGTCTTTTATCTAAATATTCCTTGAGTGTAATTCCTTTCTTATGTCCACTATATTCCTTGCAAAGAATATTAGAGGGGTAACTCCTTTCTTATGTGTCACCATATTCCTTGCAAGGAATATTAAAATTGCACGTGTGTACTTGCCTCTTGTCATGAGGAATAGAACACGTAGGGACACACTAATACAAGGTGGCAAATATTGAGGCTTGGAGTTACATGCTTAACTCCCCTTTTTACCTCTATAAGATAGAGGTTTTCCTTCTCTTTCTTAAGTATGATACTTAGTTCTCTTCTTGTTTTGCAACTCTCATGCTTTTTATAGTAGAGGGTAAGATTTCAAGGTGCCATCTTCATTAATACAAATAAGGTTTTCTTCCATCAAACAGTTTCCTTAACAAATCTTGTCTCAAACTTGTTATGGTGTGATCTTATTTTATTTTGTTAATTTATTTTGTGTTTGCTTATGTTTCAATGTTTAGTGGTTGATCTTGGATTAATATTTCTCTAGCAAACAGTTACATACCAAAAAGTGGCATTCATCCACAAGCAAGACTGGATTCTATGTGGTGAGACACTCTAGAGAACATAGTTCCATGGTGTAAACGATTAAATTGTTCATTTCTTCCTCATAACAAAATTTAACAATAGATTTGAGACATTTATTTTGTTGTTTTAGTTCCATGCTTGAGTTTTGTAGATAGGTGGCCGAAGTTCATTTCATACTAAGGGGAAAGCATAAGCAGATAGTGAGTTTTCCCATTCAAATAGGTTTCTACAAATACATTGATGTAACAGATGTAAGTATAGAGTTTTATAAGTTTAACTTGAAGTCTCTCTATGAAAAACACACTTACACTCATAGAGGTATTCTATTTGAGAGGTTCGGAGCTCCTTTTTGACATGTGCCAAATATAGAAGATTTTTGGGCAAACTGTGGTGATGAATATGAGTTAAGGAGGGATCATAGTTGGTTCAAAAAGAAACAAATGACTGATTTTAATCCTGCAGACGTGCCTGAAGACTTTACAGACTCAGATTCAGAGGTATTGTCTCCTCATTTCATTGCAGCAAATTTGGAACACCAGCCCTTAAATATGGTGAATTAGAATGTCAAGGAGAGTACTTATATCTTGGATAGGACCAAATCAGCATTGGATAAAAGTAATATTTCTTGCAGGCCAAAGGTCACTTAGAAGGCAGAAATTAGCTAGTTCGTCACAGCATCATCAGAAGAAAGTAGTAGCATCTTGTTCCTCGCACATGAAATTAAAATCAGCAGTTGAGGACAGCAATAGAAATCAAAAGGAAGAGGGTAGTCAGATTCCACAAGCAACAAGTACTTCAAATACAGCTCAAATAATCCCAAAATTAAACTTGGTTGCTAGG
This sequence comes from Cunninghamia lanceolata, assembly GCA_027924645.1. Lineage (NCBI taxonomy): Eukaryota > Viridiplantae > Streptophyta > Pinopsida > Cupressales > Cupressaceae > Cunninghamia > Cunninghamia lanceolata. The sequence continues at coordinate 187,398 of BSBN01000918.1, read as the reverse complement.
AAGAGTGCAATATCTCCTCATCATCAACTAAGTGCAAAATCTAAGATTGTAGAGTCTATTCCAGTTTGTGCTTCTTCTCCACCTGCTTTTTCTCGACCTGCTTCTCCTCCTTCAAGGAAACCCTCCCATTCGTTCCCCTTCACCTTTTGGATGTTACCCTGAAACTTCTATTATCCCACCTTCCATTCCTTCTCCATCCCATTTACAAGATCTCCCACTTCCTGTTTTTCCTATCCCATTATTACTATGTATTCCCCTAGTCCTCTTAGAAGGCATGGAGATGATAAAGAAGCACTGAAATGGGTAGAATTCATTATGACTAGAAAGAGGAAACTTTTCAGCTCTTATTAGGTTGATTTTGCAAAGCTTGCTTTAATTCTTTCAGAACTAGAGCCAAAGATGCCCAAGGAACAATCCAGAGTTAGAAAGAACACAGATGGTCACTTGGTATTGGAAACAGTTATTCCTCTTCGGTGAAAAGCAGCACATGATGTTGAGCCAACTAATTTTCAGGTATTTGAGACTAAGTTTGGGGTAAGAACACACCAAGGAGACACTAACTTTTTGGATGTTGCGACTGAAAACCTCAAGGAAAGAGTCCTCATAGATGTAGAAGACAAGGCTTCATTAAAATCAGAGGTTAAGCAACTCAAGAAGTTCATAGCTCGTCTTCTCCAACCTACATCCACATCTACAAGCTTTGTACCTCAACTTTAGCATTCCATGGATCAACAAAAACAACTCAATCAGCTAGTCGCACATGGGAAGACTGTAGCAAAATGGGTAGGCAAACTCAGCCAGCTAGGGACAAATTTGCTCAAGAGACTGTATGTCTTATTGATCAAGTCAAGGCTTCTGAGAGAAAAAAATTTCAGAAATGGAACATTGTATAAAGGAAAGTTCGCATCTTATGAAGATTTTGTAGCAAAATTGAAACCCGCTCTTATTCTTGGTCCCATGAAACTAGCTAAAATAGGAGTAGTAGCAAGTGTCAGGGAGGAGAAAACATTCACTTGGACATATCGGTATAAGTTTTTGAATTGGCTTTATGACGAGGCTGCCACCATATTAGATGACATAAAGACAAGTAAGGATGAAATAAGGCAGCAGGCGGCCTCCTTGGTGACTTCCCTCTCTTGTATTTTTAATAATGTGAATGGAATACAGCTTGAGCAAGACTAAGTATAGGGTGAATTCCAACAGCTAGTGATGGACCCACTTGGAAGAGCTGAACTAGATGAAAACATAGACAAGTTGCTATCCTGCTAGGTATATTTGGGATGGTGAAGCAGAGGTGACAGAGATTGATACATCGATCACACAGAGCAGTCTTACTTTAGAGGCGTAGATTATTCAGTTGGATCCAGTGCCAACACTAAAGAAATCACAAGTCCAAGACTTCATTGACAGATTGCAGAGGTTGCAGGGCACACATGTTGTTGCTGCTGCTGCACTAGGACTATTGGGGATGCTCCAGAGTAGCTATAAATATTTCAAAGTTACTATAACAAATTTATGGCAGTAAATTGTTTTTGTTTTTTAATGTAGTCATGATGTCTGAGGCGGCAAAGAGGGCCTTTATCCCCTATATAAGAATTCTGGTCAAATTTTGCAAGCGAAAGAAACTGGTGGGCCTATGACTATTATATGCAAGCTTTGTCTGAAGAGCCTTCAGGGCACTTTCGAAAGAGGTAAGGATATTTTTTATTTCGCATTAAGGGTAGAGGAGTTGAACCTTGCCCTAGGGAGGAGCAAACATGTCTAAAAGTCACAAGGACACAAGAAAGGGCTGAAGGTAAAGTGTCTCATTTAAGTTCACATGCTTCACAATCACCCTCAGTTCAAAGTCAGCCATGAAGACAAACAAAAGAGCCATAATAAAAGATAAATCTGACATCTAGAGATGTGACGCAGGAGGTGCACAATGCAAAACAACTAAGGTCTATGAAGCTTAGGACAGTCCTTATTGACAGGGAAAAAATACATCTAAGCAACATTACCAAACAAATGAGCTTGAACTACAAAAATAGAGTAGCATTATGAAGGGCAGCTGGACTGATACTAGAAACCATCCACTTATTAATTTTATGGTAACTTCCCCTATAAACCCTTATTACTTAAAGGCAATTGAATGTTCATGGAAAAAGATAAATGCGGAATTCCTTCAGGAGGTGGAGGCATCAGATATTGTCCAGGTTACTAAAGATGCTGTCCTAATTTATTAAGTAGCAAACTTGCTGCTGTATAATAAAATACAAGCATATATTTGGACTTTGTGTGCATGCACACAAAGACATTAAAAAGTTTGAGTGGATTTCTCAACTCACTGAAAACAACCAAAAAATGAGAATGTTCAATTAAAATCATCGCCAAGCCCAAGCCATTATAGGAAATATGCCAAAGTGGAAATCCTCAAATTTGTTGGTACAATGTTTTCTTCTTTTTTGTAGTTCTTGAAAGTCTCAATGCAGTCAAAGGTGCTTAAAGTTCCAATGTGCTTAGTGATGAATGGACAGCTTGGAGGCCAAATTCGTAAAAGACTACAATAGTGAAGAGATGGATAGTCCTTGATAAACATTTTCGTGCTGATATTAGATATCTGGCTGAGTTCATCGAGCCTATTTGTAAGGTGATCCACTCTGTAAATTCATACAAGCCATTTATGAGAGAAATTTATAAAATGTTGATTCTATGTGTGAAAGAACCAAAAAAAGTACATACGTGAGGGGTCCTTCACTATATCCTTTGATAGAGGCAGGAAAACATGGGAGATGCAACAGACTTAACAGCCTCCATATATGGCTGCGTCTGATTTTAATACAAAGTGGTGTGATGTTAAAGTCACCAAAAAGAGGCCTTCTTGCAATGATAGAGGCAATAAAGCGATTTTGGACTGAAGTGAGGAAAATTTATAGCGGAGGGGAAGATGCAACTATTATCAGGACCCAATGGTATCACATTTCACGTGGAGAGAGTAATTCTTATAGAGTTGAAGATTTGTGTGATCGGTGTGCAAAGAAAATCCAAATAAAGTGGTGTTAAAAGCATCATAGTGAACCACCCGAGTTGCAATCATTTGCAATATGATTACAACTCACAAATGGCTAGTTCTTCAGCCTATGAGAAGTATTGGAGCACTTGTAGTTTTATATGTTCACTGAAAAGGAGCTGATTCAAGTCAAATAAGGCAGAGAACCTAATCTGGTTCTGTAGTATGCTTCAACTTCAATTTTATATAGATCCAAAGTACAAGGTGGGTCCTTTAGAAAAATAGGAGCAAAATCCACTTGATGGGGAAACCCTAGCCTTAGAGAATGAGATGGTTTAGGTAAATGGTCTCAATGACTTAGCCCCATCTATATTTCCTACAGAGGAGCCAGACCTTTAGAGTGAACATATGTATAGCATTCTGGCAGAGAACTTGGAGATGGAAGATGTAGCCAATGCTACAGTTAACCTTGATCCATTTAAGGAAATACAAAAGAAAATTGAATGTGTCACATTTTTGTTTTTGTTTTTTGCATGCCCATTTGTCAGCATTTTAGTATGTTCTCTTGACAACCTTAAGCTTTGTTTCTTTAAGCCTCAACTTTATGTCATGAATATTAAATTATCAAAATAATTAATCTTTAAATTCTTTGAAATCTAAGTTGTGTACTTTCAAATTGTAATTTTTATGCATTCTACATCTTTTTGGAGTTGCTTAAGTATTGTATTGTATTTTTTTATATTCTGAAAATGCAATATATATATATATATATATATATATTTAAACATTTTGTTGGTTTCTGACATCTCTCAATACCTCTCTACCCTTTTTTTTGGAAAATGGCATCCCTGTTTCTCATACGTATCCCCATCCCTGCCTTCTAGTGACAGTGTGGTAGTCTGAGGCCTTACAATTGTTGATTTGCAACTCACGGCTACCCCGTCTCTCATACCTGTCCCCTTCCTCGTCTTTCAGCGACACTATGATGGTCATAGGTCTTACTATTATCTTTGAATTACAATCCAAAGGGTTTTGTTTTAATTACAAACATAAGTCTTCCAATGGGCTCACATGTGCTCCAAAAAATATTGGTGGCAAAAACTATTAACAACGAGGGACAAGCAATTTATCTCACTACAAGGCTGAGAATAACCCTATATCAAACCTTGGTGATAAGAAGGAAGATGAATGCTGTAATAGTGGTTGCACTTATTTCCTTTGGAAACACTCATAACATAATAAACTCCAAGCATGAGTCATCTAAAACATTGCACTAAGTGATAGCAGCTATTGTGCTATGATGGACTAGACAAAGGTGGTTACTGAATCAGTATTAGTGTTCCATAGAGACACATCCCTAACCCTTTGGGACCATTCCAAACATGTATAGTACACAGTGTATCAATGTTCCGCAGGGAATATCCCAGACATTTTGAAAACACAAAGGGAACATCCCCCACACCTTCCCGTTTTTTCAAACATTTTTTTCTCGCATCCCTAAGATGTTTGAGAATTTCTTTGGCATCCCAGTGATGTTTCCTATTTTAGGAGGGTACTTGTCCCCATTATTTTGACATTTTGTCTCTCTCCCCAATATGTTTCTAATTTTTTTGGCACCTCAAGGACATTTCCTATTTTGGGGGACAATTGAGGACATCTACGTCTGTGGATCATAGAGGAACATCCCTGGAACATCAAGGAAGCTCAACAGAGCATCCTGACATCCTCTACATCAACAATTGTCTAAAAGAATACAGGAAAAAAACAAAGCTGTAAAATAAAAAACTAAAAGAGGGCCATTTTCAAACAGGTTTTTTCATTATCATCGATAATACTAACAATCAGATATTCATGTTTACAATTTCATATTCATATTTCAGCATTTCACTCAAATTTTGAGTTCAATTTTCAGCGGCAAATGTTGACTATTTGTTGTCCAATGCCATCGATGCTAATATTATTTAAATTTCGACTCTTTAGAATGTTTAATGATGTTTGACATTTTAATTATTCAATTGAAAAGCCATAAAATATTTGCAGCCCCCAGCTGTCCCTCTGTCATCCGCACCATACCAAAAACTCAAAGAAACATAGGAAATTTTTGCCGGATAGCTGCAGATATACGATGTGAGTTTACGTGGTAGCCTGGACACAGGTTGTTGTAGCTTATCTTAATACGCCATACATGAAATTCAAGAAGGGGCAACAAATTATCAGAGTTAAAGGTTGCAACTTGGCACAATTAAATTGGTTTTAAAACACGAAATGGCAAAAAAAAAATGATAATGAGAAGCCATATTTAATTTCTCATTATAGGGCCATGAAGGACCTACACACTAAAATGATTATGCAAGTATTAGCTAAATGGGAGGAAGTGGAGTAGCTTATTGAACTATCCAGATGTAATTAAGGACCTATCCCATGGGCTGCCACAAGGCAAAGAAATATTGCAACACCAAGCACTTCAAATGCATTGAAGACAAGGCAATTCAAGAACATGGCATAGATATCAAATTTCTTTAGCTAAAACAAACTAGTCGCTAAAACCAGTAGGAGCAACTTTGCTTTCAGGTCACATGCTATTCTAAGCAATACATTTAGGGTTTTTATTTTGAGAAGATTAGTCTTCTTTAAAAAGCCTGCTTTTACAGTCATCATTTAGGTAATCTCAAATTTTACAAAGGCATTTTATAGGGCCCAGAAAAGCTGAATTTCTAATTATCTTAGAAGCACTAAAAACAGGGCAAATTATTTACGATATGATTTACAATATATACATGTAAAGAAATCAGATGCAAAGGAGATCTTTGGTGAAGGATTTGGTGTCAGCAGTCTGTGAAGACTCTGGACTTGCCCACGTACGAAACTCATACAGTTCTTGCAGTCAACTAGACCTCATTTTGTGCCCCTACCTTTTCATGAAAGTTCATTTCTTTGTGAATTATCTAGAATAGCTATGTCAACCACATTAAAAAATTTATTTAGATCTCTTCTAATAATTTTAATATCATTCTTGTTTTTTCAAATATCCTAGATTCGGTAAATCATTTGGAATTTCAGTCTTAAATAAAAATTCACTTTCTCTTGGATTTCAACAAGGAGGGTTTATTGAGTTCTATTATCAGTTTCCGATTCAAGTGCATAAGAATCTTCGGCCCCAGAATTGCAATCATAAGCATTCCAAGAAGCATACCTCTAGTCTGCTTAATTCTGCATTCTCTTCCTTCAATTGAGTCACCTGAGCCTCTAGCTCCACAGTGTATGCCTTCATCAAAAAGACAGGAATAAGCAAATGCAAATTGCCTTTAGCCCAAATAATAAAACAGCAGACCAAGCACACTATCTGCTCAGTGAAACACATAAACTTCCATATTAGATAATAGAATGCAAAGCAACATTAGACAGCCATGCAAATCATGCATTCTCAAGATTCAGGTTGCATGCCATGGCGAAGTTAACAAATTTTAGTGAGAGAGTGAAGGACAAATGTCTAAAATTACCTGTCAAAATGACTCATTTGTACAACCTAGGAACTACCACTCACTTACCTATAACTGAGTATCAAAAACAATGGTTCAGAAAATACAATTTTTCACCACAATTCTTTTTCCCTGATATTTATAAGGGCAACAAAACAGATGAACTTAGATTGAGCGGATAGAATCAAGGGAAGGAAACTATTGGACATTAGCTTAGAAAATCATGAAGATGCCCTACGGCAGCTCGGGCAATTACATGAACAAGCCAGGCTTTTGGAATGCCATTAAATATACTATTTTCTTCTTCTGTGAAACTAATATGGATGAGCTAAGAATCTCTTAAAGAAATGATAAGCAAACCCCCTTAGTGTTCTTCCCAGGTTCCTATGAGGTCAACATTGCTTTGGATCCCTAATAGACTTGGTATTTACTATTTATGAGTTATGAGAAAATATAGGACAAATACAAACATGACAGCTTAAACAACAAACAAGTATTGTTTCTTGTCTAACCTGGAGACCCCCAACCAAAGGAAAATAAATGTTGTCAACTTAAACAATCCCTAAAACTGTAAACTAAACCAATAGAAGATTGATTTATTCTGGTAGTTGATACAAAGGGGTGGCAAAACAAAGATAGAAAAGTGTAGACTAGCTCACCTTAGTAAACAGGGGATGTTGCTAAGAAATATTATCATTTGTTCTGGTAGTTGATACAAGGGGGTGACAAAACAAAGATAGAAAAGTGTAGTCTAGCTCACCTTAGTAAACAGGGGATGTTGCTAAGAAATATTATCAAGAAAGAAAAGTAGATGGGCCTAGCAAACAGGGTATAGTTGCTAAGTATTGATAGAAAATAAGGAATGGAAGTCCTTATATGGGATTGGTTGTTAGGCCAAGAAAATGAATGGAAATTATTAGTATATAGGAGTAGTTTTTACGGCAAGTTAAGATAAATGGATGAAAATTCCTAGTATATAGGAGTAGTTGCTAAGGCAAGGAAATATGAGAGATTGGAAGTCCTCTGAATACAGATGAAGTAGCTAAGGCAAAAACAATCAATTGAATGGAAGTACCTATTGAGCACACTAATTATCATTTGAATCCAAGAACGTTTGACATTTGACCAGGTGCTTAGCAAAATATATGTGGATTGCAAGTTCTTCTTGATTCTGAGTATCTGTATGAATATGATACTAGGTACTTTTTAGCTTATCTGATTGCACACCAACAAAACAAAGGAATAATTTCAAAATGCAACACGCTTTTCATCATTGTATTTTCAGGATGGAATTAGAACTGTAACAGCAAGCTTATCAGACTGTAACATTAAATAAATTGCAATCATATTAATAATTACTGCTAATCAGATTGAAATCACAACAGTACACATAAAAATAATAGAGCAAACCTAAAAAGCCACCAGCATTCCTCACGAGCAGGTCCTTTCTAAGTCTGATGTATGGATCACAGAATCCCTACTTTAAACTGGTACTTGAATTAATACATCAAATGTCTTCTAAAATGAATTGCCGAGCACTATAGAATCACCAATCTGAACATTAGAGAATGTTTAATGCTTGTCTATGACTATATGTTTATATGTTTAATGCTTGCCACCTAGCTTATTCCTCAACAAGTTATGTAACTAATTCTAAAACAAACTTGTAATATTCTATCTTCAGCCCACGTGGTTTAGCTGTCCAGAAAACCCCCGAACATGCTTTGTTTGCTAAGAAACAAACATAGCCTCTTTGGAAGATTATGTGCCCATTTTGGAGAGTTGTTATGCTGAACAGGATATAGATATCGGTGTCTTATTCACTCATCATCAGCAAATTGGATTTGGACCTCTCAGCAATCTTCTCTGTGGCAGTTATTGTCTTACACAGCAAAAGAACTATCTCGTGCAACAAGGTAATCTCTTGCACAGCAAAGACACTCATGCAGCAGAGGCAACACTTGCACAACAAAGGCAATCACTTGTGTAGCAAAGGAATTTGCTTACATGGCAAAGAGATACCCTGTGCAGCAAGGAATAATACCTTCTGCAGCAAAGGAGATGTCTTGGATAGCAAAGGTAACTGACTTCTGGTCTTGCACAGCAGCTCCACTCCTTTGAACCTTTAGAAGCAAACAAATACAATCATACAAAACAACTTAATCATACCAAATCCAGTTCATTAGTCCATTTCACCTCTTTTTTCTTAAAAGGCAATCAATTTATCTATGATAATTCTAATACAAAACATAAATCTCTTCAAGGACATATTCATATGAAATGGATGGAAAAAGTGATAGTCAAGTTTACTTTCATGTTACGAAGGCTTGTTCAAGAATAGGAAAAAGATATACGATCATACACATTCCTAGGAGACAAGGTCTTAACTGGGACCAACTCTGTATAGGCTGCACCTCAGCCGGAATGGAGACACCTTCAGTTTGGCATTGCTGATACACAGGTGGAGAAGTACCACCCAAAGGCTGACACATTGGAACATTCCATGAACTTGAAGGTACATTTGTCAATGATGCCACAACACGAGGTTTTGTCTTGACCTCCTTGGATTTATGACCAGACCATGGTTCCTCCGATGTAGCATGCAAAATAGGATTAGTAAGTTTGTACAAGCCTTTGTACACACCGCCTGGTCTAATTCCTCGAACAATGACTTTATCCTAGTTTACATCATGAACAATGCACTCTTTCCCAAAACTAAACTAGAATACTAGGATTTTTGGTAATCTAGCTAATAGAAAGTAAACTGTTGTTCAATCCTGGAATATGCCTAACATTATATACTAGAATTTTGATGCCATTATTGAGTGTGATTTTGACATCACCTATCCCCTTCACAGTGTGTGACTTGTTATTGCCAAGCGACACAGAATCCCTATGACTATTATCAACAGTGAACCTAACATACCAGTCACTGCAACACATAAAGTGTCTAGATGCACCTAAATCAAAGAACCAACAAGTGCTTTTAGCACTATCTAAAAAAACCATCAATGCATACTGCTCATGGTCTTCCTCGGCAGTCTTTGTCACATTAGCTTCATTCTATTGCTTGTGGGATAGATCAAATTGTCGTTTCCTGCAATCATTCTTCACATGCCCAAATTTATGAGTATTTTACCTTTCTCGATGATTGTGAAGATGAAGAATGAGCATTGTTACCTGTATTCTGAAACCGTGGAGCAAGTGCACTTTCTAAACTCCTGAAAGGAACCTCACTCACAGTTGTTCTTGTTGTCATTCCTTCTGCAACAAATATGTATTAACCTTGTCAAAGGTCAAAGTCTAGCTTTCTGCCAATAAGTTCAAAGACTCAACAAAAATCTCATATGGGGGTCAAAGCAACCATATCCTCATCATCAATTGTTTTGTTGACAGCAACAAGTTGATTACTAAGATCCTTGATTTTGAGAAGGTGTTCTAACAATGACCCACCCTCATGCAATTTTGTACAAAACAACATATTCTTCAAATACAAGACTCAACGTTTTTCCAACACATGATATTTGTTTTGCAAACTAGCCCACAGAGTACGTGTAGATGTAGCACTTCAAACTTCAGGGATTAAATCATCTGAGACTGATAACTTGAGAATCAATAGGGCTTCCCTATGACACTTGTAATACTCACATAGATTATTAGTTGGCCTAGTTTCGGTCACGTTCTTGATACTCAGCAATAGCTAGTACCTTGTGACTCCATATTATAATTTTTATCATTGAGCTTTTGTGATGGGCAACACTAAATTTTGAACATCATCCATTTTACTTGACAGACCCAAAAAATAACCCTTTTCCTCACACTGATTTTCTCCTAGAAAAAATAAAACCGACCCAAAAATGATCCCAAAAAAAAAAAAAATCAAGCTCTGGCAACTCCTTGAATTTGACTCAAATTAAAAATTTCCCAGAACTTTAAAATATGAACCCAAAAATTTTTCCAACCCTTGGAAATATTTGAAAATTCTTTGGAAAATATTGGAACACCATTTTAAATTTTTGAAAAATAAAAAACTTGAACTCGGAATAAAAATACCCGAAAAAAATGATGTCTTGTTGCGTGCCCAAAGGCCCCAAACTAATCCCGTACAAAAGATGCTCTTGCGACTGGAGTTAAAAATGTTGGACATGACTAATGAAATGATAAAAACCGTGACTGAAGAAATTAAGAAAAATGTTGTAAGCTTCACAAAATCATGCCCTAGCCGCTGTTTTTGAAACTCATGATTTTTACTAGTTTTCTACTCGCGATCTTATTGGTGCACAACCTTTGCAAACTGCTGATTTTCGCATCCTTTTCAAAGGTGATTTTACTGGTGTGTGACCTCCCAAAACTGGTGATTTTCGTATCTGAAATGCATCAAAAATCCCTTTTTAGATCCCGCAAATCACAACCTTTAGAAATCTACAATTTTCCTCAGATTTTTGGATGAAAAACCTCACAATTTGCATTAAATAAATGTCATGATTGTCCTCAAAAAATGTCACAATTTTTCTAATTTTTTGTTTCGTGTCAACTGTAACCAGCACAACCCACAATTTTCCTAGAAAAATGTCTATGATTGCAACTCCCATGACTATGATACACAACCTCTGATGCCTTTACCTTCTCTTCCCAACTTTCTTCAAATTACGTACGACTAACTCAATTCGGCTCTTATTTCAAAGATGGTAAAAACCAAAGATGTTCTCAAGTGGAGAGCATCACATTATATGAATGATCATGTGCTAAAAATAGCAAGTATTTACATACTAAAAAATAGATGTAGCCTATAAATAGAAAAATGTTACAACAAACTAACAACTAACTAATTAATTGACAAGCGTATGCAGACACTTTATTATAATATTAAACTATATTCTTATAGGTGTCCACATAGACCCAAAAATCAACTTCTTCCAATAGCATCTACAATTTGCACTTGCAAGGTGTAAAGTTGGAAGCACCCTCTAGGTGGTCACATTCTCTGAGACTAAGACCAATCATGTTTGCAGCTGTTATAACACACTAAAACTAAACACTCAGACCTTGTTCTTCTTTTCTATTCTTTATTTTTTCTTGCTACTAAATTATGAGCCCAAGACCTCTTTTATAGACTAAGATAATCTTCTAGGATTTGCAAAAACTAAAGCAGAAAAAGCTAAATAAAATATAAGACGACAACACTTTATTGTAGAAACAAAAACAACTTATCTTAATGAATTTAAAATCCCTCTAAATCTACAAAAAGCTAGAAAGGCTAGAAGAGTCCAGCACTCGGCTAAAAAATTTATTTAAAAAAAAACTAACCTAAAAATAAAAAGTAAAACTGCTTTCTTGCACCCAATTGTAGGAGAACAACAGCCAAGCAACATATTTGAAAAGCTAACATGAATTAGGGTTCCATTTTGTTTCAAGTGGCAGAATATAGTTATGCTAGTAGAACTCACATATTTGATCTTTTTCTTCCTTTGTACTAGAAAAATGCATGTCACAAAAAGCTCTTGAACTACTGAAATCAAAAGGAAGATTTGAGGCTACCTTTACCAACTGAAATCAACACCATTTCTCAAGTTACTAGAGAGAATAAACCTTGGCGCTCTATAATATGTCTAGTCAAGGAGCAAACTTCTTCCGTCTTATTCTTTAAGGCATTAATTTCCTCTTCTTTTTCTGTCACCCTCTTCTTGTCTACTTCCAACTGTCCTTGTAACTCCTCTTTTTTCCTAAGGGCCCTCATCTTTTATCTTTATCCTACATAAATTAGACACCATTGCTACATAATTTGCATAATGTTTAGGCATTCTTTAACAGAAAGTTGTGTTGCAGCCTCTGCAGCTTGTGCCCTGGATTCTGTCCATGGCAATTGAGCCTTGAGGGCCTCAATCTCCTTCTCCTATGCTGTTGTTTCTCTTGCGCATCAACCAATTCTTCGATATTAGCAGCTAGGGTTCAAACTGCTATTCTGTGTGAAAACCTTATGTGCATTCCTCATTTCTTCCAAATGAAATCAACCAACTGTATTGTTTCCTTGAGTTGCACAGCAACCAAATCACACAAGGACAATATTGCTTCCTGCTCGGCTTGTGCAACAAGGGATTTTTGTTCAATAGTAGGGTTCTCCTCTTGTGCAACAATGGATCTTTGTTCAATGGTAGGGCTCTTCTCTTGTTCAACAATAGCCATTTTCCCATTTGTAGGTTGTGCAGCGATGGGACTTTCTTCATTGTCCAAGTTGTGTAGCCACTTCCAAGAGCACAATGACATCCGCTGCATATGCAAAGTTGTTTTGCTCAGGTGTTGCCTGTGGCACATCTCCACCTTCAACTTTGGTCTCTTGCGCAACACTTTGACTGCTAGGTTCTATGCCTTGCGCAACAAGTGAGTTGGCTTCTAGAATTACATCCCCTTCTTGCATAGTAGATGTAGGATCCTCAGTGATTGATGCTTGCACAGAAATTGAGGATCCTTCCCCTCTAAATCATTGTGCTTTTGTTCCTGGACAGAGCTTTGAGGGTTCCTCAACCAAAGGGGTAGTTCTTCAGATTGTTCTGCTATCATTTGCACCTCAGCTGCAGGTAGGGAGATGAAATCCTCCCATGAACCTTCTGGCCTTGATACCTGCAATTCTTCTTCTATAATCATTTTGTTAAGGCCATATGGGATAAAAGTTTAGAGTACCCTCTCTGCACTTTCCCTGTTTCTTTCCTCAACAAGTTAAGCAGAAAAAATGGCATATCAATATGCCTACTGTGGCGAATGTGAAAGAAGTCAAATATGATAGCCATATAGATTACTATATCTTCCTTCATAGGTAATGTACTTCTGGACAATAATGGCCACCTCTGACCATGGTTACGTTAGACTAGTTCAAAGCACTCCCCTTGAAGAGCACTCAGGGTTCTCACCTTCAAGTAAAAAGGAGCTTCTTACCAGTTCTGTGTTCACTCTAAGCTTATGCCATTTCTCTCCCTCCATTGGCAAGCCTGTGGCTCTCAAAATAAAATCTTCTATAAGGATGACCTGTAAACCTTTTACCTTTGCCACATCATCTTTTAGCAAGCTGACAAACTCCATGGCAATATCACTATTGGACTCTCTGAACCTTTCAAAGAATTACATCCATCCTGCAATCTGCAAAATATTTACGGCCTCGGGGTTGTTGTGCAACCCTTCATGAGTAGTTGGCTCCTTCCTAGTGATGCCACCTCCCATTTTCTTCTGTCCTATACTTCCTTATACTTTGTTGGGATGAGAATATCCTTGCTACAAGACAGAATGGCTCTACAAGAAGGAAACCACTTTGAAGGATGAAAAAAAAGGCTCTGCAAGATAGACAACTTCAAAATTGTAGGATGGTGAATTCTATCATGACGACACCTCCTTTCCTCATTATTTATAGCTATCTCATCACTCTCTGTACCATCATTCCCAATGCAATTTCATCATTACCAACGCATTTCCGTCTCCTCAGTATGTGCCAGAAAATCTTCTTTTTCATTGTTTCATTATTATGAAATCATCCCCTCCAACTGAAATTTGACAACTGTCCTCAAGCATCATAAATAAGCCTCTTCCTCTTTTTTATATTAACTGTTAGAGGCAAATTGGAAAACAAAGGGGGTATAACGGTGGAAAGAGGTAGAAGTGATTTGAAGTTTTATACTAAAATATTATAGAAAATATCGTGACATTTTTAAGAGAGAAAGATAAAACTTTCTAATTTACCAAAATTTATTTTACCAAAAACTATTCTAAAAAATGGACCACCACCACCTGAAAACATGCAAAATAGCAACAACTTGAATTTATTGAAGATCTTCATCTAACTGGAACGTTGGAGTCATGAAAAACATGTTTGCATGGAAACTACTTTCTTGCATAGCAACTACCAACTTGCACAACAACTACTGGATTGCACAACACAACAACTATTAACCTGCACAGCAACTACTAGTTGTCCGGCAACTACAAGTTTGCACGGCAACTACAAGTTTGCGCAGCAGCTACTGCCTTCTTTGAAACTTCCAGAACATTAGTCCATTTCACCTCTTTTTTCTTAAAAAGCAATAAATTTATCTACAATAATTCTAATATAAGAGATGATATAAGGATTGTTCTGCAATATCTTATGTTTCTTCCATGCACGAATGTGCAGCTAGGGCAGTGAAGGATTTGGGCCTCTCGCCAAAGCATGGCTATTTCTCTGTGGTGGCGCACAGGGCCTGATCTTCAAGAAGCTCTATCCTTCCAAGGTCAACCTATGCTCATGTCTATCAGGCTCCCAAACAAAAGACAGGAGTAAAATGGCGAGGTTTCATTCGGGTCTTAGTGATTTCCCAGTGCTAATGGTAATATTCGTTTAGCCTACACCAGTGACTATGGGGTTCATGTTAATGTGTCAACAAGGATTAACCCTGCTTGTGAACAGCCCAAGGTAGATCATAAATTCAGCTTGAATTCCCCTACAGTTCAGCGTGAGGCCTTTCCCATTGTAGAGCTTGGAGAAGATGTTATGGAAGACTAAGCGCTGCACAAAGAAAAACACCTTAACATGCCGCTTCTACAATTTTTGGCCAAGTTTAGCTGAGCTAACTGGATTTTGAAAACCTGGCAGCCTCTCCTTGAAGATGAAATCTTCCTCAATCCCTGTGCCAAGGGCTTCTTCTTTGTGATTTGTGTATCCATCTTGGATAGGGATATGCTGCTTCAGAAGGGGCCTTGATCTTGGGACAAATCCTTTCTATGCATAAAACCTTGGTCCCAAAACTTAACCCCCTCATTGAAACATTCTTTGTTATCCTGATTTGAGTGAGACTACCCAACCTTCCACTGCATTCCAGGGACCTTCCCAGCATCTCCTCAATTGGTAACACCATTGGGAAATTTATTTCAGTTCTGAAAATGGCACAGTGTCAATCTACATTCACCTATGTTCAGATTCTTGTGGAAATGGACCTCTCAAAACAATTACCAGCAAATATAGGTATCAAGGTCAGCACCATAATTTGAAATCAATTGATGGACTGTGAACGATTAGTATTCACCTGTAGACTGTGTTATACTACAAGGCACAAGGCTGAAGTCTGTTCATAATTCGCTTCTTTAATAAAAAGGCTAAACCTGTGAAGCTTGCTACCTGGTGGAAAGGGGCAGATTTGAACAATCAACAAATCCTTCTTGATGACTGCGATTCTGAGGATGGTGCATCTGTGGATTCAGAAGATACGTTGTCAGGGTCTTCATTGTCCTCACGAAGTGGCTCACCCCCCTTTGAGACACAGCCTGTCTTCAACAAGTCTTAAACAAGGAATGATCAACAAGAGGAGACCTCTTAGGTGGCAGTTCCTATTCAAATTTGTGGAAATGAAAGCATTGATCCAGAAAATAAAACAAGTTAATAGACAACTGTTAAGCCAAAAAAGAAGTCTTCTTGCAGGATGGAAAAGGATCAATGTAAAAATGACTCTGTGCTCCCATGTTAAGAGAGGATTACATGGCGCTACGAGCTCTTAACCTATAGTTTAATGCCAGATGAAAGTTTTGCCTTCCCTATTTAATGGGTTTTTTACAAAACTTTCAGATTTCTCTTTTGATAATTTTTATTTAATGGGAGAGGGTCCCTACACCCTCAATTCACCGATCAAAATAAAAAATCTAATATAAAACATAAGTCAATTCAAGGATATATTTATATGAAATGAATGCAAAAAGTGTTAATCAAGTGTACTACCAGGTTACAAATGCATGTTCAGGGATAAGAAAAGTTATAAGATCGCATACATTTCTGGGACTCATCAGTACCTAGTGTACAGATGCCATCACTACAACAGATTGAGAAGCGATCTTAAATCAAGGTGCCAAATGAGAGCTCTTGGATGAAGGATAAGTTGCTAATGCAGGTCTGAAAAGAATGAGAATTAGACGATAGGTTTTAATACCTCTCAATGTTTACTTAGATAATTAGTATCTTATTTGCAAGCAAAGCTTGCTTGAACGTATGAGACACTTTGTGTTGTTATTGAAACCTTGAGTTGCATTAACAAATACTTGTTATAGCTTGATCTATGTTACTAGTATTAGTCAAATTGACTATTTGCTTCAATAAGGTATATGATCACATTGTTATGCTTGATAATATTCAAAATTGAACTTCTTGTGAACAAAGAAATCACTCTTTTAGGGGACTGATTATGTAAACATCCTGAGCTGGAATAACTTAGTATATGTAACAAATAAACTAGAATCACTGGATGAATTGCTCACTCAATGTTGTACACATATAAACCTCAAGCAAGTTGTAAATGTTGCCATTATGTATGGTTGATGCAGTATTGGTAATGAGTCTAATGAACAACTAGTTAATGGATAGGCAAAGTACACAAAGAAAGACATAAGTTGTTTGGGATGACAAGAACACAAATCTTTATTAACTTACAAAAAGATTACACATTACCATCACACTACCCATTCACAGGAAGATTACAACAATACATGCAGAGACACTATGCATAATGAATCCAGCCAATCTATGGCTTTCAACTTTTCAAAACTCCTTCTTCCAACTAAGACCACTGATCTATCAGTCTTAGCCAACTCTTTGCCAATCCTTTGCCCCACACAATTGGGTGCATATAAATAGAATCTAGAAAACTCGGTATAATCACCTGATACAACTTACCAGGTGAAAACCCACTATGATGACCAAGGCAATTCAACTTCAAATGCACTACTTCAATTGTCTAATCATCAGCTATCAGCCTATAATACATTTTCTTTTCTTGTCGACTCAACCTCCAATGCACTGTTGAAGTTGGCAAAAGAACGTCACAAGAGCAGGAATCTTCTGCAACCTAAAGAACCTTCCACAAGAGAAACAAAAGATATGCTATATTGCCAATACTAATGCAACTATCATGATACAAATGTATATAGAGACCCTTGTATATATATAGGCGAGAGTGAGACAAGAAGGAAGTTGGGGTAGGTGAGAACCCCACATGTGCATGTAATAAGTATCCTAACAAGTGTTGTGCGCATGGCTAGAGAAATCTAGAAGCTATCCCTAAATAAACATAACCATCTAGGAGTAAATAGGACACAAAAGGAAATTAGTCTACTAAAAGACAGATTCACACCAACACCCCCCCTTAAGTGAAACTTAGGGAGGAAAGAAAAGAGAAAAAGACTCAAAGATGGTCTCGACAATTGGGCCTGATGAGATACCCATGTACAAAAGAATCTCCACAAATTGAGAAAAAAAGAAACCCATAGGAAAAATCTCTTCCCCCAAAGAGAGAAAACAAGAAAAAACATGTGATGGAAGGAGGACCCAAGATGACCACCCGAGGACAACTTCCTTCGCCCCAAGCATCAATCGCAACTAAAGATAACAAGGCAATGCCAAAGGTTTAGTGAAGATATCTACAACCTACTCCTAAATAGGCAAACACTCCAAGTTGAGAACACCGTCCTAGATGAGTTGCCGAATGAGGTGCATGTGGATCTCAATGTGCTTTGTTTGTTGATGCTCAACTAGGTTGTGAGAAATGTATATGGCACTCTAGTTATCACACCAAAGAGTAGAGGGATGATTAGGAGAAAAACCAAAGTTTGTCATCAATTGTCAAAGCCAAAGAATCTCCTAGCTAGCTAGCACTGCACCCGGATACTCAACCGCTATAGATGATAATGCAATAACAAATTGCTTCTTGCAAGACCATGCATTAGGACCAAAACCAAGGCAATACACATAACCAAAGGTGGACTTCTAACTATCAACATCATTAGCCCAATTCGAGTCAGTGAAGCCCACAATTTAATAAGTTCCTAACATGCACTAAATGCCAAAATACGAACTGCCCTGAATATATCATAGAATACGCTTGGCTACCTTCCAATGACTCTCATGAAGATCCTGAGAGAACCAAGAGACAGGCCCAACTACAAAGGAAATATCAGGAGTTGTGTGTTAAGTACAACAAACTACAAACCAACTATATATACAATGTAGCATCAACCCTAGGTGTAGTACAACTGGTAGACAACGTGACACCTGATTGAAATGGTTTGAGAGTAGGGTTACAATCAGCCCTACCAAAACGATGAAGCAAATCAAGAGCATACTTCTGCTAGAAAATGGAAAAACCCCTCAAAGGATTGAAGAACCTGAAGACGAAAGAAATAGTGCAAAAGATCGAGATTGGTCATATCAAATTGCTCCGTCAATGCTCTCTGAACACCTTGATTCATGGAGGTGGATCCACCTGTAAGAATCAAGTCATCCACATAAAGAACAAATATCAAGAGATCATCTCCATGCCTCTGAGTATAGACTATAGGGTCAAAATAGCAGCGAGTGAAACCAAAAGCAAGCAAGAAACTATAGATCTTCTCATACAAAGGCAGGGGCTTGTTTGAGACTATAAAGTGAATGTTGAAGCCCAAAAACAAGTGAAGCATCCTACACAAAACATAGAGGTTGCTCCATATATATCTCATCATGAATCCATCTTGGCAACAAAAGCAAAGCTCTCAAAAATAATCAATGCCCTCAACTTGTGAAAAGCCCTTGGCCACAAGACATGCCTTGTACTTGTCAATAGACCCATCAGCTGCATATTTGGTTCGGTAAACCCACCTACAATGAACCAACTTTTTCCCTTAGGAAGAGTTACAAGATCTCATGTATGATTCTTCATCAAAGAATACTCCTAAACCATAACAGTGTCCTAAACCATAACAGTGTCCCACTCTAATATACCAGCTATATCTAAAAACTTTTGAGGATCATCCGAAATAGCATGACTCAAAAAACTGATGCCACTTTAAAGGTCCTGAAAGTGGCGAAGACCTCACTCTTGTACTTAAGAAAGTACACCCATGTGCATCATGACAAGTCATCAACAAAGGTGAGCACATACCCGTCCCCTAAAAAAGGAGTCAAAAATGACATTAGATCACAGTGTACCAACTCAAGGGGCACCTTAGCACGCAAAGTCTTACCCTTAGGAAAGAGGTCCTAATGATGTTTGCCAAGCACACAACCTTGACAAACCCCCCCAATACAAGAAATCTTAGGAAGACTAAGCACCAAGTTATGTGTGGTCATCTCCTGCAAATACCTATAGTCCAAGTGCCCAAACTATTTGTGCCAAAGTCTACTCAAAGAATCAACATGTGCAATGAGTAATGATCTTGAAGAAGATGCAAAACCATCAAACCTATACAAATGGGCACCACGATCCACACTCCCTGAAGTAACCACAATCTCAGGATCCCATAGCTCTCTAATAACCACATCATGTGGAGAAAACTCAATTGTCTTCCCATTACCAAAGTGACAAATCCAATAAATGAAGAGAAGGTTAGCAGAAATCTCAAGAACAAAGAGAACATCATTGATGCAACCATCCGCCAACTGTATAGTGCCTAATCCCAAAACTAGAATCAATAGAAGAGTCTTCAACTACAATCTGAGAAGTTCTACTATTGAAACTGAAGAAAAAAGATCATGTGAATGAGTAATGTGATGTGAGGCATTTAAATCAAGTATCCAGTTGTAATGATGCATGCAAAGCCCAAACTAAAAGGGCTTGCAATTAACCTATGGAAGAGAATTTGGAGATAGAAATCTTGTGCCATTGCATGGCTTCCTCTAATGCCTCTAACCTCTTCCAACACCTAGATTCAACATGTCCAAGTTTGCCACAAAAACTACAACTGTCATTAGACTTCTACTTTGTCTTGGAGGAACTCTCAGTGGACTTGGAAGAAGTAGAAGGTGGTCTGGATCTTTTATTTGATTCTACTTAGGTTTGGTGGGAGACTCACTACCTAAAGTGGATTTTGTCCTAGGCTTATGCCCATTTCTACCTTTGTCTTTGGAAGATTGAGCCACTAATGCTTGACTCTTAGAACTAGGAAGGGCATTCAATTGTATATGTTTGGTTTGTTCCTGTAAGTATGAAAAAGATGCACAGGCCTACATGGCGGGCCAAGGATGAGTTACAGTCCTAATCACGTACATGTAAGCGTAAACATATATACACCTCTCAGCATTGTTCCTCTTGGTGACGTGTCTTGGTTTATTTTTTATTTTGTTTGTGCTTTCCTAACCTCTTGACTGACCTTCTATGGTATTGCACACTTTATAGCTTGTTTCCTAACCAAAGTTCGACAAGTCGCTTTGACGCTCTCTAGCCCCGATAACCACACCAATCCACTTCACAAGAGGGGAAATTCATGTTCCCTAGGGGTATTTGCATCATTTAGACCCTTTAGAATCATCTAGTTAACCTCCTAATTCCATCCCTAACTTCAATTTTACTGTCACTTTCTTCCTTTCTGGGTCGCCCCTGTCACCATAGGATCTCCCCCTGGGCAACCTTGCAGCTAAATTAGGAATCCCAGGGGTGAATTGCCTTGGTGAAAGGGGCAACCCACGATGCAAAGATCCTATAGCTAGTTTAGGGACCCAAAAACCACTTTCACACCTCCTAGATCATTCTCCACTACGAAAACTACCCATATAAAACTTCCTTTATGGGTCGCCCCCTATCATTGAAGGATCTCCCTGGGCGACCCTGCCACTTAAGCACAATCTCCAACGGCCACTTTCCCTGGTGAAAGGAGCGACCCTGTCGTCTTTGAACATGCATGATTTTCTTCTGGCCCAAATCTACTCCAAATTAAGCCCTGATTGTGTGTCACCTTCCCTAACTGATCATCAACTCCCCTTGATTGACTCATGACACCCAATCACTCCATTCTAACTCCAAATCAATTCTACTCATCTCTCAATCAATCACATGCTAACTCCATTTCTTCTTCTGTGAAAGGCTATCAAGGCTAGTTCACTCCCAATCAAACCCAGTTCACTATCCAGTCAAGCTTGTTAACTCTTCAATCAAATGAGTTAACTCTCCAATCATCTCCACCATTGTGCTTCTCACACCCATAAATACCCCCTCCTCTATGCATTTGGGGATGCAAATTTTAGTTGTGTTGCTTGTGCTTTGCTTTGTTTTTCTATGTCTCCATAGCATTTATGCTCGTGCAAGACCCTGTGAGCCTTTTTAATTTTCGCATTTAGCTTCATTGCTCCAAGCCATTGCGCTTCGTAGGCATTCTAATGCCCATTTCATCTCAAAGTTTCAAATCTTCAAGCCATAGTGCTATAACAAAAATCAAACACAGAATGATTACCAAGATATTCAATAATGAAATAAGAAGCAAATGCTTTCTTATATAGGTTACAACAAACTAAAAATAGACGAAGCTAAAAATAGCGACTAAGCTAAAAATAGCAGCTAAGCTAAAAATAGCGACTAAGCTAAAAATAGCAACTAGGCTAAAAATAACGAAAACCATCAAACCATTGGACAACAATCAATGTTGAGCTACACTCACAGAGCTCCATCATGTTGTCTCATGACCCTCGTAAGGGTATGACTCCCCAAATCCACAGACTCCCAAGCTAATTTGGCAACTGTCAATACTGAGCTTCAACTACACTAGATTTCTTCCTGTCTTCAAAGAGTCGAGCTTCTTTAGAATGCATAAAAAGCAACTTCTCCACCTTCTCCACCATTGTCAGCATCCAGAGGATCTTCAACAATGGCTATATTAGCCTCTCTGATCTTTCCCTTTAGAACATCAATTGCCCGATTTCTACAATCCCAAGCTGTGTGACCCATTTTCTTGCAATAATAGCATTTTGTCCCCTTTTTGTCCTTATCAAATCTTCTACAATTTGCATATAATGCTACCTCAGGTTGAGGTTCATCCTCTGCATCTCCTACAACTATGGGCATAAAGCAAGATTTTGTATAAGTACTTTTGTGAAACTATCTAGACAACACAAGATGGAGGATACCATAACCAAACAAGAAGAAAAATCTACAAAAGTATGGAGAAGGAAACAGGAACAAAATAATGAGAAGGAAGAATCTACACCTCATGGGAGGTATCGCTAAGTTCGTGAGAAGAAGCACAAGTTTAGGGGGAGCTAACCATTGCACTATCCTTTAGCTCCATGGAGAAGACAATTCAAGGAAAGATTAGTTAAGACATATTCTATATGAGCATTCCGTTGTCATTGATCAAAGGGCGAGAATTATTAGACAAAGAGAAGACATGATTAAAGAAAAGAAGAGAAACATATCGTGAAGAAAATAGATGTATGCTACATCCCTTTGCCATTGATGTCAAAGGGAGAGAGATAGAGTAAGGGGGGGCAATGCAAAAAGAGAGGATTATGTTTGTGTTGCCATCAATGACAAAGGGGGAGATTGTTGGCAATATTGTCATTGATGTCAGAGATATATGAGGTAGATTGTTGGACATGCCATTGATGTCAAGAAGGTAGTCATGGTTGTTATCATGAATAAATAGACGAGAGTATAAGAAATGGTTGTCATTGATGTCAACATATTAATATGATTGAATGCAAGACACAAAGCTATTAACGATATCATTAAAGGTTGAAGACATTGTCGAAGACATATCGTAAGATTGACGGTCAAAGAAGTAACGTAATGTATGTCTCAAGTTTGATAATGAAGGTATGTGGCCAATTTCACTATATAGATTGAGTGTAATTTAAATTAAAGATTTAAATTACAAGGATAGCTGACTCCCAAAGTGAGAAGATTAATTTTTAATCTAAAAGATTTATTGCCAATGTGGCCGACCTCCCTCAAAAAGTGACAAAGCATGTATAAAGACAAAAGGGAGTTAGTAAATGGAAAAAGATATGTGATCCACTATAAAAAGCAAGAGATGCGATTAATTTATGATATGGAGAAAAAGACATAGGAGATATGATTTGTAGAAGACTACATAGAAGGCAGCGATGAATGTATATATTGAGGCACTTCCATAATATAGGCCGACTTCATAAAACTACATGCCAACCTCCCATCTGCCTTGGCATTAAAAGAAATAAATTGAAACATGATTTAAGTGGCCGACGTCACAATATGGCCGACCTGTTCGTTGAAGAGGCCGACTCCCCTATGAAATCGCCTTTTAGTGAAGGTTAAAACAGATTTAATTAAAGTTTAATGGGCCGACTCCTTTTGTATTGGCATACATACAAGACAAGGCTGGCTGACTATATGAGGGAGTATTTATTTTATACTCATTTGAATTGCCAAACTTAGTCGACCATGTTTGAAGCCACATTAAATGAGATGTAGACATTAAAATAAGGCAGTGATTAAAGCAGCGATCAATATACAATATAAGGCAACGAGTATGATTTGTCTTATTCAAAAGATGGTAAGATATGATATGATCAAGTTTGTGAAAGGATGCAAATATATGGAGAGATCTATTCATTCCAAAAGTTATGACGAATAGAGTTGAAGTTCTACAAATATATTAAAAAGAAAAGAAGTGATTTAATATGGAGCAATCTGCCTTATGGAAAGGAGGAATTAAAATAAATAAAAAGACCAGCGATTTTCTAATGTTGTAATTTGCAAGAAGGAACAACAGAGATATGTGTTATATGGTGCGATTTGTAGTAGAAGATCAATGACTTCACAAAAGACAAAATAATTATAAAATGGGCAGTGATCAGCATTAGTTATCATGTTATTAGTGAATGAGACAAAAGGTGAATAAGACAAAATCATATGAGAGGATTTGCTAGAAGACCAAGTAATTCATTAAGGCAGCAACTTCAAATTGCTAGGGGCTGCGATTTATTTTAGAAAGCAGCGATTCTTTTTTGAGGAGGTATATCCCTTGGGAAGGGACAGCAAGGTTACAAAAGTCACATCTATTCACCAAAGAAGCATCTTTTAAAAAAGGTATAAGTGGGAGTTGATAGAATTTTGAAGATATGTATCTAATGAAATATTTCTGAGTAAAAAAGAGAAGGAAGTGCAGAAGTATGAAATGTGTGTGTGAAATAGAAGGATAAATCATATATACACCAGCAGATTTAAAAGAGGAATATGCAGTTTTGAAAGGAAGCATATGTAGATTTGCAAAGGAAAGTATATGAAGGAAGTGCGGCAATAATGGAGTGGAGAAATATATGAGGATCATTCAAGAAGAAGTGTGTGGAGAACAAACTGAATATCATTAGAATACATACAGATCTACATAAGAAGGAAGAGGTATATGCAGATATAAAAAGAATATGCAGATATAAAGAAAAGAGTGAGTGTTGTGTATGAAATAAAGAAGATATACATTGTCATATCATTGTGAGTTGTGAAAGGAAAAGCAGAACCAGAAGAGAGAATAGTCATGTGAAAATCAGAACAGAAGATTATATTTCTTGTGTGGGCATTAAAGTGACAGCATACATCACAAAGAAGGATAAGGTATGAAGCAAAGAGCAGATCAGATTTGAAGATCTCATTCTACATTCAAATGTTTAGTCATTCACAAGAGGTTGGTGCCTCAAGTTAGCCAAGGTTGGTGCCTTGAAAGAGGGAGTTCGTGCTCCTTGTAGGCTGGTGCCTACTAAACCAAGTTAGGGAGTTGGTGCTCCTTGTAGGTTGGTGCCTACAAAACAATTTAAGAGGTTGGTGCCTCTACTAGGTTGGTGCCTACAATCATTGTAAACTTATATAAATATAAAGGACATTATTTGTACCGTGGTTTTCTCCTATAAGGGTTTCCACGTAAAATCTTGGTGTCAACTTGTTCATATTGTTATATTCTTGCATAGTTGCCATTGTGATTAATAAGTTGGTAAAAATTGTATTATAACTGATTCACGCCCCCCCCCCCTCTCAGTATATTTGTGTGCTCATCAAATAGTAATTAGCTCACACTCTGCGTCTTGGGAAAGTAATCATTGCATTGCTATTTCCTTGATAGGTTTCCGTTTTGCTTTCATTTAATTAGATTAGCATTGATTTGATTTGATTAGACTAGCTTTATTTCATTCATTAGATTACATTTCAATTCTTGCAATTCCAATTTCTTAGATTAAAATTAAAATCGCTCCACGAAAATCACAAAAACATAGGAATAGATTGCATGTCGATAAACACATATAGTTGCATACATATTTCAATTCCTAGTTAATTAGACAAGTTCTTTTATTTGAATTTGGAAAAAGGAATCAAAAATTGTTTGCATACATCTTATTAGATTGCACTGCATGAGAAAATTACAAAAAAAACATTAGGAAACTTAAGAAAACAAAACTCTCGATCACATCACGAGATACACACAATTCAAATCAAACAAAGTCAAACAAGGAAAAACCCTCGATCACATCACGAGGTGAACATCAACGTAAACATCAATCAACACACACACAAACAACATTTCCCCCTATTGCCAATGTGCCCATGCATTAGGGAAGATTGGATTAAATCCGTCCTCAACGAGATTGGGGAGAACTTTCCCCATCCAGTTCAACAACAAAACACTGAACAAGCAAGGGAAGAATTAGAACACCAACAACAGATTAGAGATCAACAACCCTTGATTCAACAGGTCCTGAGAGACCAAGAAAGGAGACTAGAACGACAAAGGCTTCTCAACCAACAAAACACCCTTCATGCTAGGCTAAGGAGACTTAGGACTCATGACCCTTTGGGTCATATAATCATCACAACTACAACAATAATCGAATGTCTCCACAAAAACAACCATCAAAATATACACGTAGCACAAAACCCAACAGCCATCCGCAACGTCTTGCTCCTTGAATAAAGAGAGCAGGACAACCCCTCGATCCCACCTCCATTCATTTGGCTCTTGCCACATGAGTGGGAGTGCCTGGGAGGCCGCCTTTAGCAAGGACGGTTCATATGTCACGTAGTACTGAGACTCACCTGCAAAATCGTTTGGGTTGCATTCTAAACGATACAATTCTTTGGTAAGATGCTTACAAAACAACTCAAAAGTGGGCATCTTATATTCGACTCCTAGGGCATCCATGGTGGAGTATAAGGTAGAAGAGAAGAGCTAAAAGGGGGCCTTCAACTTAGACAAAATCAAGAAATGTAATGTCCCCTTCTCAAGCCTAGTCATTTGTGGGCCCGATAGTGTATTTCTGGAATCCCGACAGGTTGTGGTATGGTAAAGGGTTCCCCCTTTGTGAATATCTTTGGTTCAGTTGTTCTTGTTGGTTTCTGATGTTGGATTTGAGCTCGGTGATGTTTCAAGATGACTATGCAACTTTCAGAATTTTGTCCGGCTTCCCGAATAGCTCTCCAAGATTCTTGGAGGAGATGTCTATTTTTAGAAAATCACCTGGAAGGCGTCATTATTCATCCCAAACCCTATGGAGTATGTTGGTACAATTTATTTGGCATTTTGGTGAAGTTTGGGATTTTCCGCAAAAAAACAAGTATTTTAATGAGTTAGCAGTTAATTATTTGCACTTATTTTTATAAGTTGGAAAATAATTATAAAGTGTAAGGGTATTATAGCTCATTGAAAAGGGGAAAAGTCACTCTTTTACTTAGGCACATAAAAGTGAGAGCTAATGTTGTGAAATATTGGAGTTTGAGAGGAAAAATATATTTTTCAATTTAATAATTCATTTTATTGTGCAAACTCCTAAAAAGTGCCTATAAAAGGGGGTTGAGAGCTCATTTTGCTCTTTATGCTTGATGAGATATTGTTATGCTGTAGGAATGAACCTGTGAGATCTTCATCCTTCTTGAGAACGAAAACTCTCTTGAAGAAGTTCAGTTTCGATGGTCTGATATCCACCCTATTTGAAGGAGGTAACTTCACTGTCAAGTGCGCAGAGCCAATATGGAGTTTGATGTTTTTGATCAGTTTTGGAGTGTATGCTTTGTTGTTTGCTGAGTGAGTTTTTTTGGTGTGGTTTGAAGTTGATAGTTTGGAATCTTTTTTGGAGTTTGGTGTAATGGCTTCCTGTTGGCCGTACTGCTGTAGTGTGCATCGACCTTGTTGGGAGGGTTGTCTTTATGCTCAGATTTCTGTTGAAACATATGCATTATACCTTGGCGCCTTAGTTTCAGCTATTTGGAGGACCTTAGTTGCAGAAAATAGAAGCCTTGCCTGGTCGTACAACTATACCAGGCCATACCTGTCTTGTTGGGCTTGAGAATCAGTCAAGGAATCGCTGGGGTTTGAACCTTGCACAATCTTCCATTTGTAACACCTAGTATGGAGGTTGATAACCATGAAGGATGGCATGAGGAATATGGGAGGTAGGAGCTATTATGAGTGAAGTGCAACGGGAGCATGATGGTTTTAGGCCTGCATACTAGCACTAGGATCATCTTCAGGATCAGCAATCAGTCCTCTTTCCATGACACACTTCTTTGGTATATTCATGGTCTCTTTATGATGTCTTTGTATGTTTGAACGAATGAATGAAGAATTTTAATGACGTCCACGAGGCCAAAAATAGCCTAAGGGACCACGAGCTGCAGCTGTAAGACACTTTCAAATTCTTTTCAATGTCAACTCTTCTATTATGTGTAGTCGGCCGTAGTCGGCCAAGTAAATAATCATAAATTAATTAGTGTTGTTATGTTAGGAGTGTTATCGGGAACTAACCCTGACGGTTGGATAGTTATAGAGTCGTTGCCAACGGTTGGTATCTCAACCAACCTTGGCCAAGTTATATATTGGCTTAATACTTTGTAGTCGGGGGGACCCCACAGCATTGTAACATTGTAGTGTAACACTGATATATTCAATGAATGGGAACCATGCTTTATTCTGTGCAATGCTGTTATAATTTCATGCTCTGTGTTATGCACTATACTATTTAATTCTGTTTACTTCATATTCTGTGAAACACCCCATATTGCGGTAAACATTTGGCGCCGTTGCCAGTTCGAAAACGGGTCGAGGGTGACAAGTTGATGACAAGTTGAGACCATCGGATGACAAGTTGGCTATCGATGACAAGTTGAGTCGTCGGAAACCATCGACAAGTGGCATCGTCCGAAACAAGCAAACCGTCAGGTGTAACTAGGGTCGAGAAAAAAAAAAAAAAAAAAAAAAAAACAATGAAAATGGCATCGTGATGGGGCAGCCGACCGAAGAGCCAGTACAAACAAACGAAGATCAAGACGCTCTGACGGAAGACCTCTGCAGTTTGCAGTCGGTCATCTGGGATCAAATGCACGTCAACCAAGAGGTCGACCATCTCCTCACCCGAGTAGCAATTAATGCCCATACAACTCAATAAGGATAAGAATCGAGTACCAAGTGGGCATGAAACACCAAAGGAAAGAACACGAAGATCATTGAGATTAAAGGAACAAGAAGAACGAAGGAAAACACTGAGACAAATTGTCAATGAACATCATGCCAACGAAGGAATTTTCAAGACACCGTTGACAAATAAAGAAAAAGGGAATGAAAATGAATTGATAGAAGAAATTGAAAACAACATATGCCGCATCGGAGAGTTATCCATATCGGACGACGAAGGGCCGAGAGTTGGAAGATCTGAGCCTAAAACCCCAGGGCAGAGGGAGTATCAGAACGAACCCGAGGAGACTCAAGGTGTAGAGGACGCTGACAGAGGACGCGGGGAAGACTTGAACGTGGCCGAGAGTGCAAGTGACGCACCGGGACGTTGCGAGAGAACCAGTCCAGTCAGGTCCAACGCACAAGGAGGGCATCGGGGAAGGATGGTGACTCCGCCAGCCGAGAGGCAGAAGCTGCCAAAATTTACGGGGGATGGGTCAGAAGATCCAGTACGACACTGTAAGACGTGTGAGACAATTTGGATAGCCAATGGGCAAGATGATGTGGACTACTGGCTGAAAGCATTTCCAGCGACACTGAGAGATATTGCCATTGACTGGTACACAGAACTAGAAGCAGCACAAAAGACCTCATGGGACGAACTCAGGAAAGCCTTCGAAAACGAATTCAAACTTCTTAGAGACGACAACGAGATTGTCGCTGAAATATACAATACCAAACAAGGGAAGAATGAAAACGTGAGGGCATATAATAGAAGGCTCAAAGAGTTACTCGGCAAACTGGAAACACAGCCAGTCGATGGACTAAAGAAAAGATGGTTCATTGAAGGGCTAGTTTCGTCATTAAGAAAAAAGATGAAAGTGGTGCCCCCATCGTCGTACGCAGAAGCATACAATCGGGCAATGGACATAGAAAGCGAAAGCAAAACATCATCCCGAAGTAAAAGAAGAACTGAAGATGATGACAGTACGGGGGATGACAGCAGTGAGAACGAGTCGAAAACCATACAGGCACTGAGAAGGGACATGATCCGCATGATGAAGGAAATGAAAACAGATAAAGAGACAACGAGAGAAGGTCGGGAGTTGTGGTGCACAGAGTGCAATGGCGAGGGTCACATAAAGGCAAATTGCCCGAGAAAATTATTTTGTGGCATATGTCAGGTAATGGGACATTCAATCAAGGAATGTCCATTCAACTTGAAAGCAAGAAGTACCCAAGTGCTGTTTACCCAAGGAGAATCATCAACTCCGCCGACCACACCACCGAAACCTCAAAATAGTCCGAACGCATCCCCGGGAGGATACAGGAATAACAGAAGGTTCAACAATAACAGCCCCAGAAATAGATTGCAGTACGACAGTAAGGGGCGACCAATAATACAGTGCCGGCAGTGCAACGAGTGGGGACACTTCGCCAGAGAATGCCCCAGCAACAATCAGAACACAGTGAATGCATTGTGCAAATGGTGTGGACCTGGGGATCACGAGGAAAAAGACTGTCCGAAGCAGAAAGGAGTGAACCTTATCAATCTCAGGGAAGATGAGGAAGAAATCCGGGCTATCACCCGAGCACAGTGGAAAAAGGCCACTTATCCAGATCCCCGTACGGAAAAAGAAAGACTCCGAGAGGCACGGAAAGAAGTGGAAGTTGCCATGAGAACCGAACGAAAGAATTCAGACAAAAAGGCGATACGATCGGAATCAGATAAGAGCATAGCAAGTCAAGTATTGCAAACTACCGTACCAATCAAATTGGCGGACCTCCTCCAGAGCTTACCTCAGTTAAAAGTAGCACTATCCAAGGTAATAGAAGGTAACTCGCACGCAGACGAAGCCCACACAACAGAAGATGTCATAGTGGAACCACCGCCAACGGGAGAACAAGTACTCGACCCGAGGTTGCTAGCGGTTGACACCGGGAAGAAACCGGCCGTAGTGCATATGGAAATACTTGGGAGAAATTTGACAAATACAATAGTCGACGGGGGATCTGGAGTAAACGTATTACCGGAAGAAACCTGGAAAAGCCTCGGGAAGCCTACTCTATGGCCACAAAACTTCCAGTTAGTGGGAGCCGACCAGCACGGGATCAAGGCGCTAGGAGTGCTAATGGCTCAAAAAGTAAGAATCGGTACCCAGCAATTTTTGTTAAATTTTGTAGTCATAACAGCACAGAATGCATCATATGATGCATTACTCGGCCGAGGATGGCTAATAGCCGCCAAGGCCAACCACAACTGGAAGAAAAACACTCTGTCTATAGAAAATAGACATAAGAAGTTTGTCATTGACTTGAGGACGCAAACCGTCAGTGAAGAGTTGGCCTTAGATTCTGACTCGGATGGAGGGGACTCGACAGAAAGTGGGAAAGGGCCGATGGAGCCCGATGATGAAGGGGTGCTGAAATTACAGGAATGCTCAGAAGACGAGACAAATTCATTCAGCGGGCTATTCCATTGGCAGATGGAAGACTACGAGTTTTTTCCGCCACAATGCAACATGATTTCAATAAAAGAAGTCGGCGAGAGCTCTCCGATGAACAATGCAAGTCCTAGTAGTGCAAGTCCTGGCAATGCAAGTCATGGCAGTGTAATTCTTGGTAAAACTCGGTCGAAGAGTGAAACACTCGGCAACTGTGAAAGTCTCGGCAACTCTCGGCCGACGAATGAAAGTCTGGGCAACTCTAGGCCGACGAGTGAAACATTGTTCACGGATGAAGCACTTGAGGGATTGACAAACACTCGACCACTTGGTAAAAAGGAACCAGTAATGAGTGACAAAGGGGAGGAAGGCAACAATCAGCCGGAAGTAACAGAGCAAATAGTGGGAGAGACAAGTCGACCAGGAGAGGCACAAAAAGAATATACAAAGGGTGAAGCTAAGATAGATGATACACTTGCACATACATTTGAACCAGACAAGGTGATCAGATATGAAGAGACATTGACAAGCAAGGTGAATCGGGGTGATGAAACTAACGACGGGAACACAACATTGAAAAAATCGGTCAGAAAGAGACCATACAGAAAGAATAAGGACTATAAAGTAATTCTGCCGACTTGCAATTTTTTGGCGATCGGTGAAAAGCAACAGAGAAAAAATGATGTTAAAAAGTCGGACAGTTTGCCGAACTTCCAAAAGACAACAATTATAGTTCCAAGAAAGACAACAGTTCCGGTCCCTGCAGACGATTACAAAATCAATAAAGCTGGAGTTGCAGATCAAACGTGGACCCCGTCGGAGAAAAATTGGAAAAAAAGGAAAAAAAATGTGGGAAAAATGGAAAAAAGTTGAAAAAAAAAAGGAAGTCGTACGCAGCACGACATCGGCCGTACGACCAAGGCAGCATGACATCGGCCGTACGACCAGGGCCGTACGACATCGGTCGTACGACCAGGGCCGTACAACATCAGCCGTACGACATGAGGTGTACGACATCAGCCGTACGACCTGGGCCAACCGAAAAAAAAAAATTTAAAAAAAAAAGAGAAGAAAAAAAAACACGTACGGCCAGGCCGTACGACGTACGGTTAAAAAACACGTACGGCCAAGCCGTACGCCGTACGACCAGGCCGTACGACGTACGGTTGAGTCGTACGCCGTACATCGTACGACCAACTCACCCAACCCCGTCCCTTTTAAAACCCCCCCAATCTGGC
The DNA here is from genome assembly GCA_027924645.1 of Cunninghamia lanceolata. Taxonomy (NCBI): domain Eukaryota; kingdom Viridiplantae; phylum Streptophyta; class Pinopsida; order Cupressales; family Cupressaceae; genus Cunninghamia; species Cunninghamia lanceolata. The sequence goes on along the minus strand of BSBN01000918.1, from coordinate 155,090 downwards.
AATTTTTTTCAAAATGGAAGTCGACTGTACGGAGAGAGTTGAAGTACGGAGAGAAGGTACAGCCGTCCGTATGAAAGGAGGGAGATATCAGGCTGCCGTACAATCTCATCAAGGCCGTGCGACAAAGTAGTTGTGTTTCAGCGTAGGGAGGAGTTGAGCAGACAACAGTCGTGGGTTGTTGAACAAAACAGCAAGATAACGGGTTCCTCAACATTCAAATACCCAGCATCGAAGTTGTCAGAGAGAATGGACAAGGGCAAGAAGATTGCAGACGAGTGTCCGATTTTGTCAGAAAAATGATGTGCGGAATGAAGGTCCGAATGGTTTTGAAGGTGTTATTTTGGGCTTGGCGGCGGGGGCGCTGCCCCTCGACCCCGCCCTGTATCGCGACAGGGAGCGCGCCAGGGGCGCTGCCCCCGGACCCCGCGAGGGGCGCTACCCCTCGACCCCGCTGGGGGCGCTGCCCCCAAACCCCCGCGAGGGGCGCTGCCCCTCGACCCCGCTGGGGGCACTGCCCCCAGACCCCCATCAAATCAGTACTATCTTGATCCAGTGAGCAATGGGGTGCAACATTCGCAGCATTTAGTGTGCTATTAGATTGGGTCCCTTGGTTGGTCTACTCGCAGGTGTTCTACTTTTACACAGCTCCTACTTCAGCGTTGTTGACGACAAAAGCTTACTTAATGTCACTTGATGGTTTTCTGTCGTCTGGAAGACGACTAAATTTGTGGGGGGGATGATGTAGTCGGCCGTAGTCGGCCAAGTAAATAATCATAAATTAATTAGTGTTGTTATGTTAGGAGTGTTATCGGGAACTAACCCTGACGGTTGGATAGTTATAGAGTCGTTGCCAACGGTTGGTATCTCAACCAACCTTGGCCAAGTTATATATTGGCTTAATACTTTGTAGTCAGGGGGACCCCACAGCATTGTAACATTGTAGTGTAACACTGATATATTCAATGAATGGGAACCATGCTTTATTCTGTGCAATGCTGTTATAATTTCATGCTCTGTGTTATGCACTATACTATTTAATTCTGTTTACTTCATATTCTGTGAAACACCCCATATTGTGGTAAACATTATGTAACTTGACCAAGAAACCGGCTGTCACGGGAAGCTTTGCATCCTCAAATAGGACGTTTAAACTTCCCCCCTTCAAGAAGTTTCCATATTGCAAGCGGATATCTTCATATGCAGCACATTCAAAGACGAAGTGCCATTCAGTTTCGACGACCCTTTTGCTGCAGAACGTGCAAATCCTATCCTCCCAAACTTCTTTGGGAACCGTCCATCTACCAGTTTCACACCTTAGATGGTGAGAACCAGTCCTCATCTGTGCAATAAGAAGTCTAGCTTTACCCTTAAGAGCGACATGCAAATAGGCTTTTTCCCCGTGCTCCCATGTGGTGTTGAACTCCTTAACATAATGCATTTTTTTTGGGCCTAGTTGTTTAGTCCACATGGCAGTCCTAAATTTTTCCAGCACAAACTGTTTAATTTCAGCTTTGGTTTTAGGACAATCCTGTAAATTAATATCCCATTTGTTCATCCACTTGTTCTGCTTCATCCATGTCTTTTTCCTACAATCTAGCCTTTCCTCCACCACCAGCTTAGGTCAACGCTGATTATCCATGTTTTCCACCTTCTTTAGGTAGCAAAGGAGCTGAATAATCGCAACAACCTCCAACGGGTAGGTGTCTGCCTCGGCCAAAAGAATCTCATAGGGAACAATAGCCTTGACTTTAAGACTACAAGTGATAAGATGTTTTTGGATTCTCTCTAATTGTCTCCACTTGTGATTTGACACACTACTACCCCAAACCTCACAGCCATATAAAACAACTGGAGTGACTAGCAAACCAAAAAGAGTCTTCTTGGTTTTCCAATCCCAAAGTTCCGCTTTCCTACATCTATTCTGAAGCATGTAGAAAGCTCTCCAGCCCCCTTGAACCCTCTTCGTTCTGCAAGTGTCCCAATTGAGTCTGTTATTGAAAACAATACCAAGGTACTTGTACTCTTCAACAATCTCCAAAGAGTTTCCTTCAAAAATAAAGTTAGTATGTTGTTGCTTCCTTTTTAAAGAGAAAATCATGACTTTGGTCTTGCTAGTGTTCACCTGCATCCCCACCTCTAGACAAAAAAGCTCTAATTCCTTCAGATGTTCTCTCAAACCGAAAGCGGTCTTGGCAACCAAAATAAGGTCATCGACATACAAAAGTAACTTCACCACAAAACCAGCTAACTGAATACCTTCCCCAACCATGTTGTTTAACCATTCTTCAAGTTTGTCAATATATAAGCCAAATAACGTGGGGGAGAGGGGGCAGCCCTGCTTGACCCCGATGTCACTACCAAAACACTCTGACATACCCTCTTTAGTTCGAATTTTAGCTCTAACCCGCTCGTAAAGCTTGTGGACAGCAGCCCTATACTCATCAAGAATCCCAAGCTCTTCCATCCTTTTCCACAATTTGTCCCTGGGTACCGTGTCAAAAGCCTTTTTAAAATCAACAAAACAGCAAAAAGCCTCTCCCCCCTGAGTGTCCCAAACTTTTTCGATCAAGTGCCTAAGAGTGATGCAATGATAAATGGTAGAATGCCTTTCTAAAACCAGCCTGCCCTTTTGCTCTCTTTCCCTCTTTTTCTGCCCAAATGCTGATCCTACGCTCTATCAGGGTCCCAAACAGCTTTCCAAGGAGAGGGTTCACCATGATAGTACGATAGTTGGATGGATTGTTGATATCACCACTCTTGAAGAGAAGAATAACGACACTAGTAGCCCACTCAATCGGAAAGCCCCCTTTTGTGATGCCATTGAATATATTTTTGATGTGCGGCGCCAAGTACTCAACTCCCCACTTTAAGAATTCAGCCTGCAGCCCATCTATATCTTTCGTTTTGCCACTTGCCAGCTTCTTAATACCCTGCTTGATATCTTCCACTAAGAAGGGCTCGGCCGATGTGTTAACTATAGGAGGGTTGACTTTCATTTGAGCCTGTTCATATAATAGCCTCGCATATTCAACCCATTGCTCATCTGTGATATTGTTTTCGATATGTTTTCTTTCTTGTTGTAACTCCCTCCAAAAGCCATTCGGGTTGTTTTTACCCAAAGATATGAGCTCAATTCTTCTAGAAACTACATAGCTTTCTTTTTTGGATTTTAACAAACTTTCATATTTTTTCCTACTTTCTTTGTCTATCCCACTCATTTTGAAGGCTCTTTTGCCGCCTTGCACTCTTCATCGAACCAAGGATTGGACGGAAAGGTATTTGAGATCTTCTTCTTCGGTCTAGACCTCTTGCATCCCAATAAAGCTTTGTGGATAAGAGGGATCAGCCTGCTGCTGCAGACTTTGTTCTCTATTTCCTTGTTTGTATCTTTGCCCTCTATGCTGTTTTTACTCGTTTGCAAGTGCTGTTTCAGAGCAGCAGCGAAGATCACCTGATTTTCTTGGTTCACCGTGATTTTACTTTGTGGGTGAACTATCTTTTGTATGCTTTGGCCCTGCTCCCCTTTGTGAATGACCAATTGAAAGCCAAACTTAACGAAAAGAGGCATATGATCAGACTTCAAATCAGCATTGTAGTCCCCAATGACGAAATCTAACAACCTGGAAGTACCCTTCTGAGAACATATAACATAATCTACCACACTTTGACCATTGTGAGTTTTACAAGTGATACCCCCGGATTTAGGCCAATTTCTCATACCATTACAAATAACCATATCGTGAAGGCTACACAGCCCTAAAAGCTCCACTCCAAAGTGATTCGTGCTACCATTACCATCTTGTGAGGTTCTTTCCCAAAGCCGATCTTCACTTTCCTCTAACCATAACGGATTGCAGTCCCCTCTTCCCTCACTGTCCAAATGAAGAGACTGGTTGTTTGGTGTCCTAGCATTAAAATCTCCAAATAAAACAATTTCCCCCATGGTGCTAAAAGTAGAAATGTCTTTCATAAGAGCAGCAAACAGGTCTTCATTGTCAAGATTTTTCTTTTTGTAGAACTTTGACCCTTTTGGGGCAAAGTAACATGCTGCCAATCTAATTGTAGTCTCATTATCAATTATTTTTAACCATATGTACTGCAAGTTTGGGTCCTCTTTCTCAAGCTCCATGATCCCCCCCCCACAATTCTTTGATTAACACAGTGATTCCCCCATGCCTTTTACCTGTTTCAGTTCCTTCATTCCAAACAGAAAATTTTTTGAACCCTTCAAAACTCGGCACTTTGCATCCATCATGCTCATGAGTCTCCGTAAGGATAATCATGTCTTTCCCCTCGGCAACGGGCCCCAACCCCGGTCCTCTTCTCCACGGATAGCCTCTACAATTCCAACTTACAATCTGTAGATACTCTCGTGGGGCCCCAAATCCCTATTTATTGTTTGGAAATCTCTCGCTGATTTGGGCTTTCCCATTTTTCAGCCATGCCCACTTTCCATCATCTCTTGTTGTTTTCACTTTCTCCCACTCCTTCCTACGCTCTTCTTGTTGTGCAAATGTCAGATCATCATCTAAGAATATGTGAGTGCCTTTGAGCAGCCCCCTATTCTTTAGAATCACATTCTTATCGTCTATGCTTCTTAAGATAACTCTAACATGCCTATCTCTTCCTTCTTCTGTTTTCTTTCCTATCTTGTGTGCCTGTTGAATAAAACCTGTCCATTTAAGGTTTTCTTTAAGGAAATCTCTTGCAAGAATGTCGGTCCTTTCCTTTTCCCCGAAGTCCTTTAAACCTTTGATAAGGAAATTTACTGCCTTGCCTTGTTTGTCTTTTTCTTCTTTAATGTGGATCTTGATTTGTTTCTCAAAGAGTTCTTTTTGTTCTTTTCATGGTCCACGTACGACTTGTGACCAAGATTTAGCTTCTTCTATTCGGTCTCTTAATTGAGTTTCTTTTATCTCTAATTCAGCCATGACTGATTGGATCTCCTTGACTTGAGTTGAGTCACCTCCATTTGCCATTTCTGGCTTCTTGTTTTCTGCTGCTTTCATCTGGTTTATTTCATGCTTTAGAGTGATCAATTCTTGCTGCCCTCTTTCTAAACTAAGTTGCAGATTCGATACTTGATCTTGGAGGGTTTTAACCTCCCTTCCCAGCTTGCCCCTGCTTTCTATTGTTTCCCTCAGCCTGCAGTCTCCTTGCAGCCCCTTTTCTTCCAGCACTTCCATTCTCTACCTCATGCTCATGAGTTCTGCTACATATAGCTCTGACGACCACAGCAACAGTGTGGAAGTAGGGCTGTAAATTTCCTTGCTATCAAGAGATTTTTTACCTCTTACAACGGCCTTTGTTGTATGCATCTCACCTTTGTCATTTTTTGGCACCGCACTACTTGGATTCTCCACCAACTTCTCCTTCCCTTTGGAATCATAATGCTCATTATGCCTTCGTTCTATCTGAGGCAATGCACTGAAAACGTTTGGGTTATTGTTATCCCCTTTTGGCAATATCATAGCAAACCTCTTCTTATGCATTTGCCTTGTCCTTCGGGTCATCCTACGTCTAAGGATCCCTTTGTATTGCTTGGGGTTTACGTAAACCATCCTTTCCTCCGCTCTAACTGTGTTTACCTGAGAGTAATCCGCCCGCAGAAGGTTTCCTTTCAAGAGAGATACCTGATTGTCCACTGTGTTTGAACTCTTCATTTGATAGAGTATTTCTATGCTCCATTTGCTACAGCAGAGGCATGTTTATATCAAAGTTGGTGCTCTAACATTGCAGGGGCTCATCATTGCAATCCTTACACTTCATGCAAAACTCTTGTAATGGCTTCCCACTGAATAAGTGGATGTGCCAGTAGGGATAGTGGTTTAGATGTTTGTAATGGCTTCCCACTGAATAAGTGGATCTGCCTCTTTCCTTTCTTGTACTTCATGGCTCAGGTTCCCACTGAATAAGTGGATGCACCTGGTTTTTACTTTCTTGTACTCCCACTAAATAAGTGGTTGCCCACTGCACAAGTGGATGTTTACTTTCATGCTCATTCCCACGATTGAGTGGATGTCCACTGAATAAGTGGATGCCCACTGAATAAGTGGAAGATTGTTACTACTGTTCGTTTATGATTTTGAATGCTAACTCTGAAGCACTTGTATGTTCTCACCTTGCCCACGTCGGGATCTAGGTGATCAAAAGAGTGGAAGAACATTGCTCATAACATTCATTGTTGTCATCTTGTTCCAAAGAAAAAAATCAGGGCAGCTTATTACAAGAAAATACATTATTTATCAGATTGTTCTTTCCCACAACTTTACAAATATGACAACAATAACTTGTACTTGGTAAGGAAATCCTCAATGGAGGTATGACCATCAAGTGCAAGAGATGTCAATTATACTTCTAATTGCAATGCACAAAATTCATTAATGGTGCCAAATAGATCATGAAACTTGTCCCACACTTGCTTAGGTTTGTGTACTCCACAATATGAAACAACAAACTATCTGAAACATGCAATTCGATCAAACTCATGGCCTCATCTAGTTTGTTTTTGTAAGCAATATTTCAAACTCCTTAGTAATTTCGAGTGGATTTTCAACCAACATTTGCCTTAGATTGTAACAATTATTGCATTTTAGTTTCCATGTGTGATAATTGTGTGAAGTGAGGAGCTCAATAGTCCTAGAGCATGATAGCAACCAACAACAAGAGAGCAGAAAAGACAATGGGCACTTAAATCATGCCTTCCAATGCCCCCAAAGTGTATTAATACTGAAATTATTACCAGATTCCCTACATTTTTCAGATCAATTTCAAAACGACAATTGCTCATTTTTTATACCATGAGCAAAAGTTATACCTATCACAAAAATAAAAAAGTGCAAGGGGCTTCAAACTGAAATTACTATCACCTAGAGCAAAATCTAGAAAAACCAAGTGGATGAAATTGTAGAGTTCGGATAAAGCTTTCCGACACCTATAAGAAGTTCAAAAAACACCTCTATGGGCTAAAGTTATGCCCGTTTGAAAAAAAGGCCCCTTGAGGGCTTGAAAATGAGCCCCTAGGGCCAAACTGGGTGCCACCATTTGGTGGGCAAAGCACAATGGGCATAGAGAATCACCACTGACAGAGCAAAGGGACATTGCTGGTGGAGCGTCATGCTTGGCAAAGTGGAGGGATGGAGCGACACTTGCAAAATTCCTTGGCATTGAGCGTTAAGTACAAGGGTTGGTATAACGAGCTAAGCACCCATGTTGACCAACAAAACTACCATTCGTGCAGTAAACCTCAAATCTTCATGCAAATTTTTTGGACGAAATAGAAGGCACGAACAATGCCCTCAAGCCCATCAAAAAAACACCCTACGCAATAAGAGAGGTGGCAAGGGCCTACGACAATGGCTACTATAGGAAAGTATAATAGATATATGGCTACGGTGGTCTATAGACCCCATACTTTGAAAAAATAGAATTAAAAACCCTTAATATTTGTAAAAATAAATGTTGTATACCTCTACATAAGAAATGACACCAGCCCGCCTACAAATGCCCAATGACGCAAAGAGGGTATGATGCCTACACAAGCAATACGGACGATACAGACATTGTATAACAAAGGTATCAAATTCTTCAAAAAATGTCATGCCTAGTACAATCACCAAACCCTATCGATTTTACTATCGACCCATACGAATTGGGGCCTTTTGGACTCAACCATGAGGTCAGATTTAGACCAGGATGCACCAGCAATAAGATCTTGGCATAATCTCCCAAAACAGATATGGGGCTTGCAAATTTGAAGCTCTAATACCATATTGAAGTTGGCAAAAGAACTCCACACGAGCATGAATCTTCTGCAACATCAAAGAACCTTCTAGAAGAGGGATGCAAAAGAAATAGTATATTGCCAATATTGATACAACTATCATGATACAAATGTCCATAGAGACCCTTGAATATATAGGCAAGAGTGAGACAAGAAGGTAGTTGGGATAGATAGGAACCCCACATGTGCATGTGACAAGTGTCCTAACAAGTGTCATGTACACATGACTAGGGACATCTACAAGCTATCCTTAAGTAAACTTAACCAACTAGGTATGAACAAGACACAAAAGGGAACTAATCTAGTACAAGACACATTCACACAACATGCACCACTTCAGGTGTCATCGTTAGTTGTTGGCCTATAATACATTTTATTTCCTTGTCGACGACTTACTAAATTTTCACACATGTCAAAAAGTGAGCACACAAACATCTTTGCACAAAGCCAAACTATGCACACAGACTCAAGAACCAATTGCATCTTCCATATAATGTGCATGTGAATGGGATCCATCTATGCGAACACTTCAAACCTTTTGCACAATCTCTGAAGTCAATGCGCAAGCAAAATACACCTACAAATGGGTGGAAATTCTCAACAAAAACAACAAACAGAGCATGCATACAAACAATTGACTTGCGCACCAAACATATTTTTGGTGATACAAGATTGTACAACTCCTAAGATGTTCTTGCATCAAACACCCCAAATTAAATAATTTTGAGTTGCGCACTCAAAATTAAGACAATGTGAAATACCTATTTGGCCACCCAAGTCAACCTATTTCTAACTCAATAATCCACGAGCCTTCTTCTAGTCCCTTACCCTTCCAACATAGATATTCCTTGTACTCGTTCCATTGAATCTTTTTTACAACACGTGTGTCTAGAATTTGCACAATCTCCTCTTGCTGATTTTTAGGAATATGCTTCCTCCAATTTGACACTTGTGGATGCGCACTATCTTCAAGATTGTGTGCATGATAGGAATACCAAATAGAAACATTGAAAATGGGTTATGTGTCCATCTCTTTAGGAAACTCAATTTCATACGCATTTTCTAAGAATCTATGGAAAACTTTAAAAGAGCCAATTTTCTTAGGTTTTAGCTTATTATATGTTCCTCTAGGGCACCTCTCTTTTATCAAGTATGCTTTGACCAACTCAACCTTAGAGTAAGCCTTTTCCCTACAACACTCATCTACACATAATTTGTATCTCTTGTCACTTTCTTCTAGTTGTTTTTGAACTTGTGCATGAACTTCATATGTTGCATGAAGTCTTCGTCCTCCACACTAATGCACTTATCATTTTCAATCCTTAACAAATCTTTAACATCCTTTGGAGAAGTTTCGTACACCACTTGGAATGGTGTCTTCCCTATAGACATGTTCATTGAGTTTTTATATGCAAACTCTACCTGCACTAACATAGAGTCCCACTGTTAGATGTCAAGACTACAATTGACAACCTTTGATTGACCATTAGTCTAAGGATGGTATGCAGAACTGTAATTGAGTTGCATGCCCAACTTCTTCCATAGAAAGAACGAAAAAAAGAAATCATATTAATGTCCACGGATCACCAATAGTAGGTCATTGGGACTCGAGAGTACGTTAGATTAGAGTAGAAAGCTCGAGGAAGATAAACCTAGAGAGACCCACAAAGGGGAAGAAAAAAAACAAAAATACAACACCGCTAGTGACCACCAACACATGTCGTCAAGGAACCAATACAACTAGCCAAGTGGGAAGGAACAAGAACCCCAAAAATTGCTAAGAAATTTTGTATCCTTGTATGAGGTAATACTCTCTGGCAGCCCATGTAATCTTACTATCTCTTTGAAAAACAAGTTGGCAATCCTAGACGCATCATTCAACTTTTGACAAGGAAAGGAATTTGCCATTATTGAAAACATGTCAACTACGATGATAGAATCATCACCTCTCTGAGCGTGCGATAATCCAAGGACAAAATCAATGGACTATTCCTCCCAAGGCCTTTTTGGCATGTGCAGTGGCTTATACAATCTTGTGTTATGCGCCACTCCTTTCACTACTTGGCATGTTCTGCATCACTCAACAAATATTTTCACATCTTTGTTCAAACTTAGCCAATAATATCTTTCCTCCAACATAGCCTCCATCTAGCTTGTGCCAAAGTGTCCTCCAAGTCCACCACTGTGTAATTCTTGAATGAGATTCTCTCCCATCAAAAAATGTGGATTACACAATTGTTGTCTCCTCTACGAGTGTCCAAGTATCCATCTTGTGCAATGTAATCTTCAAATGAGCATTTGCCTCCAACCCAAGGCTCCATGCATCTACAAAATCTAGACCTATGCCATAGAAGCCTTCATCATCTCCATGCCCCCCGATTCGACTCTCATTGTGGACAATACCACCTACCTCCTACTCAAGGCATGTGCAACTTTTTTGCTTGCACTAGTTCTATGCTTCAAAACAAAGGAGTAACCCTACATGTATTTTATCCACCTCATGTGTCTCTTGTTCAACTTGCTTGATTGTTGATGAATCTAAGGCGCCTGATGATCTATGTACAACACAAACTCCTTTAGTAGCAAGTAATGCCTTCACTTGAACAAGGCTTGAACTATGGCATAGAACACTTGGTCATTAACAAAGTACTTATGTGTAGCCTCACACAATCTCTCAAAATGATCTACTCTCTTAACTAAAAATTGTGCCAATTGCTTTTCCATATCAATTAACCAAGAAAACTTTTCCAAAATCTGGGAGCACTAGCACAGGCTCCTTTGTTACTTTCTTCTTCAAGAGCATGAAACTGTTGGTAGCAGCAACCATCAAATTGAACCCTCCCTACTGCATAAAATGCATCAAGGGTGCGCAAATACCACTAAAGTTCCTCATGAACTTCCCATAGAAGCTCACCAACCCATGGAAACTACAAACTTACATTGCACTCAGGCTCTGACCACTCAACTATTGTGCATTTTTTCTTCAGGTCCATATGCAATCCATCTTGAGATATGATAAAACCCAAGTATGTGAATTCCTTCTTCAAGTTCACGATCTATTCGTTCATCATCATTAACATTTGCACCCACAATAATTCCTCGCCTCTGTGTGGTCTCAATGGCTTCGAGCCTTGCCTGAATGGCTCTGAGTGTCAGCAATGCATTATCACACAGCGCTCTCTAGTTTATGCCATTTCTCCTTCCAAATCTATGGGTCATTTTCACTGGTAGACCACCTACAATTCAAAGATACAAATTGCTTCATAGCAAAGCACAACTCACCTCTTTCACTACTTAGAAGACTTGCTCTAATACCAACTAATGCAATACTGGTAATGAGTCAAACGAACAACTAGTTAATGGAAGCACATAATACACAAGTCTTTATTAACTTACACAAAGATTATAGATTAAAATCATGTTTACCCTTCACAAGAATATTACAACAATACACAGAGATTCTTGCACAATGAATCCAACCAATCTATGGCTATGAATAATCTATTCGACTTGATGCAACTCCATCTACCTACTAACACCTTTGATCTATCAATCTTGGCCAACTCTTTGCCAACCATTTTTCGCACAATTGGCCGCATATAAATAGAATCCAGAAAACCTGGTATGATCACCTAGTACAGCTTCCCAAACAAAAACTTCTTACAATGCCCAAGGCAATTCAACTTTGAATGCACCACTTCAACTATCCAATCATCAATTGTTGGCTTATAATATTTTTTTTCCTTGTCGGCAACTTACTATGTTTTCAAACATGTCAACAAGTGTGTGCATGAACATCCTTTGCATGAAGCCACCCTATGCGTTGGACTCAGGAACCAACTATGCCTTCCATGTAATGTGCACACGTACTTAGGAACCAAGGATGCCTTCCATATAATATGTGCATGAATGCGAGCCATATGCACAATCTCTAAAGTCAATGCACGAGCAAAATATACCTATGCATGGGTGGAAATCCTCAATAGAACATTCTACAAAGAAAAACAACACATGCGTAGCAACAAAACCCTGTGCACAAAACCCAAAACAAGCATACTCACATCTAAGGGTGACAAGTCCATTGCTAATAAAATAATCTAAGGCTTTAAATCCGACTTCAAGTCCAAGGGTGTCGATGTTAGGTCGTTATACCAAATCACTTGCCATTTTCATAGCTTAAACTCATCTCTTGATTTTTTTATTCACTAACTTTTATGGTCTAGAACAAACTAGTACCAGAAGGGAGGCACTTCAAAATCTTGGAAGATGTGAAATGACTACAAAGGCTCAAAAATGGATCATTAAAGGACACTTCAATACAATCTTAGAGATCAAGGATAGGAAAGGGAGTATACCTTTGAGGAATGTAGGCTTCCACGACTAGCAAAACTTTGTTAACAACCTTGATTTATGGTGCATTAAGCCCTTTTCCAGTTATTTCACCTGGAACAACAAACAAAAAGGTAGATATTAGATTGTGGAAAGGTTGGACAAGTTATTAGGTAAGAATAAATAGCTTAAAAGAGCCTAATCAAAACTTTATCTTATTTCTGAGATTATAAACACAAGGGGATTTGATCATTGGCCAATTGGTCTATGGATCTCCAAGGATGTGGCTACTTCCATATACCCTTTTAGATTTGATAAGATGTCGTTAGAGCACCAAGGGTTTGATGTCCTTTGTTTTGACTAGTGGATCAATGGACTCGCTTGGATGGATTCAAATACATTCCAAGTTATAATGCCACCATTTTCGGAGTGATCACTTAGTGGAGTGGCTAGCCTATTTCCATTCCCATAGGCTAAGCCGGAGGGCTCAAGGAATGACCTAATTGGTGAGTTTTCACACTTAGCCAAGTTTGTAGGGCAAAATGAGCATGGAAGATGACTTAAGCATATTTTTGTAGTAATTTTGATGAGGTCATCGCTAATAAAATAATTTGCCCTAAGATGGAGCGACCCAATTGGAGGATGAAAAATAGAAGAAAATATGGAAAATGCCCTTGGGAAAAATAAGAATAATTTATAATGATTTTCCTTGTGGAGGACAACTTCATTTGAGGTCAAAAATATGTTTTATCATGTGCCCAAGTGGTTCGCCCTTGGAGGATGGAAAGATGGAAAATAATAAAAATAAAATAAAATAAAGTGTTTTCCTTGTGGCTTGGGCGCCCAAGAGGAGGTCGGCCCTAGGAGAGAGAAATGAAGTGAAATTAAATAAGAAATACCAAAGCTAGGTCAGCCTTGAGGAACGAGTGAAAAAAAGCATGTATAAATATAAGTTGTTGAAGGCATTTCAATCATCATTCATTCACATCACAACTTCGCATTTGGTGTTTTACTCTTGGCTGCACTTTAGGGCAGCATATTCCAGGGATGAAAACCCTTGAGAATATTAGGTGGATTGGAAGAAAACCCTTGAGAATATTAGGTGGATTGGACGAAAACCCAATCTCATCTTGGAGGTGAATTCACACAGAGTTCACACTTGCACTTCATTGAAATTTGAGGATTTTGAGCATTCAAACCACATCATTTTGGAGCAGCATTTGAAGATCATTTTTGGAGCAGATTTGAGAGCCACCTTTGGAGGAGTTTTTGGACAAAGAGTGACTGGGGTTAAGGCCCTAGGTTGAGCGCCACTTCCCTAGGAGTGCAACTTCATTATTTTGAGTCATATTTGCTATTCCATGGTATGTATAAACCTAATTTAGGTTGAACATTATAGAGCAGAAATATGGGTTATGTTTGTATTGTTTGAGCCAATGAACTTGGTGTAATTTTAAATCAGCATATCCAGATTTGGAGCAGCAGACTTGTTTAATCAGAAATCAGATTCGTTTTGCACATGTTTGGCCTTTGGATGGTTGGCTTTCATGGTGGATATCTTTGTTGATGTTTCTACATGTTTGGCATATGTTTTATGGATGTTTGGAGCATGTTTATTGGCTGCTTATAAGTATTTATGCTTCTGAAAATAAAATCAGAATTCAGTCCTAGGGTTTAGGGCAGAAAACTGAATCAGAAAAGTGCAGAAAAATAAATCAGAATTTAGGGTTTTGAGCAGAAATCTAAAATGCAGGAAATTAGGGCAGAATCAGAAAATAAAAATCAGAATTTGAGGGCAGATCCCATTGGAGATATTACACAAGTTCATGACCAAGCTAAAATTTCTCAAAACTCGACTCAAGAAATGGAACAAGGGGATCTTCAAAACCTATTCGATTCCAAACACGAAGGTAAGGAGAGGGTTAAAAATATTCTCTCTAATAGATAAAGATGCTCTATTAGACAATCTTCTATTTGAGGAAAAGGAAGCACTATACCTGCTTGATGAGATATATAGTAAAGAAGAATTAAAACAGCCTGTACCAAATGACGTTAAGAAAGGGATCAGACCACCAAACTCTTCCATCATAGCACAAAACTCAAATATTAAAGGAACAAAATCTTGTGTCTAGAATCAAAATCTAGAAATTATTTTGGAATCCCACAATGAAATTAAGAAGATATTTACTTCTTTGAATCTATTCTTTCAAAGGATGAAATGGACTAGGAAATGGCAAGAAGATCCTTGCTTGGTGTTGGCCCCTAAAACGTGCCATATGAATTTCTTGTGGTTTCCCTAAGTGTTTGCACTGTTCCATAGTTATTTGGTACCTTAAAGAGCTTTGAGGGTTTGGTTTAGTTTTAGTTTATCTATAAATGATTCTTATCCATCTATTAGAAGGTAAAAGATTGACCAAGTGTTGAAAATTCACCAATTGCCCTTGGTCATGTTTTTTGGTACAGGGTTTCGGGCTTACGCAAAAGGCCCAAATTAGTGATAAAGCGTGATCGCAGCAACCTTGATCAAGCATTCACAAGTCAACAATACTAACAAGGAATAGTGAAACCCGAAGAAGTGAACAAATGAAGTCAACAAAGCCTGAGAGAAGTCTTCAATCTAGTGTTTGGTGATGGGCTTGCCTAGTTACGTCCCACAAATTTGAATGGTTGCACAACAAGAAGTAATCACGAAACCAGATAATTAGATGTTTGTTAAATTGAGTCAATTGGTAGATTCATAAAGTCCGAGTTGCCAAATAAAGAAAAGGAAAAGACAAAAAAGAGGGGCTCACCTACTGACTCAACTAAGGGACACTGTCAATCTTTTGATACAACTGCCGAGAGCATTCCAACTCCCACGTGGAGGGACCCACAAATGGCTTCTAAGGTTTCTTTGATCAGCCAATCATTTATTCAAAAAAAAGACTCATTGATTGAGAGACAAATGATAAATGACCATTGATAAAATTAGATCTGACAGTTGAGGGAAGCTCAAGTGGACAAGTGGGTTCACATTGTGGCCAATCAATTGCTTGATCGGGTGATAAGACTTAGCAAACTAAACGAGGTGGATCATATTCTCAAAGGGCCAATATAAAGCAAATTGAATCCTTTGATCCTCTAATCAAAGATTAGAAAATGAGGTCTACGACCTGATGGTCGATTGCATGATAGTCACCGATCTACTTCATATGATAGCTAAGATAATCCTACACATCCCAGCAGACCCTAGAACAAAACTTTAATCCTTTGATAAGGCAATCAAGGTTGGTGGAGAATGCAAAGAGTATCTAATCTCCATCCAAGTGATTCAAGGCTGAGGAAAGCATCCTTTGATCAGTCATTCACCCCTAATAAAGCAAACAAGGCAGATTGGATATCTACATGAGCAACCAAATTGAAAGGTAAAGCTTTTAATTGGATATTCATTGATATGAGCAAAGGGCCTACTTCTTGAACTCCGATGCATTAACCATTGTTGATTTCCAAACACTTGGCATAAGGATTGTTGATCCAACCAATCGACCTTCACTAGACCTACATCTAGACCCACAATGCAAAGCTCAAACATGGAATCATCACCGATTTGAGGTGTGATAAATTGGCATGTGGGGAATTTTATTCACCCATTATTAATGCACCTTGCTTTAGAGCTAATTCGGACTTTGAATTCAAAAAATCTTTTATATTCTCACCAAGGTCATTCAAATTCAAAGCAAATTGAGCATTCAAAGCAGCTCAAAGTGAACCATAGCTCGTGGAGCCAAATACCAACAACCAGGAGCACAAACAGCAAGATAACAATTTGGGCATTTTAAGCATAGTTGAGAGGAGTATTGATTGCTTTAGTCTATAAGTGTAATTTACTCTTAAATCGGTTGAGTTGAAGGGATCTAAGTAGTTGAAGCCTTAAAATACATAGATATCTTGAGTGTACTAATCCTCAAACTAGTGTATGTTCCATTGTTAAGGTTGAAATTGAGTTTAGGTTGGGAAATTGGGGTTTTTGAATTTGGGTTTGCAATTGATAGGCCTTCGAAAACTCTAGCGAGTGACCAAAGCATTAAATTGTTGGTTGAATCTACATTAAGTTCAACAATTTGATCTCATCAAACCCTTGCCGCAAAAAGCTTCAAGTTTGGTTTTAAGGTATACGCTTTGAGTTTAAAAATGTCAAAAGCCTAAATATTATCTGTCTTAGAATAACCAAGGCACCAAAAAAAGAGCTTCCTATTAACCCTAAAGACCCTAAGACCTCAACGATATCAACCACGAGAGCAAGTAAAGCCATTGGCAAGGAAAAAGAGTCTTAAAAAAATTTCAAAGATGCTAGGGTAGATGAGAGGGATCCCACATTGTTTTCAATAGGTCGGAATCTATTTTTCCACTATTGGTCTAGAGGTAAAGTCAAGGCTTCCATTGGTAATATCTAGGAATTTGATTTGGGGAAGATAGTGGTTCCAAATTGTCTTAAGAACACTGATATTATCAGTTAGAATATTGATAAATATGATTCTTTGAATAGGGTTATTCAGAATGATGAAGGGAAGGTGATTTTAGACTTGAACCCGCCCACAATCCAAAAAGCTTTTGGTCTGAGAACTAATAAAGTGAAGCTCATAAATCATCAATTGCTGAAAACCGGATAAATGCGGACAAGCCTATATATAGGAATGTAGAGCTACAAAAACACATTTACCACGCAGACAAAAGGCCATACAGCCAAAGGAGCATCGTTGATGATGTTATTGAGCCTTTCAATGTTGAGATTTTCTATGAATATTTTCATACAACTCAGTCATGTTTATGTCAAGCAGTAGGGTGTGATAGCAGCAAGGTTGTCGATGAGGCCATTGTTGTATTCATGTGTGCTTTGGTGCTTACCTATAGCCTTGTTATATATGATTTCGAAGGAAATGCATCTCAGGAGACTAACAAAGAATTAATAGAGTATAAAAAGCAAATCGTCCAAGTACTTCAGAAATTGCTATGTATTGTGCCTTTTGTATTTTATACCCGTGTGAAAACTTGGCCAAAGAAACTGGAGATAAACAAATATACCACAAATGTGAGAACACAAAGGGTTATCGTAAAACCTCTTCAAATGTGGTGTAAACATATGAACAGCCACATCAATAAGGTGGACTATAACAAGAGTCGAGGATTATTTTGTCACTCCACTGTAAAAAAATTATTTTTTGGTAGTGATAGGATAAGGCACTTGCAACAATCAAACTGATGAGGCCTAACCATTTTTTGACCCCGGCAAAACATTGCCACAATCAAACTGTACATTTATCAAAAGTCTATGAATTGGCTCTACATGTTCCTTTGAGGCTTTTGCACCTAGAGCTCATTAGACAATTGGAATATGCTGATGAGGATTTTGGAGTTGTAGAAAAACAGGCAATGTTGACTTTCACATTGGGGATAGGGTATTTCTCCTTCGAAGGTAATTATCCCACTCTAGCGGCAATTTTGTGCAAATATCAGGACACTCATGAGATAAGACCCTAAGGGATTCATTTCAAGAAGATAGCCATTGGTTGAAGAAGTGGATATGCCCACAAGATGGATGAAATCGAACATCTCACTAAAACTTGCAAAGAAGATGCAAAATTATTGAAGAGAAGAAGTATATCTTCTAGGTTTAAAACTACTGAGGCCAAGAAGAAAAAGGCAAACCCTTCTTACCCTGGAGCTTTCTCGGACAATGATAACATGCTTAACAAAACGGAAACGGTTGTCAATGATCCATATAAGTACATAGACCTCACCAAAGCAGAGAAAGAGCAAATGGTTGAAGGTGAGAATTATGAGAGTGATAACAAAGAGGGACCAGTGAAGATAGCCAAGCAGTTAATTGCTTCTTTGGAGACTGAGCAAGAGAATGGAGCATATTGCTATTGAGGCAAAAGACATAGCTAAGGGAATCTACCCCCAAAAGACAAACCTCAAGGACAGCAAGAAAACTTGGAAATTATTAAAGTCCTTGAGACCCATGAAATTCAAGATCAAAGATTGATGGGACCAATAAGCATTGCTTAGTGATGATGAATTCATCGAATTCAAGAACTTTATTCTTGCTTATGGGTCAACATGTAGCTAATGCGGAGCATGATACTTGTTGAAGTCACTAAACGGACTCATTCGAGCAAGAATCTTTTGCAACACCAAAGAACCTTCCACACAAGAGAGAAGAAATGAAAAATGTTATATTGCGAATAATGGTACAATGCATACAATATGATTAATGTACAGGAGAACTCTTGTTTATATAGGCAAGGGTGAGACATAGGACTATGACAAGTGTCAATCATAAGACATGAGACACGAAAAATCAATACCCTAAATGTGCCCTAAGTAAACTTAACTAAGTGTGAATAGGTCCTAAAAGGGAACCAGTTAGGTACTAAACTCCATTCACACCAACACCCCCCCTTAAGTGCAACTTAGGGAGAAAAAAAGAAAAATGCAAAATGACATAAAGATGGGTCCTAACAACAAGTCCTAATGAGGTACCCATTTACAAAAGATCTCTCAGAAATGGAGAAAAGCGGAAAAACCTTAGGAAAAACTCCTCCCTAAAAGAAATAAAACATGTACAAGTGAAGGAAGGAGGACCCAAGATGACCCCCAAAGGATAACTTCTTTCACCAATATACAAAATGTAATCTCTAAGAAGGATAAAACCGCATGTGAGGAAAAATCCCCCCACCCCCAGAAAAGAGAGAAGAACAGAGACCATACAACCCCAACCCCCCCCCCTTAATTAGAGTCTCCTATGCCAATGACAGATGCTTCACCTGGAATGCTGAAAATGATCCAAGAACACCAAACAACATTTCTCCCCTTGGGAAGAAACAAAGCCAAAGATGTATGTAGAAGATCTTCCCACTCCAAGAACGAACATGAGAGAAGAAAACTTAAAATGTATGTCTCTAAAAACTACTCAAATGTTGCCTTGCTGGTGCCAAAAAAAATGCTACAACAAAATCAAAAGCTCCATGCATAATCAAAGTGTGTGAATTCAAAGCCATGTGGAAACTGATAAAGAGCAAGATCTAAAGACAATAGGACAACAAAAATAGAATTGTCATCAAAGAGGATATGAATGTCCTCAATTGCATCCTCCAAGTCTACAAGATAGGACTCACAAAACAAACCCAAAATGTCTATCAAGTACTCATCCCAAGAAGTTGCATCTAGAAAACAAGGATGATCCTTTGAATCTACACTAGGAATCAATGAAGCTAAAAGGATCAACAAGAGTTTTTTGTAGGAAAAGAAGAAGCATCAAGGAGAAGCCTCAGTGTCATCACAACATTCAAGACTTTCCAAATAAGCAAGCTTTGTAGTTGTATCAGTCATATGGTATATTCTCTAAATCATCAAGAGGTGCAAGACAATCCAAAGCAAGATCGTATGGGAATGGATGAGTACCTAAATCTCCATGCATCTCGCAAATTTTGGTCCAAAGGGCGGCACGAGGGCACTCAATGTGCGAAATGGCCCACAAAGTGTTATCATCAACATGAGATCCAATCAATCCTCAGACATGATCATTCTTGAAAGCCCAAACTAGATGTCTCCAATAAGTACTGGTTGAGGAACAAGCCCACAGAGATGGGGCAAAAGATGAAGCCAACAAAAGTGCCTCAAGATATTGTCTCTCCGTAGCTTATAGTTTCCCCTTTAGATGATTAGAGAAGGATGAATTGAAAAACCCATTATGAACTAGGCGTTTCCACCCCAAAATTACATAAACATGAAACCCTTAGCAAAATTATAACCCCCCAACAAAGTAGAATAGGCATTGATATACAGTTTTTGCAAAAACACACCCAAATTGACCGTTTATAACACACAATGATTTTACAATTTTTAAAAAATGAGTTTGTCAAACAAAGAAAAGGAGGTTGCAAACAGATTCCTTGCAACTTTCTAATCAATTTCAAAAAAAAAAAAGTTTTTCCACTTTTGACTTAGTGGGCAAAAGTTACACCCTATCGAAAAAAGAGTTTCAATCAACAATTTTTTGTACCTACAACAAAATCTGAACAAATCAGGTGGACACTACAAAGAGGGCAAAGGGAGCTTTCCAACACCCAAAAGAAGTCAAAAATCCGACTCCTTGGGCAAAAGTTTCACCAAGTCAAAAAAAACCCTCTGAGCAAAAAAAATGGCCCCTAGGTCTGATAGGGCAGCACCATCAAGCTAAGCGGCACACAAATGGCAGGTTGCTAGCGAAGCAAAGTTCTCAAGCGAAGCAGTCAAAGTGTCAACTAAGCAAAGATCGCGACATAGCCATTGAGGCGAGGCGTGCCACTATAGCGGTGGAGAAAAGTTCAAGTATCTTAGCGCTAAGCACTAGCCACTAAGGCACCTAGGCAAAAATCTAAAGAGGGTACCAAACTCTAGTGGACCCCGTACCTCTGAATAAAAAACTTTGATTGTTAATAAAAACAAACCTTAAGATTTGCCAAAAACCATGTAGCTTGAAATTATGTCTACACAATATGACGCCACTAGAAGAATATGTCGAAGAACATTCTGACTATGCAACAGATCTAAGTAGATAATATACCGAAGGAATATTCTGATAATGTTTGGACCATAATAAAACCCTATCAAGTTTACAGTGAACCCATACAAATTTGGGCCTTCCGAACTCAACCATGAGATCAAATTTGGACCAAGATGCATCCAACAAAAAGCTTGGCAAGATCTCCCCAAAATTGAGAAAGGGCTTGCAGATTCAAAGCTCCAATACCATGTTGAAGTCACTAAAATGACTCAAAGGAGCAAGAATCTTCAGCAACACCAAAGAACATTCCACACAAAAGAGAAGCAATGAAAAATGTTATATTGCCAATAATGTTACAATGCATACAAGATGATTAATGTACAAGAGAATCCTTGTTTATATATGCAAGGGTG
Organism: Cunninghamia lanceolata; assembly: GCA_027924645.1. Classification (NCBI taxonomy): domain Eukaryota; kingdom Viridiplantae; phylum Streptophyta; class Pinopsida; order Cupressales; family Cupressaceae; genus Cunninghamia; species Cunninghamia lanceolata. The sequence goes on along the minus strand of BSBN01000918.1, from coordinate 134,038 downwards.
AGACATAGGACAACATAGGATTACGACAAGTGTTGCAATCATATGACATGAGACACAAAGTAAATACCCTCAATGTGCCAAAAGTAAACTTAACTCACTAGGTGTGAATAGGTCCTAAAAAGGAACCAGTTAAGTACTAAACCCTATTCACCCCAACAATATTGTTGGGACCAATTTTACACCTCTTGCTGCTAAGATCAACATTAATAACATTACACCAAAGCAAGGAAGGGAGATCATTAAGAGCTATGGTTGCTTGTTGTTGCCAAGATAGGAAATTGCCCAATCAGTGGTCCTTCCCAACATGAAGCAGTGGTATGACACCAGCAAATTTTTTGGGCAAAACCTTCACCAACACAAACTGCCAAGTATTCTTGTGAGATGGAATTCAATACAGATAAGCAACTGTTGCCCACCTTGACGATTGCTCTGCCCCACAACAAGGCCATGAATGAGTTAACACCTGAGGGCTTCAGAGGACAGTTGTCTTTACTTCACACTTGGGAGGTGGGAATAGAAAACTCTTCTAAGCCTATGTTGGATTATGCCCATTTCAACAAGTAAACCATCAAGAAAAAGGATGTTGATTATAAGTCATTGGAGGAGGAGATCCTAAGACTAAGGAAGGAAACAATGGATCTTAAGGCAGTTCTTTGTAAGAAGATGAGATGATCAAGAGGATTGAACAACCTCATATCACACAAGCGCCCTCCCACTCCTATTCAAAGTCCCTCCCTTGTTGTTGGAGTCAATTCTTCCATTGGAACTTTGGTGTGTTATTGACCTGCAGAAAGTTCTTGGTAAGGTTTCCAATAGAAGAAGTTGATGGACTTTGATCTTAGTTTATGTTGACAATTGTCTAGTAGACAGGTAAACAGTTGTGGTGAGTTTCAGGTGTTGCAGTTTAGCATTGAGACTTGTATAATTCTGATGTTGCTATGTTCCCAACCACAAGTCTTTTGGAGAACTCGCAACCGCATAATTATAGGTATGTCACTAAATGTGTGTATGACAATGCAGGTGCACTTGTAGCACTATTGGAATATATGCAGTGATAGCCAAGAGCATGATGATGTTCTAGGAGATGCCTTGAGGTACCACAAGCAATTAGAATCAATCAAGAGTTTGTCTTTGTTGTCACAAGCCATGGGTAGTGTTTGGTTGTAGTGCAAGATGCCACGTACGTGGTTCAGGAGAAGCAAGTTAACAGCCTTTGGCCAAGTGTGAGTGGCATCAACTTATTATGTGTGGTGATCATCCATATGGAGAAATCATGTAATGTGTGGCATGCTAACATCGTGATATGGCTGTGTGATTACTGGTATTCTACATGGCAGTTAGACAGCTAGATGGTTGGAATTTCTTGTTGGGTGGTTCTGCAACTATATCTATCTACTTGTACAAATTGGCTAAGGTTTGAAGTTGTTGGATGTGGTTGAATCCTAAAGGTGGGAAGTCTTGGGTGGAGATTATAAGTTGCTAGTCTACAAATTGAGATTGTGTGTAAAAGAGACCTAATGTATTGGATGTAGCTTTTCTAAATAATACAATTGTAAATATCCTTTTGGTAGTGAGTTTTTCCCTTAAGGCTTTCCTGCATAGATCTATGTCTCATGTGTATCTGTGACTTGTGTATTGCTTCATGTGCTTCCTTTAATGTTGCTTAATTAAATTGTATAACAAACATAACTATTTTTTATCACATGAGCTTAAGGTATCCCAATATCCCGATATATCAAATGCCTATATTAGGGATTTATTCCTAACACCCTCCTTTATACCTACATCCATTGTTGATATACTAGAGGACTAGAAAAGAAGATGAAGGAAATGGCAAGCAAGGTGCAACAGCTCCAGGATGAGAGGAATGCCTTCTTTGAATAGAATAAAGTGTTGCTAGTTGAGAAGGGTTCCTTAAGAGCCCACCTCAAGGACACAATAATGGATCTCCTAAAACCAAGGGTAGCAGAGACTAAGAAATTGGTCAATTCACTATGCAATTCAGTAAGGTCGGCCAAATGGTCTCCCAAATTCATGCCAATCACCACCATTGCAAATAAAGTAAGCTAGGAAATGGATGAGCGTATCCAGGAAAATAGATATTCATCTGCACAACTTAAAAATTTTTTAAAAGCTCCCCTGCTCAAGGGTTAAGAGTGTCAAATACTGCAAGGACCAATGGGAGGCATGCAGATAATAATGCAAGTGTGTCTCAGACTATACAAAACCCCCTCTTGAGAACTATGTGAAATTGAACTTCGATGGTGCCTCTCGAGGCAACTTGGGAAGTTTTGGAGTGGGCTTTGTACTTAGTAACTCTAATGGAAACCTTGTTTCCAATGATTCGCTCTTTCTAGTTGTTAAACCAATAATGTGACTAAGTGGGAAGTGCTTGTGGTTGGCATGGTTGTAGCAGTACCCAGGAACACTAACAACCTAGTAGTAGGTGACTCTTTGTAAGTAATGACTGCTCTTCAAAAGAGATCATGCCCAAACTAGAGGTTAAGACGTTATGTGGACGCATTGGAGCTTGGTGCCAAATTCTCGAATACTAGATTTCAGCATTGTAGACACAAATTGAACTCTATGGCGATTTTTTTAGCTAATTATGGGATTGACCAAGACCCTCTAATTGCCCTCTACAACCATCTCCCATCTTCATGGAATGGAATTAATCAATTCCTTCATTATAGACCTCCCTAAGCCTTTTTATTTCTCTAGTTTTTTGGCCCATTGGCCTCTCTATATTTAGCAACAGAGCACATTAATGTGGTTAAGGTTCTAATTCCCCTTGTAATGTTGTAAGGATACCAGTCGATGTGGGGGAGGGTGGATGACCATAACTTGGCATGTGGGAATGGTTTACTTGTTCCAACGATGGTGATCATTATATAATTGAAATTCCTTGCACAAGACAAGAATATAATAGGAAATAAGCTGCAAATACTTGATAATAATAATCCAATTTGAGGGAGAAATCCTCCAAACTCTCCAATAAGAATAGACTTCACAATATGATGATAATAAACTAACCACTAGCTCCCATATATACCATTCCATGAATGCCACCTAGGCCAACCTAACTACCTATATAAGACTATATAGATGAGCATTTAACTTAGTTAAGGTTTATGCTAGCCACAAGTCGGCCGCACATATCCCAATACAATCAATGAATTAAGGGTCCAGGGTGCCCTCCCTCTTTAGAGAAGCGTTGTCCTCAATGCAAATCAATTGTGGATGTTTTTGCATGAAATTTTCATTTTCCCATGTAACATTTTTGACAAGAGAATCCTTCCACTTGATCAAATACTTTGTAATCGCCCTCATCTGCAACATCTTAGTCCATGTTCGATAAATTCCAAAATCATTTTGCCCTCATCATCAACTCAAGTAACTTTGTCTGGGTTAAAATTCTTTGTCCAATAACCTTCTTCAAGCAAGAAACATGGAAGACAAAATGTGTTTTTGTTGACTTAGGTAACTTTAACTTGTATGCTACACTACCGATCTTATGCAAAACCTTATAAGGTCCATAGCACTTGGGTGCAAGCTTGTTATCCTTCTTTTATTGTTTCAATGACATCTACTTATATGGTTTTAATTGCACAAAAACCCAATCTCGTAATTCAAAATTTCTTTCATTGCAGTACTAATCAACTTGTTGTACCTCTTGTTGATGTTGAATGTGTTTTTCAACTACTCTAACATTTGGGTGTGCTTGCAAAGAATAGGTGATGGATGGTGGATAGTACTCATATAGTGCCAAAAATGAAGACATTTTGGATTAAGTGTGGAAAGAAATGTTATACCACCATTCTAGTGGCAGCCATTGCACCCAATCTCTCTTGTTGATCTAAAGTAAAACATCAAAGATAGCCCTCCAAGCATTTGTTGACCACATCAATCTGTCCATCTAATTGTGGATGATATGATGAGCTATGAGCAAGCTAAGTTCCCAAACAAGACATTAAGTTGATCCAAAAATTACTTGTAAATATAGGATCACAATCACTTACCATGCTTTTTGGAGTCCCATGCAACTTTTGAATGGTATCCATAAAGGCTATTGCTACAATACTTGTGTAATGTCCCTTTTTTGGCACATAGATTTTTGTGCGCTTTTCGCCCGTTCCTAGTCTTCAGGAGGCTATTAGCTTTGTTTGAGAGGACTCCAATGTTCTTGGAGTGGCCGTGGCTCAGCGTTGCAAAGCAATTGTTCATGGTTTTAAGTCCGGCTAGTCATTTGGAGTTCTTAGATGCTTTCAAAATTCAGTTCCGACTTCTCAGGTGCTCTCCATCCTTCTTGGAGAAACATGTTATTTTTAGACAGTCCCCTGACGGACTCCGATTTTCGTCCCAAGTCTTCTACTATACCTCGTTATGGTTAGAGTTGTTCGATCAGTGCATCTCTATGCTTTCTGTAGCTTGGGACTATTATTTGGCAGTTTAAGGTTGCCTAAGGTTTGGAATAAGGATTAGCAACTTAGCGTAATATTAATTATAATTTGGTGTTCCCTTCTTGGAGTGGATTCTTTTATATGGCATTGAGCTCAATTGGTGTTCAGGAGCACAATGATGCTTTCGAAAGCACTTTCGGCTTTCCAGTTTGCTCTCCAAACTTCTTGGAGAAGTTGTCTATTTATTGTGAGTCACCCAATTGGCATCATTCTTCATCCTAAACCTTCAAGATCATGTTGGTATGGTTTAATTTGCAATTCGCTTCATTATGGGATTTTCCGTAAGTTGGGTGAGTTATTAAGCCATTTAATTAAAATATTTGCTTAAGTTATCTAAAGTTAGGATTATTAAAAGATAACTTAAGTGTAATAGCTCTTTGGAAAGGTAATTAAGTGTTTTTAAAGATAGACACTTAGAAAAGGGGCCTTGCACATGAAATATTAATATTATTTCAGAAAGGGTCTTGTGGAGAGGAAAAATATTAATATTTTGAGGAGAAATATGAAGAGGTAAAAAGAAAATAATATTCTATTTCCCTCAAAAAGTTATAAAAAGAGGACAGGAGCTCATTGTTGGGGGATGCTATTTATTTGATATTGTTATGCAGTTGGATTGAACCTGCGAGTTCTTCCATTATCTCTTGAGGCCGAAAACCCTCTTGTAGATTCTTTTGAGGACGAAAACCCTCTTGTAGATTGGGTGTGGTTTCATGAAGGAATCACCATTGGTGTTGAATGCGGAGTTATTAGAGCAATCTCACTCAGAGTTTGCCTTTGCGTTGAATAGATGTTTTGATAAGATTCGAGTTGTATTTCCTTTGATGATTTGGACGCCAATTTTGAGGGGTTTTTGCCGAATTTTTTGGAAGCAGATTTGGAGTGTTCTTTGTTGTTCGCCCTCTTGAGTTTCAGTGCCATTTTCCTCTTATTGTACGGCCTTATCATGGCATGGGGAACTGCTGTTCATATCAGTCATTGGCGTGAGTTTTGGCGTGGATTATTTCTTTGATAGGCGATTTCTACTTTCATAGCAATTGGAGGGTTTGGGAAATGTTGTTCATGTGTATGTGACGCCTTGAGGAAGTGACCAGACCTGGTTGTGAGGGTTTGTGCTGAAGGAGTCATCTCTTATTGCATATCTTGTATGATTTTGACATTATATCAGCCCATTTGCCTTGGCCGCTTGCTTGGATGTTGGTAGAGTAGAGTTTGGAGGGAATTTAAGGAGTTTTGATGTGATTTGCTGATCAATTCTGTTATGACAGTCCGCTGCTACAGTTTGGACAGCCTTGCTTCCACCATCATTGGGTTAACAAAGCTTTATGGTGCCTTCATGTGGGTATACTTTCATCGCATGTTGATATTGTATTAAGTTAGAGCATTTGTATCTATTTTCTCCTCATTATAAGAGAATCTATAGTATGCTCATCTAATGTTGCAATGACATATCATACTTTGTAATCCCTGGATGGTAGTATCGCCAGTGGAATAATCTTTCTTGTTTATGTTACTCACACCACTAAATAAGTGGATTTCATTGTAAAGGTTTCCCGTTGAATAAGTGGATGTGCCTTCTATCTTGTTTTCAACTTTCTCACTGAATAGGTGGAGGTGCCTTTTGATTCCCACTGAATAAGTGGATGTTCCCACTACATATGTGGATGCCCGTTGAATAAACAGAAGTTGTATTTGTTTTGCATTGTATTACAATTGCTAGTCTAAAGCACTTGTATGCTCTCGCCTCGCCGTTTGGGAACTTGGTGATTAGAAGGTGTGGAGGAGATTACATGGTTGCATTTGATTTGCTAACACTGTTTGATAGTGTTGAATTTCTGAAAAAAAAATTGGGGTAGAACATTACAACTTGCTACAAATGGGTGTGACAACACAAAAATGTAAACATTTGGTGAATTAATCCACCACAACCATGATGATATTTTTTCCTTAAGACCTAGGCAATGCAGTGATGAAATCCATGGATAACTCTTCCCACCTCTAGCTAGGAATAGATAAGACCTGGAATCTTAATTATTTCCCCTTAATTTTGTTGGTATACCATGCATTCAAAAAGTTTGAATGCCCACCACCCCCACCCATCGGAGAATCATGGAGCTCTACCAAAACCTTAAGCTTAAGGGTTGAATTCTTATATAGGTCCAACATGTTCTTGTACCATAGAGTATCTCCTTTCCATGCAAATTTTTTTGACAAACTTGAATCTTGTTGGAGTTTTTGAATGGGTTTGAGTATCCATGTCCTCCCATTCTTCTCATGCATCATCCATCCATTCTGCCTACAATATGAAAATGGCATACTATATTGACTCTGTGGCCCTCCTAGATAGAGCACCAACCGCAACATTCTAATTTCCTTTCCTATATATGATCTCAAAGTCATATCACAACATTTGTGACCCATTTTTGTTGTTCATCAAATGGCAAGCTTTGTTCCATGAAGTATTTCAGACTATCATGATTTGTCTTTACCTTAAAGTGCCTTCCCATTTAGATAAGGTCTCCATTGCTTGACTGCATGTAGGATAGCCATCATTTTCTTCTTATACACAAGCTTTAACAAATTCTTACCTTTGGGTTGTGGTGTAGGAGCACCAAGACATCAGGGTTTTATTTGATCTTCAAGTAGTTGTTTTGTTTATTAAGGTCCTTGAGACCATATTAAATGTTGTAAGAAGGCTTGATAGCCATGCATGTAAATGGACTATGTCCAAATGTCTAAAAGAATCTATTCTCTTGTTGTAAGTCCTAGGGAGGACAGTCATGTAGTAATAGGCAGTTGCATTAGTCATATAGGACAGTCATTAAAGTCATTTAAGTTTTCATGTTTATATGCCTATAGAGGCATGCCTAAGGTTAGGAAGGATGTTAACATCTTGTCATAGGTTCTCCAAATGTTAAAAAGCAAGATTAGACATAAAGCAGTCGGTGAGAAAAGACAGTTACTAAATCAGTCTTTAGAGCAGCAGTTATAAATAAAGAAAGAGCTCGATGGTTGGGCAGTTTCTTAAACCCCAACCATCCCAAACGACTTCTAGAAAATGTATGAGGCTTATTTGAAGCCAGAGAGGATGGATTGAAGAAAAAAACATCCGGTGGATTTGAGAAATATAACTAAAACTTCTGTTTTCTGCCTTTTCCTGTATTTTTCTGCATTCTTGTGTATTTTGAGCCCGTACTACTGTACTGTACGGCATTGTTGGGAAATGTTGGTTGATTGGAAGTGAAGGTTGTTGGATTGACTGCCATTAAGACAAGTTTGGATCCTTGATATTAGTTAGAAAGCATAATATGTTTGGGAGACTTCAAACTGCCCTTTAAAACCGACTGTTCTGTCAAGAAATTCGCTATTTTTCTGTGAAATCCGTACCTGTACGGAACAATCAAAAGCCAAGTTAGTAATGGATAGTTAGAAGGTTGAGTTAACTTTGTTTTGAAACTTGTTTGGGCTCTTGACATTAATCTTGGTGTGAGAGAAACACTGTTTTGTGTGAGACTGTCTTGAAACCTAAACTAGGGCTTCTTCTGAGTACCCGATGGATTTCTGCCCATTCCATTGACCTTTGTCTGTCCTACTCAATGGAATGTGTTGTATGTTAGGTAATACAATGTCTTGTGAAGGTCTTGGGAGGCAGGAGGACAGTTGGGACTGAATTGGTCTTGTTAATGACTCTGCAGAACCATATGTTAACAGATTAGAGAAGGACAGCAGCTTGAGGGTGGTGATCAGTGACTGAGGAAGAGGAATGTTGGTGAATGAAGGTGTGGAGAATGGTGGGAAGAGTCCTAGGTCTAATCATGGATTCATGACAGGGAGTATGAAGAGATCTCTCTCTAAGATAACAGTCTATTCTGCCTTATGCTGTCTCTGACAGTCCTCTTGGAGACAGTCACTGCCAAGAAATAGGTAAGTTTGATGAGCTATTGCTTTGCCAATGAAGGCATTAGGTATGAATGTATCTTATAGATTTGGTATGGGAATGAGTTTGTGAGGGAGATCATCCCAAGGAGGTTATTGTGGCTGTTATCCTAATGGAACAGCAAAGTTATGACAGTCTATGAGACTGCTGTCCTGCAGACCCTGCACAGTGGGTTAGATGGAGTCTTAGATGGAGTTGAGTGTCCTGAGATAAGTATCTTGAAGTCCCTCATGTTGCATGTCAGGAACAAGTTAGTATTGTGTTGAAGCCCTTCATGGTGAGGAGTGTGAATCTCTAGAGAAAACAGTGAACTTGAGAGTTATTGCATTGAAGTTGTGAAACATGCTTCTGCTGTCCTAGATGCTCTGCATCAGCTTGGCCACTCTTACGTGCTAGGAGTCTTCCCTCTTACATGAGTATTATTCCTATGCCAAGCTCAAAAGCATCACAATCCATAATGAAGGTTTTAGAAAAACCTATGGTAGCTAGAGCTGGAGTTATGTCATTGGTTTCCTTGAGCTTCTTAAATGACCCAGTGGCTGTCTTATTCCACTAGAAGGAGAGTCCTTCAATAAAGATGTGAGTGTCGTTGCTATCCTGCCATAATTTTTTACAAATCAGAAATAGTCACAAGTAAGCCCTAAGAAGCCCCCTAGGTTCTTGAGCGTTCTAGGCATTTTCCATTCTACTATGACATTGATCTTGTGAGGATCCACCTTGACTCCCTCATGTGAAATATTATGACCTAGGTACTCCACTTCTTTGACTCCAAAAACACACTTGGATGGCTTAGCATAAAGTTGATGTTGTTCAAGAATGTCCAAAACTTGATTCAAATGTTGCAAATGTTCCTCCCAAGTTTTGTTATATATTAAGATGTCATTATAAATACCAATACCCTGAAGATAGAGTTCATCAAACTTTGAAATGCAAATAGTGCATTTGTGAGGCCAAAAGATATCACCAAAAATTCATAGTGGCTCTCATGGATTTGGAAAGTTGTGTTATGTACATCCTCGTCTCTAATTTTGATTTGATTATAACCAAAACAAAGATCAAGTCTGGTAAACAAAATAGCACCGTTTAGCTCGTCTAACAAATCATCAATTACTAGAATTGGAAACTTATCTTTTATGGTGTATTTGTTCAGCTCTCTATAATCAAGACACATTCGTCAAGTGTCATCTTTCTTGCACACCATTACCACTGGAGAGGAGTAGGCACTCTAACTATACCTGATAATATTTTCCTCTAGCATCTCTTGTACCATCTTATCGGTCCCACTTTCTTGTACATAGGGGTACCTATAAGGCTTGATGTTGGGCGATTGGCTTCTTGGTAATAGTTGAATGGCATGATCATGATCTCTTTCGGGAGGAAATCTTTTTGGCATATCTACAAAAACTACTAAGAACCTATCTACAAGTGTCTGCAAATCCAACGGTGTAGGAGCCTTTGACTAATGTGCTTCAAATGAAAACAATTGGGCCACAAACCTGTCTACCCCCTTGTTAAGCATCTTTTGCATTTGATGGGAGCTTGCACACAAGATCTAGTTCAATTGTCCTACCCTCTAAGTGAAAATGCATCAATAGCTCCTGGAAGTTCATCTCAATTATTCCCAATGTAGTAAGCCACTGGACTCCCAAAAAAATATCTGTTACTCCCATGGAGATAGCAACAATAGGGCAATCTAGTCAATAATCTCTGATAGAAAGTTTAATGCTATGGCATTTCCCTAAACAACTAACTATACCCCCATCTACAATCATGACCTAAGTTTTTGGAGCCAAATATTAAAACAATTCAAACAAGAAGCTAATTTCTTATTGATGAAGTTGTGAGTGTTGCCTAAGTCTCAACACAAATTACTCTCATTTTTTAAGAAACACACTACCTTGAGATTTTTTGGGGTGCTAATTCCCAAAAGTACATGACAAGAAATAGATGGTTGGATATCTCTTGATTCCTCATCTAGTTCATTGATGATCTCTAATACTTCTTCCTCACTAGGCCCTTCAATGTAGAACTTCTCAACACATTTATGTCCTCGACCATATTTGCTAACACGATTAAAACATAACCTTTTTGCCTTTTTTTCTTTAATTTGTTGGGGAATGAATCTAGTAGGGTGAGGGAATGGTTGTGTTGGGACCCTCTTCTCTCTCATGCTATTAAACCCGTACCTTTTGGGAGATTAAAAATTTTCCTCTACCCTGCCTACCATGATAAAAGAATCGGATATAGTAAGGGGATTAAACATGTGTATCTCATGTTCAATGTGATCCTTAAATCTGCCAAGAAACAAGTCATTCAAGTTCCCCTCTATGACTATTTCTACTCACAAGGATAGGTTCTAGAATTGTTGAATATAATCCTTGACCAATCTTGTTTGTCACAAGTTGGCTAGCTAGCTAAATTAATTATCTAATACACTATTATTATAGTGCAATTACAGCTCCTCCATCAAAACTGACTAGGTGACACTAAGAGCCTTTTTCTTTTTTTGAGCACATAGCCATCAATACCAAATGAACTACTCTGGTTCCAAACATAAGGAAGCCATTGTCACATTCTACCCACCTGGAATCTGATGTACATCAAAGAAATCTTCATTTGATTTATCCGAGTAAGTGGATCCTTGCCATCGAACTTATACATATCCATCTTTAGTGAATGAATGAATGAATGAGTTTTAATAACGTCCACGAGACCAAATAGCCTAAGGGACCAAGCACCAACACGTTAAGACCCCATCAAGTTCTTTTCGATGTCTTCTCTTATGGATATTGACCAAGAGACGGGCTATGTTGTGAAGTCTCTTTTCCTCAAATAACTCACTCAGACTGCCAACATTCATGTCATTATCCTACTGCATACGGATATCCTTGTAGGCCTCGCACTCCGTGACGAAGTGCCGCTCAGTTTCAACCACTGTTTTACTACAGAAAATGCAGGTCCTATCTTCCCACATTTCCTTGGGACCGTCCATCTACCAATTTTGCACCTAAAATGGTGCGAACCGGTTCTCAATTGAGCAACTAAGATCCTAGCCTTACCTTTAAGATCGGCACATAAGTAGGCCTTATCTCCATGCTCCCCAGATGGATTGAACTCTTTCATATAATGCGCTTTTTTCCGTCCAATCTGATTCAACCACATGGCAGTCCTAAATTTATCTAACACAAACTTTTTTATTTCCTCTTTGGAGTTAGGACAATCATGTAACTTAATGTCCCACTTTTCCAGCCACTTGATGTTTTTCTCCATCCAAGTCTTCTTCCTCCGATCTAACACCTCGTTCACCGTTATATTGGGCCACCGATGATTCCCCATGTTTTCAACCTTTTTTAGATAACTTAGTAACCGAGTTATCGTTGCTGCCTCCATTGGGTAAGCACCGGCTTCCACCAAGAGGATCTCATACAGAACTGTTGCTTTGACTTTAAGACTACTAGTGATGAGATGTTTTTGGATTCTTTCCAATTGTCTCCACCTGTGATTCGACATGCTGCTCCCCCAAACCTCACACCCATATAGGACAACCGGCGTGACCAACAGCCCAAAAAGGGTTCTCTCGGTTTTCCAATCCCAAAGTTCTGCTTTCCTACACCTATTATGGAGAAGATAAGAAGCTCTCCATCCCCCCTGTATCCTTTTCGCTCTGCAAGTTTCCCAATTGAGCCTATTGTGAAAAATAATGCCAAGGTACTTGTATTCTTCCACAATTTCCAGCAGGCTGCCTTCGAAAATAAAACTAATTTGCTGCTGCTTCCTTTTTAGAGAGAAGATCATGACTTTAGTCTTGCTAATTTTCACCTGCATCCCAACATCTTGACAAAAGAGCTCTAATGCTCTCAAATGATCCCTCAAACCATGAGTTGTTTTAGCAATAAGAATAAGATCATCCGCATATAAAAGCAACTTTACCACAAAACCAGCCAAGTGGATACCTCCTCCTTTTGTTTTCTCTAACCATTCCCCAAGTTTGTCAATGTAAAGACCAAACAAAGTGGGAGAAAGAGGACATCCTCGTTTGACCCCAATGTTGCTGCCAAAGCACTCAGACATGCCTTCTCTAGTTCTAATTTTTGCTCTAACAAGTTCATAAAGTTTGTGAACAACAGCCCTATACTCATCAGGAACCCCAAGCTCTTCCATCATTTTCCAAAGTTTGCCCCTAGGAACCGTGCCAAAAGCCTTTTTAAAGTCCACGAAACAACAAAAGGCTTCCCCACCTTGGGTGTCCCGAGCTTTTTCAATTAAGTGCCTAAGAGTAATGCAGTGATCAACAGTAGAGTGCCTTGGCCTAAAACTAGCTTGACCTTTTGCTCTTTTCGCCTCTTTTTCTGCCCAAATGCTGATACTGCGCTCAACCAAGCTCCCAAACAACTTACCCAAAAGGGGGTTGACCGTGATAGTACGATAGTTAGAGGGATTATTGACATCTCCACTTTTGAAGAGGGGAATAACGACACTAGTCGTCCACTCCTTAGGAAAACCCCCATGCGTGACCTCATTGAAAATTCTTTGGATATGAGGAGCCAACTGTTCCACTCCCCATTTTAGGAATTCAGCCTGTAGCCCATCAATGTCTTGGGCTTTACCATTTGCCAGCTTCTTTATACCCTGCTTGATATCCTCAACTGAAAAGAGCTCGGTAGACGTACTAATAATGGGAGGAGAAGCTTCCATCTGTTCACGCTCATAAAGTAGTTTTGCGTAATCTAACCATTGTCTCTCCGTGATATTATTTTCAGTTTGTTTCCTTTCTTGCTGCAGCTCCTTCCAAAAGCCCTTGGGGTTGTGCTTACCCAACGCAATTAACTCCTTCCTTCTTAAGATAACAAAATCTTCTTTCTTGGCTTTTATCAATTTCTCATACTTTTTCTTGTTTTCTTTGTTTGTCTCGTTCTCTTTGTAGAATCTTTTAACCGCTTTGCACTCTTCATCAAACCACGGATTAACCGGGAAGGTATTAGAGACCCCTTTCCGAGGCCTGAACTTCTTGCAAACTTTTAAAGCCTTGTGAATCAGTGGGACCAACAAGCTGCTGCTAATGTGTTTCATGGTTTCATTGGTTTCTTTAGTTCCAAAACTGTTTTAGTCGCCTCTAGGTGCTGTCCAAGGGCAGCAGCAAAAAGTTCCTGATTTTTCTGATTCAAAATGATTTTACCTTACAGATGAGTCCTCTCTAGCTTGTGCTGATCCTGCCTTTCCCCTTTCTTGTTTGTGTTAAAGCCAAACTTAACCGGCAGAGGCAAATGGTCAGATTTTAACTCCATAGGGCAGTCCCCTATAACAAACTCCATCAACTTAGCAGTCGAAATTTGAGAGCATATGACATAATCAACCACACTTTGACCATTGTATGTTTTGCAAGTGATACCTCCAGATTTTGGCTACGATCTTGTTCCGTTACATATAACCATGTCATACAAACTACATAGACCCAAAAGTTCTGCTCCAAAGTGTGTGACATTACCATTTCCGTCTTGTGACATTCTTTTCCAAACTTGGTCCCTACCCTCTTCAAGCCATAAGGGATTGTTATCACCTCTTTCTTCTCCTCCCAATTGAAGAGATTGATTATTAGCTGTTCTAGCATTAAAATCCCCTATTAAGACAACTTCCCTTGTGGAGCTAAACACAGATATGTCTTTCTTTAAAGCTGCATAAGGGTCTTCGTTGTCTAAATTTTTCTTTTTGTAGAACTTCGACCCTTTCGAGGCAAAGTAGAAAGCAGCCAACCTGATTATATCCTCATTGTCTGTTATTTTCAACCAAATGTACTGTTTATTGGGATCCTCTTTTTCTAATTTCACGGTTCCTTCCCAAATATCTCTAATTAGCACTGTGACCCCCCCATGACCTTTACCTGTATCTATCCCTTCATTCCAAACTGAGATTTTCTTGTACCCTTCAAAGTCTGGGACTTTGCACCCATCATGTTCATGTGTTTTGGTTAGAATAATGATGTCTTTCCCTTCCGCTATGGGCCCCAAACCTGGTCCTCTTCTCCATGGATACCCTCTGCAATTCCAACTTACCATGTGCAAAAACTCCCGTGGGGCCCTGAATCCCTATTTGTTGTGTGGCAAGCGCTCGCTGATTTGAGCTTTTCCGTTTTTCAGCCATGCCCACTTTCCTTCCTCTTGCTATTTTCACCTTCTCCCACTCCTTTCTTCGATCTTCTTGTTGTGCAAATGTTAAGTCTTCATCTAAGAAAATGTGAGTGCCTCTAAGCAACTTGCCTATGTTTCTCAAGACAACCCTCACATGTCTATTCCTTCCCTCTTCTGTTTTTTTTCCAATCCTATTTGCATGTTGGATAGGTCCCGAATATTTCAATTTGTCCTTAAGAAAGTCTCTTGCTAAGATATCGGTTCTTTCCTTCTCGCCAAAATCCCTCAAACCTTTGATGATAAGATTTACCTCCTTGTCCTTCTTATCCTTTTCCTCTTTTATATGTCTCTTTATTTGCTTCTCGATGATTTCTTTTTGCTCCTGTGCTGGCCCACTAACAACCTGGTCCCACGATTTTGCTTCTTCTATCTGATCTCTTAGCTTTTTTTCTTTTATTTCCATGTTTGCTAGAACTGTTTGAATCTCTCCTAGCTGTGATATGTCACCTTCTTAGCAAGTTATAAGATTCAGGGCGAGTGCTAGCATTTAGATCAAGATTGGCTTGTATGGACAATCCGCCTTGATTGATGGAAACATGGGGTTGTGCCTTTGGTTGTGAGACTGATATCTTTGGGATAGAGTCTTGGAGATAAAACATCAATTCAGACTTGATGCTATCCATTACTCCTTTCATTTCAGACTTAATGCTTACCATTTCTCCTTTTGTTTCAGACTGCGTATTTTGCATACCATCTTCCAAATGGTGCACTTTGTCATCTAATGAAGACAACATCACATCTTAAGTCCAACCTAATCCGAACTCTGAATATATATGCTCTTTGTTAG
This sequence comes from Cunninghamia lanceolata, assembly GCA_027924645.1. Taxonomy (NCBI): domain Eukaryota; kingdom Viridiplantae; phylum Streptophyta; class Pinopsida; order Cupressales; family Cupressaceae; genus Cunninghamia; species Cunninghamia lanceolata. Next base: position 118,672 of record BSBN01000918.1, on the reverse strand, counting down.
GAGTTTTCCCTAGTGTGTAGGAATTCTTGCCTTGACCTCTAATCTGCAGCTTGATCATGATGTTGCCAAAATAATTTTGACAATAACTTATTAAAAACAAAGCACAATAATCTGAAATTTTTACCATAACATACCCCTACCTAGAACTCACTTTTCTAAAAATATCTCCAAGAAATTCACTAATTTGTAGCTTTGGGAGCAAATTTGGTTAAAACCCTAATTTTGCAATAACTCCTTCAAAACTACTTCAAATGACCTCAAATCTAGACTATAGCAGCTTCAATATGTCCTTGATCAACCCTCCAAATTTTAGAAAAAAATCCCCAAACTGAAAGAGATGTACTTCACAATCCAACCTCCCAAATCAAAAAAAATCACCTTGTCTCTTGCCTTATGGATGCCAAGATCATGGTCTGATACCACTTGTAATGAAATTACTTGCCAACGAGAAAAATATAATAGGAAATAAGCTGCAAATACTTGATAATAATAGGCCACTTTGAGGGGCCAATCCTCCAAATGTCTCCAATAAGAGCATAATTTGCAATATGATGATAATAAACTAACCACTACCTCCTATTATTCCATGCTTATGCCATGGATGCCACCCAAGCTAACCTAATCTACCTATATGAGACTATATAAATGATCATGTGACTTAATTAAGGTTTATGCTAGCCACAAGTCAGCCACACATATCCCAATGCAATCAATGGATTAAGAACACAAAACATTATGTTATTGCAGTTCTAGAGCTTCCTTTCTAGTTTTGTAGGTAGTGTTAGTTGTTTGGTTGTGTTTGTGTGGTGGTGGCATTTCAGGATGGCTCATAACTGAGCAGTGAAAAGAGACTGGGAGCCAAGGCATAAAGGGAAAGTGTCTGACAAACACCTCTCAACCATGTTTACCTGTGTTACCAAATTCTTCACCTACAAGCCCGGACCCAGATTCAGATTCCAATCTGAACTATCGAGGGATTCTAGCAGGAGCCGCATAGAAGCCTGCAGATTCTTCAACGATAGGCAAATCCAGGGCAAATCCGGAACGAATCCGACAAAAACCGTGGATTTTGACGAGTCAACTTTTTTTTACATTTTTTAATATTATAACTCATTTAACTATGAGTTGACTTCGACCTAACCCTTAAAACCTCTTTCCTATGCATTTTAAAGACAAAAACACTACTATTTACCTCGTTTGGAAGCAAAACATAAAACTCATTCATTTTGGTTGAACTTTCATTCTTGCTTGGCAACAAACAAATAAGAGTTGAAGATTGATCAATGAAGGTTCCCAAGTGATCGGTTTGCTATTCCTATGCATGTGCAACAGCCCATTTGCTATGAAGGAGATTGTAGAGGAAGATTTCTACAAGAAAGGTCAATTTTTTTAGAATTTGTTTTCTACATTTTTGCTTTGTTTTGAATTTTTTTTTCATTTCTTCTATGAATCAATGGCATATGCTTAAATGTTTTAAACTCAATTAGGTTCTATATATTTTTTTGGTTTTTTTATTTATTTCAATTTTCAAATGTGTTGTTTATTGAATTTGTTGTCATAGGGATTACAATGGCAACCAGTTCATCCCCTATTGGCAACCCTCGTTTCAAAATAGACCCACGTTCACCCCTTTGGAAACATGTTAATATGGTACAACAAGTAAAAGGTGGAGGGTGTTATATTTGGATTTGCAATGGGTGTGATGTTCAATACTCAAGCTCATACAGTCGGGTGAAAGCCCATTTGTGTAACATCCTTGGGATGGGCATCAAAGCTTGCCCGAGAAAAAATAATGTACCCATCCCACCAAAGCAAGTCATAGCTTGTATTAATGAGCAAGAGAAAGCAAATGAAGCAACAGGTCATAAATCAAATCATCCTTTGCTAAAAAAAGGGTCTCGAGGAATGAAGCCCCCTTCATTGCCATCTAATTTTCGACCTGTAGAGAGCCACCCATTTTTAGACACACCTCAAAGTGAAGAACCTGTTGCACTTAAGAGTTCAAAGGGCCCATTGGAAATGGCATTTCAAAATGAGTCTCACGAGATTGCCGATCAACACATTGCTAGATGTTTGTATGCAAATGGATTAGCTTTAATTGTTGTTCGCTTAATGAGGCTCCAAAAGAGTACAAAGGGGCCCAGGCTATGAAAAGGTGTGTACTACTTTGTTGGAAAAGGAGGTGAAGTTTGTAGAGGATTCATTGAAGCCTATAAGGGATTCTTGGGTCGAGACAGGGGTATCCATCATTTCCAATGGATGGATAGAAGGATGCAAAAAAACGGCCATTGGTCAATGTTATTGCAGTGTCCCCTAAAGGAGCAATGTTTCTGAAGGCAATCAATTGTGAGGGAGAGGTGAAGGATGGTGCATTTATTGCTAATATTCTTCATCAAGCCATTGAGGAAGTGGGGCCCCAAAATGTTTTTTAAGTCATAATGGACAATGCCAAAAATTGTAGAGCAACTAGTCTATTGGTTGAGAAGCGTTACATCTTTTGGACACCTTGTGCGGTCCACTCCCTCAACCTTATGCTACAAAAAATTGGCACCAAAATTGATTGGATCAAACAGGTGTACAATGAGGCTGAAGACATCCAAATGTTTATCACCAACCACCATATGTCACAAGGCATATTCAAATCATTCTCAAAATTGGAGTTGTTGAAGGGAATTGAAGGAACAAGATATATGTTTCAATTTAGTAATTTTTTTTATAAAGTTAAGTTTATGTTTTTAAAAAAAATTCTTTAAGATTCAATAAGTTAAGAATCGAATTGAAGGAACAAGATATATGTTTCAATTTAGTAATTTTTTTTATAAAGTTAAGTTTATGTTTTTAAAAAAAATTCTTTAAGATTCAATAAGTTAAGAATCTTTGTTTTCTAATTTTTTAATTTTGAAATCAATGTTGAATAGGTTGTTGAATCTCCAACACAATTGTCTTAAGACGACTTGTAAAGGTTCGAGAGGCACTCTCTAACATGGTCATTAGCCAAAATCAGTCCATATGGAGGCAATGTGTCATTGAAAGGGCAGCAAAAATTAAACAGATGATCTTAGATGACACTTGGTGGGATCGCATTGAATATCTCCTCAATTTCACCAAGCCCATATTGAGTATGATTCATTATACCGATATGGATAGGCCTTGTTTGGGAGAGAGATATGATGGCATCGACTCAATGATTGAGAAGATGAAAGCCATCATAAATACAAAAGAGCAAGATCCTCAAGAAATTTTCTTCAAACAACTCCACAAAATTATTGAAGAGAGATGGAACAAAATGACCACCCCGCTGCATCTTCTTGCCTTTGCATTGAGTCCCAAATGTTATAGTGCTAAGGTCCTTTCTATGCTGACAAGGATTGCCCCATATAGAGATGTTGAGGTCAATCATAGGTACAAGGCAGCATTTTGTAGACTCTTCATTGATCCTAACATGCTGGATACAGTTAGACAAGAGTTTATAGATTTTGTACGCTTCAATGACTGTAGTATTGATGCTCTTCGGAGCAAATTTAAAGTTGATGCTGCAAGTTGGTGGTGCTTCTATGGCCAATCATTCAAACACCTACAACCTCTTGCGATGAAAATTTGATCGCAAGTTAGTTTTTTAATATTTATAAATTTTAATTTATCTTTTAAGTTTCATTTATAATTTTAAATTTTATATTTATAACTCTAACTCTCCAATTTTGTCTTAATAGGTTGCTAGTTCATCTACATCTAAGAGGAATTGGAGCACATACTCCTTCATCCACTCAGTAAAGCATAACCGGCTGCACTCCAAAAAGACATAGGACTTAGTGTATGTGCTTTCCAACATGTGCTTGCTTACACACAAAAAAAGTGGCTACAACGAAGGGGACACAAAGAAGTAGGATATAAAGCCAGAGCATATTGACTTGGATTCTACCACTTACCACCTTGCTGCACTTGATGTTGAGAACAAGCGAGCTAGCGAGCATGAGTGCTAGTGTTAGTGTCAATGCCAATGCCAATGCTAGTACTGTTGCCACTATTTGTGGTTCTTCTAATATACCACTACCTGCATTATCTAATATGGATGATGATGATGATTTTTTTGAAGACCCATATGACACTGATGTCTGATCAGTGATGGCTGGTTGTTGACACTTGACATTATTATCTTTAATTTTAATATATATCATGACATTCGAGTTTGACTAATTGACATTGTAGTATTTTTAATTTTTTATGGAGGTTTTGTTTATTATAATTAAATGATCATGGTGCTATGTGGTATTCTGAACTTAATTACTGCTACAAATATGTATATATTTCTGAATTTTATATGTTTTTGTATTAACAAATCCACACCAAAAAAAAACATTTGATCGAATCCGCAAATTGAACCCGCGAATCCAAACCTGAATCAGTACCATGATCGGTAACTTAGATGTTTACTTATAATTCGAAAGTGGCCCTAGAATTTGTAAAGGTAGTGCTTGGAGAAAAAGGGCTTGGGGCTAATGGGTCACCTCATTCTAAATCCCTAGTCTAGCAAGATTTTACTACAAAACTAGCTACAAGTGTTCCAATGCAGCTCTGTGCATGAAGCTTCTGCAAATGTTCCTCCTAGAGCAATTTGATGGAATGGTCTTGTTCTCGGTAGAGCTTGGCCCTAAAGGTGAGGAGGTGAAAAAGGAGAATGATTCTAAAGCATTCGGTGCAAGGAATTTGGAGGCTATGGCAAATAGGGTTTGTCTATTGGAGCTAATGGTCATGTGTGATTACTGTCATGATATCCATTCGGTGTTGCACGAGCTAATGGTCATGCACTGTAATGGAAGGATTGAGGTGTCAAGTGATCACATAATCCCCACTTTCTTTAGTAACACACTTCATAAAACCAAGAAGCGTGCAAAGATATTATAGGGTGTGTGCACTTGAATGCCCTGAACCCTCTGGGTAGGCTTGGCGATTTCTCAGTTGATGTGGTAGATTAGGGAGGTGCTTCGTCCTTGTGAGGGGGGGCGTTGGAATGTTTGCTAAAGGTAAGGAATTTGTTGGTGGTGTCAAAATGTGTTTTTTGGGTTCCTGCTCGTGGCTTGATGTCTGTATTGGGGCTCTTGTGGTAAGTGTTTGCATAAGGTTTTTGCTAGGTTGTATTTTTTGAAGTGCCTCATCTATGTTGCTCGTGGCTCCCATCCTAAAAGGTAGGATGTTCTTGGTTCGAAGGTGTTCGCTTTACCCCAAGGTTGACAGGCCTTTTTGGGTGGTAGTTTGTTATTAATATTAGGGTTTATTATGCCATATAATGCTTCTTGGGCTTCTAAGCCTTTTATTGTAATGGTGCTTCTATATTTTTGGGTGGCAAAAAGAAAAACTTAAAAATTCTTTAAAAGCTCTTTAAGGAAGCTACAAGATAATAAATAAGGGAGAGACTCACATCTCATGTTGGGACTTAGGTGATATTCACCTAGGAGAGTCCTAGTTGGAAGAGTTAATTTGTAGGCCTCTTAGCAGTGATTTTTTCAAATATTGCGATATAGCTAACATAGTGGTTTGCATATGATAATGATGTTGTAGGTTTTGTGGTACATCATATATGTTGTTCCACATGTGGAGGTGCTATGAAAGAAACCACAAGGTATCTGGATGGAGTACTTACAACTGCATAGATGTTTGGTACTTGTTAGAGCATGATCAGTGATGCAAGAGCACATGCGACAAAACTGGTGAGCATGCGGCATGAACTAAGTATTGGATAATGTCCGGAAAGATGACACGATACAAGCAAGCAAGAAGAGCTGGTAGTGGTGGTTATACTTGAAACATACTTGTACCAATAGTGTAAAGGATGTAACTATTGTTTCATAGTGTGCTTCAATGGCAAAGTATACAAGATGATTATCCATAAGGAGACATCACATTTTGTGGAAAGTGTGGTCTACTAACGTCATTTATGTACTTGAAACATACTTGTACCAATAGTGTAAAGGATGTAACTATTGTTTCATAGTGTGCTTCAGTGGCAAAGTATACAAGATGATTATCCATAAGGAGACATCACATTTTGTGGAAAGTGCGGTCTACTAACGTCATATAAGTACGATGTACGGTTACATGACTCTTGGTATTCTACAAAGTGATTATGTGGTTGGGCGGTTGGTATTCCTTGAATCTGCATATATATATATATATATATAAAATTTCACGATATAGACATTGAAGACATTGTGTACATTATTGGTGTGTAAATATTAGAGTGACTGCAGAAGTTGAGTATGATGTATATTGAGACTCATTGTCCAAACGACCTTGTTGTATTGAATATGTTTTGATTCTGATTAATACAATTGTGGATGTCAGTTTTGGTGGTGGGTTTTCTCTCGTAAGGATTTCCTACATAAATCTGTGTCTTGGGTAATCTTGTGACATCGTACGATTCCATTACTTTCATACATGTGTTGATACTTAGATTTGATACATGTTGACTATTAACTGAACACACAATCTTAAGAACTCATTACTTTAGTTTGTCGGTCCTACTACGAAAGGGTGAAATCCCTAACATTGGGAACGTGATAAAGGATAAAACAGAAGCCCTAAATACTCTAATAAAACCAACATTGCCACCCTCCTTCAATGAGAATGTGGCCTTAAGAGCCAAAGTTGACTGGCTCAAAGATGTCAACTCCCTAATTCATCTAAGAAGGAAAGTGACATCTCGGCATTTTAGGAAGTTAATAGTGTACTGAAAGGTGTATATCATTAAAGCTTCACGCAGAAATGTTTGTGAAAGGGATCACATCTATAGCATAAGCATAGCGGGAGGCTTCTTTGGAAGAGCTAACAAATGCACTAGATGTAGCCTTGCCAACCAACATAGAATGGGAAAAAAAAGGTGTTAAATTTTGTATAATTTGGGCCATGTGCAACATACTTGGCATTCTTTATTCCTATTATTCTATTCATTTGTCCTATTCTTTAGGATAGAGGGCCATGTGCTTTGCATAGGCACATTAAATATATATGTTAACCAATATTTGTCATATAGTGTTTATAAGTGTACATATGGGGGCATGCATCCATGTTTGGAATTTTAATAAAGTTAAGAAAATGTGCCTACTATGTGCCCTAGTATCCATCTTGTGTTTTGTGCAAAGGAAGAGCATATATGTAAAAAGAAACCAAAGGGACAGATGTCAATTACCCATTGGGTAAGCACTATTTCCTTGAGATATAAATACAAAGCTCACACATCACCACAATCCTGAATTCAGTACACTCTTATGCAAAATCCTCCACTTCAGATCTACACTTACCTAGTTCCTAGGGCTCTATAATGTTCCCATTTTCGGAGTGATCACTAGTGTTGACCTAATGCTCTATTTTCCACACTTCGGGATTTTTAGAGGGCATTTCGAGTATTGGAGATGACTTGTCATATTTTTTTGATGCCTTTGATACATTTATCTTGAATAACATAATTTGTTACACATGGAGCGAACCATCTTGGTGTTGGTAGGAGTGTGGAAAGTGGTCCTTTGAAGGATATTTTTGGAGAAGGTGAATTTGATGTCTTTTCCTATGCTTGATGTTTGCCTTGGAGATGATAAAGTAGTAGTTGAACAATGTGGTATGAGTTTCATGTTGAAAGGATCGACCTATGAGGAGAAGAGATACAAATTTAATAATTTTCGAATGGGCGCCTAGGATGGACGAATTGAGGAGAAGAAGATAAATTGAATGCTAAAACATTGCCCTTTGAAAGAAGGTGGTCGGCCTAAAGGAAGGGAAAATGCCTAGGTCGGCCTAGGGAAGACTAATTTATTTTGAGCACCAATATTTCATAAGAGGGTCGGCCAAGTTAGAGGTAAATCAATAAAATAATAGCATTTAAAGGCTGGTTGGCCAGCTTTTGGAGAAAGTAAGAATCAAGTATAAATATAAGGTCTTTGAGGCATTTCAAGGCATCATCATTCATCATTCATTTCTCAATTGGAGTTTATCTCTTGGCTGCAACGCAAGTTGGGCATAAGGAACCAAGGACGAAAACCCTTGAGTTTCTAGGAGGAGTTGGACGAAAACCTATCTTTTCCTTTGGAGGATTTCGTGATGGGAGTTCACTTGTGCATCATTGATATTTTGTGGAGAAGAAGAGCAGATTGATAAATCAAATTTGAAGATCATTTTGAAGACCTCTCTTGGGTGGATTGTTATCATATTGCCTAGGGTTTTAACCCTACCTTGGTGCGCCACCATTGGAGGACGGATTCTTGGAGGTTTGTTGGCTTCCATGGCATCATTGGCATCATTCTTTGGAGCAGCAGACCTATCAGACTTGGGCACACTAGTTTGGGGCAGATTTCTTTGGTGATTGAAGGTCCTAGAGTTAGGGTTTCATGCCCTAATTGGAGCAGAACTCATTGAAGGTCTTTGCTATCATTCCGGAGGTCCTTTTGCATTGTTTTTGGTATGCACAACCCTTAGGGTTAGGGTAGATTCTTGCTGGGCATGTTTGTCATGTTTGCCCAAGACATTTGATGTAATTGAAGACTTGTCAAATTCTGATTTTCAGTCATTTGTGGTTGCCAATTGAAGTGGATTTATTGCATATTTGGTTGTGGAATTCAAGTATTTTGTTGGTAAACATATTGGCGATGATATTCTGATGATTTGGCATGTTTTATGAGCTGTTGTATGCATTTATTTAAGTCTGATTTGAAGTTCAGAAATTAGGGTTTGAGCAGAAAACTTAAGTGCAGAAATTAGGGCAGAATTCAAATTAGGAAAAATCAGAAAATTCTGAGTAAGGTTAAGTTGGAAAGCCCGTAAATCCCAATTAGAAGGAAATATCCCCATTTGGGATATTACACTTTCAACTTCCTGGACTAATCACAGACACAGTCTAGTCCTCCAGTTTAAAAATTCCCATTGTCAAAGCTGGCAAACTCAGGATATGACCATTATTCATCAGCATGAACGCCAAAAGTTTCAAATTGCGTCTAGGGCTATGTATTTAATGACATCATCCTGGGACACTTTCATTATCGAACATCACTAAGAAAAATCAATTATTGATTACACACATCACAGAAAATCAGTCTTAGTTGCATCAAGTGTACTCAGCAAATCGGCATTCAACATTCTTTGTTTTCTTTGTTTTGGTCTTGTTAAATCAACCTAGGGGCCTAACTGTCAACAAGGAAGCTTCATACTTCCCTTTGTACATAGCAAGCTCCCAAAGGTCCTCCTTAGCACCACCCTATCTCAAAAACAGATAAACATTCAAGCAAACATTTTTTTCAGGTACCTAAGAATAGGCCTTTGAATGGAATAAATAGTGCCAAGGGAAAAGCATATGAGGACCAGACCGTGGGCACAACCCAGTCCCAGGCCCCACAAAGCTCAAGATCCAACCATCACAAGCTCTGATCATTAATTGTTCCAGATTTCAGAATCTAGATCTCTATCACAGCATCACAGCAGTCAACATCCACATTACACCGAATTCCAGGTATGCCCTAATCCCATCAAAGTATTTCAGCACATTTTTGTCTCGGTCAATCTCAGTCTCTAAGCTCTTTAAATTAATTTATGCTCTGAATCTCTATTATTGTTTATCATTTAATTAGAGCCTCTAAATTAACCATGAGGTTGGTTTATTTCCTTACACTTATTTTGTCTTTTCGTCAGTACATGTGACTCAGTGTTCTGGCTCTTGTTGGGTTTTGGTTTATTAGATGTAATTTTTGTAAGAAAACTAGGTATTTCCACATGCAAAAGGATAAAAGAGTCAAACTGAAAAGAGGTTATCAATAAGCTCTTGTGGACGAGTCTAAAGATTGTGTTCAGCCAAGACGAGTCTAAATTAGACCTAAGTGGATATCCACACACTCAAGAGTTATCTTCTCTCTTTATGTATTCTCTTGATATTTTCCAGTGATATTTTCAAGTTCTAGAAAAGCAAAATGTTCAGTTCAAAAGTGACAGGGGAGTGCACCCTCCTCTCCCTAAGATCGAGGGGCGCTTATGCACACCTTCAACCAACTGGGCAACTATCTGATCCACCCAGAGGCACTCGATTGATAGATCAAGAGGCCCCCGTTAAGTTCCAATTTCAGACTTATTTTCTGTTTTCAGAATTTTTCCAGCATTCCAGTATTTCAGATATATTCACTAACTAATTTTTGTTCTTATTTTTATCATTTCATTTTCAAAATTTTCCTGTTAAGTTATTGTGTTACAGTTAGGCGCATAACAGAAGACATGAAAGGGAGAAGAAAATACTCCCTTGAAGGTGAGGTTGAGATTGCTACCATGGAAAACAGACAAATGTGAAGAGACGAAATAAGAGAGAGGGAAATGAGTAATTTCCCCTGGAGAAACAAGTTGGTACATTACCAACAGAGAGCAGTGGTGTTGAAGAACAATTGCTACCAACCTTAGCATTACAAAAGTAGTCAATTGTAGCAAGAAAGTGGGGGGGGAAAGGGCATTTTCAAAATGGCCATCCATTCTTAGAAGGCAAAAAGCATGACATTGAGCTAAGCAGCTATGTTAGTTTGATAGGTTTTTATGAATCTTGATTATAATTAGGCAAAGAAATGGTCCACCTAGGTAACAGATGTTGAGAAGACCTTGGAACAAGGAACAAAAATTATTCCTCAAGTGATGACAGCAAAAATACAGCATGTAAGCGGTCTTGACCAACAAGGTAAGGGCAAAGAAGGTGGCATTCTTGATCTGTCAGAAATGTCAGAATATAGCATATGCAAAAATTAATTTTGCAAATGTAAAATTGAGTAGGCACAAGCTGAAAATGTAAGTGAGAAGGTAGAATAAGTTAAATGGTCTGATCTATGCAGGAAATGAACAATATAATAAGCCCATTAACTCTGAACTGGGAGGTTCAACAATTTCCTATGGAGAACATCTGGTGAGGACAGATCACAGAATTTTAAGGATGTTTGACAGCCCCAACTGTTTCAGAACAAAAATTATTCGATTTCTTTTGGAGTTGTTAGCATCAAATCCTGCAAACCTTCTCATGCCCTGTCACTCCTAACAAAAGGAAGAAAATAAAGAGATTCACATAAGTATTTGCACAGGAACTCACAGCCCAATATGGAGGATCTCCTTTTCTTCAATCCACAAAATTCATATGATACAATGAAAGTCTATCCACCATTACCGGGATGGCACTGGGACAGCAAAGCATGAAACTCTTCAATGTACATGAGCTCTTCTACTTTCTGTGATATTATTCAGCTATCTAAGTTACATCCCTTACATCCAGAAATAATAATGATTTCTATTTTAAAACCCCCAAATTAAAATGATTACATAACCTCCCAATCCCCTTCATGAAATATAATATTTAAATAGTAATATATTATTCAAGGCTAAGAACTCCCCTGGACCTATCTTTTACCTCCTTAAGTATGAACTAACAGCTCCATTAACATCCAACAAATCTAAGTACACCAGCTCTAGCTCTAAGAATTTGGTATCACAATGTGCACTCCAATAGCACATCATGTGTTACCAAACTGCATACATAAACAACGTTCACAAATGCAGAGTTCATAGGAAATGGCACCATGTATGGGAATATTTGTATCCTGTCTTTATTCTGCCACTATCCTTAAGCGCATCTTGTCCTTATTCCACCACTATCCTCAAGCACATCCTGTCCTTATTTTGCCACTCTCCTTGCTAGTGATCTCTCTACTAATAATTAGTCCTAGTATGGAATTAGTCCTACAAATAATTATACATCCACTCTGCTCTCATGTTAAACCAATTTAACTCAACTCAATCACAAGGTCATCCTTAGCCATTCCTCAATTAGTATATGTCTCAATCAACTGCTACAACTAACCTACTAGGTACCATAATTTGTTACAGATTAGATTTAAAATCTGGTCCTCCAACTTCTTGCTGTGAACCTAAAGCTTCATTTCTTTGTTTGTCCCATGAGGAAATCTACCCTCTCTTAGCCTTATTTCTCTGCTTCATGGATTCTCTAAAATATCCTTCAAACTTTTTCTAAAACTAAAACTCATAACATGGGATATATTTCTGTACACTTCGACATTCCTCTTACTGTGTCATATTTTTTGGATAAAAAACCTTACCAATATGGCCATGTATTGAAAACTATATTTTCACACTGTAAATCAAGACATATGCAGAGAACGCGTAATTGAGTGATCAATCCAATGAACATCAGAATATTATTTTCATTATAATCTCCTCAACTGCAATACCTTAAAGGCTTTTTGCAAAATACTAGGCAAATTCACACATTTTCTGCTTCACCAAAATTGTAAGTGACCTGAAAAAGAAAAAATTAGAATGCTAAACTTACATGGCTGCAATTAGGAATTTGTAAGCATGTTTTTTCCCTTTGATGTGCCCTTCTTCCACCTGTCATACTAAATAATGATCTACAAGCTTTCTGGAGAATGGTGGTGCGAGCTGCTTGCAAATATCATCTACCCCCAAAAGTCTTCTGCCTGCAAAAGGCATCTGCACACAACATCATCGACAGGCTGGCAGTCAACTACAAATAGTTAAGTCATTTATGTATGCTCACAGTCATCGTTGACAGCTATCTTAAATCATCTTCAGCAGATATCTGCATTCAGCTTTGAAGTCAGCTCCACGGTCATCTTGGTCAATATCTATAAACAATTAAAATTGATAGTGTATGGTCGAAAATTGCCTACATTACAAATTTCACCCTACATTTATGTACTCAACTTAGTGCTCATTCCCTTAGGTGTTTTCTAGGATTATTTGCCATGTTTCTAAGCTTTTTCCTGAGTATTGGACTAAATTCTAGCTACCCCCAAACTTATTTTTACACCCAAAATCCATGTGAGAAGTTCATGCTAAAAATCAATTTTGGATACATGGACATTCGAACATTGGTGTCTATGTGGCCCTAACCCATGCTCAAATGATCAAATTGACAGACTCGAGATAAAACCACTAGGAAGTTCATTCAAACATATCACATCCTATCATACTAAGTTTTCCAATTTCTCCATTCACAGGGATACTAATTTCTTCTCTCGCCCCACTCACACACATACTAAGTTTTCTTCCATTTATGGTTGCTAGAAGGTTTTGGAGCTCAATACTGAAGCATATTTGCAGATCCTCATCCATTGTGGCATTCTTCTCGTCCTCCATTGCAAACCCTCCTTTGTATTCCCATTTCCCTTGACATCTACCCATTTTGCTTTCCCAATTCCTTTCTAATCTCTCCCAAAATTCCCTAATCTTCCTCCAATGCATTCCCTATTGTCCCACCTTTCAAATTTGATTATTTATTCCGTCCCCAATCATTCCAATCTCTCCCACTTCCTTACACCTAAGACAGCCACAATAACAACTAAAAACAAAAAACAAACTCATTTTGCCATCTTCCAAATTCAAATTGTGAAGAAGACAAAGAAAGAGAACAGCGGTCAAAAAAAGACGAGAGCATCAAATCTAGGTCATTTGAGGCTATATTTACCATCCATTGTTCATTTGCACAAATTCTTTTGCATTTTTTTTTGGGGGTTTTTTCAAAGTTTCAAACACTTGAGAGAATTTTTTGTTTGTTTTTTGTTTTATGTTTGCACTTGCAGCCATGTTTTGGATTTTCAACAAAGAAAACAATGAGCAGCAATGAAAGTAGTGAGGGTGAAGAGGTTCAAATTCAACAAAGAGACCGTAGTAATACTATTGGGGGTTCTTCTGGGAGTGGGAGTGTTGCATAGAATCCGATTGAAAATCCTCCTCCAATAGAGAGTCATTTATTGTTAACATTGATCTTTAAGAGAGTTGGTACTTGAGATATGTCAACAAGAACATTACAAAAATATTCAGGATAAACCCCAGATGATGTATCTCCTCTAACCATTCTCATTGTTCCTCGATTTCTATAATCTGTTAGATTAGAATACAAATCTTGCAAAGAAACCACCCTTATCCAAGTGGTCCCTCCTTTTAAGAGTAAAAGCCTTTTTACTGAGTTTCTGCGAATGCCCTTATCACAAATATCCTCTACATCAAGCTCTAACTTCAGAAAACTGCTTCTTTTACCTACTTGATTGTAGTTTCTATCATTTTCTCACATGCAAATGTCTAAAAAGCATCTGATAGTGGACAATATCCAATACACCTATATAGATTGCCATCAATATGGTCTTCAACTTCTTGGGATGATGGATTTGGATTTTTCCCTAGCATACCTTACATACTCATTACCTTATTACATGGAGTAGTGAAGCCATCAGCAACAATCATATTGAACCCCAAGATGTCCTCCACCTTCAATCTCCTCTTAGCCACAAGGCCCTCATCAATAAAATTGCAGGTAGCCCCACTATCAATGAGCACAATAATCTGTCGTCCGGATAACTCACTACAAATCCTGAATGGATGATATCCTGGTGTTCCTAAAAGAGTTGTCAATATACCTTTGTTAGTGCTGGTATTATCCTCTGACAACTTCTCAGTGTCATACTCAACAATCTGCTCCTCTATTGCTTGCTACTATTCTAATTCATCAGTTTCACAATCAATCTCCTCCTCATCCTTCCACTCAAGGTGGTCCAAAAGTCTCTAGCTGAAATTATCAAATGTCTACACAAGATTGTGCCCCTATGTAATCTAACTATGATGTCACCAATCATAGGCATCACCCTCCAAATGCAATATAGTATGTCTATAACTTTTGCAACCATGCTCGAGCAGATATTTTGTCACTGCCATCAAAAGGAGTATTAAGTTTATTCACTTTATGTTGCAAATCTCTCCTATCATAATTTGATTGCTACCACGGGCTCTATCACCCAAATACTTCTCCTTGAGGAAATTGAGAAAACTTACCGTAGCCCTAAAGTCTTTCGATTTCCCTTGATACTCCCTAAATAGTGTGTCTAACTCCTCTAAAGTAACTGTCTTAGAATCTGATCTTTCATTCCTTTGTATAAACATGGGCCTAGCTAATTTTTGAAAGAGACTCATTTGACTAACAACTAATGATCAAGATTTTGCATGTTACTTTGAAGAGGTAACATTTGCGCCATTAGCTCTATTGTTCTTTCTTGTCACCTCTAAATTCCCATTAGGGTATCTTGACATGGATCTGCCCTTTCATCTTTTGTCATTTTTCTCTCTTTATCCTCGTGTGTCATTTTTTGCTTCCTTTGTCTTTGACTTGATTTCTGACTTCTCTGTCACTAACATGCAATACTAATATCTCATTTTGTTTTGTTTTTGTTAGGCTTTTTTTTTAAAGAAACATTCACAGGCTAGCAAAATCACAGCTCTGATACCACTATAAACGCCCAAACTAAATGCACACAAAAAAAACAAACCCAAAAAGACTAACATTTTTTTCTTTTATATTATCTTTATGCAAACACATACATTCAAATGGAAATCAACTAGTATAATACAACTCATTGGGCACGCCCAGCATACAGATCTAAACTTCTTTGATACTCCTAGACACTCTACAGTATTCAAGCTGATTGCCTTAAATATCATGGACTCTCTACACAATCATGTTGTCACTCTGTACCACTAATAACTTCCTGAGGGTTTCCATCCCCAAGAAATCAAGCTGGTATGCATAAAGGTTTTTGTCTCCGAGCATCAAAACTACTATAGGCAATGTCACTTTCATGGGAAAGGAATTGAGTTTTTGGTTGTTCATTTTCAAAATTGTCTTCTCTTTTCCTCCAGCGCTACTTATATTCCATGTTTCCTATAATCCTAAATCATAGGCAATCCCACCTTAATCAGTGGTTGAACGACTAATAGATACTAAACGACTCAACTGTTCCCTAATTGAAAGACACAAGACTCGGCCACCTTATTCCAAAAAGCAACATTAACCGCAAGAAACTACAGTGCTGCCTATCTAATTGCTACTCCTACACTGCCAATACACTCACTCTGCTAACCACCTTATTCCATTATTCCACTTTCCTAACTTAATTGCTAAAAGTAACTATGTTGAAAGTAACTCAGTGCTACAGATTAGAAAGGGGACATTACATTCCACTAGAGAAAACCAATGTTGATACTGTAAATTCAAGCATTTTTTCTTTGTATCATCTAGATGTAAGAGTCACTAATTGACTCAAGCTACCGAGACCACCTGCAAATCCTAGGATTGCCTTCTACAAGAGAAAAAAAAGCTCAGAGGATAAATTTGCACAATATTGGATGCAATAATGAAATTGGATTGAATAATTGCATATGAGATCTTGCTTTTATAATTGTAAATATTAAAATCAGAATGATATATTTATTTACAAGAGAGCAACGCTCTTTATAAAGGATTACAAACGGATGTTTCTAAATTAGATTAAAGCTAATCTAAATAACAGAATAGAAACAACCTAATATATTACAATAGATGATCATTAATATAATTGTTTCTAATTTTATTTTAATAACCCCCCCCTTAATGGTCAATCTATCAACTACACCAAGGTGCCCCCTAAATTTAATAAACTTATCCGGGCTCAGAAACTTTGTGAGAAGATCTGCAGTCTGGTCCACAATGCCGAGATGCACCTGAATCAATATACCAGGCAGAAGAGTTGACAGGATCTGCTAGTGTCTTGGCCATAAAGGCATAGAAAGCAAATTCCTTCTGCTCAGAGTGCTCTGCAACATGGGCTGATGGTGTGGACTCTCCTTGCTTGGACTGTGCAGAGGCCAAGCGTTTCCAGTAATCCTTCTTCATATGGCCATACTTATGGCAGTAATTGCACTGAATGTTCTTTTCTTGGAAGGGTCCTGGGATTGACCCTGACTGGATGACTGAGAGGGCTGATTGTTGTCCTTATTCTGCTGAAAGAACTTGGCAGTAAATGCCTGCTCTATAGAGGAGGAACTTGCACTGCTACCGAACTGCTATCTCCATCGATCCTGCTATAGAAGTTTGTTGCACAACTCTGGAAACTTCAAGTCAACATTAGTTGAGGTAATTTTGAGCGTCTCGATGAAGTGCTCATAAGATTGTGGTAGACTTTTCAAAGTGATGACTACCATATCTTCCTCGTCCATCTTCCGATCAATCGCCTCCAACTGATCACAGATGTCGCTTTTTGTGAGATGCTCCTGCAAAGACATCTTTTCATCCATCATGATCGAAAAAAGCATGTTCTTCAGAAAGAACGCTCGGCTTTTGTCGGACATTTCATGAAGGCCCTTCAATGAATCCCAGATTTCTTTTGCTGATTTGCCTAACGGAATCTAAGGCAGTTGGTCATCAGTGACCGATAATTTGATAAGCATTATCGCTCCCCAATTCTGCTCATCGAATTTATCCTAATCTTTACCTGCCACTGGAGGGCGTGTAGATTTGCCCAGAACAAGCTGGTCAAGACACCGATACTCGAATATGGTTAACATGCGCTGCTTCCAGGTGTTGTAATTGCAGCCGTTGAACTTCTAATTGCCTTCCAACATGATGTTGGACGAGGACGCCATCTTTCACGGTTTTCGAGGCACGAGAAAACGAATTACAAGCTAATGGCACCAAAAACAAGGCAGATTGATGGCACAAACTCTAAGATTAAAAAAACAAGCTTGAAACCCTAGCACGGATTTCGAGGCACAAATCTCGAGAGTACGGAAAACACATGCTCAAAAACCCGAACACGAATTTCGAGATAAAAAGAAAATATTTCTGCAGAACCCTAGCACGATCTACACAAATCCGAGGTTTGATCAAAACTGGGCAGACGAAAAACACGATCTTCAAAAAAAACACGAGCTGGGAATTAGGGCCCACTATGACTAAGAGCTTGTTGCTTGAGGGCTTAGCGCTTTTAAGCGCTGATCAAAAAAGCCTGTCAAAGGAACGCGGAAGCAACAAGCCGCTAACTCCAATCAGAAAATTGAAGACTCCAAACAGAATCGCAACTGGAGGATTTAGCCAACGAAGAAAGAACAGAAAAAACTTTGCCATGACCAAAAGATAGATGGCAACCTCAAAAACTAGAAAAGACCGCCGATTTCCTTCAAATGTCGGTGAAAGATCTTCAAAGAATGCGGCCCTGAAGCACAACCAAGCAACACAAATGCGACCAGATGCTTTCGCGTTTGAACCCTTGGCAAAAATCGCCTGCTAAAGAAGTTGCGACTGCAGAGTTTGCAAGTTTTATGTGAAAAATGAAACACGAATAACAGAGATTTAATACGGATGCCTTCAGCATAAAAAACGCGACCCAGAAAACTCCACACAGAGCATTGAAATCTCCAAACGGAACCCGTGAAGGAAGTCGAAACCACCAAAAACGAAACGGGAAATAACAAATCCACCAGATACAAAGCACTAACTAAGAAAAAAATGAGGACGTCGCGACCAGATAGGGCGACCACAAACGCCAAACGCCAAAATGTTGACCAGAAAATCGTGATAGAAAGAAAACTCGATTCAAGATGCCCCAGAAACCAACGAGCATACAGAAGCCATCAAAAATCGAAAATCCAGAAGTGCCAAAGGTCGTACAAACAAGTACGACACCGTACGACAGTATGGGTTTTCACATAATGGCGCCGAAATTTTTGATGGTTTGAAAAAAAATTCAAAAGAAAATTTTTTCCACTCGAGCTAGCTCTGATACCATGTAAATATTAAAATCTGAATGATATATTTATTTACAAGAGAGCAACGCTCTTTATAAAGGATTACAAACGGATGTTTCTAAATATACAACATACAGATGTTTCTAAATTAGATTAAAGCTAATCTAAATAACAGAATAGAAACAACCTAATATATTACAATAGATGACCATTAATATAAATGTTTCTAATTTTATTTTAATAATAATTGCAAAATAGAAAAAACCCTAGGTGACTTAAAAAAGCCCTAAGTAAACTTAATAAAGTGTAAATAATTAGAGTTGCATGGACACGAATACGTTATCGGATTCGGATACGGCTATTTTTCAAGACCCCTAATATGGATACAGCTAGATACGATATATATATAGATAGATAGATATATTATCAATAAATAATATTAAATAATTTAAATTTAATATAAATAATATATATTTAACAAATATATTATATATTAATAAATTAAACTTAAATTAAAAGTTAAATGTATTAAACTTAATAAATAAATAAAAGTTTACAATGTAAAGTAAAACAAAAAAGCCAAAAATTAAATAAATAAATAAAAGTTTACAATGTAAAGTAAAACAAAAAAAGCCAAAAATTAAAAAAGCATCACCAATTAATAAAATTTGCCTCTTCCTCCATTGCTTGTTGACACTATATCTCCAACTTTAGAATGAATGCGATTATTTGAGTAAATACAATCGCGTAGAAAGACATATTTTCGATTGTGTGCATGCTGGTCCAAAGTAGTTCCTTGCAACAAGAAACCAGCATGCCAGGTCATGGAATAATTGCTTGCAGCAATTTTTAACATTCTAGGGTTAATATTTTTGGGATACAGCACAATTAATATTTTGGGATACGGCACAATTAATATTTTGGGATACGGCACAAATATCATGAGAATGTTGCATCTGCGTGTATCCGGCACGGGAAAAGAATAGGGTTTTTTTGTACGGCCGGGTACGGTATCCAAGATGTATCCAAGTTGTATCCTATGAGTATCAATATCCGATACGGGTACCAAGGGAGAGAGGGGGTGGAGTATCTAGTAACTATGAGTGTAATTAAATATTTAATTACACCAACACCCCCCCTTAAGTGCAACTTAGGGAAAAAGAGAAACATGCAAATGATGTAAGGATGGGTCCCAGCGACAAGGCCATGTTAGGTACCCATGTACAAAAAGTCTCTCACAAACAGAGTAAAGGAGAAAAACTCGTAGGAAAAAACCCCTCCCCAAAAGAGAGAAAACATAAAAAGATATGTGATGGAAGGACTCAATATCAAGACCCCCCAAGGACTACATCCATCACGAAGATACAATCAACAGCCGCTCCTCAAGATGACTCCTACAATGCTGGTAGATGCTCGACAAAGGATGAAAATGAAGATCCATGAATGTCAAACAACATTCCTCCCCTTGGGAAGAAATAGAACTGCAAATGTGTGCATAACGTCTTCCCATTCTAGATAGGAAAACGCAGGAAGAAGGATGAATGTCTCTGAACTCTGCACATGATCCAAAGACAACAATGAATCTCCTGAAAACTACTCAAAGGTCTCCAATCCACTATCAAACTGTGATTGAATGGGACGATGAAGAACAATCACTGAAGAAGATGATGGTGATGCAACTCCATCGAAGCTATCATCAAAGAGGAATTGAATACCCTCCAAAATATCTCCCAAATCTACAATGTGGGACTCTGTAATGCCCCGCATGGGACATTACAAAGAAGAAGAAATTGAAATGGCCAAAGGCCACTAATCGGTTCACCCTTTCGAGATCATAAGATGGACGTTTTCATCTTCTATGGCAGCACTAAATTTAATTCACAAAAAGAGATATCTTCAACTATAATCTCTAGCCGACTTTGTGAAGCATTCATATTATCTATGATGGCCGACTTCATCTATGTATGGCAGCACCTTGTTTCTATAAAGAGCACTTATCATGTAATTGCTGGTCGACTTAGTATAAAGAAATCGCAGTACTTACCAAGCGCATATCCTCTCCCAACAACCACTATGAATAAAGAAGGAATTAAAGCAATTAATATGCAATCAGCTGTTTGAAGAAATAGTTAAGATAAATAAAAGTAATCTAAAAGTTATCTCCAAAGGGCAGCGGAGGCATCCATAAAAGGATGCGCTCTTTGAAAAGCAACAGGTATAATGAAGGGTGGCGACTCCCACCAAAGGAGGATATAAAAGGGAACCATCAAAGCATTTAAGGACATCATCGATCAAGCAAGCAATTCATAAAAAGGAATATATCTGCAGCAAGATATATATATATATATATATATCATCAAAGCAGTACAAACAATAGACAACAGCAAGAGATATAAATATATATTACAGCAGAATAAATAATTGACATTGGCAAGAGGAATGTATTGCAGCCATTGATCATAGACCTGTCAATCCATCAAGAGGTACTTTATATCAATCATCTAACAAATTCCTAAGCAATCCATTTTGAAGTTATATATATATAACAAACAATAGACATCAGCAAGAGATATTACAGCAGAATAAATAATTGACATTGGCAAGAGGAATGTATTGCAGCCATTGATCATAGACCTGTCAATCCATCAAGAGGTACTTTATATCAATCATCTAACGAATTCCTACGCAATCCATTTTGAAATCAAGGAGATGTTTTGCAAGTAGGAAGGATGGCTCTTCCAAGTTCACGAGAGATGAGAGGATGGGATGGTCCCCCCTCATGCTCTTATCAAGTTAGCCAAGAGATTGGAAGGATGGCCCTTCCATGCTCTTGAGCTTAATCAAGGAGGATAGCCCTCCAAGGTGGACTGGGAGCTGCAAGGCGGATGGCCCCCTTACATGCTCGCGGCAATATTGAGGATGAGCCACCTTAATATTGCTACTTGCAAGTATTCCTAAGGAATTCACTATGTGATTGGCTTTGAGGGATTGTGTTATGATGAATTGAACCAAATATTGTTTATGCTATGATGTCTTGATCTCATTATTAATTATGCTATGATAGATGAATTTAATATGAATGATGCTATGAACTGAATATTTAATTTATTGATCTTTAATAATCCTAATGTCCTTTCCTAGTAGTTATTATTGTTTGCAGGTCAAGAAATCAGGTATTTCCCAAAAGGGGACATTACAAACTCTATAAACAATGATGAGATATCCGGTAGAAATGTGTCCCAATGAGCTATCTCTGGAAGACTAATAATGTCTTGCTACAAAGAATCACTGGAAGCCATGAATGAAACAACATTGGACTCAGATGTAGCAACAGGTGATGGGGTAACGTCTGCACATGTTGGCTTAGAAGAATTTGGCAAACTAATGCCATTAGCATTGCACAACTGTCTCAACTAAAGAAGCTCAATTAGCAATTTTAAATCATCAATTTTCTTCTACATGCATTCGTCGGTCGTATGCCTTTTTCTCCCATAATAATCACATTTTAATTTCCACAAACTAGGAGACATGATTACACCAGCAAACTAAAGTTCAGAAAAATAGAAGCTAATATGAAGCCCACCAAAAAAAAAGAAATTCTCCAGGTGCCAATATGGCCAAGTTATCAACCAAAATGCGTAAAACCGACAAACTAAATAAAAGATACCTGGGGCTAAATCTGGAAAAAGTGCATGGATGGCTAAGTAGAGATCCTCAATACCTTTCCAACGTCGCAAGAATCGCTAAAAATGGAGATCATGGCAAAAAGTTATAAGTTCAAAAGCCAAAACGATGATCTAGACTCCAAACAACAATAAATGTCACCAGCAGCAAAATCGGAAAAAAATAATAGCACCACTAGATTGTGCTGAGAACCAGCTTTCCAATGCCTATTTGTTTGCGAAAACTAGACTCCATTTGCCCAAGTTATGCCAAAAACAAAAAAAAAAAACCTTTTAGGACAAAATATGGTCAAAAAGGCCTCCCCTGGTGGGGCGCTGGAGGGCAGAGGGCTAGCGACTTGGATTAAGGCCCCTGGATCTCCACATGACCTAGCACTTCAAATCCCAAGCATTGGTGGCTTAGATTAAGCCCATGGTCGTTGATGGGACTAGGGATTTGGGCACTGGCAGCACGCTGAATATAGGTGGCGGAGAGACGCGTTGGAGGCGTTGACTAGCGGAGAAGAGGTGAACAGAGGGTGACGTTTCGTTGAGGTCGACAGCAACGCCGCAACACAGTCCGCCACAAGCTATTCAAAGTCCGCAGGGGCCCAAAAAGGGGCCACAAGACCCAAAATGAGGGTCGGTCTGGCTGGCAAGGCCCAAATTCAAGACACCCTGTCCGGCTCGTGCCAAAACCAAGCCTAAGCACCCAAAAAATGTTTTTTTAATGAAATCGCACAATATGGCACAGAGGTCGTATGGCCCAAAAAAAATTAAAATGCCTATGAAACTCTTGAGCCCAATTTTGATGATTTGACAATTGTTCTAAGGGTTTTTGGGCCTTCTGAGCGCGATGGCAATGTCATATTTGACCCAAAATACTCTGAAAATTAGTTTTCCTCCAGATCCCAAAAAAATACTCGCTTCAAACCCTTGCAAATCTGGCCTCCTAAGCTCAAATCGAACCAAATAAGAGGCTAATCTGACCATTTTGACTGCTCTGAATCCAATGAAAGGCTTTGTTTTACACATAAATACACCCAACAAATGGCTTTAGCTTGATTTTTCTTCAGATTCGAGAAGGGGCTTGCAGATCTGAAGCTTTGATACCATGTAAGAGTCACTGATTGACTCAAGATGTCAGAATCACCTACAAAACCTAGGATTGCCTTCTACAAGAGAAAAAAAAAGCTCAAAGGATAAATTTGCACAATATTGGATGCAATAATGAAATTGGATTGAATAATTACATATGAGATCTTGCTTTTATAATTGCAAGATAGAAAAACCTAGGTGACTTAAAAAAGCCCTAAATAAACTTAATAAAGTGTAATTAAATATTTAATCACACCAACACTAGACACATGGAGGAAGAGTTGTATTAAGTTTTGGTTTGCTTTCATATTGGGGTGTAAGGTCAAGTGGCATACACATCACTTGTTGAGGGGTTCTACCGCCAAGTAGATCCCTAGTAGGGAGGTGTGATCCAAAAATGAGTTGTCTTTGTACTCTTCAGCATGATTCTAGACAATAGACAATTTTTTTGATGTTGAAGTATGTGCAAGGTAGAATGGGACATCAATGTGCAAGCTTTGGTTGATAGGAAAGTGAATTCCCCAATATGCACAAACAATGATTTCGATCTAGCAAACGCGGCAATTTTGTTACAAGTGGAAAACTGTGTCCTTTTGGCATTCCAAAATTCGAACTTTTTAGCTACCTTCTCTTCCTTGGCAATCATTGTAGCTTCCAAAAGGCTTGGGTATCTATAAATGTGTTGTTTATGGTCAAATTATGTATGGTTGAAGTGAATTGAGTCTTGTAACTCATTTATTGGGAGTTGTAGTGAGAGTGTTGTTCTTTTATATCTCACTGTTGCATAGCAAAGGGAAGGGAATTAGTTTAGAGAGTTGTAATTGGCCTTAGGAGAGTGTTTCAAAGTGATTGAGAGCTCTTAAAAATGTTTATGGACTGAAGATCAGTTTTAATAGCCATTTGGAGTGCTTAAGTAAGTGGTCGCTCACAATTTCTGAAGTTTTTACCCACAAGGGGTTTCTCCAAGGTATCTTGGTTCTCTTTTCATGGTGTTTATCTCTCTAATTTATATTCCTTGTTATATTTTAATATGGTTGCAAGCAAATCAGCCATTTGTTGTTCTAAAATTCTAACTCTAACAAATTCTATAAGTTGGTGACTAACCCAAGGAATCCTTGTTAGTTTATGGATCATTGAGGATTAAAAACATATAGTTTGGGCTATAGTCCCAAGGAGGCAAGCAAGTATTATATTCCACCACATGAAGGTGAGATCCACTGAGGGTTAAAAATATATAGTTTAAGATAGGGGGGCTAACTAAAATTTCTCAATGGATGTTGTTGAGAAACATTATGAGTCTTTTTCAGACAAATGATCTCATGATTTTTTTTTATTTTGCCTTGGAAGAAATTTTAGAGGAAGTGAGGAATTTTAGATGAGAAACTATAGAAACTATATGCAAATAGATAGTCCATAATTTTTTTGTTAAAATAATTTAAAGGAATATCATGCAAGTTGCCACATAAACATAAAATTCCTTAAGTTGATGAAGGAAACGTTCAGCCTCCCTTCCCAACACCAGATTAAAGCTTATAGCATAGTCCCGTACAACTGCTTACTACTTGTTTTTTTAACATCCAGGTGTCTCATGTAGTTTTTTTTAAGTATAATGAGTAATTTAGAATCTTAGAGCAACTATAATTTAAGATTTGAAAGTTCAGCTATAAACTGTGGAGAGAAGGGGGGGCTGAAATTACGCAACCATTGGTTAACCACAAATAAACCATGTGGCAGCCTATTTTATCTTCCCTCTCTTTCTACTTTCCTTCACCTCCATGATTGAGTAATTACAAAAAGATCTCAATTTGACAATTACTTAAAATATGCAGGAAAAATCATGGGACCACAGGCCCCTCAAAAATATCCTAAATTTTGAAGAGCACCTGCTTAAAAACTTAGTTAAGCAGCTGGTAAGACCTTGCTGTTATAGTTATATATGTAGGGCTTTAGATAAGTAGCTTTATAACACCTTGCTGTTATAGTTATATATAGAGAGAAAGATTCATTTCAATCGTGTAGCTGAGGGACTGTTCTCAAGTGAAAGTAAGAAGCAAAAGAGTTGAGTGATAAACCTGTTTGCGCTCCCGTGAGCGTGCTGCAGACTCCCTGTTCTTAATCATCCTCCTCTGCCTTTGCTCCACTGCTTTGTCCTCTGGCGCATCCAAAAGTCGTTTCTTACCCCTGGCACTGGCACTTACAGGCGACAATCGGCCAAAAGCAGCAGGCACAAAGGAGCTCGTAGCTCCAGACTCCATGGAGGCTTCGAGAATGCTTCCCGTCGAACTCGACTGCAGGGCCGGAATGGCGATGGCAGGTGGACTTTTCCCAAACAAGGGCTGCTGCTGGCGTTGAAATTGCTGCTGCGGATGCTGAATTGTGAGCGGCTGAGGTCCCTGCGCGGCCTTAAACTGAAAATTGAGCCAATCCTCCTGAGGATTGGAGGGCAAAGAGTCATCCCTGACAACTCCAGCCTTGGCCAAGAAGTCCTCAAGAGTCATCTCCCCCAAAGTGAGTTCCCTCTCCCTCTGCACAGGAGCAGTCACAACGTTGCCACATGCGCTTGTCTGAATCTCCTTCCACACCTCCTCCACCGTCTTGTTCACCATGCTCCGGGGCAGAGTCAGGCTGCCCTGCCGACCTAGTAATTGTTCTGCGCCTCCAACTCCAACTCCAACTCCAACTCCGCCCCCGCTCTCTTCCGCAGTGCAGATATTTCTAAGGAGCTCGTCCATGTTCATGCTACCCACGCCCCGATTATTGGCCACGGCACTGTGGAGCTCGTCGATCGTCCACGAGTAAATGGAAGCCTCCCGCGTAAGTCCCGACGACGCTGCCGCCACTGTTGCAGACGAAGAAGCTGCCATTCAGCGCCACTTTTACACACTGTCTCTCTCTCGCCCTTCTCTGCACTAGGACAAATAATTCCTTTTTTGCCTCTCGCAATCCCAGGCGCTGCGTGAGTTTGTTTGTGTAGTTCGGTATTTTCCGCAGCTGCGTTTCGTATTAGAGTTTTTCCAGGGGTAATGGTGAACCGGTGCCCTTTTCCTTTAATGAATGAAGGTTTTTAATAACGTTTACGAGGTCAAGTGGCATCACAAGGATATTAAATGACGTTGTCATTTACAGAAGTCTAAAGAGGAAGCTGCCCATATTAAATTTAATTGGCATTTCTTTCCTTTTGGATCTTAGATCTTGGATTTTCTCTTGTGAATCTCAATTAAATAATCTATTGTTTTTGTTAGACTTTTCTCTTCAAACGAGGTAATCAAGGAGCCCACTTATAAAATAGCAATGTAATTGATCCAAATATCCTTGTAAGTCGGATATTCATTGATGTAGTGTCATTTTGTTTTCACTAACCCCAAGTACAAAAACAACATATTCTATCTGCCCACTCTTCCTTTAACATTGTCCACCTTCTAGTCTCACACCTAAGATGGTGCGAGCTAGTCCTTAGCTGAGCTATTAACATTTTCACTTTCCATTTTATTTCCACTCCTATATAATTCTTTTGTTCATGATCACATGTAGGTTTGAAATGCTTGATATAGTATTCTTTTTTCCTTCCATGTTGCCTTGTCTGCATGGTTGCCTTGACTTTTTCTTGTACATATCTTTAAATTTCCACATTGGCGTTGTCCGCATGGTTGCCTTGACTTTTTCTTGTACATGTTTTTAAATTTCCACATTGGCGTTTGGACACCCTTTCATGCTAATATCCCACTTACTCATCCACTTGTCATTTTGTTTCATCCATGTGCTCTTCTATCCATTTAACTTTTCTTTTGCTGCCATTTTGGGCCAACGATGTAGCTTCATGTTCTCTAATCTCTTTAAATAACTTAACATATGAATCAAAGCTAATGTCTACAAATGAAAGATGTTGGCCTCAGCTAAAGCGATCTCATAAGGAACCTCTCTATCTACCTCCATTTCATCGATGACGTGTTGTTACCCCAAACTTCACACCCATATAACGCCATCGACACAACAAGCAACCCAAAAAGGGTCTTAGTTTTCCAGTCCCACAATTCGACCTTTTTGCATCTATTTTGCAATAAATATAAAGCTTTCCATCCTCCTTGTATCATTTTTTCCCTACAGTGTCCTTATTAGTGCCTTGTTTTGTCATTCAAAAATTTGCAAAAAAACTTAAGTATAGCCTCCATGTACTCAAAATGTTCCCCTAGTGTTTGCTTGTTTTCCCCTTTTTCTTGTCTTGCTTGGATGCCCAAAATTTGCTAAGTACGTGTCTTTTGTTGACCCTTGTGGTGTTGCTTGGAACTTTGTCAAAAGTTCAAAACCATCATAACCCTTGATAGGTTTTGTTGTTCCCGTTTGCCTCCAACTTGCCGATATAGTGGAACTAATTGTTCGCTATCATGTTTGTCGATAGTTCCAGTGGTTCCTGAAACCTCCGACATGGTTCTTGGCTGGCTAGTTTTCCCTAACAAGTAGAGGAAGAAGGCACGAAGAAGAATGAAAAAGCAAAGAAATAAGGGGCAAATGAATGAGAAAGTAAAATGAAAGGAAAGAAAAAGGGAAGAAGAAAATGGCATCAAAAGGTTTAGTGGTTTGTAGTTGGCCCAAAAGCTCCGATAAATAAGATAAAGAACAAGAGAGAAAAGAAGAAGAGATGCGACATCGAAGGTTCCAAGTTGGTCCAGAACCCCCAACATGCAGAAATAAGGCATGAAGAAGAATGAAGAAAGAAAATGTAAGGAATGAAGAAGGAAACAAGGAAGATCAAAGAAAAAGGAAAAAGAGGACAAGAATGTCAATGGTTCTTGGAACCACCAAAGTCTCCAACAAGGTTCCTAATGAGCTCATGAACACAGACAATTTTCCAACTAGGACTTGCACCTCCGACATGAGTTTATAAGAAGCCTAAAAGCAGGAAATGATGGGTCACCACACAAATGAAAATGAAGTTAACAAAATTTTAAATTATTTTCCACGGGCTCTAAGGCATATCTGCATTGAACACCTACCTACCTCCAACATGACATAAGACGCTTCACCTACTCCTCTACATAACTCAGGACACCATTAATGAGTATTTTAAGCTCTTGCAGCTACCCATTATGGCCAGAAGACACCTCAAATGCATATTGCATTCAATGCTACAACCACATGTTTTCTCGCACGAGGATTAGGGCAGAAAGGAGATATAAAAGTAGCTTTGTTCTTCATTCAAAGGGTTGATCATTGAGCCAATTTTTTGGTCTACAAGTGCCTCGCAGTGGTTATGGGGCATCAAACAATGTTCATTTGGTCTGTAAGGGGATGGAATAAATCTTGTAAATTAGAGGAAGGGTCTTTAATGTACTTTTGCATGCGATCGTATGTCTCCATGACAATTTGTAGTGTTTTAGGGTAATATGTAATCGTAGTTATGTAATTTTTCTCTTACCACATTTGTTGGTATAAGTGTGATGAAGATTTGATGTATGTGTGACATAACCTAATGCATTACAAAGCTTTTGTAATGGTCTCTTGTTCATTTCACATGTGTTATTGCAGTTCTATTATGGATTATTAGGTATATCCATTATATGTAATGTTATCTATGATTTTTATGTAAATGTATATCTGGTTTTGTTGATGTTTTGCACATGTATCTCCTTCTTCCTTGCATTATGTGACTCTATTGTGCAATGGAATAGGCATCGATCTTATTGGTGAAGGGCCAACATTCTTTTATTGTAAATCCTCTATCCTGGTTAGTTGTAGGATTAGGTTAGGGTTTCACATGTTCATGTTTCATTATTGCAAACCAAGGAACAATCATAAGTGACCTTTAGTGTTTAAATCATCAAAGAATCATGTTCTTGCATCCCTGCACCTTGCTATTGTGTATGAAATGTTATGTGGGTTCATTTGTGGGAGTTATAATGTTATCATATGTGGGTGCATATACAAGGTGTAGTAATCAGCTTAATTAGAGGTTATATGTGCAGTAGGTTAGTTTGTGACCTGGTGACAAATTTTGGGGTCCAACATACATTGGATACTACTATGATGGTTCATATTGTTCACCTTCTATTGTGATCAAACCTTGTTAAGGGATACCTTTGGGAATACCCTCCAAAGTCTAGTTGAGCTCAAAATGCAGGAGAGATTATCCACTGTCATCAGTTGGCCTTTAACCATCCTCAGTCTATTGGTGAGCCCTTGATTTACCTTCTTAATGACACCCCCTGGCCTCAAATGTGAAAAGGTGCTCTAGGATTGTGGACCTACGGTTTTGGGACCCAACACCCCCATCTAAGCTCATTATGGAAATTGAGGCAAAGATACTTATATTCATTTACCACTTGCAAGGGGTTGCCTTCAAAAAAACAAAGTCTATGAGTCTTCTTTCTTCTCAAGGTAAAGATCATGACCTTGGTTTTGCCTATATTCACTTGCATCCCTACCTCCTGATAGAACAATTCTAGATCTCTCAAGTTCTCTCTCAAATAATGCATTGTTTTTGCCATTAAAATAAGATCATATGCGTATAGAAGCAACTTTATTACATAGCTAGTCAAGTGAATTGTAATGTCCCAATCTTGAGCTAGAACGAAGGAAAGTTGTCAATCTTTAATTGCTACTTCATATCTACTTCATCGAACACGTGGGAAGATACTAGTCGACCTAAATAGGTCCTCACTAGCCAGCTATGGAGATGGTTCCCACTAAGCGGTCATGATATAGGCCTAAGATAATCGGCCTAATGAAATAATGTACAAGGTGGTCATGGGAGAACCAATGGAGATTTAGGTCCAAGCTAAAATCGGTGGAGGTCATAAGGATAGGGCTTTGCTAAAGTAAAAATGTACATGGTGGAGGTTATAAAGACGGGCCCTTGTTAGAGTAAAAGTGTACACGGTGGGAACTAAAGCATTGGAACATGTGCCAACACCTAGGAGGATTTCAAATAATAATAAAATATGGTCTTGGAATGAGCGCCAACGCCAAAGAGGATTGTTTTTTCCAAGGCAAGGATGTTATTCGCCCAAGCCAAGGAGAAGAGGGATTTTAAATGATAAAATTATCATTTCTTCATGGGTTCGTCATACAAGGAGGGGGTTTGAACATTTTTAAATGTTGTTTCTCGTGTATTAAATGCATTCCTCATGGATTGCCGCTCAAAGGAGAGAAACATTTAAAATTGCAAGAGTTGTTATAGGCATTGGAATAGAGAGAAAAAAATCATTCAATAAAATATTGGAATGATTTTAAATGGTGGATTTCATAGGTGTTAAGCATTTAAAATTGTCTTTTGGAAACTACATTTCATTGGTGGACTTCAAGTATTTGCAAAATGGAGCCAAATTGGACGCCTAGCCCAAGAGGAGAATAAATAGCATCATTTGCTATCAACTTGGATATGATTGGTTCCTATGATATGTTTTCTTGTTACTTGTATTTGGCTGAGAATTCCAATTTCCAGTTGTATTGTCAAGGAGATGATCCCTTGATCGTGGAATGGTGATGATCCCATCCATTTGTGAGGTGATATCATAGAGATTTTACCATTGTGTTTAATTTGCAGGTTTCATTGAAACATTCAAGCATTTGATCAATGTTGAAGACTTCCATTGTAGAGCTGAAGGACAACATTATTGACAAGTTTGAAGGGTTGGAAGCAACTCAAATCAATATCGTGGAACTCCTAAGATCCATCGCTAGCTTTTGAACTTCATATTTGGCATATTCATTACATGCATTACAAATCTGGGCAATTGTGACAGCTACAGTAGAGATATTGTTTGTGACAGTAGACTTGTTGAAGGTGCAGCAATGATTGAAGGGTGTCTATAAGCATCATACACTCTTTCTTGGTTTTAGCCATCATCATACCTTCATTGGGCATTGATTGGATAAGTTGTAATTGCATTTTCTAATCCATTTGTGCATTGTAATAAGGTCTGATATAACTTAGACAAACTCTACTATATAGGACATCAAGCCATCTTTTTGTAATCATTTCCAATTGAAGTAAAAATCAAGGTGTTGAAGGCCATTCATTCACTTATCCAATTGTTGATATTAAATTGCATTGATCTTTTGATGTTGTTTTGTGTCTATTTGGCAAACGGTTGCAAGAAATCTAATCAATAAAAAAATCATAAATCTTTTGGTGTTTTGAGCAAATATCCTAAGTGGGATATTACACAAACACCCCTGCCACCAAACTTGTTTATTCACTCCTCTAACCTATTAATGTGCAATCCAAACAGGATAGGAGATAATGGACATCCTTGTTTCATCCCAATGTCACTCATAAACCATTTTGACATCCTTGCCTAGTTCTAATTTTGGCTCAAACTTGATCGTATAGCCTATGAATAGCAACCCTATACATCTCTGAAATTCCCAGCTCTTCCATTCTACCCCAAAGTTTGCTTCTAGGAATAGTATCAAATGCCTTCTTAAAGTTGACGAAGCAATGAAAAACTTCTTCCCTTGTTATCCCAAACCTTCTCAATTAGGTGTTTGAGGGTAATGCAGTGATCAATTGTAGAGTGTTTTGGCCTAAAACCTGCTTGTACTTTTTTTATTTTTCCTTCCTTTTCTGCTTGAGTATTGATTCTACACTCTATCATACTCTTGAAGAATTTTCTAAAAAGAGGATTAATCATTATAGTGTGGTAGTTTGATGGGTTGTTGACATTTCCACTTTTGACCAGAAGAATGATGACATTCTAAATGACCCCATTGAATATCCTTTTGATGGATGATGTGAGGGCTTCCAAGCCCCATTTTATATATTATGCTTGTAAACCATCTATGTCTTGCGCTTTACCTACTACCAACTTTTAATTCCTTCCTTTATATCTTTCATGGAAAAGAGTTTATCCATTGAATTAATCAATAGGGGAATGTCTTTATCTTAGTCTCTTTCATACAACAGTTTTGCATAATCCAACCATTGGAAATTTATGATATTATTCTCTTTAGTTGTACTTTTTTGCTACACTTCCAAAAACCTCTAGGATTATGCTTCCCAAGAGAAACCAATTCTTTCCTCCTTGTTTGCATGTATTCCTCATTTTTAGATCTCGTTATCTTTTCATAAGTCCTTTTGTTTTCCTTTTCCTTTCCCATGATTTTCAACATTCTCTTTGTTTCCTTGCAATCTTCATCATACCACAAATTTTCTAGAAAGTTGTTTTTGTTGCCTCTCTTGGGCCTAGACTTTATGCATGAATTGAGAGATTTATGGATTATTTTCATCAACCTATCACTACCTATTATGCTGTTATTTATATTGGCCACATCACTATCTCTTATTTCTTGCAATTGTTTCCCAAGCATTGCTCAAAAAAAATCTTGGTTCTCAAGTGTCATAAGAATTGTGCCTTGAGGAGCCATTTTCTTTTAATGGTCTAGCTTGTTGCTGGATATCTCTTTGTATACCAATCTTTACATATAAAGGATCATGATCATATTTCATTTCTATATGATAGCCCCCACCTCTACCTCTATTATCCTTGGCATAATCCGAGAGAAAATAACACAATCAACTATGTTTTACCCATTGTATGTGTTGACATATAATGTTCCATAAGCTCGACCATATTTTTATTCTATTACATATAATCAAACCACAAAGGTTGCATAACCCCAACAATTTTGCTATGTACTACATGATACCTCCTTTTAAGTCTTGGTAGTCTCTTTTCCACTTTTGATTCCTTTCCTCTTCTAACCACAAAGGATTGTCTTTTACCCCTTCCTCATTCCTAAGGAAAAGATCTTGGTTATTTATCATTCTTGCATTAAATTCTCCTAATAAAATGGCTTCTCCTACAGTACTATAGGTTGAAATGTCCTTTTTTAACACTACATATGGGTCCTCTTTTTCTAGTTTTCTTTTTCTTATAAGATTTTGAACCATGAGGTGTGAAATAACATGTAACAAGACAAATTGTAGATTCCCCATCTATTATCCTCATCCATATGTACTAGTTATTTGGATCTTCCTTTTTCTACTTATATGATTCTTCCCCATGATTCTCTCACTAGAACTGTCACCACCATTACCATTGCCACTTTTTATTAGCTCATTCCAAACTGAGACCTTCGTATAACACTCAAAATTTGAAACTTTGTAGCCCTTGTGCTCATGTGTTTCAACAAGGACACTGATTCCTTCCCTTCTACTATGGGCCCTAAACTAGGACCTCTCCTCCAAGGGTAACCTCTGTAGTTCCAACTTACCATTATAAGGTGCTACTTGGGGGGCTGCCTCCCTATTTACTATGTGTCATTCTATCATTGAATTGAGCTTTCCCCTATATAAACACTCTTGGTTACCCACATTTCTTGCCATTACAACTTTAACCCATTCCCTCCTCCTTTCTTCTAATTATGTTGGAATTAAATCTTTGTCTATGTAGAATTGTGTGCCTTTAGGAAATGTTTTATTTCTTAAAATTATATTAGTATACTTTATGCTTTTCAAGATTACTCTTACATTCCTATTTCTTCCTCCCTACGTCATTCTTCCAATTCTACTTTCTTGATGAATATGCCCTTTCTGTTGAAGTTTGTCTACAAGGAAGTCTTTTATTAGTTTGTCAATATAATCACCTCCCCATGGTCTTTCAGCCCTTTTATTATTATATTTGTAGCTCTATCTTATCAATCTCTTTCCTCCCACATTTGTAGTTTGACTTGCTTCTCTATGAGTTCTCTTTGATTCTCTATTGGCCCTTTTACCTCTTGTGCCCACACCTTTGCCTCTTCCAATTATTCCTTTAGCTTAGCTTCTTTGACCTCCATGCTTGCTATTATTGATTGAATTTCTTTTATCTATGGAATGTCTCTTTTCTATATTGTCTTAAACATATTTCTACTGTTGACTTCATTTAATTCATGCTTTATGGTCAAAATCTCTTGTTGGCCTATTTCCATATTGGTTTATAATTTGATTTTTTGATCTCCAATAGCTTATTTTCCTGAGGTAGCTTCTAACTGGCTTCTATGATCCCTTATGACTTGTTATATTTCCTCTGCTCCTTCACCTCCATGGATTTAAGTATCATCTTTAAACCCATTAGCTCACTAACATACAAATCTAAAGACCATATTAATGGAGTTCAACAAGGACTATATGGATCTTGGTTGTCCCAATTTTCTACCTCTAACTCTGCAATGTTTTCCATGTGTTTTACACCCTCATTGCACTTGATATGGTGATTGCCTAAATATTCTTTTTTAGTGTTCCACCTTGGACCATGCTTGTTGTTGTCTCCTTCTTGGAAAACATAACCAATTATTGAAGTTTATTTAGCTATGTTGATTACATACCTTGTTGTGCCACTACTTCTATTTGATTTTCTTTATTTTCTCATCCTTCTACAAGTGGCTTTACTTGCTCTTGTATTACCTTAGTACCATATGTTGCTCAAATAATGCTATTTTTTTTGTAGTGTTAGAAATGAAGGTAAGCAACTACAACTCAAAATCTGATCTCAACAAATTGTATGTATGCATGTGTACAATCAAATGGAGATTGCAATAGAAACAAAACTATAACACCTAGAAACAATAGATCAAAGAATTGAACACGTAACACAGTATGTACATGGAGTAAAAAACTCCACACATAAGAGAGGCACAAATTTGTATTATTTGCAAATGTGAGATTACAATACATCAACACCAATCTCTCCTCAATCTTCAATCTGTTAGGATTCCAACAATACATGTACAAGTCTAACTCACACTAAACAACACTTATAATGCATCATAATATATAGAAGATGAACAACCATGAAAATGGCATCCAACTTGGGATTCCCAATGCCTTCTTTGGAATCTTATATGCATGCCAACAATTAATGACCTCTTACACACCTCTTACACCTGTCATAGACCATCTTGCATGCATGGGCGTCTAGGATCAAAAATAGCTTCTTGCAAATCAATTATTGTTGTCATAACTATCATAGAACCTTATTACAACTTACAGTTGTCATAGATGCTCTTAAAACTTATGACAATTATCATAAATACCAAATATAGGTCATTCCAAAAGGTGGTGCCTAGATTCTCCCAAATCACCTTTTACCGTTTATCATGATGCCAACTAGTAAATGTAATTCCGTTAAAAACTCTCAGTAACATAATTAATTACTGTTGCCAGTAATAATTATTTACCATACCAGTAAATATGTTTTAACCATTATTGGTGAAACTCTACATCCCTTATGGGTAAACTACAAACAATAACATGAAATAAATAAACATGGATTTTACAAGGTTGATAGCACCCTAATTCCAACATGTAGGATTGTTACAAATTTATTGCTCTCCAACCATTTTAACTTTCTTGCTATTTTGTCTTGCCTTTGTTGCAAAATCCTTATGTACTGCTTGGCATTTACGTTTGTTAGATATTCTTCTATACTTGAGACTTTAGCTTGCATGCATCCTTGTTTTGGTGAGTGCAAAAGTGACCCTAAAATCCATATTGTTATGTATGAGCAATTAGCTTGATTCTTTGTGGAATATGACATAACATATGGTATTAGCATGTTTGCCTAGGGTGCCCTTTCATACTCCTTTATGTCCACTACACACCTCTTGACTCTACCTTCCTCCAATGATACATGATCTATTCCTTCTCTATTTTTTGAATGGTTTGTTATTGGACATATTTATTGTGAGGCATTGTTGCCCAACATATTTTCTTAAGCTTAGTTTTTAATGCTTAAAGGGGAGTTTTCATTTGCAAATGGTGAAAAAAGCACACAAGAATTGCCACATAGGAAAAGTAAAACCAAGTTTAAAACCTTCACAAAATAATGTAGTGGGTGTACATGTAGGAAACTCTGACCCCACTTGACACCTTTGTCTACCCCATTTTCCTCTTTCTCATAAAAGGTTTTAAAAGTGGTCCACTTTTGAGGGCCTATTCAAAACAAAAATGAACCTACCACGACTGCAAACCATGCTCTTTATTTGTGCTTCATGCATATTTTCTTATGCCTCGTGTCTTCTTTCTTGTAGTCGATGTTGCTTCTCCTGATAGACTTGTGATTAGGGGAGAGGGCCTAATAGTGGTGCACAATAACTTTATGAGTGATGCGGCAATGTACATGATACTAAAAATTTATATCACCCAACAATCAAGGTGGATAATTTAAATATTTTGTTTCATCGATATAGACCCAAAAAAGGGTTAGAGTAATAGTTGTACATTAGAACCAATATTCCTGCATTAAGTCATGTTTTTTAGTGTGCCAATGTGGCATTATATCTATTGTTGCTTTTTGAATCTAATGGGCACATTTTATTCAGTTACTAGTATTGGTTGTTGAACTATTAGGTCCTCTCTCACAACTACTAATACCATGTTATTTAAAATATCAGGCTTTCAATGTACCAATCCTATCATAACTATTGGTATAGGCACCACTATTGGGCTCTCTCCCCTAAAGTGTCCCTCTATAAGCTATATTGGGATATTTTTGCATGAATTTGGTTTATAATATTTTTATATTTTGATTTTATCATTATTTATTTTTTTAAATTTGATTTTATTTTTTAGGTTCTTTTATTTTTTACTTTATATTAGATTGGTAAGTATGGATTTGACTTAGGTTATTTTTATAGTCACAAATATGAATCTTAAATTTTTTAAATTCAAATTCAAAATTTATTTCGCTAACTTTCTCCTACTAGTTATGTACATTGATCAAGTACACATTTATGTTTATTTGCGTGCTTAATTTTTGTATTTAAAGTCATTCATTCATTCATTTGTAATCATCTAAGAAAGTTGGAATGCAAAAAGAGTATCCAAGTTAAAGAGCTTAAAGGAGAATATATTATGCATTGTCTATTTGTGACATCATCATAAGTCCATTGCAGATTCACTTGTCTTTGAATATTTCACTCAGAGTAATAAAGCTAGTTCAACTAAGGATCTAATTGAAGAAAATGTGACCGTCGCAATTCAACAAATTCCTAAACGTGTTCCTAAACACTACCAATCCTTACACAATTCTCGATATCAAAAGATCAAGGTGAACAGATTACAACAATCATCCATATGCTAAATCACTCGTGCAAGTTATAGTTCAAGTCTACATGTGTGTAGATGAACCACAAAAAAATAAGTTTGCTTGCAAGCATCTAAGATAGTCATTTGTGCAAGCACTAAAATTCCAATTGTGTGGTGAATCAGTTCCAAACATCTTCAACTCCATTTTCCCACCTTCAGAATCTAAATCACAATTTAATTTATTTAATTCAACATCTAATTTAACATTTAATTTTAGTATTTATCGTTTTAGTCCGGTGATTCATATGTCTAGGTTAATTATTTATATATTGCTTTATTTGTCTAATGAGCCTAAATATTTAAGTAATTGGTTTATTTTCCCTTACATTTTTTTGTGAACTTGACATGACTACACCCCTTAAGGCTTCATCCTTAGGGTTTGTCCTTTCATTTGGGATTTAGATCTACTATTTTTAATCGTCACATATTTATTTTAAATCTAATTAGGGTTTGGATCCACCTCTATTTTTGTATCATTGATTTATCTATATTAGGGTTTAGATCCACTCTTAGTTGTGTATCATTGATTTATATATATTAAGGTTTGGGTCTTTTTATATGATCTATTTTTCATCTATATCCATCCACCCTTATTTGTGCATCATTGGTATATCTTTTATCATGGACTCTTATTGTCCCTTGCCTTTAGCTTCTATACATGCCTCTATTATAAATTTTGATATGTTTGTAAAATTTGTGACATTTGATGCCACTAAACTTGATACACATGTGTCCTTTTATCATTTAAATGGGGTTATATTGTCTATGGAGGTGTTTTTACATCATATGTGTACCTTTTCCTCCTTGTTTGACTTAGTTATCGTCTTCCCTTCTCTTTTGGATACTCTCATTTTATTTACCCATGTATCTTACATTACTTCCATTTCTCCTATGGATGTTGTTAGTGATGTGCTTGAGCATGGTGATACTTTACCTTTGAGCACTTGCCATTTACATGTCATGATTCATGATACATCTATTTTTGATATATATTTATAATGTCAACTTCCTTTCTAATAATAATGCTTCCTTAGCTACACACCTAGTGTTATGCCTTATGATGCTACTCTTTATACATATCATGGTACTCTTATTCATATGGATTATGCATCCCCATGTTTTACATCTCATACTAGGAGATCATTTTCTAAGAATATACCCATTTTCCATGCCTTAACTATCCCACAAAGTTAGTTTACGATTGGATATACATATCAAAAAATGGCTAAGAATATGATTTACTTTGTCAATTTAAGAATAGATTTATGGTACATTTATTTATGTATTTATTAATTGGTTTTACTTTTCATCTTTTTTACTTTCTTGTTTCATATTATTTATTTTTATATTTATATAATTTTAATTATTTGCTTTTATTTCTTGCTCTATTTCAATTACTATTAGGATCCCATCCTTCTAATTTTTAACTAATTTTTTATTTAGTTGTTCCTTTTTTTTTTACCTCTTGTGTGTCTTTACCATAGGATTAACCTTATACTCCATGTCAACTCACTCTTTTTAAGAACTTGCTCTACAAGTTTAATTCATTTAAATTCTCTTCCTGATGATGGATCACGAAGAGTGATCCGAAATGTCGATGCAAAAAAGCCACACACAATATTTTCCAGAAGCTCTACAATCTTATGTCATGGACTGTGGAAATATCATGCCTACAATTTAAGAATACTTCAACCAAAATATATTTGGGATTTAATGTTAGGATTAAGGTGCCATCAACCTTATAAATCACATGTATTTAATTACTCATAATATTGTTTGTAAATCATTCATAAGGGATGAAGTATTCACCTAGTAGCGATCTTGTTTCAGTCGCACTTTGGATCCTTATACTCGACGAGGGTGTGGGGGGGGTTCACCACCCACTACTATCGCCAGGGGGTCCAAGGAGGGTGGCGAAGAAAATTTCCTTGTAAAATATTGTAATTTCCTAGTCAATCTAGATCGTTCATCGTTAGGTCGCAAATCTGACGGTGGAGGTTATGTTAGGGTTTTTTGCCCTAGAAGGCAACACTCTTTTAAGAGGATATTGCATTACAATTGTGTATGGGTATTACAGGCACTACAAGATTGAAGACCTAAGAGGATATTGTTATAAGTGTAGTATTGTAAACTCTATTGAAGTTAATACAGACTGGTGCATCTCTTCTTGTGTGGAGTTTTTTCCCGAAAGGGTTAGTCCATGTAAATAATGTGTTATGTGTTTGATCTTCTGTTCCGTTATTTCTTTGTATTGATTTCATCTATCTCCATTTTTCTTCTACATAGTTAAATATCTATATTATAGTTGTAATTAGTTTTCTATTGATAGTTATTTATCTTCATTTCTAACATTTAATGCATTCATTTGAAACATATAAAAATGTTTTGAGGTAATCTTTAGCTAAAGCTACCTTCTCCCCGCATCAATCAAGAACATTAATTCTTATATATTATAGTTAAATACAGGGATATGTGAATCAAATGAGCTCTAGTTAATAATGGATTTGGTTTAAACATTTGTAGCAAAGAATTCTTAGATGTAATCGAAGTTGATTCTACTAATTTGCCGATATTAGAAGTTATCATTACCGAGTTTGATAACATGGATCATCATGAATCTCTTGGTTTTGTTACTTCATCTATTGCTCTAAGGCCCATTATACTCAATATTGTGTTATGTGTCATTTCTAGTTCTTTGGTGCACAAACTTTTGGGTTGTCCTTGGATACATGCCATGGGTGTTATATATTCTACACTCATTAGAATTTGAAGTTTATTCATAATGATAGAAGTTGTATAGTGAAAACTAATGACAATCCTTATCAATAATGACAAGTAGTGGATAAACACAATATTTTAGTTCCTCTTAATCAATTAATCACACCTATGTCACCATCAACAACCTCTTCTTTTTCATTCGTCCCTTATGTTGACATCTATAGAAAAGAGATTCACCAATTATGTTTCCTTGGAGGCCTTATTCTTATCCTTGGACCTATACACTTTTAAACATGACTCAATAGCTCGGGGTGGTCGAGTCAACTTTGACAGAGCACACAAACCCTTCTCCTTGCCATGGGTGAATCTCCACGTCATTCTTGCTCTCATGGTAGAAGCCGGTCGAAAGGAGGCGAGACATGGGGGTGGTCCTGCACACTTGAGAGTTGGACTTCGTGAAGAATGATCGGTCGGTCCTGGGGCCTTTCCCATGGATTGTTTGCTAAGTTGTGTTCAATGACCGTAGTTGTAGAGATAAGGATATGACCTGAAGGTTCACTAGTCACCAATCTCTTATTTGGGTTTCAGATATTCCAATGTCTGTTTGTTTGTATGCTGTAATTGTTTATGAGTCTAATGCATCAGAATCTTTCCTCTCCTGCTTGAAGGAGTTGTTGGATATGATGTCCTTGTTTGAAAAACCTAAAACTATGTTCTTGTTCTTTAATTTTCAGTTGCACATGTTGAGGCCTAGGGTGGATCTCTTCGATCTCCTCTAGGATTTCCCTCACTCACTCACCCCTAAGTCCATGACACATCCGGATACTTGAACAGAGAGAGATGGTTTGAGTTTACCACGAGTTGATTTTTGTTGACTTAGGGTGAATACCTAAGGTTTGCTTTGATTTTCATTCTGAATGTTGAGTTGGTCGACCTCGTGATGGGATCGAGGGATTTCATACTTGTTTGTTTTGGTTTTTCTGGTTTTCTATTGTTTTTCATTTTTTTGATGTTTTTGAATGAATTCGACTAAATGTATGCAAGTGATATATTTGTTCTTTTCTGATTTTGGAAATGAAACTAAACTAATTAATCTAGGAAATCAAATATGAATGCAATTAACCATGACTTTACCTAATGTAATTGATATATTTTTGTGTTTTTTGATGGTCTTTTCCAACTATGCTATGAAATGAAAGTACAAAATTAAAAATCTAATCTAACAATGCAAATTGCTTGAAAATAAACTAATTAAAACAATCTAACTAGACTATCAAGGAAATTGTAATAATTAAATTAATATTCCCAAGAGCAAGATTTTGGTTATCTAATTACTACCAAAAGCATGAAAGAACCTGAAATCGTAGGCACATGATCCTAGCGTATCCTTAGAGATCCTTTTAGTAACCTTCCCTTCCTCTGCAACAATAGGGTACTCCTCTTAGCGACAGGGATTGGATGGCAAATGATTCGATTTGAGAAAGCTTGAAATTGAGCTATGAAAGCTTGGATGGAAGCACTTGGGCTTGAAAAATAGCTAGTGTAATGACATTGTATGAAGCTTTTTGAAAAGATTGGGCAAAATAGCAAAAAGCAAAAGGCTCATAAGTCTTTCATGAGCATGAAAATGCTAAGGGAGAGGAAAAACTAAGTAAAACTTAGTTGCAACAATGAATTTTTCTCCTATGGAAATGCTTTGAAGCTTTGAAACAATGAAACTGATGCAATGAAAGCTTTAAAGCTTTGAAAAACTAAAGAAAGAAATGAAGAAAGATGCTCAAAGTTCTGTGAAGAAGCTTGAAAAATCTTGTGAAGATGAGAAGAGCATTCTCTAACTTGAGAAATAATGGAGAGGTGAGGGGTATTTATAGGTTGGATGGCACACAAGAGGGGGAATTGATTGGTAAGTTAACTCAATTTGATTGGAGAGTCAACAGGATTGATTGCTTAGTGAACTAGGTTGATTAGGGAGTGAACAGGCCTTAATAGCCTTTCACAAAAGAAGAAATGGAGTTAGAATGAGATTGATTGAGAGATAAGAAGAATTTATTTGAGTTAGAAAGGAGTGATTGGGAGTCTTGAATCAGTCAGGAAAAGTTGATGATCAGTCAGGGAAGGTGACTCACACAATTAGGGCTCAATTTGGAGCAAATTTAGGTCAAAGCGGAGCTAATTTCAAGCTCTAAATTGAAGAGGATCTTGCGCTCAAAAATGGCACAATCCCCCCTTTTACCAGGGTGGTCATCTAGGGGGATCAAGGTCAAAAGAGGGGTGACTAGGTCAAGATGGGAGTCTGGGTGAAAACAAAGTCATGGAGAATGATCCTGGGAGGCTGAAGAAGATATCTGGCAACTTTGTTTTGCAAAAAGGATACCAGAAGGGGTGGTCACCCATATTACCAGTGTGATCCCTCAAGGCACTACAATAGAACAGGCAATTAGCGCCTAAAATAGCGCTAGAATTTAGTGCATTTGAGTCCATGAATTAGACACTTCTGCAGGCGCAAAACTCAACACCCAATAGCATCTCAATATATTGCGCAGGATTTAGCGCCGATTATAAAGCCAGGTTTTGCGTGAGATTTTGCGTTGGGTTTAGTGCCATATTTTAGTGCCAGGTTTAACACCAGATTTAGCACCAGATTTTGTTGCTTCCAGTTTGGCTTCTGATTTTGCTTCTGGTTTTGCTTCTTGTGTTGCTTCCAAGTTTGCTTCTGGTTTTGCTTCCAGATTTACTTCCAGTTTTGCCTCCAATTTTGCTTCCGGTTTTGCTTCCAATTTTGCTTTCGATTTTGCTTCCAATTTTGCTTCCAGTTTTGCTTCCAATTTTGCTTCTAGGTTGGCTTCCAGTTTTGCTTCCAATTTTGCTTCTAGTTTTGCTTTCGGTTTTGCTTCCAGTTTTTCTTCCATGTTTTCTTCCAGTTTTGCTTCCAGTTTTGCTTCCAATTTTGCTTCCAATTTTGCTTCTGATTTTGCTCTTCCAGTTTTGCTTCCAGTTTTGCTTCCAATTTTGCTTCCGGTTTGCTTCCACTTTTGCTTCCAATTTTGCTTCCGATTTTGCTTCAAATTTTGCTTCCGGTTTCACTTCTAGTTTGGCTTCCACTTTCGCGTCTAGTTTTGCTTCCAATTTTGCTTCCAATTTTGTTTCCACTATTGCTTCCAGTTTTGCTTCCAATTTTGCTTCCGATATAATGTCGCTTGTTGCTTCCAATTTTGCTTCCATTTTTGTGTCTTTTGTTGCTTCTAAAAATGCTTATTGTTTTGCTTACATTTATTAATTTAATATGTTTTATTTCAATTTAATTAGTTAAATATATCATGCCTCTTAAATAACTCATATGATTATAGAGTAAGTAATTTAATTATTTAACTCATATGATTAAATAATAAGATAATTATTATAACATGATCATCATCTATAATTAAAACAAGTGAGTCAAATATCTATAATTTAATTGAATTTGATAACATCCATCCTGAGCAATAAATTAAAATCATCATACGTAATAAATATCCATCAAAAAATCATCGACCACTTTCAATATATATAAATTGACAAGTCAATATGGATAAGATCATCATATATAGCTAAAACAAGTGAAAGTCAAATATGCCAGTAGATCAATAACATGTCAAAATGATACATGTATAAATGATATAAGTAAAAAAGATAAATTACATAACTCAAAATGATACAAGTCAAGATGATACATGTCCAAATGATATAAGTCAAAATGATGCAAGTCAAGATGATACATGTCCAAATGATATAAGTCAAAATGATACATAAATTTATGATACAACTCATTAACATGGTACTATAGGCCGTGAAAATGATACATATGATAGCTAGTGACTATGAAAAGAGGCATCATAATGATATATCAACAATGATCCATGATGTAGTCTATATGATCATGAATGTCACTGGCTACTATGAGCAACTGCCTCATCATCATCATCATCATCATCATCGTTGTCATCATCATCGTCATTGGCCTTAGTGTCTTCTGTATCTGCGTCATCATCATCCTCTACCATGTGATCTATACCAGAACCAACATAATCTAGATCTTTATCATGAGGATCATCTTGATCTTTTGGAAGACCCGTGTTCTGTAA
Source organism: Cunninghamia lanceolata (assembly GCA_027924645.1). Taxonomy (NCBI): domain Eukaryota; kingdom Viridiplantae; phylum Streptophyta; class Pinopsida; order Cupressales; family Cupressaceae; genus Cunninghamia; species Cunninghamia lanceolata. The sequence continues at coordinate 74,420 of BSBN01000918.1, read as the reverse complement.
AAAAACATTTAAAATGAAAAGTTATTATTTATTTCATGCAATAATTTATTTTTCTGTTATATATCTAATGTTACAACATATGAAACGAAACCATAATCATATTACATCATATCAAAGTGCACATACCATAATAAAATTCCAAAAATGTTACAACTAATATGTCATTCCAATGATGCAAAACATGCAACAATTCTAATAAACGTTAGTAAAGATCATAAAAAAATTTGTTATAAATTTAACTATCAACTGTAAATTCTATTATATAACCTTAAGGCAGGGAGGATGGTGGCAAAGGTTGTGGAATTTGGCTTTATACTAGCCAATTGCATTTGCTTTAAAAATTTTGAAGCCTTTTCAACAAATCCATTTTGTGCATATCCTGCAGTCATTACAGTCCATGAGACCACATTTCTTTAAGGCATTCTATTAAACAGTTCATGTGCCTTGTCTATGCTTCCACATTTTGCATACATGTCTAACAGGGCAGTTGCAACTACAACATTTGACAAAATTCCTCTATCCTTTATGTATTGATGGATGTCCATACCCTATTCCAAAGCTCCCATTTTGACATAGGTAAGGAGGATGCTGGCAAAGGTTGTGGAATTTGGCTTTACACCAGCTAATTGCATTTGCTTTAAAATTTTTGAAGCCTTTTCAACAAATCCATTTTGTGCATATCCTACAATCATTACAGTCCATGAGACCACATTTCTTTGAGGCATTCTATCAAATAGTTCACGTGCCTTGTCTATGTTTCCACATTTTGCATACATGTCTAATAGGGCAGTTGCAACTACAACATCTAACAAAATTCCTCTATCCTTTATGTATTGATGGATGTCCATACCCTATTCCAAAGCTCCCATTTTGACACAGGTAGGGAGGATGTTGGCAAATGTTGTGGAATTTGGATTTACACCAGCCAATTGCATTTGCTTTAAATTTTCTGAAGCCTTTTCAACAAATCCATTTTGTGCATATCTTGCAGTCATTGCAGTCCATGAGACCACATTTCTTTGAGGCATTATGTCAAACAGTTCATGTGCCTTGTCTATGCTTCCACATTTTGCATACATGTCTAATAGGGCAGTTGCAACTATAATATATGACAAAATTCCTCTATCCTTTATGTATTGATGGATGTCCATACCCTATTCCAAAGCTCCCATTTTGACACAGGCAGGGAGGATGCTAGCAAAGGTTGTGGATTTTGGCTTTACACTAGCTAATTGCATTTGCTTTAAAATTTTTGAAGCCTTTTTGATAAATCCATTTTATGCATATCCTGGAGTCATTGCAGTCCATGAGACCACATTTCTTTGAGGCATTATGTCAAACAGTTCATGTGCCTTGTCTATGTTTCCACATTTTGCATACATGTCTAACGGGGCAGTTGCAACTACAACATTTGACAAAATTACTCTATCCTTTATGTATTGATGGATGTCCATACCCTATTCCAAAGATCCCATTTTGACACAGGCAGGGAGGATGTTGGCAAATGTTGTGGAATTTGGCTTTACACCAGCCAATTGCATTTGCTTTAAAATTTTTGAAGCCTTTTTGACAAATCCATTTTGTGCATATCCCGTAGTCATTGCAGTCCATGAGACCACATTTCTTTGAGGCATTCTGTCAAACAGTTCACGTGCCTTGTCTATGCTTCCACATTTTGCATACATGTCTAACAGGGCAGTTGCAACTACATCTGACAAAATTCCTCTATCCTTTATGTATTGATGGATGTCCATACCCTATTCCAAAGCTCCCATTTTGACACAGGCAGGGAGGATGCTGGCAAAGGTTGTGGAATTTGGCTTTACACCAGCCAATTGCATTTGCTTTAAAATTTATGAAGCCTTTTCAACAAAACCATTTTGTGCATATCTTGTAGTCATTGTAGTCCATGAGACCACATTTCTTTGAGGCATTCTGTCAAACAGTTCACATGCCTAGTCTATGCTTCCACATTTTGCATACATGTCTAACAGGGCAGTTGCAACTACAACATCTGACAAAATTCCTCTATCCTTTATGTATTGATGGATGTCCATACCCTATTCCAAAGCTCCCATTTTGACACAGGTAGGGAGGATGTTGGCAAAGGTTGTGGAATATGGCTTTACACCAGCTAATTGCATGTGCTTTAAAATTTATGAAGTCTTTTCAACAAATCCATTTTGTGCATATCCTGCAGTCATTGCAGTCCATGAGACCACATTTCTTTGAGGCATTCTATCAAACAATTCACGTGCCTTGTCTATGCTTCCACATTTTGCATACATGTCTAACAGGGCAGTTGCAACTACAACATCTGACAAAATTCCTCTATCCTTTATGTATTGATGGATGTCCATACCCTATTCCAAAGCTCCCATTTTGACACAGGCAAGGAGGATGTTGGCAAAGGTTGTGGAATTTCTATAGACCCTAGGAAGGTGGATGTAAACTTAGTGACTTTAATTACCACCACAAAGACTATCCCCTTTGTGACTATGACAAGGTAACATTGTCATGCTCTTTATGACAATCCCTTCTCCATTGGGTGATGGCCTAATAACATTTATCTCCTTTGTGATTTCAATGCCTCTCTAATGCACTATCATAGGAGTCTTGACAGTCCTTATGTATTAGTGAAGAAGGCTTCCAACAAATCCAAAAGGAGGGCTTAAGATTACATACAAAGTCCTAGTCTTCATACGCTAGTCACATATCACCCCTCTAAGAAGACCTCAAGATAATTGCCCTTTAATACAGGAAGTCAATGCAGTTTTAAAATATAAAGTGCAAGAGGCTAAAGGACAAGAAACTTTAAGGCCTTATGGGGTTTAAAGGAAAAAATATATAGGCTTGCAGACTTGACTTAAAACACTAACCCTAGGTGGGTGCCACCAGATATCACCAAAACCCTTTAACTTGGCACTGCAAAACCTTATCCAATCTGATCGTGGGAAGCTGAAATCAAGCATGTACACTCACATATGATAGATAAGTATGCCTACCAAGTGGTTTGACATAAAAATGAATAGGCTTAGAATTATAACCCTTCAAAGTAGGCCACTGAAGTATGTTGTACAGGTGCATTTCTGAGTGCTGCAGTCAGATTTTTCATCATGGGAACCTAAATTTTTTGCAAAAAATGGTGGGAAATTTTAGGTTCCAACAAGTCCATTAGTTGGAGGCAGGCAAACAAGGGTTTTCTATTCATTATTAGCCCATTAAACTTAAGCATATGAGATAGCATGGCACACACAAAATGTTGTGGATAATGACCACAAGATTAGGTTAATTGCAACCACTTTTTGTAAGCAAGCACAAGACTAGTATACTCATTATGATCCTAATGGCACCAAGAAGGGTCCCCAAAGATATAAGAGTAATCATTTGTCATCTAAGAGAAATCTTACATTTAAGGGCGCTAGGGCCAATAGAGAAGCACTTTAGAACTCATCCTACGCATCAATAAACAACTCAACACAAGAAATTCAAATTGACATATTAACACAACAATATCCAACTAAGTTATTGAAAGTCAACTATTGATACCTCGTTCTCCATCCAGATTATAAAATCGGTCCACTTTTTACTTTGTAACATTTCCTTTTCAAATTGGCTTGGATGCCGGCCATATTGCCCCTCCTATCAAAACATGGCACATGGACTAGTTAAACTAATTAATATGCAATCATTTACTTTTTCCTAGGAAATTAAAAAAAATATCATTTAACTTATTAAATATACTTACAAATGTACAGATCAAGGCCTGTAAACCTTTTTGGCCATTGTGATGCATGGCACGAAGTTTGTCAAGCCTAGCCTTGGAGGCCTTGTCCTGAAACATTTACTAATTCAATTTATCTATGCAAAAATAAAATTTAAAAATTATTTAATAAATTTGATATAATCTTATGAGCAAATTCAAATACCTACATACTCTCCTCTCCGGACTTCCTCTGTGCATCAGACTTCTCATATGCTTTTACAAGCTCTTTCCATACTTTCAAACTTACATCAATTGGCCTTTTTTTGAGCCTTTGCTTGGGAGGGAGTTTTTTTATCTTCTTTGTTTGGTTGCACCAAAATCTCTTGCAGTTTTGAGACATTAATAGCTTTATCTTCTTTACAAACCAACCTGTGCCAAATTTAGTCTCCATGTCTTGGATAACTTCTTTTTGCAGGTGCATGAGTATCTTTGAGAATGACACATGTAAATGGTCTTTGAACCGTTGAAGGCATGATTCCTTCAACCTATTCACAAATGTTTTTCCAGCATCCGTCATTCAGACGTCCCCTGAAACCACATCGTATTCTATCTTGGTATCGTAGGTACCAATGCAAGATGCAAAACATGGCGTGTTGGTTGAAGAAGTCTATGTCCCAGGAGTGGGTGGGACATTGGAAGCCTCTGTTCCCTGTTCAACATTCTTAGAGGTTAATGTTATTGATGTCCTCCTGGATCTTTTGCTCGATCCATGACTGGTTGGGGAATCAATTGATTCCCTCTGACACTGTTGATTTGGTTGTAATGTTTCAGGGGCTTTACCAGATCATTTTTCTATGTATCTGGCAAGCATTGTCAAGTCCACACCATCCAATTTGTTCACTGTCTCTACCCCCAATATGGAAGCTAATGCCTCTTTATCTTTGTCAGTCTCATGTTCCTATAAAATAAATTTCTTCTTTTAAATTTACAAATGAAAAACTAAAAACTAAAAATCAAACAAACAAATAATGGAAACATTTACAAATCTATAAATTGACAATGAATTACCTCATTGTGGCCAGAGTCTGCTCCCTTTGCTCTCTTCCCTCTATTGCTTGACATTTTGAGGTGACCTAGGGCAAATTATTTTCATTTAGTCTGTGGAGGCAAACGACGTACACATTGCCAGGTATGAAAGTTTTTGTCCAGTTTTTCTGTATTCCTCAAGGTTTTTGACCTTTACTTTGTAGAGCAAATCATGAAGCTGTTTTCCTATGAATCAATTGGTGCCTTGGGAGGGAATCTACAGTTCCCAACCTAATTTTAGTTTGCTCACCCTCGTCTCAAAAGCCCTAATTTTAGTTTTCTCACAATCGACTTGTCTTAAAGCACTCAACTACTTTTTTAGGAAGGAAGTGAGAAAGTTGTGTTCAGAGAAAGGTATTGATGGTAATGACAAGTGACCCTGGGTATTGGGGTTTGAAAAATGCGTTCACTGCTCTCGGATGCAAAGAAAATAATGCAATGTCTACAATTTTACCCTCCTCCTTTACAATCACATGAGACTTGAACGATTCACTTGTAAACAAAACAATATTCACAACCCTTTCTTCACAATCCTCTCCATTTAATAGAAACAAAAATATATTTGGGAACAAATTTTTTTTTATTGTAATTGTAACCTTACCTATGGTGTCGGAAACTAAATCAAATTTCTCATCTCTTCGCGCGATGTTTTTCTCCTCTCTTCACGTGGTGTTTTTCTTCTGTAATTATCGAATTTCTCATAGATTAATTCAGGTGGGACTCCAACCCAAATGCACGATCTCCAAACAAAAAATGAACACCAAAAATCAATAAAGTTTTTTTTTTGTTTTTGTTTTGGTGTATGTGCAGGCGGGAATTTTTTAAATTTTTTTTGATCCAGTAGTTGGCGCTATAGTTGGAGCTGTTAACGTCAACTTTAGCGCCAACTTTTAGGCCAAAATGTAATCTATTTGGGGTGCCAAAGGTGGTGCAAAGTGCCCATAATTTAGGGCCAATCAGTGCAAAATGATGTATTTTGCTTGGAAGTTGATAAAAACGTAACCTCACCAAATTTGGATTGTCCTTATTATAACTATATCTTGTTTCCAAGATAGCATTTTGACTTCATGTTTCTCTTATGATTAGCTCAATAATGACTCACTCTTTCATGACCTTACACAGATGGTTGGTGACAATCCTTATGCAAGTGATATGGCTTTGGAAAAACCAAACAACTCTTCTCTTACTATCATGATGACATGATATTGGGACTATATTGGCAACTTATGGAGTGTGCTTATGGTATTGTGATTTTCATTTCTATGTTCTCATTAACCTATTTTAGGTTGAAGCATGGTAACTAACCCACTAGCTATTATGACAGTCATACAATGACTAGACAATCCTCTCCACTTTGACTATGACAGTCCTATGCATGGTGTTTCTTCATGACAGTCCCCATTAATGTGAATTATTGATAGTAGCTAGTTCAAATGGAGTTTTGGATGGTGTAGTAAGTTGTCCCTATGGCTCATGATAGTGCATGCCTTGGTTATGTCCTTGTGACATTACTCTTTAGATATCTCCTCTTTATAGTGACAAGGTTTCAAGAACATGACAACTTAGGTAGGGTATCAACTTGTCTCTTTAACCTCTGGATTGTCATTTTCAAGAATTGATCTCATTGAAATGCAAAGACAACATGTCATAGATTAGATGAAAAGATCAAGGAGATGCATGTTATAGAGTATAAAACTCAAAAATCAAAGGTCTTTTTGGGCCTTTTTCCAATAATATGAGCAAAATTCAAACTTTAAACATGTAGCACAAGTACCATATGACTCATTCGCATACATCGCATATGTGGGACCACTAAGAAGGGAGGTAGGTGCTTAATATGAGCAATGACAATTGCACATAATGTTTAAGTTCACTTAACAGATATTCGGGGTTATGATAGCTAATGGAGGGTTTTCTTTTCAAAGGAAACCATTAATTTTGGAGTGAAAGGTAATGGTGAAATATAACATAATGTCCCTATAATTAAAGAATATTCAATAGCTAGGATTAACCTAACAAAGATCTAATGATGTGATTTCAAAATTAACATCCAAATTACCCTTCCCTCCATCAAGAATTTTAAATTTTGGTGCCAAAGACTCTTTGAGACTATTTTGAGGGTTCTATGATAGTTTTGAGGGTTTTATGGCCACTTGTAGAGATATAGATTGCCTTAAAATGACCCATAAAAGAAAAAGGAGAGTCAAATATGAAATAAATGTCTTTTTGATGTGAATTTGTAGTCATCTTGTAATCATAAGATTTGAGCTCTAGTTGTCAAGATTCCACGTGTAAACTTTTTCTGAAGAGCAAAATGTTGCAATGTCCTATTTTATTTTTCATAGTGCGTCTTAATGAAAAGCGAGTGTATTAACAAGATAAATTCAAGAATATTCTCTTGGTGCATAGCTGTTATGTGACTATTGTCATTGTTGTGTATTACAGGATCTAGAGGAGGCCATGGAGAGAGGATGTGGACGGCGTAGAACTACTAAATCGCAGAGAGGAAAGTGGGTGGAAATAGATATGACAACGGAATCTGCAGATACAATAGAGGTAAGAAGAGAAAGCAACCTCAACCAAAGGAGGAAGGTGTTTATGAATTCACAAATGCTATAACATAGAGGAGATAAAGTCATTTTTTTGTCCACGAGGCCTCTGAGGTCAAACTTATTAAATGAAAATGCACAGGAATGGTGATTAAATGTGATTCTATGATTAAGGGAATAGTTTGATAATCAGGATGGCGAAAACATGATATTAATATGTCAAATATATGACTAAAGTGAGGTTTTGTGTTGGATAACATATTCGTTGAAATGATATAATTGGTGTACTAAACATTATTTACTATGTTGTATATTATAGGGGCCAGACGAGGCCATGGCAATAGATCGTGCCATATCAAATGAGGACACAACGGATGAAGCATGAAATCATGTACTCAAATCCAATTTCCTTAGGAAAAAATGATCTAATGGCATTTTGTGATACGTCCATCTTTTTTCACAGTATTATTGAAATTTATAATGTATTATCCAATCTTGACATAAATTAATGCATATTGTTGATTATTTTAGATGGAGATTGGAGCAAATGCAGACCCTGAGCATTCAACTAGAAAATAAAAAATATATGTACGTGGAAGTGGACCTAAAACTGTTAAATCATGTAGATGACAGTGGGTGGAAGAGGATATGACAATGGATCCTATAGACACAACAAATGATTGCACTGAACAAGACGTTGGTCAGGACTATAGTACATGGGATGAATACTTTGAGAAAATTGTTGTTTGTGGATGTTCTGTATATCGTGGAAAGAAATAATTCACATGAGCGATTGTACAAAGACATTACATATATGATGAGCTTCTAGTCGATAGTATGCCTCCTACAATCGATTCAAATCCAATAGGAATTGTGTAAGGAATTTTCCAAATTGATATAAATAACATGTATACTTTGTTTAAACATTATTTTATATTATTGGTTTAAAGTTTCTTGGATCATTGACTTCCAGCCTAGAGGGCAATGATCTTTTATCAGATGATACATCTAACAAAAATATGTGCCAATATACCAGCTCGGAAGATGAGGAATTGATGAAAATAAGCAATAGAACAAGAACCGGTTTAAAGATGCATAATTTGCTTAAAGATAAGGGGAAGGTGGACTACATAACCTATGAGAATGAATGTGATGGAGATGATGACTTGCCCCTGAGTTTGAGATCAATTTACAAAGAGACATTTGATTGTCGACTATATTACGCTTGGCCTAGTGATCAACAACTACCTAGAGTGTACGAGGTGTTTCAATTTTGGGGATACAGCTACATGATACGACCCTCCAATATTCATGGAGCGAATCTAGGCCTCTTTATTGTCCAAAATGTACATGTGGGATCTAAACATAGAAACAATTCAGAACAAACCACTAAGAGATTAATGCCATATTATGGTCCATCATATTACAATGGTGAATGGAGAAGGCTAGCAGAATATAAGCCTAGCATGTCAAGATATGGTCTAAATTCGAATATGTATACACATCATCTCCAATTGGAAAGTGGAAAAGAAATAAATGGAGGTCATCTTAGGTATATAGATGGACGTTCATACACACACAAAAATATTGTAGGATTTATAAATAGTAGTAAGGGAAGGGACCCTACTGTAAGACCGAATTGTCAATTTGTTGAGGTTATAAATGATAAAGATGGAGATATAGAAAGAGAGGTTGATAGATTGATAATGGTTGAGGCTATTATGGACCTTACCATTGGGGATGAGTTATTGATTGATTACCCCTTCTTAAACCACACTCCTGCGCGAAAGAAGAGGGAAGAACAAGGTCTCCTTAAGGATGTTCTTAAGGGCAAAAAACCAAAGAATAATAAATGGGTGTAGACTGATGTTTTATAAACTATGTTGTCCAAATTATGTTTTATTTAAATTATTGTATATAAAAGGTAGTCTATAAAATAATGTTCCATCATTCAATTGATGTATATATGTTCATACAACCAATATTTTTATTTTTTAAGCCATATTTGATTATATTTCTTTGAAATTGATACATTTATGATTTATCCAATTGTTGCCAAACATTAAATAATGCTTGCATTTGTTGATAGGTAGAAGATGTTGATGAAACACATACTAATACCCAAGATCCAACTGGGTCATTAAGATTTGGACAAGATGATCCAAACCATCCTTTAAACAATACCAGGGTGAAAAGAGCATTATTGAAGAGAATACTATCAGATAAGAAATTTGAAGAGCTGATGAGATCTGCATACATTGATGACATGCCACCTAGCCTTAATGATGATGATCATGATAGTGAAAATGTAGTGTATGAAGAAGGATTGAATCAAATGCTTACAGATTTCTTTGGGGATGAAAATAATGATGATAATAATGATCATATGGTTGATAGTAATGATGATAGCAGGGGTAATTACCACCAACGTAATGTTGATGATAACAACCTGAAAGACTCCATCAAGCAAGCAACGAAGACACCCGTGTTCAAATCGGGTGCAAGTAGAACCTCAAAACTGAATTGCACATTAATATTATTAGAAATCAAGTCACTATTTGGTTGGTCAGACAAAGAATTCACTACCCTACTGAAGTGAGTTGAAATCTATTTCTTACTTTGCAATTGTCAATTGGTGTACATAATTTGTAAACATTCATCAACTTCATTTATATTTCTTTAAGGGGATTTTAAAACCATATATTGTATATAAATAGTCCTAGTATAGATTGACATATCAAACATGTTCATCATAAGTCAAACATTCAATTGATTTAATCTCTGGCAATCTTACAGGGCACTAAAAACTAAAATATTCCCTAAAGATAATGTGTTGCCATCAACTTGCAGAGAGGCGCGTCTGTTGTTGGTTGAGTTGGGGATTGAATATAAGCAAATTCATTCATGTAAAAATGATTGCATTTTATACAGAGATGAATATCAAAACAAGGTAGAATGTCCTATATGCAAAGAGAAGAGATATCATACAGATGTACAAGGTCCTACAGTTCCAAAGAAGGTTTTACGTCACATGCCAATTATACCTAGACTTCAATGAATGTTTCGTTGCAAGTCACTTGCACAATTGATGGACTGGCATGCAAAGAATAGGAGTAAAGATGGATTCATGCGAATTCTAGCTGACTCCAAAGCAATGAAACACAGAGGAAAAATGGCCAAGAAAATTCAAAGATGAACCCCGTAGTATCAGGTTTGGTCTTGCAATTGGAGTGTGCCCATTCTCTTTCCTGAGCTCAAATTATAGTGTTTGGCTAGTCATATTGATAGTATACAATATTCCCCCATGGATGAGTGTTAGAAAGGAGCACCTTATGCTGACTCTCATTGTTCCAGGAAAACATCAAGTTAAAAACATGGATGTTTATCTTGCGCCTTTTATTGATGAGATGCAACTGCTATGGAAAGGCATAAGAATGTATGACATATCACGTCCCCCATCAAATAAGTCATTCATGTTGTACGGTGTGCTATGTTGGACTATTCATGATTTCCCAGGACTTGGTGTTTGTTCTGGTAAGATAAAATATTTACGTATTTACAGTCATAATTTATTTTCATCCCAACTTTCATGCTTAGTTTTATACTATTTTTTTGATGTTATTAACATTACTTATTGAATTGCAGGGCTTCAAATAAAGGGGATATTTGCATGTCCAAGATGTGCAAAACAATTTCAAGGGTGGTATTCTAAAGATCTACATAAATTTATTTACGCAAACAACAGGGTTTTTGTACCACTAGATCATAAGTTTAGAAATTGCCTGAAGAATCAATTTGATGGAAAAGTTGAAAATAGAGGCCCTCCCATGATTATGGGTCCAGGTGATTGGCTTAAGAAGTATGAAGATGCTGAATTGAAAGGTTGGGAGGATTTTTTTGATCAGGGTGATTTAATTGAAGAACCAGAACAAGTTGTAGTTAATATGCCAGAATGAAAGAAAAGGAAATCCATATTTTATGAGCTCCCTTACTAGAAGGATCTACTAATATCTCACCTATTAGATCCTATGCACATCTTCAAAAATGTCCCAGATTCTATATTTCGACATATATCAGGCAAAGAGAAGGACACATTATCTTCGAGGAGAGATATTGCTCTTTCGCATACCAAAATTGATAGAAAATATTTGTGGCCAAATAGGGAAAATGAAACATATGCAGAAGCTCCATGGAGTTTGAAAAAAAAAGAGCTAGACCAACTAAAAAATGTCATCCGTTCAATAAGGACACCTACTGGCTATGGGTCATCATTGGCTAAAGCTTTTACAGTTGATGGACATATCACAGGATTTAAAACACGTGATTTTTATAATTTTATGAAGGTATTATGTATCATCATTTAACATTTACTGGTTACATTGATTAGGTACTAAATATATTTTGATATCGTTATGTTGTGTGAGAAAAAAATACTAATGACCTTTTCATAAATGTGTTTTATAGCATATCATGCCATTGGCAATTAGGGGGGATTCCTGTCTTACAGCTGACTTAAGGAATGCCATAAGTCGATTGTCAGCATTTACAAGGTATGTGGTTAATGTGTGAGAGACATAGATATATTATATTGCATTTTAATTTTTGACTAAAGGTTCATACTAATTTACTATTCTTATATTAGGTGGGTGACCTCCAAGGAGATCCACGAATGTGAAGTGCCAAAATGGAAGAAGGAAATTGTAGAAATTGTATGTGTATTTGAGAAGGACCTCCCTACAAGTTTCATGGACCTACAAGTCCATTTACTTATACACCTAGTCGATGACATTGAATTGGCGAGTGTCGTATCAATGAGGTGGATGTTTTTCTTTGAGAGGTATATGAAAACTCTAAAAAGATATGTCTGACAAAAGGCACATCCATAGGGTTGCATGGCTGAAGGGTATGTATTGAATGAAGCATTTTTCTTCCTATGTGAATTCCTTGGTATCGATTTTGAAGATGGGCCATGCTTTTGGGATGAAGAACGAGCATCAGATATTATTGATGGAGAAAAACCACAATCTAATGGTGTTCAAGTAGAAATTAGTAAGTAAATTCATGATCAGTGTGGTTTTTTTCTTGCAATCATGAATTTACTCTGTAATTTATTTGTCAAATTAACAACATGACATTTGGATTTTGAAATAAACATGTTGACATGTAATAGGTGTAGACGAAAGTGCTATACTCGACAAGTTCATTCTGTACCACATGGACTTTATGAACAAATGGATTGATCTGTATGATAAAAAGAGAAGAAGTGTTAGAAGTAAGGAAACACTTTAAGAGATAGAACCCAAGAAATACTCCACTTCCACTGATCTACTTGTGGACTGGGGCAAAGATTGCACACTAGAATGGGTTACTGAACAAATTTAAAATCAAATAGAAGATGCAGGTATAGATTCAAACATAACAGAAGATGAAATCAACATGGCTAGAGGATGTGAAAGAAAGGTACAGTTGGAATTTTACAAAATGTTGTTTCCTTATAGCTTTGACACTATTAACTATTTTAATAATCGTCATTATATTTGTTTTCACTGAAATAACTGGTCTTTAACAGGTGAGGAAATATCCAGGAATGTGGGCATACGGTTGACATTATCGTGTAGAAAGTGTAGATGTAAAGAGACGATCCTTCGATTGTGGCATCATGGTTGACTTCAAGCAATCTAGTCGATCAAGCTCAAAAGATAAGAATATAATTGAAGGGAATCTCCAATATATTAGGAAAATACAAGAAATTATTGAGTTGGATTGCCGCTCTTTTAAATGTTGTATTTTTAAGTGTAGATGGTATGAAGCATTTGAGAGGACATGAAGACATGATACCCATAGTGGATTGTTTTCTATAGATTTCTCATGTTTCCTACCAAAGGATAAGGAGCCTTACGTTCTACCAATTCATTGTGAGCAGGTATTTCTTTAACTCAAACAAGAAGCAGTAGTGATCATTAATCTATTAATTCATAGTTTATTGCAAATATATACATGTGTTTATTAATCAATAAAATTGTTATACTATACGTCTAATATATGTGTGTCGTTCATGTGTAGGTATTTTTCTATGAAGATATTTTGGACCTGAAATGGATATTTGTCATACATTATGATCCAAGATTAAGGCATGTATTTGACGATGCATTAGTGGATACTGAGCAAAACAATGATGGCCAACAAAATGAGAGAGAGAGGGATTAGAGAACATCGAAGAAATTGACATCCATGATGATGTTGAAGATGGTTATGTTCAAGCACAAGAAGAAAACAATCCAGAGTTGGATGATGTTATGGAAGACAACAATATGGATGGTATACAAAATGATGATCCAAATACATCTGGTAACAATATAGATGGTCTACAGTTAGATTTCAATGATGATGAAGATGATGGAGGTCAAGATGAGGATGATGATAATATTAAATACTTGAAAGAACATATGAACATTGACAATGATACACTGGATGACATTGTAACAGACAATAATGTTAATGACCAAGACTTCTAAATTTTTAGAATTATTTGCAATCCATGTTTAAAAAAGGATGATTAAATTGTTGGCAATAATGTTAATTAAATGGATTGTTCAATCTTTGGTATGAATTATTAGCAATAATGTCAATTAAATGGATTGATTGATGTTCTTCATAACTTGTTAATGGATAATCCTTATGTGATGGAAGTATTAAGTGATATAGGTCAAAGGATAAGCTCATCAAGTTCCTTAAATAGTGGGCATTACCTTGTTTCACCAATGACAATTTACTTTCAAGTTTGTTGGTGACTTCAGAACAGATTAAGGAGCTTATGTAATTTTGTCAATTAAATCATCCACTTCACTTAACCCAATATGGCATATGATTTGGATTAATGTTTTCTATAAATATTTAGATCCTGCTCCTAAAATAGAAAAAACAAATTTGGATTTTGAAAATATATACAAGGGAATGATTTTCAAAAGAGAAAGACCGGTGCCTGCCACATGAGGAATTTGTTTATCTTTAATTATTTTTCATATATATCCTTAATTGTATCTATGTCATGTTATCTTGTGATAAGTACTTGATTAAGACCATCAATGAAATATGAAGTGGACATATTATCATCTATATTAGCTAATTGATTGCACAAATATTTCAATTTATCAATGATCTCATGTTTCTATTCATTTTCAACACTTTTAATAAAGACATCATGATCATAATATTCTTCTTCATCATTAGAATGCAACATGTGATCGTCATAGGAAGTAGGAGAAAGAGGTAGTCATGTTTGCAAGGTGAGGGTTTGACCTAGTACTTTGTTGAAGGGGACATAAGGATCATAGATGTTTCTTAGGAATGCAAAATTAAAGGCATTGGGTTGTTTCCAACAAATGCAAACCACAAAAATCTCAAAATAAAAAATCAATCTTTTTTAATCCTAAACATAGGCATGGAAATTGCGAGTTCAAAAAAATGTAGGGAAATAAATCATACCCTATAATAGAAGATTTACGTCCAATCCTAGATTTAATTAAACTTTAAAGTACAAGGAGTTGAGAGTAGAATAAAATATTGAGATATTAAGTAATTAAGATAGAGAAATGAAATAGTTGAGAAGAAATACAAAACTTATTTGATCTTTTTAGCATGATGTCAAATGTGAAGTGTGTGATTAACCAATGCATTATGAAAAAAGAATGAAAACTAGGATTTTCTACTAGAATAATGATCATGAGATTGTGGCAGTGATTAACTAATTTTTTGCATTCCTTCTTCACTTGTCCTCTTTTTCCACATTTCCAAAACTTTACTCTTATCTTCCTAGGGATTCTAGATTTTCCTCTTGACTTGGATTGATATTTATACCATTCCCCTTTAGATCCACTTTTGTCCTTGGGCCTTTGTGGAACATGTAAGGCATCCTTAGAAACTTCATCATTGAACTTTCTCCTCATATCTCCATTGAGCATTGTAACAATAAAGGATTCCATAGTCACCTTTGCAACACTACCATTTATAACAAGCATTATGTTCTCCTAATTTTTGGGTAAAGAAAAAAGTGAGAAGATACATTTATCTTCCTCATCAAGTTTAACATTTATTGAACTTATTTGACTCAAAATCATATTAAAGGTGTCAAAATGTTCTACAGTAGAATATCCTTCCTTCATTTTTAAATAATATAAACATCTTTTAAGATATAACTTATTACTTTATAATTTTAGTTTGATAAATATCACCTATCCTCTTTTGTAATGTGAATGTAGGGGTCTCTTTTGATTTGAATAACAAAGAAAAGGTAAATTGGAGACAACCAGATAAATTATTAGCAATCCAATTCAACAAACAATTGATAACCAAAAGTTGACCACCCGAGAATAGCAGCTTTTATAATGATTTGCTTCAAAGTACAGGCAGTGCAATGTCTCTTTCAAAAAATCAAAATCCCAGATAGATTCCGAGCCATAAGGTCTTGGTTTCCTTTTATAAAGGAAGCAACAAGCTTCAGACCTTTCACATTCAAAATGGCTCTTTGTATTCCTAACCCTTGATATTACAATATTTGTCTTTTATAAGTCCAATTTAGATTTTCAAATATATTTGAATACATTTTGAAAACATGAAGAAAACATAAAGAGACAAAAAGAGAGCATTCAAGATGTGGTGGTGCTATTTAACGCCATCATATGGCTCATTGCTCTTCTACACCTCAACCTGTGCTGTTGATGATTCATCTCTAAGATATTTCTCCTCCCATTTATATATTGTAAAATCACCAGGCCATTGGTAAGCCTGAATCTGAAGTAAGTTCTCCTGGTGATCTTTCCATCTTTTATCAAGCAAAGCTCTGACATCCATCACAAATTTTGCATACCCAGCATCCAACGCAATTACTCAGTCCAATATCATGTTGAAACTAAGAATGCTGACATCTCCATCCTTCTTCAAAAAATCCATAACTTGGAATACCGTTTGGCCGAATTCCATCTTCCATGTGTCAAGACTTTTGATTTTCTCTTCTTCTGTCAGTATGAAAGGAATAAATTTATGCTTGAACGTAGTAAAAGATTCAACCTTTGCTTGCATCTTCTAGCTTTCCCCATTCACATATTGGTATTCATCAATGATCATTTTAACTATTTTCTCAGTGGGCTTCAAATCTATAGGGGCATCAAGATTCGTTTACACTACTAAGCACATCGTAACCAAATTGTGATGATAGGGTTGCCATTTTTTAAACAACAAATCCAAAACAGAAAAGTTTATCTTCAATTGCTCAATGGCCTAAGATAAAGAAGAGTAACAATCATGCACACTCCCAAGCTTATCCACAATCAATTTTACTCTATGCTCCAAAATTTTCTCAAAAAATTTAAAAACTTTCATCTTTGCCTCATTCTTTGTCATTTCATTTTGTTTATTCAAACTTTCAATTTCCTTTTCAAATTTCAATCTTGTTGCATTAAATTCTTCAATAGACATTGTGACATCACTGGTTGTTTGTGGCATAGGGCACTGATAGGGTACAATGGCTTGACCTTGAGAAGAATTTATAGCTTGTAATTGTTTCTTTAATTTCACATTTTCAAAATACAATTTGTTTACTTCATCATTCATTACTTTCTGAGTTTGCTCATAATCTGTTAGCCTTTGTTCAAACCTCTTCACAACAACATGAGTAAACATAGCAATATGAACATTGAGAGCAGCTACTTCTGTTGCTGATGTATCTTGTAAAACCATAGATGTACCCCTCATTTCTTGAATAATATCAAGTAATTTTGGTTTGCTTGTATTCTTCTAAGTAGTCTAGATTGCAAGGGTCTCTATCTTTGGATTAAAACCACATCCACTTATGCCATCTTCATAATCAAATTCTAAAACAAGTTGTGGATCATCCTGACTTCTAACTTGGTCAAGCAAAAATAACTTTTTCAATTCAAGGCCATGGATGATGAGCATATTACTTTTCAACACCATTTGCCTCCTCTGGACTCACATCAATTTCATCTACTTTCAATTCTTTGAAAGTTTGTGTAATTATTTGATCATGTTGTGTTTCATCAGCACCCATTTTATTTATTGCAACTTTCTCATTATATTCTTTCATTTTCATTTTCAGCCAAAAATCCTTAAACTCTGGAGTATTGATGAAGTCGTCATCTTCTATGAACCTCATGGATGCTATAATCCTTTCATCCTCCTCCAACTCTGGTTCAGCTTGGGTTTGCTCACCCTTCCTAGCCTCAGGCTTATGTGCATCAGTGGGTTGACCAACCAATGGCTGATCAACCTCTTGCTCATCTCCCATGTGCCTCAAGATGTTAGCCACCTCATCAGTATCCCCCACCTCTTCAGTCATTTCATAGGAGACAAGTGGAGATACCTCTTCTGTCCTCTGCTTCTTTACTGGTGGTGATTCTGGGACCTGTGGATCTTGCACTGACATAACATCAGGAGCAGACTCATGAATCTTAATCCCTGCAGACCTTTTCATTGGAAGTTTAGTAGCCTTAGGAGGTTGCTTCTTAGATTTACCATAAATACTTTAAAAATTATCAGTGATTGCATCAATTCTCTTCAAAGGGTCTTTTTCTTCAACAAAGAATCCAAGAAATAGGGGATTCTGCTTTTTCTTTTCATCTTCAATATTTTTCAAGATATCCCATTTTCTCTTCCTATTGTATACCTCATCAAAAGTGACAAGATTTCTTATCACATCCTCATCAAATAGGACCTAATGGGATACGTCCATTTTAGTCAGAATTGATTGTCTCACAAGATTCATATGACCCTCAGTGTCACAATTCCTCTCAATACCCAATTTTAAAGAATATTTTGCCTTTAAAAAGGCTTGCAAATTTTCAAGAGTGTTAGAGCCAATAGACCAATCACCAAAAATTGTAGCATCAGGTAGAAATGTACCTATCTTTTGTCTTTTCATTACCTCCTTTTCCATCCACATCATTTGCCACATAAACTCCATGAATACAATTCTGTCTGATACAAATTTTGGCAATATGTGAGGTGGTTGGGGGCAACCATACACTCTAATTATAGTATGATCTGACATAAAAAACCAATCAACAAAATTACAGTTGTGGTCCTACTCTGGTTTGTGTGCAAGCAGCCTCAGCATTACCCTGACTTCCTTAGTCAACCTAGGAAACCAGATACCAAGAGAATTTACTATCTTGACAACAAACAAATCATGAAATACAATGTAGTCAGTATTCCGGCAACAGGAATCCCACTTAGAACACGAAAACTGAGTCGACAATCTTTGTCCTTTCTCATCAACCATACTCAGATCCATTTTGCTTGACCATTTCCCTCTGTTCTGATATAGAATCAAGTGACACAATAAAGAATAGAATTTGAAATCTAAGGGTTGCTTGTTCTCCTTTACATAGAAGAATCCTTCACGTAGTTTTTTCTCAATATGAGATGCAAAGTCGTATTTAGTGTTCACCTCTAGATGTTGTATTTTCATAGCCATCATCATTAGGCTAGTTGGCATTCTTCCTTGTGCATCAATTCCCAAGACCTGGCACAGTGCAAAATAGGTTCTCTTGAAATATACAACAAATTCTTCCACATGGAAAGGCTCAATAGCATTTGATGGAATCTCAATTTTTCCGTTGTTGGCCCCCCTTATCATATATATTGCAATTCATCTCTCCTAAGTGTTTTCCTCAAGCTTGTGTAATCTCATTCAAATCTCTACAAATCCACTTGAGTGAGAGCTTGCTTGTTCAATATAAAATAGTCAACAATTACATTCCTGTCTACTGTCACCAATGGCAATCCATTTGGCATTCTGACTATTTTAGTGGCAGGCTGGTAAAATTGTCCTAGTGCCCTAATCAATTCCACATCCACAAATACAGCGAGCACCACCAACTTTGCCAAATCTAATTTCCATGGATTTCCCACTGGTCCCTCGCCATCCCTTTTTGCATAAAAATACCAAAACAAATCCCACTTGGAGATAGGGATTGTAGCATCCCGACACCCTTCTGCTGCATCTATGAACATCTTCTTTGGACCCTTGTCTATGGACCGAGGCAATACTTCTAGAAGAGATTGTTGAAGTGGTCTTTTCTTGGGAACTAGAGGCTCATCACCTTTACTGGTAGACTCAGACCTCTTGTGTGCCATGTTTAATGACTTGAACAAGCTAGGGTTTTTCAAAATTCAACTTATTGTACCAGCAACTGAAAAATAGAGTGAAAGAGCAAATGAACTTGACATGGCCAATTAATGTAGGTAGACATAGGAATAAAAGAACAGTATTTAAAATTAAAAATAAACCCATTCAAGAATTGATAAGAACAAGATTTGTATCTTCAGTCAGCATCATAGTCAAATTGGGGAACTTTGCAAGTAGTGGAGATAGAACAGACTACAACCCCCTTACTATATAACACAAAAGCTTAGCCCCAACTTTTTTTAAAAGAGAAATTTTATATTAACAAAACATGTAATTACAAGAACCCCTAGTACCAGCAATTGAAAAATAGAGCAAAATATACGCCAACTTCTAATCAGAGAGTGCAGGAATGAACTTACCCAGTCAATTGCAATTTGCAGAAAACACACTGAGCTGAGTTGCGCCTTCTCCAAGTTGTGAATTCTCTGAAATGAGAAAATGCCAAGAAATATTTGAATCTTATTCAGCCAAGGAGTTCATCATATCACCATTACTCTGGTTCATGCCACGAGATCATGAAATCTCAGCATTCAATTCCTTTCTCAAGATTTGACAACTCTCAATAACCGCAACCCCGCATTGAATGTGCTTGCCATTTATTTCTTTTACCGTGTCATCGCAAGGCTCGCCCAGACCGACTACGGGATAGCAGGGGCTTACGGCCACTACACTTCTATTTCATCCTTTATTGCTAGATTACAAATGCTTAGATTGACCCCTGTGGGACCGCGGGAGATTATTACCTGATGTCCATCTGTTTACAGCCCACTCACAAATGTTATGAATGATCGTCACGGGATAGCAGTGACTTACAACCACTACACTTCTATTTCATCCTTTACTGCTAGACCGCAAATGCTTAGATTGACCCTTGCAGGACCGCGGGAGATTATTACCTGATGTCCATCTGTTTACCGCCCACCCACAAATGTTATGAATGACCGTCTTGGGATAGCGGTGGCTTACAACCACTATACTTCTATTTCATCCTTTACTGCCAGACCACAAATGGTTCGATTGATCCCTACGAGACCGTAGGAAATTATTACCTGATGTCCTTTTGTTTACCACCCAACCACAAATGTTATGAATGACCGTTGCGGGACGGTGGGGGCAAAAACCCATTACATTCTCTTCTTGTCGCTCTACCACAGGCCTCAGTGTAAACCCTTGCGGGGACGTGGTAAGTGTTATTACCGCAATGCCGCCAATTACTTTTCAAACCTCCACGGGACCGTGGGAAGAGACTAACACCGCCAAGCATGAGATGAACATTGCCAAGCCGCAAGCATCAGATGAACCGTCCATGGGGTAGCGGTAGCTTCTTCATATCAACCGCTTCCTACCGCCAAGCCGCAAATTGTTCTTTTATGCTCTACGGGAATGTCGTATATGCCATATTTCATTCCTCTTGTTCCCGCATAACAAAAAAGATAATCAATTAACCTGCGGGACAACGGTAATAAACAAAAAACACTCATATAGTAAAAAATAGTCAAGATTGTTTCACAATGGCCATGATATATATGTATTTATTTAGTTGTGGGGGAATGTTGGGGGTGATTGATTTAATTAAATAAATGTGGATTTATTTAATTAAGGATGAGACTTTAGAGGAAGGGTTAATATTTAATTAATGTCAGAAGAACAGTTAGATTTATTAATTAAATAGCGTGACTTATTAAACTGATATTAGGAGGAATGATCAAAGTGGTTAATTAAATAAATACAATTTATTTAATTAAGATTGTAAGATGAGATGTGGGATAGATTTGGTGTGATGTTAGGCCATGGTAAGATTTAGGTGTCTACATTTCTAACAGTGCATTAGTTTTTGGGTCGATGAATAATGATCACAATTATCTTTGGTAATTTTTTCCTTCACCATATCATGAGACAATTTTGAGGAACAAAATTGATGACAAATTTCTCTATGGGTTGCCCATGTATTTATTTTCCTTCACTATTAAGATAGATTGAATTAGGAATAAGAGAGCATCAAACAAGGATCAAATTAATGAGTGCAATCATGATTATGTTATTGGATTTCAAACTTTGCCAACAAAGATACACTATCAAATTCCTAATGATGATTTTGATACACTATCAAATTCTTAAGTCTAATGCACTTAAATATCGATCTCATCCTTCAAATTTTCAATAGGAAAATTTAGTTTTCAAAAGGGTGAAAATAAGCAAGAAAATCAACAAAATGCTCACCATGTTGTTAATTTACAGTCAACTTCAGATGTTATTTCATCTAATTCCAAGGTGAACTAGTGAGGGATAATCCTATATTATCTATTAATTAATGTAATTAATAAGATCATAGAATACATAAAGGAAAATAGATATGTAAACCAAAACACATTCAAATATAGAAGGGTTCTAACATATATGTCACTTCTATTCAAAATGAACAAAGGAAATATACATAGAGGTAAGATGAAAATTTGTTATATATACCTCACTTTTACTCTAGAAAATGAACAAAGTAGGCATTTGTTCAAGAATACCATCAATTATTCTACATGTAGATGTTGACAAATATCCAACATATTGTATGGTGCATTTCTTATATGGATGGGATGAGAACAAATGTACTCAAACTTTTATGGTCATGCCAACTAGTAGATCATTGTGGCATATTGTGGCATACATGGACATCATGACCATGTGTCAAATGCATACAGTGCCAATTATATGATCATGTTTTGCAGTACAAATGTCATTAGGTGGCACACGTGTATGGAAGCATAACATGTGGTTGTTGATGTTCCATGTGTCTAACTAGCCACCAACATGTGTAGCAATGTGTATATCCACACTATCTAGATCCTTGAAGATCTGTAAACCCTGAATAATGCCCCTAATAACCCTAAACCCTAACCCCTAATCCCTAAACCATAAACCCTAAATAATGCCCCTTATAAGCCCTAACCTGGCCCCAACCCGCCATAAACCCTAAACCCCTAAATCCTAAACCGCAAACCCATAAACCCTAAACAATACTAAACCCAAGCAACCCTAAACCTCTATCTCCCTATCTCCCTATCTAGCCCTACCTCTATCATTCCTCTACCTCTCAAAATCTCTCCCTATGTCTCTGGCCATGTCCCTCACTCTCTATGTCTCCCTATTGGTCCTCTCTCTCTAAACACTAAACCCTAAACCTCTAAACCTTAACCCCTAAACCATAAACTCTAAACCCTAGTAAACTCTAAACCCTAAACTTGAGCAATGCTAAACTCATAAATGCTAAAAAATTCCCCTAAACCCTGACCGCTAACGCCAAGCAACTCTCTCTCTCTAACCTATATATTATCTACCAGCTCCTAGCTAGTTAAATCCTTTTCCTAGCTTTCCTAGTTTCCTTTTCCTTTCCAATTTCCCTTTAGATCCCACCAATTTTTCCCTATTTTACTATTTTCTGCCTCTCCTCTCATCATTCTTCCCATCCAATGAACTTTAGTTTTATCAGTTTGTTTCCATTTCATCCGGCTGCCAATTTATATCCTCATCCCTCTTTTCATGTCCTAGTTTTCTTGTTTCCATTTGCTTTGTTGATAAGGGAGATGGATAGAGACAAAGACGAAGTGAGAGAGAGTCGAGAGAGAGAGAGACAGTCCTATAAGTTTTCCATGCTTGTTCATTAATTCCTTCATCGATAAGGGAGAGGGAGAATTAATAGAAGGGAGAGATAGGAAGATAGAGCAATGATAGGGGGCCGAGAGAGGCAAGAGATAGAGAGATAGGGAGAGGTAGCTAGGTAGAGAGAGATAGAGAGGAGATAGATCATAGGGAGAGATAGAGGAGATAGAGGGGAGACATAGGGAGATAGAGAGTGATCACTAGAGAGATGTCTAGAGAGATAGGGAGATAGATAGAATGGTAAGAGATAGGGAGAGATAGATAGGTATGTAGAGTCGAGAGAGAGGGAGATAGATTGGGAGAGAGAGGAGATCACAGTCGAGTGAGAGATAGGGAGATATAGAGTGAGTGAGATGTCTAGAGAGATAGGGAGAGAGATTGAGAGGTAGAGGGATGATAGCTAGAGAGAGGGAGATAAAAGGAGAGATTATAGGGAAATAGAGGTTAGGGTTTAGGGGTTATGGGTTAGGGGTTAGGGATTAGGGGCATTATTTAGGGTTGAGGGATTTAGAGAGAGAGAGAGAGACTTCTTTTGACATGCAACCATAAACCCTGAATAATGCCCCTAAACCCTAAACCCAAGCAACCCTAAACCTCTAAACCTTAAATAATGCCCCTAAACCCTAAACGTCCCTAACCCCTAACCCCTAAAACATATATAAACCCTAAACAATGCCCCTAACCCTAACCCCTAACCCATAAACCCTAAACCCCAAACACTAAACCCAAGCAACCCTAACCTCTATCTCCCTAGCTATCTCTATATCTCTATCATTCCTCTACCTCTCAATCTCTCTCCTTGTGTCTCTGGTCATGTCCCTCACTCTCCATATATATCCCTATAATCTCTTCCGGCTATGTCTCTGGCCATGTACCCACTCTCTATATCTCCCAGCTATTGGTCCTCTCTCTAAACACTAAACCCTAAACTGTAAACCCTAAATAATGCTCTCTCTCTCTCTCTCTCTCTCTCTCTCTCTCTCTCTCTCTCTCTCTCTCTCTCTCTCTCTCTCTCTCTCTTCTCTCTCTCTCTCTCTCTCTCTCTCTCTCTCTCTCTCTCTCTCTCTCTCTCTCTCTCTCTCTCTCTCTCTCTCTCTCTCTCTCTCTCTCTCTCTCTCTCAACCATAAATTAGGCGCTAAAACAAGCGCCAAATTTAGGCACTACATTAGGCGCTAAATTTAGGTAGTACATCAGGTGCTAAATTTAGGCGCTAAATAAGGCATTAATGCAGGCGCTAAAACAGGTGCTAAATAAGGCACTAAACTAGGCGTTAAATGTGGCACTAAATTAGGCACTACAGTAGGAGCTAAGTAGGCACTAAGTTAGGTGCTAATTTAGGCACTAATTGGTTGTTAATTTAGCATCGACTTGTTCTGGTCGGCGCAAAAAATGCCAAAAATAGTGCCATCCTGATAAATAGCGCTGACTTTTTCAAAAAAATGGAGAAAAATACATTAAAACAGTGGGTGGAAGCAAAAAACAGAGCAATAAAGGGAGCTAATCACAGGGACTTTTTTGTAGTGGGGGGATCCAAAAATAATAGGGGAGACCAGGTCAAGATGAAAGGTGCACAAAAACTAGGGTTGCGGATGAAATCATTATGTCAATTCGAGGTCTCTAGAGGTCATAAAATGATGAAATAGGTTGACAAGACATATGTTCCCTATGATACAACACTTGTAAGCCTTGTGACAAGGCTAGAAAATGAAGAAAACAAAGAGTTGACGAAGAAAAAATCAAGAATGGACAAAATTTCATAGGTTAACAAGGGGATAACAAAGGACAAAATCAAAAGGGAAGTCAAATCCACGTGTCATCAATAGGAATGCTTATTGAGAGGTCATATATACACGCTTACATGTACATGTTTAAGATCATAGCTCATCATAGGATTACCATGTAAGCCCATGCATATTTTTACTGCTTACATATTTGCCCCCTCAAGGACGATAGTCTATATGAAAGATAGGTATCATTTCCAAACCAGGCCTTTGCCTATTATCAATTTCCCACAATTGCACTTGCAATGAAAAACATTAGTTTGACATTTAAAATGTTTTAAAAATAGATACTGAATTTGAAACAATAAATGTACCGTCAATGACATCATATATATACCTGGTTCGCTTCACTTCAGTAGGGGTTTGTAAAGATGCAAGCACGCAAAACGAGGGTGCAAAAGCACTATAGAAATAAAAGACATGCTAAGCTAGAGAGGAGAAGGATAGATTCTCCTTTTATTGCAAATTTTGAACACCATATTCAATTTTTAGGAATTTTTAAGGTTTTACAATTTTTTGGTTTTTGTGAAGGTCATTGACGTTCCTTGAGGTCTTTGAGAGACCTATATTTATTGAAGAGATTTATACCCTTGCCCCCTTGCATGGGGAGACTTGCACACTTGGGTGCACCATTTTTCTCTTTTGACTTGTTGGAGGAGTGACTTGTGCTCGAACATTGTTTGCACTTATCATCGCGAGACCTAATTGAATGAGATTGAGATCTATACATAGCTTTAGTCAACATCTTGTACTTCACTTTTCCTCTTGTGCATTTGGTTGGATATAGATTTTTTTTTTCATGAAAATGCATAACTAAGATGATCACATATGGATGATTTAATTTATTTTGGCTTTTTTGATATGAATGAAATGCAATGTGTTTGGATGTAATTCACAAATACGAAATACAAAGTACTATGTTCTAAGTGCTATGAATGCTATGATGTTATGACATGTTTTATTGCTTTTGATTTTCTATGATAGCATGTATGTAGGTGGAGCATACAATGTGACTAGTCTTAAATAGGATTTTTGGCCTAGGGGATTGCAAGTTAACTTGGTATAAACAAACTTATTGATCTTTGGGATGGGATTAGGGACTCAAGTGGAAGTGGGGAGGAGATGGAACACTTCTGAATTTTGGGCTTTGTAAAAGAATAAACATTGATCCTTATCTAGACAAAATAATTTGACAAGCTTTCAACTTGGACAAGAAATAAATTTTATTGGTTTCTCACTAGACTTAGATCATATATGGCCAACAAAATAGACCTGGGGTAAAGGAAATAGGGAAAAATAAGGGTCCCTAAATAAAAGATGGCCTTAAATAATGTTAGACTGTTAGTTTTTTTCAGCTAGTGCATGTGTGTGCTTTGTACCTTCTCTTTTATTTTCTCTAATAGAATGTCACCCTTGAAGCTTCGAGCTTAGATTTATCTCCACCCAAGGGTATGAACATTCAACAATCTTCTCTATCACTTTTTTTGTAATTCTCTATATTTTTTTTTATGCTTTTGCTCTTTTTTTTTGTATGTTTGCAATGCCTCGCTTGATTTTCTCATTTTTTTTTTTATATTTTGACTTTTATGGAAATGAATGCTTTGAAACTTTCTGAGTGGATTTGGATAGTCAACAACTTTAGTTTTTTTATCCTCACTTATCTCATCACTCATTTTTTATCACTCATTTTTTATCCACTCATATTTTAGATTGCTTCTTGTAGAGTTATGATCCTCCTGACATTTTTAACTAGGAAAAATAAGGGCTAAGCACCACCAAAAGTTTTCACAATCCATTCGGACTTCCTTTCTACTAGGGAAGAATAGGGAAGGTCTACTTGCAAGCTTCCTTTGAACATTGTAGGTTTGAAAACTAACTTTGCTTAGACTTAACATGAATCGTTAAGACTGGGATCAGTGTAGAGCTAAGAGCTAGGCTTTGATTAGAATCATTGGGTAATGTGAATAGGGGATTAGTGATAAGTGGTAAACATGAATTGTTATGGGATCTTAAAGGCTCAAAGGATCAACCTTTACCAAATAAAACTTTGAATCCTTACTAGGAAAAAAATTGAACAAGAGCATGACACTCACAAAATGCATGCTGGAACAGAATGAAGAATGCAAAATTTTGATCTTTCATGATTTTATGTTTTTTATGGATTTTTGAATTATTTGATTTTTTGGATTTTAGAGGCTTTTACAACATTTTGAGATGTTGAAATCTCCTCCTTACATAATACACAAAAGGCAAGCGCCATTTCTGACGTCTTCCTTAACTATGTATGGACCTATCTAATTTGGTCTGAACTTCACTTGAAAGTATTTGTAAGGACACTCAAAGACTTGGTGTAAAAATGTCTTTACATTCAGTGAGGAGTTTTGTGTACTCACATGTTTCATTGTTTGATGATTTTCCCCTATCTTTATCATTTTTTATTCTTGTATAGTTTCGTTACTTGTTTTGAACTTTTGAGGGGCAACTGAGGTTGGTGTTGATTCCCCTACTTTTTGTGTGGGTTTTGGTTCTCCTTTTTCAGTCATGATCTCAATCATATGAATGTTTATGTCTAGATCGATTGTATGGCCACTAAGTCGAATGGAGCATAAGACTTTGTTGAGTGGGGATCGAAGGGAAATTCCCCTATTTCCCTCTTTCCTATACATTTTGAGGTTTTGGCTACGTTTACAATTTGTTTTTATGTCCCTCCTTTTTCAAAAATGTTGATTTTTGGGTCACTACTGGTTTCCATGGTCTTTCCCTTCTTTTAGACTTGTTTAACTCTATAAGGGATAAAATGATCAAGATCTCTTTTGACGACATGGGATTGTCCCATGTGCGAGAAGTGTATTTATTGAAATAGTGTGGAGGGAATGGCCCTCGTGCTATGGATCCAAGGCCTTCCTAGGATCATGTTGTAAGTGGTTTCTTCATTGATGACATAAAATACAGTTGGGGGGGTTTTCGGACCCATGTGATTTGAAGATTGACCTTACCCAAGGTTTGAATGTTTAGGTTATCATGAATTCTAAGGATGGAAGTTTCTTGTGTGATTTGAGTTTTGTCATAACCCATTATTTGAAGAAGCAAAAAGGAGACCATGTTGATTGTAGACCCATCATCGATCATTACACATTTAATAGAATAGTCCTGAACATGAACTATCAGATGGAGGGGAGATCACCCTATTTAGCTATGTCATTATCTAAGGGCAACTTTTCAAAATCAAATGTTGAAGAAGAACACTTTTCACCTGGATTGTTTTGAGCTAGATGGCCTAGATCTAATGCTTTGAGAAGAGTTTTCTTTTGCATAGGAGAACTTTTTAGAAGTTATAACATGTGAGAAAATTTTGAATTGTTGAGGTGTCATTTGCTCACTTTGGTTCTTGGGTGACACAAATTTCTTGATCTTTATCTAATTCCATGAGGACTAATGTGTTTTGATCAAAGGTTTTGGGACTAAGTTCTTCATCTTATGAGAATGTGTCCATGAATGATTTTTGTTGACGTTTTGGGAGATTCAATATGAAGCGATGAAACCACCGAAATGACTTGATTTCATGCCCCCCTCTCTTGTGAAATGAGCAATATTTATCATGATTGTGATCTTGAGGTTTATGATGATTGTTGTACGACTGCTTGTTGATTCTCAAGGGATATTTGTTGACATTTTGGTTCCCCAAATTTGTATGGTTGTCATAGTCACAATTATTGTTGTTTCTAGATGTTGAAGTGTTGTTGACCCATCTATGTCTTGACGATTGGTCAAGGATTTGTTATTTGTATCATGGTTTAATATTAACCTCCCATTAGCATCATACTCCTTTCTTTCGCTATCAATAGTGGTTTGGTCAATTCTAAGGGCACTTTTGAGTGCTTCTTCTTATGATTTGTAAGGGAGTTTTGGACTTGTTCTTGTATGGCATTGTTGAGAGCATGTAAAAAGAGATCACAAAGTTCTCTATGATCCATATTTGGTGCGCTTGTTGAAGAATAGAGAACTTTCCTCCATCATGTGATAAAGTGTGCAACCGACTCGTTGGTTTCTTGTTTGAGTGTTAGAAATTCTTGTATTCTTATCTTGACCAATTTGTTTATGTTGAAGGCAGCTAAAAATTGATTGATGATTTTCCTAAAAGAGTGGATCAATGCTTCTATAATTCGATAGCACCAATCCAGAGTGATACCCTCCAGATTCTTTGGAAAAATCTTTGCTACCATCACATCCCAAGGAAGGAATTCTCATACTACCATGATATAAGCCTTGATATGAGAGTTGGGATCACCCTCTCCTTTAAAATTTGGAAGCTCAGGGAGAGGATGTGGTAATATGACTTGACGAATGTTGTAGCCAAGAGGCTCCTTTAAATACTTGAGGTATGTTCCTAAGAGGGAGTTATGGGTAGAGGGTCTTGTTCCTCCAAATATCAACCCTTTAGGTGGAGCTTTTTGTGCTTGTTGAAAGGGTATGATAGATTGTTGATATCTTGTAAAAGTTGGATATCTAGATGGTGTTGTGCTTATGTTTTGAAAATTGGGTGGGATCATTTATGGTTGATTTTGTACTATAGGACTCCCGCCTATTTGATTGAGACTTGTCATGTTGGATGATGAGGGTAAGGGAGACATGAATGCTTCATTATGTGTGTCATGAGAATGGAAGTTTAGATGAGGGGGACTTTGTGTTGCCCCCTGGTTTGATTTAATTTTGTCAATGCAACTATTTCCCTGTGCTCTAGGTTTTTCCTCAATTTTGTTTTGGAAATATTTTTTAACACTCCGAGCCTCAAGGGTCCCGATTCATTGGAGCAAGGTCTCTATAAGGCCTATGGGTGAGGCTTTGTCCATTCTTTGAGTTTTGTCACCTTGTGGTGGATTATTTTTCTTTGGGGTTTGAGTGACCATGTTTGTTCTTTCTGATGACACTTCACATGTTGTGGACTTTTTATCTTGATGTACTATGTGGAGTGATTTTTGTACCTCCTCGGCTTCTTGTAAGTTCTTCTCTTGAAAAAACACTTAATTGTCCATTTTGGTGGCCATTTCTCTATGGCTTGTTATGGGTTGATCATTTTGATGGATCTCAGATTGAATGTTCATTAGTTGCGTTTTAATTTGGTCGAGTTGAATGACCATGTTGTCATATGTGGGGTTGTTATAAACCAAGAAGTTGTGGGACTTCTGTTGGATGTCCTTTGAATTTGAGTCTTTAAAATCTAACTGATCTGAGATCAAATCCATTGGATCTAAAGGTGTGTTGATTTCCCTAGAGGGGACATTCCCCTGGACTTTTTATGATTTTGTCCTAGATTTTTGGTGCATTAAACATCATGAGATGCACAAAATTTTGAAAGAACCCATCCCAAAAGGATTTGCTCTTCACGTCAGGTTAACCAAAATATGTGCAGTGAATCCAAAATTGGATGTGAGAATGGTGATTAAATAGAATCAAAGCAATGAAAGTGCCAAAAGCTTCAATCAAGAGGTTTTTGTTCTTCACGTCAGGTTCACCATAATATGTACACTTCAAAACATGACTCAGTAGCTCAAGGTAGTTGAGTCAGATTTAACGGAGCACATGGACCCCTCTCCTTGCCATGAGTGAACCTCCACATCACTCTCACTCTCATGGTAGAAGCTAGTCGAGAGGAGACGAGACATGGGGGCAGTCCTGCTCACTTGAGAGATGGACTTCACAGAGAATGGTCGATCAGTCCTGGGGCCTTTCTTGTGGATTGTTTGCTAAGTTGTGTTCAATGACCGTAGTTGTTGAGATAATGATATGACCCAAAGCGTCACTAGTCACCAATTTCATGTTTGGGTTTCATATATTCCAACACTTATTTGGTTGTCTGTTGTAATTGTTTATGAGTCTAATGCATCATAATCTTTCCTCTCCTACTTGAACAAGTTGTTGGATATGAGTCTTTGTTCAAACAACCTAAGCCTATGTTTTTGTTCTTTAATTGTTAGTTGCACGTATTAAGGCCTAGGGTGGATCCCTTCAATCTCCTCTAGAGTTTCCCTCACCCACTCACCTCTAAGTCCAGGGCACATCCATACGCCTGAACAAAGAGAGTTGGTTTGAGTTTACCACGAGTTGATTTTTATTGACTTATGGTGAATACCAAAGGTTTGCTTCGATTATAATTCTAAATGTTGAGTTCATTGACCTCATGATGAGATCGAGGGATTTCACACTTGTTTGTTTTGGCTTTTTTGGTTTTCTGTTGTTTTGGGTTTTTTTGATTTTTTTTAATGAATGCAACTAAATGTATGTGGGTGATATTTTTGTTCTTTTTCTATTTGTGGAAATGAGAGTAAACTAATTAATCTAGGAAATCAAATATGAATGCAATTAACCATGACTTTACCTAATGCAATTGATCTATATTTTTGTGTTTTTCAAAGGTCTTTTCCAACTATGCTATGAAATCAAAGTACAAAATTGAAAAGTTAATAACTAGCCTATCAAGGAAATTACAATAATTAAATTACTATTCCCAAGAGAAATATTTTAGTTATCTAATTACTACAAAAAGCGTGAAAGAACTTGAAACCATAGGAGCATGAGCTTGGCATATCCTCAGAGATCCTTTTAGCAACCTTGCCTTCCCATGAAGTAGCGAGGTACTCCTCTTGGTGACAGGGATTGGATGCCAAGCGAGAGCTTGAGAAAGATTTAAATTGAGCTATGAAACCTTAGATGGAAGCACTTGGGCTTGAAAACTGGCTAGCATAACAACGTTGTATGAAGCTTTTTTAAAATCTTGGGCAAAACAACAAAAATTAAAAGGCTGATAAGTCATGCGTGAGCATGAAAATGCTAAGGGATAGCAAAAACTAATCAAAACTTAGTTGCAACAATGAATTTTCCTCCTATGGAAATGCTTTAAAGCTTTGCAACAATGAAATTAATGCAATGAAAGGTTTGAAGCTTTGAAAAATAAAGAAAGAAATGAATAAAGAGGCTTAAAGTCATGTGAAGAAGCTTGAAAAAGCTTGTGAAGGTGAGAAGAACATTCTCCAACTTGAGAAATATTGGAGAGGTGAGGGGTATTTATAGGTTGGATGGAACACAAGAGGGGGAATTTAATTTAGAAGTTAACTCAATTTGATTGGAGAGTCAATAGGATTGATTGCTCAATGAACTAGGTTGATTAGGGAGTGAACATGCCTTGATAGCTTTTCACAAAAGAAGAAATGGAGTTAGCATGAGATTAGTTGAACAATAAGAATAATTTATTTATGAGTTAGAAAGGAGTGATTGGGAGTCTTGAATCAGTTAGGAAAAGTTGATAATTAGTTAGGGAAGGTGACTCACACAATTTGGAGTAAATTTGGGTCAAAACCGTAAAATCACTTACCATAATGCTCAAGATTTAACATAATCAAGTATCTTAATCAAGCAATTAGTTAACAAGATGATTGAGTAAATCAAATTTTTAACCAAGGAAGCATTATCTTTTCATCAATTAAGCATGTCCTTCTAATCAAAATGTAACAAGGCTTACATTACAATAATCATTTACAAATCTTTAGTGAGTAACCATCACTATTTAACTACAAGATATACCCAAGGCATCATAAATCAATTAATATATTACAATAGACCCTCTAGTCATACATGCAAATACTATATCTGGAACTAATGACATTTGTCTCTGTAAGCCTCAACTTGTCTCATGCTTGGGAAGGAGAGCATCATCCTGGTGCTTTTCCTCCAACCATGGACCTGCGGTCCCCTGCTCAACTTCCTAACTGGAAGTGGCCCTACCCTTCATGGAAAGGTTAGACATTAGAACCCATTAGGTTAGCCATCTAAGTATTTGGTGTTGTGTCCTTCCTAATGTCTCACAGTCACACAATATAGATCCACTCTAACTATGCATGACACTATTGGAGACACTAGGCCATCTAAAACACTGTGGACTGACAATGCACGCAGAGACGGATGCATTACTTTGGCCAAATATTTACATACATACACGTTGCACAATGAATGTCGTCGTATGTCCACCACCCTATCTTGACTTATAAGCTATCATGTCCTATAGTAAGTTCTCATCGGCCTTATTCTTTAGGTCTAGTATGAGTGGGATCAATTCGATTCATTGTCCATACCTGGACATTCGACTCCCATCATAGGTTGGTTATGACTAAATGGATTACTTTCGTAACAAGGAACTAGTGACTCCTTGTCACCTTGTTCCTCTTTCAACTCATATCACAATTCGACCAATTTTTACCACCTTGGGTCTTTTATGGTCTACAATTTTGATAACAAATCATCATATATGATGAAGTCATATTCATGGTACTCAAGGCATACATTGCTTTAGTAAAATAGAAAGGTTTCATTATGCTAAATGGATCTTATTACCTTTATGAGCTTTAGGTGCTAAACACCATTTCTATTAGTTTACAAATGAGTAAAATAAAGGGATCATAACTTGTAACAATAACCAAATAGGTTTTAATTTTCTTACATAGAACAAGTCTATATTATTCTTTTAGCACAAACAAGCTGCTACATGATGAGACCATGATCCTAAGTCTTCTCACCACCTCCATAATTGAGGGTAAGTAACACAGTCTTGACTATTTTAATAACCCTTATTATAATCCATAGTCAGGTTTCCATGCAAGCTAAACTTGTTAATAGTTTAAGTGTTGCAAACACAATGATGTTTAAGTGCCTTTTCGGATGTCTCCCCAACCAGGTGACTGTATGATTTGAATATAGGCTAAAATCATTAACTAGAATAATTACCAGTTATCCAATATTTCTCATGCCGAGAGCACTTAGGCTCTAACTTCGTCATTAATCAACGAATGCTTGATATGTTTTGAAAGCATGCTCAGCCATAACAACTTCAAGCACCAGCGATCGTATGATATAAAATACATGAAAGCTTGGTCTTATATCTGGAGCTAAATCATAGGAAAGAGTATAACTCTATACAGCTTGGCCTTATAGCCTCGAGCTTATGTCACAATAAAAACATAATATAGTTGCTGCTTAGCTTTTAAGCCTCAAGCTTAGTTACATAAAAGATTACAATATTTCACTGCTTGACCATATGGCCTTGAGCTTAGTCTCAGGAAAAGATTACAATGTTTCACTGCTCGGCCATATGGTCTTGAGCTTAGTCTTAGGAAAAGATTATTATGTAAGATGGATTAGCCATAATGGCTTCGAGTCTATTCTCAATAAAGAGTTAACATGATATGGCTTAGCCTTAAGGATTTGAACCTCTGAAAAGAAATCATGCTTTAAAATAATATGAGCTTGGTCATATTGGCCTTGATCCACGACTATGAAGATAATATCAAAAACCATGGGCACGACCTCACAAGCTTCGTGCCTCTGCATTATGTATAAAACAAGAAACATAATTCCATACGTGCTCTGATGGAAATTCATCACAATTATTGCTTATTAAACCAAAAGTAATGGAAACAATGTCCATCATTTTACCTGGACAAGACTTTTGAAAGTGTTGCAGTCCCAGACCGAGTCTACTTCAAGCTACTCTGAGCTTCTTATCTCTTAGTGTTTTCTAGAAAAACTTTTCCACCCTCTTCCAAAAACCTCAACCACCAAAACTTTTTTCTGAAAAAAATCCTCTTTTACAAAAAAAATGAAAACAAAACTTGTTATCCGCCAATTTTGGGATGCCAATTTGGGTGGAAAACTACCACCCACTCGGTCAGTTCCTTAAAATATGGATTGATCAAGGCATCAAGCACATGATAAGGATGAGCTCAAATCTCTCCTTTTCTCCTCAAGACCAGCTATCAACAAATTATTACTATTCGATAATATCGAATAATAGGATAAGTAAATTAATTACAACATTATTGAAGTCAACCTATAAAGAGGTTCCCTCTAATAGATATACATATTCATCCTTACTTTAAGATAAGGGTTATATAATACATTTTTAATATTAAGGATTATCACTATAGAATTGAAATCACAAAATGATTCACAACAAGATCGTCAGTTGTCAGGGTCGAGTAATACTCCCCCAAAATTGACTATCATCCTTAGTCGAATGACTAGGGAATAATATCCCCACAAACAAGAGGATAATGAGAGATCTCCTCGTCCCTTAACACGATTGTCTCTCAACTTGTGGTTAGAAAATGATTAAATAGGTTGATAAGTCATAGGTTCCCTAGGATACGACACTTGGCCTTGCGACAAGGCTAGAAAGTGAAGAAGACAAAGAATCAACAAAGGAAAATTTGAGAATGGACAAAATTTCACAGGTTAAAAAGGGGATAATAAAGGAATAAATTAAAAGGGAAGTCCAATCCATGTGTTATCAAGAGGAATGCATACCAAGAGGTCATATATACACGCTTACATGCACGTGTTTATGATCACAGCTCATCATAGGATTACCATGTAGGCCCATGCATCTTTTTAGTACTTACAAGACTTGGTTGGAACTAGCCTTGATTTGTGAAACTCAACATGTCCTTAAGCCAAAAGTTTATTTTACTAACGCACTTCATCTAGAGACCAACATTTATAAAGTGTCACTTGATCAAACAAAGATCATATAGTTTCTAAGTGTTACTTATCTTATCCATTTGAATGCACAAGTCTGCGACTTGGCCAATAACAACACCCTGAATTGAGTCAAGTGTCACTTGACTTTGTTCATATTTATCCATGCATGAATCAAGTATGAATTGAACATCATGAGTTCCCTTTATTGCATCAAGTAACACTTGATCGATATAGAACCCTAGAAGTAATGAGACACCTCGTGCCCCTTTTGACCCATTCATTTTCCAATTAGTTTCCATAGCACGGTAGTTCATTATCCCCTCTTATCTATAGGTTTCTCTACCTTTATAGTCACAAAGGTAGTATGGGGTTAAAATTCGAAGTCATGAAGGGTTCCCAATTTTTCCATGTATTAACTATCCCTTTTTGGGTTTCAAGTCACATACTCTAGTTTTCATGTTTCTCCTTAGGGTTTTAGAGGTAAAACCCTTATAGTTTTATATTTCCTCTTAACTTTCAAGGGGCAATGTAACCCAAGTGTTCAAATCTTATTTCCTAGATATCTAAACTCTTTCTAGTTATGAGATTGAATTTCCACTAATTGGTTTACAACAAATCCATATAAGCTTTTATTCCATATCATTTATCATTTATGCATATCTTTTAACATTTGTGCAAATCTTAGGTACAATTCAAACACTATATTGCATCACTCAAGTAATACAACGTAAGAGAATCATAAAATTACATCATTCATTTAGTACACAGTTAGAGTAAGATAAAATATTCAACTCCTTAATTGATCATATTAATAGAAAGAAGAGTTGTCTATACTAGTGATTAGAAGAATGTCAAACACACACCATAATTCATGATCTTACTATAAAAATTTCACTCTAAATGCATTCATTTATTCAAGATCACAATGACAACACACTGCCTCAACAAAGACTACCACTGAATCATTATGTTTACATCTTTATATAACATGATGACACAACCATTACAACTTTCTTAACACCAAACTAAATCCACATCCTTCAACACTAAATTATCACAATAGGTAGGGTTTTAATCAACAACTAAGGTGGTTAACACATTGTATCACAATTATGTATAGTCCACAACACCTAGTAGATAGGTTTCCATAAGGACCATTTAATATGGCGGTTACCACCAATTAAACCTCCATTTACAACATGACTCATTCAAGTCAAGTCAAGATAATGTAGTTAAGGGTACAAAATACCTTTCAAACCAATATGAGTGCATGATAGAAAACAAGAAAATCTTAAACTATTTCATTCAATAATCCTTCAAAGGAACACTAACAACCTTTTCATTAGGAAAAGTACCATCTTCTTTGTGTATATATGTTCTACACAACCCACCTTCCCCATAAAAGGTTTTTTATAATGAAATTGATAAAAAATTATCAATGAATTCCTTTAGTCACTCAAACACAATGACCCTTTACCAAATATCTTGATATACCTCAATTAATAGTTTAGGTCTAACCTTAATATTTGTTTTCCTTTATGCTTTATTACAAATTATTTATTCAATACAAATAGATTGAAAAAGTGTTAACATTCATATGCGTGATCACAACCTAGAGTATAATCTTGTAGAGTATAATTAAACTAAAGATCTACTGGTCATAATACACATGACAATATCAACAAATCAATATTGAGCATGAAAGTACATTGAACATTATCAAGCCCTAGATCAAATATACATTGCCACAATTTTTGACAAGAAGACATAGATGATAGTGAAAACCCATACTGTATTTAAACCCTAATACCACATTTCCAAAATATCTATCATAAGAAATGTACAAGTGTGAACCCTAGAAGACTATTATCATTCCCATATTTAAATAAAACCCTAAACAATTCTTTAACAAAGTGCATAGAACTTACAATTACACTGAGTAAAGTTCACCAAGTTTTATGGCTACACATTTTGAATGCTTTTAAGCAAGATGAAACCATTGTCTATTGTGAGCATAACTCAACGCTCTATAAATTAAATGCATAGAGGTCTTGTCTCAATTTTGAGACACATATTTAAAAAATAATGATAATTTTATATTAACAACAATTAGGCCTTACTTTAATATCACATTGTGTCCATGTTCACAATAACTCCAAATGATGCTAGATTCCTACACAACTATGAGATCTAGCTATGCAATGAAGTTCTCATAAGACTGGTTATGGCATAGTGGTGTGAGTTAACCCCTCTAGTGGTCCACCAAGCCAACCCTCAATGTAGTGATGCATGAGAGTCAATCCAAGCCTAGGATAGCGGTGACCACAAACCAACAAAGAAAACAACAATCAAGAATGATCATAATATTCTAGGGTTTGTTTACCCTCCAAAAATGGAACTGCCAATATTGTCATTCCACCATACATAGAATAAAACATTCATGCTTTCATGTTTGGCATGAGTTACGACCCTAACTTGTCTATTAGAAAACATTCTTAAAGAAGATAACCCAAGTTATAGTTCATAAATTCCCTCCAAAAACATAACACCTTAAAAAACATGAAACCAAAACACAAAGCACCTTAAATAGGAGTTTTCATAGTCAACCCTAGTAGCATAGGCATAGACCCTACCCATAACCATAATCCTAAGGCAAAACAACCCTCACAATGCTAACATGATCATCGCCATGAGTATTATTTTAATCAAAGTGAAAGTTCAACAAAGCATTATTTGAAAAGGACCTCCAATACAGTAACGGGGTCAAGAGAAAACCTCAATAGATTCTATAATAGTCAACAACAAGATTTTTCAACAGTGATATTGATTATAAAAGAGTACAAAAATAAGAATTCATCACCTTGTTAAGCTTGAGACCCACCAAGTATAGTTTTATGATCTTCTATAAAAGATATCTTTAGATACTTTGATAGCTCAACTAACACATCTTCCAAGTAACCTAGTTCCCATCATTCTCAAGAAATACAACAGCTATGCTTAGCTACCCCATAACAGTTTGCCAATCCTTAT
Source organism: Cunninghamia lanceolata (assembly GCA_027924645.1). Classification (NCBI taxonomy): domain Eukaryota; kingdom Viridiplantae; phylum Streptophyta; class Pinopsida; order Cupressales; family Cupressaceae; genus Cunninghamia; species Cunninghamia lanceolata. Next base: position 35,884 of record BSBN01000918.1, on the reverse strand, counting down.
ATTTTACACATAGACCATAACTTCAAAATCACACCTTATGTTGTTTAGAATAGACCCAAGCACAACGTGAGTGAGTCAAACTCTAACACAACACATTTAATCACACCATTTCTAGAGGTTCCCACCCAATCACTCTTGCTTTCATGGAAAGAGAGAGTCAAGTGGTGGTGGGATCAATGGGTTATTCTATTCACGAGAAAGCAAAACATTATAGATGGTGACCGTGTTGTTTGTATGGTCTATATGTGTGTGAAGTTGATGGTTTTTGTGGTTTTGTTGGCGAAGTTGATAGACTAATTCTTGCAATAAATTTTGATTGGTGTTTCTTGTCTCTCTTATAATTTCTAAGTCTTGTCTTGTTTCTTCACAAAATGGATTTATGGTTTGACCCTAAATTTGGACTATTCTTAAGATGTGGGTCCTTATAGTGTTTCGTTCTATTTGTTACAGAATTTGTGTTTGTTCCTAAATAGTTTCTTTTGTAGGGTTTTCCTAAATTCATAAGTTTTCCCTTATTTTGTTGAGAATCACTTTAATCTAGTCTTCTCTCACTCCAAGGCACATTGAGTGTGAATGTTGAATTAAGGATGAAGAATGACTTGTTTATTTATTGAAAGTTGAGTGTTGAATGTTGAATGTTGTATGCTAGAAAGTGAAGAAGACAGAGTCAACAAAGGAAAAATTAAGAATGGACAAAATTTCACAGGTTAAAAAGGGGATAATAAAGGAAGAAATTAAAAGGGAAGTCCAATCCATGTGTCATTAAGAGGAACACTTACCGAGAGGTCATATATACACACTTACATGCACGTGTTTATGATCATAGCTCATCATAGGATTACCATGTAGCCCATGCATAATTTTAGTGGTTACAGGACCTGGTTGGAACTAGCCTTGATTTGTGAATACTAAGAAAGGAGACATGACTTGACACAACTTACGAAGGGGTTGGAAGGACATGGAAGTTGATACTCAGATGGCTAATCAACCTCATTTCTCAACGTCTAACCCTTCCACCAAGATGATACTCTCTTTCCTTCTTCAAAGGACGTTACATTTTCCTGTTCACACTCAGGACCACAAGATCATGATCAGTGCATCATTATCATATCCCATAATATAAATTAATTAATTTACAAAACTAATTAACTTCATTATCAAAAATTATATCAGATATTTCAACAATATCAAATAGGTTAACTATGACTAATTCTCCTAATTATCATGCCAAGTTAATGATTAAGTCTGATTGTAAATTGGGGATGTAATAAAAACAAAGCTAATTTCAAGCTCTAAACTGAATAGGAACTCACACTCACAAATGATGTGATTCCCATTTTATGAGGGTGGTCACCCGAGGGGGATTAGGGTTAAAAGGAGGTGACCAGGTCAAGATGAAAGGTGCACAAAAACTAGGGTTGGGAATGAAATCACTATGTCAATTCAAGGTCTCTAGAGGTTAGAAAATGATTAAATAGGTTGATATGTCATAGGTTCCCTAGGATATGACACTTGTAGGCCTTGCGACAAGGCTAGAAAGTGAAGAAGACAAAGAGTAAACAAAGGAAAAATTGAGAATGAACAAAATTTCATAGGTTAAAAAGGGGATAATAAAGGAAGAAATTAAAAGGGAAGTCCAATCCATGTGTCATCGAGAGGAACACTTACCGAGAGGTCATATATACACGCTTACATGCACGTGTTTATGATCACAGCTCATCATAGGATTACCATGTAGGCCCATGCATCTTTTTAGTGCTTGCAGGACCTGGTTGGAACTAGCCTTGATTTGTGAAACTCAACATGTCCTTAAGCCACAAGTTTAGTTTACTAACTCACTTCATCTAGAGACCAACATTTATAAAGTGTCACTTGATCAAACAAAGATCATATAGTTTCTAAGTGTTACTTATCTTATCCATTTGAATGCACAAATCTGCGAGTGAGTTGAGTCAAGGATCACTTGACTTTGTTCATATTTATCCATGCATGAATCAAGTATGAATTGAACATCATGAGTTCCCTTTATTGCATCAAGTAACACTTGATCGATATAGAACCCTAGAAGTAATGAGACACCTCGTGCCCCTTTTGACCCATTCATTTTCCAATTAGTTTCCATAGCACGGTAGTTCATTATCCCCTCTTATCTATAGGTTTCTCTACCTTTATAGTCACAAAGGTAGTATGGGGTTAAAATTCGAAGTCATGAAGGGTTCCCAATTTTTCCATGTATTAACTATCCCTTTTTGGGTTTCAAGTCACATACTCTAGTTTTCATGTTTCTCCTTAGGGTTTTAGAGGTAAAACCCTTATAGTTTTATATTTCCTCTTAACTTTCAAGGGGCAATGTAACCCAAGTGTTCAAATCCTATTTCCTAGATATCTAAACTCTTTCTAGTTATGAGATTAAATTTCCACTAATTGGTTTACAACAAAGCCATATAAGCTTTTATTCCATATCATTTATCATTTATGCATATCTTTTAACAATTGTGCAAATCTTAGGTACAATTCAAACACTATATTGCATCACTCAAGTAATACAACGTAAGAGAATCATAGAATTACATCATTCATTTAGTACACAGTTAGAGTAAGATAAAATATTCAACTCCTTAATTGATCATATTAATAGAAAGAAGAGTTGTCTATACTAGTGATTAGAAGAATGTCAAACACACACCATAATTCATGATATTACTATAAAAATTTCACCCTAAATGCATTCATTTATTCAAGATCACAACGACAACACAGTGCCTCAACAAAGACTACCACTGAATCATTATGTTTACATCTCTATATAACATGATGACACAACCATTACAACCTTCTTAACACCAAACACCAAACTAAATCCACATCCTTCAACACTAAATTATCACAATAGGTAGGGTTTTAATCAACGACTAAGATGGTTAACACATTGTATCACAATTATGTATAGTCCACAACACCTAGTGGATAGGTTTCCATAAGGACCATTTAATATGACGGTTACCACCAATTAAACCTCCATTTACAACATGACTCATTCAAGTCAAGTCAAGATAATGTAGTTAAGGGTACAAACTACCTTTCAAACCAATATGAGTGCACGATAGAAAACAAGAAAATCTTAAACTATTTCATTCAATATTCCTTCAAAGGAACACTAACAACCTTTTCATAAGGAAAAGTACCATCTTCTTTGTGTATATATGTTCTACACAACCCACCTTTCCCATACAAGGTTTTTTATAATGAAATTGATAAAAATTATCAATGAATTCCTTTAGTCACTCAAACACAATGACCCTTTACCTAATATCTTGATATACCTCAATTAATAGTTTATGTCTAACCTTAATATTTCTATTCCTTTATGCTTTATTACAAATTATTTATTCAATATAAATAGATTGAAAAAGTGTTAACATTCATATGCGTGATCACAACCTAGAGTATAATCTTGTAGGGTATAATTAAACTAAAGATCTAATGGTTATAATACACATGACAATATCAACAAATCAATATTGAGCATGAAAGTACATTGAACATTATCAAGCCCTAGATCAAATATACATTGCCACAATTTTTGACAAGAAGACATAGATGATAGTGAAAACCCATACTGTATTTAAACCCTAATACCACATTGCCAAAATATCTATCATAAGAAACGTACAAGTGTGAACCCTAGAAGACTATTATTATTCCCATATTTAAATTAAACCCTAAACAATTATTTAACAAAGTACATAGAACTTACAATTACACCGAGTAAAGTTCACCAAGTTTTATGGCTACACATTTTGAATGCTTTTAAGCAAGATGAAACCATTGTCTATTGTGAGCATAACTCAATGCTCTATAAATTAAATGCATACAGGTCTTGTCTCAATTTTGAGACACATATTGAAACAATAATGATAAGTTTACATTAACAACAATTAGGCCTTCCTTTAATATCACATTGTGTTCATGTTCACAATAACTCCAAATGATGCTAGATTCCTACACAACTATGAGATCTAGCTATGCAATGAAGTTCTCATAAGACTGGTTATGGCATAGTGGTGTGAGTTAACCCCTCCAGTGGTCCACCAAGCTAACCCCCAATGTAGTGATGCATGAGAGTCAATCCAAGCCTAGGATAGTGGTGACCACAAACCAACAAAGAAAACAACAATCAAGAATGATCACAATATTCTAGGGTTTGTTTGCCCTCAAAAAATGGAACATAGAATAAAAAATACGTGCTTCCATGTTTGGAATGAGTTACGACCCTAACTTGTCTGTTAAAAAACATTCTTCAAGAAGATAACCCAACTTATAGTTCATAAATTCCCTCCAAAAACATAACACCTTAAAAAACATGAAACCAAAACACAAAGCACCTTAAAAAGGAGTTTTCATAGTCAACCCTAGTAGCATAGGCATAGACCCTACCCATAACCATAATCCTAAGGCAAAACAACCCTCACAATGCTAACACGATCATCGCCATGAGTATTATTTTAATCAAAGTGAAAAGTTTAACAAAGCATTATTTGAAAAGAACCTCCAATACAGTAACGGGGTCAAGAGAAAACCTCAATAGATTCTATAACAGTCAACAACAAGATTTTTCAACAGTGATATCGACTATAAAAGAGTACAAAAACAAGAATTCATTACCTTGTTAAGCTTGAGACCCACCAGGTATAGTTTTATGATCTTCTATAAAAGATATCTTTAGATACTTTGATAGCTCAACTAACACATCTTCCAAGTAACCTAGTTCCCATCATTCTCAAGAAATACAACATCTATGCTTAGCTACCCCATAATAGTTTTCCAATCCTTGTATTTTACACGTAGACCATAACTTCACAATCACACCCTGTGTTGTTTAGAATAGACCCAAGCCCAACGTGAGTGAGTCAAACTCTAACACAACACATTTAATCACACCATTTCTGGAGGTTCCCACGGAATCACTCTTGCTTTCATGGAAAGAGAGAGTCAAGTGGTGGTGGAATCAATGGGTTATTCTATTCACGAGAAAGAAAAACATTATAGATGGTGACTGTGTTGTTTGTATGGTCTATATGTGTGTGAAGTTGATGGTTTTTGTGGTTTTGTTGGCAAAGTTGATAGACTAATTCTTGCAATAAATTTTGATTGGTGTTTCTTGTCTCTCTTATAATTTCTAAGTCTTGTCTTGTTTCTTCACAAAATGGATTTATGGTTTGACCCTAAATTTGGACTATTCTTAAGATGTGGGTCCTTACATTGTTTCATTCTATTTGTTACAAAATTTGTGTTTGTTCCTAAATAGTTTCTTTTGGAGGGTTTTCCTAAATTCATAAGTTTTCCCTTATTTTGTTGAGAATCACTTTAATCTAGTCTTCTCTCACTCCAAGGCACATGGAGTGTGAATGTTGAATTGAGGATGAAGAATGACTTGTTTATTTATTGAAAGTTGAGTGTTGAATGTTGTATGCTAGAAAGTGAAGAAGACAAAGAGTCAACAAAGGAAAAATTTGAGAATGGACAAAATTTCACAGGTTAAAAAGGGGATAATAAAGGAAGAAATTAAAAGGGAAGTCCAATCCATGTGTCATTAAGAGGAACTCTTACCGAGAGGTCATATATACATGCTTACATGCACGTGTTTATGATCATGGCTCATCATAGGATTACCATGTAGGCCCATGCATATTTTTAGTGCTTACAGAACCTGATTGGAACTAGCCTTGATTTGTGAATACTAAGAAAGGAGACATGACTTGACACAACTTATGAATGGATTGGAAGGACATGGAAGCCGAAACTCAGATGGCTAATCAACCTCATTTTTTAACGTCTAACCCTTCCACCAGGATGATAGTCTCTTTCCTTCTTCAAAGGACGTTACATTTTCCTGTTCACACTCAGGACCACAAGATCATGATCAGTGCATCATTATCATATCCCATAATATAAATCAATTAATTTACAAAATTAATTAACTTCATAATAAAAAATTAAATCAGATATTTCCACAATATCAAATAGGTTAACTATGACTAATCCTCCTGATTATCATGCCAAGTTAATAATTAAGTCTAATTGTAAATTGGGGATGTAACAAAAACAAAGCTAATTTCAAGCTATAAATTGAATAGGAACTCACACTCAAAAATGATGTGATTCCCCTTTTATGAGGGTGGTCACCCGAGGGCGATTAGGTCAAAAGGAGGTGACCAGGTCAAGATGAAAGGTGCACAAAAACTAGGGTTGGGAATGAAATCACTATGTCAATTCAAGGTCTCTAGAGGTCAGAAAATGATTAAATAGGTTGATAGGTCATAGGTACCCTAGGATACGACACTTGTAGGCCTTGCGACAAGGCTAGAAAGTGAAGAAGACAAAGAGTAAACAAAGGAAAAATTGACAATAGACAAAATTTCACAGGTTAAAAAGGGGATAATAAAGGAATAAATTAAAAGGGAATTCCAATCCATATGTCATCAAGAGGAACGCTTACCGAGAGGTCATATATACATGCTTACATGCACGTGTTTATGATCACAGCTCATCATAGGATTACCATGTAGACCCATGCATCTTTTTAGTGCTTACAGGACCTGGTTGGAACTAGCCTTGATTTGTGAAACTCAACATGTCCTTAAGCCATAGGTTTAGTTTACTAACTCACTTCATCTAGAGACCAACATTTATAAAGTGTCACTTGATCAAACAAAGATCATATAGTTTCTAAGTGTTACTTATCTTATCCATTTGAATGCACAAGTTTGCGACTTGGCCAATAACAACACCGTGAATTGAGTCAAGTATCACTTGACTTTGTTCATATTTATCCATGCATGAATCAAGTATGAATTGAACATCATGAGTTCCCTTTATTGCATCAAGGAACACTTGATTGATATAGAACCCTAGAAGTAATGAGACACCTCGTACCCCTTTTGACACATTCATTTTCCAATCAGTTTCCATAGCACGGTAGTTCATTATCCCCTCTTATCTATAGGTTTCTCTACCTTTATAGTCACAAAGGTAGTATGGGGTTAAAATTCAAAGTCATGAAGGGTTCCCAATTTTGCCATGTATTAACTATCCCTTTTTGGGTTTCAAGTCACATACTCTAGTTTTCATGTTTCTCCTTAGGGTTTTAGAGGTAAAACCCTTATAGTTTTATATTTCCTCTTAACTTTCAAGGGGAAATGTAACCCAAGTGTTCAAATCCTATTTCCTAGATATCTAAACTCTTTCTAGTTATGAGATTAAATTTCCACTAATTGGTTTACAACAAAGCCATATAAGTTTTTATTCCATATCATTTATCATTTATGCATATCTTTTAACAATTGTGCAAATCTTAGGTACAATTCAAACACTATATTGCATCACTCAAGTAATACAATGTAAGAGAATCATAGAATTACATCATTCATTTAGTACACAGTTAGAGTAAGATAAAATATTCAACTCCTTAATTGATCATATTAATAGAAAGAAGTGTTGTCTATACTAGTGATTAGAAGAATGTCAAACACACACCATAATTCATGATCTTACTATAAAAATTTCACCCTAAATGCATTCATTTATTCAAGATCACAACGACAACACAGTGCCTCAACAAAGACTACCACTGAATCATTATGTTTACATCTCTATATAACATGATGACACAACCATTACAACCTTCTTAACACCAAACACCAAACTAAATCCACATCCTTCAACACTAAATTATCACAATAGGTAGGGTTTTAATCAATGACTAAGATGGTTAACACATTCTATCACAATTATGTATAGTCCACGGCACCTAGTGGATAGGTTTCCATAAGGCCCATATAACATGGGGGTTACCACCAATTAACCTCCATTTACAACATGACTCATTCAAGTCAAGTCAAGATAATGTAGTTAAGGGTACAAACTACGTTTCAAAACAATATGAGTGCACGATAGAAAATAAGAAAATCTTAAACTATCTCATTCAATATTCCTTCAAAGGAACACTAACAACCTTTTCATAAGGAAAAGTACCATCTTTGTGTATATATGTTCTACACAACCCACCTTCCCCATACAAGTTTTTTTATAATGAAATTGATAAAAATTATCAATGAATTCCTTTAGTCACTCAAACACAATGACCCTTTACCTAATATCTTGATATATCTCAATTAATAGTTTAGGTCTAACCTTAATATTTGTTTTCCTTTATGATTTATTACAAATTATTTATTCAATACAAATAGATTGAAAAAGTATTAACATTCATACATGTGATCACAACCTAGAGTATAATCTTGTAGGGTATAATTAAACTAAAGATCTATTGGTCATAATACACATGACAATATCAACAAATCAATATTGAGCATGAAAGTACATTGAAAATTATCAAGCCCTAGATCAAATATACATTGCCACAATTTTTGACAAGAAGACAGATGATAGTGAAAACCCATACTGTATTTAAACCCTAACACCACATTGCCAAAATATCTATCATAAGAAACATACAAGTGTGAACCCTAGAAGACTATTATCATTCCCATATTTAAATAAAACCATAAACAATTCTTTAACAAAGTGCATAGAACTTACATTTACACCGAGTAAAGTTCACCAAGTTTTATGGCTACACATTTTGAATGCTTTTAAGCAAGATGAAACCATTGTCTATTGTGAGCATAACTCAACGCTCTATAAATTAAATGCATACAGGTCTTGTCTCAATTTTGAGACACATATTGAAACAATAATGATAAGTTTACATTAACAACAATTAGGCCTTCCTTTAATATCACATTGTGTCCATGTTCACAATAACTCCAAATGATGCTAGATTCCTACACAACTATGAGATCTAGCTATGCAATGAAGTTCTCATAAGACTGGTTATGGCATAGTGGTGTAAGTTAACCCCTCCAGTGGTCCACCAAGCCAACCCCCAATGTAGTGATGCATGAGAGTCGATCCAAGCCTAAGATAGCGGTGACCACAAACCAACAAAGAAAACAATAATCAAGAATGATCACAATATTCTAGGGTTTGTTTACCCTCTAAAAATGGAATTGCCAATATTGTCATTCCACCATACATAGAATAAAACATTCATGCTTCCATGTTTGGCATGAGTTACGACCCTAACTTGTCTGTTAGAAAGCATTCTTAAAGAAGATAACACAACTTATAGTTCACAAATTCCCTCCAAAAACATAACACCTTAAAAAACATGAAACCAAAACACAAAGCACCTTAAATAGGAGTTTTCATAGTCAACCCTAGTAGCATAGGCATAGACCCTACCCATAACCTTAATCCTAAGGTAAAACAACCCTCACAATGCTAACACGATCATCACCATGAGTATTATTTTAATCAAAGTGAAAGTTCAATAAAGCATTATTTGAAAAGGACCTCCAATACAGTAACGGGGTCAAGAGAAAACCTCAATAGATTTTATAACAGTCAACAACAAGATTTTTCAATAGTGATATCGACTATAAAAGAGTACAAAAACAAGAATTCATCACCTTGTTAAGCTTGAGACCCACCAGGTATAGTTTTATGATCTTCTATAAAAGATATCTTTAGATACTTTGATAGCTCAACTAACACATCTTCCAAGTAACCTAGTTCCCATCATTCTCAAGAAATACAACAGCTATGCTTAGCTACCCCATAATAGTTTTCCAATCCTTGTATTTTACACGCAGACCATAACTTCACAATCACACCCTATGTTGTTTAGAATAGACCCAAGCACAATGTGAGTGAGTCAAACTCTAACACAACACATTTAATCACACCATTTCTAGAGGTTCCCACCCAATCACTCTTGCTTTCATGGAAAGAGCTAGGCAAGCGGTGGTGGGATCAATGGGTTGTTCTATTCACGAGAAAGCAGAACATTATAGATGGTGACTGTGTTGTTTGTATGGTCTATATGTGTGTGAAGTTGATGGTTTTTGTGGTTTTGTTGGCAAAGTTGATAGACTAATTCTTGCAATAAATTTTGATTGGTGTTTCTTGTCTTTCTTATGATTTCTAAGTCTTGTCTTGTTTCTTCACAAAATGGATTTATGGTTTGACCCTCAATTTGGAATATTCTTAAGATGTGGGTCCTTACAGTGTTTCGTTCTATTTGTTACAGAATTTGTGTTTGTTCCTAAATAGTTCCTTTTGTAGGGTTTTCTTGAATTCATAAGTTTTCCCTTATTTTGTTGAGAATCACTTTAATCTAGTCTTCTCTCACTCCAAGGCATACTGAGTGTGAATGTTGAATTGAGGATGAAGAATGACTTATTTATTTATTGAAAGTTGAGTGTTGAATTTGAATGTTGTATGTTGAATGTTGTACATTGTGTTCCTCATGATAAAATTGAGGGATTTCTTCTTTGTTTACATTTTTATAGTTTGATGAGTTTCTAAATGCAACTATCCTAAGTGAATGCAACTTTCCTTTTGTATGTTTTAAAACTTTTGAATGTGATCTATTTACTACTTTACTAAAAATGAAATCTTTTACGAATGCAAATCTGGAATTGCTTTTCCTAAATTTATCTTTTTGTGTTTCGATCTTGAATGTAAATCAATCTAATGAAAGCAAAATGCATCTACTTTATCAAAGCAAGAAATGAAATCTAGATCTAGTAAAACAAGAAATCTTAATCTAACCAATAGAAAATAAGAGTTTTACTTTCCCAAGGGCAAGAGAGTTTATTAATTACTAATCTAGTCTACCTTTTCAAAGCAAATCAAGAACCTGTAAACAAAGATCAACATTGATGTTGGGCTTATGTCCTCATGGATCTAACTTGTTTTGTACCCTCCTTTGTAGCAATAGGGTTCTCTTGATGACATTAAAGAAAACATGGATGTGAAGGAAATTAATGTGGTTGAAGCTTAGGAGCTTGGGATAACAAAAAGAAAAATGCTCTTGAAGTCTTATACGACATTAAAATGCTAATGAGGGTTGCACATCAGGAACTTGATCCTCTGGAGTATGGGAATGAGAGCTCTTAGCAAGGATGACAAGAATGCAAATGAGATATTCAACCTTCTATTGAGGGAAACTAGTAATGGTATGCTAGAAGCTTAAAAACTTGGGAAAAAGTAAAAAGTAAAAGGCTCTCAAAGTCCTATACGAGCATGAGAATGCTAATGGGAACTACAATATAAATAAGATAGTATCCTAAGGGAAACTAGTGATAGTATACTATTATCTTGGAATCTTGGGAAAAATTGAAAAGCACAAGGCTCTCAAAGTCCTATACGAGCATGAAAAGGCTAATGGGGATTTTAGTGCATGAACTTGATCCACCAGGGATGATTCATTGTAAGAATGAGAGCACTTAGCAAGGATGACAATAATGCAAATGGGATAATTATCCTCTTGAGGGAAACTAGGAACTAAATGTAAGAAGCTTAGAAGCTTGGGAAAAACTAAAAAGCAAAAGGCTCTCAAAGTCCTATATGAGAATGAAAATGCTAATGGGGGTTGGAATGCATGAACTTGATTCTTCAAATGTGAGTCACTATGGGAGTGAGAGTTCTTATAAAGGATGGAAAGAATGCAAATTAGATAATTAACCTCCTCTAAAACAAGAGAGGAGGGGGTATTTATAGCTTGGAAAACAACACCAAAGCTCGAGTTGATTGGGAGCTAACTACAAAGATGATTGTAAGATCATAGAGGCCTATGAGAAGAAAATGAGAGATTGATTGAGAGATCAATGAGGTGTGATTAGAAGTGAACAACAAACTAATTGGGAGAGGAGAAATAGATAGGGGGATTTTCAACATGGTTTAGTCAAACAAGAGAGAACTCCTACTAAAAAATGAAAAATGGAAGTAAATTGGTTATAATGATAGAAATTGTATACTCCTACAATTTTCATGTTATGTTTTTGTCACTTTAGTGTTTATAACCCTTATCATGTTTTTAGGCTCACTTGCCCCGTACCCGAGCTTTTCTTGCCCTTAGTACCAAGGTGTGTCTTATGTTTTCATACTTATTCAACCTTTTTGTGTAAACTAGTAGTACTTCCATGCTTGTCTCATGTTTTCTTCGTCTGTCAAGATTTCAAAAGTTTATTGTGCTTGGATTCCAACATGATGTTTGGACATTTGTGTGATCATGCTAGCATCCTCTAATAGTATAGTCATACAACAACTATTTTTGCAAGTCTTTGCCACCTTTCCTTAGATGACTAGGATTCATAACTAACCTAAGTCAAATCCCAACAACAAATTTGAATCTCTTTCCTCTTCATCTTCCCTTCTACTCCTATTTTTTAAATATTTCTTGCAATCTCTTATAATGTTTTAATTTCTCAATCTATCCATCACTCTCTTGAAAGTTCTTGATTTTAGAAGCTCTCATGTGATTTTAACTAGCAACTTTTACCAACGTATTCAAAAGTTTTGAACACATTACTATTCAACGCGATCTCCTTTGTACCTTTGCTTCCTTGGAGACATCTATCTTGTGATCTCTTCCAAGCTTTACTTCCATTTCATGTTGTGAGGTGATAGTATTCAAACCTCTCTTTTTATTAATATTTTAACAATATTTGTGGATCCATTGGTGTTTCTTTAGCACTTGCTAAGATTTTAATTTCCTACTTATCATTTACAAATACTACAATATTTTTCCTTGTAGACCATGGATTTATGCTTATAGATTTACTTTATTATTTTTGTTCTTATTTCCAAATGCACATAGGCTAAGAGCACATACATAATTCATTTTCTCTTTATCATTGGTTGCTTGTGGAATTTGAAATACTATTATAGAGGCTTCACTATTTGTGGCAAGCTCCTAAGCAACCCCAACCTTCCTTTTTATCTACGCTAACATGTTTTAAAGATTAAAAAATGCACAAAGGTTTTGTTCACTCTTCCCCATTCTTTGTCATCTCATTTCTCTATCTATCTAGCTCTATTTTAGCACTTTTATTTAATCCAGTATACCTTGAAGTTCTATTATTTTTTCTTCTTTCCTCTGTGTCTATAAAAAATGAAAAATTGTACAAAATGTGAGTTTTGTAGTATTTATGATAATAGCATGTGGAATAGATGATAGTGCATCACACAGATGTTTGCAAACTGCATTTGCATCATAGACAAAGGACTCCAACTTCTAGCATTGGGTTCTTCATTTCTTGTACTTTCTAATTTTATGCTCTATTTTATATTTCAACAAGTAAAATTTATGATATTTCCAATTTTTAACCTAGCTCTCTTTCACTTAGTCTAAGTAAAAAAAGGAAAATTTATCTAGATAGGATTTCATTTTAGCTTTCTGTTTATAGTAGTAGAGTTATAATTTATCAAAACATAATCTTATCTAATGTATGGTGCAAAAAATTAAAATTTTAAATAATTAAAGGAAGAAACATGTTTTCAAAACTACATTGTGATGAAACCCAACGTACTTCACCTCTATCTTTCTTTCTTGGTGAACTCAATGTTCCTTATTTTAATATTTTTAATTTCAATTTTCTGTGTTATGTGTTGTGATGCTCATTGTTTCTACTTTTATGAGCTTCACAACCTAGTTTCTCTTCTCTTATAATATTATCTGTAGGAGTTATCAAAATTTAAAAAAGTTTTACTCTCAATTAGTTACTACTCCTATTTGAACTACTCTCGACTTCTCTAATTTCTCATATGATCCAAAAATTACATCTCTTCCTACATTACCAACTTCTCCTACTAGTATATATCATGATACTAAGGTAATCTTCAACCACGAAGTGGGCCTTCGCATGGGAGTTTATTTTGAGGTGCACTAACTAGACAAGCATCTTGCAAACTTTCAACCACATCTTAGTGGTGATGAAACAACTCATAATATCACTAGACCTATTTTAGATGCCATGTGGACCATGTTACATCATCATCCCAAGGTCCTTTATTTCTTATATGCCCTAGCTCTTATTGTAAATAGTGATGTTTCCACATTAGTGGCTACCCATGAGCAAACCAAAGATTCTCATTCTAACATCACCCACAACCAACTTTCCATGCCCACGTGCCTACTTCGAGTGTCCACTTGACTAATCCAACAAATATGATCACTTCTTTAATTCAAACTGATAACATGGATGCTAGATCCTCTGGGATATAGCATAACCCCATCCATTTGTATTGGTTTATTCCTCTATTCCAACCCTTTTCAATTACTCTTTCCATAGGTCACCTCACTACTTGGCATCCTTTGCTTTCATATCCTTTTTCAAGCAACATCACTGATGAGTGTCAGGTAGTACTCATCAAAATATACTTTTATATCTCCTTTTCCTATCCTAAATACCATTCCAATTGCTGATTTGTACTTTAAGACTCTTAAAACCTTGTTTAGTTATGTTAAATTGTGACTTGATGTTGCAGTAGCAGTTGTGGTTAAAAGGTTTCATGTTTTGAGTTTGAGCTAACAAAAATGTGCAGAAATATCTCTGTTTGATGACACAAACCCATTCATTCTAGATAGTAGGGTTTTTGAAGACTTCAAAGAAGCTTTTGCCATCTCCAGAGCTATGTAGAATGAATATTGTAAGGTCTCAAGAATTTTATAGAAGTATGGAAGGATCTCTGGAGTTGAGTGCCATGGAGCTATATAGACATACATACTACATAATATTTGGAGTTGTGTTCCATTGAGCTATAGTAGTTAGGTTGTTGCATATATCTCCGAAGTTGTTGTTCAGACAGACTGTGTAAAATCTTTGGAGCAATTTTAGGAGTATCTCTAGAGTTCTGCATGAAGGTGCCAGAGTTATTGGACAAGACTATAGTAGTGGCTTAGTTGAAGAAGAACACCTATTGACTGCTCTTGCATGGATTAAAAATGATTGTTAAACAATTGTTTTAAAGTTATTTCCTTTTCTTTATCATTGGCCTTCACAACCTGATTAAACTTAAGTTAAGACTCTTGATTTAAGGGACACCTTTAGTGTCACTTTAAATCTCTTTAAGTTTTCACATGATGATCTTTTTGAATGGATAGTTGCATGCTTAGAATAAGGAATAAAGATCTTTATATCTAATAGAGAACTAGGAGTGACATAATAAACTCTGGATATATTATATCAATAGAACAACATCTAATATATTGGATGGAAGCAATAGAATAGATAAAATTTTAGTTTTTCATAAGGAACAATATATACTCTAATTTTAGATATACTCTATTTTTGAAGAATATGGATTAAAAAGTAGGCAGTTTCATAGCTGTGTATTTTGAGGCATTAAATTAGCCTTTCTTCCATAGGTGTGGAGCAAGGGCCCACTCCCACCAAAGGAGAGAAGGCTAGTAGTTACTATTTTGATTTACTGCTTTATTATATTCTTGAAATTTCTTAGTTTAGTTTTATTGCTTTGGTAATTTTTAGATCAGATTATTGTTTCATTTCATTTACTATTTTTCCAATTTTTTCATTACGTAGTTCATTCCAGCAAATTGTATTTTTCATATTTTTAGATTAGATATTCCTTTCAAGAAAGTAGTTAAATGCATGATTTTGAATGGATAAGTAGGTTTAGTTTAGAAGATAGTATTGGGACCGTTGATTGTTAGTTCGTACTGCAAATAGCCATGGATACACTACCTTGGATTTGATAAATTAATGAAATTAAATGCAAGGTACAATGACCCTTGTCATTTTTGGCATTGTTGCCATGGACTAGTGTTGGTAGAAACCCTAATTAGCAGTCCTTAGAATATAAATAGATTAATCTTGTATGGTTAGACCTAGATATTTACTAGGCAAGTTTATAAAATAGCATAAACCCCAACCTCGATCTACAAGTGAAAGCAATGGGGTAGATCTATATATCTTGGAGGAAAGAAATCCCTCATCTAACACCTTGGAAGTACCATCAAACCTAGTTTCTCAATTACCTAAAAATCACATCATCTTAGAATACATCTAATGGTTGCAAGAGAATAATAAGGAAGTTCAAACCATTATTTTAGATCCCTTTAATTCTTAGGAAAATCAAGATCCTCTTAAAAATCCAAGGAGAACTTTCTCTTATCATATAGTCGTAGATCCTGAGGGCAATGCCCCCATGAAGAATATTACCCCATCTATACTTCCCACCTTCAAGGGAATTGCTTTAGAGAATCCTGACCAATTTTTGTTTGAGTTTAAAGTCTTATGCCAAACATTTGATTATAGCTCTGATAATCAGAAGTTAAAGCTATTTCCCTCTGCATTCAAAGATTCAACCATGAGATGGTTTATGGGATTAACCCCTAATTCCATCCTTTCCTGGGATCATATGGAAATAGAATTCATTGACAAATATCATGACTGACAAGGGTTGTTGGTCCTTAGCATTTAATCATATTTCGTGTGTCAGATCCAAGGCTGTGTCCTTGGCTATCTGCAATTAGGAATCCCATAGTTCCCAGTTTATTTAACTAACTCTAATGATCTCTATTGATTGAGGAAACTAATGCTACTGATCTATCTGCTATGGAAATAAATTGTAGGAATGCTGGAAATAAAGCTTAAACAATGAATTGCTAATGTAGATCTATACTAATCCATACAATTGAAACAAACATTTATCTATGAGAAAACATGAACTATCTTTCTAAACAGAATAACAAACAAACAATACTAGCCTTCTACCTTGGTGGTGGGAGTGGGCCCTTGCTCCTCACCCTAAGGACTGAAGACTAAGGCAATGAATCAACACAAGAATATAATATCACAATTCTCTTTCAGTCCAATCCCATCAGTATCCTTTTTGTATTCATAAAAGTATATATATCAAAATGAGATTACAACAATAATAATCCATCTGCTATATTTCTTCTGCTGCTACTCTGTATAGTTATATCTAATCCAGCGATGAAATATCACTTATCCTAACTATTAGTCTATCTATGAGATAGCATCAATCTCTTATTCTACCAACTATTTAACTACAGAGTAAAATCATGGAATTGAAATAGATTTTAGTGGAACAACAATCCCACTAAATCTGAGTATTAGTTTCAAATACAACTAGGCAACGAGGCCCTAAAATATAGGTACTTAATTAGTTTGTCAAGAACTCATGCAAAATCAAAAAGAGAAAGAAAACTTCTAGTAGTTAACTAGGGTCTTCATTCAATTACTCAGGCGTTGATTGAGTAATATCTGGAGCACCCCAATTACCACTGGAAGTGTTGACTAGCAGCAGTGCTAGAAATCTGCATTTGTGTTAAGGAGGCTCTAAAGGTGTGTACTTCTGTCTGCAGCTCCAGAGATATGCTCATGACTTTATGTCTAGCTCTGGAGATATGCTTATGACTTCAGTCCTGGTCCAGAGATGATTCATCCCCTTATCTCAAAATCTCTCCAATCATATTGGAAAATATTGGAGACTGGTGTGGTATCCTTATGTCATCTCTAGAGATTATTAGGACCACCTCTGGAGATGCTCAATATTGTCTTTGCCCGAACACCTACACCTGTAGATTCACAAAGAGAATTTTTCCATATTTCCATTAATTTAATGCACATTAATCCTTCAATCAAAAATCATGATTTTAGGTAAATCATCTCTCATTAACATAATTAGAACAAATCTTGTCAATCTACTTTGGTGCAATCATCATGACAATGGAATAAGAAGGAAGAAAAAGAGAGGTAAAAAGGTGTATTATCATGGGTGCTAGCTGGCACTCATCAATGGCTATTGTTGAATTAGTGATAGAAAAGAAAAACTTTTTAGGACCAAGTAGAAAGAAGAAGAGAGTTTGGAAGACTATCTGGATATATTCAATTTTTCTGTGCAAAGATATGGTAATCCATTGGAACATGGCCTAGCTAAAGCTTTATTTTTGAGAGGATTGGAGAAGGAACCAAAACAAACACTAGATTTAATGGGAAAAGGAAACATAAACAAAGTGGACATGCTATTAATTGAGGTAGGAACTATTCAAGGACTCAGGATCGAGTTAGAACTTCAATTCAAGGTCTCTTAAGGGAAAGAATGGCATAGGGTAGTTGATGGAGGGATTCACCAATTTTAAAACAAACATTCTGGTTCAACTGAACACCACATTAGATGGGATTCAAGTGGAAGATAGAATAATTGAGCCACTATCTATTTATTGTCCAAGATGTAGGAATAAACATCTTTTAAGAGAATGTCCCTTAGATAAGACTAAATTTTGTTAGATTTGTGACAAAAGCCATCCTACCAACCAATGTGACCAACTTCTAGCTCTGAAGAAGTTAATAAAGGAAAAATGTTTAGGTAGAGGAATTAAATTATGTTGGACAAAAACAAACTAGTTAAATTATGTTGGAAGTAAGGTACATGGAACACACTTCCTACATTGATCTAATGAGGAAAGTTATGCAAATTTTAATCTTCTACAGTTATATATTATGAGATGCACATTAAAAGAAAGGTAACAACACATCAAAAACAAGTACAATGCTCACAACACAAGATATACATGGGGAAAACCTTTTGGGTGAAAAACTCCACACTCCAAAACTTGCACAATGTATTATCAAATCAAAAGATGATTGCAACACAATTGCAATGCAAGTTCTATCAATAGTTCACAAATGTCGAATATTGGAGTAATTTTGGTAGTATAATGGTACCTGTCAATGAACCATATATACACTACTCCAAGCACCTATATTTATAGAGTTACAAGGCCAACATGGGAAGCTTCTAGAGGCGGGCATCCAATTTGGCCTCATATCGCATTTGCCAATGCCTTCGACACTTGTACAAAATGCACTTGACCCTATTGCATCTATCATAACTTGTAAGTTTGACTTTCCCAAGTTGGAGCGCTCCATCCAAGAGTAGACTATGATAGATGCTCTTACACATCTTACAATTGTCATAGAATTTGTCATATATGACAACACTTACAACTATAAGAGAATCTGCCATAACTGACTAATGATAGCATATTCCTCTTTCAAATTATCATAGTCAAAATTGGGTGCCTAGGATTGCTTTCTCACATGTAAATATGCTTCACGAGACTTGTCTCACCTGTCATAGGAATCTATATTTCTAGCTCTTACATGTCATAGATTCCACATATGTCAACACGTCTTACACAAGCCATAAGATGTCGACACATGGTATATTAGTGCCACCTCAAATGGGACACCTACATTTTCAAGTGTTGACTTTGACCATCCAAGTCATCTTACAAGTGGGATGACATCTCGACATGCCACCTAACACTAAATGACAAAACTAGATGACCAAAATTAAATACAACATAGGCAATTAAATAAATACATAATCAAATAATTAATGCTAGGAATTTGCAAAGGTTGAGACACCTTAATTCCCAACATTCTCCCACTTGTCGAATACCTTGCAAGAGCTAATAAAATCATAGGATTTAACTAGTAGGGGTCGAGAGGCCAATAGATTTTGAACACCATCTGAAGTTCTTTGTGCTCATAGGTTTTGTTAAGGAATTTGCAACATTTATCAAAGTGTCAATTTTCTCCAAATTCACCTTCACATCCTCTACCATGTCACGAACAAAATGGCACTGGACATCAATATGCTTTATCCTCATGTGGAAAGTATGATTCATCACCAAAAATATGGCACTCTAACTGTCACAACAAATAGTAATATTCCCTACATCAAACCCAACATCAAAATACAATCTATTAAGACAAATTACTTCTTTACAAGCATGAGTTGATGCCATGTACTCTACTTCAATAGTGGACAAAGTGACCACAAGTTGTCGCTTGCTCATCCAACTAATAAGACCACCAAACATAGTCAACACATAAGCATTGGTGGATCTCTTGCTATCAATGGCACTTGCCCAATCTGAATCCATAAATCCTTGAATACAAAGTGAATACTAATCCCTTTTAGGATAATCATGATAACATAGGGAATACTTAGAAGTACTCCACAAGTATCTAAATACTCTCTTCACTACATCCCAATGTACCCATCCTGGATTAGCTATAAATCAACTGAGGACTCCCACTGCTTGGGCAATGTTTGGTCTTATATAGACTATAGGATACATCAAGCTACCAACCACACTAGCATAAGGAGCTCTGCTCATATCCTCCATCTTAGAAGGAGACTTTAGACAATCTGCAACATATAACTTTGTCTCCAACATAACACGAACAGCCAACGGTCTACAAGCTACCATGTTGAATCTCTCCAACACAATGTTCACATACTTACTCTGGCCTAACTAAAGTTTTCTGTTATTTCTGTCTCTTTAGATTTCCATTCAAAGAATGTACTTGTCTTCCCCTAGATCTTTCATCTCAAACTCTATAGACAATTGGGACTTCAAATCAAAAATCAAACTTTTACCATTCCCAATGAATAATATATCATCAACATATAATGCAATAATGAGAATGAGATCATTATCCATTTTATAATAAACATAATGATCTGATTTCAATCTTAGAAATCCCAAACTCGACACAAAGAAATCAAATTTTTGGTACCACATCTTAGGAGATTGCTTCAAACCATACAAAGACTTTTTCAACTTGTAAACTAGATTTTCTTTACCTTTTACCATATAGTGCTCTGGCTGTGACATATAGATTTCTTCCTCCAAGCCCCCATGAAGGAAAGTTGTCTTCACATTCATCTATTCAACTTCTAAATTGTATGCTGCAACAAGTGATAACAAGAATATGATAGATGTTAGCTTTTCAATGGGAGAGAAAATCTCACCATAACCTATTCCGTCAATCTAGGAATATCCCTTCCCAACCAAACTTGCCTTAAACTTCTTAACACTACCATATGAACCAAACTTCTTCTTGAAGACCCATTTGCATCCAGTTGGTTTATGTCCTTCAGGCAAGTACTCTAGATCCCAAGTATTGTTTTTCTTCAAAGAAGCCATCTCTTCTTCCATGGCCTCTTTCTAGGAATTTGCATCACTCATACCCATAGCCTTGCTTACAATCTTAGGCTCATCAATGTTAGAAATAAAAAATAAATACAACACCATGCAATGAATAACCAAACCTATTAGGTTGCTGCCTTATCTGCATGGACCTCCTCAAAAGTTGAGGTTGAGGTTCTCCATATTCTTTTAAACTTTTAGAGTTGTTGGAGCTCTCCTCATCATCAGGTCTAATATATATTTTTGGTTCAAACTTCTCAGGGGTGGAAGGAAGCTTAACCACATCCTCTTTCTTCTCTTCTTTATCTGGATGTAGAATAATGGAAGAAGGATTGAGCTAGCTGAAGATCACACTTCTGCTATATAGAACTCTCTGGGCCACTAGATCCCAAATCTTGTACCCTTTCACACCGATGCCATAACCGATGAAGATACACTTCACAACCTTGTTCTCCAACTTAGACCTCTTCTCCTTAGGCACATGTGCATATGCCTCACAACCAAATACTTGAATGTGTCTCAATGAAGGATTTTTACTAGACCACACCTCCATAGGTGTCTTATAAACAAGAATGATGTAGGATACTTGTTAACTAGGTAACAAGCGGTAGCAACAACTTCAGCCCAAAACTTTTGTTCAAGACTATCTCCACTTAGCATACTCCTAGCCCTCTCCATCAACATTTTGTTCATCCTCTCTGCAACTCTAATTTTTAGAGTGTTGGCAAGAGACACTACTTTACATTGATAGGTGTTGTCATTGATGGCAACTAAGATCATCCCAATCATCTGCATAACACAATTTGTTCATACCGGAAGTCAGAATTAGAATTTGTCTAAGTCTGGGTAGTTAGGAATAAAGCAGTAACAGGGTCCGGTATCTTGGTCTGGATCTCTCCGATGGAAAGGCATGGTTTGTTGTGGATCTAAGGGAGTTGAAAGCATTTTCAAGACACTCTAAATCTAGATTTTTGTCCTCCGGTGATCAAGGACTCAAAAGATATCAGCTTCTGAGTATCAGGTTTCAGTTTGATAGAACAAACAGTAGAAGAACAGGTTGACCTTGTGAATGATCTTAATTCTGGATATATAGAAGTTGCTTATTGGGAAATTGGTGATGATCAGTGATGGTAGCTGACATGATTGATGATTTGTGAGTGAAAGTTTTGGTCCGCATCTCATATTATGTATGGATTTAGCTGACAGAACAGAGTACTCAACAAAGTTCTAAATGTTCTTGAAGTCGACTGGCAAAATGATTGTAGATCATGTTGCAAATATATATAGCCGATAGAATTGGATGATTTTGTGTGTGTGTGTGTGTGTACGAATAAGGTGTATGTGAGAAGAGCAGAAATCCAAGGTGTGAATAAAGGCAGAGCAGTAAGAAGAGCAGAGCAAAGATGAAATGTGTAAGATCAATTTTTGCACTTAACCGAAACTGAAACTCTTGCATGGGTAGATGCTATTCATCAGTTCAAAATCTTTGTTATTCTCTTGTAATATTTCTATAGGCAGTGAGCCTCCATTTGAGCAGTGAGCTCTGGGTAGTGAGCCTGAATGCATGTGCATTCCCATTTGTAAAAATACTTTTAACAGGGTATTAATTTTTGTGGGTTAACCCCCACCATGGTTTTTCCCTTAACCAGGTTTCCACGTCAAAAATCTTGGTGTCAAATGTGTTGATTATCTTTTTGCTTCTGTGTTAATATCATATGCTTTAATGTTTGCATCACTAATCAAATTGACAATAGTGAAAGAAGTTTAAAAGAAAGGAAAAGATTAATTTTGGTGACAACTGATTCACCCCCCCTCTCAGTTGTCTGGGTTAATTCCCACAATTGGTATCAGAGCAAGGTTCCTTTGGAAAAGTTTAACAGTTTAAGGAAGATCTGGGAAGGCAGTAAAAATGGATGAATATAACCTTCAAGGGCAACTTAATCTCACCCTAGATGATCTTGAGCAGTCCAAGGCAGAAGTCCAAGAATTGTAAGATAACCTCAAAAAGGCTGAAGACTTCATTAAGATTTTAAAAGAAATCCAATGCAAAAGGAAAGGAGCAACCTCTTCAACTGGAAGACAAGGCCCTGAAAGAGAAGACAAAAGAATTTGAAAATTTAGCTAAAGAAGTTGTTGTCCTAAAACATGAGATGGAAACTAGGGTGATGAGACTAACCAATGAAATTGAAGATAGGAAGAAAATTGAAGAAGAGATGAAGCAAAATCTGAAAGAGAACTGAATAATGCTACAGATTGGATGGAATAGCTGGTCTCCTAGAATCTAATCTACAAGAAAGCAGAAACAATGAGAGAGAACTTGAGAGACAGATTATCACTCTCAGACATGACCTAGAAATTGCAAATTAGCATAAGGAGAAGTTCAAAATAAGCTTAGCTAAACTTGAAGCACTAATTGAAGAACAAAAAAAGGATGATGACAAGCATAATATGAGAAAGGTGAAAGCTCCAGATCTAGACAAAGAAAATTTTAACCAAGGAATAAAAGGAACAGAACTAGAAAACCTCCGGTAAGACAACCTAATGCTCAAAGATATCCATAATTCAATGGAAATTGTTTCAATTGCAATAAATTTGGTCATAGAGCTACTCAGTGCAAAAGTAGAGCAAATCAAAATGGTCCATCCTTCTCTAGTCAATGCTTCAAATGCAAGAGGTAGGGTCATAAATCCAATGAATGTAGAAGTATGATAATGAATAACTCGAATGGCAATTCTTTCAATGGCTACTGCTTTGCTAGCAATGGATTTGGACACATGGCTAGTCAGTGCAGATCAAGAGGAAATCAAGTTTATAAGAAAATAAATGTTGTGTGCTTTAACTATAATAAATCTGGTCATATTGCAAAATTATGTAGAAGTAGGAACAATGGAAGAAAATGTCTATAAACAGAAAACCGGATGAGCAAAAACAAGACAAAGGCAAAAGAAAAATTGATGTGAATGAGATACAGAGTGAAATGAATAAGACTTGGGTAAAGAAAGATACAATAAACAATGATGAAGGGTCTGCATCGGAATCCTGTGTTGACAATTCCTCCAAGAATTAAGCCAGGAGCTCTGGCTCAGGGGGAGCTGCATTGAACATCAAATTCCCCCAATCAGTAAGTGGGTGCCTGAATCTGGCATAATAAGAGAGAATATTTTGAATTAGTTCAGAACCTTTGGTAGGATTTTCAAAAGAAAAGATGTTGATATGAAAACTTGCGGAGT
Organism: Cunninghamia lanceolata; assembly: GCA_027924645.1. Lineage (NCBI taxonomy): Eukaryota > Viridiplantae > Streptophyta > Pinopsida > Cupressales > Cupressaceae > Cunninghamia > Cunninghamia lanceolata. The sequence continues at coordinate 11,752 of BSBN01000918.1, read as the reverse complement.
GATTCATGAAGAACTGTAAAAAATAGAGTAACTAGATATAGTTAGGGCAACACATTTATTACAATGCCAAAATTAGGTTTTGCAAAAGATAAAAGCTCACTCATTTGAACCACTTTGTATATGGAGGAAACAATAAGAAGAGCATTTGAGCTGTGAATCCAGAGACTGAGGCACAAAGAGCCAATTCAACTAGAAATTGATCAACCCTAACCCCGTGAAAGAAAAAGGTACCTCTCTGTAAAGCCTTGAATTTGAAATCCATTGAGATGGCTACTCGTCATGTTGTTAACATTACTGAGAGACCTCAACCCAAATTTAAGAAACATCCTCACAAATCAATAAAAGTCAACCCGTTAGGTGCTTTTTCAAGTGTTTTGTATGGTGTGCTGCATGTTGAAGACATTAGGGTTTATATTCATGCAAACATAGATGAATTTGGAGATTCAAGGTATGTAGACTTGTTTGAGAAACAACTCATGGATGAAAATCATGAACTTAAACCTGAGTATAAGGCACTACAGGATAAACACTTTATTTAGATTATGGGGTTTCCAACATTTGATGAGGATGAATGGGTCTGATATGTTTTGAGTTGGATGCATGATGAATTCATTTGGTTGTTAAAACCATTCAAGGTTACCAAGGATGCTATCAGAATTGTAACTGGGTTAAACTCAACTGGAGGATTCTCATGCTGAAAGCTGTGAAAAACTAGACAATGACTGATGCTATCGATGCCAAGTTTGACAGAAGGGCAAAGACCATTAATGATATTATAGAACCGGATGTCAAATTCACCTCCATGGTGATTGGGTACAAAATTTACCACTCTAACAGAGAAAATTTTGTTTTCAAAACAACCATATATGCTACATACAAGATGCTAAAGGAAAATACTGATTATGACTTGTGTGAATTACTACAGAATCAATTGATTGAAAACTTGAACAAAATCAAGAAAGATAGGAAAAACACTTTCAAGTATGGTACATTGGTTCTATGTCTATTCTTTTACTTTATGAATGAGGTACCTAGGGTAAAAGGTGTGCACTGGACTAAGGATGAGCCAGTTTCCATTCAAATCAGAGATCATCTTCGCATCATTGGTGACTCCAAGGCTCAGAAAACTACAATATGGGGTTACTTCAAGAATTTTCAGAGTATGATGCACTTAAGGGAAAGAATCCCTAAATCAATTGTTGAGAAGTACAAAAATGAAATATGCTTCATGGTTGATACTGATCAGTGTCTAATGGAAGTAGTGGAACCTAAAACTGCTTGGATCATGCCCATGGGGTATGAAGTAGATGGAAAAATCTTGAATATGTATGCTCAACATCTTCTAAGCAAGCCGAAAGCCACAACGGTTGGAAAGATTTGGACCTTATGAGGAGGTTGATTTACAATTGCATACTGAGCTTAGAGAACCTGAAACCAATAGGAAAGTAAGAAAAGAAGTGGAGCAGTTAGCTAAAAATTTGGGCCTAACTAAGGAGGCTGTGAGGAAATTCAGAGAAAGAACTAAAAAGACTAAGAAAGAGAAACAAGATAAGAAACAAACAGGTGCTCCAGTGGAACTCTCTTCCACTTCAAGAACTACTAGGAGCTCTGCTATTGCCCCCGTTCCTTCCAAAACTGCAAAACTGGAAGCAAAATCATCCAGAAAATGGGAGAAAAGAAAGAAAACAAAAGCATCCTAGACCTATGAAATCATAAGAGAAGAAGAAGAAGATATAGATTCTGACATTGAAATCAAGGAACTAAAGGCCACTGGAACAAAAGCTACAAAAGTAACCAAAGAAAAGTCCTTTGAAAGCAAAAGGACTAGTAAAAATCAAAAGATAGAAGCATATGAGGAATATGTTGAGAAGCCCACACTCTCCCTGGAAGATGTGATAAAGTTAGTCACTGTAGATGGTAATCTAAAACTCATGATTGAATTCTATGATGAATACAGTGATGTGGAGAAAAGGGTGTTGGAGGAAGCAACTGTTAGATATCTCAACATCTACAACAAGGCATTGATTGAGATAACTTTTGAGTTTCCACAAAGTCTGGCAAATATTTTGGAGTTAAGAAAAGAAAATGCCAAGAGCAAGGACATGGAGATCAGGGAACATGAGCTAATAAATTTGTGTCCTCAGATTTCACCTGATCAAATAAATATGATATTCAAGGAAGTCAAAGATGACTTTAGAAGCAAAAAGAGAATGAACAAACTCATGCTTGGAGAAACAAGTGAAATCATTGAAGAAACTCAAGAAATTCTTTTGAAAGCATTGAAAAAGCACAATTTTCCCATAGTCACAGAAGAAGTTCCAGATGGTGAAGAAGAGAACATCATTGAGTAGCAATTTGAGTTGGGTGAAGCCTCTGTTCCGGAAGTAGAACAAGCAAATCAGGAGGATACATAAATGATGGATAAAGTAGTTGATGCAGGAGATACTCCTAATCTGCCTGATACGTCAGGAAAAGAAGATAATATTACTACTTCACAGAGCCCTCCGGATCAGGTAGCAAGTGGTGAACAAACAGGAAAGAGTCCCTCTGCAGAGAACACAGAAAAATAAAACAGAGGAAGAGGAAGAAAGAGAAAAGAAAGATAAAGTAGAAGAAGATGGTGCAAATGTTGAAGCACATAAAGCAGATACTGAGAAATCTGATGAACAAAAGGATGGTTTAGAAAATGTTGCAAGAGACATTGTAGATGCAGTGAAAAGTCTTCTTGAAAAAGAGATGATTGAGCTTGATGAACCTAAACTACTCCAAGGTCTAGCCAATCCAGATGCTCTCTCCAATTCAACTGATGAAAATAGCATCATTCACCCAAGTAAAGGCTAGAGAAAAGATGCTAAAGTTCCACATGGAGGACAATGAGCTACTGGAGCTTGCATCCGGGATTTTGGAAAAGTTAATATCTACCTACTAGAAGAGTCCATCTAATTCCCCCTCTGAACATCTAAAAAATCTTGTAAGTTTTGTAAATACTCATTTTGAGTCCTTTGAGAAGTCTGTGGAGGCAAAAGTTTAGAAATAATTCTTGGATAAGAAATTTTGTGAAATAAAGAACCTGATAGGAAATGATAGAAGAATACTTGGTATTAGCATAAAGAGTATTCAGAATGATCTAAATGATGGAAGGGATATGTACAAATTCTGTCTATCATGGCCCAAAGTTAATGAGGATATTGAGAAAAAGATAAAGGAGCAAGAACAAAAATTGTCAAATCTCTCTCAAAATTTTGATCCTCTAACAGTTTCGCCTATAAGTCAAGAATGTCAAGTAATCAGCCTGACATATGAGATAAAGAGGCTTGTTAAAGAAAAGGGTAACATTATGAAGAGAATGTATGAGCTCCGAGGATTGATTGCCCCCAAGTTAGAAGCCATGTTTAATGCCCTATTAGAAGCTCAGACTGCACTTCAGACAAGTAATCCTCCGGATTTGACAAAGGTAGAAGCATATGCATTTTTAATAAGTGCACACATCTCAATTTTGGATGGAATGAAGGGAACTTGGGCCTCTGAACTTGTGCAATTAAAAAATAGTTTTGCAGACATTCTCAAGTTCATGTGAATAGAATTTAATGATTACTTGTACATATGCGGCATTATACACATAATTTTTGGAGAGTTTTGGCTTGCGGACCCCACCATTTTCCATTGATGTCAAAAGGGGAGTGAAGAGCAGTGAAAAATGAGGAATCCAACAAAGGGAGAGCTTCGGAACTGATAGAGAAGCACAAGTGTATAGAGTAAGGGGGAGCTATATTAGACACTTAGTCATTTTTCACTAAGTGTTGCCATCAATGCCAAAGGGGGAGATTGTTGGAAAGAGACACTACTTTGCATTGATAGGTGTTGTCATTGATGGCAACTAAGATCATCCCAATCATCCACATAACACAATTTTTTCATATCGGAAGTCAGAATCAGAATTTGTCTAAGTCTGGGCAGTTAGGAACGGAGCAGTAACAGGGTCCAGTATCTTGGTTCGGATCTCTCCGGTGGAAAGGCATGGTTTGCTACAGATCTAAGGGAGTTGAAAGCATTGTCAAGACACTCTAAATCTAGAGTTTTGTCCTCTGATGATCAAGGACTCAAAAGACATTAGCTTCTGAGTATCAGGTTTCAGTTTGACAGAATAGACAGTAGAAGAACAGGCCGACCTTGTGAATGATCTTAATTCTAGATGTATAGAAGTTGCTTATTGGGTAATTGGTGATGATCAGTGATGGTATCCAACATGATTGATGATTTGTGAGTGAAATTTTTGGTCCGCATCTCATATTATGTATGGATTTAGCCAACAGAGCAGAGTACTCAACAAAGTTCTAAATGTTCTTGAAGCCGAATGGAAAAATGATTGTAGATCATGTTGCAGATATATATAGCCATTGGAATTGGATGATTTTGTGTGTGTGTGTGTGCAAATAAGGTGTATGTGAGAAGAGTAGAAATCCAAGGTGCGAATGAAGGCAAAGCAGTAAGAAGAGCAGAGCAAAGATGAAATGTGTAAGATCAGTTTTTGCAATTAACCAAAATTGAAACTCTTGCATGGGTAGATGCTATTCATCAGTTCAAAATCTTTGTTATTCTCTTGTAATATTTCTATAGGTAGTGAGCTTGCATTTGAACAGTGAGCTTTGGGTAGTGAGCCCGAATGCATGTGCATTCCCATTTGTAAAAATACTTTTAATAGGGTATTAATTTTTGTGGGTTAACCCCCATCATGATTTTTCCCTTAACCAGGTTTCCATGTCAAAAATCTTGGTGTCAAATGTGTTGATTATGTTTTTGCTTCTGTGTTAATGTCATATGCTTTAATGTTTGCATCACTAATCAAATTGATAGTAGTGAAAGAAGTTTAAAAGAAAGGAAAAGATTAATTTTGGTGACAACTGATTCACCCCCCCTCTTAGTTGTTTGGGTTAATTCCAACATGGAGGGGTATACGGATTTGTCTTGTGCCTCTCAATCCCACATTCTTTATAGAACTTGTTGAAATCTAGTGAACAAAACTCACTACCATTGTCTGTCCTCAAACATTTAATCTTTCTATCCTTCTGATTCTCTACAAGAGCTTTGAACTCTTTGAATCTACTAAATACTTTAGATTTTCTTATAAGGAAACACACCCATGTCCTTCTATTGAAATCATCAATAAATGAAAGAAAGTAAATAGATTTTGAAATCAAAGGAACATTAACAGGACCAAATACATTAGAATGAATCAAGTCCAACACCTCAGAAGATTTGTGAGAACTAGAATACAACTAAACATAGTTTTGTTTTCCATAAATGCAATGTTCATAAAAAATGAACTCAAGGTTACAGTCAATCATACCCTCAATGAGGTTTTTATTTTTTAGGGTCCTCAAACCCTTTTCACAAATGTGACCGAGCCTTTGGTGCCATAACATTGCAGCTGGAAGTTTCATATCCATAGAATGGGCACCCATAGGTACCCAGAATGCATGACCATTAGAAGTAGATGCAACAATCCTCTTCACTATTGGTTCTAATGGTGAGGATGAAGACTCTAAAGTTCTCTTCTTCTAAATGAAGGCACTATTGCACTGAATCACACATGCATCAAGCTGAAAAGAAGTTCCAATTTGAACACCCTTAGCTAGCACAGTAGCTCCTCTTGTCATCGTACATCCTCCATTTGAGAAAACAACTTGCACACCCACATCATTTAATTTACTTACATACAATAGGTTCCACAAACCAGGGATATGCATAACACCATTGATCATCTTCACTCATCCATCGGGGAAGAATCAAGACTCTTCCACGGCCAACAATCTTAAGGTGAGAATCATCACCCAGGTACACCTTTCCACTATCATATTCTTCCTAGTTAATGAACCAACCCTGATGTGAGGTCATGTGAAAAGATACACTAGAGTCAATAAGATACACTACATCCTCATATGCATGAGTTACCAAGGTAGTGATAAATGTTTCTCCTTCATCCTGAGAGGACTTGTCAAATTTTGAACCATAGTTCTTCTTTTTCTTCTTCTCCTCCTTGCACTCCTTGCAAAAATGACTAGGTTTAATGTAGTTCCAACATAGAACTGTGAACTTTGCAGGAGACTTAGTTCTCCCATAGGATTTGGATCTTCCTTTTTCTTTCATCTTCTTGTCCTATTTCTTTAGATCTACCATGAACTGCAAGAGCCTCCTTAGCCAACTTGAAAGATTTTCTCTGCATCTCTTTAGACAAAAAATGATACAACCAATTCATCCATCTTGAATATGGTAGTGGTACTCCTAATGACCATAACAAGGTGGTCCCATGAATCTAGTAAGGAACATAGTAATGTCATACATCAATCCTCCTCCTCTATCTTCACACCAATAGAGGAAAACTGGGCAAAGAGCATATTGAATGTATTTAGGTGATTAGTGATAGATCCTCCATATTCCATCCTTAGAGAATACAATTTCTTTTGCAGGAATAACTTGTTCACCAAGGATTTAGCCTAATAAACATCTCCAATGTTCTTCCAAAGGTATTTTGCAGTCTTCTCTTAATGGAGATTCAGGAGAACTGAATTAGCCAAACAGAGTCTTATCAAAACCTTGGCCTTTTGATATATTAGATCCCAATCTTCTTGTTTCATGCTTGATGGCATGGTTCTAGATACTATGAGACATAGATCTCTATCCACCAATAAGTCCTCCATCTTGAGTTTCAACAACTCAAAGTTGCCTCCATTAAACTTCTCTATCTCAAACCTCCCAGATGTGCTTTCCATCTCTTTCCTATAACAAAGATTTCAAAAATTGTCTGCACAAGCTCCCACTCAAATGAAAATCAACTCAAAAAACCCCTCTACCCAACAACTAGAACCAAAGGTGAGTAGGCTCTGATACCAACTGAAAGGAAGCAAGGTACATGGAACACACTTCCTACATTGATCTAATGAAGAAAGTTATGCAAATTTTAATCTTCTATAGCTATAGATCATGTGATGCACATTAACAAAAAGGTAACAACACATAAAAAACAAGTACAATGCTCACAACACAAGATATACTTGGGGAAAACCCTTTCAGGTGAAAAACCCCACACTCCAAAACCTGCACAATGTATTATCAAATCAAAAGATGATTACAACACACTTGCAATGCAAGTTCTTTTAGGAGTTCACAAATGTTGAATACTGGAGTAATTTTGGTAGCATAACGGTACCTATCAATGAACCATACATACACTACTCCAGGCACCTGTATTTATAGAGTTTACAAGGCCAACATGGGAAGCTTCTAGAGGTGGGCATCCAACTTGGCCTCATGGCCCATTTCTCAATGCTTTGGACACTTGTATAAACATGCACTTGACCCCTCTTAAATCTGTCATAACTTGTAAGTTTGACTTTCCCAAGTTGGGTTGCTCCATCCAAGAATAGACTATGACAGATGCTCTTACACATCTTACAACTGTCATAGAATTTGTCATTTATGACAACACTTACAACTGTAAATCTGTCATAATTGACTAATAATAGCATATTCCTCTTAAAACTTGTCATAGTCAAATTGGGCACCTAGGGATTTCCTTTTCACATGCAAAGATGCTTCATGACACTTGTCTCACCTATCATAGGAATTTCTATTTCTGGGTCTTACATGTCATAGAGTTTACATATGTCATAACCTCTTACACAATCCACAAGATGTCGACACATGGCATATTAGTGCCACCAAAAAATGGGATGCCTACATTCTTAAGTATTGACTTGACCATCCAAGTCATCTTCCAAGTGGGATGACATCTTAAAATGCCACCCTCATGCTAAATGACAAACTAGATGACCAAAATTAAATACAACATAGGCAATTAAATAAATACATAGTCAAATAATAAATGCTAGGAATTTGCAAAGGTGATACACCTTAATTCCCAACACAAACCCTCCTCAATGGGGACCGCAAGACTAACAGAAATAGTAGTGGTAAAACCAACAATGGTAAAATAAATAGTGGCCAAATCAATAATGGCAAAAACCAAACATTGGCCACAGTAGTTTTAGACCCAGTTTGGATCACAACACATGCGACAACAATAGAACCCTCAACAAAACTTATAATCAATCATACCAAGGCCAACAAAGATGATATCTAAAATTAACAAAAAAAGGCTTTTAACTGGTCCAATGAACACACCAAATCAAGCTTAAAATGAACTAGTTACTTAGCCACCCCTACCTGTACAACTTGTAGTAAACCTGAGACACAATAATAAGGAGCAATAGTTTACCTGATTGATCAGGAAAACATGGTTGGAATAAATGCTATCTATTTGAATAATCTCTAGTTCCATTCAGGAAAATCTTTACCAAGACCATCTCCTCCTTTGATTGTTGAAATTACTGATCAACAAGGAATCCACAAATTCCTCTAAACAACAAATCCAAGAAGAGATTACTACCATTAAAGTGTATCAAAAATAGTCTCTAAAAAAGTCTGGAGCTACTCCAAAGCTCCTTTGAGGATGCATTCTGTAGCATCTTTGGAGATACACTCTAGAGAGTTGCTCTATAGATTAAAAAATAAGTACTATCCCTGAACGACTTAGACAAACCGCTCCCCCCAAAATAAACCTTATCTAAAGAAATTCATCCTATCATTGAGTCTGAATTGTTGTAATAAATAAGACAATTAAAACATTGAAATTCCACTCCTACAAGCCCATAAAAGATGTCCCAAAACTCAACCAGTTTATTAAACAACATTGCGTCAAAACATAAGGGTAGAAATTTTTTTTTTCCAAAACTATTCAGGTTGAGGGGAAGGTAGTTGATCTATTGGTTGGATAAATTCTTCTTCCTAAGTATGGTGACTCTGGTAACCCTGTTATCATAGTCCACATTGTAGGGGTTGAGATATCAAACATTTTAGTTGACTTAGGAGCAAACAATCAATGTTATGACAGTCCACACTTTAGACAAACTAGCCTCTCACAAGTCTTCAACCCCACTTCTACAATTTTATAGTTATCTAATTAGTCAGTGGTAGTCCCAAAAGGAGTGCTAACTGATGTCCCATTCATAGTGGAGTCTTGGGGAATTTCTAGTTGATTTTCTAATTTAGAACCAAGAAACCAAAGAAATGCTTATCCCTTGATCTTGGGAAGACCATGGCTATCTACTGTAGCATCATCAATTAATTGTAGGATTGGGGATATGATTATACCCAATGGGCTGGAAATGAAGAAAATCTCCCTATATCCTCCAACTAAGCCCTCTATGAAATATTCAGGTGAAGTTTGGGCTGATGAACCCAATAACAAAGAAAATAGTACCTCTTTGGCTATGTAGCCATCACGGAACACCTAGGTAACTTAGGGGAGGAAATATATGCTTACACCCCTAAAGACATTACCCATATCATATAGACAACCATGTGTTGGAATTCGTTGAGGATCCAAGAAGAGAATTTTTAGTAGCAACACAGTGTTCCTTTGCAAATTTCATTCATTGTGGTGAAACTTCTTATAGAGGACATTGCTACCTTTCATATGTTATTACCCCATTCGTATCCTTTAAATCAAAATAAAATAATGCACAATAAAGTTTCAATTTACTGATCAAGACACCAAGCAAGTTATGGTTTTACTAGGGAAAAACTTTGAACATTAATATCCAATTGACAAGAGACCAAGAACACAAAACTTATTGACCTTCAAGTGTCTCATACTACAACCTTTACTTGGGAATATGGGGACATGAGGGGAATCCATCCTAAGATTTGCACCCACCATATCTACATTGAAGATGTGAAACCCATTAGACAACCTCAAAGGAGACTGAATCGAGTACCAAAAAAGATAGTTAAAACATAAATAGAAAAAACAACTGCAAGTAGGTTTCATCTATCCCATCTCTGACGAGTCAGTGGGTATCTCCTTTTGTGATCTTGCCCTAGAAAGAATGGAAAGTGGTGAGCGTGTGTAGAATACATGGAGCTAAACAAAGCTACTAAGAGAGACTACTTTCTATTGTCATTCATTGATCAAGTCTTAGATAACCTTGTAGGAAAGAAGTACTTTTGATTTCTGGATGGTTTTAGTGGGTTCCAAGTGGCACCAGAGGACTAAGACAAGACCACTTTTACATACTCAATGGGTACCTTTGCATATAGAGTTCTTCCATTTGGCCCGTGTAATGCTCCAACTACCTTTCAAAGGGTTGTTCTAGCCATCTTTGTTGAACTAGCTAATGAGTGCATGGAGGTTTATATGGATGGCTTTAATGTTTATGGGAATAATGTTGAAGAAGCCCTAAAAAACTTAGATAAAGTCATAGAATATTGTGAAAAGAACCATTTGTCAATAAGCCATGAGAAGTATTTTATGATGGTAGAGCAAGGTATTGTTCTTGGGCACCACATATCAGTGGAAGGGATTAAAATGGATACTAACAAAGTGGAGGTGATCAAACAACTGCCCACACCTAAAATCAAATTGATGTTAGGATCTTTTGGGTCATGTAGGTTAATATAGGAGATTCATAGAAAACTTTAGCATACTAGCTACCCCCATGTTCTCCCTCTTAACAAAAGACATTGAATTCCACTAGATAGAGGATTGTCAAAAAACATTTGAGACCATAAAAGAGAAACTAACAATCACTCCTATGTTGAGAAGACCTAATTGGAATCTGCCATTTCACATTTAGATAGATGCATCAAATGAATCCATAGGAGCAGTCCTAGGTCAAAAAGAAGAAGGGGGGATGTATGCAATTTATTATATCAGTAAGAACCTTACTCCTACTGAAAGAAATTATACCACAACTGAAAAATAATTCCTAGCTGTGATTTATGCAATTAACAAATTCAGACATAATATCACAAAATATAAAAAATTTTGTGCATATTGATAATGCATCCATCAAATATTTAATGAACAAACCTGTAGTAGGTGCAAGGATTGTAAGATGGTTGTTATTATTACATGAATTTGATATTACTATCATAGATAACCCAAGAAATATCATTTAGTTGCTAAATTTCTATCAAGACTGCATACATGTGGAGAAGATCAACCTGTGGAAGATGGGTTCCCTTATGAACATCTATTTGTTGTTTCTTCCAATCTGCTATGGTTTGTTGACATTGCAAATTTCTTGCAATAGTCTTGTTTCCCCCACATTTCGCCTATGAACAAAAAATGAGATTGGTAAAGGAGAGTTAGCCTTATAAATGGTTAAATGGTTTATTGTTTAAATGTGGGCCTCATTTTGTCATGTGCATGTGTCTAAGAGATGATGAAACTTTTGATGTGTTGAGAGGCTATCATGATGAACCCACTGGAGGACACTACTCCTCCCAGATGATAATTCACAAAGTACTAGGGGTGAGATATTACTGGCCATCCCTCCATAGGGATGTGAAGAGGTATGTTAAGCAATGTGATAGGTGTCAAAGAATCGGTCAACCCACACTTACAAATGAAATTTCTCTTCATCCTCAAGTGGTTCTAAAACCATTTGAGTAGTTGGGGATTGGATTTTGTTGGCCCAATTTCACTAGCATATGCAAGAAAGGAGTACATCTTGGTATGTATAGACTATGTGACAAAATGGGTAGAGGTGCAGGCGCTACAGTTTGCTAGAGAAGAAAAAGTCACAGACTTCTTGTATAACAAATTTTATTAAGGTTTGGAGCCCCAAGGGTTATGGTTTTAGATAGAGGTCCAAAATTTACTTCTCAAGCAATACAAGCCTTTACATAT